>CM060481.1:22197891-23450391 GCA_030544235.1 Lepturacanthus savala
AAAAGAAATGAAAAGTCTTTATTTATCAATTAAATTAATACAAAATGCAGGAAACAGAAGAAACTTGAATAGAATCGATCTGTGTGACCACACTTTGCATTTAAAGGTTTTAAATTGTAGAAAGTGAGATTGTAATTGTTCTTCATTCTAAAGTCTAGATACTTTGAATGCTACAGAGAAATGCACATAGTCTGTACTCAGAAACTGTGCCATGAAACAGTGATGTCACAACTATACGGCCAGGAGAGGCTTATTAATATTGAGATAGACTCGGCTCCAGAGAGAAGAGATGACAAGTTTTCCCTTTAAAAATATATTTTATTAGTCATATCACAACCTTCTCTGTTATCACATTATGGATAAGAATCTAAACATCTAAAACCTTTGCACAGTTCTGTACATTTCCACTGCATTAATTCCAAAACACAACTTAAAAATGAGAAGTAAAGGGTTGTTTTTGATAATAACGTGGTTCGGTCAAACTAATTAAAGCCCTGGACGTGATTTGCAAAGAAGTAACTTCCCCAGTTCCTGCGTGATTCCCTGCTATAGTACCTGGTGTGTATTCCTAATCATTTTAAACAGAAGGGGGCAGAGAAAGCCAAAAGTGGTTTGAAAATGTTAAATACAAGCATGAGGCGAGCTGGGTTCAGTCTTGTGAGTCCAGATTGTAAAAGCTGCATTAGCTTGTTTGCTGCTCATAGCTTGCTGTTGCAAGCTTTTTTATTTATTTATTTTTATTATTATTATTTGCAACACATACATTAACTGGAAATACGCTGCGCAGAGAAAAATCCGGTTCATGCGGTGATGTAATCCGTGACCAGTTACAAAGTGCCATCGATCGGCAGTCGATCCATCAAGTTGAAATGTTGCTGCAGGATTCCAGTGGAGAAAGAGAGAGAGAGAAAAAAAAGTAAACCACAAAAAGACTGAGGTGAAAGTCCTTCAGTGTACATACAGTATCTTAAGGTGCGGCAAAGCTACTCCCGCTCTATTGTTTTTAATCAACAACAAATTAAACACGTCTGAGAGGATCCTGTTGAGTCATGTGGTCAGGAGGGCCGCGGTATTTTCAGTAACCGTATAATGTCTCCAGTCAGACTCAGCGTGAGTGATAAATTATGAGCGGCCGGTGCCCAAGTTGGTCAGCGTTTGTTCTGGTGATTTCCCATCTAACCTTGCTCCCTACCTCTGCCTTTACAGTAAATGCATTCCATCGCGCGGGCTGTTTGTGCAGTGACCTCACAGCCCCTCGGGCTACACACACACACACACACACACACACACACACACACACACACACACACACACACACACACACACACACACACACACACACACACACACACAGCCTTGTCTATATCACATTGTGGGAACACAAGACCAGAACATGCGTTGTGGGAACCACCCTTTCTGGAGGTTTTACAGCTTTGAAAAAAATCAGGGAGTATGCTGGAGCAGCCAGGAACAGAGATGTCACTTCAAATTGACACTTAGACAAAGTAGAGTTCCTCACCTGACCAGGACCAGCTTCCTGGGGACTTGTCCGGTTTTTGTGATTTGTGGGGTCACCATATACACACTTTCAGACTTTTCTATCTTCCACTGGACCAGCTGATACACATTCATGTTTAACTTACATTGTGGAAACCTTATAAACTGATGGTGCTGAAAATGTATTTGAAGTAACAGTATCAGTTGCAAATAGTTGTTAATAAGTTAATATTCATTGACAGATGTTAATGAGGTAAATACTTAAAATATTTTTTAAATTATTTGAAAATTTGAGTTGAATTAATAATAATATTAGTTTATATTATAGGAAAATGATTTATAAGACTAAGCTTCAAGAAATGGCTCTCAAAGTCAGTGTCAATATCGATATTAAACCATGTTTAATCTTTATTTTAGTCATCTTGAATGACAGACTGTGAATCAAGGACAAATTTTTAAAAATAACTTAACAGCCCCATTATCACATAAAAAAAATAAAATCATCAAAACAGGTTTTTGCACATCTAAGCAGATCGTTATATCTGGCAGACAATGATATATATTAACATAAAATAAAAGTTAACACTATGATACATTAATATAAATCATAGAAGTGATACTAGCTGAAAAATAAAAACAGAAAACAGTCCTGTTCTTCTGCTATGTAACCGCAGGCAACTTCATGTGGGCTAAATAAGCAAAGCCTTTAACACATTTGCCAACTTTGGCTTTAAACTTTTCTTTTTAGGGCTGTAATGCGATTCTTCACATAAAATTTAATAGCTAGCCAATTTCTGTTTTTCAGAGCTTTCTTCTCTGAATTCATACACCGCTCACAATCACTTTTACCAGGAACCCGGCATGTTGTGATGAAGGACATCATATGCCTTTCAACGGCAGCGATTTCCTCCTCCTCCCACTTCTTCTTCTTTACAGGCTGTCGGCCTTTAGACAAACACAAAACAAAGTTTTATCAATATATTTCTTTACATTTTTGACTGACTAGCCAATCTTTAATATTAGATTTAAAACCTTTTACCTTTTAACATTTTCGGAGGTGTCCGGTTGTCTGTGGCCTGTGTAGCTGAGTCCTCGTGTGGTACACTGCTCAGATGTGGTCCTGTGTCACTCTCAGTTGTGACTGGTTGCTCTGAAGACAAAAAATGAATTGGCATCTAATCCGATTGGTGTTTGAATTGTATTTGTTTGAAATGGTGCACCATGTAATGTCTTTTCATTACTGTTACAAGGCATGAACATCTGTTTTATGGTCAGAACATGTTTTTATTGCATTTATATTTCAAACACATAATGAACAGATTCCTATTTGATTTCAAGTTGCCAGCATGCACCGTTAAAATAATAGCCACTGAGCCAGTGGGGATGTGTTTTTGTTTTAAATGAAATAAGGAATGTGTGAGTTATACAGGGCAGTCCCCATGAATAAAGGTGAGATGATGATCTGACGTCTACATGTATGTCACCTGTAACAAGGGTGCTGTTTAAAAAGATGTTCTGTACTCTCCAGCTGGTTCACCTGTAACTCTGCCCTGCTTTCCAGTAAGGAATATATCCTACAGGCACTGCACTAGTTCTCAAAATACAATGAATAAACTCAAACTGAATTGAATACATAGTGGTTAGCCTTGGATACATGAACACTGATAGATTTAAAATCATACTGGGTGGGGGACACACACCTTTACCCAATGATTCTGACTCAGAGGCTGACTCAGGGTCAATTGGGGCCCCATCGTGTCCATCTTGGTCACTGTCAAGATGCACATTTTCTGTGGAGGGTAAGAAAAAAAAGGGAGGAAAATGTATGAGTGACTGTACAAAGCATATTTCATTTTGGCCCTCTCATACATGCATTCTCCATTCACATACACAGAATACACAGTACTCAGAAAAAGTTAAGGATTTCTGACTTTTTGGTGAAAGGTATGGCAAATGTAAAAAGTTCATAGTTGTGAAATTATACCTACATGGCAACCTGCTGACACTGACAGAGCTCAGTGGACACTTCCCTCTGACAACATTCCATTGTTTGAAGACATCACATTGCCAGGTAACATTACTTGGTAACTGATATTTATGAATAATGTCAGCTTGATGAAGAAGTCTGTTTCAATTCTGTCACTTAACCAGATCAAACACATGTCAGAATCAAATTAAGTTCACCTGTAAAAGTCACAGCACATTTTAGTTGTCACCTGAACCCTAACCCTAACTATGTGAAAATGTATAAATCAGTTTTAAAAAAAAGTAAGAGTGGGAGAAAATGTATGAATCTGTGAAAATGTATAAATGAGACTAAAAATATAGGTCAATGGAGAATGCATATGAGAGAGGCACAATTAAATGTTTGTATAGCCCCTGAAAAAATGACAAATGTATCACCTGTCCCCAAGTCCAAGGATGTTTTAAGTGAAAAAACTGAATACTTCGTACCTTTTGGATCAATGTTAATGTCATCGAGGGACTTGCCCTTGAACTCGGAAAGACGTCCCTGCTCCAGAGCCATAAGAATCTTGCTGATTTTTGCAAGTTGTAGAGTCCCCTCTGGAAGTCGGTAAAATTGTCTGTGAACTCTTATGTCATGCCCCAAAAAGTCAGCTAACTGGTCCAACTCTGTGTTGGAGAGATTAAGGACTTGGGACAAGGTTCCGGTTTGTTTTCTCAGTTTTGTTGATGTCAGATTTTCTGGGCTTATTGCTCCACTGACTTTCGCAAAATAGCGAAGACAATCAGACCCACGGTAGCAAATCCAACTGGCTGGTCTTGCAAACAAATATGTGTTTTCTGGGAGAATCCCACACTCCTGCCGTTTGCAGACAAGCAGATCCAGTGACTGTTGCATTGCTGGTGTCAAAAGTACAGGTACTTTTCGTCCTCGCTTACCTCTTATTTCTAATCTTCGGAAATGCTGACAGAGTCTTTTCTCTAGGTCTGAAAGTGCAAGATTCACATCCTCATGTGAGTTGGGGACATTGTGAGAAGAATAAGCCGACAGTGGAATTTTTGACACTTCACCAGCTCTGCGCCGGTTAAATAAAATGACTTGTGTCAAAATGACTTTTGTCAGTTTTGTGTATGTCTGGTGCGATGTCTCCGAAGATAATTTGCTGAAAAGCTCTTCTTGCTGACCATCTAAATAACAATGGAGTGTCTGCACATCTTTGGTAAATGGAAGCAAATGTGGAGTGTTCCACTTGGATTCCTGAAGTGTTCTAAGTGAAGCAGATGATATCATTTCATTCCACCTAGTTTCATACACGCTTCGAAAGGTACGAGCATCTTTTGCGGCACTGTAGTCACCTTGTACATTTGCAGAGCTTTCAACAAGCATTGAAATCTTTTTCAAGCTGTACCCAATTTTGAGAGCCAGACTTGGACAACTGTAAGCATTTGTGTCACAATTATAGCCTGCCATTTTTTTCACTGCTTGGACAACATGCATAAAATTTGCAGGCTTGATGTGATCTTTAATTGTCTTCAAAGGAGTTGTTTTCCTTGAGCATATGAGAAGCCTCCCCAGCTCCCTCAGTTTCTGACGAATATATTCATGTTTGCTGACATCATATCCAAGCCTGTTGTACAAATGCTCACCATACTCCATGATACAGGTATCAGATTTGACTGCAAAGTATACATCATCTTGAACCATGTTGTTAACCAGCTTCCACAGTTGATCCTTCACTCCAGGTGGTGGAGGTGCAGCAAACCCACAGAGGGCCTGGACACGAGTTCTGCCAGGTTTAAGTGGAATCTTGGGGTTGAACTTGCATATCTTCATATGCCTCCAAATGACCTTCTTCAAAAAGAGGCCATGACAATATGTACAATGCAAAAAATTCCCCACTTGAGAGTCATCCTTTGGTTGCTTGCGAGGCACAACGGTTCCAACACCAGAATTCATCACCTCAACATTGTGTGCAAAATTGCCCTTATTTCTCAAATGCTCCATATGCACACGTCTTTCTTTAGAGCCTTTTGGGAAGGACACAGCCCTTGCAACGTCTGGCTCGTCTTGATGAGCACGCTCTAAATGACGTGCCATTTTTATAACCGCCAACTTACAGTACAAACAATACTGCTTTTTGTTGTAAATTCTTGATCCATTCTCTTTTTTACAAACAGCAGGTACAGAAAGTAAACTCTCAGGCGTTCCACCCAGGGAAGAAGAGTCTGTATCAGGTATGGATTGCTGTAGATCAGATGAGGAATCTTCAAACGTTCCACTTTCTACCTCTTTTCTCTGTTTTGTGCCACTGTTAGTACTTGTTTGTGTTGGGCAGGACACACTGCTTGAAGATCTCCTTCTATGTCTCCTACTTTGTTTTCTTACAGATGAGCGCCCCCTCTCAGTTGTTGGCTTCAAAGAAGTGCTGTCCAGTTCTTCACCATGCACCAGTTTCTTTAGGTTTGGAAATCTCAGCCTCTGCATTTTCTGATCTTCTCGGACAATAATGTCGCTTGTATCTGTATCATCAGAGGACTCTTCACAACTCTTTGGAATGAACTCTTCTCCACTGTCGTCTGAGATGGAATCAAAAAGCTCCTCTGAATCAAAATGAATGCGCCCTCTCATCTTTAGGAGATGAAAACAAAATTATGTCAGCACACTAAGCATTGCCATAAATACTTAAAGGGAAAAGAGAAGTGTTCAGCATATACATTAACATTTCTGTACATTTTTGTACACACCTGTATGCTTTTGGTCCTTCTCAACCTTGGAATAGACTGTCTGTCCATATCAGTGAGGGTGAGATCAGACTCTGAAGTTGGACTGCCCGTCTATGGGGTTTAGAAATTCAAGGTTACATTTGCACCAATGTACAAGAAGCATATGTCTATACAATACTCAATATTTAACTTCAAAGTACCAGGCAGCTTTCATTTAGCTGTGGGGAACTGGTGCATGGGTACTGAGATTCATCAGAATCTGTATAATCAACAAGGGGAGGAGTGAATCCAACTTTGTTTGAAAGGAGGAGTCCTGATTCAATGTTGTCCTACAGGAGAAATAGTAAAGAACATATGAAAAATTACACCTACATACACATGTATGCAACTATTTACATTAAAACTAATAATTACTACAACTTTAACATTAACTTAACTTTAACTTGTTTATATTCAATAATTAAAAAATAAAAAGCATTACTTAGAAAAAACTTTACATAATTACAAATAATCAATTTGGTTGTGACTTGTTAAACATCTGCTGCCTAATATAGGATTTACTGGAAAAAAATGAAAGCATGAAAAAAATATACGTGTGGAAAACCAGACTGTGCTCTGCCACTTATGATCATTCTACATCAGTACAATTTTCATGTTATACTACTGTATGTATATCCTATCCACAGTCATTGGTCTTACAAGTAAAAGCTTCAGACAAGACAATAACCAATCTAAGCAAACAAAACATTTATTTGATTGATTTTTTCAAACATCAAAGTGACATGTCTGTAGCTCACCACAGCACTTCCAATGACTGTTAGAGCTGAAAACTTGAACTTGTATTTCAGTTAAATTAAAAGAATAGTAGCGTCTTAGACATGACACTCAAAGTGCAGAGTAACACTGAGCTGCGCTGGTCCCCACCAGGAAAGACATCAGACAAGTGTGTAAGACAGCAGCCAGAGTAAATGAATGGCTGGTCCCCACCAGGACAGACATCAGACAAGTGTGTAAGACACCAGCTAGAGTAAATGACTGGCTGGTCCCCACGAGGACAGACATCAGACAAGTGTGTAAAACAGCAGCCAGAGTAAATGAATGGCTGGTCCCCACCAGGAAAGACATCAGACAAGTGTGTAAGACAGCAGCCAGAGTAAATGAATGGCTGGTCCCCACACAGTCAGAACACCAGACTGTGCTTAGCAACATGTCTCATATCACACTATAACCAATCTAAACTAAACCAAAGAGTGAGCACAAGACCAAATGTTGCATCTTTTGAATAAAAGAAGCAGTCATGTTGAAACTAACTGATTCTTACCTGTATGACAGTGGCAGGTGTCTCAGGAGGCTTCTCTGCTACACAACTTTGTTCGTCAGTCTGAAACAACAATTCATCATTAATGAGCAGCCTGCCAACAAAATTACATCTATTAGATCACATGGTAAACAAAGAGTGAAAACCAGACAGAAGAGCGTGGCTTAAACACTAATGCTTGTATGCATGTGGCCCTAAATCATATTTCTTCCCATAGTTTCAATTTGACTCTGGTTAAAGTGCCTTGTCTGCAAGTCGCCATAGCACTGCAGTGACTGTTAGAGCTGAAAACAAGTAAATATCAAGTGTTCCAGGGTTGATCTGAGCTGTGACAGAAGAACTGATGGCTATACAGGGAGCACACACAGCCTGTGTTGTAGGCCTTGTCTTGAACTTGTATTTCAGTTAACTAAAAGAATAGTAGAGTCTTAGCCATGACACTCAGAGTGCAGAGTAACACTGAGCTGCGCTGGTCCCCACGAGGACAGACATCAGACAAGTGTGTAAAACAGCAGCCAGAGTAAATGAATGGCTGGTCCCCACACAGTCAGAACACCAGACTGTGCTTAGCAACATGTCTCATATCACACTATAACCAATCTAAACTAAACCAAAGAGTGAGCACAAGACCAAATGTTGCACGTTTTGAATAAAAGAAGCAGTCATGTTGAAACTAAAGGTTTCTAACCTGTATGACAGTGGCAGGTGTCTCAGGGGGCTTCTCTGCTACACAACTTTGTTCGTCAGTCTGAAACAACAATTCATCATTAATGAGCAGCCTGCCAACAAAATTACATCTATTAGATCACATGGTAAACAAAGAGTGAAAACCAGACAGAAGAGCATGGCTTAAACACTAATGCTTGTATGCATGTGGCCCTAAATCATATTTCTTCCCATAGTTTCAATTTGACTCTGGTTAAAGTGACTTGTGTGCAAGTCGCCATAGCACTGCAGTGACTGTTAAGAGCTGAAAACAAGTGAATATCAAGTGTTCCAGGGTTGATCTGAGCTGTGACAGAAGAACTGATGGCTATACAGGGAGCACACACAGCCTGTGTTGTAGGCCTTGTCTTGAACTTGTATTTCAGTTAACTAAAAGAATAGTAGAGTCTTAGCCATGACACTCAAGAGTGCAGAGTAACACTGAGTTGCGCTGGTCCCCACGAAGACAGACATCAGACAAGTGTGTAAAACAGCAGCCAGAGTAAATGAATGGCTGGTCCCCACACAGTCAGAACACCAGACTGTGCTTAGCAACATGTCTCATATCACACTATAACCAATCTAAACTAAACCAAAGAGTGAGCACAAGACCAAATGTTGCACCTTTTGAATAAAAGAAGCAGTCATGTTGAAACTAAAGGATTCTTACCTGTATGACAGTGGCAGGTGTCTCAGGGGGCTTCTCTGCTACACAACTTTGTTCGTCAGTCTGAAACAACAATTCATCATTAATGAGCAGCCTGCCAACAAAATTACATCTATTAGATCACATGGTAAACAAAGAGTGAAAACCAGACAGAAGAGCATGGCTTAAACACTAATGCTTGTATGCATGTGGCCATAAATCATATTTCTTCCCATAGTTTCAATTTGACTCTGGTTAAAGTGCCTTGTGTGCAAGTCGCCATAGCACTGCAGTGACTGTTAGAGCTGAAAACAAGTAAATATCAAGTGTTCCAGGGTTGATCTGAGCTGTGACAGAAGAACTGATGGCTATACAGGGAGCACACACAGCCTGTGTTGTAGGCCTTGTCTTGAACTTGTATTTCAGTTAACTAAAAGAATAGTAGAGTCTTAGCCATGACACTCAGAGTGCAGAGTAACACTGAGTTGCGCTGGTCCCCACGAGGACAGACATCAGACAAGTGTGTAAAACAGCAGCCAGAGTAAATGAATGGCTGGTCCCCACACAGTCAGAACACCAGACTGTGCTTAGCAACATGTCTCATATCACACTATAACCAATCTAAACTAAACCAAAGAGTGAGCACAAGACCAAATGTTGCACGTTTTGAATAAAAGAAGCAGTCATGTTGAAACTAAAGGAGTCTTACCAGTATGACAGTGGCAGGTGTCTCAAGAGGCTTCTCTGCTACACAACTTTGTTCTTCAGTCTGAAACAACAATTCATCATTAATGAGCAGCCTGCCAACAAAATTGCATCTATTAGATCACATGGTAAACAAAGAGTGAAAACCAGACAGAAGAGCATGGCTTAAACACTAATGCTTGTATGCATGTGGCCATAAATCATATTTCTTCCCATAGTTTCAATTTGACTCTGGTTAAAGTGCCTTGTGTGCAAGTCGCCATAGCACTGCAGTGACTGTTAGAGCTGAAAACAAGTGAATATCAAGTGTTCCAGGGTTGATCTGAGCTGTGACAGAAGACCTGATGGCTATACAGGGAGCACACACAGCCTGTGTTGTAGGTCTTGTCTTGAACTTGTATTTCAGTTAACTAAAAGAATAGTAGAGTCTTAGCCATGACACTCAGAGTGCAGAGTAACACTGAGTTGCGCTGGTCCCCACGAAGACAGACATCAGACAAGTGTGTAAAACAGCAGCCAGAGTAAATGAATGGCTGGTCCCCACACAGTCAGAACACCAGACTGTGCTTAGCAACATGTCTCATATCACACTATAACCAATCTAAACTAAACCAAAGAGTGAGCACAAGACCAAATGTTGCACGTTTTGAATAAAAGAAGCAGTCATGTTGAAACTAAAGGATTCTTACCTGTATGACAGTGGCAGGTGTCTCAGGGGGCTTCTCTGCTACACAACTTTGTTCTTCAGTCTGAAACAACAATTCATCATTAATGAGCAGCCTGCCAACAAAATTACATCTATTAGATCACATGGTAAACAAAGAGTGAAAACCAGACAGAAGAGCATGGCTTAAACACTAATGCTTGTATGCATGTGGCCATAAATCATATTTCTTCCCATAGTTTCAATTTGACTCTGGTTAAAGTGCCTTGTGTGCAAGTCGCCATAGCACTGCAGTGACTGTTAGAGCTGAAAACAAGTAAATATCAAGTGTTCCAGGGTTGATCTGAGCTGTGACAGAAGAACTGATGGCTATACAGGGAGCACACACAGCCTGTGTTGTAGGCCTTGTCTTGAACTTGTATTTCAGTTAACTAAAAGAATAGTAGAGTCTTAGCCATGACACTCAGAGTGCAGAGTAACACTGAGTTGCGCTGGTCCCCACGAAGACAGACATCAGACAAGTGTGTAAAACAGCAGCCAGAGTAAATGAATGGCTGGTCCCCACACAGTCAGAACACCAGACTGTGCTTAGCAACATGTCTCATATCACACTATAACCAATCTAAACTAAACCAAAGAGTGAGCACAAGACCAAATGTTGCACGTTTTGAATAAAAGAAGCAGTCATGTTGAAACTAAAGGATTCTTACCTGTATGACAGTGGCAGGTGTCTCAGGGGGCTTCTCTGCTACACAACTTTGTTCTTCAGTCTGAAACAACAATTCATCATTAATGAGCAGCCTGCCAACAAAATTACATCTATTAGATCACATGGTAAACAAAGAGTGAAAACCAGACAGAAGAGCATGGCTTAAACACTAATGCTTGTATGCATGTGGCCATAAATCATATTTCTTCCCATAGTTTCAATTTGACTCTGGTTAAAGTGACTTGTGTGCAAGTCGCCATAGCACTGCAGTGACTGTTAAGAGCTGAAAACAAGTGAATATCAAGTGTTCCAGGGTTGATCTGAGCTGTGACAGAAGAACTGATGGCTATACAGGGAGCACACACAGCCTGTGTTGTAGGCCTTGTCTTGAACTTGTATTTCAGTTAACTAAAAGAATATTAGAGTCTTAGCCATGACACTCAAGAGTGCAGAGTAACACTGAGTTGCGCTGGTCCCCACGAAGACAGACATCAGACAAGTGTGTAAAACAGCAGCCAGAGTAAATGAATGGCTGGTCCCCACACAGTCAGAACACCAGACTGTGCTTAGCAACATGTCTCATATCACACTATAACCAATCTAAACTAAACCAAAGAGTGAGCACAAGACCAAATGTTGCACCTTTTGAATAAAAGAAGCAGTCATGTTGAAACTAAAGGATTCTTACCTGTATGACAGTGGCAGGTGTCTCAGGGGGCTTCTCTGCTACACAACTTTGTTCGTCAGTCTGAAACAACAATTCATCATTAATGAGCAGCCTGCCAACAAAATTACATCTATTAGATCACATGGTAAACAAAGAGTGAAAACCAGACAGAAGAGCATGGCTTAAACACTAATGCTTGTATGCATGTGGCCATAAATCATATTTCTTCCCATAGTTTCAATTTGACTCTGGTTAAAGTGCCTTGTGTGCAAGTCGCCATAGCACTGCAGTGACTGTTAGAGCTGAAAACAAGTAAATATCAAGTGTTCCAGGGTTGATCTGAGCTGTGACAGAAGAACTGATGGCTATACAGGGAGCACACACAGCCTGTGTTGTAGGCCTTGTCTTGAACTTGTATTTCAGTTAACTAAAAGAATAGTAGAGTCTTAGCCATGACACTCAGAGTGCAGAGTAACACTGAGTTGCGCTGGTCCCCACGAAGACAGACATCAGACAAGTGTGTAAAACAGCAGCCAGAGTAAATGAATGGCTGGTCCCCACACAGTCAGAACACCAGACTGTGCTTAGCAACATGTCTCATATCACACTATAACCAATCTAAACTAAACCAAAGAGTGAGCACAAGACCAAATGTTGCACGTTTTGAATAAAAGAAGCAGTCATGTTGAAACTAAAGGATTCTTACCTGTATGACAGTGGCAGGTGTCTCAGGGGGCTTCTCTGCTACACAACTTTGTTCTTCAGTCTGAAACAACAATTCATCATTAATGAGCAGCCTGCCAACAAAATTACATCTATTAGATCACATGGTAAACAAAGAGTGAAAACCAGACAGAAGAGCATGGCTTAAACACTAATGCTTGTATGCATGTGGCCATAAATCATATTTCTTCCCATAGTTTCAATTTGACTCTGGTTAAAGTGACTTGTGTGCAAGTCGCCATAGCACTGCAGTGACTGTTAAGAGCTGAAAACAAGTGAATATCAAGTGTTCCAGGGTTGATCTGAGCTGTGACAGAAGACCTGATGGCTATACAGGGAGCACACACAGCCTGTGTTGTAGGTATTGTCTTGAACTTGTATTTCAGTTAACTAAAAGAATAGTAGAGTCTTAGCCATGACACTCAGAGTGCAGAGTAACACTGAGTTGCGCTGGTCCCCACGAGGACAGACATCAGACAAGTGTGTAAAACAGCAGCCAGAGTAAATGAATGGCTGGTCCCCACACAGTCAGAACACCAGACTGTGCTTAGCAACATGTCTCATATCACACTATAACCAATCTAAACTAAACCAAAGAGTGAGCACAAGACCAAATGTTGCACGTTTTGAATAAAAGAAGCAGTCATGTTGAAACTAACTGATTCTTACCTGTATGACAGTGGCAGGTGTCTCAGGAGGCTTCTCTGCTACACAACTTTGTTCTTCAGTCTGAAACAACAATTCATCATTAATGAGCAGCCTGCCAACAAAATTACATCTATTAGATCACAGGTCCCCACACAGTCAGAACACCAGACCAGATTGCTTGATTTCAAATGAAACACTGTTATTGTTGATGTTACGTCACAATATCAATGTCAACACATAAAAAGGAACTATTATCTGAAAAAAAGTGAGGGGGCAGATTCAGTATCATTTCGGTACATTCTTCGTAAGCGATTTTTTGTCATGATTAATCTTTCTCGATTTTAACATAAATAATGACATACCGGTTTCCGCCAGGGCCAATCATTCCCACCATAGTCATACGTAATTTCGTCTCCTGGTTGTATGTCCCTCAAAGCAAATAGGCAGAGGTATGGTTTACCCTCTGTAATGACCCTCTTCATTTTGCAGTTTGGATTCCTGTGGTCATCATTGACAAGGCGTCCAAGACTGCCATCTTCTTGAGCTGCATCAATACTTTAGAATAGCAAAAAATAAATGACTGGGCTTGATAATATAAAATTACTGATCTAACCTGGCATTACTCCCATTTCAACAACTACACAGCTCTAGAAAAAAAAATTAAGAGACCACTTTCAATATTCATTTTACTATTTTAGTATGTTTAAGTTAAGAGAATACTTTGTATATTATATTCTATAAATTACTGACAAAATTTCTCTCAAAATAGAGATATGATGTAGAGCTTATATTTGCATAAAATGACAACTAGTGAAAGAAAAAAAAAGCGTTTTCAGACCTCAAACGCAAAGAAAATTAAAGAAAAAGTTCCGATTTATTTTTAAGTTTTTTTTTTCTTCTCCACTTCTCCACTATCTCCACTATTTATTCTCTACAAAGTTTTTTACACTCTTCCTCATTAAATATGATTTGGGTCAGGTGATCATCCAATCTGTGTCTCATTAAATTGAATGAGGTGTTTTTGTGTTGGACACCGGAAAGGACCAGCTGCCATACATAGAGATGCTGATATAAAAACTGTTTTTTTTTTCCAGAGCTGTACATGTTTAATTCAACACCATAGGATTATTATCACATTTCCTTGTGCTATGGGAAAAATTGAAAAAGTGTAAAAAAAAAAGTAATAATTAATCAAAACCTTACCACCATGTGCTTTCTTTCCAGAAGAAGTCAAACATGAAAACAGAACATCTGTTATGATAGATCCTCCTCCTCCGTGCTGATTCTACAGAATTGATCAGCGTCCCCCTGTACTCCACCACAAATTCTCCTTTTGAGAAGTGGGATTTGGCAAAGACTCCTCGACCTGTTAAAACAAATAGTGCGAATGTTTAGAATGGAGGTTAAAGTGCACCACATTAAAAGTGTACTGGATTCACAAATCAAGATAAAACAGAAAATGTTTTATATTTGACACAAACAAGGGCATGGGCTTGCATTAAGTAGTCATACCTTTATATGAGTTGATATATTTAATTTCCAGGTCTGATGTCTTGTCCAGTGCTCTCACAACATGTTCCACTGCATCATCTAAAGGTTTCTTTCTGCTTCGTCTTGAAGCCATCAGAAATCTAATCATTAAACAAAAGAACATTATAATACTAACACAGTCTGGTTATAAAAAAATACATTTCATGTAAATGTTTTGAGTTGTCTCAGTTGCCAAGAGTGATGACAAACAGTTGATCATCTAAAAAACATTCCCACAGTGTTGTAGTGAAGACCACACCAACTGAGACCAAGACCAAGACAAGACCCAAACTATTAAAGGTCGAGACCAAGAAAAGCCTGTATCAGAACGTTGTATATAATAGGAAAACCATAGCAAAATATTAAAATGTTATGTACTGATGTGCTTAAATATATCTGTATTATATTTGTCCACCTTAAACTCTTTAACACCGCTGCTACAGCTGGTCCAACACTCTTGTAACTGTCTAACCAATCGCAAAAAATAAATAATAATAATAATATTAATAATAATGTTACTTAGGCTTTTCTCTCTCAGTATTTGTTTGCTAGGCTGTTTCCAGTTGCCATGACAATGTGTCACTCTCTGATGTACTGTTTGCATCAAGTTTAACACGATAAAAACAAATAATTTTGTGAGTTGAAAAATCAAAGGCTGCAACATTTTCAAATGTGGTGAAAGCATGTGGGTTCTCAGCAGCTAACGGCTAACAGCTAACTGCTAACAGCCAGGCTACAGCGGCTGGCTGAGCCTCTTGAGCCGCAGATCGGTTCTTGTTACCGGTAACGCAGGTCGACCCGGTCGGAGCTCTCTGTCAGATGATGCGTGACGTCAACACATTATGCGTGACAATGCTCAACGAAGTTGTGATATCACGTAATGAAAAGGACAGCTGATCAGGTGTTAATAAATGCGAAAGACGAAATAAATAGTGAATAAACAGCTGATCCTGAAGGCGGAGCAGCCCGCTGCTCTCAGCCGCTGCCCGGGGGGCTTCTTCCTGATAAGCTCCGGTAGACCGGATAGTATGAACCAGATCCGGTGTTTATCAAACCTGGGTCTCCGGGCCGAGGCACCCGGTCAGTTTGAGCTGTTCATGAAGTTATAGGAGACATTAAAACTCTTCCGGTGGTCGGTGTTTTACCGGCGGTGCAGCCTGGGGCTGTTACCGGTACCGGTGTTCTCTCCCCGGTGTGATCAGTGCGTTGCGCAGAAATACCGCAATATTATTATTAATTAAATGCCAAATAATGCCAATCATATTTTTTATATATATTTTTTTTCCTACTCATAATTTTAAGCGTATATGCGAATGAAATATTCGCACTGTAGAGCCTCGGAGGCTGAATAAACATGCTCACGAGCTTTTTTTTCATATTTGTAGCACCAACAAACCTCAATATGAGCAAGGCGGTATTGGGAGATATCGCTGATAGTGCGGCTTCGCCCGCATCTCGTTACCTGCATCGTGGCCTGGTGTTAGCTTCCGCTAGCAACGATGCTAGCGTAGCTAGCTCTCCCTCAAAAGTCGAGATTTTACTCTATAACCAAATTCATCGAGCTGAAGTTGCGTTTAGACGTTTTTTGCTTCGTTTTGTTTTGTTTTTTCACAGACTTGGGTAAGTAAATCGTAAAGTAACGAAGTCTTACCTGTTAAAGTCGACTTCCTCCTCTCTCTCGTGTCAAGGTGTGCTTGCTCTGGCTCATCTGTACATCCGGGACATATGGTAAAGACGCATTACGCTATTTTCATCATCTATTTTTTTCGCATCGATAAAATGGCGGGGATGGTGGGAAGAAAGATAATATGATAAATATTGTATATTAATAACTGTGATTAATACTGTTTTTACAGATGACTCCAACCGGCAACCATGTCACTTTACTGGTATTAAGCCCACCAATGAACCCCCACACTGTCGCCGTCCAATCTACCGATGGAATAAAAATATTAATATGATATCTATCTATATGTAAATGTTTTCTTTATGTGTATATATTTATTTAAAATATAATAAAGACAATTCTGGCCCTGATTATTTGTTGAGATTTTAATAATGCATCATAAGTTTCCTTAGCACTAGCTTAGGCAATGCTAATGAAAATATATGATTAAAAAACACAGTAAATACAGCAGGTTAATGATTGCACTGGTAATTAAATATAATAAATTGATTTAAATAGTAATGACAGTATCTAATAACCTTTACTTTAAATAATACTCACTAGTTCATTGATGTGAGTGTAGCTCCAGTCAGTCTTTCCAGTTGGCAGCAGTATTTGCACATGCGCAGATGAGCCGAGTGTGTAAAAGTGTGTATAATTGCCGTACCAGGTCCGAGCCCTAGGGGGGGTCACTGAGTCAACCCTACCTATACACACTTTAGCACACTTTTCAGGTTTTTCTGGCATTGTGGGGTAACCCCTGAAAATTTGCCAGGGCATCCCTGTAGCCTTTATTTCAATGAATTCAATGCTTTCCGTGGTGGGGACCAGGGTTTTGGTCCCCACAAAAATTTTGGTCCCCACACCGTGAGTGTGCTGTCAGGTGCTGGTTCCCACAACGTGACAAAGACAAACACACACACACACACACACACACACACACACACACACACACACACACACTCAGAGACAGACACAGACCTCAGTTTTTTTCAAACAATGATAGCTTCCTTTACGTGGTCAGTCAGTCTTATGACAGGGTATGACTGGCTGACAACGGGATGTGTGACTAGCTCGTGTGAGACAGACATTTTTTTTTTAACTTTATTTACTAATTTAAAAACCAATCAGAGCATATTTATCACAAATGGGTCTGTGGCACCAGAAAAAACACATTTTGTTTTTAGATTTTCATTTATAATCAGAATTCATGTGACTATTTGTTTGGACTAGTGCCTAGAATCGTCATTTGGCATGACTTGAAAATAATTATTATTATATTATGAAAATAATTTATATTAAAAATATTATGCTTGGACTTTGAAATGAGTAGACTCTGATATAGACGGCTATATTATTTTTCTGTATTTTTTTTAGAATCTTTGCTTTTATTTTTCATCGTTTTTTTTTTCCAAAGTGCCAGACAGTCACAACATACGAGTTTTATTATGTCTGCTTGAAAATTCTTGATGATTGCTGAACTGTTTTTAAATGATCAGTATGTTCACATAATGAATACTATTCTGCACGATATTAAAAAAGGTTTTTGACAAATATATTGTGGCTCCGAAGACGGAAATATTGCCATGTGATATCATAATCAAAACAATTCCCCTTCAATAACTGAACAAACGGCTGCAGTGAATCTGGCTTTCACCCGTGCAACAAAACAATTGAAGTTAAGCTGCTGTTATGTCTGTCGCAATTTGATGTGTCAACAAATAGCTCAGATTGCTCCCTTTAGTCTATAGGGCATGCAACACACACCCTATACGCATATGCACACACACACAAATGGTCACAAGCACAGATCAAACCCCTCATTATCTGTTTCTACAATTTCCTAAAAATATTCACCTAATCTTTGTGAATATTCAACCACATACACACACATAAACAGCTGATATATACACTACATTAGTTGGTGTCATCCTCATCAAGCGCACTCATATTTTTAAGTAAAAGTTTATTTTTAGTTTTCATAAACGGGGTTTAAACAACTTCTTCTTATTTAAAACAAAGACCGCTGGATTTTTTTTGAAGAATAAGCAGAAAGTGGCGCTGACACTCCTGCCCCTGGAGCCCGTCACTGACACGAGTTCTCTCTGGCAACGTTCTAGTCACGCTCTGGCACACAGAAGAGCTTTGCATGAATTGCAGCTGTTTGGCATTATCGGCGTATGCTGCTCCTCCCTGCAGTTTGCAGTTTTATTGAACTCTTTATCTAATCAGCAGTCTGGACCTTGAAACCAAAACCCGCGCAACATTCCTATGAAACACCAGAGAGAGAGTGTGACAGAGAGAGAGAGAGGAGGGGAGGGGAGGGTGAAGGAGAAGCAGGGGGAAATGGGTTAGAAAGAGGGAGGGTGAGAATAAAGGCGGGAGGGTGGAAATATCAGTACAGTAGGAAAGGGGCTGGGTAGAATTCTGGAGAAGTTGGCAGTCATGGTGATGTACTGTAACAAGGGTAATGAGGGCACAGAGAAAGGAAGAGGAGGAGGTTAAACTCTGAAAGGGGGGTAGGTGAGTGAGTTTGAGAGGGAGGAGAGCGTAAAAAAAAAAGTAGAAGGAAAAAGGTGGGTGGAGATCACTCGTGGAGAAAGAAAAGTGAGAATGAGAGGGGGAGAAGAGAAGGAGAAAGGGACCGCAGAGGCGCGAGGAGTAAAATGGGAGACGGTTGAGGGAGGAGAGATGAGGAGGAAATGAGGATCTGATTGGGAGCCGCTGTCCAAACAGCAGGAGCAGCTCACCTGTATCTGATTCAGTTTAGGGAAATTTGAAACGCTGAAGGTTTGTACTTCTACAGACCTGCTAACCGCCTTTTTTAGATGCTGGATTCAGTGTTTTTGTTTTTTTTTTTTAAATGCAAAGGGTGGCATTGAGGACGGATATGGGTGGTTTAAGAGGAAGTAGGAGATTAGGTTAAACTAGGGGAAAGATTGGAAAACGCTGATTAACAGGGCAGGGGACGTACAGGACTACTTTTTTTTTTTTTTTGTTACTCACTCTGCCAGGAAATGGTCAAACGGATGCTGAAAAAAAACAACAAGAAATAGACATTCCGTTTGCCGAATCTTGATTCATACTTGACCTGTGATAGTCTTGACAGGGCTGAGGTCACATCTTGCGAATGCAGAACAGAGAATGCAACGCACGCTTCCCGGCGTTTCTTTTTTAAAACTGCCTGAGCACCCAGCTCCGGCATTTCTCCGCACGCTGCGGAAACGCGTGTTGAGATGATGAGAGGAAAGAGGTGAGGGAGGGAGATGGAGGCTGAGAAATGGTCAGCGGGGTAAGAGGAAGAGAAACGGGAGAGGCAGGGAAGAGGAGTCAACCTGTTTTTAGCTGCAGCGCTGCATGAAGAGAGAGTGCACTGCTGGCAGCACACACACACACACACACACACACACACACACACACACACACACACACACACACACACACACACACACACACACACAGGAGAGAGCGAGGATGCAGTTATTATTGACACACACAGTGGTGATGCAGCAATAATTAGAGATGCTATCAGCAGTCTCTGTCCACACTACAAGTGTCCTTACACAGGCATTTGAAGGCAGATGCCCCTTGTGTATGCAGGTATATTCTGTATCACAGTCACTCATTATGATGACAGGGAATTCTTACTTTTTGAATCTATAGTGCTCTGCAATGAATTGAATATTAATCGCGAGAGCGCATTGAACAAATCTGTTTAACATCTCAAACAAAAGCACGAAAGTCTCTCATGCTGAATAAATATGTAGCTGAAAAAAAATTGTGTGGATAATCGTGTAATATTGACCAAAATAATCGTGATAATGATTTTTTTCCCCATGATCGAGCAGCCCTATGTATCTTGTATAATGAGCTCTAACAGAATATTTTATTAATAAATGTAGCAAGTCAAGATCATGATTAAGCGTCTGTAACTATGTGTGTTTTCGCTCTTTTTTTGGGGGGGATCCAAATGGTTAAATCCACCATCGGTGAGTCAGGCAGCTCCAGGTGGCCCCATTTACAAACCGCCACTCAACTGTGACCAATGGGAGTTTAGGTCTCACACACATTAAAACACACGCACACAGACGCTCGCAAATAAGTGTTGGTAGTGCAATGACCTGTAGTGAAAAAAACTACTTTGAAATCTTTTTTTTTTTTCCTCCATTTTACAGTTGAGTGGAAACAATTTGTTTCCCTCCTGCATCACCTTCCTCCTACAAACCTGCTGCCGCCGGCCTCCGAGCAGCTGCAGCCTTCTCGCTGCAGAGCACATAAACGCTTAAAAGGCTTCCAAACGGAGTTCAGCAGGGCCGTTTGGTCCCCACTGTGGGACTCTGCAATTTGCCTGATGTGATAATAAGGCTCGATAATAAGGCTCTCTCTCGACCGCACACCCGTTACGCACAAAACCTACGTGCCAAGCTATTCCTTAAAGGGGCTACACTACTTGTGGAACACATTTTAGTTCTTCCACACTTGCCACCAAGTGTCATCTGGACATGTCCTCTAGCAAGGATCTATGGAAAAAGGTGCTTTTTCCCTATTTATTTATTATTCTAAAATAATCTAATTAGTTACAGGTTTTATAATTAATTAATCGCATATCAATATTTGCCCCCAAAAGATTTTTTTTCCTGTAAATTAATTTTAGTAGCTATCTGTAGCACATTTTTAGCCTTATCTTCAACCACTGATAGAGGTTTTACAGTCCTGGGAAATTCATCAGTGTTTCCAATGTTGACTTACCATAAAATAGCAAACAAATGCAGGGTTTTAATAACCTGTTGCAGCATGTAAACTGCATTAAAACGTGTTAATATTTTTTAAAGTGTTATTTGCTTTGTAATTATTGTGTTATTGTCCCACCCCTAATTTAAACCCAGCAAGGTTTGTCTAAGTGGGATATTGCATATTAGATACACAACATTGTACACAAGCTATATTGACTTATATCACCAGCAGTACACTGCCATTTACTATGGGGCAATGGTAGCCTAATACATGTGTGAAAGGAGGTCCACAGAAAGTGGCAGGAAATCGATTTTGATCGAAGTTTTAACGGCCACTGGGTACAGCAGTTTGTGTACCGGTAGCGTGGGCGAAGTAATTCACTAAAAGATTTGACAATCTGTGGCGACGTAGGGGTACACATGCGGTGGCCTGACGTTTTCAACGAAACCCCATCCCCAGCGCGGCAAGTAGGAAAAATAACACTGACCAGAGAAACAACCGAAAAAAAAAAGATAAAAAACAAACCAATTACAGGCTTCATGATCGGTTACCATGGCAACGATTGGAGCTTTGAAGCTGGGTCAGCCATGGGTCAGCCTTACATTTTAGGCACAGTTCTTGGAATTCATTTGGAAAAATAACAACCATTAAGCAGAGTCTGACTCCTTTACGCTGATGACAGCATGCTTTAACTATCAGGCTATTTCTCTCTCAGATCTCTTTCTAATTGTAGGTAATGTTGCAGCCTCGGCTCTCTCAAATCGTTCCTTCCGTAATCAATGTTTTGGTGCTTAATTCCACACAGTCTGGCGTATTCACACCTGTTTTTTTTTTTCCTTTTCCTGCTCGTCACTGTATCAAGCTCCTCCGCTCAGCTTTATCAGTTCCTCTCTCCTTTACTTGAATCCTTGTCTCCTTTCAAAATGCAACCATTTCCCCATTTATACACACTTTAATTTTGATCTTTCGGGAGTCATTGCCTCGTTATTGCCCCAACTGTCTTAGCCGTGATAATTGCGTCCTCACAGGATTTAATATAGAATATAGAATTTAATATAGAATGCGTCTGAAAACATCTGCCAGTCTGTGCTGTCAAAACAGCAACTCTGGTCCATCCCATGTTGACAAGAGTATTAACTCTTGAAAATGTGCCTTTATGGTGAATTGTGAACAGATGTGTGATTACGTATGGACAGTCATGCGATTAATCGCGATTAAATATTTTAATCGATTGACAGGCCCTATTTTGGGGGAATTCATTTTCCACTTCAGTGCCTCTATCTTATGACCTCACGGTCAGCATTTACATTTTCAGTCATACTTCTAGTGGTCCACATTTAGTCCTGTTGGAACCAGGAAGTAAAAATGGAAAACAAAGGTCAGAGCAGAGGAGGAAGGACACAAATAAAAGCTCCTGTATGTGATTAAAATTTCAAAAAGTCTTATTTCTGCAGTGATTCAGCCAATTAAAACAAATCTGCTTTTAGAAATTAATTATTGGTTAATCTAGTGTTTTCGCTTGCAGGTCAAGTCACAATTTGGTCACACCAAACCAGGATGCAATGATGAGTAAAATGTTTATTTTTTTATTTATTTTTGTGGAATTTGGAGGGCAGGGGAAGAAAAAAAAAGAAAACTGAGCTACACCTTTCTGGAGCCAAGTCCTGCTGTCACATGACAACAAAAGATGCCCTTGAGAAAAGCACGTAGCCTCCAGATTTCTGTGTGTAGCTGCACAGAAGCTGCAACTTCGAACCATGACCAACAAAGTACAAACAGCTGTAAACGCTGCTTTTATAGGGATTAAAAAAAAAGATTAACCTTTAAAGTGATCTCTCTGTTTTATATTTGTACTACCAAAATTATTATTTTTTTAAATATGGCAATATTTTGAAGTTTTGTCCTTTTTTTATTTTTTCTATGGCACTATTATAATCAAATTGGTGCGTGCAGGAATTTTAATGTCCATCCTTCCGGGATAAAAGCGATTGAAGTGTTTTAATGACAGCTGGTAAACTGACATGGAGGATGTGCTACAGCTCAGCACAATGGTCCGCAGATGGTAGAGCAGCAATGCAGAAATCCTCCCGTGATGATGATGCATCCTTCCTTTCGAGTTTTCTCGTCGCACACACACTTTTCCACTATTGATTTCTCTTTTTTTTCTAGAAGTTTGACGTCTCATTTTCCTTCTCTCCTTCTCTTCTCTCTCCCCCTCCCTCTTTCTCCTCAGTCTCAGGAATGCATTGAATGTCCTTATCTCTGCCCATGCAAACACAGGGGTGAGCCAGCAGCAGAGGTTGAATTCCTCTGCAGATCCCAGGCAGACCGACTACACCACACACACACACACTGGCATCGAGAAAGCCTCCAGCTAAAATGGCTCCTTATTTTTACTGTTAAAACACGCTGAAGCAGCACTGAACCGAGCTGAAGATCGGACAGCAGGCTCGAGCCGCGGTCGTTGCCGCTTGGTCAACACCGACTTTTAACTATTTTACTGGTCAGGAGACTTTAGGAAGTAAATCATGGCTTTTAAGTGGTGCTTGGTATTACAGGAAATAGACTGGAACACTGGTGACTCATATTGTGTTAGCCATACACACACTAATTTGAGCACATTTTTTAAAAGTTTCCCATTCTGTGTGACTTTATTTCCAATAATGTAGTGACCAGCATGTTGAGGCCTAATATAACACCCTGTGGGGTTTGATTTAACCTACCTGGAGCACCAGATGGGTGGGGTTTAACATCAAAAATCAAATCAATGGCAAAGATGTGAAGCTGCAACTAATAATTTGTCAGTGTCTGCCTCATCATTTTTTAAACCACCGATTCTTTATATGATGGAGAAAATGTCAAAATGAAGACAAAAGCTCATCAGTAGCTTCTTCCAATCACAGGCTTGTCGCACAAATCAGGGAACACCTTCCAACTAGCTCACTTTTCTTCATCCAAACACAAACATATCCAGACAGTTTTTTGTGTGTGTATGTGCGTGTGTGTCAGTTATTCAGACAGCCTGCTGCGCACACACACACACAGTGTAGCCATTGATACCTCCACACAATACCCCTCACAGGCAAACGCATGGGATCACAATGCTTCAGCTGCCATACACGCTGCTGCACGTATGCCTGTGCATAAAATTACAATGACAAGGGACGGACAGTGCTGTTCTGTGTTAGCGCCAGGCAGGCCTCAACACACACACACACACACTCAGTGTTCACCACCCACAGGTTTAAATGGATTTCCTTTTAGTTTGAAAAAAACGGAGCTGAAAGAACATTTTCTCAGGTTCTGTTCCTGCGCCGCACGTCACCGTCTCACTTTCCCCGTTGGGTTGGGTGTTAATTTACCACCGGAGGGGTGAAACATGCCTTCGTCTTCATAATTGACATCAGCGTCTCCTCTGTGGATTAAAGGAATGAAGAACACCCTTGGATCACCGCGCCGCGTTAAATATTACAAACATGTGACGTTCTGTGATTTGCTCACTGACAGATGCAGGAGCAGCAGCACCAATAAAAGGCTTTGTGTTCTGGTTTGACGACAGGAACGCCGTCGCCTAGAAACACAATGACAGGGTATTTCTTAGACTGACGCGACAAATCAGAATAATGTTGTTAGGCCTGAATGATCGATCGTTTTAGATCAAAAACCCTAATTTCAGGGAACCAGATCTTGAGATCATCAAAACTATGATTTTTGCTCTAGTTTAAATTAATACACAGATGTCTCTTTTAGTTCTTTAGTTGTAATAACTGCTGTTACTCAAACATTCAATGTCGCCTATGTACAGCATGTTTATTGTTAATAAATGGCACTACATTTGAAATCAATTCTTGACTTTAGTTTTCAGCCCTACTGTCCATCTTTCTTTGTTTATTTCTTTCTTCTTTCTATAATCCATCAGAAGTGTAAAAAGTGCTCTTATCTTTTTTTTTTCTCCCAACGTTAAAAAGTTTTCGGAGAATTTATTAACTGAGCTGTAAAAAGAAGACAAACAACAACAAAAAAAACATTTTTCTTTCTGTGATGTAGCAGACTACACCATTAATTCTTTACAATACAGCTATTTTTATTTCAGATAGAGCTAAATTATACAGTTAGAATTTGTTTTCCTTGACCAGTGGCAGCAGCTTTTAGCCGAAATGGTGCCGAGTCACTCGACCAAGCAAAGACAACAGGATAACGTCTTCACCCTGTTATTTCCTCACAGGATTCTGAGTGGCATTTACATGATTTGATGCGAGGCCAATTTCCTCTCGATTTCAGAGGAACTGGCAAGTTTTTAATCTTCTCCTGCGCGAGAACACGTAACGACTCATTCCGGGATCGTGTTGTCACATCCTATTTCCTCCACAGCACCTGCTGAAAGCGATCACGCCACAACAATAGCGATGCAGGATACCGTAGCTGCGTAGCCTCGCAGATGTCAGAGCCCCCATTACCTCAGTTTCCTCTGCATCCACGATGGGCTGCACAGGTCTTTGAAACTTCACTTCAGTTGATTCACATTCAAAAAGTCAAAGGTGATTTTTTTGGGGGGGTTTGGTCACATTCTTTTATTCTAATGTTGGATTTATGTTATATAAATATCCTGTAAAATGAGTTCTGATGTTGTTTCTAAACACATTCTACATGTAAGGTAAATTACACTGTGAAAAGACTGAGAGCTCTACAATAAAGTGTAAAGTTTGAGCGTTTTTCACCACTTTTGTGATTTGGAGGATTTTTTGGGGGGCGGGGCTGAAATAGTGGCTCGATGAGTCAAACAGAATCTGGCAGATTATTGTCTTGCTGCATTTATGCGATCACAATTACAGCTTTCTTACAAAAAAAAATGATTTTGCTATTCCATAACATCTTACTAATGTTTTAGGGCTACCAACAGGAGAAAAACTTTCTTCACTGATAAGACTGTATCCTCTGACGATGTTTACCAGGAATACATTAACCCAATTTTTTCATCCCAGGACGACAAAATGTTGATAATTTGAATATAAAGGTGGTGTCTGATAAATTGTGATAAAACGCCACATGTTTAAGTAGGTTATTTGCTGTAGTTGTTTTAAATGCTGCAGTGAGAGACTCCACTTTATTCTCGAGAGGTAGGAGGGTACAACTCTATGATTAATGATGGTGCAGACACGGTGGCAGGTTTATTCAATAGTTTAAACACGCTTGGTTATAAGAAAGCTGCAAACCTGTAAACACTGAAGTGTGAGCCAGTGTCCAAGATAATAATATTCCCGGAAGGAGCCAGACAGAAATGTGTTGGGACGTAACCAATGATTAGAATCATTATCAATTAATCTTTAGAATATTCTCTCAATTAAATTTTTGCTCATTACAAGTTTCGACAGGGGCGTGTGATGCGTAGGAGTGGCTTCAGAAATGGGTGTGTCATAAGTGGGCGTGGCTTTTATCAGGAAATGCTCTCGTTTGCAGTAGGTGGTGATATGCACATTAACAAAAAATCTACCTGTTTTCTGACTGAATTCAGTCACTGTTGAAAATAATTTCTCTGCGGTAAAAGTGACAGTAACCCTAACCCTGTCTTTAGAAGTAGGCGTGTCTTTAATCATGCAGTGGGTGTATCGTTAGTGGGCGTGTATTTAGAAGTGTTTGCTCTTTAATCTTGAAGAGCACAGAATTTTTCCAGATCCTAGCTTGACATGTCCATACGACTCCAGTATACCATCCAAAACCCAAATCTATCGATCTATCTATTAATCTATAAAAGCAAGGAGCGTCTGTGTCTCTGTGGCTCGTGTATCTCTCTGTTTGTCAGATTAACCTCAACTTTCGGATATAGCTTGCACATCATCATTTTTATCATTAAAAGTTAAAATCAGATCAGACTTGCATATCACAGCGCTATCCTGCAGCAGCTCTTTAGGTAGAGTAAAGCTCTATATCACAGTGCTATTGCTTCCCAGCACTTGAGTTACAATTCAAAGCTCCGTTGTCCCGTCTCTTCCTGCACCGATCATGCTGCCAACGTAACAGAAGTATTGTAACGTCTCAAAACACACACGCTAAGACGTTAGCTGATTAGCTGCTACTTTATTCTTTGTGCTAACACAGGCTACTGTGGGCCGTAGCTATCTTACTCCAAGATGCGTTCACAGACCCTCACCAATTCCCAGCACTATCACTTAACAGAACTAAATCTATTCTAAATTCTATCAACAGTATGTAACAGTCCAATTTGGCCAAGCATGAAAAATCTAGTTAAAATTCCACATTTTTTATAGTAAGTATAGTAATTCTTCTGGGCACTGCACTAGTTCCATGAAACAGAACCAGTTTGAGGAGAAAACTAAGTGATTTATAGTGATTTATGTTTTGTATTTTCATTGTATATATGAGTATTAAGTGTTGACAGTGGCTATTTGGTCTGTGGTTTTGGTGTCACAGCTTAGGCTGAATGAGCAGGTCTGGCCTCAGTTGTGTGTGCAGGTGACCTGTGACCTTCGCAGAAATAAAATAATAAAAGGAAACGGAAGCTCTAAATACATGAAGAACAGACGCTGGATGTGGTCAGTGTTTAGAATCACAGGACGGTGCCATCAGAGCTTAATCGCAAATATTTTGTCTCGCATGGACACTTTCTAGGAAACGCGTCGTCCCTGCTGTGGAGTCAAACATTTATTGTGCTGATAAAGATTTAGTTTGCATGGGCAGCTCATAAATAAGCTCATATCAGCAGTATCGACGGCACCGTGACAGTGGGACGTTTGTATGTTGTCCCATGGTGGTCAACGCGCTGCACCCTGCAGGTTGTACATGTAGGAGGCTCTGAGAGCTAAAAGCCTTTAAGTAGAATCAGAGAACGCTCGTCTTCTTCGCCACGACTGGTTTTCTATTTCTATATCATGGTTAATGTGGTTTGGTGCTGCTGTGTCACGTCGTAGAAATCAGATTTGGTCAAATTATCTGACATACGACCCCTGTTAGTCCACATACCGCTCACACTCGGGGCAGTTTTGATTCCCATCGCAACAGCTGTTTGTTGGTCTGCGTTTTTTTGTTTTTTTTTCCACCTATTTGACAATCAGGGTGTAAATGTTTTATCTCCCCGCAGGTCCTCAATGCCCAGAAAGCCGGGTACAAGGCGGCCATTGTTCACAATGTGGACTCTGATGACTTAATCAGCATGGGATCCAATGATCGTAAGTCGCCTCCTCCTCCTCCTCCTCCTCTTTTTCTCCTCCATACACCAACACATACACACTCAGCATCTCACACACCCCGGGCCTGAGGAAACACAGCAGTTTTTATAAGGGAGTCCATTTCAAGTCCCAAGATGTTGTTGAGGAAGGATGTGATGCCCTGCAGCAGCAGCAGCAGAGCACTCGCTGACTGAACCCGTGCTGTCCCTGCTGGAGCCCACTTGTTCTCTATGATAGTGTTTGTCCCCTGTGAGGGGAGGGGCGGTGGGGTGGGATGAATTCTCCAGCAGAGTTCGTGCCCTGTTTGTGTAACTTACAATAAATAAAGTCAGACATGACCTGCATTAAGAATCCGGGGCTTTCAATATCACGTAAATGTCCGACAGACAAAGTCTTTCCTCAAGTTCAAAGCTTTTAGCTGCATCTCGTCGCTAATGGAGTTTTCTCATTTCAACAAATGAAAGATGAATCGACCAATCAGCTAATTAAGTCTATGAAATGCAATCAACATAACAAAGAATGTGTTAAAACTTGAGACATTTAAATAACTTCTTGTTCATATTTTTCTCCTTCTCTGATTAGTTTTTGACAGACGGGTAGAAAACGTCTTGTTTTGAGATTCATTCAGAAGCCATCGATTTTTTTTATTTCGGTTACACGATATATTAATGGTTTTTTGTTTCCCCCCCTTCTATCCCTTTTAGTGGATGTAATGAAGCAGATAGATATTCCCTCTGTGTTCGTGAGCGAGGAGACTGCCAACTCTCTCAAAGGAGACTACACATATGACAAGGGGTAAGTCTACACCGAAATCTCATTTTCTGGCCCGCCAGTATAAATAGCAGCAGGGGTTTTTTAACTCTTCTAACCAAGCTCCTCACAGATCCTTCAGTGTAACAGCAACTTCCCTCGAAAAGACATATCGGCCACGCTTTCCTTTCTAGCTCTTTAATAGAAGTTTAGGCCCCAACTACACAAATCTTTTTTTTAATCCACACACTTTTCTACCCAATTCGGCCTCTGAACCACACCAACGCTGCACTTATCCAGATAGTCGTCAAACTGGAGAGATTTGAAAATATCAGATCGAGTAGATTCGTGTAGCGGAACCCAATGCCGGATATTTTTTGGATTCATGACGTCAGAACGTGTTACGATGCTCAGAAGACTTGGAAAATTTGTAGTGGCTGCTACTGGTATCATATTCATGTTGAGGTATCTGTGTGGTCTGATCGATCGGATTGGCATATGGAAGGCGTTTTATTTTTTTCTTTAAGCAGGAGACGAAAATATCCGGATAAAAAAAAAATCCTGATTCATGTAGTTGGGGCCTTAATCTAATATCACTGAATAATGCCCACGGCACACGCTGTCATACAAGAAGGCGGCAGATTTGTCTTCAGACGTGTTGTCACCTTCTGTTGAGGTGATAATCTGCTGATGAAATGTCTCAGACGGCCAGAGGAGCCCAGAGTTCCTCCACTTTCATAGCTTGTGTGTGTGTGTGTGTGTGTGTGTGTGTGTGTGTGTGTGTGTGTGTGTGTGTGTGTGTGTGTGTGTGTGTGTGTGTGTGTGTGTGTGTGTGTGTGTGTGTGTGTGTGTGTGTGTGTGTGTGTGTGTGTGTGTGTAGGGAGGTGTGGGGGTGGAGGTTGTCAGATACCATTCAAATACATGGGAGTTATTTCCAAGTTCTTTGCAGAGGAATGAACACCAAACATGGTATTGGCAGAGTTTTGTCAGTGCTATAACAAATATGAACAGAGTTCAGGCTGCAAAACAACAGAGCTTTACAAGCCCCGTAAGCAATTACCCGTCGGTGTGAAATGTGGCCGTGTTGATAGAGGAGCCTTTCTGTGTCATCGGTTACCGCGGCCGACGCTAAAATTACTCCCGGCATTGTTGCAGCGGCAGCAGCGGGTCGTCGGGAAGCATCGTGCCCCGCGAAGGTCACTGTTTGTCACATCTGCCAACGCCTGACAATGGTTCTCTCTCCCTAGGGGACACGTGGTCCTCATGCCAGATTTCAGCCTGCCGCTGGAGTACTACTTGATCCCCTTCCTCATCATCGTGGGAATCTGCCTCATCCTAATTGTTGTTTTCATGGTGGGTACTTTTTTCTCGTCTATTTACGGAACTATTAGCGATCGGGAGTTGTGTAGAAAAATGCCTGCAGGGCAAGAAGAGTCTGTTCTTCTTTGGGAGTTTTGCACCCCAGTGGCTCACAATACTGTTAAACACTCCCTGTAACATTTATACTTTATATTAGGGAAAGTATGTCTCAGGCCCAAATCGGCCATTTGTCAGCAGTTAACAGTGTGGGCTCAGTAAAAAAAAAAAAAATCTTATAAAATATTAAACATTTCACCAGAAACTTTCTTGTGCTCACCTGGAACTTCACAGTGCACCAGAAAGTTTTCTTCTGCAGAAAGTGATAGTAGAGGAGTGAATATATTTGAAATGGCAAGCTAGAAAGCTAGCAATATAATTAGCCTATTGATAAATATTTGCATTGTAGGCTACAGCATGAAGCTGCTAGCTTTCTGGCGTGCTAGTTTAAACATAACATAACACTTTATGAGACATGACTCAACATTCACACCAATCTTTTATGAATGTGTAAGACAGAACGACAGAAACCTGTCAAAATAATAGTTGACCCGTATTTGTGTAACCTCAATAGCATTCATTTAATCGAATCTAATTAGGAATTAATTACAAAGTATTCGTAATTACTGACTTAAACACTGGGAGGTAAACTAGCTACATTCAGCTGGCCTGCATTTGCAATGGTTGGACTTTTCCAGTAGCAAAAGATGATAAATCATCTGCAAAGGTCACATTATGAAACAAAAATGATTTCCTTGACCAAGAACTGTCTTTTTGGACACTGGACTAGCCCATTGACTCTGATGTGACATGATCAGGTTAGAGGTTTAGAACAAAAACAGCAATGCTGCTTTGCAATTGTTGGACTTTTATTTTGACAAGTTGTCATCATTCTGCCTTCCACATTCATAAAGTCTCATGAAACAGTCACGAATGCTACATGTGCAGGATATCATAGCTGCTATGAATGTGTTATGAACTCACTCATCACATAACCGAAACTTTTGATGCGCACCTTGAAATGATAATTTTGTCCCTTTAGGGGCTCTGTAGGTTTTGCATTCTCACTGTTTTTCCTTTTTTGTTCTAGATCACAAAGTTCGTCCAAGACCGACACAGGGCCCGGAGGAGCCGCCTGCGCAAAGACCAGTTAAAGAAACTTCCCATCCACAAGTTCAAAAAAGGTATGGAAGCAGACGCACGAGCGTCCAGTCTGGGCTGTAAACGCTGGGTCTTACTCGCTAATTCAGAATCAGAAAGGGGGTTAATAGTTCACCGGGAAGCACCCGGATCAACGTCCTCTCCTTCAACTCCCGTCCTGCCGCCTTTACCCGTCTGTAGAGACGCTGTTTACTTGTCCGCCGTGCTGCTCCTTCTCACATGATCTGGCCCAGCAGAGAGATGTCATCAATGCATTACGACACATCAATCCTCCCCGGAGCGCTGCACCTTGGAGCTAATCGGATTAATATGGACTTTTTTGTTTTTTTTTTCCCCACAAAGCCCTCCCTGGCAGATTAGAGCTCCTCTCCGTTGAGACCGGACACATGACTGATGATTTAGAATGTATCCTTGGTCATGCCAGAGGCCAGACTGGGTTGGAAGTTGAGCTCATTCTTGGATGTACAGCGCAGAAACTTCTAAAAGATTTCCACCGGTATCTATCCCCCCCCTCGTCTGGGTCCAAGGGTCAGCCCGGCTATAGCGTTTTGTTTTGCAATGCAAAGCCACTTTGTGTTGTGGTGGCGTTTTTGTCTGTGTATTTATAGGTGTGTGTGTGTGTCGGCTGCGTTTCCTCTGCCAGCTGTACTCCTGCAGACTGGAAAGCCCCCTGACTACAATCAGCTGTGCAGGGGGAGCTTTACGGAGTCTGGCTGCTGAATAATAAGTAGCCCCCTGGCAAAGCTGCTAATTGAAGGGGTCGCGATCCGAGCCGCTCTTCCCCCGCCCCGCCGGTAACAGACGCACACGTGCATTTCACGAGCTGAAATCAGCGCGTGTCACTCCGCGGCCGCTAACAGCGCCCGCTCTGACTCAGGGTTTCCACACGCCGCCGCTGCAGTCGACCTTGGCCGCAGTTAGCTCAGACGTCCAGGAAACGGCCTTCGGGAGGCGGCGACTGCGCTTCTGTCAGCTGAGTCAGAGTTTTTTGGCGACACAGAAAGGGGACACCAAATCTCTACCTAATCACCTTTTAAGCCCCGCACACCGGAGCAATGCTCGCATGGCGAGAAACCAAGTGGACGGGAGGGTCGTGACAAGAGTGGTGGAGCTGTGCCTCTGTGGTTATCACAGTTGAAAATTGAAAGAATGAATTGAGGTAGTCCACTTTTAGTCTCTGCTCAAGGCTACTTTGCATACTTAGCATAACACTACTTAACCTCAATTTTGATAGCTTAAAAAAACTATTCACCATGATCCCCATAATAAATTTCACCCATTTTTCTGCTGTTTGAAGACTTTACACTACAAAAACTGACAACTTAACAGCAGAATATATCTTGTTTTTGCTATTATTAGTCCAATATTGAGTAGAATTCCTCATTTGGGTCCATTTGTTGTAAGAAAACAAGACTCACATTTTCTTAAAAAAGGATAAATGAACTAAAATCAAGAAAAAAAATTAAATACGCTATATTATCTGCCAGTTGAATAAGATAATTTGACTCAATATTGAACTAATTGTACCAAAACCAAGATATTTTCACCTGTTAAGATTTTAGTTATTGCAGTGCAGTAAATGAATCTCTAAATGTTTAACGGCTGATTTGTGGTTCCCTATAGTGTGAAGGGTCAGAATATAAAATCTGCCATCATTGGATAAAACAGACTAGTGTTGCAGCAGAATCGAACCCTGTGCATCTGTATATAGAGGAACAATGATCACCTAGAATCACAAAGCTGCTGTTGCATTATCTCATCAGACCACCAGTGTTCATTGTTTACAGCGTGCTGATTGTGTGTGTGTGTGTGTGTGTGTGTGTGTGTGTGTGTGTTTTTTTTCTCCATCAGCCCCGTGTCGTGACTCACTAGGAGTTTTTAGCTGTGGCGTTGCCCTGTGGGCAGCTCACAAGTCAACGCCACGCTCAAGACTCACCGCTGATCCAGCTGCTGTCCTGGCGTTTCCGGGCAGCATGCCTGAACTTGGGGTTCAGTGTGTGTGTGTGTGTGTGTGTGTGTGTGTGTGTGTGTGCACATATGCCCTCGGCCTCAGCCACAACGGATAACACTGAGCTTGGACTCGCGGCTTTGATCCGATGCAGCCGGAGTAAATGGGAACGCTCTGATGCTTTTTTTTTTTTTTTTTTTTTTGAAGCTGTGAAACCTTCTACACGTGTGAAGTAAAGTTGATGTCGTTTTCATTAACAAGTAGCCAATTTAATAGATTAATTTTAGGAGTCCATTTATAAGTGGAATTTCTGGGACTTAACCAGCATGTTGAAGCCATTAAAATGAAGTGTCAGATGATTGAAAGGGGAAAAAATAATTTAAAAAACCCAAAACAAACAAACAAGGAAAGCTTGTTAAAATTAAATAAAATTAAAAAAAAAAAAAATGAATTCAAAACAAGGACAATGTCAATTTAAAAACAGTTGATTTAAAAGGGGAAAATAAATAAACTAAATTAAAAATGCAAAAAAGAAATATCAGCAATAGGCAGCAGCAAACAGCTGCTCTAAATGAAAAACAGTGAGACTTGCAGCAGAGCTGCAGTTCTCTGGGAGTTTGTTCCACATGTGTGGGACATAGAAACTGAACCACTGCACAACTAAGTGGATGAAACTGTCCAAAACCTCCCGTCATTAACGAGCTCAGTATCATCATTTCCTGATTCTGTTGCCTCTGCGCTGCATTGCTCAGTGAGGGAGAGGCTGGAACTGCAGCACGGTGGGATTTCTCCTCTAAGTGAAGTCATTTCAGGAAGACGTTAGGCAGCTGATTAGCTACAGCCTGAACTGCTGCTGCTGCTGTTACTACTGCTGCTGCTCCTATGCTGCTGCTGCTGCTGTTACTACTGCTGCTGCTCCTATGCTGCTGCTGCTGCTGTTACTACTGCTGCTGCTCCTATGCTGCTGCTGCTGCTGTTACTGCTGCTGCTCCTATGCTGCTGCTGCTGTTACTACTGCTGCTGCTCCTATGCTGCTGCTGCTGTTACTGCTGCTGCTCCTATGCTGCTGCTGCTGTTACTACTGCTGCTGCTCCTATGCTGCTGCTGTTACTGCTGCTGCTCCTATGCTGCTGCTGTTGTTACTACTGCTGCTGCTCCTATGCTGCTGCTGCTGCTGTTACTACTGCTGCTCCTATGCTGCTGCTGCTGCTGTTACTACTGCTGCTCCTATGCTGCTGCTGCTGCTGTTACTACTGCTGCTGCTCCTATGCTGCTGCTGCTGCTCCTATGCTGCTGCTGCTGCTGTTGTTACTACTGCTGCTGCTCCTATGCTGCTGTTGCTGCTGTTGTTACTACTGCTGCTGCTCCTATGCTGCTGCTGCTGCTCCTATGCTGCTGCTGCTCCTATGCTGCTGCTGCTGTTGTTACTACTGCTGCTGCTCCTATGCTGCTGCTGCTGCTCCTGTGCTGCTGCTGCTCCTATGCTGCTGCTGCTGCTCCTGTGCTGCTGCTGCTTACTAATGAGTGGATCTGCCCACCATCCACCTTCTCTGGCAGAGCAGCGTCCAACATGTAAAATCAGGCCTCGAACGCCTCTGCAAACAGCTTTTAATGGCTTGTTTTGCACATTCTTTTCATAAATGTGTTTCTTCCGGTGTCGAGCATGTATTTGATTTATGGGATAATGTCAAAATGTCATGCAGCATAACCCTAAAATCTTGGAATCCAGATAGTTTTACTTCTAACCCTCATGTCCTCCTCGGACATTTTTGTCTTTGTTGATCATTTTAGCTGTGTTACAGCTTTTGGTCTGAAATTTTGCAGAAACCCTTCCTTTTAGTGGATTTTTTTGAAATCTATTGTCTTTTACTTGTCTTTTATTCTCCCTCCTGGTAGTCACGTTGCCCATTAATGTAACAGGCAAAAATAGAAGAGTTTCATGCATCAGCCTCCAGTGGGTTAATGGTTGAGCCTGGTCCAATACACTAAAACATGTTAATAATTTTCTTCAAAATGGAACGCTGACGTTACAGAATGCATGGTTTAATACTGTAATGGTAGTGGGATTAAAAACTGTGGTTATAATGGAAGTCAATGGGAAACTTTCGGACATGAAGGAATATCTGGAACTACATAAATATACTAATGCAATCAAATCAATTTTGTTGTTAATCTTTGACATATCCACCACCAAAGTCCCACCCTGGTATATATGAACATATATATATTATATATGGAAAATAATATATATTTTTTTGCAAAAAGTAATGAAATAATTCAAATATGTAAACTAGCATTTAAAGGGTTAAAATCCTGAAAATGATTGAATATTTGGTAGTTTTGAGCAGGAAAGAAGTTTATATTTAGTTTATATTTGTTTTTGTAGAAAAACAAATATTGACATATGATTATTATTTGGCGTGGATATTTTATATATCCCAAAGGTGCAAAAAGGTGCAATATTTAAGGGAAAAATTTTTTAAAAACACACGGTATCAACTAGTGGATATAATTTAATTTAAATATTTAAAACTCATTCTTTTTCGGTGACACCATTTGATATTTGATGTCGAAAAATTGCATATTCCCCATGATTTTTGTAAAAAAAAAAAAAAAAGAAAAAGAAAGAAAATGATGAAAATGTCATTTCAAATAACATAAAACCAACATGAACGCATAATATACTTATACATATATATTTTTGAGAGACCTGATTAATGCTTTTACAACATAATTACTTTTATCTTTAAGTTCTAATATCTATTTTCTAAACACGGTTTAGACAGCTAACAGCGCTGGTGCAGCTTTCGTCAACGGATGGCGACCGTAGGCATCGGATAACGTTAGACCAGGTCCGAGGTGAACGGCACAAAAGGAGCCTGTACGGCAGAACAATGAAAACCACGGTGGCCGTGTAATTACCCCACACACAACACCCACAACACCGGCCTGAGCATCAGCACACGGCGCAGGATCCGTGTCAATATCCCCGATTATGTAATGGCCGTCAGCGCGCAGCGCCGCCATTAACGTGACTTATTCCGGCTTTTTATCACAGGGCCTTGCGTCATCCCCCGCTTCCACTGTCAGCCTAACGTTTTATGACGGGGATCGACCCTCCCAGGGAGGGTTGGGTTCCATCACACACACACACACACACACACACTCACTCACACACTCTGGGATTTTTTCCTCCCCTTGTCTCATGGCTGCTGCCTGTTCTCTCAGAGCGAGGAAGGCTGGACTCTCTTTCTGACCTCTGACCTCCAGTCTGGTCACTCCCTACGTATGATGATGATGTCGCTCCACCCTTCCCCTCGGCTCTCTGCTTCCAAACACACACACACACACACACACATTTTAAACAGAGCAGCTGCAGTGTCCCGGCCGTCGGTGTGTGTGAGGCATGTTGATGTCAGGACAGAGGAGCTCTCTCTGTCTCCCTCCGGCCTCGGTGCCAGCGTCTCCTGTCCGGCTGCCCGAAGCGCTGACGGAACTTTTTTCCTTTTCTTTTTTCCTCTCCTCCTCCTTTCGTCACCCTCCCTTGCTCCGCTACACACACACACACACACACACACACACAGTGCTGCTCGTCTGAAGTTCAGTAGGACAGCGCGGTTCCTCTGAGAGCCAGGAATGCTGGCAGCCGGGCGGATTCATGAAAAATAAAAGGGGGGGAGAAGAGCTGCACCGGCTCCCATCTCCTTTTTAAGATGTGCCACTGGCCCCGAAACATAAATATCAGGGATTCCCAGCATCTTAAGAAGCACACACACCACAATACACATTGCCAAAACATGAGTAAGATGTTTTCATTCCTTTTACTGCCCACTTTGAAGCCGAGTATAAAACACTAACACATTAAAGGCTTGATAGGAGAAGGATAAATCGTCTGCTTTTCCCGTTTTTTTTTTTTTTCTTCCCCTCTTTGCTGATTTCAACATATGTCCTGTACCTGAGGGACTTTTATCAAATTGAATCTGGGCTCACATGTGTAGGTCACTGTAATGACATTAGCGGGCTGATCTGTGTTAAGACTAGAAACGAGGAGCGAGTGACGTCCACAGCAGCTGCTTTGAACACAGGGATCGGACGAATCGGCTCCGGGACGACGCGGCCGGGTCAGAGAGAGACGTCCGGGAGTCGGTTCTCGACAGATATAGCAGCGCACACGTCTTTTTGAATCGTGTTTTAATGTTAAAAAAAAGAACAAAAACACAATCCAGTGAGTGTTATCGGACATATTGTTCAGCAGGTTGAGTGAAAGTGCAGACTGTTTGTCTGGATGACGTCGGTGCAGAGGAATGACCACGTGTTTCAGTATCAGCGTAGACAAACACCGTGTAGGCTGCAAAAACCTGATCCTCAACAGGAGAAAATATCTGGTTTTTGGCTCAATTTGTCCAATATGGAGTAGTATTATCTTATTCTATCTTATCTTATTCATTTTGTTGTCCTGATTTGGGTCAATTCAGAAAAAAAAGACTAATATTTTCTGTTGCAATAAAGAAAAAATCGTGAAATAAGCTAAATTATCAGCCAGTTAAATAACTCTACCAAAAACAAGATTTTATTTTTACCTTTTTTTTTATTTCAGCTTTGTTTTAATTTAAATTTATGACAAACCTTTCCTGGGTTTTATTTCAAGCGTCGACATCCATAAACAAGAACCAACTGTGGTTTAAAGAAGCAAAACTCATCTGCATAGTCTGACATTTCCTTTCTTCCAACGTCTCTCTGCAGCTGGAGCAAGAACAGGTGGTTTTGTGTCTGTCTCATTAATATTCATGAGCCTCTCCTCCGATTGGCCCATTTAAACGGGGAGGAGGTGGGCGGCGACTGTATAGTTGTGACAAAATCAAAACATAATGGAAGCCTTGACAGTTTATTTTACGCTTCTGGGACATGGGACCTTTAGGAATAACTGCAGGAAGAGATGTTTGTGTACCACCAGTAAATGGAGAATTCTACTTTATTACAACTTTGGTTGTTTTGTTTTGGGATTTTCAACATTTCTATCAATTATATATCTATAGAACATTTATATCTTCCAGGAGAATTGATGGGAATGTTGATACAACAGTTTTCAAGCAGATAACAATAAGACTCCAGTCACTTTAGGTCGTAATTTAACATTTATATTTGTTTTCTCTTTAGAATAACTGGGAACTTAAAAGCTGAGTGATGATCTAACTCTTCATATTTCGTGTTAGTCTGTTGGGGGGGGGGTTTACCACAAACTACAAATCTAAGACCCTAAGTAGCAATTAACTGGAATGATCCTTTAATGTGCTGTAATGATAGACACATTGCAACACTTCCTACGATGCCCGTTATATAATTTTCTCCTCTGAGCCGTCTCTGGGTTCAGCGAAGTCACTCGACCTTTTCGCCGGGCTTCACTCAGAATAGCTCGGCCAGTGCCACCAGTTCAGCGTTTCCTGAGTGTACACTGGACCCGCGCCCGCATAAACTTTCCCTCTCCTTCACCCCAAATGTCCAGCAACCGGCCCTGGGAGGAGGGAGAAAAAAAAAAAAAAAGACGGGGAGTCCGTTGCTGACTCACGAGTCGCGGGGGGAAGGAGATTGAGGGGGACTGACTGGGAGAGGGAAGAGGAAAAAACTGGACTGGAAGTGTGAAAAGGGGAAAAAAAAGGAAGAGGGAGCTTGAGCTGCAAACATTTGCCTCGGAGCTGGAAGTTGCTGACGCTCGGGAGAGAAAAGGAAGAGGGAGGAGGAGGTGGGCCCTGGTCGGCGTGACTCCCCATCCTTATACGGTCACATGCAGCCCTGGCATGGACACACACAGCCCAGCCGGGGAAAACATGCTCATTTAGAGCTTACATAAACACACCGGCTCACAACCCTGCTCCCTCCTCCTCCTCCTCCCAGACCAGGCCAGGGGAGAGGAAGCGAAGGAAAAGGAGAAGAACGCTGTGGAATTCGAAAGGGAGTGCTTTGGTAAATTCCTGAGCTTTCAGAGCTCCTGTAAGAAGGAAACGCAGCGCTGGCAGGTTTAGGAGGCAAAGGAATGGATGGAGGGGGGAGGGGAGGGAGGGGGGAAGGTACATATTTGGAAAAGTGACACAAGGAATTTATTTAAGGAAATCCGACTTGTGAGGCGAGCGGCGTTCCGAACTACTTGATACATCACGGATCTGCCTGACGTCACTGACCTTTAGAAAAACCACCACACACTCATATTTTAGACCCGTGTCATTTCCGCTCCTCATTTCTGTTTGTTTTTGAAGTGTCTTTTTTTTTTTAAACACTTTTATATTTTCAGTTTTTGCAACAAGAAAAGAGAAACAGGAGCTCTGGGACATACAAGACACCAGTGGTTCTCATACTTTTTCACATCAAGGACCCTTAAACTCCTAAAAACTAGACCATAGACCCAGTCTCATAAGATTTGAGCTTTAAGATGTTTTATAGAAGAAAGTGTCAGTAACTGAAAGTTAATGAAACTGCCATAATCCAAAATAAATAAATAAACAAATAATGATTCAAATGTGATTATTTGAATCATAACTATACCAGTAAATGTCCATGTTTAATTTTTCCGTTTAATTTGATTAATTATTATTTTGTGGATTATTTTCCCATTGGAAATTAATTTATTTAATTCAGAATGTTTATTTTCCATTATAAAAATGATATATAAATAATTATAAAATAAATACATTTAAAAAATTTATTTATATTTATTTATAAATTAATTTCCAATGGGAAAATAATACACAAATATTTGGAAATAAATACTACTAAATTAAATGCATTTATATATTTATTTTAACTCATGGCAGTCCTCTATACAAATGGATCTATGTTCTGCAATTGTGTAATAATAGTAAAAATAAATTATTGTCCTTTTTTCAGGGGCAATTAGAAAAGTGTCATTTAAAAGAGAATTGTCAGCAGATTTGTCAGAGCTGTATATTTATCTATACTAAAGGTATAAGTGGCCAATAAGGATTTTCACAGTCTAATGTTCCCTGAAGCACAAAATATGTTTAAAACGGTTTCTTTTTTCTTTTAGGAGACAACTACGATGTTTGCGCCATCTGTCTGGATGAGTACGAAGAAGGAGACAAACTCCGAGTCCTGCCGTGTTCTCACGGTGAGTCCGACACTTTAAAATCCCTCGATGCTTTTTGTGTGGAAACTTTGAAAAGTAGATGTGACAAATGTCCGGTTTGAGCCCGTGACGTGCAAGTCGGCCGCTAAAAGAGCGAATTAACACTGAATCCACTTCTGGTTTAATCATTTATACGTGAAAGTCACGATTATTTATATTTTTGATTTAATTAGCCTTTTATTTTTAGTGGTGAGTAACTAGTTCAGCTCTAATCATGGAGTCTTTCAATGCATTTTTTAATATAAGAAGATATGGGGTAACTTGACGCTGTTATAAACTGCAAACGAAGCACCATTAATCCATTAATCTCTTTAGACTTTGTAAATATTTCCTTAATATCTAATGACGTCCACATCAAATGTCACTTTACGACTTGTTTAATACCAGATAGCAGACGACCATTAAAACTATGATGTAGTCTCAACATAGCATTTTCAACATTAAACCATTGGGTAACACTTTATTTAAATGGGGGTTCATAACACTGTTATAATCATGTTCTGAACATTATTAAATGCTTATGACAGTAAAGTGTTGTTGGGTAAATTATGTCACTTTTGACGTTAATTTGTTGGTCATGTTGTTATGACAACTTGACATAAACCAAGACAAAATAAGCATAAACATGACATAGCAGACCTAGCAGAAAAAACACCATTTGACCTTATGACCTCATATGTCCTGTTTATGACATGTTATTTTGTTTTGGTTTATGTCAAGTTGTCATGACAACGATATGTCAAACAATGTCAACTTTGCATCAAAAGTGAGATAATTTACCAAATATCATAAGTTTACAGCTCATAAGAATTCATTAAAGCAGTGATTCTCAAACTTTTTCACACCAAGGACCTTTAAACTCACAAAAACTAGACCATGGACCCCGTCTGATAAGATATAATATAAATAATAAATACATAAGTGAATATACCAGTAAATGTCATTATTTAACAAATTTATATATATAATAACCACTTTCTGGGAGGGTTTGTCTTCATGTTCTCAGGAGCAGGAAGTTGACGTCATGTGACAGGAAGTACTTGAACATTTAAATTATTTGCCTAAAACCTTTTGTCTAAGTTGTCTACTATCATGTCATTAGAAAAAAAAAGCTGTATGAGTAACATTTGACAGTGATAGACTTAAAGGCTCCAAGTATTTAGTAGGAATTTCTCCCGGGACCAAAAAGGACAGATGTGTAGGTGTTTTTTATATGTAGATTTTTACTGGTCCGGTCCATTTGAGATCAAATTGTGCTGCATGTGGCCCTTGGACCAAACCGACTTTGACCCCCCCCCCGTTCTAAAATCCGGCATCAAATCGCTCCTCCGTCAGGATCAACAGCTGTTCTTTGTCGCTCCCAGCCTACCACAGCAAGTGCGTGGACCCCTGGTTGACCAAGACCAAGAAGACGTGTCCCGTGTGCAAGCAGAAGGTGGTGCCGTCGCAGGGCGACTCCGACTCCGACTCGGAGGAGGGCGAGAGCAGCCCCGAGGAGAACGAGGAGGTGTCGGAGAGCACGCCGCTGCTGCGCTCGCTGGCCTCCACCAGCGCCCACTCCTTCGGCACCATGTCGGGGGCGTCGCGCTCCGAGCAGGACCAGGAGTCGTCCGAGTACGACGACGACCAGCTGGACAGCAGCGACAGCGAGGAGGAGGTCACCGTGGAGACCTGGGTGGTCCAGATCCAAGCTTGACCCCCCCATCACCCCCTCTCCCTCCACCAACCCTCCATACTCACAGCTGCAGAAACTTTAATCGGGGGCACGAAAAAAAAAAGATTCATCATCCGAGTTTTTCTGTCACCGCTTTACAATACATTGTAATGTATCCTCCCTGCAAGTTGAAATCTTTAAGTTTTATTTTAACGTGATTCTGGATGAATTCCAGCATATCGTAGGGGCTGCTTTGGCAGATACGAGAGGACTGGTGATGCTGAGGTACAGTAGAGGGTTATACTGTACACCAAGTCACAAAAAAACACACACACAGATGAGCAGCAAACTCCTGACACACACACACAAGATCACACTTCACTTAAAGTTCAGTAGAAATACTGTGTAAATAAAAAGCTGTAGAACACCATCAATTTCTTCCTTACCTTTGATTTTCTGTTACTCTACACTCATCAGAGGATGGAAGTTTCTTTATTGTACATACATGTTCATGATAAACTGACACTTTCAACCGCTATGCATCTTTTTTTTTGTAAAACATTCAAACTAACACTCGAGTATAGAAACATTTAAAGCCACGAGCGATATGTTTGTTTTTTTTTGCCAATTTATCTGTAGCCCGGTGTTTTAGAGGAGACTGGGTGCTCCTGTCCGTGTGCCACGGTTCATCGGTTGGAAACGAAGCCAAAGTCTCCATGTGAAGTTCTGGAGAAGTGGAGATGATGGATTATTGATGGATTAATGAGCGTTTCCTTCATCGCCCACACTGAACTCTTCTTTTGGCTGCTCCAGAACTCTTCATATAACAAGCAGTTTATTGGTTATTAAGCCTTGTAATACACATAACTGACCTTATCTCATTTTAATATTGTTCATAGCAAATATGCTTTTTTTTCATAACATGGCTTCATTTATGTTGACGAATCCTGTTGCCTTTTTCAGTTGATGTATTTTGTCTTGTGTTTTCCTGCTGTTCTATATGAATCCACTTCAATAAAATGAAAAGGACACTTCTCACTGTCATTGATTCACTCAATATTCATGAGTGCAGCGGCTAATGCTAAGAGTCCAATGATCAGATACGAAGCTGCCAGTTTTATTGAGGCATGGCTCATTAGAGGTTAATGAAAACCTTTGAGATAAGGAGTTTAAACTGAATGTTTGCATGTGAAGAACTTACAAGTTAAAGGTTTGTCTTAAAGCTTGGATTACAAAATTTAAACTAATGGTTTTTACGTTGTCTCGTTTAAGTTATATCAATAATTAACAAATCATGTTTCACATAAGCAAACACAGTTTTAATTTTCTGCCAACTGTTATAAACCCAAACCATGACCAGCCCTGTTTGCACTTTGAACAGAGCCAATCCAACCGTTCAATTTCCTGTGTTAATACTAAGCTCGCAGGCTGCAGCTTAATGTTTAATCAACACCCGAGTGTGACGGAGCATCTCATCCAACTGTAAGAATGAGTTTACAAAAACTTTAAGGAAAAAAAAGTTTAAAAAAAACCAAACAACGCTTAACTGGTTGGAATAAATTTATTTGATCTGTCTGTAAACAAGGTGATAAATCAATGTATGGCATTTCTTGGTTTTATGCATATGAAATCAGATGCATTAAAGAGACCGTATCCCAGATGTAAGAAAAAAAAAAAAAGTGGTGAGGAAAGGAAATGAACATAAATCAGCAAACAGGACTTGAAACAGGTTTTCTTTTTTTTCTTTTTTTATGAGTACACATATCCCACAAGGCCTAAACAGTGGAGCTGAAGCTAAAAAGAAAAGGAAAAAAAAAAAGTGCCTATGAAATGACTCCTTAGTGGACAGTGGGTAAAATCCATCTTACAACAGCAACAGATCTCTCTACATTATGGCACAGGATACACAGGTTCTGCAGTTTAAGTTTCAACAAGACAACCATAAAGCGTCTTTGTTCCAACCAATCCCATCTCCCATTGGGTGTCATTTCTACTTTTTTTTTTTTGAAAGGGTTTTTTTTTTTCAGTTGGACGTTACAGTTAGCAGGACTGAGCATGGACAGACCGTGTGATACCCCAGCTCAGCTGACTAATAAAAGAGTCGAAGGCAATTTATTCCACAGTTTTCTAGTGTCAACACAGCATGGGTTTGTACAAATGCAGTCGTTTGTTGTTTTCTAAACAAGAAAAAAAAAAAAAAACATTGAAGTGAGACTTTAAATTTCTTCAGATTCTCCCACCCTTACCTCCCCTGTAGCTTCATATTTTTTCTTTTAAACCATAGTTAGCGTTACTGCCTGGTTAGTGTTTCCTTCATCAGAAAAAAGTTAGCAGTCATCCTTCACATGATTTAGAGCAATTGTATAAACACCCGAGCTTTTGACTACACTTGGTCCTATAAAAAGAAAAAAAAAAAATTCAAACTGGACACACTCCAGATGGTTATATGCTGGGATATCTACTGTCCAAAAAATGGCAGCCTTTCAAAAAACTAAATAAAAAAAAAAAAGAATATATTACAGGAGCTGGCAAACAAAAACAGTATAAGTGCCTGAGCCATTGTTACTGTGGAATGTCCATGGGTTTTTTTTGTGTTGCCGGGGAGGGCGTGATGACGGTGTGGCGGGAGGAGAGGCTACCAGCATCTGGACGACACCAACGCTCGCTAATCCGGGTCATGATCGTGAACTGAGCTGATCCAAACACCCCCTCCCCACACACACATACACTACCCCCCTTTAAAGGAAAAAAAAAAGGTGTTGAGGACAGAGCAGTGGATCTGAAGGGGAAAGAGCGTTAGACTGCTTGGTGCGTTGTAGTGTTGGATGAAGAGTGTTGTCTCCTGTGAGGTTTGTAGTGTTTTGAGCAAACAGGATGGGGAACCGGGGGCGGGGGGGAAGAGGAACTGAAAACTTTTTGGCAGAAAAGGATGCGTGGTGGTGGTGGAGTAAAGGGCAAACTACAGCGGACCGAGATATACGCACAGTCTCCTCTCGAAGTGATGGAGGAAAACAGAAAAAAAAAAAAAAAAAGGAAGACGTGACTAGCTTGGTTACCACTCAAGTGCTCCAAAGGCATCGGCTGCTCGGGGAGTGTGTGTATGACGGGGTGTGGGAGGGAGTGTGTATGGTCGGGGGTCGGGTGGAGGGGGGGTCAGTAAGGGGCACCGTGACAGAAAAGAAATACCTACTTCAAATTTGACGCTATAGCTTTCATTGTCCCAAGTGTTTTGGCCAGAATTTTTTTTTTTTTGCTGGTCTTGGTTAAGTACAGATTTGTCATGACATCCTGTTAGCAACATGCTCATCTTTGCTATGGATCAACTTATAGTGCTTAAAGGGGATAAGAGGACACAGCACAAGTGTGTTGAGGGGAAGAGGGACAGGGAGGAGGGAGGGAGGGCAGGGGAGAGGGAAAATGAAAAAAAAAAAAAAAGGAGGGGGGAGAAGAAATGGGAACAAGGCAGAAAAAAAGAAAAGAAACTACCAACTAGGACTGGAAGTAGTGATGAAATGCAACAAGGTGGTAAGGGTGAGCTGCTAGGTGGCTGGGAACAGGCTGCTTTAGAATCCGGACTTCCTCAGGTACTCAGCCATCAGATATGCTTTCTTGTTGAGCTGCCCTCCATGGACACCTTCCTTCCCCATGACAAAAACCAATGCTGGAGTACACAAAGGAAAAAACAAAACAAAAAACAAAATAAATGGACATTGATGAGAGCAGGGCTGGAAAAGAAGATACATTTTTTTTTTTGTATTGCCACCTTGATAAATGTGGGGATACATAGTTGAAGACAGAGCATGAACCCTGCACTGTGCTAGAAATGCTGCTGGGATTTTAATTTAATGGGAGTGTTCGGGACGGGGAAACATGGGCTCGACAGTAATTTGTTAGTTTTTTTTTAAAGTTCTTTTTTAAATTTTGTGTTTTTTTTGTTTTCATTTTTCCATTTGTTTTTTTCCGCTCTCCCTCGACTACACCACATAAGCTACGTCAAAACTAATCTAAAACCCTGAATCCCTCAAGTATTTTGCCATCGAGTATGCCTTCTTATTCAATCCGCCTCCATGGACCCCTTCTTTGCCCATTACCAAGACCAAGACTGAAAGAAAAGAGACAGAGAGGGACACTTAGAGAAAACGGTGCGGAGATCACACAAGTGAAAAAGACAACACAGAGCCGAAAGCAAGACGACGGACAAGACGCTTACGAAAGGAGGAAAGGGGGCACAAAAAGATAGCGAAGGTTGTGTTAAACCTAAACATCCATTTTCTTATCGGTGCTGCTGGTGGTGAAACGAGACGTGTCACATCACAATAGAGAAGGACAGACTGACAACAGGAGAATTAATGTTAGGATGCATGCAAAGCTGTGTCAGTATGTGCACCTGTGCTGCAGCAGCAGCAGCATCAGCCTATAGGTGTCGGTTTAATGATGAGATGTGTCATCAGCCAGGATCGATACTCAACTGGCTTGTGCCATTAAAAGGATTGAGATAATCAATGGAAATAGAATTTGTCTGTAAGCATTGATAATTCAATTGTCTTTTTCCAGTAGTCAACTGAATTTAAATCAGGTTTAACAGGTTCAACATGGTGTTTAAAAAAAAAATCATGAATGCCATTTTAACATTTCATGGACTATACAGTTATTTGGGGAAATAATCTGAAGGATAAATCAAAGTTAGTTGCAGTTATTAGCGTTTCCAATTGGAAGTAACTTGCCTGAATTCATCTTAAAATATTTGAAATCTCTCAAATTGTGTCCAGTTGGAAAGCAAAAAAAATTACTCTCATTATTGATGTTGGTTCCTAAAACTAAAGGTTACTGCTTATGCATTTGGTCAGGAAGGTGTTAATCTGCTACAGCCTCATATGCACCCTGGACAGGAGGCAGATCTGGGTTTAGTAGCCCAAACAGATGCTAACCTGCCACCTTCAGCCGATTAGGGCTGAAAGTGGCTGCGCTGCCAGACACTACAGCGACCACTTTGTTCCCTTTTATAAACATTTGGCTCAACCTGGTCGAGCGGCCGGTGATGTGACCAACTTTAGAACAGCTACAGTATTGATCAGCAGTCACTGTACTTTAAGTCTCTAGTCTTTCTAAATATATCCGTAAATCACCGTGCACCGTGTCAGCAGCAGCGAAGAGGAAAGTGAATGCTTCTACTGACCACTAACAACCATCACTAATGTAGCACATAAGCAGATACAGCAGCATGCCGCGGGAACCTCTCCTCAATACATGTAAAAGTTGTGTGTCTGGATAAATATTTGACCAGGGACAAGAGTGGAAGCATGTGAGCAGGGGTACATGTATACGTTTGTCAGGGCGGAGCGATGTTAACCAGGAAGGAGGAAGACGCATGCAGTTCAGGAAACTTTGGGTTAGAAGAGTGAGCCCATCGTGTGGAGAATAGAAACCAGTTTCAGTCTCACCTGTGGGCTTTGGTAGAGTCTGGTAATACTGGGAGCCATGGGGCCCAACATGACAACTGGCACAACTCAGGCAAGACAATTCATGGCTGTTTCTTTCAAAAATGCCTAATTTCATAGTGCTGACCATGTTTTTAAATGGAAAATATGTACAGTGCCAAGGATTTAACACTCAATATATTACACATAATTTGATACCTACTGCAATTTCTAGGCATTAACTGACTAAACATTTCACACAAAGTCAGCTTGTGGAGAGAGAAGAGTAGTGAAATGCAGCAGCCATGCAGTAATCATGTGCCAGCCATGTTGTTGTTCGAGCTGACAAGCATCTCATTTTGGAAGCTTCAATTTACTGATGCAGCAAAACCAAATTGAATGACTCATTGCTACCAATAATGTTTCTAACAGCATAGTACTATAGTGTGGATTACAGCTACTCTGGTGCTTCATTCCTGAAGATATTAGGATTATCAATGTTTCTGTAATTCATTAAGTGGCTCTCACAAGAAAATCTGGTAGAATTATTGAAACAATTTTGTTTAAACAGAATCGAATCAGAATGGCGCCAATATGATAGGAGCCAGTAAACATAAGATTCCTCAATATGCAACATACCAAAAAGGGAACAGATACATGTAGTCAAATTGGTTTGAAATTTCTTGCTCTGTCATTCATTCAAGTTAAAAAAAAAACCTGCAGGAAGAAACCCAACTATTGGAAATGTAACCCAGCCGTTGAAAATTTAAATGTTCTGCGATAATGGTGTCTGGTTATTCTTACTCATTACATTTAGCTCATATAGTTGCCAATCATAATCCTACGATTCAAACATCTCAACACCATTGAGTGTCATATATTGAGGAAAGGTGTGTTCAACATCTATCCCACATGCATGGACAACACAGTAGCCTAAATAAAATGGGACTAAATCATGGAGCGGGCTACACGGCACTACTGAAATGTAAGCAGTTAATGATCCTGAACAAGACCGCTCACCTTTGCCGGCTCTGCCTACAGAAACGTTGTATGTTGGCTCTCCTCCTTGACTCTTTGTCCGGATGTCCATCGTCCAGTCACCGTCAACTTGGAGGCTGTCTCTGATTACGGAGCATTTTTTATTGCCTAAAGTCAGCCCAACGGTGAAGAATCCCTCGCGGTCCTTTCCTACTACCACATCGATTTCTTCAGGCTGGAGGGAAACACAAGTGTCAAGAAGTTAGACACGCGAGCATCACTGCCAATCAGCTTGATGCAAAACGTCCATCCGTTCTGGCAGACCAGACATCACAGCTCGTTTCCCCCTTCAATGAAGGCTTGTTAGTCTTTTTTCTTGCCTATGAAGATTCTCATTTATTTATCTAATGTGGGCAAAGTGAAGCCTTCTGAGACAGATTCAATACTACACCAATTAATTCAATCCTTCTGTCTCGTATTATAGCTCCCCCGATAACGTACAGTACCAAAATGTGCTGGAAAACCTCTTATGCTGCTAAGAACTGATATTAATATTGAACCTGTAGGTTTGGAACACTGATATTCTGAAGTAGTGCATCTCTTAATCAATGTCACAACTGACCTACTGAAGACTGTTCCTTTAGTTGTCTCACAATAGACATCACCACATTCCTACACAGCATCAACAACTCACCTGCAGCCCTCTTTTCTGACTTTTAAAGAACTTATTAGAGCTGACAAAAACTTGGCAGGGAAGCCAAACCAAAGACATCAGTGTCTTAAGATTTGAATAAAATCATGCATATATAAAACCAATATATAGAATATATTGACCCTACTCATTGCTCCAGTTCAAATAATGTGGTGTGTACTGTTCTGTTACTATGGAAGTTTTACACCTATAGTTCAAATAGAAAGCTTTATATACATATTTGACTAGGTAATCACAAGCAGGCTAATCCTGTTAATCATTTCCTTAAAACACATGCAGGACTACATCAAATGATACCATACGTCCTGCCAATTAAAATTCTTATTAAAAATTCTATAGTTCCCCATTTTATACACTATACAAAGTGTTTAAGTAGATGTAGCTTGCCTGGGGGAAAAACAAAAAAATACTTCAACCCAGACAATGATTGTTAAAAAAAAAAAAATCTGATTATACATTAGTCATCTTTAGGAACATTTGCAACATCTTTAAGTTGTGAGGACTCCAGCAGAGAAGAGGCATCAGCCCTGGCAGGTGAGAAATGTGCATCAACTGTTTAAAAAAGGAACAGCTGTCTCACACCATCTCAGAGGCCCACTGCAGCTGACAAAAACATTATGCTGAGAAAACCGCTCTGACCAACTAGCTATAACCTGGATTTAACTTAAACTGCACTTTTGGATATATAATGTACAAATAAAGGAGGGGAAAGACCTCAATATTACCGAAAATGTACAATAAAACAGTTTATTATTGGACCATTCTGCAGAACAAAAGGCGTCGCCCCTCAACTCCAGAACTGCACAGTCATGGCACACTAAACTCTTCAGGAAAAAAAGACAGGGAATCTCAGTAGATTTACGCTGGCTCGTATATCGTTAGCATTACGACTAGCTGCACGTCCGGGGCCCGGTTCAGCTAATTAAATTACATTTTCTATCCCGGTGTGAATAAGTTGCCGCAGTTTCCCCCCACCACCACATGCAACTCGCTGCATTCCGCTTACACATGTGGTGAGCTTAATAAGCGACACCAGGCAGGCTGGTGCTGCGAGGCGGACAGTCCGCTCCGGCTTCACACCGGATAAGAAAAGAAAAAGTACATTTATTCCACCGGCGTCCCCGGGAGTATAACGTTACCGTGCTCAGCGGACACTCCCAACCGGAGCACCGCGTCCACGGTCCGTGTCTGCAGTCCCTCGGTCAGGAACATGCTTTTTATTTAAAAAAAAATAAAAATTCGCAGGACGCCAGTTATGGTTAATTTAATGAGAGTTCAGCCGATACAAGTATTTGAATTATTGACAAATAATTTATTTAAACAGACAAAATGGAGGATCGAGGATTTTAAACGGCGTCAAGAAAGATTGATATAAAGGCCGCAAGAGACTGGGGTGTGTGGATTTAATTAAATGAAATGTTTCTTTAAAACGTGTATATATTTCGGTTGAAGTGGGAAATTATGTTTTTGTGATTAAAAATCTCGACTATCGGTGGCTTCCATGAACAAAAAAAGGGGAATAAGAAACAGGGGAGTGTGTCCGCCATCTTGGAAAATAAGGGGCGGTAGCGCCGGCGCTGCGATTCACAGACGACGAGTACGCAACACGCCGATACGTCAGGAGCGCGTGCGAGGACCAGTAACGCTGCGCTATTAGCGTTAGCTAGTAACGATTTTCCAATGGCTGATGACCGGCCTGATTCCGCTAATCAACGGGAACGGTACTCTTGCTCAGCAATGCTGCAAGCACGCTATTGTCCGCTAGAAAACGAAATTAAGGAACGGTTTTCAAACACAAACGACACCATCCAGACTATTAAATTTAATTAAACATCGGATTAAAACAAATATTAAAATTAGTCGCCTTATCTGACCGGTATCACACGGCTAGTTAGCGCTGCTAAGTTAGCCTCTTTAGCTCGAGTTCGCGGTACCGTTAGTTTCCGGCTTTAGTTAGCGCCGGCGGCTAATACGTTCCACAAACAAAATCTGTACACTTTTGCGCTAGAAAGTGTGGTATATATGTATATTTTAGGGGGAAGCTGAAAAAGGCTAAAGACGCGTGGAAAAAAAAAGCGACGTCGCGCTCGTGCCAATGCGTCTTGTGCGCGACCACCGGACACCATGTGTACCCCAGCGCCTTATCCTCACTCTACAAGGCCCGGCGATGCAGACAAACGCACCGACACGCACAAATGTACATTTACCCCTCCTCGTTTAACGCAAGACGCTGAAACACGGAGCATACTCACCGTTATGTTGGCGAAGGTACCGCCGACAAACGATGCCCAGACGTATTTGGCGTCCGAGTAGCCAACAATGGCCGAGTCCTGGCAGCTGCCGTCAGCCATCAGGTTGTCCACGTAGCTTTGCCAGGACATGTTTCTGAAATTAGTTCTAAGGTGGGAAAAAGTACGTCGGGTCAAAGTCGGATCTCCTGAGCGACGAAGAAACTGCGAGGAAGCTGTGTTTAACAGTGGTTTTAACGGGCCTCCAGCAAAGCGAACCCCCCCCGGCTCCGTCACGTCCCGGCTTTCTTCTGGTCTAGGCAACGAAGAGAAGCCGCTGCAACCGGACCAGCGCTTGGGTGTAGTCCTCAGGAAATCACTCCGCTAGGGTGGTTGTTCGCCTTCGTCTTTTCATTGCATAATATACTACGCGGCGGAGGAATACATTCGTGGATGAACGAGGTGGCGATAAGCGAGACAGACTATTTTTTTCCCCTCTGGTAAATCAAAGATCTTTCAACTTTCCCGTTGCCCGTATATAAACGAACCCCCCCACATACTGGGATCAGCTGAGAAAAAACAGATCCATGAGTAAATCTGTGCTGTCGGTGTAGCGCCGCAAATCTTTGGGCAGGGTTTAGGAAACGTGTCCTCGAATTACAATTTTCAATTTTGAATAGTTCCATATATGACCTTGGCATAACAAGATAAGAGCAACATGTATTAAGCACATGTGTGCAACGTATGTTACATAATTATGAAATGCATATATTTCTTTAAAACATATGCCAAATAACAAAATTACACATACTTTTTAAACCTTTGATATACATAACCATATATGTCCATATATGAAATTGTTCAAAATTATATATATATATATATATATATATATATATATATATATATATATATATATATATATATATATATATATATATATATATATATATATATATATATATATATATATTACTGTATGGGCTAGTTTCATGTTGTTTCATTTGTATTAAATCATCATTATTGTTCAATACTTTTAAACAATAATGTAGTTCACTATCCAAGACTGCAGTTTACAAATTCAAGGGCACAGATTATTATTATGAGGGAAACATTTATAAACTGAGAGTAAGTTTTTTTTTCTCAGCTGACCCACATACATATATGTTTTTGTAGGTTAAACAAATCAAAAATAAATCTGTCTGCCTTTACTTTGCAAAAATGTTGTAATTGCTTCAGACTGGGGTAAATTACATTTGTTTTTCCTTCATAATAATTGAATTAAATTACATTTTACCACCCCTTTTAGTAAGCAGAAAATCACTGGTAATTTTGCTATATCCCCACATCACTGTAGAGTTTTATACAGTTGTTAAGATTAATGTGAGTTATAGTTTAATCGTCTTGGCAAATCTATTATAGGCTTAGTCACCATTAAAATCATTATTCATTGTGGGTTTGTTTTCTTTTACCTGACAGGTCGGTGTTTCCTGGGTCACCCCATAATGCACTGAAAGGTATGTCACCCTAACATGTCACTAGTTCATCACATGGCAATCACACCTTATCACATCATTGCTTAGCTGTTTTGGGTGATGGGAGAAATTCAGCTATATATAAGATTATAATTGAGGCCGAACAATGATTAAACCAGTATTGTGTCATTCTTAAAGGATAGCCATAAGATTCACAGCCATCCGTAGCATTGGAAAGAGGCTGTATTTCCATATAAGTGTATATGTTTACACCAGCAGCATAGCTTACACTACAGTGGGAGGCAGGGAGTCAGCGGACTTCATGAACACCTCCTTTTGGTCTGTTTTAGTTGAGCGAGTTGCCTTCTACGCATATATTTTCATTATGTCAAATCCTCATGGACACAAGCTTTATTAAACTGCTGAAGAATTGCAGGTTTTGTTTATAGGTGTATCTGAACAAAGCCTCAATTGTGGGAAAATTGCTTTTCAGAAAATACACTGTAAAACCTTAAAATTTATGGTAACTTCTTGGCAGCAATTTTCCATAAAGTCACTGTAATTGTTCTTTAGAAGTACTGTACTTCTGTTTACAGTATTCTCTTTACTATAAAATAACAGCTAAATACATTGATTTCAGTTGTGTTTACAGTATTGGGTGATTAACTATATTATAATACAGTGACTCTTTGACTACTGTGATTCTTCACTACTGTGATTTATTGTAAAATATAGCAATCTAATGTAATACTCGTTTACAGTAACAATACTGTGTTTAGCAATAAATAATTGAAGATTTCACAGCAAAGTTTTACAGGGTGTATTTGCTATTTTTAGCACTATTAGTTGTCAACCTTATTCCAAATTAAGTTCTTTATTCAAAACATCAAAGTACTGTGAGACTTCAGGTCAACATATTCAGTAACAACACTGGGACATAAAACAAGTGGTGAAAAAACATTGAAATGAAGAAAGTCAATAAAACTTTCAAGCTAAAAAAAATATATACATATTATAATAGACAGACATTTCTGATTTACAGTCAAGCAATTCCTTTTCACAGTTTAACCAAAGAAACATTCCCTTCACAAAATGTTACATAGGAATAATTTAGATTCTTTCTTTTTATCTTTCTTAACTTGTTTTCATTTCATTGACTCATCAGAATTATCAAGTCTCCATGTTGGGAACTCTTGATGATGACGTATAGTATTGTAAATCATTATCGATCATTGCAGGCTGTGCACTGTGTGTGTATCTGTGTGTGTGTCTGCTCCATGGAAACCATTAATAATGGTGTGCCACATGACTTTTTATGATCTTGGGATCATTTTGAGTGTCCAAGGACAGAGAATGTTGTATAGCTGTAAAGACTGTAAAGCCCGCTGAGGTGAAACTATGATTTGTGGTTTCGGACGATACAAATTAACCTGACTGATCTCCCTCTTTCGTCAAAGTGTCCGAACCGGTGATGCTGCAGCTTGTTGTTGTTGTTCAGAAAAGAAAAGCTCATATGTTAAATTATTTATCTCAAAAGCTGCACTGCTTTTCTTATTTGGGGAATTTATGACTGATGGTCATCCAGGAAACTTCCCTCCCCCTTTACCAAGTACCTTGGCTCTTTTTCAGAGCCGTGCAACGCTTGTTCACACTCATGTAGTAGAACAAGTCCACACCTAGGAGCTAGACTCTTCTGTTGAGTGGTGTACAGGAACATATGTATGAGCTGGACTTTTTGTTTTATAGCAAATCAAACCCACAGATCAGAAATGAGGGAATTGATCACTGTCCAAATTGAGCAGCCTGTAAATGAAGTGACAAACGTGAAAATCCAGGCCTCACAAAGGTTGTGATTCATAGTGTTGGAAATAAATGCAAAGTACATCAATTACAATCATTTACATTCAGACCAGTGTAAAAAATATATATATAAAGTGAAGTGAGATACTAGAGAGAAATTGCAGGTAAAACGTCTGCTTCAGAACTTTAACTGAGCTGCTTCATATTGCACAGATATTGCATGGGTTATTCTTTTTTTTCTTTTTCTGTTTTTTTTTTTTATATGACTCATATACATCGCTTCCTTCATCCGCATCTTTTTTGAAGCGGCCACATCATGTGACAGTTTTATTTTTATCTAGAAACTTCCAGTGACTCCTCCTCCACCCCCACCCCCAGTGGAATAATGAGGGCAGAATAAGTTATTAATTGACCAGGGCTGCAGGAAGTGAGCGGGACACAGGCTTTTTGAAAAGCCTTTTTTCAATCAGCCAGCCACACCCGTATACCATTCTGCCATTGGGTGCCGTCAGTTTCCATGGCCACCTCTGTTTTGCACTTCTGCTCCGTCAAAATAGCAGCGCTCAGCCTGCGCATGAGTCATGAGTCTTGGAGATACAGAAAAGAGCTAACTTGTTTGCTTTAGGAGAGTATTGGTTTTGGACGAGGCGATTAGCACACTGCAATGTCATCAAAAAAACAGCTGGATAACGCAGCGATAAACGCAGCAAGGGTTCCCTGCTTCTTCTTCTTTTTTCTCCAGGCTACCTCTGATTCTTTTTCCTTTTTCCTTTTTTTTTTTTTTTTGCACATTCATGGTTTTCTCATTCCTCCATGCACAGCAGACGTCTAAAATAATGATTTTAAGGTACAGTGTTTAGTGATGAGTGTTGAAAGGATTTACAAGCTGAAGGGAAAGTGAGTAAGTTGCATATTTTTTAACGTTCACTGGACTCACTGATATCTATTATTTATAAAGAATGAAACAAAAGAAAACATAATTTTGAGATATAGGTCACTATACTATGAATGCAGTGAGATTTGGTTCAGAGAGCAGACACATATACTGAACCATGTGCCGGCATCTGACTTACAGCTTAAAGGGCATGATGCAGCAACTTGTCCCTTTTCCCTTTTAAAAGCGGAAAACCCAATGAGTAAAATGAATGCAGAAAGTGCCTACTAACCATTCAGTTTCACTCAGATTTAAGGCCATGATCCCATGTCACAGGCTGTATATACAGGGTGGGGAACACATCAACAATTTGAGAAAAGTTTGAAGAAGGATAAGAGGCTGATCGCAATTTAGAGAATTAAAAATGGAAATATTAAAGAAAACCAGAAAGTCCTTATATGTCCTTATAGATCTTCCATCCTCCTAACCCAGGTATGCGTGTTAATCAGCAGGTTTACATTTTAATTAGAAGGAGCTTTTATTCTTACATGATCAATATAACAAGCAGACAATGGGAAAGATTTCAAGGCTCAGAGACACATCCTCCTGAACAAAGAGTTCAATTTAAATTCTAACTTGCTGTTGCATAGCCTGAAGACAATTTTGGGAGACTTTTTCACCTTAATTGGACAAAATTATTAATTCATGACCCTAGTTCACTCTTAGTCCTGCGTAGCAGTATAAATAGGCCTCTTATTAACTTACGTAAGGCCTTTCAAAGGTCGATACACTTTGGTATATTTCTTATAAGATGAATCCGCTAAATAAAACCTACTCATGTCAAACCATTTTGGTGTTTATTTAGCATTTTCGTCAATTTTGAACTTGTTCTTGGGTGTGCAGAACACCGTAGATTTCAAGAAGACGAGTTATGATGCTGTAAATTTGCATTAAAGCTTATAAAGAGGAACGTGACCGCCTTTTTCTTAACGAAACAAATCTCAACATCATAATAGCTGTGGCGAACTGAGCCTTTTCCATTGTCATCCCTTCCAGCTTGGGCGCAGTGCATTAAATATTGAGTGGCAGCAGGTAGCAAAGATGGAGCGCCGCTCTGTTCCTAGAAAATGTCTCCTCTCCAGATCACCAGGTCTCAGGCCTGTCATGCACAAAGGAAATCAATAGTATCTGAGGCTATTTGAGGGGGGGGTGAAACAAAGGAGACACACGTCTTCCCCATGTGAGAGATAGGGCGGAAAAGCAACAATCCCAGAGGCGCCGTTACGAGATTAACGCGATGAGCGGCCCTTCAGGAACGCAGAGGGAATGACATTTAAGGTCAGGGCAGAGCTGGAGAAATGTCCTTATCATTTGATAACATATCTCCTCTTCATAGCAAATATGTGACAATTGGGCTCTGGCGACCTTTTGCCCCGATGAGGGGGGTCAACGTGGGAGATCAAAGGTGGTCCATCTGCACGGCCGGCGTGGTTCGTCTGCATGTGACGGACACAGGGGGACATACAATGAGGCAGTCTTTTCAGCAGCCACCCTCTGGCTTGCATCACACACCCCCCCCCTCCTTTTTTTTCTGTGGAATGGATCAACACCACCATTGATCACGACTGCAACGAGTGGATGTTACACATACATGCAAATTAAGTGTGAAAAAGCACACACCCACATTTTCTCATATGAATAGACGCTAATATGAGGGCTATGCAAATGCGCACGACACACACACAAGCACACACACACACACAAGGTGAGCGATATCCCTCACGTGGGCACGTGGATTTGAATAGCTGCGTTAGGGTCAGAAGGTCACGCCTGCGATGGACAGAAGAAGAAAAAGTACTAATAACACAACTTTAAGAAAAAAACAAAAAAAAGACCAATTATCTTCGTCTTGGGGTTATTTCTAATTATAAGAATAAAATAAAAACATCATACTCTATTTGCAGATTTGCAGAAAAATGCTGAAGTGCATTTAAATAATGGAAAATCCGCCCAGAAACGTGTTGTTAATGTACTTTCCTCAGAGCCTCAGCTGCCCTGATATGTCACGGTGTTGTTTACAGCATCTCCTACGGTTTGCAAACCTCTGATTTCTCTCTCCATAATGTGTTTGAGGAATGTGGATCATCCAACACCCACATGTTGTGTTTTTTTACTTGCTGATGTCCAGTTAAAGTAAAAAAAAAAAAAGATGGATGATTTCTGCCAGTTAAAGCACATTGATAAAACCCGTTATTAGGCGTTTTAAAACACCTAATAACACCCGTTTGAGTGACATCTGCACCTTGTCGCCTGTCAGGAAGCCGCCGTTGGTTTCTCGACGAGCTCCTTCACATCCACTGCTTCTTACGCTGGTAGCCTGGTATGATAATGCACAGCCTGGATATAAAGCCCCACTGTTCTGCACAGATGAATAGTCATGATTCATAGTGAAGCATGAAGTGAGTCTCCTTACTCTGGACGGACATTTTCATGGTCTTATCTGCATTTTCAAGATCTGTGTTTCACTGTTCCACTTCTGCATGAGTTTCTCACGACTAACTCGTAGATGACTCTTTCCTTGACCCTGCACACCCTGTTCTTCTTTAATATGAGTCGTTTTTTTTAATCAGGTAGATTCATGTTTCTGCTTCTTTTTTTAACAGATTGATACATGACGTTAAAGTCTCAAAGAATGGAGTGAATAGGAAGAAACTCTACACGGTTCTTTGCTACTTTTATACAAACAAATTATAGCAAAAGTGCAGTTGTACTTTGGTTTAGCTTCAGCTTTTCCTGAAATGTTTAGATTGACACCAGCAGTCTTACTGTAACTCATAATGCAAACATAGTGTATAACCATGGAATGGATAAACTCTTTTGGGTTTGTCTCCTTCTTCACCTTCAGTCTGCCGAACACTGAGAAGCACTTGTTGGGTTTTTGGGTTCTGGTAGATTTGGAGCGTCTGTAGATGGTGCTGTTCCCTTTAACTTGCAGATGAACTGCCTGTTTCCTCTCCCCATTTATTCAAAACAATCTCAAAATGCAAATTTTTCTGCACTGCAGGATTTTATTTCTTTTCCAGGACAGGTTTAGCGTACCATTTTATGCACAAACTGCAGGTTGAACCACAATTTTGTGAAGTAAATGGACACACAAAGAACAAATTCGAAATATTTGATCAGTTTTATTGTAAATGTGTGCATCAAAACCCCGCGCATCTTCACCACATTAGTTTTTTTTTGTGTTTTTTGTTGGTGCTATCACTTGAAAGCACTAAAGCCATAAACTTTCATATACATCTTGTAATACTATTAAAATAATAAGTTAAGTCTAAGTTGTTTTTTGGTGAAAGTGAGTTTTTGGCCTAAATCAATTCTTCACCTTAATCCTTAGTTGAAAGGATCATAGTCTTTGTGTCCTATAGGACAATGGCCATTTAACTTAAGCCATTTTATTTCTTGTCTAAGTCAAAGTTCTTTAAGAAGCAAGAAAATCAATGGTGCAGAAGAAGCTCTAAACATGATTCTTGAATCAGTTTATACTGGTGAGTGATAAAGGCAATAACGGTTTATGATAATTGAGTCCAAATTTTACAAGTTACACTTTAGTAATACGTCAAAATATAACGTGTTGTTCAGTCAGTCAGTCATTTTCTATACCTGCTTATTCCTCATTAGGGTCACATGGTCTGCTGGAGCCAATCCCAGCGCGTTACGGCGAGAGGCAGGGATACACCCCAGATGGTCGCCAGCCAATCATGGGGCACACACACCATTCACTCACACACTCACACCTACGGGCAATTTAGAGTCGCCAATTAACCTCAGCATGTTTTTGGACTGTGGGAGGAAGCCGGAGTACCTGGTGAAAACCCACGCAGACACGGGGAGAACATGCAAACTCCACACAGAAAGGTCCCAGACCCAGGACCAAGGAGGTCTTGAACCTGCGACCTTCTTGCTGTGAGGCAACAGCACTAACCCCTGCTCCACCGTGTCGCCCACGTGTTGTTCATATCAATAAATCCAATAAATATGTAGCCAAATATAAAGAAAGAAAGGAAGTTCCAGGATCTTCAGTCCATTAAAACAGTGATAAGAAATGTGATAAGAAAGGGAACTGCCTCCTGACCAATTTGATTAACTGATATTTGTTTAATTTAACTCCAGATAATGTGAGTTTATGAGTTTGCACTATGGAATGAAAGGACAGTTTAAGCCAGGTTTAAAGTTTAGTAAACTCAGGCTAAAATGTTAAAAGAATTGTCACTTTATTCTTTAACGTTACATAAGTGACAAATGATATTCTATGTATGGCCACAGTCATCCACTGTCAAGGCCTTTTTGGCTGAAATTATTAATAAATATAATATTCTCTGCATTTGATAAAGTTTTTACTTTTCCCCAAAAAATGACATATGTTGATTTCAAGTCAGAATTCTTATCCAAGAGTTCTGCTGTGTTAAATCTGTAGAATATAAAGCTGCCGGTGTTCACAGGTGTTTTTTCCTCTACCTTGTTGCCTCGAAGGCCCAGGACTTGTTGATTTTCCCACGTGTGACTGTAAAATAACAACGAAATTGTCCTGAAACAGGTTCATTTATAGGAAAACTCCTGAGAGGCAGCGCCGTGGTGTGTGGTTTTGTTTATTCTGCCTCTCGTTCGATTACCTCGGCGGTAAACGTGCGTCCAAACGCCTCCAGTGAGGTGAAGCCGCTGGACCGACGCGACGGCTGTGATTAGTCCTTTGACCACCACACCTACTGATATAGACACATGTTCAGCGGTCATAGGCTAAATGAAAAACTCGAGCATGCATTCACACCCACTTAACTCACACACAGGCTACGCCGCCTCCACGAAAGTCACTTACAAGTCTGATAAATAATAAATGGGAAGCACCCAATGAAATATGCATCACCTTTTGCACGTGTGCATGTTTTGAAGTTTGCTGCTGTCTGGATGAGTTAAAGTTGTTTTTATGATACTCCCGATGCCCAAAGTGATATGATTTCATGTGACAGTGAATCTTTTATCTGTTATCGTGTGTTTTTGCTATCCAACTGCTAAATAAAATATCTCATCTTATAAATATTCCATTTCTATTTTATCCTATGCTATATTATACTTTATTATTATATACTATTCAGTTTCTATGCACCACATGGAACAAACTCCCAAGGTTCATCCAACCGGTTTTACATGAGTATAATTGACAAAAGTTATTTCAGTTTATCCAACAGTATTACATTGTAAGAATATATAATAGAACGGCAAGAAAAAATTATGTTCATCCAATTAATAGTTTTTTTTGAGTGCAGAGAACTGCAGGTCTGCTGCAGCTCTCACTGTTTTTAAATCAGAGTTGAAGACTTTTCTGTTTTACTACTTCTTAATTATTTTTACTGCACTTTAACATTGTTCTGGTTTTGTTTTTAACTCATTTTTGTCTTTTAATAAACTGTTTTTAAATCAAAACTTGCTTGTTTCTGTTTTTGATTATTTTTTTTAGATTATATATTTTTAATCATATTCACTTTTAATGAACTGTTTTAAATTATATCTTGCTTGTTTCTGTTTTTAATTTCAATTTTTTTCATTTTTTTATTTTATTCAATTTTAATTCATTTTAATTAATTTTTCTTTTTTAATCTTTTTCTTTAAATTTTTAGATTTTCCACATTTAAGCAACTGTTTTTAAATTATACCTTGTTTTTTCTGTTTTTAATTACATTTTTTTATCTTTAATTTTATTTTATATTTTTATTTTTTATTTTCTCATTTAATTTTAATTAATTTGTAATTTCTTCTTTTTTAATTTTATTTTTTGCATTTCTCCCCTTTTAATCTACTGTTTTTAAATAATAACTTTCATAACTGCTTTTAATTTACATTTTTAATTTAATTTTAAATAATTTGAATTAATTTCTGAAATTTCTTGTTAATATTGTTTAATCTTTAATCTTAATTTGAATTAATTTGTAATTTATGAAAATTCTTGTGAATTTCTTTTAATTTTTAATCTTATTTAATTTGTATTAATTTGTAATTTCTTCTTATTTTTTATTTAAATAAAAAAAATCCCCTTTTAATCAGCTGTTTCTAAATTGTATCATGACACTTTAAATGTTTTATTTAAAGCACTTTGAATTACCTTGTGGTTGAAATGTGCAAATAACAAACATATAAACCTGCCTTGCCTTACCTTACTTATATTGTAAACTTTGAAACTTGCAATCAGAAAGACTCAAGTATGGTCTTGCTGATAAAAGTAGAGGACAGAGAGAGAGAATAGAAGTGCAGCAGGTCTTTTTTGAGTATTCCAGTATTGTTTTACTGCTCAGTGATGACACCTTGTTGCCACAACAGTTTACTACAGCTTTAATTTGCTGCTGATGCTCTGACGAGACACAGATGGTGCACTAGAGCCGCTGGTGAGGGAGAACTTGGCAGGTCAAGGCGAGAAATCCTCAGGCGACAAAAAGAAGGGTCAGAGCCAGATGGTTTGTGTCGCAACATGTGAAAGGATTCTCCAGAAGTCTGTAACCTGGCAGGTAATGTGTGAAACGGAGGAGGAAGTTCAGTGTTGAGATGTGTTTAAATGACGCACGTGTTACCGCTCCTCCTCTCATTTACCTAGATTACCTTTAAGAAATCGAAAAAAAAAATCATAGGTTAAGATGATTTTTGTATCAGATGAGGAGAAAATAAGTAAGTACTAAGTTTGAGGAAAAAGTGCATTGCCTTTTATTAAGCATTGTAGTCTGTTGCGCTAAAGACAAAGGGAAAAATTCAATCTGTATAATATAAATTTGCCCTGGGAAGCCTTCAGGCTGTGGTCTGGGCTCCATAAAATCAATCCTTCTTGATCGGGTGATGAAAGATGTACTGACTGTAGCTTGCAGATGATTTTATTATTATTTATTTTTGTTTGTGGACATTCAGTTTGTTTGAATGCAAGGCGACAAATGCATGGATGCATGGATTTACAACTATTAATACAAATTCTATTAATGAAGATTAAAAGAAGTTATTCTGCACAAACTGACAGAATTCTCGATTTACAACCGCTTATTGTGCAACTAGTTGCATTCTCATTTGTGAAAGAAGATTGTATTTTTATTTATTTTAATTTATTTGTTGTCTGTTATCATTAGAGACACAGTATGCTAAGACTCTGCTGTGAAATCTGCAGTTTTTTTACTGTTAAACACAATGACATCTACTACAGTAGGTTTCTGTGTAAATCAATAAATCACAGTAGTCAAAGACTTACTGTATTATAACTTATACACTTACTTATCACCCAGTGCTGTAAATACAACTGAAATCACTGTATTCAATTGATTTTTACTGTACAATTAATCACCCAATACTGTAAATACAACTGAAATAACAGTGTTTAATATAAGACACAATGCTGTAAACAGAAGTACAGTATTTCTTCTGTAAAAAAATAATTACAGTAACTTTCTAATAATAATGGCTGCAAGTCAGTTACTGTAAAGGTTAAGGTAAGAGTTTTATGGTGCAGATACATGGCACAGAATAAAGGGATCGGGAGACAGGCATTAACCCAGTTGCAAAACCCTGAGACTAAAACACAGAAAAAGCAAAACCTTGAAATCCAACGAGAGCCAGATGTTAGCTACCACACAGGCAGACGCAACAGATGTGGGAGAAAAGCCGGGGTAGATGTCCCGGAGAGGTGAGGAGCAGATGTGTGACAGGTGTGTTGGACGAGGTGGAGATGCCTTGATTGCAGGCAGGTGTGTGTGAAACAAAGCCACACACACACACACACACAAACAGAAAAAAGTCTTTTAAGAGAGAAAACGCCTTAGGACTTTATTCTCCTTGAATCAAAGCATCTCACGTAAACTTCACCAACGGGAAGAGTGTGAATTTGTGAGAGCGAAACTTATATGGAGAGGATGTGTGGGCCTTCAGGTGTTTTGAGGAAGTTGGGTTCTAACGAATTTGAAGTCGTTTGAGTCACAGACGAGAAACCGCAGCTGATTGATAGCTGTGATTTTATTAAGCGATCACTACTGTGCTGTGACTCATAGTAAACACAAACATCCCAGCTAAAGCCGTATAGAGTGAATGCTGTCCTGTCACGTTCGCCACGTCCTGTGGTAGGAAAGGGATGGACTTCAGTCCATGAGCTCATTTTTGTTTTAATTTCTCTGGAAACTGGAATTTAATACTAACACCTGGTAAACAAGTAGTCACACCGGTGGACTCCACTGCATGTCAAAACAAAGGCTCCTTATCAGTTTAATAAAACATGTGCTTCCGTATGATTATTTTAGGGAAAGTTCTGGATTGAACCACAGTTATGACTGTTTCTTGTACAACTGAAAATGTTTGAATAGCTTAGAAGAAGTTTTTATATGAATTTATCAGCAGATAATTGGTGTGGCATGTTTTTACACCTTTATTAGAAAAATAATAAATAAAAATGACATTCTTTTTGGCTTTTTACACCTTTATTATGCAGCACACAGTAGATAGAGACAGGAAAGGGGAGGCAGAGACATGCAGGGCAGAGACGTCCGATGCGGGATTCGAACCGGCGCCTCCTGCAGCAAGGGCTGTAGACTATATACAGTATAGAGGGTAGCTGCTAAACCCACTTTGCACTATGTGTAGCATGTTTGATAAAGTACTGTACAGAGTAGAACAAGGAAGTCTTAATCAATTTCATCCCAGGCCACATCAGCGTTATGGTTCCCTTAAAACAGGGGTGGGCAAGCCTGGACCCGGAGAGCCATTCAGGTGCAGGGTTTTGTTCCAACCAAGCAGTAACACACCTGATTCTACTAATGAAGCTCCATAGCAAGGGCTCCTCGTGGTTAATTAGTAGAATCGGGTGTATTCCTGCTTGTTTGGAGCAAAAACCTGCACCCACAGTGGCTCTCCAGGACCAGGGTTACCCACCCCTGCCTTAAAGGGTCAGGCGTAAAGGTCATATAAACATTTCTACTTGTTATTATAATATAATATATTAATTGCCTCTCCATTCATAATAATGTCTGAATAATTATAAGTTATAATGAATTAGTTGCTGGTAGTTTCAGCATATTTCAAAAATATGCTGATGTTGATTTTAGCATATAATTATTAAAAATGTTGCAGCAAAACATGGACAATCATCACAGATATCTAGAGACTCATACAAGAATATGCTGATATTCTGATAGAATTTTTTTTTATGGAGTTTTCAAAGATTGGAATCTATGGTTTTGTGTTGCTATGTAAACATATTGTTCAAGAAATGAAATAAGGAAGATTTCCACTTTTAAACAACCTTTTTGGCCAAGCGAGAACAGATTTCGGAGTTACCGAGGTGCACTTGAACGCACCTCGAAGTCATACAAAGAAGATATGACTCTATCTCTGTATCTCTCAATAAATCACACGAGTCTGTGCAAGCGCATTTGACGTGGAAGGTCATATAAGAACATGATCAGAATAATGCTAAAGGCAATTAGTGTGATTTATTTCTCTGAATTGAACTTGAATGACGTTTTATTGTAGAACCAGTAAAAAGAAGAGAGTGTATGTACAGCGTGGACCCCATGGTTTAAAAGAATGAGACAAGACAGGTTGAGACTCATAGAAGGAGAAACAGATCTACCACCTCCTAATTTTATGAATTTACTCATTCCCTTTAAGTTGAAGGTAATGTAATCTGGTATCTGCTGACAGTGAGTGTGTTAAAACATGAAATATTGTGTGTCAGCCGCTGCATTTTGGTTGATTTGTTTGTTCAGATGTGAGGTGTGGTGTTTTTCGCAAGCAAAGACACAAAGAAGCCATTGACTGAAATGCAGCACAAACACACACACACACACACACACAGACAAACACTCAGGTGAAATGTGTCCATGTGTGGGAGACGGGAGATAATCATCTGACCGACCAGCAAGGAGGTGGAGATGGATTTAATCACTGCACATTTTCCACTGAAAACATCTCCTTTTTCCTCACTAATGCTTGTTTATAGCCGCTCTCTCTCCTTCTCTCTGTGTTTTCCGGCATGGCGACCTCCTGGAAGGATTTCATCATGTATAGAAGCTTCAATAAAAATGTCAGGAATCCAAAGAAGAAACGGTTCAAGGGTTCTTTTTTTTTATTATTTCACATTCCTGCAAAAATATATGCATTCGGTTACATAAGAGAGAGAATCCTTTAAGGCCAAGGGCTTGAACAGGGGAGATTTCTGTTCTTTTCTACAGCTTTACAAAAAACAGCAAAACTCTCTCATTCAGGATTACGGCTCACCAGGAATGTTGTTTTACCTCCTCTGAGTTTATTTTCTCTCTCAGTTTTTTAGCGGAGCTAATTAGCATTATTCTTTGTGTTGCATGGGCTTAAGAGTTCAAGGCCCGCGAACTTTGTCCTTCCTCGATTTTTTTTTTTTTTTTGGTAATACGTGAAAATCTGAACAAATAACAAAGGCAGATGCCTCCGCGCAGGATATGAGGGGGTCACGAGATGGTTTGATCGGTACAGGATTTCAGTCTCTGCATTCACGGGCACAAGGTGTCAACCCAGTTAAATGCTAAAGGAGATTTTGGACCAACATATTAAACAGCGTCATCACTATACAGCTCTGGAAAAAAAATAAGAGAAGTAATCAACACCTCATTCTGCTTAAGGAGGATGATTAAAAATAAGGGTTATTGCACCAAATATTGATTTCTGAACTCTTCTTAAGCATAAACATTAGTATTAAGTTGTTTTTATAATGAATTTGATCTTGTTTTGCATTGAGGTTGGAAAATATTGGATCTTTTTTTGTTTTCTGCAAATAAATACTCTAAACTGTAATATTTTTATTTGGAATTTGAGGAAACTGTCAGTAGGGGCGACACGGTGGAGCAGGGGTTAGCGCTGTTGCCTCACAGCAAGAAGGTCGCAGGTTCAAGACCTCCTTGGTCCTGGGTCTGGGACCTTTCTGTGTGGAGTTTGCATGTTCTCCCCGTGTCTGCGTGGGTTTTCACCAGGTACTCCGGCTTCCTCCCACAGTCCAAAAACATGCTGAGGTTAATTGGAGACTCTAAATTGCCCATAGGTGTGAATGTGTGAGTGAATGGTGTGTGTGCCCCACGATTGGCTGGTGACCATCTGGGGTGTATCCCTGCCTCTCGCTGTAAAGTGCTGGGATTGGCTCCAGCAGACCATGTGACCCTAATGAGGAATAAGCAGGTATAGAAAATGTTTATAGACTCATACAAAAATGTTCCTTTTGCCCAAACACATATCTCTAAGTAGTAAAATCAGAAAAACTGATAATTTTGCTGTGGTCTCTTATTTTTTTTTCCAGAGCTATATGTTTTAGAAGAATCCAGTATGGTTTCTGAGTTTTGTTTTTTTTTTCTGTGGGAAATTAAAGCGAGGTGAAACACAACAAGCGGTTACTCACATGCAGTTTATATAAAAGAGTGAAAAACCTCCCCAAAGCCTAAATTATTTAAATTGCTTGGTATGTCCAAAACCCAAAGAAATGTGCTATTATAGAGCAGAACAGCAGCAATATTCACATTTGAAAAACTGGAAGCAGTGATCGTTTGATTTTTTTTTTCTCCCTCAAAGACTCAAAGAAATGACAGAAATGAAAAACAGCCCAATTCATTTAATCAAATGGTGATGAATCATTTCACCTATAAAACCCGCCCACATTCACGCCGTGGGCTATTCTCATTTCATCTGACACCTCCGATTGAATTTTGATGAATTGGATTATATTTACATCGATCTAATTACGATAATTGAATTTAAATTCAATTCAAACAACCTCATTAATCCCACCGGGGGCAATTTATTTTAAAGCAGCCTGTAAACTCAGCGGCGGCCTGTAACGTTGATAAATTGCAGCCTTCAGCTCACATTGTTGCGCAGCAGTTTCCAATCTCCTGCCGGAGGAAGCCTCTTCATTAAATGTGTGTATTTGTGTACACGTTGAGCATTTTACTGCTCTCAACGGCCGCCCGCCATCTTAAAAATGTCAAATAACCGCATGAAAATGATAAATGTCACCCCCCCATCCACAGCTGATCACCCATTTCTACGAAAAGCTCGAGTGTAATAACGTTATCCCGAAAACTATCCGTGCAGGCGCAGAAGAAATGCCACACAGGCCGCTGTATCAGAAGCCGTTCACAGATAATAATTATAATTTGTATTCTCGCCTCCCTTCCTGTTGACAATCCCAGTGAATGAACACACACACACGCACGAGGCAAAGTGTTTCCATGCGGGCAGAGTTTCGATACACGCCCTTTTTTCTGAGAAGAATATTTTTGTCCAAACAAAGTTGCCCAAAAAAATGATTCAGACGGTGGAGATAATCATCTGTCCAACAGCGAGGAGGCAGAAGTTAGGAGTTAATCGCTGCCGATTTTCCACTGAAAACATTTCCTCTCCTTTCCCCCCCCCCCCCCTCGCTAATGCTTGTTTATGCCCGCTCTCTGTGTTCTGGCATGGTGACCTCCTCCTGGAAGGGTTGCATCATTCGCTGTAGTAGCCGTGATGCAACCTGACTGTGTTGGTGCCCGCCGTGATTACAGATCGGAGCCCCACCACCTCCCACCACCCCCCGCGGCGTGCAACAATAGTACCTCCAGTCCTAGAACGTCAAATATCAAACGCAACGATGGCAACTCCAGCCAAACAAAAAAAAAACAGGGTCACAGATCGGAATAACTGGGTTGTCAGTGTCAGTCTTTGTTTTGTTAATTAGTAGTGTGAATATTTATAATGTATTCCTCCACATAAAAAGCAGAGGAGAAATTCATAGGTGTCATTATTATTAACTTTTCATTGGTCTGGCCCACTTGAGTTTAAATTAAACTAAATGTGGCCCATGAACTTGACACCTCTGATATATACTGAACACTTCTGGAAAAAAAGGGGTTCTGCTTAGTTCTAGAGCTCTAGTCCTAGAAAAGACCCAGACATCAGGCTTCATCCATGCTGATATACAGATGGAGGTTAATTAACTAGAGAAACTTGGTTGGGTCAACTTTACACTTTATTTAAGTCCATTACTGCTGTAAGTCTAAGTTGTTGACTATTACTTAATTCCTGAAAACTGATATCTGTCTTTTTTGGGTCGTTGGGTAGTTAACTGATTATTTTTGTACCATTTAAATGTCCCATATTCTACATTTTTATTTGGAATTCTGACATCCCTAACAAGATTTGAAGCAGCAAAGATCATCTCAGTATAGTTTTCCACTTCTTTTCTCCAGCTTCTTTCTAAGCCTCTCCTCCTCCTCTTTAAATGGCTGTGGGGGGTGTTGGTGGTGACTGTATAGTAGTGACATCACAACTTCACTAAGTCATGACTGCTTGTTTTAAGGCACAGTTTCTGAATACAGGCTGTGTATGTTTCTCTGTGGATTGAGCGTTTTTTAAACATAGGACAGTATTAATACACTCTCTCCTGTCATATATACAGTAAAATACAGTATATATAGGGTTATATATATATATATATATATATATATATATATATATATATATATATATATATATATATATATATATATATATATATATTTCGACAATTAAGAAATGCCTTGTTTTTCATGGAAAAATGTTGTGCATTTATTTAACATTTCTTTAATGTTAACATTTTTTGGGGGGGAAACAACTTCCCTCCCAGGACTTCCACATATGATGAGGTAGCACATTAAGTTCGGAGGTTGTTTTGGGCGAAAACTGAAAACTTTAATAAAAATAAAAAAATAGAACCAGATGCAAACCCTGCAAGTCACATAAGGAAAAGAGAGGCGTAACATTAAGAAAAGGAAAAGAAGAAATGCTTTTAGTGAAAAGCTGTATACCAGCACACCTGTTGTTTTTAAAAAGAAAAGAACATGTCAGACTCATTTAGTGCACTAGGCCGTAGTCTATGTGGCCTCTGCCACAGGCCCCTCTGTAGTAGCTTCTATAAAATGTAAGAAATAGAAAGAGGAAACAGTCCGGGGGGGATTTAAAATTCACTTTTCTTGCTTACCAAAGTGGTTCTACATTCCTCTTTCTGTCAGTTAGTGCCCGTATGTTATATAATAATGATATCATATGTGCGGGAGTGTGAAAAAAAAAAAAGGTTGCTAGGCACTCAAATATTTATGTCTGTGTTGCAACATACTGAGACACCGTACATTTCTTTTTTTTTTTTTGGTTTAATCCTTGCACAGTGTTTTATATAACCTCTGGATATTGTGTAATACTTAACTATGAGGCTACCTCTGAAAGAAGTCACAAGGTAGTTGAAAATATCAGGATGAACAGAAGAACACCTCAAACGACTTCCAGAAATAAGCCAGACTTTAACCGGGCCTGTTCCGTGCATCGTGTATATTTGGAGTCTTAACGGGCAGCTTATGTGGACAAAACGGGTCCTGAAACACACACACGTGACGCTAATTTAACTTTATTTAACACTTGCTTTTATTAGCAGTCGGACGCGGGGGAAATAAATGGCCTGGGTCAACATTAACAAGCGGAGTTGTGTTTCTCTTGAGAAGCAGCCCAATAAATCTTGAAACCGAGCGCGGGGTCCGACGTGCATATTTCATTATTTCAGTTGCAGGCTCGGTCAAGTTGCCCTGAACCAACCCCTTGTGCCCTTTTCTCCTTTTTTTAGCCAGCGCTGAGTGATGTTTGGTCAGTTTGGTCGGTTTGTTGACCGTGCGTTCTCGGACCCGCAGGAAGGCCAGAGGTCTCTCAGGTCGGGCTGCAGAGAGGCGACCACCGGCCAGGACCCCAGGCCCCAAAATACAGGGCGGCACAACGCCCGCCGTTGTTGCTGCCTGCGGTCCGCCCAAAGTGGGCCCAGCATGTCGGGCCGTGACGTGCCGCAGCACAGCCTGGTAGTCTCAGCCCTCAGACCAGAGCAAATAAACACAAGCAGCTAGGCAAACACTCTGGCTGGAGCTGGGAAAGCCCACATACAGCCCGCTACTAAAGGAGGGCGTCTAAGTATAGAGGGGCTTGTTGGCAGTCCATGTCGCAACGTAGTTTTTTTTTTTTTTTTTGCAGCGCGTTGTTTCCAGACGAGTTAAGGAGAAATATTTGACAAATAAAAACATATCTGATCTTCAAACAATGTAGAAGTGAACTTGCCCAGAACTCTGGGCACAAGTGAGCTATGTGCCACTTCAGATTAATCCTCTATTGCATTAAATATTACTTAGACATGGTAAAAAAAAGTTTTTATTACTGAAAAGGGCCTGAATAATAATAATTATAATAAGATATATTGACAAAAATGCTCCTTTTGCCCAAAGTAAGTAGTAAAATCAGAAAAACTGATCATTTTGAAGTGATCTCTTATTTTTTCCAGAGCTGTACACACACACACACACATATATATATATAGACCTATATAGGATTATACAGTCCTATACATGGGACTAGGTTAAGTTGTTGCAGACAATTTACATTATGTTGTTTTTCCACTATTTGCATAATTTTCCATATTTTGCATATAACAAATCTATTGTAGCATATTAGAAAAAATTTTTAAAAATCAATTAAAGTTTACTTACCCCTGATAGTGAGTTACATTTTTTATTTGGTGAAAATTTTCCAAATAATAAAAGACAACCTTGGGTAATGATGTGACTGATGTCAAATGTCCATGAGCAAAAGGGACCAGGAAACAGGAAATCCTGGTCATGTGACCTCATAAATTATGTCTTTCTAAAATAAAAGCCCCCTTTTCACACCTCGCTGTAAAACCATAGATTTTATTTCACAGCATTTGAGAAAAATGAAGATAAAGTAATTGTTGCTAGACTATGCAATAGAGACTTCAAATAAAAGAACACTCATATACTAGGATTATGTAGCTTTTTCACACTGTAGTAGTAGTTTTTTTCAAAGTATATCCTTCTCAAACTGATAAACAATTACTGCAATTATCAGATTTACACACAAGTAATCTTATTTTTACATGTATAAAGAGATAGAATCCTTCAGGGTGACGTTTCCACCTGTCATTTCGTTCTTAATGAAACGCGGCAGGAATAAAAATGTAATAATGAATTTCCATTAGTGTGTTTCTACCCATGTACCGAGTTGTTTTTCCATCTCCTCTGTCTTATCTGAGGGCTGCATAATATTGTTTTTGTCAGTCAGACCTTGTGATCCAGCACCGGACATTATGTAACCAGTAATTCAATGATTAGTCGGTTGTGTTCAGGGGGAATAATAGGCTACGGTGAATCTATTTTCATCCACAGTGTTCATCACTCCTGTAATAAACTTGCACGAAGACACAATATTTAGTTGCGCCGGTCGTGAGGGTTGTTGTGTTATAACAACAGTAAAACTGGCCTGAATGAAGGACAGAGGAAAGGGGGAAGGTGACATGTTGGTTGAAAACACCAGATAAAGAAGTAACATGTTTGATCCTTGGAGTCTCTGAGCCTGACAAAGTGTCCTTGAGCAACGAACCTAATATCAGCACCTCCTCTATAGCACCGCGGTTCACATTAGTTTACTAAGGCATTAACTTGACCAGACTGCGCTGCATTCCAAACCTACATGGTTTCACTTTATAGATGAGCGTTCTTCCAAACAGACACATTAATCCTTACTTTAAACTAAGAAGGGCTAATTTTGTTTTTATACTTCATAAATATAATATTCATTGACTGTTTTATGCACCTTACTCTTTATTGCACTATGCATCATGCTGCTTATCCCACCTGACAGCACCTTTCACATCTTATAAACACATACCTAGTTTATTTATAGTTTATATTCTATGTTAGTCTTATGTTATTCAGTGTTATTTTATTGAAAAGCAGCTGCAAATTAACATGTTTGTCACTTGATACAGCAGACAATGAATAAGGGCACATATATGCATACATACATGCACATATACATACATATGTACACATATACACAAGAGTATATGTATGTAACTGGGAAAAACAAATCAGAACCGAGGCAATAATGAATTTACAAAATTAACAATATAAAAAAATGTTATTTTATTCTTTTCACCCTATTATTATTATGATCATGGCATTCATGTGGACAGCAAATAAGAATTTCATTGAAACATGACAACGCTTTGACTTTAAATTTTGCTTTTAAAATGAATATTTCACACCCAAACCATGCAATTCTTTATAAAATATGATCATTTCTTTGTAGCGTATATATATTTTTATATATATAAATAATTCAAATTAGCTCAACCACCACTAGACATGTATCATGCTATTTCTTACATGTTTAACAATCAAATCACAAATAATAATCTAATAATAATCTATTAATAATATAAGACTGACAGCAGCCAGTCTGCAGTATAAAGAGTATTTTCACACTTCTGCTGATGCTACTACTTTGTAATGGAGAACTATTTTTTTCATTGCGGTTTTACTATATCTGAATATGTCTTTAACCACTGGTTTTGATTGTTCTATAGCTGCCAAAACCCCCAGCATTGTGTACCGCCTTTTTTTAATTTTGAGACTGGATTTTCCTCACTTCTCCTCTTTTGCTAAAGGCAGATCGGGTGCCCGTCAGGTCAGGAGGACGACGTGACCGTACTTCCCCTCTCTACGAATTTTCTGGACCTGGCATTGCATAAAAGAAACGACCTCTGCTGAGGCTGCAGAAGAAAAAAAAGTTGTTATTTACCGACAATAAATTAAATTTAGATATCTTAATCTGCATCTGGATCGGCGTGGTCATTCTTCAATTTGTGTAAATAAAGCGGCTCGTAGATGAGAGCTGATTGGAAATGAGAGGAGAGACAAGACAAGAACCCCAGTATGATTTATTCCCTCTTGGACTCAGGATTCTCACCAAATCACATCTTTAGGGTCATGTCCTAACTCTGCACCTGGTGTCTGTTAACTGTTACATCTGTATGTCTGTTAGTCTGCTAACAGAACTAAAAGAACTATTACTTCAAAGGACTGCAAATGACATCACTCGGACATAGATCACCAATATTGCACATTTATTTTTCTCGATGTCATGTGTTGGTTGAGCTTGTGACAAAAATACCCCGCGGTGGAGCGCAAGCCTTTGAGGGCCTTTTCTTGACGCAATAACCTCCAGTCACCAGTTCATCGCTGAATGAATCACTATCAAGGCGTATAGCCGGCGATATGCTGCGGATGATAAGATTTCAGTATGTTGAAGGACGACAGGAGTTTACGGTTTCTAAAAGTGACGAGTGAAACGCAGTTTATTGCTGACAGCGTTTCCTTTCATCCAAAAGGCTCCGTTAGATGATGCGGTGACCAAATAATGTACATTTTTTTTTTCGTCATTAGCACTTTGATGTTACATGAGAGCTGCTGAGTTCAGGTGAGTCACTGCAGTCATGTGAATTAATGTTGGAAATCACCTGGGTGGTGCAGAGGTTAGGTGTTACACTCTTTGTTAAGAGGTGTGTCACAGGCTGCTGCTCAACATCCGTCACTTTTCCTTTAATCAGCTATAGTTTCTGTCCAAATTCTGGACATTTCTGACCCCTGTCCATAAATAGAGTTGTGACTCGGCCCTTTTTTTTTCAGTTTTCCTGCTATAAATAATAATAAATATGGAATATCTCTACAACCACAAAGGTTATGCACTAAAATCTAGTATCTACAACATGTCAGGTGACTACAGAAATGTCAGAATAATTTTATGCTGGTATGACACAGCAAATATAGATAAAATATATCAAAATAAATCCAACATTGTGTTTTATTACAGATAAAATGCTTTATTTAAAGCTTAAAACAAGACCAATCTGAGCCAAATCAGGGAATCAAGATAAATAATCTTCAATACAAAGTTCAATGATTAATAAGATTGTGTTCAAAGATCAATTCATTTTTCATATAATTATAGAAATCACATTGAGGATCATTACAGAACATTAATATATTCTGTAAGATGTTTAAAAGGAGATTATAAAGGAGCCAATTAAATAATTGCACAAACAGCTCAAATATAATTATATTAAACTGCTTCTATTTCTGTGTTGATGATGGATATTGATACTGTAACAGTAACAATGTGTTTTACTAAGATAAAAACATTTTATTTTGTATTGTAGCTGAGGTTTTCTCATGCAATATATTTCTGATAATAAAGGAGTTGGTATTCCTTGAAAATATTATAGAACAGTGCAGTCGAAATGAAAGTAAAGCAAAATCTGGCAATGTGAGGCTTTTCTCACTCTTCAAACACAGGACCAAGGTTTTTTTTTTTTGCTTCATCTTCATGAATTTAATTGAACAAACGTGCAGTTCTGCCTATTTAATCTTTGGACCTGTGATCGCAGAGAAAGCCTCAGCCAGTAAGATCTGTTTCCTCATGCGTACAACCCTTCACACGAGGAAACTTAAGGTCAGGGCTCTTTCTCAAGCAGACATTTCTCAAGAAATAAATTTGTGTTGTGTAAATTGGGCCTCTTAAGTCAAAACACATGCAAGAATGAAAGTTAAAATTGGAAAGAAAACACTGTCCAAATTCTCAAATGCTGTCTAAAGCTTCGAGGGTGTATTTCTCATATATTGAATATGTTTTGTTTTGTGCTTTTTACCCTTAGGGGTCACCATAGCCATGGGCCATATGTATGAAGTATTTCCTGCTTCCTGGACAGGACTGGATATGAAAGCTGGCCTGCAGCCAAATATCACTGCTCTGTCCTGTACATTCTGTCTATAAAACCCACTGGATTGGCACATTCCAAGCATGTTTTAACGTTACTATTAAGGTTTGTGATGTTTAAGTGATCACCATCACCATTTAAGCGATGAGGGTCAAAATCCATAATTCTCCCACTGTGCAAAAATGTATTTTTAAACACTTATTTGAAGCTATTATGAAGCTTCATCCATCCAAATTGTTCAAAATAAGAAGAACTCTATCAATGTTAGTTACGTGCTACCTATACGTACACTGCAGTTCAATGAAGAAACACTTGAGGGAATTTACATCAGGCTGTAATTTTTCGATTATGATTCAGCAAGTGTCGTAATTACCATATTTTATTACTATGTTATTTTTATAATTAATGTGACATGTTGACAAAGCAGTTTCTTACCGGGATTAATAACGTACTTCAGATATCTATGAGCAAACTAAGCAAATACATTAAAGAAATCACTTGTGTGCTCTAGGCTTGGCAGGCTAAAATAATGTGCACTTTATTACTCTAATTGATACTGTAGCACACGCCCTATTTTTTTTTTTATTTCACCTCACTCACTTAAACCTGTAGCCTACATTCATGAGGAAAGAGTCATTGCCGCTCACAGAGTGATTCATTCAGAAACAACTTCTGCCATGACTCAGTTGAATTGAGTCACTGGTGGCTTTTGGCTGTACAAACAGTCAGTACAAACATGCTTACAAAATGGATTGCAGCTCCTGTCGGTCGGGTTTGGGGGATTAAACAGGGCATGAACAGCAGCAGATACAAACATCTACCTGTTTAACTATATTTGTATATTTTTATTTATAGGAATGTGTGTATCATTGAATAATAATCACTTTATCACCTCAAAAATATGTATAAAAACAGCTTTATTGAAACAAGTAACATTTATACTACAAGTTAATAGCGACATGCAACTTGAGTTTATAATTAAAAACACACCATGTGGACTAAAAGTTGTAATAATAATAATAATAATAATAATAATCATTAAATAAATAACTGACAGTTTTTTTTTATTTGTACATTCAGATATTAAAGAAATGTGTTGTTTTAATGGATGAGTCAGCTCTGAACATTTGGTTAAATATAGTAGCTTAATAAAATGAATCAAATAGGAGTATAAGCAGAGATTTCTGTCATATTTAGAGAATCCAAACAAGACATTTTTCCAGAGAAATCAAACGTGAGGGTCGATATGATTGACAACAGCTTGTGACAATTTACTCCCTAGTTGTTTTGCAGATGGGTCAAGACCTTTCTTTTTCTGAGAATAAAACAAATAAAGCTTATTTTCATCACTTATTCAACAGAATCAACAGAACATAAACGGACAAATTAATCAAATTCAAATAAAAATATATAAATCATAATCAGAAAAAAAGAAAAGGAAAAATACAGGGCTATCTCAGATTATTTTAAACATATGTAGAAGTCTAATGGAAATAATTTGCTGTAATTAACAAGTTTCAGTGATTAGTTGTGTAAGCTTTTTCATTACTTTTTTTTCTAATGGCCCAGACTGGTTTTAATCTTCTACATTTGTGAATTAATAACTTTACTTAACAGCATAACCTAATGTGGGTCAAAAACTAACATCCGCTTTCAGCATCTGAAAGTTACTTTCCGCTTTGAAGCCTGTGGGACGTTAACCGGAAGTGACGACACGGCAGATATTTTGTGAAGCGAAAGGTAACAATTATATTTTTAATTTTTTACATCTAAACAAGTATGCAAACTGTATGTAATATTCTGATTTTAAAAAATGTGACGCCGTTGATTTTTTAAAAAAATTTTTTTTTTGCGATAACTGAAATCTAGTTTGACCTCCTTACCCAGGATGCACTTCACTCTTGCCATCTTGTCGAGTGGTAGAAGAAGAGCGGCAGGCAGGAGCTAGCTGCTCGTTAGCTCCCTGCCGCTGCGGTAAAGTGGTTCTCTGTCAGCTAGCTGCTAGTAGCAGCTGCCAAAAAGTGAGCTGTCCACACGGCGAGAAGCCCAACTTCACCGACTCCGAGACGTTTTTCTCCGTCTGGCGCTGGATTCTACGTTAAAGGATTTGTTTACATCGGGATGTCTCGCGTGCTGGTAGGAGGAAACTAGCTAACGTCGGCTAACTCGGCTAGTCGGCGAGAAATATATATAAAGCGGAGGGGAGAGCGGTGGGTTTGAGAGACCGGGCCCGCCTCACACTAAAGTACCGGTGGCAGCTGCTGAACAAGAACTTTCACAAGGGGCCTGGTTGCAACTCTGCTGCCGGGACACAAGGAAGGCCGGAGGGGGGAGCTGTGACCGGACGCCGCGGAGCGTTTTCGGAGGGTCCGTCCTCTGGTTGTGACACTTTTCTCCGACAAGTGAAAGGAAGGGGGAGCGGTATGGAAATAGTCCTGCGACGGTACGTGTCTTTGTCACATCCCGCAGCTGCAAATTACTGAGCCTCAAGACATTAAGTCCCGACGCTTTTCGCTCTATCCGGGTATAGACGAGACCCGAGTCCGTCAACATGTCGAAAATGCCGGCGAAGAAGAAAAGTTGTTTCCAGATCACGAGCGTCACGCAGGCTCAGGTGGCGGCGAACAGCATCACCGACGACACCGAGAGCCTGGACGACCCGGACGAGTCCCGGACGGAGGACGTGTCGTCGGAGATATTTGACGTCTCCCGGGCCGACTTGGGCGTGTGTGACAGGAGTTCGTCCGAGGAGACCTTAAACAACGTAGGGGAGTCGCACGAGGGCCAGCCGCACATGACAGCTCCTGTCAACGGGGGGCTCTCGTATAAAAGTTTAGGGACCGGTCGCGTCACCCCACACAATTTAGGAGGAAGTGTACCCGTGCCGGCTGCAGCTCAGCCCTTTGTCCCGAGCTCGGCCACCCATCCGTTAACGGTCATCAATATGGTCCCCGCCGCCGCTGTCTCCACCACCAGCGCGGCTCCCACGGCTCCTGTGAGCACCAGCTGTAGTTCGCGTTTTAGGGTCATTAAGCTTGACCATGGCACTGGAGAGCCCTTCAGGCGAGGGAGGTGGACATGCACTGAGTTCTATGAGAGAGACTCGGACTCGAACGTTAGTCGGACTGTGGACAGTATAAAGCCAACTGTAACCCTTGACCACAGCACGGACAGGGACAGTGGCCTCGGAGCCACCAGTAACTCTGTGGTCACCACCAGTGCTTTTTCCTCACAGGCGATGGAGAACACTGTGGACAGCGGCTACTCGGGTGCACACCCGGCCCACCCCCACCCTTCGGAGTCCTTGCAGCAAGGCTATGGCCTGGCCCCTCAGATAGGGAGCACGGCGAGTGCCTTCCAGCCAACAGGGTATACAACTGCGGCATCGCAGCAGCCCAAGCAGGCTCAGGTCAATATGCAGCCTGTCGCCCCCCAGACCTTCCTCTCAAACAGCCTCAACGGCGTGCACCAGGGTGCCATGCAGCAGAAGCCTACCATTATGCCTCCTGCCACGCAAACCCAGCAGTTTGCCTATCCCGCTCAAGCCGCCGGGCAGCCGGAGTATCGGCAGCAACAATTTGGCTCCAACGCTCAGAACCTTCCCATGACGTCCCTCTCGGTCGGTCCTGCGTCCGGCCAGGTCCCCTCGCCTCTAATCTCCTCCGCCTGTCCGGGAACCCAGGGCCTGGGCGGGGAGGCTGCCTCTGCCCAGGGCCTCCTGCTGCACATGGGCAACGCACCAGCCATGGCCGCCGTCCCCACGGGAAGCGGCCAGCAGCAGCCCGTCAACCAGACCCAGCCTTCGGGAGGGCTAGGCGTCGCCTCCGCACCTTCCGTCGTCACCACCACGTCCCACAGCGGCGTCCAGAACGTGCCTGCCACAGTGCCCAGTACCGCCAGCGTCCCTCCGGGTGTCTCGAGTCAGGCGCCCGGGGCGGGAGGAGTCGTCCAGCCCCCGGGAGCCCACGGAGGGGCTGCCACGGGCCTCCCATCCGGCTTCGTCAACCAGGCGGAAGACAGCAGGCAGAAATCCGATTCCCTACCTCAGCCCAGTGTCGGTGTGGTGCCAGGGAAAGATGGTGTGAACCGCTTCATCACGGAGGGCCTCAACCTGCCCACTCCTGCTGTCAACAGCCTGTTTGGCATGATGGACGAGGACAGGTAAGACGGGGTGTAATGTGGGGAAAAACTCTGCGAAATGAGTCCACGTAAATATTACCAGTTTGTTTTTTCTTCAGCCATAGACCCATGCCTTGGTAATACAATGAGACAGAATGTATGTCTGTTTGCATTTGTCTTTGAGGAAAAGAAATCCGAGGTGTTAACCTGGCGCGGCAGTGACAGATTGGAGGAGGTATTAAGAGCCTGTCTGGACATTTGCCATCATATTAAAGATTCTTGTTGCATTCTGCAACAGTGTAGTCATGCTTCACACTTCACATACACACATACAAGAGCACCTCTTCTTTCGCCACTGCCAAAATTAGGTACGCTATAACTGGAAGCATTTGGTTATGCTTAAAGAACGATAAAACAAAGTGCATGTTTTTTTTTTTTCTTAGTTCTGTTGAGGAAAAAAAATGAATTCTCAGATCAAGAAGGAGGAGGGATTTAGCGAGGTAGAGAGCCAATGAAAACTGTCCGAGACGGGAGGAGTATTCTGTCTTTGTCATTAACAGGCAACCCACAAAACACTGGATAGTAACTTGCCTCTTTAGACACCCACAGACACTCCCTCAAACCTCCATTCAACCATGCTGGCTGTTTGGGTTTCGGGGGGTTGGGGGGGCGTTAACAAGCCCTTGGATAAGTTACAACATTGGCAGTAGCTGTGTTTTGTAGCTGAAAAGGGACTAACTCCCTAAACGTAGGCGGCTGGATTTTATTCTCTTGTCTGTCTAGGAGAATTGTTGGTATACTAACCCCCCTTGACTCTAAAACCTTGTAAAAAAAATACAGACTCTTCTAATGTCTACAGTACTCTTCTAATGTACACACTCCAGTTATTTTTAGGGTCCGTTCGCATGGCTCTCGCACAGCTTGAGCTGAAGTGTTGCCACTCTTCGCCATTCCAAGCGAGCAGAAGAGAGTTGAAGAGGTGATGTCTGAGCCAAGAATGACCTAGATGAGAGCTGGAGTCCACACACACACATACACACACGTGCACAGTCTGTCCTGTATTTATGTAGGCTTCAGTGTTTATCAGTGGCTCTGTTCTTCACTGCTTATTAAGAATGGTGCCGCCGGAGTAGGAGGTGTGTGTTGAGGTTGAGGCCTGATGATTTATTTGCCCATAGTCCAGATATTCCTGTGGCTAATCGTTGTTTACCAAATGACTTTTATCACAGCAGTATCACATATGCATTGATAATGTGCGGAAAGCAGAAACAGTGTGTGTTGTCCCTGATTTTATGAGCGGAACAGCAAGTGCTTGTTTCCTAGTTATTTCTGTGTGTGTGTGAGAGAGAGAGAGAGAAAGAGGAGTGACATCAGTGGCTGTCTCTGTAGCTATGGTGATGCTGGCAGCAGGACAGGATGTGTCAGGGAGGTGGAGAGCATAGACAGATGGGCACACACACACACACCTGTGGGAATGATAGCAGACACGTAAGCTGCCGTGTGTGTTAGGTGATGACATGGCTGGACTGAGTCAGCAGGACGATGTCTGCTCTCTGGCGCTCATACTGGAGTCCCTGTTAGGCCTGTCCATGTCGACACATCACTTAAATAAGTGTTGGCTCGCTACTGATCCGCAAGGGTTTCGAGCTGCTGCTGCTTGTTCTTATCAAACTTCCTCATTTTTCCACGAGAAGGTACATAACACTCCATCTTCCATTCTCTTAAATGAGAGTGATCGTAGTAACAGCAGTTTTTCCTCCAAATCTTTTTTTTTTTTCCTCCCAGCTAATGATTTATAATTTTCAGAATATCCACCTTCTGTATATAGCAGTAGTATGAATGTGTTTTTTCCTTATTGGCTTAAACTCATTTTCTTCCTGGTTGCAGCTGTGCTGTATTTCTGCTGCTATTGTTGCCTTTTTACAAAGTAATGTATATGGATTACTGCTGCTGCATATATGCACATGTATACAGTACATATCATTTTGGTTAACCTCAAATCCTGCCAGTCTTGAGGCTATGGGGCCCATATACATAATTTCAAGTATCACCAGTTACTCATAACTTTCTTGACATTCCCAAATAAACAATAAAAAAGGCATATTTTGAAGAACACACCCCGATATAACGGGACGCAGATCTTTCAAACTTTCTCGTTTCGTCAGAGGCGCATTGTTCTGTGCAGAGGCTCGGCCTTGTAGAGGAGTCTGTTCCAAGTTTCATCATTTAGTTCTGTTTTGAATTAAGAGTGCATCACAAAAGTGGAACAAAGCGTTGTGGGGGTGGAGTTGTGAGATGAGAATGATTTCCCCCTCAGCTTGGAATGGTTAGCATCTCTGCTCAGCATGCTGCAGCTCTGCCAAATAAAGTGATGAAGCTGCCCTTGGGACAAATTGGTTTCCTTCACAAGGAGCTCTTGGCCTTTAAGTACATCTCCCAGTGGAGACCACCCTCCCCTCACCATGTACGGTCTCAGTTAGGATTGTTCATTAATTAGACACGTTTTGTCAAGCTGTGAAACATCAGCAGCTTAATTGTACAGTAGCGGGAAATGCAGTCTGACGTAAATTCTGGCAGACAAATTACTATATAATTACATTTTATGGGGAATGACGCACAATAACTCAGCTGAAATCAAATCCTCTCCTAGCTTGCATACATGGATGTATATGTGGATGAGCTCAAACGGTATTGCAGTATACCATGGTATTTATGCATATATGATATGGGGCTGCTGTATTCAGGTCATGTATTGTATTGTGTAGCTGGGTGACAAGCAAGACACAGGAGGAGTCTTAGTGTTTATTCACAGACAACCAGCCTGAACTGTGACGAAACACATACGGAACTTCTACATTCACAGCTGTAACATTACTGCTAAATTCATAATGTTACTCGTCACCTACATGCTCACTGGGCTATTTCTTAAAGGTACAATGTGTACGATCATGGCCCAATTTTTTGCTTTAAAATATTCAAAACATTAATTAAAATTGTGTATTTTTGTCGTAGAACTTTCCTTATTAAGTTGTAATATGATTTCATTGTAATTATTTAGATTCCTGATATGTGACGAGTTTATCCGAATAATTTTGGGAGGTTGGGACATAGATGCTGATGTTGGAGGGGTGAGACAGGTGAGCTCTCAGCTGCATGACCCAGTGACCTGATCTCTGTGCAGCTCTTTGGTAACTTAGCTCTGGCTCTCATGCCTATGTGTTGTTTTGATATCTTGATGACACCATAGCACAGTTCTACTGTAAAGAGTAAGCTTTTATGCTTTATACAGCGAGTTTTTCCACTGGACAGACCACACATACACACCGACCCTTATTTATTTGGATGAGGTGGCTAATTCTGGACATTTTATCTTTACAATAATGCATGACACATAATTTAGCATTTTATTAGCCAGATCATTTTAATTGGTCTGTCACCATAATCTCTGTTCAACCCACGACTGCATCGGCTGCGAGGTCCACCAGCAAGAGTCTATGGAAGGATGCTTTGCTCCTAAATATTCATTATTCTAAGAGCCATAAGTAGTTAAACCCAGTAAAACCTATCTCAGTAAAAATAACTGCATATTAGACACGCAGCATTGTAGGTGAGACAGTGTCATAGATGCTATGACTTCTATCACCAGCAGCTCAGCTTTTACGTTTTTTTCCTTTTACATAAACGGGGTTTGTAAAATACCATAAACCCAGGTGAAATGTCAGAATGGAATGTATGAACAAAATCGATGGTGCCCAGGCCTTTAATGTACCCTTTGTATATGTTGAGTCATTCTGCTGTTTTGATGTAGCACAAATAACACTGAGCAACTATTCACGGTTTGTAGTTCAGTCAGTTCTTTTTGAAGATGCACTTCAGAGGTAACCACCTTTTTTTTTTTTTAACAGCAAATTCTTGCTGTCATTTGACTCTTCGTCTGCTGGTTTCTCCTGAAAAAGACCGATGCAGCCTCTCTGCAGAACTGTTGTTTGCTATTTTGTCCTGAGGCAGTTTCAGTGCCCCAGTCTTACTGGGTGAACATTTTAGTTGTTTTTTTTTTTTTGTCCAAGGCTGAAATTGTTGTTTACCCCAAAAGAAGCCTCCAAAATGATACTGGTGACAGATTAATGACAGGGTTTGAGACTTTTGACATTGTCAGTAATGTAGCAAGAAACTATCTTGCGTGGGTGAAGAGCAGACTGCTGATGGCCACCAAGGAGTTGGAAATGCAAGAGCCTCTCTAAAAGGTTGTTGTTCTCATTCAATACAGCGATTTTTAACACACAAGCGTCTTGTCACAAGCACGGTTTTATAAGTTTAGGTGTGTTTGCCTCAGGTTTAAAGGCTGCCGCTCATATCAGCAAACACTATATACATATAAATAGCTGCCATATGATGTCATGAAATTGTGGAAACTCAAACACGCACAAGATTAATTCCATCCCACGTCAGAGGTTGAACGTCACACTAAGTTAGTCCCGGCTTTTTTAAAAGGTCAGCTGCATAATTGACCGAGCGCTCCTGACTGGGTGGAAACTTCTGAGTTGTCCACCTGTGCATTCTTAGGAGAAACCAAAGCTCAAGATTGGAGAAAACAAAAAATGGAAGAAGTGGTTACCGCTGTCAGCTGTCTTCAAAGCAGCTGTTGCCTAATATACGGTACGATAACCCTGGATTGCCTTGAAGCTTAGTTGGAGCTTAGCAGGTATGTAGATGGTTAGCTCTTAATTGCTCTCAGCTGACTGTTGTGTCACTACGGTAGCGTTTTACTTGTCAGCAGAGCAGGAGCGGATGGTTCGAAAATGTCAAATCTTTGGGGCTCTTTGCGTTTTACCACAGTTACGTGATGTTTTTTTTTTCTATTGAAAGATGTGTGATAAGAAACGTAGATATAGTAATTATTGTTTATTTACGACTGTCTTTCATATCCAAAGGTTTCTTTTGGAAAAGTTCAATTTCATTTATGCTGCTTGTAACTTTTTTTCCCCTTTTGTTGCGCTGCTCGATTCTAGAAATATCATCAGGGTTATTTTGGTTAATATTGAAATGATCTTTTAGTTGCACAATGTATTTATTCAGCATGAATGACTGTGTGCTTTTGTTTGAGATGGTTAAACAGATTTGTTCCTTATAGCAAATCTTGCACGTTTTGTTGCTTCTGCTCCTCGTCAGATTCTTGGAACCCAAAGTGTTCACAGATAAGACAACTTTTCCAACCCTTTTCTCGACCAAACACCTCTGCCTTTCTCTCTCTGTCTTTCAGAAATTGTATAAAGAAAAACATCAATCGCTTCAACTCGATCGTTTGACACACGAATCAAAATTGCAATCAAAATTCAATAAATTGCACAGCCTTAGCCCAATGTAAAGTTGTGGCTTTATCACTGAGGTAAATGAAAATCCATATTCTCCTGAGCCCTAACTGGAGACTATCAGTAGAATATAATGTCATTGTCCTTATTTGGCCCTATATCTGAAGTAAGTCTCAATATGTTATACTTTGCCTGGTTCTATTAGGGATTTAATTCTCCAGTTCTGCCTCGTCTGTCTTCATAATTCCTTTTTTTTCCCCTGCCTGTTGAATTCCTTCCAACTAGTAGACCTTCATAGCCCTTGCATGAATAAAAAGTTTAATTTTATCACACATTTTGCACGGTGTCATTATGCGTATGTATGGATTGTGGGAAGTCAAGTGTAGTGTGCATTATAATCAACATTCTGTCATACACATTATCATATTTTTGGCCGGACCACAGGTCAGCCCTTCAGTCTCGTCTGTGTCTCTGTGACAGAGTGACTGACTGAGTGGGGAGAACAAATGAGACCATTGGTTCGTGTTCGACTTCGCTCAGTCAGAATGAATTGGCGACACGCAAAAACTCCGCCAAGGATACGTCATGTACAACGCGTATGAATTGTCAGAGAATTGTTTTAAGCCGCCAGCGTTGAATTGACTTTGGCGTTTCGCTTCTTCTCCCCATCTCTCCTTCCTCTCTCAGACAGCAGCGACCTCCAGAACTCTTTTGGACCAGCTTGCGATGTAGGGGAGGTGATTTCCAGCCACTTTTAACATGGCGACTGCAACACAATGATGTCATTTACAGCCACCGATGTTTATATCAATAAAAGGACAAAGCAGCAACATCATCTTGATACATGTTTGATCAGCACCGCACAGTTTTAAATAGTCGGAGCTGCGTTTTGCAGCCGGGGGGGCCGCTGCTTCTGCGTCAGTCCCGGCCCAGTCACAGTGCAGAAATGCAGACACTGCGCCGCGCCGCCATAGCAACCCACATCGTGGTCGGTGGTGGGATCGCATTCATCGCGATGACAAGCCTGTTGATAGCAGTCAAGCCGTAAAGAAGGTGAGCTAAAATAGGCTAAAAAAGAAAAAAAAATGCCCATGTGAGTGACCCACTTCCCCTTTCACTTCACATAGTAATTAGATTCAGTGTAAAGTTAAGTCTTCTAGCTCTTTCAGGCTGTTGCATGGTACAAATAAATGCTGTTTTCTAAATTTAAAGTCTAAAAGCTCCAACAGAAACCCCTAATGACAATGTTTTAATGCATGATAAATGTTGCAGGGACCAGGTGATTTCAAACTCTGTATATTGTGAATTACAGAGCTAGATTTGGCTAGATTTGATAGTTGTAACAAGGTCCAGCCGCACCAGTGATTCCTCCAGGATTTTCTTTTTCAGCAGCGGCAGCAGGCACTGCTGTAAACAAATGACACTCGACTGCAGATTTTACTGTACTACTAATTTATTTTAAAATGCAGCCAGCAGTTGCATAATGGCATGTAGATATTCAGGTTAACTTAATGCTGTTTATTCATTTACTCGCGTTAGCGACACTAAGTTGGCACCGGGCCAAATAAACTTACCACGTAACATTAGCTGGCATGGATATATTGAGAACTTCTGTTTAACTTGTAAAATCTAAGTCAGGTTATTTCAAGCTCATAACTTAAGTCTTTAACCTTTTATTCAGGTCGTAAGTCGCTGCTTTACAATCCTCTGACTCTCGAACCTGTTCCCTAGGTGATTGACGTGCTTGACAACCGTGTAACAATCACCCCCTCCCCTCAAAGAGTAGATACCGAGCAAAATAATTGTCTGTAGTTTTCCTTGTGTTTGTGAGTACTTGACAGGACTGTGACGTGAAGGTGGAGAGACCCAGCAATGTATTTGCATCAATAATTAAAAAAAAAAAAAAGAAATTTGAAGGAGTGGTGACAAGGATGTACATTCAGTTTCATTATTTCAACCCCCCACTCCTAAATAAATGTAATAAATGTAGAGGAAACACTGCTTACACCAGGTTTCAACAGAGCCTTGTAAACTTGGAGCATGTGAGAGACACTTGTTTTTTTTTTCCCTGAACGTCATTTGTTTAGTTGGACAACCATCGACTTTGACAGTGTTGACTTTGACAGTTGTCAAGTCACATGCTTGACATGACTGGGGTGGCGGTGAATCGTCGAACGGCCTGTGATGTTGTTGACATGTTTATTTCAGCAGCCACTAAACACATCGTTTGGAGAGGAATATATATTTGGGTTTTGATGCGAGTTCAGGTTGAAATGAGGAGCCTGTAAAATTGGCAAACGGAGTCTGAGAAATAAAGTTCTTATTTAATGGTAGAAGAGCCTGTCTCCATTGTTTGTCGTCTGAATGTGCGCGTGTTCAGTATTTGTACTCTTGTGCCTCCCTCCATTTTACCCCTTGGCAGTTTGACAGTTTAACACAAAGGGGGAGGGAGTGAGGACAGGGTGGGATGGAGAGTCAGGTTTGGGATGGGGTGTGTGTGTGTGTGTGTGTGTGTTTGTGTGTTAGGGGGGTTGTAGTCGGGATGCCGCAGTGCCTGGAAACAAGGGAGCAGCTTATTTTCCACAGATAGCTGACCTGCCTGAACTTCCAGGGGACAAATTCCGGGAGCCCTGAATGGCCGTGTTTGTCGGCCGCCTCGGGCTGCAGCAGCCTGAGCAGACGGGTCTTCACCAGCTCTGTTTTTGGGCTTGGACCACTGGCCTGTCTCGTGTCTCCCTCTAATGTGGCAGCTCTCTCTCCTTTTTTTTTTTATTTCTGTTTATCCCAAACTGACCCCTTAACACACATGCCGCCTGCTTAGAAACCGCCAATGCAATTTATCGCTTGTCATTCATCACATCAGTGTCTTTTCAGGTTTAATTAATCCTGGGATTTGAGTTTTCATCAAATGGATCAGTTTGTTTGTGCTCAGACTTCTTTCTTTTTTTTTTAAATGGGGTGAAAGTTTTGACGTTGAGCAATCAGCAGCATGTTTCCTGGAACTCCTCTCATAGTGCTCATTGATGGCTTTCAACCAGTTTGGTCCAAAGACAACACTACTTTTTTGTCTTTTTTTTTTGCACAGGAATAGAACCAAAACTGTTATTTTTTAACAACTCCACAGTATTACAGTTTGTCACGTTTATTCTTTTCTGTAAAATTTCAAGAGATCTGAAGAGGCCGGCGGTGTCAGGCAAAGTGGTTAAATAAGTTGGCATAGCGGGACCCACCCTGTTATCTCAGCAAGATGTGGTCAGGGGATCATTTCCAATTAGAGTGGACCTGCCAAAACAAGTAAACAACCACGCTCCTGGCGGCCTACCATAACTAACTCAGTTTGTGCTGCAAGGGAAGGCCATTGAATCAGCCACAGGGCACGTTGCTGGCTGTTCCAGGAACGAGGACAGTGTGTGCAAACTGCTGGCGTTTTTTGTTGTCTTTTCCAAAATGGTCTCATTGCAGAACAGGAACAGGTTAGTCCCTCTTTCAAAGTGGTTACAGTATGTAAAGTATGTGTCGAGTCATTTCAAAAGAAGCTCTCAGACAAGAGAGAAAAAGTGTTGACAGGACCTTGTTACCAGTTTCTATGCTTCATGTTGAGCTGAAAGAGTATGTTATGTTCCCGCATATGTTTATATGTTTCACCTTCAGCTATTTAATGATTTATCAGTAACTAATTGATGATCTTCTTTTTCATTAAATCATTTTGTTAATAATGTGAGGTTCCTCTGCCTTGCCGGTCGCCTGCAGCAGCTCACTGCATGTCGTCAAGCTCGCCAAAGGCAAGTTGACTCTTAACATATAGATATATATAGATACATAACAATGTATATGGCTGGAAGGTAAAAGCTTATTTGCATATTTGAGGGAATCCAGTGTAACCAGTTTCTTCACGTTCCATTATTTCTGTATTTGTGTCAACCAAGCAACCTATATTTACATCCATTTGAATATACAGAAGTAAGCAGGAAGTTGGATACTGCAGGCTTTTATTTTGAAGGTCTCCTATACTGCGTCTGTGTGATGAGATGAGCTTGTAGTTGTGGAAAAATAAAATAAAGGGCTTGATGAAGTCTGACAGCACCTTTTACAGTATTATTGATCAAACCCGCTGGTAACACTCACATAGTTTGTCTTTATTTACAGTGATTTTCAGCCACAGGATGTCGTATAGCGGCTAACATTTTAGCTTAGCATCTTAGCCGTCTTTTTCTCTTTTTTTTGCTAATTGTTCCAGTTTGTAAGGTCATCAGTGCTGCTGTTTATCATGAGTGTGACAGGGTCCCTTCATGGTTGCACATTACACACGACAAACACTGTAGTGAAAGCTCTCAAAACACACACACACTTGAGATTGTTTCTGAGTATAGTGTTTTTTTCTGAATGCCATGGGATTAACTCATTGGGAACACAAATTTGCTGCAGAAAAGCAATAATTGTCTTGTTTTGATACCCCCGAAACAATTTGGTTGAGTTCAGTACCCAGCCTTTGTTTCCAGTGGCTCGAGATACATAACCTTCTGTGTGTGTAAGTCATTTTCATAATAAACAGCAGCACTTTAAAGGTGTTACTAATTGATGAAGTTCACCCACACTAAACCTCCAGCTCTCCCTATAAACAGTGCACCCTGGCTTCTTGTGATACTGACATATGATAACTGCTGTTGCTACTGAAATCAGTTTGAACTTTCTGGAAATAAGATAATTGGAAAAAGAAGTTTGTTTAAACAGCTCTGTACCTACCAACTATGGCACTTCCTCAGAAGTCAACGAGAGTATTTCCGATTCTCGGCATACAGCCTAGGTTTGCAGTAAAGTCAGATCTTCTGATATAAAATTGAGGAAGTGAAAGGGGGGGAAAAAAGAGTTCAGTTTCTGTATGTGTATCTGAAGCTAGAATATTGCTCTCTTTGTAGTAGTCTCTTATTCATTGTAGTAAAAATGATAATGCTGAGCTATAATGGCTCTCTAAGTGCCTCTAAAGATACTTCAGTGCAAGTAAAACACAATAGTGAAGGGGGGCAAATGAGGAAAATGCAACTCAATTAGGGTTAAAGCAGTGGTAAGGTGATTCAGCAGTTCTGGGACAAAGCCGTTCTGTTGGGGAAGGCTTTTAAGGCTGACCACAGATCTGTGTTTAGTCCTTGGGCACGCAGCAGAAGAAGATTTGACTGGAAGTCTGTGGGATTAAAAAAAAAAAAGAAATGTCTTCAGCTCTAAATAAGCTAACAAGCATTTTCTATAGAAAATGTGGAGCAATGTGTTGCAGCCATTCAGTCTCCCAGAGTGGGGAAGCAAGGGCTGAACAACGAGGTTTCAGTGCCTAGGGCCCCCCGGAGCCCGAGATGTCTGAATAGTGAGTAATGAGGATGTGTGGAAAGCATGGCAGGCAGCTGCATTTGAGTCATCCATCCTCTCTCTGTGCTCTCCCTGCCTTTCAATGGGTGTCGTCGACTGATCTGGCTCAATGGTGCCTGTGACTGTTCATCTGTTCTCTAGTCCTGTGTGTGTGTTGTTGTACGAAACGTGTGGGACTGGCTGTGAAAGCGAGGATCCAAGTTGTAGAAAGAATGAGTTGGAGATTTTAGGGAGATGCTAATGTTTGGCTTTCCTTTCCCTTTTTCTCAGTCACTGTCGATCCCTCCCAGTCCTCTTCCCGAGGGGCTGTCAACTCTGCTGTTTGCGGACGTGAGTCCAAAACACAGTGAGACAAGCGTGAAGTTGGGTTAGAATTCCTCAATTATGACTACAGAATAATCCATCTGATACTAATATAATAATAAGGATTTATAGTCACAAAACTTTCACAAACATTTATTCATTGGATATTTCAGATTTGTGACCTAGATAAGTACTAAACAGCACACTTTGCAGATGGAAGTAATAAATCTGACTCTTCTCTGGTTGACAAACTGTATTGGCGTAATGGCGATAAAGTCTCTAAATTGCATCAATCATATCTTCGCAAATTCTGTACTCACATTTATTTATTATGTCCGTATGCTCATATCAAAGTTTTATTGTAATGCAAAGCTGTATAACATCAGTCGTTTATAAAATAAGCCATGAAAAATCCTTACAGCTTATAAAATATTGAGATGTATACACTAAAGGTTAATCTCTAAATGTATTTTAAAAATGTACTGGCTCAAATTTTACGGGAGAAATGTTACGTACTTGGACCACTGAGGCACCAGGTTATCACTTTGATAGCATCATTTTTTTCGCTCATGTTTTGCTTATAAAAATAATAGTTGAATACTTGTATATTTGCAAAACTATCAAACGGTTAACTGTTTAAATATTTGATGGTGTGGTCAATTCCTGGTCATATTAGACAAATATCTAAAACGAGTATATAGCAATTCTGTTTCAAATATGAAAATAGTTGTTAACAGGGTTCCTGTGGGGTTTTAAGGTCTTGGAAGCATTGAAATTCTGAATTTGGAAATAACGCCTTAAAAAGATGTAGAAAAAGTCTTCAATTTTTCTTACTAATTACTTTTATATGGATGTAGTATGCATTTAATACCTGAAAATATTAATTAAAAATCGATTAATAGACTTTTTGTAATCCTGTTTGCATTAATACATCATATTCACAGTGACCCAACTACAACAGGTGAGGTTTTAGGGAAAAAATACTTTATATGGAAGTAGGTCTGTGAAATAGGTGTTAAGTTTTATATAAATGGTCTTAAAAAGACTTGAAGAAACCTGTAGCAACTCTGAATTAATTTATTTTAATTATCTATTAGATTTTTTTTTACACTGATGCTGTCTTAGTATGGTAATGTAACAGTAGTCTCCTGATTGTGTAGATACAGCAGTTTTCATTAAATTACATGAGCAGAAGCTGCTGTAAATTCCAACAAAGGTTGAATCTATGCAGGTAATGCAGATTCTTCAGGATGATTATTTTTTTTCCCCCTCTCTTCAGCTCAGAAACATTTAGGTTTTGTAACCACCTCGGTTTCCTGCTTCACTTTGATGTTCGCTTCTCAAACCCTGTCAAGCACTTCCTCTAATGACCTCTTCCTCTTCTTTTTCTCAAGTCTACTACTCTGTCTGGAGTGTCTCCTCTCGTAGGCATTGAAAGACTCTCTGCCACCCACCTCCACCCCCCATGTCTTACAATGAACAGCCTTCAGCGAGGAAGCGGACGTGAGTCACTGTGGCTGGTTAGACTGATAACTGTTTATTCAGTCATTCGAAACGCATGTTACCTTTTTTGCCTATCGCTGAATCAGTGAAGAAGTCCCTGGAGTCAAGTGAAACCGTCCAGTTGATGATATCATCGTCATCCTAGCTTCCAACAGATCCTTTCTATTTTATCCTGCAAGTTCAGGCACAGGTTTTGAAGGCCTCAGGTCTGAATCACACTCTGTGATACGGGTTGCTATAATACCAGCTATTAAGTAGTAAAACCTATAATAAAACGATAAATCCCATGTACTTAACCATACATGCCTTTTCTATAAAACATATTGCATATTCCAAATGCATTGTTTGTTGCAATTTGTTGTTACTGTCTCATCCTGCAGGCTCTTAAGTCTTAAAAGCGTTGAATTTATAAATCTGGACTTTAAAAAGACTTGAACAAGTCTTGAATTTTTATATCTAGCTCTTAAACATCTCCTCAAAACTTTCATTTGACATGAATTTGCTGTGCTATTTTTATATGGACGTAGTGTGCATTTAATGTCTGAAAATATTCAGTAAACTCAATAAATAGACATTTTATTATTCTGTTTGCTCTGGTACATCATATTCACAATGTCCCAACTAGTGCAGGTGAGGTTTTAGCGAAAAAAAAATATTTTATATGGATATAATATGCATTTATTGCAAATAAAACTGAAGCCTAAATCCACATGTTGCAGTGTAAACCTAGAGTTTACGAGGAAAACCTGAACGCAGCATGTAATCTCGTCTCCGACCACAGAACATGCTGCAATGTCAGATTGGCGCTGTCGCTGTTTTCTCATTGATGCCACAGCAGTGAGAAAGCAGAAGCAGCAACCACTTTATTATTATTTTGCTGAAAACCTAAGCCAAAATATGAGATGTTTGACTCTCATTATCTTTGTGGTAAGTGAAACTGGCAAGACTGATATTCTGCAATAAAAAATACTGTGATATCTAGAAAAACGAGTATGAGTAGTAGTGGTGAATATTGTGCACCAGAGGATTCCACTGGCTGGATGAAATAATGTAATGAGACCAAATTGTGTTCGTGAAATGAGTTTAATTTTTATCCATTATTTTTCTCAGTGTGTGTGTTATTAGACTCCCATCGCCAACAGATGGAGACAGAACTCCCTCATTACAGCTGGTATTTAACTCAAAGCTATTGAATATGAACCGAGGTAAAATCTAACCACACTCACACTCACACAAATAATCTTTGTAAACTTATTTCTTTAATGTTTCTCACCAAAAGACATAGACGTCTAACGTTTTTTTTTTTTTGGATTTCCACATTCAGTACTCTGGCCTTATTCTCTCGCTGCCCTGCCAGTAAGCCACTTTGCCCACCCTCAGCTGTGCCTCAGAACGAGGTCAGCCAAAAAAGCTCCATACCAAACAATGGAAAATATTCTGCTACCACTTCCTGTGCTGTTGATGAGTTCACCCTTCACAGACAATCAGCAGCTGAATACAGGAAGCGCAGCGCATTGGTATTTTATCAATGAGCTCGAGCAGCACGTGCACTGAACTCGTTTGACAGTTTCACAGTCCCTAAAATGTTTAAATTTCATGGGTGTAAAATGCTGCCAAAGACACTAAAACTTACTAATCCCATCACAGGCATCCACAGCATGTAGTCGCCCTCTGCGTTATGCTTCTCTGCCATACAAAGACGTGTATCGCTGCACACTTGTCGTCCTAGGGAGAGCTTTAGATCGAGGAAAGTTTACCTTCGGTCAGTCTACGTAATACCCAGAGAACACACCCAGTGTACGGTATGTAAAAAGAGTCGGTTGTGATTTATCACAGGAATCTGTTAGCTTTTGTCTGCACCAAGATATGAATGCCCAGGCAAGCAGCCAATACAACAGCTGGAAAGACCTTGGACCAAAGCCAGTGTTGTGTGTTGAGCGGTTGTGTTAACATACAATTAACATGGTAAGGAATAAGATTCCTTCTGGGGCCATGTAGAAAACAACTGTCTCTAGCAAGGTTTGTGTTTTTGATAAAGTTATCAAAGGAAAACAATTAAGAAACAAGCACATTCACACTCACAATAAGTTGGGGATATTATTTACATGAGTGCTTTTCCTATTTGGTCTGACTTTCCCTTTGATATTACTAACAATGAATGAGAAGAAACACTGTTTTCATTAGTTTAATATTTATTATTCCAAAAATATATGAAATCCGGTCTCTCACAATATCCCTACCTTATTGTGTATTTATTAAGCGGTATTTATCTTTATTTTTCCCCTTACTGTATATTATATATTTTTCTTTTACAAGATTTGATTGCGCTGGTTTAACACTTCTATTATGATTCAGGAGAAAGAAGGAAATTCATTTACATAACATTTGATCGCTTGTGTTAAGATTTCTAAGGTCCAGCTTCTTAAAATTCTATACTGTGTCTAAAAATGCTGAGAAATGTAATTTACAATTGTATATGACAAGGAGAGATGGCAAACGTTTCGAACAGCTGGACATTTCTGCTTGAAACATGACTAATTGGAGGATCAAAATAGTTTTTTTTGCCTAAAAGCTAAACAAATTTGTTCAATCAGCCAATTAGTGAAGGTCTCCAATGGCATACTGATATCCCTCGCAAATGTATCCATTGTAATCCAGCTATTATCTGGATAACAAGCAAGACGTATATGGAAAATACACACAGTAGTCCTGAGGCTTCATTGGTTTTCTTGGCTGTAGAATCAATGGATCAATAGTAAGAATTTTAATTTGCAAGCCTTCGCGTCTTGTTTTGCATGTCCGCATGCATGTTGTCAGGTCTGTTCTTCAGTTTCCTGGCATGTCTGACCCCGAGGCGGCATCGCTCCAGAATGACGGGACGGCGTTGTTACTTAGCAGCCGACAAGCCGAGACAGAAACAAAACCTGAGGGCCGATACGAGCAGAGTTCACTGGGCCAGTGTCATGCTCCACGGAACAATTCTACACTTTATTTAACCGGCTGCTGAGTCAATGAACTTGAGCCATCCCCCACCACCCCGCTAAGTGAAATGGAGCAGATGGGGGCAGCGTTGTCATTTTCAGGCCGACGCCATCAGCTGCAACTCCAGATTCTGAATTATACTGACTCATCATTACTCACGGTAGCAATCATGTGCAAGCCGAGCAGAAATGAACACCCTCCGCTTACGAGAATGCTCATGTCAGTGTGACATATTTTCACTCGTCTTTCGCCGGCTTTACATGTTTGCCGGCCTTTGCCGAGGTGTCATAGCTTCGCTGTTTTCTGCCATGATCTTATTTGAGTTTTTCTCCCCAAAGATAGGATCACAGATACCCGGGCAAGCCCCTCTCTTCTCCTTTCTACGTGCCGTAGCCTCCCGTAGGAGAATGGGCGGGGTGGTGTCGGTGATTAGCTGCACAGCTGGGACTTTGGCTAACTGGGGTATGGTTGCAGGCTCGGCCCCCATGCGGAGGGTCACGTCCCTGTTCGCCATTGAGCCTCTTCCTCTCTCTCCCACGGCATTTCCTAATCACTGCGTTATGAGAAGAAGGTCCCTCCGACTGCAGGGTCACATCTCATTCCTCCTCCCAGTTTATTGACCCCACCCCACCCTGGCAGGCTTAAACCATAAACCTCTGCAAATTAAACTTGTTTTGTGCAGTATGGAGCCCATACAGTGGTCATACACTCATAGTTGTGTATGGTTTAAGTCTGCTTGATTCATAAAAGGATGTCACTGTGGGGGGGGGAACTACTTCAGGAAAACAAGTTGTTTGGAGCATTTTTTCGGTGCAAGTTTACAGACTCAAGCGCCTTGTTTTTAAGTTATTTTAAAGGGAGGAAATGTAATTTTTGTGCCTTTCATTGGAAGCAGCAGCTCTCCTCAAGTGACCCGAGGGAGCATGTGTTCATTCAGGCCCGGTCGCTCCTGCAGCGGGCCTATTCAGAGGCGGCTTAAGAACTGAATGGGGTTTACAGGCAAAAATCCCACTTGATACTCTGTTCTTCGCCCCGTTGTATGTTGGGCCATGATCGTTAACCTGTCAGAGCATAGGCACTTTTACAAGCATGCTTGTTTTTATAAGTTCCTGTTCCATAACAGGGAGTTGGAACATCATCATAACATCAGGTTTATGTCACTGTGATTAGATTAGAGGTAATACACAGTTTCTTAATTCCCCCTTTTTTCTTTACTAAGAACATTTTTATCACTAATCAAATTATGTAATATCCCTAAACCTGGGATAATGCTGCAAATAGTTCTGCATGATTTGAGTTGACAAGCTGTGTGTGTGTGTGTGTGAGAGATAAACGGTTGTGACACAAACATAGCTCCTCTCCTCCATATTGACAGAGGTTTTTTGAGTTCTAAATCCCTTGTCAAGCACAGATCATGAGACCAGGGAACGGCCTCTCGGATCAGTACAGTCTGCTGTGGCTTTGCTTCCGGCATCTCGGCCTGTTTTTTCTTTGTGATCTTATTGCAGGGCCGATAATCACTTTGTCAGCATAACATATTGTTTGATGGTGCTTTTATCCCGAATATCTCACAGGACAACGATTAGATTTATGATGTGCGTAGGTGTCACACAGTCATAAAAAAACACTTTCTCATACAAGGTGTTTGTGCTTTGCTGAAGGGACTCCTCACATTAAACTGCATGTGTTCCTATTAATGCATGTTAATTAAATTTTTTTTTGGCCGAATCATTATATGATAAACTTGATTGCAATTTTTAATAAATAATGTAATAATATCTGAATTTGCAATATTGTGACCTTAAATTCACACGCCTGTGTTTGTTGTTTACTGTAGTGCTTTTGGTCGGGACACCTGTAACCATATCAAAGTTTTATCAGCATCCCAACACAATTCTACAGAGCGGCTAAATCGTTCCAGCACTCGGCCAGATAAACAGAACCAGGCATCCTTACTTTGATCGGCAGGATCAGAAATGGCTTTGAACCATCGCCACATCCCTCCGATATTCCTGCTCTTTCAGGAGTCACGCAAACAGTGGCCCGAGCTGGAGGCGCCACCGCTTTCTCGCAAGTGAAAGCGAGAAAAGCGTTCGATTTAAAACTTGAGTGACAGAAACTCACCTTTTTTAAAGGTCAAGTGTAGTCAGTGATTTTGAAGAGCGCAGCCTGAGGCAGGCATGAGGCTCCCCGCCACGTTTTCTAGTGTGTTTGACTCGGGGCTGTAGGTTAACCAGATAAGGCGGTGTGTTTTTATGAACCCGCGACCCAACCTGACGCCATTCTGCCTCTTCGCTTTTCACACAGTAAAGCGCTAATCCGACTGTAGCAGTTAAAATAATGGCCTTGATAAGCAACGCTAGTGCCAACCCATGCATATCTGTGCCAACGTTTTTGAAGTGACAATGCATCTAGTGATGTAACACACGACTTTCCGCACAATCATTGTCAGATGCTTGGTCAAGAATATGTCAGATAATGGTGACAAATTTATTTTGGGGCACATGACTGACTTCTTTTTTACCTAATTAGAAATCTGACTCATTTTGTCTTCTAGAACGGTGGTTCTCAAACATTTTCCCATCAAGGACCCTGCTGCTCATAAGATGTTTTATAAAAGAAAGTGTCAGAAACCTAAGGCCAAAATTATGGATAAATATATATAATGGTAAATATCCATATATATTTTTATTTTTTTTAATTGAAAGATATAAAGATTTAATTTAAAATAATTTATAATAATTTAATTTTAAATACATTTAATTTAGTATTTCCTATTTGAGGATCATTTTACCTATTGAGGTGAAATAAATACATTTAAAAATTAATAAATTTATTACTAAAATTGAAAATCAAATACATGTGTAAATGATACACAAATAAATATTACATTTTTTTAATTAATTGAAAGATAATATATATTTTATCTTTCAATTAATTAAAATTTGCACACTAATTGGAGCTTTTGAATCTAGTGGGCACCCTTGTTTACAACGTGCTAAACCAGCGTAACATAATGCAATCGAGCGTGCGTAACTTTCGTAATAAACATGACGTGCTGATTGGAATCGATAAGAGAATCGTTGGATAAACTGCCAAACGATTCCATGGAATTGAAACACACGGAACGGGTTCTCTACAGGAACCGGTTCTCGATTCCCATCCCTACCTATGCATTGACCTATATATGCAGGACGAAAGCAGTGAAAAACAGACTTTTCTACTTGAAATCTTGAAATTCCTGGGGGGGTGATACACGTGAGGAGACCCACACCTCCCAGTTTCACTCTCCCTGACCATACTTCCTTGATTCTCAATCGTAATTGCCCCCTTACACAAGGCTTCCCTGACACATCTACGCCTGATGAATTCACACGAATGCATATAAACTTCTCCTCGTGTCCCAATAAAAGCAGGTATTTTGGCCTGTTCAGACGGCTGAGCTCACAGCTGCTGTGTGTATGTGAGCTCTTTAAACTCACAGCAGATAAATACCTCACCAGCGCTTGAGGAGATTCGAAAGGTCCTGAGCTGCTGTTCGTGGGGTGTGGTGAAGATAAATCTGTCACAGGCCCAGATATGGAAACTTGGCCGTAAATCACTTGTTGACAGTCACCAATACATTATCGGATGGTTAACCCTGCTTTTCTAGTTTCATAAGTTATTTCCTTTCCTCTTTTTATTGCCTACTTTTGTTTTTTTATATCTCCAGAGTCTCCTAAGCAGTGAAACTGTCAGCTTACAGTTGAGTAGACCACCCCTGCTTTTAGTGTAAGACAAGCCTCCAATAGACATTTTATATTCAGTGTGCAGACACACTGGATGACTTGCATGAACTTTAACCCTACAGGGGCATGAAGGAAAATATTTCATGAGTTTAACTTGCCTTTCAAACTCATCAGAAATTATCAAAATACACACATGCAAAAACGTTTTCCTTTAAAAACAGTTTTACTAAAACTGTCCAACAAATCATACAATTTACAGTACATGCTACCAAAAAGAAGCTAAACGCTCCAAAATTTTCACTTTCAATTGTAGTATTTTTTATTTTTTTTTTAATTCACATAAACAGGACTGAGATTTGCAGTCAGGTTCTATTATGAACTTGGTGTATTATTAACACCATGTGCCAGCAATTACCCAAATGCTGATAAATATTTGATGTGGCCCGTAATTTTATCTACCCTCTAGCCGCTGTGTCAGGAAACCTGCGCCTGTCTGAAGTTCACTTTCTGTTCTACAAATCAGACTGGACAAGTAGTCTGAGTATGTGAGTAGTGGTAAATAAAGTTAACTTCCTGTTGAGATTATTTCAGATTGGTGTCAGCCTCCTGTTTTGTAATTTAATAGCAGCAGCACATGTTTGATAGATTAACAACATCACACAAGCACGCACACACAAAATCTGGATTAAAATAAAGGTCACTTAGATATTTCCTTATTTAGCACTGTTCTTTTTTCAGTGAAGATAACTTTAAACTAATCAGAAATACACTCTATACATTGCTAATGTGGTAAATGACTATTGTAGTTGCAAATGTCTGGTTTTTGGTGCAATCTTTACATCTACATGTGTATAAAGGCCCATTTCCAGCAACTATCACTCCAGTGTTCTAATGTTTGCTCATTGTGTCAGAAGGCTAATGCAATACAATTTTCTCTTAATTTTACAACTCCTGGTGGTAAATAAGTGTGACTTTGTATGGAAAACAATAAATTGTCTGGGTGACCCCAAACTTTTGAAAAAATTCACATTTGAGAAGCTGGACTCTGAAAATATGTAAATGTTATTCTCATGAAATGACTCATACGAATTAATCCACCAACAAAATAAGTTGGGGATTAATTTTATAGTTGGCAAGTAATCGATTCAGCGACTAATCGTCACAGCTCTACTTCATTTGCAATGCGTTATTAAACACTGGACCGCACACGAACACAGGGAAACAAGATGGTTTGAATGAAACGGAACTAAGGAGTCTTTGTCCATTTTTAAAATTCTGTTTCAGCCTCTCTTTTCTCCCCCCAGATATTTAACTGGTCTGTCAGAAATAATCCTCTGGGCTGACCACTATAGACAGATGTTGAATTGCTGACGATATCTGCGGGCACTCAAGAGGAAAATGATTTAGAAAGTCTTTATTGTTTCATGGCTGTTTCGGTTAAAAAACAGGCCTCCGCGGTTCGAGCCAGCGAGGCCTTCATCAGGGCAAGACAGATGTTAATGTCATAGCAGGCCCGCGAAAGACGGAGACAGAAGTTAAATTCATTCTACAACTGGCAAGGTTTTGGTATTTCAAAGACAGAGAAGACTGTGCTAACAGCAAAACGTGTTTGGCAGCAGTTCAAACCACTCGGATATAATCGGTTGAGACATAACCGTTTTTAATTCCTTGAAAATGTGCTCATAACGCCCTTGTTTTTTTTTTTTCTCTACTTTATCTTGTCATTATTGAGCCGAGCTGTGACAGTCTGGACTGTATCACCGTTTCCTCTGACCTCTCAGTGTGGTTCTCTCCCTCTCTCTCTCTCCCCAGTGTACATGTTTCTCTTCCTTTACTCATGTTTCTCCTGTCTCTGTTTCCTTCCCCCATTAAAATGCAGGAACCCATCCACTGCTTTCTACCAGGCTTTCCGGCCTAGCAGATTACGAGGGTCAAAGCCCGTCAACGATAGGTATGAGCTTGGGTGTGTTTTTAGTGTGTGTGTGTATGTGTGTGGCCTAGAGTGGCTGGCTAAACCAGACTCTGCAACCCTTCACTCCGCTGCGCACCCTGCAAGAAAATGTTATTGTCATTCGGTTATTTATTGTCCGTGTTTAACAAGTAATGAGCTTCAGTTTACAACGTGAGAAATGGCAACGCTATCGCATGAAAAGAATCTTGACTCTGTCACTTGCTGTTTCGAGAGTTTAGAGATAATCGGTGTGTTGGTAACAAGTGTTTTAATCTAATTCGTCTTTTCTTTAGAACAACTTTAAGTAAAAACCTCTAACATTATTTCCTTTTCTTTAAAGCATCTCAAAAAAAAAGGGAAAAGGAGAGAATGACTTCCCATTATGTTGTGAATTCCGTGTCCTAAACATTTTTGCGGTTGCTAGGGCAGAAGGCTGCAGGAAACAACCCGAATGTACTAAAAAATTATCACATGCAGAGAAGTATGTATGAGTAGTCCTTGTGAAATGTTTTTGAGCATTCAAATGCACTCATGAATTGAATCTTTATTTAACTAACGGTGGATTTACTGCCCGGTTGAAACGGGGTAAAATTGCATTTTTGAGACTAATCTCTGAATTGAGTGACTCGTCATGCTGGACATTCCGGTGTGTGGCGCATGGAGAGACAGCATGGCACTGTCGGAAGCGTCGGGTGGCGTTTGGTGACATTCTGTCCTGGCTGCGTTTCAGCCCTCTGTGACACTTTGAGTGTCTACTGTCAGTTGCGAGGATCCGGTGCTCAGGTTTCTCTGGCCCTTATGCCGAGGGGGTTTTAAGCGCTGCAAATAGCGCGTCACGTTGAGAAAACGATGACAGACGAGTCGTGTTGAATGATGTAATATTTTGCCAGTTCCTATGCTCAGGTGAGAAATGACGACGACCAACTCTGGGTCATTGATTGTGAAAGACAGTTATCAATAGATAGCTGACTGCACTCGTCACTAACCTGTCATGATTTTGTGAAATATTATCTGCAAAATCAAAGTAAATCCAAGCATGTGTTTCCTTTTACTCATAATGAAGTCATCACCACAGTGAGAGAAACTGCGGACCATTGAAATTGAAGTGGACATATCATGCGCTCTTACATATGTTGAGTTTTAGCTCTGCCAAAGAGGTCGTATTATTGTCCGCGTTTGTCTGTCTGTTTGCAACATACCTCGAAATGTTTTGGCCGGATTTTCATCAAATTTTCAGCGAATGTTGGGAAAGGTCCCATGAACATGTGATTAAATATTGGTAACAATCCGGACAAAATCCTGGATTCTGGATCACTTTGAATTTTTCATTGCGGTAAATAGACCATCAAACAGGCGCCATCCTTCTTGCACCTGCCCCCCACAGACCCAACTTTTCCATTTGTTTTCTAGACTGTGTGTATTCAATAAGTAGAGGACAACAATGTTGGGTGGGAGTCGCAACATACTTGGCGGCGGTCTACGCTCTCAGAATGATTTTATAGTTCTGTTTTTGGGCTGGCATGCAACTCATCTGCAAAGTAGAAAAAAGCAGATGGAATCAGAACATTTCTACTAACGGTAACCTCAAGTTTTTGAACTTTAACCATGTTTAATATAAATATCTGATATCATAACTGATAACAGAAAAGCCTAAAAAAGCATATGTCCCCTTTTATCAAAAACTACCATAGAGTTGCAGCCATTTTTTAAAAACTGTTCTCTGATTCCAGCTTCTCTGATGGTTGGATTTATTGCTGCTCTCCGTTTTTATATCATTATCACATGACTATTTTGGGGTTTTTAACAGTTTGTAAAAACGTCGTTCAAGTGTCGCCATGGGCTTGAGAAAATTGTGATGGGTAGTTTTTATTTTCTTTTTTCATTTTATAGACTAAACAATCAAGAAAACTGATTTGTATTTTTGCAAATCCTCTTTTAGTCTTTGTAGATTTTACAGCATTTTGCTCACAAATAGAATCCACACAAATGATATTTGTTTTCTGTGGTTTTCTTATAATACCAACACACTGCCTAGTTCTGGAGCAAAGGCTTTATTATGTGTGTGTTTTTTTTTTAACCTCACAGATGTTAGGCTGTAAAATGGATTGTTAATTATTGTAAAAGCGATGAGTACCTGTTGAGTAACGCCTGTACTTCAGACAAACGAATACTTGTTGGTTTTGACTTTGAGGTAAATCTCCTTCCGTGGTTCATGAGTGGTTTTGTTAGTCACTGCCGCTTTTTGTTCCCATGATGCCATCTCACCGAAGACGTTTGCGGTCTTGGCTCCCCGCCAGTGGATGTTTAATTGGCTGGCATCAGAGCCCTTTATGGTGAACATATGGCCGGCTTGTCATGTCATGATGTGCGAACGTCTGAGCAAAGAGCTCCAAGCCGAACAAGTCGCAGCTCGAGGAGGACACAGGGATCCTCTATGGACTCCTCAGGCATTCGCTGGAAAATTAGTGATTTTAATTTTGACTTTTACTCCCTATCTGCCAAATGTGAGCACAATAGGACAGTGTGCTCACATAGATGTTTTCTGGCTTGAGGACTCACTCGGATCAATTTCACCAAGAATATTAGCGATTTAAGAAATATCTATTCATAAATTTTACAGTCGGCAGTACTGATGATTCTCTGTTGCCGTGGCGTTGCGGTTCATATCGAGGAGATTTGTGCAGTTTTCGTTTCCAATTGGTCTTTCACAGATTGTGATCGAACCAATTAGTCATAAGATTTCAACAACAGATTCTCTGCATGAAAGCTGGCATGTGAGTATTCTGTTTATCTACACTCCCCCAATTATTTGTTACAGCTGTTGGCAAGTTATCTTTCGCCGAAGTTGACTCAAACAGATGTGTGATAAATCACACGTGTGTGTGCTGCACTGCTGTGAGCATTAAATGCACCAGCGTCCATAAGAGTATATTGTTTTCCAAAAGCGAGGCGGTGCTGATGAGATGTGGATGTTTACATAAAACAGTAGTAGTTGATCAAGTGTGTGGCGTTGGCACGAGATTTCGGGCTTCTGTTTGTTCCACGTCCAGCTCTTGTTTGCCTGTGGGCTCTGACTCAACAGCGCGGCTTTATTCGAAACTTTTTCAAACTTAACTGCGGTTAAATCTGAGGGAGTCGCCTCGTTCCACCTCCCTTTGTCTTAAGCCAACTCTCCTGCAAGGTTGGACTTGTTTGAGGTGAAGGGGGGGTGGTTGCTTGCAAACAGTTTAAGGGCACAAAAGGAGCATTCCTGAAAATGATTGCTTTGTGAAAAAAAAAAAAAGTGAAACACCACTGGGCAGCGTGTCCTTTTTTTTTTTTGCACGCTTCGCGTAAGTTTCTGCTGCGTTTTCGGGGCGTTCCGAACACGCTCGGCTGTTTATCTTTACATCGCCACATTACGCCGTAGCCCGGGCTCCAATCTCCTCTCGTTCACGGCTCGTCTTTCAACTGCAACGAGCGAGGGATGAATTTATTTTGGCCTAACTAAATTACAAGTTACACTCCGCATTTGTAAACATTTCAAGGAAAGCGATCTGTTTGGCCGGCTGAATGGAACCATTGTGTGGCTGCGATTCGGTCCCAAGTAAAGCAGCAGCCCTTTTACTGACCTCAGATCAACTTTACGATTACGGTCAATAAAGGGGGGAAAAAAAAACTGATTTATATTCTGACTAAGCACACCTGATCAGTGGACCCACGCTGAGCCACAGAAGGTTATTTGAGTCAGACCAGGTATACAGCTATTGTTTATGACAGAAACGAACATCTTATGGCAAGAGAAGGGACGTTTAACATTGGAAAGCAGCGGTTTTATTGGTGATGAACTGAAGTGGTGTATTTGATCATTCTTTTTTATTAATTTCCTGTTCTCCTATAAAATGGCGTTTCTTTTGTACAATATCACTGGTTTTATGTAACATCTGATAAAAACTCGGCGTTCTACCAATTGCTCCGTTTTCTCCTGGCGTCGACTCAATTGAAATCACATTCCCTCCATACAAATGAAAAAAAACACACAAACACTTTGTAATTGCTAACAGGCTGTGGGGCATATCCTCTGAGGACTCAACCCAATTCAATTTTCGAGGTCCTTCTTAGAAGCACACAACAGTAAGTACATAATTTTGAACGGATTACTCAGCGTTCGTAGCCCCCCCCCCCTCCTCACTTCACTGCAGACCCTGACGGACATGACGCGACATGACACTGTGCAGAGCTCCGATCTGAAACCTAACAAGCTTTTTAGATGCAAGGATGAAGATGATGGATGGAGAGCATAACCTCCAAAGACTTAAGCTGCTTTCCTCGTGTTTTAAAGACGGAATTGTACCGCTCTCTTCCTGTAAACTTTATCTTTAGAAACGTCGCTGACATTTGACCTTTTATTTGCCCGGGAAAAGGTTTGCTTAGCACACGCAACCTTTTCAGCATCGTGTTGCTTCACACTCAGTCACTTAAAGGCATTCACAGCAAGGAGATCCCTAATAAAACCATAGACCCTCTGCTGTTTGCCATTAAACATGCCACTGGACCAGCAGAGGGTCACGCTCTCCACTAATAGACACCCGAATAATTCATGAAGGAGGGTGCTAGAGCTGAAATGATTAGTTGATGGATAGAAAATGAATCTCAACTATTTGATCAACTATATGTATGTGTATATAAAGAGATTAGAAAAATAAAAAAGCTTAATCGCACAGTATATTTACAAAAATAATAGAAATAAATATAAACTATATTGCACCAGAATACTTAACACAAAAAGGTATGTCAGATAATGAGATGACAGGAGGTTAACTTCACTATTTACAAATATATATACATCAGTGCAAAAAGCAGCTATATGTTCATATGCTATGTCATAGTGGAATTATATATATTTTTTTTAAAGCAAACATGCCAAAACTGTTCCTTTGCTTCTAAAATGTGATAATTTAATGCGTTTCTTTGTCATACATGATGATAAACTGAACCTCTTTGTATTTTAGTCTGTTGAGACAAAATAACCTTTTATTCTAGGAAATTAGAACAGGCATTTTTACTATTTCCAGGCATGTTCTAGATAAAAACGGTCATGAAAATACTCTTCTAATGGGAAGCGAGTTTCAGGTCTTACCTCTCAGGTCAACAGTTGACCCTCCGGCCACAAACCCATTTTCTAATCTTTTAAGATGACAGAGTTAAGAACAATGTCTGCGACCTGTTAGACCTGATGTTTTTTTTTTATTTTTTTCTTCCTTTGCTGCATAGTTCCTAATGACATTAGGCTGACCTAAACCTCCCTACTTCAGAGAGGGAGCCCAAATGAGGCAAAAGTCCTTGATCCCGTGATAAATTCTCTGCTGAATACAGAGGCTCGTTAACAGCGAGGTGCCTGTATTTCCCCCATTAAAGCTTTAGGAGTAACACTATTACTTGTTAACACATCCCAGTGGGGTCTTAATCCACAATAAGCCAAAAACAAGTGGCACAGATCCAAACCACTCGGGGAGGCAAAGGGGAAAAAAGCAGTAAAATATGACACAGAGGCGCATGGGATACGCTGAAGCTCTGCTTTAGTTGCCGTTTTGGCATTTGGTGCTCGTTCAAGGCCGGATCCCTGCTGTGTTCGCATATGAAGTTTTGATGGTCGCATTTCACTGTGGCTCGTTATCATTTTGTGTTTTCAGGAACCCAAGGGGGGGGGTGGCTTAGCAAGCATTAATATAAATTCCTACCATCAGTTATTTTAGATCCTTAGCCTGGCTAAGATAACAAGGCCATTTTTAAATTAACGACGATGCATAAAACTCATCCGCCGTCTCGGAAATTCAGATTTTGATCGGAGAGATTCAGACATTAAGCCCTCGAGGGCCTCCATCTTTTCTCATGCTCCCTGTCGTCCGGTTCATCCGAAAAGACGCATGTTACTCCGGGGAGGTCATGAGCATGTCGTGTAGAGGGCGTACGCAGAGCGAGCATAAGTCTGGAGATTATATAACGATAAAGACGAGAGTCGGACCGTTGTTTTCAGCCTGTTCACGAGGAAGCTAGGTGGCAGCAGAAACACTGACTCATGACTCTGATTTAGTGCTGGAAAAATAAAATCCTCCATCTCCAGACAAGGGGTCTGTCTTTTATTGTTTAGTCTCCATTGTGTCAGCATGGACCAGCCTCCGAAAGCCTCATATTAACATACTTCCAGCATCCTGCAATTGTCACCATTGTTAATGCAATAAGGGCGAAAGGAGTTTGTCAAGATTCTTTTTTTTTTTTTCTATTCGCTATGTAAGTCGAGTATGCAAATGTAATATGTAATTGTGGGAATTTCTAAGCATCATCATCCTCACCAAATACCAAGTCGACCTTTGTACTGTACATTTCATCCTTGTGACTCAGGTGTCTGGTTGTTTGAGCCATGATAAGCATGTTGTTGGTTTGTACATTACGTTCTACACGTTTTAAATGTCTACATAACTTGACAAATGTGTCTGCACATTTAGTCAACCTGGTCTTTTAGAAAAGACACATCATGAATTTAGAAAAAAATGTACAACTTGTGCATTTCAACAATAAAATGGACATTTTTCTTGTGATACACTTTTAGACTTTTGGACAACAATTTTGATCAAATTAATTCTAAGCAAATGGAACCAAAAAGTGTTGTCATATGGAATGTCAGTATTTGCTGTTTTTTCAAATTTTCTAATGCTGATAAACTGAATATCATGGCATTTTTATCTAACAAAGAAATACATTTAAAGACATTGAAAAAATAAATCAGCATATCAAATGATAATCATTGTAATTGCAGCTTTAATTACTAAATACAGGAAATGGTCCTGAACATTAGAGCTGCAGCGATTAATCGATCAGTTCCCAACTATTATATTATTTGCAGACTTTTTTGATAACTGATTAATTGGCTCTGGTTCTTTTTTTCTAGTTTCTTTACGTTTTCTATAGTAAGAGGCTTTGGGAAACCTTTGTTGTCACTCTTCACCATTTTATGTACCAAACTAACCGATTAGTTCTTCCACTCATCAATAGATTAATGGATCAAAATAGTTGTTGTTTGGAGCCCTACTGAACATGTCTGAGAACCTAAATTGGCAAAGCTGCAGTGTTCCTGTACCTTTTTATTGATTTTGACTCATTAATGGAAAAGTAACGAGCGACAACTCTTTTAAAAACACCATTTTTTTCCGGCAGTCAATGAAACGTCCTCATAAAGTGGAGGCCCCCCCCCTCTCCCCGGATGGCTCCTGTCATGACAATGAATTCATTTTGATGGTTGGCTCCGCTGACGGCTGAGCTGCTGCTGCCTGAGGCTGCTCCGCTCTCAGATAACCGGAGCCTTTGCTGACCCTCTCTGGCGCGGCCGCTGAACTGCATCTTTAAAAAAAAAAAGAAAAAACCCAAGGATCCAGACAAAGGAAATAGGACGTAGGAAAGAGCGCAACAGTGAGCGAGTCGTCAGCGAGCGCATTCCTCTGTTGTTGCAGCCCCCACCCTCCAGCTATTGTTTTGAAATACACTCATTGGAAGGAGGGAGGGGTGGGTTTATCACTGGGGAAGACTGAGGTCTAATTTATTCAGCTGCCTCCCCCCACGGTGAGTGTTTGTGTGCTTTGGGACGGAGACGTGTGCCGGTGCAATGTTGTAAAATATGCGGTCATGTGATGAACCCAGAAGGCGTTTTAGCCAGGCTAAAAAAAAATAAAATAAAAATAGGCCGAAGGTACTTTTTTTAAAAGGTGTTCAACTGACTCACAAAGTGTCAACTTCTCCCTTTTTGATAGAGGAGAATTCAGCTGGAGTCGGTATTGAACCCCGAAAACTTTGTGGTTCCAAGGACTGTTTTAATAACCAGACCCCGGTGTCTCAGCGTGATGGAGGCTCTGACACAGATGTCTGGGTTTAGAGGCATGGCCTCGGGAGTCCAGAGCTGTGTGTGTGTGTTAGTGTGTGTTGTAGTCCGCAGGGGAGGCCCGTGTTGAGGTTAACGCAGCAAGTGGTCCTTATATAACCCACCACATGTCTTCCTCCTTGAATAAAATGTACAGCTTGCTTTGTTTTTCTTGGACACTGAATGGCAACAAATTAGTGGATTTTTCTTTTTTTTTCTCTCTAATGTTTTGTCCACATAACCAAATCCGCCACTAAACTAATTTAATTCAACCTGCTCGTCTCTTGCCCCACATTCCATCACCGGGACATTCTTCTCCTGCATTGTCCCAGATGCGTTTTTTTTTTTTCGTTTCAAAGACAGGAATGTCTTCTCCCCCGTGTCTTGCATCGGACCTTCGGATCACACACGACCCTGGAGCGAGTCCCTCGTGGAATGCAACACATTTACCCCGCTTGTCATCGCCATCGAGTGTCAGTCCGCCGCGCTCAAACATGGCCTCCAGGCCGCTGCCGAAAACCCCCGTTTATCAGCTGCATGTACAATAAGATACAAATTCATCAGTAGGAAAATTGAGCTGAATTTGTTCAGGTCTTACTTGCCTCATGTGTTTTTTTTGTTTTTTTTTCCTCCTTTTTTCTTTGCATTGCCCCCAGGAAAATATGAGCACAAGAGAGGAGTGAAGATTGTAGACATGTGGAACATCGCGTTACAAATCTGATTACTTACAAAGCACATGAATTCACCCATCGGGATTCAGTGTGACTGCCACAGCATTTCTTTGCGCTGATGTTAGCGTGCGGCCAATTTAAAAAAAAAAAAAACTTACAGTATTACAGTATTCCCGAGTGTCGGGCCACTAATATAACAAAGCTAGGCAAGGTAATTCAAAGTGCTTTACATAAAACTTTAAAAGCATCAAGATGCAATTTAAAACAGTTGATAAAAAGGGGGGAAATTAAAATAAGTTTAGAAATCAGAAGTGAAACTTAAAACTAAAATTAAACATAAAAATAAGAAAAAACACCATCAAAATCAGCTTTTTTCCCACAGATGCAGTAAACAAACATGGAACCTTAAACTCGGTGCGTGAAATCTGTTGTGGATGTGATGGCTCAAGACTTTGGTTTGAACCTCATGAATACAGATGATTTAGTTCCTTTTTTTATTGCTACAGAAACACGCTTGACAGTTTTAACATTTCATCACATACACACACACACACACACACACACACAAACACACACACACACACACACACACACACACACACACACACACAGGAGGGATCAGGAACCAGAAGAGAGCTCATTTGAAGTCTCTTTGAATAGATCATCCTGTGCCTCTGGGGTCTGGCTGGAGTTGTGTTGGAGGTGGAGAAGGGAGCAGCTAAGCCCCGCCCCTTTGTTTTCTCTCCATGTGACCGGGCGGAGCAGGTTTTAAGACGCGCACTCAGCTCCCAGTCAAAGAAGAGACGAGCTTTCCGCGGTTTAACTCTCAGTGGAACACTTCGTAGTGTATCGAGAAACTTTTTTTCCCACCCTCTAACATGCGCTGCAAGATGAACTACAGTCTGTCCTGCTCGCCGGGAACTTCACCGGGACATTTGGTGTCTTACCGGGCGAGATGCGTCAGGTAAATGGACGCGACGTGGATTTTTATTCTTATATAAACTTGTCTTAAGTTATACATGTGTACTTTTTTTGGTTTTATGTTAAGTTAAATGCCTGCCGCGTGTCTCTATGTTGGGTGAAGTCATTGAACTCTGTGTTTGGTGCCATCACCATCAGCTGTGCGCCACGTTTTTAGTTATTTTGCCATCAGCTGTTTGGTATGTGGCCCACTCATCGATCTGGCTGTGACACACCGGCCTGTGTGTGTGTGTGTGTGTGTCTGTGTATGTGTGTGTGTGTGTGTGTGTGAGTGTATCGTCCCCCTACTCCCTGCGCTGTACGTGCGCTCCAGCACGCATGACACAATGTTCCATGAATTTTTACGCGTTTAACATATTTTGCATTCCAATAGAATGATGTATTTGTTGTTGTTTGAAGTATTAAATAATGCAATAATGTTGCGGATTTATTTTTTTATCTCATCCTGATCGTCTACATTTGTAGATTTAAGTTTATTTCTGCTCATCTGAGCTGTTTAAACCGGGTTTAAAGCTCATAAGTGTTTTTTTTCTCTGCTCCTCTTGTTGCATATAGAAGTTAAAACCTGCCATCTGCGCTGCATGCTCCCCTTTTTAAATTATTTCTTTATTTCTTAATTAGTGACTCAGATGTGTGTCAGAGCGCCTTCTAGCGGCGTGTAGGCGTTTTTTTATGCATCCACATCGGCGCAGGGCGGCGGTTTGTGCTAGAGTCTTTGTGGAGAACAACGGAACCTGTTGAGACGGATTAAGATCCAGGATTTTGTCGTGTTTTTTTTGGTAATTTGTTTTGGACAGAGGTAAACTCCGCCGATTTGACCTGGTTTTTGCTGTAAGAAGGGAGGCTGCGGCTCGGTCTTTTGTTTTAACAGGGAGAAGCTGTTGAAGGGGGAAGGGATGGGATGAAAAATGTGGCGCTGCGGCTCTGGAGTGATCTCGAAAACGAGGGGAGAACGCGGAACAATGAACTCGATCGCGTTAAACGGCGACAGAATCCGCGTCCGATTACAGCCCGACTCCTCCTGTGATCCCTTTACATCAGCGGATCCATAACGCAGATAAAGGAGATAGTGGCGGAGCCGTCGGTATTTAAAGAATCCGCAGTAGCGGTTATCAGGGCTCCTGCTGCTTCTTGTTTATCCAGGAAACATGTTAGCGAGGGGGAAATAAATCTCTGTAAACGCGTTACAACATCGTGCATCGAGTATCACGCTTTCAGTCATGCATGACTTTGTATTCAATCCATCATCATGTGAGATTACTGAGAACGTTTGATGCGATTTAATTCAGGTTTTATTCGTATAAAGCTCAGTAAGAAAGCAGCTCAAATATCAATATGGCAGGAAAAAGTCCTCAAAAACCAACAAATGCCTGGGGGATGGTCTGACTCCTGAAGGTGGAGATAAAATTTAGCCATTTCTCTTTTTTTGTTGCTCTCTGGAGACGATCTAGAGGGTGTTCAGGATGAGACTCGACACCATGTTTGTATCAACATGTTTTTTCTTTTTTAAAGAACGCTGAATGGCATCTCCCTGGGGGTGTTGGAAAGGGTTCAACACGGCCTTGTAAATGTCATTTGTAACGGCTATAAATAGTTCTTTTTTTTTTGGTTCCTGTGCCTTTTGGAAAACGATTTAATCTTAAATCCGTTGATCTCATCATTCCCTGGAATGCCATTCGGAAGTATCGGCGAATTCCTGTCTGGTGTTTTTTTTCCCCGCCCTCACGGAACAGATTCGGTATTCCGCGAACGTGATAAGAATTGATGCGGATCTAGAAGCACGTGAGCCGTGGTAGTGATGCCTTCTGAACCCTCTCTCTCTTTCTCTCTGCAGCGCATCCGGTGCCAGCGTCGTCGCCATCGACAACAAGATCGAGCAGGCCATGGTGAGTTCTCCACTCACTGGAGGAGGGATATACACATGTAGCAATAACAATGGTGTATACAGCCATTTCTTTTGAATTGTTCTCTTATTTTTTCTTGTCTGGGGGGGGGGGAGACAATTTACCATGAAAAGTCACACTTATTTACCACCATGAGTTGTAAAATTTTATTACATTAACCTTCTGACACATTGATCAAACACATTGTACCATGAGAACACTGGAGTGATAGTTGCTGGAAATGGGCCTCTATACAACTATGTAGATATTGCACCAAAAACCAGACATTTGCAGCTAGAATAGTCATTTACCATATTAGTAATGTATAGAGTGTATTTCTGGTTAGTTTAAAGTCATCTTCATTAAAAAAAACAGTACTTTTCTTTCAAAAATAAGGAAATTTCTAAGTTTTGAATGCTAGTGTATTGCTTTTTGGTTTATAATAGTGCTGTATGTGATGTGAAGGAACCTCCCTAAGGGATCAATAAAGTCGCATCCAATCAAATCTGATGTTCAGTTCTCAAATAGCAGCTTGATTGAAAAGGAAAAATCATAGTTTTTTTCTTTCCTGGACAACCTGATGCTGATTCCACTCTCTCGCTGTTACAGGACTTGGTGAAGAGCCACCTGATGTACGCCGTTCGCGAGGAGGTGGAGGTGCTGAAGGAGCAGATCAAGGAGCTGTACGAGAGGAACTCGATGCTGGAGCGCGAGAACGCCGTGCTGAAGTCGGTGGCCAACTCGGACCAGCTCAACCAGCTGACCAACCAGCTGAGCCAGGGCAGCAGCAGCAGCACGTCGCCACAGCAACAGCAGCAACAGATGGCGGCCGTCACAAACAGCACCGCCCCCTCGGCTCACCACGAGGGGAGTCAGAGCGTCTCCCATCAGCCCAACATCACCTCGGCGTGATCCGCCCCTCCCCCCCACCACCACCACCACCCCCACGACACACACGTCTCAAAACACACACCTCCCACGGACAGGAGTAGAAGATCCTGTTAGAAAAAAAGACGACTACCGTCCCCCTTAGCTCCATAAAGCAAAAAAAAAAAAAAGGCTCAGCTCTGCGTTTTAATATGCTCCATTCGAGGAAAATAGAAAAAAAAAGTTCAAAAATCAACAGCGACATCTTTGAGCGCCATGCTTCAGTGTGTGCATGCTGCCGTCACCGGGCCTTTTCGCGTTATTAAGACATTTTACCACCGCTCGAGACGTCTTATTACGGCTATGGTTGGCTGCAAGAAAGCTGCAAAAGAAGATAGAGGAAAAAAAAAAAAAGCTGGCGGGGCCGGGGGAGTACGGAGTGCACCGTAAAAACTCTGCAGTGCTGTTTTCCCAGCGCAAGGAGCCGGGGGGTCAAAGGGCACAGAGCTCAATTTGTTCGGGGGCAACAAGCGGGTCTAAAGAGGGGCGTCGAACTGTCCTCCCAATTCTCCCCCCCACCCACCCCCCCGCATCACTCCAGAGGCTGGAAACGGCCGAGACGGCCGAGGGGAGGAGTCGAGGAGAGGGTCCGTCCTCCCCGAAAGCGGAGGAGGAACGAACGCCGCCGCCGCCACCGGGGCGGAGAAAAGTCGAGTGCCTCGGCTTTGTTATATGCTGCAACAAAAAAAAAAAAATTAAATAAAAAAGCTTGTGTTTTTTTTTCTCAGAGCCACCATACTTTGACATGAATTATAATACTTTTCATTAGTTCAGTTTTAGTATTTGCATTTATTTATTTCAGGGCTGCTATTTTCATAATGTAAATGAACAATGTCATGGAGATACTTATTAAAAACAAAAAAAAGAAAACTTATCTCTTCTCTTCTTTTTGGTATTTTAGAAAATCTTGTCAGGTATTAAATTTTTGGTAGTCTCTCGCGACATGTAGATCTCAATAAGTAGGCAATAAGTTCCATAATAGACTTTTCTTTTTTTTTTTTTCTTCTCATGAAATAGTGCTAACACTAAAGCCGAGCTTACATTAGGTGAAATCCAGGTTGAATGTATATTTTGTAAAGTGTAAAGTATTAAAGAGTGAGAAGGGGTTTGTACAGGAGAAAACCTGTTAAGATATGAAATATGTGATGGGATGTTTCGATAACGAAAACTTATAATTTACTTTTTTTTTCTTGACCTTTTCTTTGTCAAAACGAAAAAAAAAACACAAATGAATTGGGAGTTTGGTTTTTGGGAGGATGAAAAGCTGTGAAAAATTGTTCGACCTACTTTATAACCAAAGACGCGAAGCTGTGTAAGTCTGTCGTTTTTTTTTCCATTTTTAAATGCACACGCTCTATATATTTTTTTTCTACTCTCTCTTTCCCTATATTTTTTTTGTTTTTGCATGCTCTGCATGATCTATAATCAAACCACTTTCTTACCTCATGTTTTTAATCCAGCACTCTTATCTTTTTTTTTTTTTCTGTCAGTCTGTGAATGATCGTGAAAGGATTTCTGAACGAGAAAGGGAACAAAGGGGGAGGGATGGAAGAAGTAGGTGAGGTTAAGGAAAAGAATAGAAAGGTGTTTGCCAGGTGGAGGGAAGCAGTGAGAAAAGGAGCCATCTTTTTTTTTTTTTTTTCATGTAAATGCTGTGTTGAATTTCATATGCAGAGAAAAGGTTTTGTTACATTGCAGATTTTAATGTATTTAACGAATGCAGCATTTTTGATTTTTGATTGTAGTGTACCGACACTTCGCTTACAAAGACGACAACGTAACCACACGAAACAATATCCGCGAGACAAAAAAAAAAAATTATCAAACATTTCACAACCGAAAAGCTGGAACAACCATTGTGTATGAGCGTATATTATGGGATGTCCTTTCTGTGTCACGTCTTTTGTGCCTCCTGTGCCGTCACCTGCTGTCGTCAGGTGATCCGGTTTCTTTCTTCGTGGCTTAGAACCAAACCAAAATGCTTGGTAAATGTACAATCAGTCATCTTTCTACAGGATGGACTCTTTGATTTCTTTTTTTTTTTTTTTTTCGCAAATGGGCTTATTTCTCTCTTTCAATTTTTTTTTTCCTGTTTTTTTTTTCTTTTTCTTTCATTTGAAGGAGATGCCGTGTACATGCCAAGTGTACTGTATGGAAGTGATCACTGAGCCTTGGAGAAAATATCTTAACAATGCCCTTGTAATGTGCTGTTCAGACGATTTTAGTTTTCAGTCAAAAAAATAAATTACTGTTTTATTAAGACTGTCTTCATGTGTTTTTATTCTTCCAACTCTTTTTCTGACCAGATAAACCACTTAACGTTATTACTCGAGATGAAATAAGCAACTTTTTTCCCCTTTCTTTACAGGTAATTACACTTTTATAACAGTGGAAGCACAAATAGGGTTGATGCAACAGTAAGAAAAACAAATTTAATGTTCCAACATGTATAAATATAATTGCCCGTGAATATAATAAATGATAAAATAGATCAGTTCATGAATGTAGGTCTTTTTACAGCAGTAAATTTGATTTGTTCAAGGAGAAAAGCACAGTTGTAACATCTAACATTACATAACATTTTTGAAAAAATCAGTTTCAATTAGGTGTCCCAGTTAGCCGAGAGCTTTTTCTAAGAAAAAGCTCTATTGATAGGCAAGTACACAAACTGCTCCTCCCCGTCTTAAGTTAGAAAGAAAAGGGTCACATATTTTGTTGAACTGAAATAGCTCGTCCTTCAAAATAAAGGCCACCGTGTGCGTGAGTTCCAGTCGGATGGAGTGGTTGTGTGCTGAGAGCAGGATGTTGGGACACTGAAGAAATGCTGTGGAATTTTAAGAAGCTGGGACACAAGTAGTCAGGATTCCTATTGTTATGTAAATGAATCTATAACTACTAATACTGAATATTATATACAAGAAATAAGCAGTTTATAGGGTTAATTTAAAAGATATATCATCACCCTATTAAAATCACTAAACCTAAGTCATTTTTTCAGGTTTTTGGTGAAACAAACTATAAATGTATGACTGTGGACATACATAGAATGTTGTCACTGATGTAACATTAAAGAATAAAGTGACTCAGGACAATTTTCAAACATTCTAGTGTGACTTTAGGCAGCTTTAAACCTGGCACAGGACTACAGCTCATATTTAATGTCAATTTTCATTAATATGCATTTTCCCTTATTAAATAAAGAGTTGAAAGTTACAGAAAGAAGTGGGCTAGCCAGGAATAAGTAGCTGGCTGTGTAGGTAAACTGTAACTTGTGAAATTAGATGAAATGCCTATAAAACATTAAAGCCTGTAGTTATGATAGGAAACATTATCACTAACCAGTAGAAATGTATTTAATAATCATGTTTAGAGCTTTTTCTGCACTAGATTCTCGTGCTTTTTGAAGCAGCTTGATCATTTTTTCCTAAGGAATAAAAAAAACTATGACTTCATTAAAAAAATGAAATGGCAACTAGACCATTGTCCTATAGGGCATAAAGAGTCTGATCCTTTCAATTAAGGATTAAGGTGATTTTAACAGGTGATTCAGGCCAAAGACTCACTTTCATCAAAAAGCGACTTAGGTCATTATTTTAATAGGGTGACAAAATATATTATCATGTTTAATTGTGTATTTTTATGTAAAACAGAGATTATGTGAAGTCTGAATGTCACAATTGCTTTTCAACAACAACAACAACAAAAAGAAATATGATCTATAATAACTCTTCTCAGTGTTTAGTTTCCCCCCAGGAGTGAATTCATATATTGGTGTTAAGACGTCGTCCTCGGAGCTGATGAAGATAAATCTGGGTACATCAGATATTTACACAGCCGCAGACACCCACAGAAACCTGCTGACACGGGAAAAACCTTATATAATCTCTGATCTTTACAGATCACGCACAAAAAAATGCCACAATTTCTAGTGGGTGGGGATTTTTGTTCCAAAACATAAGAGCCTTTCAGAAAAAAAAAAAAAAGAAAATCAAAATATCAGTGGATTTCCATATAACTGAGTCACAATCCTATCACTTCCCTGCAAACAAAGCCTCTGACTAACCTTTCATAATATGCTTCCTTCCTCTGTAAAAGCCCCGAATCTTCATAACCTGCATCGTTCTAAATAATCGCTCTAATGAAGAGCAACACTTGTTTTGCACTTTACTGAGGAAAAGGTCAGCTTCCCTCTGATGTTTACAGGTGCCGCCATGTGAATCCAATTGGCCTAAATTATATGTAATCAGATCAACTATGATTTAGGCCCAGAAGGGAAGGTGGGACCCGTTTTCCCCCCTAGTATCTGGTGTTGACTTTTGGACGGCCTTAAATTTTCATTTGATCGAATTCTAAAATCCCGTTAGAAAGGCTTTGTCTCTCGCCATCTGGAAACGATAACACGCCGCGCTTCGTGTAACATAAACTATGACACTAGTTGTTGGATTTTGCATGACGTGATTTCATCCCTGAATGCTTTTTCTGAAGCCACACGCCCTTTCTGCGTTGGATACGCCGAGCTCATCTCATTATGTATTAGAACGGAGTGACTTTTTGCCGGGTTTTATTTGATTGACACGCTCAAAAGCAGAATTCCAGCTCCGCCGAACTTCCTACTTCTCCATTCTCCGCTTGCGTCACAGAGCTCGCAACCAACTAGCCTACTTTCCACCCATCGGGTACATTCCTGCCACAGCAGGTTACAGGGCTGAGTCACAGGGCCTCATACAAAGCTGTGGTGAAAGCGTCATCCCACTTACAGTGAACAAACACCGTTCAGTGAATGCAACACCATGAATGAATGTTGAAAGATAAAATCAACGTCTACTCCTATAACGTGACTATCAGCTTGCGCCGACTCGCTGTGACTCCTCACACGTAATGGATACGTGACCGGACTCGGGTGTTTTAGGAGAACTGGAATTAGCCAGATCATGCAGATAAACACAGGAGAATCTATACTTTACCCCCTCTGTGATGAATTGAATTGAGTTGAAAATACTGTCCCTGTGCTCCAAGTGAAGAGTTATTGCAATTATATGCAATATTACAAGTTTACAAGATTACAAGTTAACATCACAACAAGAAGACAAAATTACCCAAATGTACAAACCCCTTCCTCCAAAATAAACTGTATATAGTATGCATGAAAGGAATAACTAATATAAACTAGAACAGAACATCCTGCTGAGCTGGTTTATTGTGTTTAAAGTGTCATTAAATGTCATCAGGAGATACTGATGGAACAGTTTTATTTGGCCCTGTCTCCTGATAGCACTGATCCAATTGATTCCCTTTTTCTAACCAATTAAACACAAGGAATAATCAGTTTCCTTGCTATAAATAACAATAAATATGGAATATATCTACAACCACAAGGATTATGTACTTAAACTTGGTCAGAATCAATGTATGTTGCTGTGGCAGAGCAAATTTAGCTAGAATATTGCAATAAAAACAGGGTTTTACTCCAGAATATAATATAAAAATACCTATTTCCTGTTGTAGTTGAGGTTTCCTCATGCCATATATGCATCAAACTCAATTATGTGTTTTAACAGGTTAAATGTTTTTTAGACGTTAGCGTCCCAATGTCACACAAAACGTGTTAAAACCTCCGCCGTGATAAAACTGAAGGTTTAGTCACAGCGTCTAAAAACCTCCTGAATGAATGAATTCCCTCGGACTCACCCTGAGCCAACACGGCAGGAACCTTTTCGTGAACTTTGACCCACATCTCAACTTTAAAAGGCTCATGTGTTGCGTTGTCGCCGTATCTGCTGCTTATCGCCTCATGAAGTATTGCTAAAGTGTGACTATTGCTCTGTCTGGGCGACACAGAGAGACGTTTATCTCGAGCAGGCTGGACTACTGTCATGCTCTCCTATCTGGTCCACCCCAAAAAAGCCATAAATCGGCTGATTCAGGACTCTGCGGCCCGGTGCCGAAGGGACCAGAAGGAGAGGACGCATAACGGCTGATTTAAAGGCCTTACGCCGGTGGCCTGGCAGCTTCTATATTTCCTCCCTGGTCGTCTGGCACAGGTCTGTTAGTTGTTCCAAAGTGCAGGACTACAACCTTTGGCAGCTTTTAGCTTTCATCAAGCTGCTGGAACAGTCTGTCTGAGGATTTGGAGCAGGAAGTGTTGAAATGTCTAAACTAATAACCTACCTCCCTCAGTCTGGCTGTTAATTCAGAATGATTCATAGATATCAATGATGTTATTTATTCCCTTATTTGACTGTACTAAACGTTGTAAAGTCAGATTGTATTTTATATTATGTTGTCTTATAATTAACAATCAATTTATTATTCATTTTAACCTTAGAATTATTATAGCGTTTGAATGTATTTCATTGTATTTCTATTTTTCATTTTCTTTTGACTTTTTAACCTATTTCTTATATTTGTAATCTATTTTTTTTTATTTTATACTATTTGACAACCATTACTGCTTTTATAGATAACATGGATTTCATTTATTCCCTTATTTTATTGTATTTAATGTTGAAAAGCTGAATTATATTTTATATTTTTTCATTTGGATATTATTATATATATTTTAACCCTCATCAATTGTGTTTTTTGTGGTCTTTTTAAATTTATTTCATGTAGCTTTTATTCAACTCAATTTTATTATAATTATTAGCATCATTATAGCATTTGAATCTATTTCATTGTATTGTCATTGTTTCTATTTTTATTTAGACTGAATCTAATTTTTATTCTGCTCTATTTGACAACAATGACTGTTATTATAGCTTTATTACCATAACTATTGTTTCATCATCATCTCTGTTTCAAGTGTTTTTTTGTGGTCTATCACTCTTATCACTAAACATGTGAACTGCGGGAACCTGTAGGAAACATGCTATACAAATGAAGCTTGTTGTTTGTTCGGTTGATTTAATGACGAATAAGGAAATAAGATAAGACTGGTAATGATTCTATCCTCTAAACAGTAGCTTAGAAAGAATCTTGTGTCTTATGCCAGTACCACAGGATCTAAATCATCAGGCAACGTCACACTGCACATGGAAGGAAGTTTTATGTAATCCTTCTGGTGATTTCTGCTTACCAGCAACTGCCTGTGTGTGTGTGTGTGTGTGTGTTATGAAAGGATAATTACTCACCAGTGAGTCATTGCTGCAATGCCTCACAGTGATTGTGGATGAGGTTTTACTTTTAACTCTCCACTGACATCCAGCGATAAAAAGAATTCACGAGTTCTTGTACATTGGATTTAAAGATGAAGACATTAGTTCCAAAGCTGTGGTGCCATCATGTGGCTGTGATATGAAAGTACACAACTTATGGCTCTACATTTTAAATCCCCAAGAAATATATCTGTATAGTCTAGACCAGTGGTTCTCAAAGTGAGGTCTGGGGAACCCCAGGGGTCCCTGAGAAGGCTCCAGGGGGATCCCCAGAAAAAAGGAGAATATTTTATTTTTACTATAATTCCACAATGGCAGAATGTAGAACTATTCGTATGGATGACTCCCATAATTTAAAACTAATAAATACATTTATTTGATTTATTAATTTAAATTAAATTAATATTAATTTATTTCCATATTTTTCTGTATTATATTCCCTTTGCACATGAATTTATTTGATTTAAAATTTTATTTTTAATTTATATATAGAGGTGAAAATTAATTTGGCAATGGATATATAAATAAATAGTTTTACATATATATAATAAATAAAAAAATCAAATAAATGGGGAATAATACATAAAATAATATAATATAATATATAAATTAAAAGGAAAATTAAATAATAATAAATGTAGACATTTACTGGTGTATTCATTTACATACTTAGTCATTTATTTATTCTTATCTATGCCTTTTTAAGTCCTCCTTGAATTTCCTACACTTTCTATTATAAAATGTTATAAAGCAAATATCATATCATATGGGGTTAATGGTCTAGTTTTTGTGACTTTAAGGGTCCTTGATGTGAAAATATTTGATAATCACTGGTATAGACTCTTTGCTATTAATGGATTTTTGTTGTTTTTGTTGTTTAATTAAATAACATTTCTTAATATTTTATTCTGACATGCCCGCCATCTTTGGAAACTTTGTCCTCACCCCTTGAATTTGAACTAAAATCGATTTTAAAGGATAGATTTTCTAGTCAGGTGTCTGTATAAACTCAGAAAGATGTTTTCCTCGCTGTAATCTGATGTGCTTTGACATGAAGGAGGCGTACAGGGCTTCAGTTCTGCCACCACATCCTTCAGCCTGGTTAGGAACCCTGCGTGCTGAGGCATCCTGCAGCCACCCACTCGTTCAGGAAGTGGTCGCCAGAGGCCAGCGAGTCTCCACGGGACTTGTTTTGAGGATCGGAATGTCCTGCTGGAGTTACAGCGGAACAGCATGGACACTCACACTGACTGCTTTAACTTCTATAAGAGACATAGTTATACCAGCAAGGATTATCATGCAAACTCAAAACGTATTATGTGCAAAACTCAAAACTTAAATTACCTGGAGTTAAATGAAACAAATGTCAGGTAAATCAAATCAAATTTTCATCACATTCCCAGGTCTTCTTTGCCTGTTTTTATTAACGTAACTCATTTCCAACATCAAGTTTTGACAACTTTATGAAACCTGAGAAAAATTCTGCAACTTCCTTTCTTTATATTTGGCTACATATTTGTCGGATTTATTGATATGTACAGCACTTTAGGTTAAATTATTATTAAAGTATACTTTGGGACATTTAGACTAAATTACTATGAAATGTTGTAGCATATAGCCTTTATGATAATAAACCTTATCACTCACCAGTAGATACTGATTCAAGAATCATGTTCAGAGCTTCTTCTGCTTCTTGAATCAGTCGTCACCATGAAAGCTTGGCATTTTATTCTAAAAAATAAAAAGCTTTGAGACAAAATATAAAAATGGCCTAAGTTCACTTAGGTCCTATAGGGCATAAAGAGTATGATCCTTTGAATTCAGGATTAAGGCCATTTTACCAGATGTGGCAGCATCACCAAGAGATGATTTAGGCCAAAAACTCACTTTTGTTAAAAATAATTTAGTTTAGTTATTTTATAGGGTGATTAAATATATTATAATGTTTAATTGTGTATTTTATAATAACAGGATTAATAATAGATAATAGTAAATTTAAATGCAGCAACCTGGTGCATTTGAGAGAAAATCAAGAATATATAGACTATCAGTAATCTCTGTTAATTGCATAATATCAGGCTTTAGATTGAGCTACTCCTCAATCACAAATGTATTTTATTTCCATCTGTTCTAAATGTACCTTAAAGGGATATTTTCATCAAAAGACAACAGTCTTGATGTGGGTGGGCAAATACGTTTCAGATATGTCTGTTTATGATTATCGGAGCAATGAGAAATAGTCTCAATAAAGTTAAACCTCAGTTTCGCTTTTAAAATGCTACAAAAAATGGTGAAAACAAACCAAACAAGCTTCATACTAAACTATTACATTTAACATTTACTGAGTAATATGAGTCAAATTCACACAACTGGTAAATGCAGCGATACACAATCAGGACTCTGGGCAGATGTGATGTTTTTTCCTCATGTTTCTCTGCATTAGTGGCGTTAAAATGAAATTATAATTAATAATAATATAATTATATTTAAAAGTGTCGATTATAGTCGAGGTTTGAATGGATGTAATCAGGGTATCATCATCAGATCAGACTGTATAACACAGTTCAAACAGGGGTACAGCAGTATTATCATTTAGCAGCATTATTATCATTTAGCAGCAGTAATTATCATTTAGCAGCATTAACTATCATTTAGCAGCATTATTATCATTTAGCAGCAGTAATTATCATTTAGCAGCATTAACTATCATTTAGCAGCATTAATTATCATTTAGCAGCATTAATTATCATTTAGCAGCAGTCATTATCATTTAGCAGCATTATTATCATTTAGCAGCATTAATTATCATTTAGCAGCATTAACTATCATTTAGCAGCATTATTATCATTTAGCAGCATTATTATCATTTAGCAGCATTATTATCATTTAGCAGCATTAATTATCATTTAGCAGCATTAATTATCATTTAGCAGCATTAATTATCATTTAGCAGCATTATTATCATTTAGCAGCATTATTATCATTTAGCAGCATTAATTATCATTTAGCAGCAGTAATTATCATTTAGCAGCAGTAATTATCATTTAGCAGCAGTAATTATCATTTAGCAGCAGTAATTATCATTTAGCAGCAGTAATTATCATTTAGCAGCATTATTATCATTTAGCAGCATTATTATCATTTAGCATTATTATCATTTAGCAGCATTATTATCATTTAGCAGCATTATTATCATTTAGCAGCAGTAATTATCATTTAGCAGCATTAATTATCATTTAGCAGCAGTAATTATCATTTAGCAGCAGTAATTATCATTTAGCAGCAGCAGGTGGCGGAAGCGACCAAAGTTAATGCAGCAGCAGCCGTGTTCAGAAAGAAAGCTCTAGAATTCTCTCTGAGCTGTTTCAGAGGGTTTAATGGTTCTATTTAGATACAAAAGTCATTTGAAAAGCACATTTGGGCTATTAAAACACAACCAAAACGACGGAGATACGTCTATTTCCCTAAAGGTGAGTTAAAGGGCCTGGTCATGGCCGAGCGGGGCTTCACTCCTCCGCCCACTTGCTGCTGAGCGGGTCATGCGGCCTCCGCTGCTGTGACAGGCGGGGCAGAGATGGCAGAGAACTGGAAGTCCGGGTAACTCCTGTGAGGAACTACTCTGACAAATAAAAAAAAACGCGACCTGCTGCTTTTTTTTTTCAAACTGAGACGGGAGGAGTTCGCGGGGGAAGCTGGCGGCTTTGTTCGGGACCCGATTCCGCCCGGAGGACATGGAGATCACGGCGGAGGGCGAGGCGGAGGAGCGCAGGTGAGAAAACTAGTTCCACCCCGGGTTTGGACCGACTCCCGGCCCCGGCTAGCAAGAAGAGAGAAGCCGTACAGATAAAATATGAACTGGTTCACTTAATAATAACAAACAGGGATGAGTAGAGAGAAGAACATGAAGTCTGTGTTAAAATGAGCCACTGTAACGATGTGCAAGACTCAGCTAGGTGGGTTATTGATGCTAACCTAGCTAGCCGCAAGCTAGGCTAGGCTAACATGTCAGTGTTTGACAGCTGGAGGCTAACAGCAAATTAATGTTAGCTGTGCGGCGTCAGTCGGTCAAAAGCATTTAGCAAAGTAGGTGACGGACACATGTTATACTTATTGTTTCATACTTTCGCTGGCAAGTGGTTACTGTTGGCTGATAATGTTATATTGACTAGCTAATGTTGGTGCTAACAGCTAACGCTAGCTGACAGGTCATGTTGACATTTGCTTTCCCTGCCTGGCTCCGTCGTGCAAGATTATTACATCAAAATAATATTAATGGAATTAAACTGCTTAATTGGGGTGTTAGTTAGAGTAGCTAGAGTATTAGCTAGAGTATTTGTTTTATTCCAGGTTTTCAACAAATAGATGGTTTTGAACACATGCTGCAATGTAAATTCTCTGGATATATGAACAGTGTGATGCAACAAGGCTAATTAAATTACCTTTCTACACAGTGTTAACAGAGGTTTCACTAATTGCACATCAGCGGTTTGCTCACTGTGAGGAAATTATCAGATATTTACTCTATTGATAGGTGAACAGGGTGCACTCACACAATGGAAATCGTCCATTTATTGTTAGATTTGAAGGTCTGATTTTCTAAACAAATATGCTTTCTTTGGCACAGCACACATTCTTGAAAGAGAGAGTTGTGAAGTCAGCTTAATCCTTAAACACCTCTGCTGAGCCTTGTGGTATTTTACTCCTTGATGCTCCAGCACACACACATCATAATACAGGATAATACTCACACACACACACACACACACACACACACACACACCATTGTTACATAACCGCACCTATAATAGTATTTAGAGAATGTTGTGATTTGATTAGTTGGCTTGAAGCTGAACTCATGATGCTATTCAGCACTGCAGCTTTGTATACAAATGGGCCTCATTGTGCTCATGATTAGGCTATTTCTGGGTTGATGGCCTTTACTTCTTGAGACATTACAATTTGTATGTTAATCACTTCAGGCTTTGTACTCCTTCACTCCACATACACCTTAATCATTTATTTATTTTAAGGCTGACTTTATATCTTGTGCATTTACAGAGTGATGACATTTTAAATGATCTTATACTCAAAGAATGCAGGTGTTTTATGCTCCGACAGCAGATTTTTTTTGGTCTCATTGTCATAGTTATGTTCTCAAAAGTCGGAATGCTGACTTGAGGAAAAAATGAAAAAATAGGAAGTCCTTGATATGAGCCAGCGCTTAATGGCTGTGCGAGAATGTGACCTGACATCATTTTGCTTCATATTCAACACTTCCCAGATTTCCACTGCTGTGTCCTAAAGATAACTTTACAAATCCTGTGCACACATAGGCCGGTTTCATTGTGGGCCTAGATATGGGATATCAACTTAAAGACATTTGGATGCTCCTTGCTTGCACAGAACGAAAACTGTAAAGCTTCTGATTCACCCACTTTAGAACTGCGTGTGTTCTCATTTAGGTACTTCAGAGGTAGGCTGGGGACAGTCTCTTTTTGCATTTATCTATTTATGGCAAGATGTGATGCTACCGCTGACATAGTTACCAGCCAACAGCATGTCTAGTTAATCACAGAGTTCAAGTGTAAGTCAGATTACTGTAACCAAGCTGCAACTTTCAGGAAGTATGTTTGCTCATCTGCAATTTTAGCGGTAACGCTGCTAACGCCAGCACTTCTTTCTCTTCCTTCCTGTTTCCCAACTGTCCTCCCTCACCCCGCCTCACCTCCTCACACCGCCCTGTTGTTCCTCCAGGCGGGAGCACTGGAAGCTGCTGTCCAGCCTGAAGACCACGGTGGAGGGCCTCTTGTCCACGAACAACCCCAACGTGTGGTCACGCTATGGCGGACTGCAGCGGCTGCACAAGGACATGAACAATATCCTCAGCCATGGACTGAGGAATGAGCAGGTCAGGAATCAGGATGCCTGACCAGCATCACTCTCCTTTTAATTTGTTTTTTGCCCATTCTGTTAACAGACAATATTACCAATCAGTTTCCAGCATAAGGGTCAGGCAGATTTTCTGGTGAAAGTTGGCCTATTTCAAACTTTGACCTGTGAATTTGTTTAGTCTTCCAATGGAAACAAGAGTTGTTTTGAAGCCTTTATCTGAAGTTGAATCTTACCACTAGGCTTGTTGTCAAAACAAACATCACTGAAAACGCAGATACAGATATAAATTTAACCTCACGAGTTACAAAACCTGTAAAAGTTGAAGAAAAGACGATCTCATTAAGGGAAAGTGCAAGGGCACAAGTTGTCACGAATGGTTGCACCAGGCTTTTGTCACATTTTAACAGTTTAAAAGGTATTTCATCGTACGTTTTTGATTTTTTTTTTTTTTTTTTTTTTTTTTTAAACATCAGCAGACATGTATTTGGTTACCTGCTAGAATACAGGGAGGAATCCTGAACTGTGGGAAGTGCTCCACCTCTATAATAGCCTATTGTGTCTACTGAAGATGATATTCTCTCTAACTAGGACATGTTACTTTTGCAATAACAAATGGTTTTGGATTGCAGGTGTACTACAAGCACAGAGATTACTGGCCGTTTGTCTGGTGTGTTCGTTACATCAGCCCTCACCTCGCCTCACATGTTGAACAGGTATGGTCACATACATATGGATGCAAGTGGTAAATCAGCAAATGTATTATCAAAATAATCAGCTTATAAAATAGTAAAAGTAGTAAACTTGAGAGTTGATACCCGATTCCATTGACAGCATCAAATGCCTTTAGAAGAATCACAACACTTCCTTGACTATCTGATGCTATTAGTTTGTGTTGTTATGATGTAATGAGTCTGTTGCTGTTGTGGTGAACAGCCGTTCTTCAACCCCAATCCCATCTGTGTGACGCATTAATAGGATTTAATAGGAACGGCAAAGGGATTCAGAGAAGTCGGAATCTAATTATCTTCATTATTGTCCCTGTTCCTGGCCAAGAGTGATTAAACCATGCTCATCTATGATGTAATCATCACATGGTTGTTGGTTGGTAAATGAATGATCTTGTCTTGCACTCTTCTACTTTATTAGGTTAAAAAACGCTACAGACAAACATATCAGCAGTGAACCTTATCAAAATTTCTTCTAAAGTAACCATAAATTACTTAAAGGTAACTCTTGTGTCTGGCATGCTACACAGGAAAAGTAAGTCTGTATTACAGTGTTGTGTTTAATGTAAAGAAATGTTATCGTGACAGCAGAGATGCAGTCTAATACTCTGCTCATGGCAGTTGTCCAAACACATTTGTGTAGGTCTTTAAGAAAAAAAAAATTCCAAGAAAAGATGCCGTGTCGCGTGATGTGACGTGTTGGCTAATGAATAGACACAGATCTGTGTGCATAGCTGCAGAATTCATTCCTTCCTGGCCTTGGACACTGTGAACAACCAATCCCACACTAAGCTGATAAAAGATCATGTGATAGCACTGGCTGTTTAACAAGTGATGTGAAAAATCTAACAGGAGGACATTACATTCACCAAGATTCAATGTTGTAAAAGACAACTAAAATGTGTTCTTTTGACTTGCGTTAATAATGTGTTTATTTCCTGTTTTTTGTACTCTCTCTTCTTTCCCTTCCTTTGTTAATATCTGTTGCACATGTCTCCCTCTCTGTCTCTAGTTCAGTAATCTGGAGCCTGTAGTGAACAGCGGGATGCGGAATGCAGGTGAAAGCTACAAGGCAGAGCGCTGGCTGCTTCACAGTTTACAGGTTCACATGCTGTCAGCTCAGCTCAGACCTCTACTCAGACATCTGGGACATACAAAAAAATACTATAATGGTGAGTGGTTCATTGTAATAGAATTGAACACTGAACCCCAAGCAATTTTGTGTTTCTTTCTTTTTGGTGGGATCATTTTACACTGCACCTGCATGTCCTGCATCTCTATGGAAACGGCACACTCATGGAGAGGAATGGATTAAAACTGTTTTGTCATAAATCATAAAAAAATAAATCTCCTCTCCTGCAGGCTGCAGTTTAGTCAAAGGTTTTCTAATTTGTTGCCACATGACTCTTGGTCTAACATGAGTCATTCATGCACAGAATTTGAATTTTTTGCAAAGTCTTAATTTGGGGAACAGATTATTTTTGGTGAAATATAAAAGAGCTATGTAGAGGAAATAGTCGTGACCTGACACAATATAAAAATGAGATCTGTGTACTTTTCCTGTAGCGGCTTTTAGTGCACATGATTAATTTAGGACAGTCGGAAAATCTGAATAGCTTAGTTTTTAGTTTTTTGTAGAGAAAACTTGCATTTCAAACCTATTGCTGTACTATGGGGTTTAGCAGCTCATCTTACTCTTTCTGTTCCTCAATTCCCCGAATGTCCATCAGTGTGACTTTCACTTTCTTTGTGTCTCCAGTCATCTCCTACTGAACATCTCTCTCCTTGTCTTTCTCCGCCTGTTTCAGATGATGCCTTCCTGCTGAGTGAGCCCCACGTCACCGCCATGTTCCAGTGCCTGGAAGCTGTGGAGCAGAATAATCCTAAACTGTTAGCCCAAGTAGACACTGTCGGGGTGAGTCTCACATTCACCTCACAGCATATTAACAATGACAATAATGAGGAAACTTTTAAGGGGGAAATTGGAATGAGGCTTAACATATTTTTTATCTCTTTTCCTTTTCACCTTCCAGTTATCTCCGCTAAAGGGCCCGCTGTGTCTTGGCCTGTTGAAGAGCCAGAGTCTGTGTGTGCTGCCAGGGGCTGGCGGGGCCTGGAGAAACGCCGACTCTGATCTGAGAGGAGAATCTCTAAACCGCAGGCTGACCACCTCCAACTGCTCCCTCCGAGAGGCCGTCACTACCAGCCACAACGGCGGGAACATGGCAGGAATCGGACCCCAAAACAACAACAGCAGCACAAGTGAGTGAAGGGGGATGAGACTAATGGTTGACTGGCAGCCATCTTTCTGATTGTTACTTGTTCTTTATTCTCATACTGTGAAAAAGGTACACATGATTCAATACATTTTAGTATCATGGATTTTTATACTATTTTGGACATCTTTTATTGTAGGGTTGCAAAATTCTGGGAATTTTCAAAGTTGGAAACTTTCCATGGGAATTATAGACAATACATGTGAATAAACAGGAATAAATCCATAAATTAAACAATTGAAAGTTGGCCCTTAACAGGAAACTTTAATATAGTTGCGGAAAATATATTATAGCATAATTCTGGCTCAGGACTAATCTTAGCTAAATCAACCAGATGTAGTTTGTAGGGATAGTTCAACATTTTTGAAAATTCACCCATTGCCATGATTCCCATAGACAGCAATAGGTGCTTAACCTTTTTTTTTGTCGATACAAGCTGTTTCTGTACAAGCTACTAGTACATGGCTAATGGTATTTGTTGGTTTCCCTCATCAAACTCAGCAAATACACAATCCAGCAACTCCTAAACACTGTGGTGGATGAAGCAAATACTGTTCTGTTATTATCTCATAGAGAGTTGAAGTAAGTTTTGATAATATTATGCTGTCAATATGTTTGATCAATAATGGTATGAATGTTTAACTTGCAAATATTAAATAAATATCTATTCATACAGTAGCCAACTGACTGGTAAGTTAGGTGCTTAATGTTGAATATTTCCATATTTACAACCTTAATTGTAAGTGATGATAAAAGGCATCAGGCAAGTAGTACATTGGTCAAATGTGGCGTCTTATATTTGTGATATTAGGCTGCATCAATGGTTGTGGTAGAAAGATCTTCAGTGAAGATCTCATTAATGATTTGAGTTTATGTTCATGTGAATGTGTCAGTACTAAGCCAAGGATTCTGAAGGTTGTAGATTCTGAGAAATTTTGTCATGAGTACTTTGAGAGCGATGGGGTTGGGGGGGATGATACTATGAATGCAAGTACACTCAAAAACAGAGGCCTGATTGTTGCAGGAAAAAGTCAGTTATTAAAGAACATGTGTCGATGCAGCCTCCAAAACTCAATATCCTGAACTAGATGTGCTCACTGAAATGAATAAAGTCAATTTAGGGAATGATTTAGAGACTGCTGTTGAGTTACATAATCTTTTTTACATTACAGTTACATAATTCTTTTTTTGTATAACCATCTACCTGTTCTGTTGCAGAAGCTACCTCTCCCACCAGCAGCCTGGGAGCTCCCTGGGGGTGCCTGTCCAGACCAGGGGACAGCGAGCGGGGGGCGACTCCCCCTCCCGGACCCACGTCGGTCCCTTGCATCTCCCTAACGGCGTCGCCTTCGTCGTCCTCCCATCAGCCTGAGACGGGGGACTCTGGTGACGGCGACTATGACGACGGTCCAGAGTACCTGGCTATCGGTAACCTGGGGCAACGCACCCGCCACGACTCCCGAAGCTCCACACACAGCAGCGAGCCAGGCAGCACCCAGGACCAGTCCACGCAGCAAATATCTCTTCCTCCACCCCCACCCAGATGTTCGTCTTTTTCAGAGGGCCAGAAGGGTCCGGCGCGGGCGTCCCGGGGACACACACGCTCGTTTTCTGACACAGGGGTCAATCTGAAACTCAGGAATGGTAAGTAACTGACATATAGTACTTTTATTTTCTTTATAAGACTTACACTACCGTTCCAATGTTTGGGGTCACTTAGGGTTTTTTTCAATGAAGATAACTTTAAACTAACCAGAAATACACTCTATACATTTCTAATGTGGTAAATGACTATTATAGCTGCAAATGTCTGTTTTTTGGTGCAATATCTACATAGGTGTATAGAGGCCCATTTCCAGCAACTATCACTCCAGTGTTCTAATTGTACAATGTTTGTTCATTGCATCAGAAGGTTAATGGGTGATTAGGAAACCCTTGTGTAATGTTGGCACAGCTGAAAACAGTTTAGCTGGTTAGAGAAGCTAGAAAACAGACCTTCACAAATTATTTCACATACAAATCATTATTTCTAACCTTGTCAATGTCTTGACTATATTTTCTATTCATTTAATAACTCATGGTGGTAAATAAAAGTGTGACTTTTCATGGAAAACACAAAATTGTCTGAGTGACCCCAAACCTTTGAACAGTAGTGTATGGGGTATAGAGTGGAATTGAATTCTGAAAAGTACAGAGGTTTACAAGCATATGTAAAAAGTTGCAAGGAAGTCCAGTACTTAGTATTTCACAAGTATTTGTATATTAAAGATAAAATTGAATTGAATAAAATTACGACAGAAGAAGTATCTATTCCAGTTTTACCTTGTTGTGTGAAGTACTGAATTCATGTCCGTGTGACGAATCAGTTTTTTTCCTGTGTCTATATCTGGCTCATTTACAGATGAAGGTCTACAGTATTTGTTTCATCCAAGAATCAGCTGGATTTGGTTTCATTTTTTTAGGCAGTTGGTTTGTTTTCTTTCCGGTGATAAAAACCTATCTGATGTCATAATATGAACGTGTGATTCAATGTGGATTGAGGCCACATCCTTCTCCTGTCAACAGTTCCTCCCTTTTAAACCTTGCACAATTAACATCTCTTTGCTCCTTACACACACTGTTTTCCCTTCTTGGCTTGAGGTAACTTTCTCTCTTTTTGCTCCATCTCTTCTGTCTCCCTTTCTGCCGTTTGTACGAAGGAGGGGGCCACCGGAAAATCACCATAATAATAGAAGATCCGGTAGCAGGTTGGCAGTGCAGTTCCACTGTACTCCATCACATGACCCCCCCACCCTCCCCACACACACTTCTTTTTATTCTGCATGCTGTTGAACTTTTCATTCCTCTCATTTCGAGTCCTGACCTAAGCTCTTCATTTGTATTTTCTGTATTTTTTGGGGGTTTTGGTTGTTTTTTGTTTCATTCGAGTCAACTTGATGTGATAAGGGTCACTACTGGTCACTATTCATGTCTAGTCTGTTGTTAGTTTGTGTTCATGCAAACTGTTTCATGATTTTTCAAACAATTTCATAGAAAGAATCATTTATACTTTATACTATATACCAGGGGTGGGCAATCCTGGCCCTGGAGGGCCGGTGTGGGTGCAGGATTTTGTTCCAACCAAGAAGTTACACACCTGATTCTACTAATGAAGGCCTTGGCAATGGTTCTAGAGGTTGATTAGTAGAATCAGGTGTGTAACTTCTTGGTTGGAACAAAATCCTGCACCCACACCGGCCCTCCAGGGCCAGGATTGCCCACCCCTGCTATATACTATACTAATGCTCTAATGACACTAACAGTGTCCCTATAGGAATATTGACATAGAAATTTCATCTTAATTCAAGTAATTCATCAGTTGTTTTCCAGCAGTTATTACATGAACAGCCGATAAACTTTAAAACACTGGTAAAACAAGTTACTTCCTTAAGTCAAAGTGAGACTTGGATCCCTCTTTTCCTGTTTAGACCCAAGTCATTATTTGACAATGTTCAGCAGCAATATTTGTTTCTGCATGAAATGAACCATTTCCATAAATTTCATTAATTGAGACTGCGTTTAATAATTGTTTTACGCATTTGTCTATGAATGTATATCCATGTTCCATCACTTTAAAGAATTCAATATAGATTTTAGTGGCATGTAGTTAATAACACGACCCTCAATGTGCCTGTTTGTGTAGAATCAGCTGGTGATGACTGTTGCATGAAGGACTACAGCCCATTCTCACCTCAGCGCAGCGATGCCAGCACCCCCAGTTCTCTATACATGGAGTCTTGTGAGTTTTCTCTATTTCTATTATATCACACGTTAATTCAGTAATAGAGTAACCTTGAACCTAAGAGTCCACAGCAGCAGGCGTAAAAATTGGAGGGAGCTGGACAGCAAAGTAGATTGGAAATGTATCGTGGAAGGAATTCAGTTCCTGAATATGAATGTCAATGAATCAGCTGTTTTTGTGAAGTTTAACTTACCAACACCACACATTTAGATCTAGATAAAATCTGGATCATGCACTTTTCATTTGTTTCATTTGTTTTGTTTTTAGCTAAAACTGATTGTGTTACAATTCCAAACTCTAAACCACAAGTGCCATAGATATGCTGTATATTCTTGTCATGTTTCTGAATGTGTGTGTGTGTCTTTGTTGTTTCAGATGGGTCCCAGTACAGCAGCGTTCCAGACGGGATGTTCAGGAAGCCGTCAGAGGGCCAGAGCCTCATCAGCTACCTGTCAGAGCAGGACTTTGGCAGCTGTGCTGACCTCGAAAAGGTCAGTGATCGGTCCAGTGTGATGCAGGAATTGGTCAGGGTTCCCACTTGTCCTGGAAAACCTGGAAATCAATTGACCAATTTTCCGGTCATGGAAAACATAGAGAAGGAGAAACAGTCAAATGTCCTGGAAATGAATTAATTATCCTGGAAAGCTATTTATCCTCCCCCTGCCCTGTGTACCAATGCAGGTTAAAAGTTATGCACATTTATGTCTGTTGTCAGCTTATCTTCTGGGCAGCACCTCACATGACACTACCAGTCAATTCAATTTGACTTTGTTGCAAGATTTAGCGACGTCTTAGACCCCTTTGCACAGGGAATAGGGGCACCCCTAAAATGAGAAGAGAGAAGTGAAAACTTAAACGACCCTACTACATGTTCATTTGACCTGCTGGCGGGTTTTATTTCTACTGTTGTTAATGTAAATTTATGTAATTTATCTCAATGGTAAAATTAAGCAAATTCTGTGACAGATTAAGTTTTAAGTACGGTGTTGAAGTTGATATTATGAAGGAGGGCTGAAAGGAAACCCTTGATCCTCTCTTAATTGACTCCTTATTTCTCCTGCAGGAAAATGCCCATTTCAGCATTTCAGAGTCGCTCATTGCAGCCATCGAGCTGATGAAGTACAACCTGCGGCGTCAGGAGGTGGAGGCCGAGGAGGAGGGAGACAGCGACTGTGAGATTCAACAGCTCAAGCAGAAGATCCGCCTGCGGAGGCAGCAGATCCGTCGGAGCCGGCTGCCGCCCTGCACAGCCTCCCAGCACAGTGAGTCGCCATTTTTACTAGTGGAGATCTGTTTAATGAAAAACATGGAACCCACAACACATTGATAACTATTGTTTCAGTCATTTAGGGGCCTGAACTCATTTTTTTAGCATGTATTTCCTCCTTGCTCAGTAAATTAGCAGCCTAACATTTGATTTCTGTCATTAATTCCTGCCTCATTCTGTCACTGGCAACTGCCTCCTTCCTTTTCTGCAGTTTTCCACTCCACTGATAGCGGAGGCTCGAGGAGGAGCTCCCAGGACTCCTCCCAGGGGTCTGACTCCGGCTCAGCTGAGGAAGTGGAGGAGTGTGAACTACGAGGTAGAGAGAGGGAATGAGGGAACAGAGAGGGGAACATGTACAAAATGAAATGAATGTTTTTGAGCATCAAAACTTGTAGATTAGCATGCATTATTTTACTACTAAAAAACTAACTAGAAATGTATAGAAAGCCTCTGAATAGCGTTTATGTTAAGATATTTTATTCATATCACCACCACATTGGCTTCATTTTTTTTTTTTACCAAGAATGTCACGTTTTGCCATGGAACATAATCATTGGTAGTCTTCAGTGTTACTATTCATAAAGATGCTGCAGTCATGTGAGCCTGCATACCTTTATATGGTCATTATATATTCATAGCCTCTATTCAGTCTTGGGATCGTTTGCGGTTTATTTAAAGCAGTATTTATCAAGTCATTTTAAAATAGTTTTTCTCATAAACCAGGCAAAGATCTGCTCTTTTGTCATTTGTCAGATCATAACCTGCAAAAGACTAATCTCTAACCGATAGATATATCTGTGCATGTTTTGCTTTCTAGATATTAAGCTGTTTTTACGTGTGCATGTACTTGTGTTTGAGTGAATTGAGTGTGTGTGTGTGTAAATGTGTTAAATGCACATTTTGTACATACATGCAAAATGTGTTGTTTTCGGGGGCCATACACCTGCATGACTTCCTCATGTACATGAACACATGTACAGTATCAGCGCAGTTCGCTGTGTGTTTGCAGCTCTGTGGACAGTTTGAAATGTTGATGCTCGTGGTGTCGGTTGTGCTGAGTGTTAGTTTCTGTCTCTCAGATGGCTGTGAGGGTCAGTCCCTGCTGGCGGTGTCACAGAACGGTCTCTCGCTGTCACTCGCCTCCCTCTTCTCAGGTATCCGCAGGCTGGACGGGTTTGGACGAGGCTCCACAGCTACATACAGACTGTGTGCTGAGGCGCTGCTTTTCTGACAGGAAGCTGATGGCTTCACTCCAAACTGAGAATTTCTGCTTTTAAACCTTCCTGCTAAACCCAGATAGCACTTAGAGCAGAGGTGTCAAACATGTGGCCGGCAGACGACTGCACTGCAAAAAATGAAATCTTAAACAAGTGAATTTTTTTGTTTTTGGTACAGTTACTCCAATATTGGGTATAGTTTTCTTGAAATATCTTATTCCATAGGCAGATAACCTGATTCTGAGTTATTGAACTTGAAATAAGTAAAATTGTCTGGCAATGGGAATAATAATTCTACTCATTATTGGACTAATTATACTAAATACATTATATTCATCATATTGTTGAAATTGCACTTTTTTTCTTACGCCATCTCTCCTGTTTTGTAAATTGAAGGTTATGTTAATGTTTATATAATATTTCTTTACATAAAAAGCAGTGTAGAAATTTATAGGTGTTGTTTAAACGTACATTTTTACTGGTCTGGCCCACCTGAGATCAATTTGCTGTGCATGTGGCCCATGAACCAAATGAGTTTGACTCCCCTGACTTAGGGCACCACTTTTTTTTTTTTTTTTATAACTTGCATGAGGTTATGTGGTACCAGCCTGCAGATGCCAAATAAATAAGTACTCAAACTGAATTCATTTTAAATGCCTGTGAGCTAATTGAACTGAGTCAAATCTATTAATTCACTTGACAATTTTGGACAGAAATAATTAATATGATGGAACAACGTAGGATCCAGTAGTAGGATCCAGGCAGAAGTTTAAGCTATAAATCTAGCCGCTCTCCTGACAGTAGCATATTAATTGCCCAAACATCAGAATACTAGATGAGTGTATTGAGAAATAGTTATGTCAGTGACCATCCTCTGCTGGATTCACCCTTTTAGCAGGCAATCACTTCTTAATAGGAAGTTATATTCCTAATTAACAATAATTGGCTGGTGAAAAAGCTAAAGTCTCTATTGAGCTTCAGTCGCCGTGTTATTCAAATGTAGACGTTCCTCACACGGCTCCCTGGTTTTGCGTTGACCTATGAAAATTCATGCAGAGCAGGCCTTCTCTAAGTTTTCAGTTTGGAGTGAAGCCAGCTGCCTCCTCCTCCGCTTAGCTGACCGTGTGCTTGGCTGTATGTGTTGCTGCTTGCTGCTCTGTGCTGCAGGGTTCGGAGGTGTGGGAGGAGATAAGCCTGTACCTGTTAGAGTTTAGAAAGGCTCATGGGAGGAGAGGAGTTAATAATTCAAACTACTCACTAATCCACCCACTCATTCATACGTCCATCCCATTACTCTCTTTTTTTTCAGTGTCCCGTCCATCTTCCTTGTTTTTCTCTCAAGATATTAGTCACCTTGATACTTGTTGCTTTTTCTTAGAAACGTCTTGGTCTTAAATGATGGTTACTGGCAGACAGCTGCACCAGCAAAGTGATGTTTTCATGGAAGGCAAATAAGATGGATTATCTGTGCCTGTTTAATATTTCAGAGACCCATCGTGAACATGTTTGCATCTTATTCATATACAGTATCAGATACTGTTTAAATGTTTTCCTACATGAGCTGTGAATGCTTCTATCTCACCTGATGTTCCCAAATAATTCGTACTAATTTCTCAAAATAATTTCATGTAAACTTAACCAATGCAACCAGTCACTTAACCTGATCTTAACTCAAATGAACAGAACTAAAAGTGTGTGTGTGCGTGCGTGTGTGAACTGCTTACAGGAATGAATGAAAAGAAACTACTCACCTAATGCCAGTGATTCTAATATTTTGCTCCTGATTCTAATATTTTTCTTCTAATCTCTTAATTACATCTCACACCTATGGACACAAAATGACCAGAAATCCTTGCCTTGTTTGCCTTCATGTGATTTTTCTGCCACTAAAGATCATCATCCTGTGTCTGTAGTAGCATTTTGCAGTAGTTACACGCCCCAAAACATCAGTACAAAAGAAGCCAGAGAGTTATTAAACAGATTACATCCTCAGGCCGATCAGATTTTTATGTTTATGGGATTATGACAAGCTAAAAACTTAATTTTGTCCGATTATTCCAGTTAAACCCTCTACCTTTAAATGAATAACAGCGGCCATTTGTTGAATCCTGCAGCTGACAGATTTCCTCATCCAGCTCTTTGCTGCTCTGCAACATGCTTTAGTTTTGAGTGACTGAATCCTGAAGCGCTTTGAGTCAGCTTTATGTGAACAAACAAAAGATGGTTCATAGTCCTACAAGAATTCATGCAGACACATTCCTGCCAAACCAGCACTGCTTATTGTCTTTGCTTACATGTTTGTGGAGCGTTTGGAGAAAATTCTCCATAATCTCTCTGGCTTTCTTGCATGCTATCTTCTAAAATGACTTTGAAAACATGCTTGAAATTAATCAGATGTGATGTTGGGTATTTCTAAAGGCTCGGATTTCCTTTTTGGAATTCTGACATTTAGGCCTCGGATCACTTTTCCTTTTTTTCCTTTTCCTGCTTTAGCAAATAGTGCCATCCCATCTGAAGTCAAACGTTAGCAGCCAATCACCAGACAGACTGAATCATAATCTGACTTTTTCCATTCAAAGAATCACAAAAAAATAAAGATTGTGCAGGTATTTACAATCTTTTAGTCTCTGTGGCTGGTGGCTGACAATGTTTTCTTGTCTGTGTAGCAGTCTCTGCTTCTTCGTGTTATTCATGTTTCTGTTATTTTACTGTTGCTGTGTCTTTCAGATGCAGACATTAAACGCAGCGTGAGCTCTAGCAGCAGATCCTTCCTCAGCTCAGAATCCATGTAAGTAGCATCTTCCAGTTTGCCTTATTCATTTGGTATAAAGTGTTAGAATCTTAATAATCTTAATGTATGCGTCTGTGACAAATAATGGTTGGCAAGATCAAAAACCTCTTTAAAATACAGTTTTAAAAGCATTCATCAGGTCTCTCAAAATTGGTTTTAAGAGAGTTAAACTATCTGGTAGTGAATTCATAGGGTTATACCACATGATGTTTTTGACATTGTTCCTTAAGTCTGTACCTGGTAGAACCAGGTTTACTAAGAAAATACTGTAGAGCAAATGTGAGCGGCGATAGAAAAGTAGAAAAACCAAGAAGATTTCCATCTATGAACATGAATGATTATTAATGATATTTCCTATAATATCAAAAAGATAAACTTCAGGGGATTCTGTAGATGAAGCGTGCATTAAACTGTCATCCGGTGTTTTTAACGCTTTTCTCACCCTCTGTGTGTTTTCAGCTCTCCCTCCTTCCTCCAGTCCAACTCTGCTGAGTCAGTCGCTATGGGTTTGCTGAGGCAGTTTGAGGGCATGCAGCTTCCTGCCGCCTCAGAGCTGGACTGGCTGGTTCCAGAACACGACGCTCCACAGAAGGTACGTTCAGTTCTCTACACACAAAATTATTCATGGCACCAAATAGAATGAATCAAACTAGACTCTTACCACCTTTGCTGTCCCTCAGCTGCTGCCCATCCCCGACTCTCTGCCGATCTCCCCCGACGACGGCGAACACGCAGACATTTACAAGCTGAGGATCCGGGTGAGAGGAAACCTGGAGTGGGCGCCGCCCCGACCGCAGATCATCTTCAACATTCACCCCACCCACAAGTAAGTCCACTGCTTAGTTCAAGGATTTGTTAATAAAGCTTAAAAGACTGTTGCATTTCCTCTGTGAGCCTATGGGAATTTAAATGATTAGAGGTATATTTCAGACACAAAATGAGACTCTTAAGCTAAGTTTTGGTCTTTTCTTTCTTTGTCAGGAGGAAGATAGTCGTGGCTAAACAGAACTTCCGCTGCGCTGGATGCGGCACCCGGATCGACCCAGGTACAACGAGCAATCCCATAAATTCTTCTAAAAAAGAAAAATTCTGCAAAGTGTTTGGTTGTGCTTGAATATTCCCCTCCCCCATGTTTCTGACCCCCCCTCAGACTACATAAAGCGACTGCGTTACTGTGAATACCTCGGCCGTTACTTCTGCCAGTGCTGCCACGAAAACGCCCAGGCCGTGGTTCCCGGCCGAGTTCTGATGAAATGGGACTTCAGCAAGTACTACATCAGCAACTTTGCCCGGGACCTGCTGAGCAAGATCGCCGGAGACCCGCTGTTCAACCCCAGCGACATCAACAGCGGCCTCTACAAGAAGATCAAAGCTTTGGAGGCCGTCAGGGTGAGGAGATGTGATGTTTGTGTACCAGTAACTATGTTGAGGATTCCACCATTACAACCAGTAGCCAATAAACTGATGGAATTCGAAGGATAAACAGCCACTGTGGGCCAAATTATTTCTGTTATGTGCTGAGCATTAAATATCCTAATTGGTAAATAGCAAACTTGCAACCAAGGTTGCTGCTTTACATCCCCAGACTCTGAGTGGAAACCAGACTGAATAAAGCCATTCATGGCCTTGACAAAGATTAAGGTGATACTGAGGGTACTTTTGCTTGTAAAGGAGCTGATCTTCGATTTTGTGCTGTTCACTAGCTCAGATCTTGTTTTTAAAGTCCTCCACTTTGTGATTAGGAACTAGAACTTTGCTAAAAGAGCCTGAATACAAATTAAAGACGTTCCAATGATAAATGTCATAGAACAAAAATTGTTTTAATGATGTGTCTAGGGAGATTCTACCCGCTGACGAATGGAAACCAGAGAAATGACTCAGATTGTCTAAGTGGAACTGACCTTCGCCTTTCATTTTTCTTTTTTCAGGTTTTGAGGATGCAGCTGTTTCACATGAAAAATCTCTTCAAGACCTGTCGCTTTGCTAAAGAGTAAGTTTTTTTTTTTTTGAGCTTCATGATACTTTCAGATCCTTTGTGCGCATGTGCACCAAATCCCATTCCCTGCAAGGCACGGTAACTGTGAGTTTGTGTGTTCGCTTGTGTCCCTCAGGGTTCTGGATCAGTTCGACAGCATGCCGGGTCACATGACCGAGGACCTTCACCTGTTCTCCCTCAACGATCTCACCGCCGTACGCAATGGAGAACTGGCTCCACGGTTAAAAGAGCTGCTAAAACTTGGTACCACGCACGTAGCTGGCTGTGTGGTAAGATCGATAGATAGCCTTTTTATCATTCAGTTTGCTTTAGTACATGTACATAAAATATGTATAAAAACATTTTTATATGGAAGTAGTATGCAATTAATACAAATATAAATGAACAAATTGAAAGAAATAGTTGGTCTGTGAAATGGGTATTAACTTTTACTTAAATGGTCTGAAAAAGACTTGAATTTAACTTGATAATTTAGTGTAATGCTAAAACACAACAAAAAAATAAGTAAAGTATGAAGTGGACTGTCGACAGGATCAGGGACTGTTTCAGTTTATGATTTTTCATGTCTGGTAATCACGCCTAATCACGGCTGGTGATTCTTTTTTTTTTTTTCCCCCCCCGACACCTTTTCACCCGTCTCCAGCTGTGCCAGGCGAAGGGCTTCGTGTGTGAGTTCTGCGGCAACGACAAAGACATCATCTTCCCCTTTCAGCTGAGCAAGTGCCAGCGCTGCGAAGGTGAGCCCTCTCTGCTGGCGGCAGGCCCGGGCGGCCACAGAGCCCCCTCCCCCCGCCTCTCCATCCCACTCACCTGGAGGGACTGGAAGATCCCCAAACCTCGTAGGCTGGCAAGGGCCCTCAGCCAAGACAGGAGGGAGGGGGAGGGAGGGGAGGGGGAAGAGGAGGAGGAGGAGGAGGAGGAGGAGAAGGAAGAAGAGTCAAATCAGGGGGCGGACAGCGGAGAGGGAGAGGAGTCGAGGGGCAAAGCAGAAGCGAGGCAGGAAAAAGAGGGAATGCTTCAAAGTTTGACGCCTAGAAAGCTGTTCAAAGCTTTATCCAGAAGTAAAGGCAGCGAGGAAGAGCAGGAGATGACAAGAGCGACAGAATCAGAGGAGGAAGCAGAGAAAGTAGGAGAGGAGAGGGGGAAGGATCAAAGCGAGGAGGTTCATAGCAAAGAGAGGGCAAAGAGTAAGGAAAGGGGAGATGGGCGCACAAGAAGGGAAAAAGTCAATTTACTTAAAGTTCTTCACATAGAGCGACTAAAGAAGAGCATCTCAAAACAAGAGAGTGACAGCGAAACGTGCAGCAGCCTGGAAAGTTTAGACGAAGTCGGGCAAGAAAGAAAAGGACGGTGGAAGGTGTCAGGGTTAGTGAGTCTAACCAAGGGAATCTCAAAAGGAGAGAGCGAGCACGAGGGGAAAACAGAAGTGAAAGAGGAAGCAAGAGATGAAGGGTCTGAAAAAAGATTAGTGGATGAAGGAGGGGGAACTGGGGAAGCTGGGAAGGAAGGAGAGGAGGATGAGGAAACAGGAGACAAAGGCAAGGAGGAGGCACCCGAAACAGTAGAATCAAGTGTGGGAAAAGCGGGGAAATTTACAATCTCGAAACTGCTGAAACCCCATCAGCTGTCTGCCGTCTTCTCCAGAGAGAGAAGTGAGGGGGACGAGGTCAGGAGGGATGAGAAAAACGAGCTGGATACGGAGAAAGAGCCGGCTGATAAAAGCCAGAATAACTGGAGAAGTCGTAAAACCCGCAAAGCCAGGAGAGTAACAAGAGATGCTAAGATAAGGGCAGAAAAAGAGAGCAAGACAGAGGGAGGAGGAGAGAGAAGTGACGTCAGTGATAAAGCAGAGGAGGGCGGAGGACAAAAGTCAAAGTAATAAACGGATAAACGGTTTCATAGCTGTTCTCCAGGATTGTAAAAATGAAGGAAGACGTTACAGTAGGTTAATATTTGATCTGCTGGACAAAACAACAAATTACAAAACACACAGGATAGATTACAGCAGATGTAATCAGATTATTTCTACTCTTATCAAATTAACGAATGCGTTGTCATATTAGGTTCAGAGCTTTAATTCGGTCACTCATCTGTTTGTATCAGCAGATGTTGCTCTGTCATGTGTAGTTTCGAAACACTTCTTTTAGTACGGCTGCACAATTTTATTCAATGACTTGTCCGATTTTTAGTTTTTTCACCAACATCCAAACAGTAATTTTAACAAAAAGTCCTTCTTAATAAGAAACCATTTCATTTTTAATACATTTGTCAATCAACAGAAAATTCTATCCCCAGGATTTAATCTAGCAAAAAAGGAAAACTGAATTAGAGTCAGAAGGCATCACCTTTGGGGATGTTGTCAGTGCTTTTTGACACTTTATAGACCAAAAGAAGAGATTAATGTCAAAGAAACAGCATTAGTTTACCTTTGGAACAATTGTAAACAGTAATAAGACCGCTAGTCTTGCTAGTCATCCATTGTTTGGTGCTGCTTCTCTATCTCTGCCTCTTTGATCTAACGTTTCACATCCTTTCATCTTGTGGTTTGGGACCATTTTTTCCACACTTCTTCTTCTACTGTTCCCGTTTTGGTGCTTGAATTCCTGGCACTTTGGTGGTTTACGGTCTTTCTCTGTTGTTTTGCAGAGTTTGCACATGTTGGTGGAGGGTTGTTATTTCAGCAGCTGGTTGGTGGTGGATGTGTTTTTGGTTTAGATTCTAGAGGTGTAGATATGTGAAGCTTGGTGACTGAACCAAGGACGCAGTTTTCTGTTTTCGGTTCCAAATTTGTATCAGTCAAACAAGGAGATAAGAGAAGTTACTTGTTGTGGCAACAGATACCAAAGCACAGTTTTTAACACTTCAGTTTTCTCTGGTCATGATTTTGTGTCGGAGCTTTAGTCTGTTGCACATGTTCCCTCTGAGCCAATGGAGGAGTCACTTTTCATTTCAACCAAACATTCCTCTCACTCTTCATCCCAACCGAAGTGATGAGTCACTTTAACACGGACTCTTTCCCAAACTCAGCGGAATCATTGTTGGATGTTGCACTGCCTGGTTGTTTTTAAGCCATTTCTGTTGCTGTTTGGACTTTTTTGTCGAAGGATGAATGTTTTATTGTGTGAATGTGATTCCAGTGTCAGAATGAATGTGTAATTTATGCCTTTTTTTAAAGTTACTTTTACGTCTGCCTGCTATTATTTAAGCTTCATGAAAACATGAAATAAACACTATTTTTTGAATTAAAGTTGCCTGTCATTTCATCAATCCTCCATTCCTTTTTGTTTTTCTTGTAATTTCAACTCAAATCAACCATAGCCAGGAATTGAGTCGTAGCCGTGTGTGTTGGAGCTGATGAGTTCCTCTGGTGGCAGATCAGGACGTGTCTGAACTGGTTCAGGGCGTGGCGTGCGTCTCCCAGCGTGTCGGCCGTCTCTCCGGCCCTCCTCCTCCTGCCTTCTGCCTCGGCCTTTAACGCCTGCTCCTTTTATACCCTCCTCGCACATCCTACCTCCCTCGGGGTCGGATCGTGATTGGCCGCTCTGTCGGGACGTCACGCTCCCCCCTTTTGTCGCCGAACTGGTTAAACCGGTCGCCACTTGTGAACGTTGTTTGGTTAGTCAAATGGGAACTTTGTGAAAAAGGAGCCTCCTGTCACCCGTATACCTCCTGTGAACTCTTTTAACTTTGCAGTGAATGCTTTTGGTAGCACCACTGACGTGATCTTTGTGATTTCTCCCTCCACAGAGTGCCACGCCTGTTACCACCGCAGCTGCTTCCGGACCGGGAAGAACTGCCCGCGGTGCCAGCGGCTGGCGGAGCGCCGGGAGAAGATGGCACGCAAAAACATGGAGGAGCAAGAGGACGAGGGAGGCGGGACCTAGCGCCGCTGCTGGTGGGGGGTTGTGATTTAAAAAAAAAAGACGGAAACTCAGTGGAAAACAAATGAAGAAGAGCACAAACACGACCATGATTGTAGAGACTGACCACGACCCCCCTCCCCCTCTCTGTTCTATCCCTGCAGCTGTTTTCATCTCACTACTTATTGGCAGCGGTTTAGTCGTTCAGGAACATGACCGCTGTTGGTTTTCAGACGTATATATAAATTATATGTTGTAAACCCCATTCACACATGCACTTTATAGTGGGGAGGTGTCCAGCGTGCGGAGGAGGAGGAGGAGGAGGAGGCCGACTTTGTCTTTTATGAAAAGAGACAAACCTCCCCTCGGTGTGGCAGATTTTTAAATTTGCTTTCCTCAAAGAGACGTAGCTTTAAAAGTATTTCCACTTGTAATCCTTTTACATAAGACGCATCAATTAAAGCCCCTATACGATGAAGTCTTGAGAAAACTTTGAAGTCAAATATTCGACACTGTTGCGGCCACGTGGCTCGGATCCTGTGAAGTGATTGACGAAAGATTTGTAGTTTTTTGCAGGGACGTTTTTGCTGTGTTGCAGTTCCATGTGTGAAAAGGGCCAAAGATTGTATAAATTTCTCTGCACTTTGTGAATTGTCTTCTGTGGTAAAACTTAACACATGACAACAAAAAAATAGAGTATTTGACCAGATTATTTTACCCAGGTTTGATATTTCTCCTTCCTACGATCGCAGCTTCTCACAACTGCTTCAACTCTGGTGATTTTATTAGCTACTGGCTTAGCTGAAGTTTGTATTTGTGATTTAAAAAGGCAGGATATATTTAAAGAAAGAATAATAATGATCTTAGATTATGTCATAGTTTCAAGTTTTTTTTTTTTTTAAGAGTTTGATTTCCAGTGCAGATTCTGTATCCTGCCTTTTTTATGTTGAGATTTTTTTATTTTAATTTGAGATCATTGAAGGTATTACTAATCCTTTCTTATCGCCACTCCTTACCGCTCCGTTTTAAGCTATTTTAGCTACGCTAACGTGCCTCTGGGACTATTGAACTTGTACTGGCGGAGCTAGTGACATTGGACAGCTGAATTTAGAGAGGTTACTGAGTCAGTGTTGCAAATGTTTTTAAATGAGAATGCAAATGCTCCATTTTTGTGCTGCTTTGTGTGTGTGTGCGTGTGTGTGATTGCTAGAAAGAGGTGTGTGAATCCGAGTGCTTGTATGTGCACACATCTACCTGCTGTACTCGCGACCATGCAGAAGTGGTTTTGCACCAGCCTAATCAGCACTTGCCTGTTTTCTAACGTCATAGGTTTTTTTTGTATTAATCGAGAAACCGGTTAATTGCACTGATCCTGTCTGTTTCTGTTGGGAGGGCCGAGTCGGGGCTGTCGCTGGGTTTATCCCTGGTGGTCGAAAAGCTGCCGTTTTTTAACAAAACTCCTGTCACCTGGGTCGCATGACTATGAACAAAGCAGATTCTGTTCATACTATCCTCACTATTAGCCCTTTAAGAAAGCAAGCGGCCTACTTTCGAAGCCTTAGTGTTCACATTGAACCTAAATTTTCCTTCTGAGAATGTTTTATTTAAAGGATTTTTATAGAGCTGAAAATATTTCAGAAACATAAAGCGGAAATCATCGGGGGGAAGTTGTGGGAACACGAATGTGCGACCCACCGGAGAAATCCAATTCATCCGAAAATTAAATTTTAGTCTCATGGTTTTGTCCCAAGCGCAGTTTTATGTGCACTGACCTTTTAATAGATTAGACGCCAGAGTACATGCTTTCCTTAATCTATAAACAACCTTCTCTTTATATGTAGAAAACCTCATGAGCGGAACACGCTCTCATGAGACACTACTTAAAGCAATAAATGTGAACTTCAAGTCTCTAAACCCTCACAGACCAAAAAGAGATGAACTGTAGCCGAGTTCTTGAGTTTGAAACCGACTGATTCTTTTTTTTAAAAAGAAACTGAAACGACCACACGACTCGACTGAAAAGCCTCCTCAGCTCAGCAGATTGTTTGTCCTTGGACTGCCTTTAACATGGAGACATGAGGAGATAATTAAAGTGCACTACAGATTAAATTGTCTATTATTAAAATGGTAATTATTGTTATGATTATTACGTGTTATTTTGCCTTTTGTTTGTAATTATATTGACAATAAAAGACTGGCCAGACTGTTAATGAAGGTTATTGTTTGTGTGTGCTTAAAATCACCAGTGAAGGGAAAATGAAAGGACACGGATTTCAACAAAAAGGAAGTCGATATACAAACAAATGTTCTAATCAGAACAGTCTATAGCTTCTAAAATATCAATAACAAAAACTTTATTAAATGCAGAGAATATTATATTTATTAATTATTTCAATCAAAAAGACCTTTGACAGTGGATGACTGGATATACATAGAATGTTGTCACTTATGGAACATTAAAGAATAAAGTGACTCAACATTCTAGTGTGACTTTAAACCTTAAACTGTCCTTTTATTGCATAGTGCAAACTCAAAACTTACATTACCTGGAGTTGAATTAAACTAATTTCAGGTAAGTCAAGGTGGTCAGGAGGTAGTTCCCCATTTCATCATTTTCCCAACTCTTTTTTTATTTGCATGCTTTTATTGAACATATCTCATACGGCCTAAGTAAAATGGCCATTGTCCTGTAGGGCTGTTGCTATTTTAAAAGTGTTTAAAACAGTTTGCTAATCTATAATTTATTTAATCGAAAATTCAATATAAGTTAATAAGTAAGGGACGTTTATTTTTATTTTATTATTAATATTTTTTTAAAGAATTTTCTGGAATTTAATTGACTGAAATAATAATTAAGCTGAAAAATAATATTAATTATAAAAATATATTTTTATTTTAAGTTTTTTTTAAATATTTTTTCTTAAAAATATAAAAAATGCAATATCCTACACAGGTTAAAAAAATAAAATATGACTATTTTTGGCAAAATAAAAACTATTATAGCCTATAACTATGACATTCATGAACAGAAACACTAACTCTCTCTCTTTCATTGTGTACATTAGCTTTTATTAATTCATATATTCATATATTTTCACCTATAATACATTATCTGCATAGCACATGCTATAGATGGTTTATTGTGGTGTTTTTATTTCTAAAGTAAATCTATTACACACATAGTTTAAAACATTTTATACATAAAAGCCTGAATCAGATAAAACCCATAAGCTCCAGTAAGATAATGGCTCCATCTAGTGGAAATTCTCAGTACTTCTGTAAAATGTTAATCATCAACTGTCTTTTTTTTTTTTTAAATAAATGCATCGCAGTGAAAATAAAATGTGGCCTTTAAAAGTTTTTTTTTTTTTTTTTTTTAAATAGGTCCATAAAAACAATTTACATCAGATAATCTATAATCTGGATGATTTGGAGTTCATAATAATAATAATAATGAGAAAGCAGTGTATAAAAATGTATTATTTTAGAGACCAGATAAAAAAGCTTCAGTTTCTCAGCATCCAGATGCAGCAGATGGTTACAAAGCTGGCGGTGATGAAGATGATGTAGGTGCCGAACAGCAGGCGGTCGATCACTATCCCGATCATGTACCATTCCTCCGACGTCTCGGAGCCTTGGAAGTGTTTGTCCACGTGGAGGCGGATGGCCGCCACGCTCCTGCTCAGCTTCTTCAGCTCGTCCAGCAGCGTCTCCTCAGGCTCCGGAGCAGGTTTCTCTGACAGCGTTTCGCTGGAGATCCTGTGGAGCTGTGCCCCCGAGACGCTGATGTTGTTGAGGTTCATCACTGGGTCTATCACAAAGGGACAAAAGCAGCATATTGTTATTACAATAATGGCATCTCTCGATGCTGCTGCCACGTCTGGTAAAATCACCTGAAAGGAGCTTAATCTTTATGTAAATCACCTGAAAGGAGCTTAATCTTTATGTCCTATAAGACAACGACCATTTTACTTAGTGGCTTTTGGCCACTAAGTCATTTTAGTCGTCATTTTAGTCAGTCATTTTCTATACCTGCTTATTCCTCATTAGGGTCACAGGGTCCCAGCGCGTTACAGTGAGAGGCAGGGATACACCCCAGATGGTTGCCAGCCAATCGTGGGGCACACACACCATTCACTCACACACTCACACCTACGGGCAATTTAGAGTCTCCAATTAACCTCAGCATGTTTTTGGACTGTGGGAGGAAGCTGGAGTACCTGGTGAAAACCCACGCAGACACGGGGAGAACATGCAACCTCCACACAGAAAGGTCCCAGACCCAGGACCAAGGAGGTCTTGAACCTGAACCAGTATCAACACTAGGGGCACCACCGTGTCGCCCCTAGTGTTTTAGTAGTAGTAGGAATTTAGTCTAAATTTCACATTATACTTAATTTAATATAAAGTGCTGTGCATATCAATAAGTTCAATAAATACATTTGATTTATTATTTAATTCAACTCCAGGTGATGTAAGTTTGGAGTTTGCTCTATGGAATAAAGAGACAGTTTAAGCCATGTTTAAACTTGATTGGAATGATTATTAAATATAATATTCTCTGCTTTTGATAAAGTTTTTTTTACTGTTTTCCCAAGAAAATGACTCTATAATTCTAATAGATGACCTTTAAACAGTCAGTAACATTATGTAAATGATATATCTCGCTATGGATAGAGAATAGAGAAAAACACAACCATAGTATAATCTGGTGCACAATCAATCAATCAATCAATCAATCAATCAATCAATCGATCTTTTGTGTCATATATGATCTCATGCAGTATAGTTACCTACATCACATGTAGGTAACTATAGCTTAGTTTATGTAGTAAAATATTCTGTGTAGACAAATGACTACAGACCTGAAAAACTGGTTAATACAAGCATAGTAATAATGGAAATGTCCTCCTTTTCAGTCCAGACACTATTTTCCAGCCTGATATTTGACTATCAGTCCATTATTTTATATAGTATAGTTGTTTATACTGAGCTCTACAACACAATTAATGCTCATAATGTACCTGGAGGAGGCTGTTTGAGCGACACCGTGACTCTGTTGCTCTTTTTCTTTGGAGGGAGACAGACGAGGATGGCGAGGTATCGCAGCACCAGGATGCTGAGCCAGTGAGGGACAGCGCTGTACTGGCTGGAGCTGAACTGGATGTTGGTGATGAAGATGGTCTCCAGCAGGCTGCCCACCATCAGAGCCAGGCTGATGGAGAAGAAAACGTCTGCAGGAAACCACAGCGGCAAAAAACAACAAAAAAATACTCACTGGGTAAAAGAATCTCTTCAGGTAATGGATGTTAATATCAAAACTTTATCATCTTGTAGACATGATTCTAACATTCCCAGGTTTCTCTTTACTGTAATGTTACTGTGTTGAACACAGTGAACTCACTGATGAGCGGCGTGGTCTCTCCGGTGGCGGGCAGCAGGTCGTTCATGATGAGCAGGAAGACGGTGTAGCCCAGGATCAGGGTCATCTTGAAGGAGGACCGGTCCACGCTCTGAGGAGGCAGCAGGAAGCTGAACAGGTCCAGAGTGATGAGGAAGCAGCTGGGGACCAGCAGGTTCACCACGTACAGGGTGGACCTGCGCTTCAGAACCAGCTGGGAGGAGGCACGGTATGTTAACCACATGTTGACCACATGTTAACCACATGTTAACCACATGTTGACCACATGTTAACCACATATTAACCACATATTAACCACATATTAACCACATATTAACCACATGTTAACCACATGTTAACCACATGTCAACCACATGTTAACCACATGTTAACCACATGTTAACCACATGTTGACCACATGTTGAGCACATGTTAACCACATGTTAACCACATGTTAACCACATGTTGACCACATGTTAACCACATGTTAACCACATGTCAACCACATGTTAACCACATGTTAACCACATGTTAACCACATGTTGACCACATGTTGAGCACATGTTAACCACATATTAACCACATGTTAACCACATGTCAACCAGATGTTAACCAGATGTTAACCACATGTTAACCAGATGTTATCCACATGTTAACCACATGTCAACCACATGTTAACCACATGTTAACCAGATGTTAACTACATGTTAACCACATGTTAACCACATGTCAACCAGAAGTTAACCACATATTAACCAGATGTTAACCACATGTCAACCAGAAGTTAACCACATGTTAACCACATGTTAACCACATGTTAACCAGATGTTAACCAAATGTCGACCAGATGTTGACCAGATGTTAACCACATGTTAACTACATGTTAACCACATGTTAACTACATGTTAACCACATGTTAACCACATGTCAACCACATGTTTAACCACGTTAACCACATGTTAACCACATGTCAACCAGAAGTTAACCAGATGTTAAACACATGTTAACCACATGTTAACAAGATGTTAACCAGATGTCAACCAGATGTTAACCACATGTTAACCACTTGTCAACCAGAAGTTAACCAGATGTTAACCACATGTCAACCAGATGTTAACCAGATGTTAACCACATGTTATCCACATGTCAACCAGAAGTTAACCAGATGTTAAACACATGTTAACCACATGTTAACAAGATGTTAACCACATGTTAACCACATGTAACCACATGTTAACCACACACATGGATTTGTGTCCAAAATCCATAATATATGCACTTAAAATATAGCTGGTAACTAACTGGCAGTGATTATCTAGAACAGTGATATTCAACAGGGGGTCGGCGACCCCTAGGAGGTCCGTGGAGGTACTGCAGGGGGTCCTCCAAATGAAAAAGAAATTATTTTTATTTTTACCAAAATAATTTGTGAGTTATATATATTTATAATATTATTGTTGAAACTTCAGTCTATCAACATAGACATGATTCCCATCATGTCAGTCGTAGCGCAACATGACAACATGATAACGTCAACTTCAGAGCCGAGAAACAAGCTAGTTAGCTAACAAGCTAGTTAGCTAACAAGCTAGTTAGCTACCATAATTGTTGTTGGCTAAAGACACATAGAGACCCGAGACCTGATGGATAAATTACTAATTACTAATCATCCAATTACTACTACCTTTACTACTACTACCACTACTGTTACTAATCAAATACAGTTATTTCATTTATATTTACAGTTTTAGGTGATTAATTGTATTATAATACAATAACTCAGATTAATGTGATTTATTGTAAAATATAGCAATAGCTTTCAGTTGTATTTACGGTATTAGGTGATTTATTGTAAAATTAAAAAAAAATATTGATTTTTTTAGTTGTATTTAGAGTATTAGGTGATTTACTGTAAAATAAATAATATAATTAAATACAGTGATTTCAGTTATATTTACAGCATTAAGTGATTAGCTATAAAATTAAAAACAATTAAATACTGTGTTATTCCAGTTGTATTTACAGTATTATGTGATTAATTGTATTATAATACAGTAACTCTTTGATTAGTGTGATTTATTGTAAAATATCTACTGTATTAGTCATTTACAGTATTATTACTGTTTTAACACAGGAAATAACTGCAGATTTCACAGCAACATTTTAACAACAATATATATATATATATATATATATATATATATATATATATATATATATATATATATATATATATATATATATAATATTTAATTATTATATCCGTTTTCTGTATTATATGTCTCTAATTAGAATAATTAAAATAAGTAAAAGTACTTACAAAGTATCTGATCTCAGAGTAGCTCGTCTCTTGTATAGTGAGACTAGTTGAAGTCACTTTAACGTCAATGAGCTCCCACTCCCCGTTGGTTTCTATCACATCTTGGGACTCCTTCAGAATGTCTGCAGCATCGGTGCCTTGAATCATCCTTATGTCTGTATCTGGAGCATCAGTCAATGACAAACAGTTTGATTTTGTGTCATTAAATAGAAACAAACCAACATATACTGCATTTTACGACTGAAAACTGTGCAAAGGGCTCAGGAAAACCACAGCGGCCATTGGAATAATTAGTGAATGTTGAAAATCGTCTAACAATGATAAAAATGAATAAAAATAAGTAAAAAATAAATAGATGCAGAGGTCCACACTTAATTTTATTTAAGTGGTTGCATGAAATGAATTTATCTTAAATTGATTGTACTTTTTTCAGTGTGTGCAGAATAAATGTTCTAAGTAGAATTTACTTTAGGATTGGATTTATTTTGCTATACTAAAATGAATTATGTAGATTCAGTCTCTATAATAGCTGAATAGGAAATAAATACAATATATTTATTTTTAATTAAGGCAGTCCTCTATACAAATGGTCCTACATTCTTTCATTGTGGAGTTATAGTGAAATAGTGAAAGTGAAGGACCCCTGGCATCTTCTCAAGGACCCCTAGGGGTCCCCAGACCCCAGGTTGAGAACCACTGACCTAGATATTTCCTGAAGAAAAATGCCTCATCCATTGAGCTGTTGATATCTTGCTTAACTGTGATTGGAACAGCTGTTTCAGTGCAATGAGAGCAGTGATGTGATTGGCTGAGAGTATTTAACTGATCTAGACTTTTCTATGTTGCACTGCTGCACAAACAGGAAGTAAAATAGCAGATGTGCATGTTGCTGCAGCCTTACCAAAGTGTAGATATGATCCGAAGGTCAGGGAGCAGTTTTGGATATCAAAGGGGAACGTGTAGATTCCTAATCGGCAGGTACTGATCACCCTGAGCGGTTTATCATCAAAAACCTGACCTTCGTTGTTTAAGTAGACATAGGGAGTGGTGGGAGATTTGTTCTCATCCATGCTGCAATAGAAGAGGAAAGAAAAATGTTGTCATTTCTAATTGTATTTCACGTTTTAAATAAGCGACAGTTCACGTTTCACACGTTGCTTCAAGGCTCATTTATTTTAATCACCTCTGTCGCTCCTCTGTGGTGAAGCTGATGAAGTTCACGGACTATTTAACATATATATTTTTTTAACTTACAACTCTGAGATGTGGACGTCTGGGACCCAGAGGTTTTCCCGAGGGACGGAGACTCTTTTAGCTCCACATTCCTTCTCATCCCAGCTCAGTCCCGTTATGCCCCACTCCTACAACGACAGTACAGCTGAGAAAATGCAGGGAGTTTCATTCAAAACGCCTATATAGATATTAGGGTAACTTTCCTTGGGAATTAACAGGAATATATGGGAATTAATGGGAATAAACAGGAATAAATCCAACATTTACACAATTGAAGGCCGGCCCTTAACAGGATCCCAACTAAATATAGTTGGGGAAAATATATCGGAGCCTAATCTTGGCTAAAAGAACCAGATTTAAAGGGATAGTTCAACATTTTTGAATATCCGCCCATCATCATGATTCCCATAGTCATAGCATTAGGTGCTTTACCTTGTTTTTTGTTGATACCAGCTGTTTCCAGACCAGCGGAGCGGAGCCGAGAGCTGCTCAGCTACTACTACACTAATGGTATTTTTTGGTTTCTCTCATCAAACTCATCAAATCGACGCTTTCTTAAAATAATTGTCATTTTTTTCAGATTTTTCAGGAAACACAAAAAATGGAACCATTTGTTGAATATATAATATATTCAACAAATGGTTTACTAACAATTTTAATCAAAACAGCTATAACAACAGATTCCTATTGACACACAAACAACAAGGTCAGTCGAACATGGAACATGAGAGAATTAAATGACTTAAGCAAATTTTATATATATATATATATATATATATATATATATATATATATATATATATATATATATATATATATATTTATCTATAATGGTATTAACATTTAACTTGCAAATATTAAATAAAATGTATTCATACAGTAGCTAACTACCTGGTAAGTTAGGTGCTAAAGGTTAAATATGTCCAAAATTCCTGAACTTAACTTCTCATGCTGGAAATTTACTGGAAATTTACCAGAAATTTCAGTTTCATTTTTCAGTTTTCCTGCTATAAATGATAATAAATATCTCTACACCCACAAAGGGTATGTATTTAAACCCTGGTATCAAAAGATACCTACAGCATGACAGAAGTGTCAGAATCAATTTATGTTACTGTGACAGATCGAATATACCTAGAATATTGCAAAAAAAATCTAAAATTATTTTTATGACAGATAAAAATACTTCAACGATCAATTGTTTGTTCATAAATTCATAGAAATCACACTGATATTCATTACATAACATGAAGAATATATTAAGATGTTTAAAAAGGAGATTATGAAATAAATAATCACACAAACAGCTCAAATCTGAATTAAATATAAAAAATAGTCATTAGCTGCCGCCCTATTACTGGTATAATATTAAAGGATTTTCTTATTCTATTGATTATATGGATATTGATGATATAAATTGATGCTGTAACAGTAATGTTGTGTTTTACTACAGATTAAATTACTTTATTAATGTTGGAGCTGAGGTTTTCTACTGTGATTTATGAATAAAACTCAATGCTGCCCCATATCAGCAGGTTTTGGATTTTAACAGGTTAACATTTTGCAGAGGAACATCTTTAAGCAGCTGGTAAATGAAATAACAAATGAATACATTTCAATTTTATTTGAATCAGGTAGGAATGTTTGTATCGCTTGGGATAAAAGTGTGTAATTTATTTGTAAAATCCAGCAGCTATGATGAATACACCTAAAACACTTTGAGACTGGCTTTGATTTACACATGTACTTCAGAATTAATTCACTTTTTTTTTTGTCAGTGTGATGAAAACTTACCAGAACCACCCATAGGAATGTTGTCAGGCTTTGTTCTTTTTCATTCTGAGAATGAGAAATAAATATATCGTTAATGTAATTAAAGCCAGTCGTACAGATCAGGTTCTGATTTGAATTAAATATCGTTAAACAGTGTTAGTGTGAGACTTACCACTCCTAGAATCCCCACCACAGTGAGACTAATGGTTATGTTGATTGGTTCTGAAAAGCTTTTTACAGGACGAATCAGTTTTTTGGGAAATAAATCCTTCTCAAACGCCTCAAACAGGGATTCGGGGCTTGGGCTGGTGCAATTCAGCGCTGCTACCGAACCTGAATTTAAAGGAGAAAATATCCAAAATAAAATTCATGAGTAGCTGAAATATGGAAATATTAAAATGATTGAAACCACAGCCCTTCTCATCTGCCTTAGTATTACAGGACTCTAGTCATTAAATTGCCTCTCACATCTGCCTTTAGGGTCACATCTGCATGTTAATCAGACACTTCAAAAGTTCACCAGTAACTTTTATTAAGTTTCATTTTATTAATTCAGCTGTGTTTAATTTATGGGCCACAATTCAATCTTAAGTTGACTAGTAAGAATTAATGCATAAGAAACTAAATCTACAAAACTCTCCTCCTTTTAATTTAGAGAAATACATAATAAATATTTATATTATAAATTAACCTTCAATTTACAAACAGGAGATTTGACATAAGGAACAATTGCAAATTCAACTATATGATATGTACGATATCCAAGTTATTCCAGGTTGAGATGAATTAAACCTCAAGTGAAAATATCTTGTTTTTGGTACAATTAGTCCAATATTTAGTAGAATTATCTGGTAACATCATGTTCCATTTGCTGATCATTTTGCTTATTTCAGTTTTTTTTCTCGAGTTTGTGTGATTTAGTCTTGTTTTCTCAAAATAAAAATAATTATTTTAGCTATTTTTTTTTTTACCTGATATTGTGGACGTTTTATGTCATAATTCAGACTTTTCTTTATCTCATATCTTGAAAAAAATACTTGAAAAAAGCAAAATAATCTGCCAATTCAACATTATTCAACTCAGTATTAGACTAATTGTATTATTTTCCCCACTGAACAATATTTTTCGATTTGAATCTTTATTTCAAACATGTATGTGAGCACTGGACGGTTTATTACAACTTCCAAAGAAAATAAATTAAAACAAATATAAAATAAAGAAACAAATACATAAATAAAATAATAATAAACAGAAAACAATCAAACAAAAAAAGACATTCTCTTTTTCCTCTTTCCTCCATTTCCTTTTTTCATCTTGTTTCAATTTCTCTATTTTTCCTTCCTATCCCTCCACTAACCACTAAATACATCTATATGTATCTATAGTATCTTTCTCCTAATTATTATTAATAATAGCAATACTACTACGATCAATACTAATAATATTACTAATAATAATAAATACATAAATAAAAAAGATAAACATGTTCAAAAAAGCAGTAGGAAGAAGTTAAATACCTATGAATTCCTACCCCCACACTATTCAGTTACAATGATACAATAATACAATTAAAAATATACAATTATTATTTCCTGTCATTATCTATATGCAACTATAAAATAACAGTTTTAGTTTTTTTAAGCAGCAGGTAAAGTTGTCTCCTTCCTTAATATTTTACCGCTTGACTGACTTGACATTTCTGTGAATAAACATTTTTTAATCACATTTTCTACAGTGGGCCGGATCGGACCCTTTAGCGGTCCGGTTCTGGCCCCCGGGCCGCACGTTTGGCACCCCTGGGCTGATACCCTGATATGTACCACACATGTTCTCATGTAGCCGAGACGCTCGGTCTATAAATAAACCACTCATTATAATCCAGGTACAACAATGCAGATACTTTTATATAAAAAGCTCCCTAATCTTCTTTCAGAGGAGAAATTGAAAGTATAAATTATGAATCACCATCTTTTCTTGACTTATTTTGTTCCATCTTACCGTGAAGCAGCATAAAACAGGTGAGGATGAGCTCGGCTGCTTTAACCTCTGGCATTTTCAGTCCTGGTAAAGTAAAGTCTGTGTGTGGCTTCTTCCTTGTCTTCTCTCTGAGAAGCTGTGCCGGTTACTGGGTGACTGGGGAATATCCACTATGTATTGAAGGTAATGAAGGTAATATTGACTTAGGATTCGTGTTGCGTGACTTAAAACCTTTAGTTAAATTGCCAGTTGCTTGTGGCGGTCCCTGTCACCGGCTCTGTGTTTGCATATCTGCTTGGTTTTTAAAAACATCCTTAAGGAGTGGAGTTGTGTAGGCTATATCAACAAATTCAAATGTATGAGCGTCAGCTGATGCCCAAACAAACCCAACGTGTTTTTCATGTGGCTGGTTTGGCTTCTTCTTCTTACAGTTGTTGGAAGTGTGACATTGTTCTTTCCTTTTTTGGCTTAAAGCTATTTCAGACATAGTTTTATGTTGATTCTACTGACTACTGATTACAGCATGTAATGTTATTATTAACCCATTTAAAACCAGATTTTTCCAAAGATTTCAGGCATATATCAGATAAATCACTATTATCTATCTATGTTTCTATTTTTTTTACTATTTTCTTTGCAGAATATTGCATTTTATGGACACAAATCTGCTCATAAACAAATGATTTTTTGGGATTGAAAATCATAATAATCTAAAGAAAATTACTCTTTCTGGGAGGGTTTGTCCTCGCCATGTTTTTGGGCGAAAGGGACAGGAAGTTGATGACGTCATGTGACAGGAAGAACTTGAGGGCTGCTCAATTATGGAAAAAAAAAAACATTACCACGATTATTTTGGTCAATATCTAAATCACGATTATTCAAACAATTATTTTTTAGTTACACAATGCATTTATTCAGCATGAGTAACTGTGCTTTTTGAATCTGGACATATCAATGTCCAGATTCTTACTCAGCTTTATAGTCTTATTGTACCTTGTAATAATAAAATAGCAGTAGTTAAAAATGTACTCCTGAATAAGTTCAGTCACCTGTTCCTTCATGTATTGGTACTGTTTCACTCATATTCATCAGCAGTTGATAGGAATTTTTCAATGACAATCTGTCACTTTTGTACTTAAAAGTCAAATTTGCTTTATTCACAAAAAGTAAAATATTGAAGCCTAAACTTTTACGCTGAAATTTCTGGGCAGTAGTTTTTTTCTTGTTTGTTTATTATATAGCATATATTCAGTTTGTTTTATTTAGTCATTTATATTTGTATTTATTTATTTATTTATTTATTCATTCATTTCATCATTCATCATTGACAGATTGATTGAATGCTTTTATTATGAAATCAGTTCTTAGTTATTTGACATGATGACAGACTGGCCTGACTGCATTTATCAGGGGGAACCTGAACTCATCAATTTTGTGAAGAAGTCTTTACGACACTAACACGTGGTGGACGGCAATCCTTCCTCCGCACGCTTAAATACGCACTGCACGCGGAGAACGCGGGACTGTGAGGGTTTTTCAGCGGTGAGTGCGGTTTCTGACGTTCATATTTTAAATGTATGTCTTTAGAACGATTTAATATAACTGTCATTAGCGCAAACAATGGTTTATTACTCCCTAAAAGAATATTTTATAGATTTATTGAACTTTTTCGGTGTAAAACTAGCTTAATTGTTTCATGTGTTATTCAGGCACCCAGCATTGCTGCTAGTAAAATATTTAATGTTGATTAATTTTCATGTATTTTTATTGTCATGTTTCCTGTTATTTTGACTAGAAGTAGTTAAAGATTGAATATATTGAATTTTTAATAATTTTTGTATAAAATTGTATATACAATTTTTTAAATTTAAAAAACAAAACAGTTTTTTTCCCCAAAAATATATGTAGTGTGAATTCATTATTTTAAAATTTTTGACGGGTTTGACTATGATTTTCTGTTTACACGTACCAACCAATAGCAACAGAGGAATTATGAGTTGCCAGATATGGTCTCTATGTTTGGCATAGCAAAGCTACTGGGTAAAAAGTTTTTTAAGACTTAGGGTTAGTGCATTATGAATCACAGAAGCAGAGCGACTGGAAAGAGCAAAAACCAGAGTCAATATCTGGGAAGAATATGCCAAATGGACTCCTTTAATGGATTTACATGGCTTCAAAATGCATGTAAAAATGCTCCTTCATCGCTTGATCCACAATGTTACTTGCTTCATTATATGACGTTGACCCTAAATATGACATGGTGGGAGCTGATCACTTGACATAGTTTGCAACAAACCTGGCAACCCGACTGCTGGATTTGTTTTTTGTGTTGCACCTACGATTTTGAGACATTATATGTTGGTATTCTGCCCATTTTACGTGATCCACCTTTAAATTAGTAGCAGCCTGTTGATTAACCAAGTGTGGTAATAATATTTTTTCCATGTGTAAATGATGATCTCAGTAAATTTGAAATCATTAGGGTGTGGCTACACTGTAAATCACTCCCTACCATCGCCATGTCACTGTGAATTTTTTAGGGCTTCTATTTCTGTTTTTATTGGTTTTCGTCTTTAATATACAATGTGTTAAGCTTTTTTATAATTTAAAACTTGTTTAATAATGAACTAAAACTATCAACAGACATCTATTATTGTGCTGTAGAGATATCCACTGAAGTCTTTGTGCTAACCAACTAGCTCTGGCTTGTTCTGTAAAACCACGTCTCCCTCAAGGGGCCATAATGAGTCACTGTAGTCTAGTCTCAGTCCAACATGAAGGGAAGAAGTAGTGTACGGCTGAAAATTACTTGGCTCTGTAACAAGAAAGAAAGGTTGGAGGATGATGGAGCAGGAACCAGCACAGATCCAACAACAGGATCTATACACTATTGCTTGGTATTGTGAACCTATGAAGTAAATAAGAGCACAGTACCTCATTCATATAATCAGTTTGGACTACTTCATTATACTCTGTTATTTAATGTTTCATTACAATAAATAGAACGACAAGTACAGGGTTAAAATCTGTGACCAATTGTTCACATTTGCACCTTTTTGTTGGTAATGCCATATCAAATTTGAATGAGTGACAGTAAAGAAAGACCTGTCTAATGCATTTTATATGAATGACATTTTAAAACTAATTAGTGTTCAGCTGAATTAGAACTAATGTATTATATTTTGCCTCATTCAAACTTTTGTTGACACAGGTCCAATTCACTTCAACCAGAGTTTTAGTCAGACTTTCAGCGTCTGTTTGTTTCCCTTTGTAAATGCAGAAGGTTTAACACGGGTTTCTGAATAAAACCAGAAGGGAGTTATTGTTCCAACACTGACTGATTGAATAATTCAATATTTAAAAGGGCTTACGCTGTTTTTGATCTCAGAGTAGCTTCCATCTTCTAGGATCTTCTCTGGTGATGTGCCCTGAATCATTATACGTATTTTGTTATTCATTCACTTACTCCAAAGTATTAAAATAGCTGTGATATTTAAATTAAAATAATCCATTTAATGATTTTTTTTGCACAGTTGCCCTGACAGCTCATTGTATTATAATCTGTATTTGCAAAAAAGCCATTACTGGGGTGTTTTTGAATACACAACGCAGTCTAAATGAATGTATGCACAGCATATTCATTCGCTCATGTTGGAATTAGTTTAGCACTTTTCACAGTTAAATTTTTCAGTTGGTCTGAATGTGAGATGTAAAACACACTTATCGTTAAATATAAAAAATGTAAAAGTACAGGCCACAGTTAGCTTCTTCACATATTTCGTCTTCACAGGCTTACCAAAGTGTAGATATGGTCCAAAGGTGAGAGAACAGTTTTGGACATCGAAGGGGAAAGTGTAGATTTGTAATTTACTGGCACAGATTCCTCTGACTAGTCTATCATCATAAAAATGACCTTTGTTGTATAGGTAGAGATAGGGAGTTTGTGAAGCTCTGTGCTCGTCCATGCTGCAATAAAACTGAATTGAATTAAAAGCATGTTAATTGCAAATACATCCTCTTAACTTCTATTTAAACATTTATTTTCTGATTCAACTTGCTTGTTTGTATACAATGAAAGAAATAGGGGTATGACAATATTTGTGTGGATGAAACCGTGGATGTTATTTATGTGGTTTTACGGGTTCTTCAGACTAATCCAACATTTAATTTACAGCTCTGAGATTGTAACATCTGGGGTCCAAAAGAGTTCCACATTCTTTCTCATCCAAGCACAGTCCTTCGATGTCCCATTCATATATTAGACAAACAATACTGATGTGAAGTACACTTCAAAATGTAATACTTTTAACTGTTTCATTCAGAAATATCATACATTCATGCAAGCTATGCAGGATAAGATATCAATAACAAGATATCACCACCGGGTGGCCCAAAACAAGCACATGTTTGAAGCTCCATTTACTAGAATATTACCAAACAACAGAAAATTCACAGTGAACTAGAAACCAGGATTTCTTCCTGATCATTACCAAAATTTAATCATCTTCATGTTACTATTCCCAAGAGTTTCTAGAATTCGTGGTCAACATGTTCTATAATAACCTTTGTCCAACACTTAAACTATTGTATTACATAACCAGTGTGCAGATCAAGGTGTTCCACAACAGAAGGGATAAGGAAATCTACATCCTTAATAATAGTATCTCACCAAACAAATTCCCTAATTTCACCAGCTTTTTGGAAACACATTTTTTCAAGTGCATTAAACAAGGATTTAGGGGTTGAACTGGTGCAATTTAATGCTGCTACAAAACCTGATTTGAAGGAAAGAATGCAGAAAATCAAATTCACGAGTAAGTCAAATAGGTGGACATGAAAATATTCACTCATCATGTTTTATGGGTATTGGCACAGAGGCATCCCAGATCTTTTTCTGTGGTAAAAATATAGTAATGCAAAAGGCTAGAATGGCTGCAGTTACTCTTTTTTTCATTATGTTATCTTGAGATCACAAATTAATTGTTTTCTCATAACTATTGATCTTAAAAAGGAGCAGCATATTGCAAGAACATGTGATAATTGGCACAATTGATGGGCTCATGGCTGAGCATCACATCCATATGGAAACTTTGGGATCATATACTATATTTACTTTGGGTACATTACGAGTCAATACAGGTCCAGTATAATAAGATATAATATATGAGATATAATAACAATAATGTGTCAAAATGAAGTTATTGCAAAAGTTCAGCTTCAGTAGTATGGTAGGAAAAATTTCAAAGGTTTAAGACAAGTTGCCTATTCATTGTAATACTCTATAAAACTCTAAAATTTCCAAATACACCAAAAGATGTAAATGACTAGAAGATCTATTTTTTTCCAATCACCTTTCTTTCATTCTTCCTTTTGGAAATGCACAAAATTTAACAGAATTTATCGCCTGTCAGTCTGTCATTCTCATGTCATTTAAGCTTTTAACATGACAATTGCCTCGGCCCATAAAAAGCAAATAAGTCAATGGTCTGATCCACCGGATGGTTCTCCGAAAACAGGCGATATTTCCAGGCTAATGACTAGAAAAGGTTACCTTTGATGCACTGTTGCCTTTAGGCCGAACCTCTTCAAATAGACAGGTCAACTATGGGTCGTTCTTGTGTGCGTGTAAAATGACAAGCGATGTGTTAGCTGTGTGTTCATAGTGAAAAGTAAACATCGGAGCTTAAAATTAAAAGCAGAAGGTCATGCACAGCCGTCCATCCATCTATCTTCTACCACTCTTCTGGTTTGAGTCATGGGGGCAGCAGCCTCAGCAGAGAAGCCCAGACCTTGTCCCCTGGTTGTCCAGCTCTTCCAAGGGAACCCTAAGGCCATCCCAGGCCGACTGAGACGCAATCTGTGTGCAAAAACCAGCAACTTTCTGCTATAGTAAGCAAAACTGAGGAATCCACTGTCTAGAACACCCAAATACCTCAGTACATAGTAGGCAAACAGTACCTGGATGGTTTTCTACAAGTGTGCAAGTGAACAACACTAGCCTATCCCAGAGGTCACTGAGAGGGCAAGATGGCTGATGTAGTATGTCTGAATTGTACCTTCTACCAACTTCCTACGCAAATGCCACTACTGTGGTGTTTGAGATGTAATTACAGGTTATTATGCAGTGCATGCTAAGGGAGCCATAGTCCCTCCAGGGTGTCCTGGGTCTTGGAGGGACATGAAGGGTTCTACTCTGAGCTCATGAGGAAAATCATTTCAGCACTGTTGTCAAAATATTTAACCCTTGTTCCAGCGTGCCAGATCTACCGTGTATGTTACGCCATAACACGCCAATTTGACTAGCCTACCTCCCTTCCTGGCTAAATGGCGGAACAACTCTGATCCCCCCCATTGCGCCTTTGTACCTTATACAGCACAGTGAGGCCACCTTGTCTTCTTCCTTTCTCATTTTTTTGGGGGTAAAATTGTTACTCTTTGAACATATCGCAGGTCCAACAGGAAAACAAGAGACTACTATGTAGATCAGTTGTGGCACGAAAAAAAAAAGTCCAAATAAAGTGAATCAGGCTGCGGTGGATGCTTTTTTAATTTAATTAATTATTTAATTAAATTAAATTTAACATGTAATAAATGTTTGTACAAAATACTGAGCATTTACCTCCACTCCCAGTGTATAATATGTATATTTTCTCACTTCTATGTATTGTTTATCCTGCAGGTTATTGTTAATGTGAGAACCATGGGTGTATGAAGTTATAATACATACATATACATTACATATTTACTGTTAGATTTTGTTTTGTAGAGCTAATTGGCAGCAACTATATTTTCTATTGATGTTCTCTCAGTTTAATTAGCTTATAGCATTTGTTAAATCCTGTCGATGTTATTATTGTAAACTGACATTAACAAGTGACTGAAATGAAAATAACTGGAGTGAAATGAATGTCAATCACAACTGAATGAAGTTCTTCCAGGTATTGTTTATTTCATATAAAATTAGCTTCCTTCAATCTGAACTGGAACAATAGAACAGCAATGTAGAAGAGCTAATTTTATTTGTATAGTTATAACTAATTTGTTATAATACAATAACTTGTGTAGCCAATATGTCTTGCATAAATGCACTGGCTCTAAGAAAATCATCAAAATCATACAAATGTGCGTGTAACTAGCTATAGAAATGAAGCCCCTTAAAACAGCAGTTGTCTACTGATTATATGCCTTCACCCAGATGATGCAGATGGTAATGAAACTGACTGATATGAAGAGAATGTAGAAGCTGAACATCAGGCGGTCTAAGATTAGACCCACTTGGATCCAGTCCTCTGTGATCTGGCTTCCATCCAGCTGCTGCTCCACCTTCAAGCGGATGGCCTGGACGTCCCTGCCCAGCCTCCTCAGCTCCTTCACGGCCTTGTCCTCCAGCACTGGAGGACTCTCGTCAGCTTTATGCTGTGCTCCTACAGTATTGGGTTTTATGTCTATGTTTGATAGAGGGGAAAAAGTATGAAAATGTAAAAGGAAGTCTAGAAATTCTTGTATAATTATATTGTAAGAATTATAACTTGTGCAATATCTTTCTGTAATTTTTCTTTTTCTCTTGTCTCTTTTAGTCATGACCTGTATTTAACCATGCTGTAACTCTTAACCTGTTAAAATCCCAAACTCCCTGATGTGGGGCCAGCATTGAGTTTTATTCATTTTATAGCATGAGAAAACTTTATCTACAATAGTAAATAAAGTATTTTTATCTGTAGTAAAACATAATGCTACTGTTACAGCATCAATATATATCATCAGTATTCACATCATCCATACAATAAGAAAATAGTTTGATATAATATCAGTAGTAGGGCTGCAACTAACCACTATTTTGAACTTAGAAAATACATTATTCATGTTCTGTAATGATCCTCAGTGTGATTTCTATGATTTTTATGGACAAATAATCGATCTATCTTAGTAATTACTGAACTTGCATTGAAGATAATTATAGATAACTATAGATAATTGCAGATAACATTTCATTTTCCCCCTAATTTGGGTTAGTTTGGTCTTGTTTTAAATGTATTATTATTATTTTGCAATGTTCTAACTATATTTGCTCTATAACACCAACAAATTGATTCTGACACTTCTGTAGTCACCTCATATTGTACATTTCTTTTGTTAACAGATTCAGTTATATAACCTTTGTGGTTGTAGAGATATTCTATATTTTTTATCATTTACAGCAAGAAAACTGAAAAACAGGCCTGGAGCGCAATTTCATTGCTGTATACCTGCGATCCTTTGTTCTTTAGGCTTCTGAGGCAGGAAAACCAGACATCCCAGGATCTGCAGAACAAGTACTTGGATCCAATGCGGGACGGGAGAGACGGTAGCAGGAAAACACACCAGGTTGGTGATGACGATAGTCTCCAGTAGACTGCCCACCATCAGAGCCAGGCACAGAGAAAGGAACACATCTGGCATATAGAGATTGGAGAGAGTGTCCACTGAGACCCAGAATAAATAATAAAACTCAAGCTTACACAAGCAATGAATGAAAAGCTTCCTATGCTGTGTCTGATATGTAAATTATATGTAAATTTAACCAGTTTGCCCACATTATCTGTTTATGGATAAGGGTTATGCAAATTAAAGACCGCTGTCAATTTTACAGTAACACTTCATCATGCAACCTGCAGTTTTTCTGTCATCAACACTCCAGCATGCTTTATTTTCTCCACTGAAACTACAGTACAGCAACTACTCTACCGTATTTTAAATGTATCTCTAGAGTCAATTGCAATTCAACAGTTTCTGAGTCTGACGCTGACTTATGAGCGGTATGGTGTTTCCGGTGACGGGCAGAAAGTCGTTCATGGTGAGCAGGAAGACGGTGTAGCCCAGGATCAGGGTCATCTTGAAGGAGGATCTGTCCACGCTTTGAGGAGGCAGCAGGAAGCTGAAGAGGTCCACTGTGATGAGGAAGCAGCTGGGGACCAGCAGGCCTAACACGTACACTGTGGCACGGCGCCGCAGTCTGATCTGTAAAGTGGAGAAAATGGCAAAAGATGTGTAAGTTAACTGGTGTAACTTTTTGTTTTAATTAATTAAATTTTTACACCTTTAGATGATTCAAAATGTCGTAAAACAACTAATCTGCATGCAGTCACTCTGCATTAGAATAGAAATATAATTTCAAATTTGCCTGAAAATATATATAGTACAGAAATGTGTTCTAAGCTGATCATTACACAAAATCCATCATTGTTTTTGAAGTTGCAGAAAAGTTAAGTTAAACATGGTAGGAACAAAAGCTAAGCTTGGTGTGTGAGTGTTCTCAGCTCTTACATTTTTCTCACAGCAACACCAAGTGAAATACAAATATACTATAATAACTGTTCATATAAGCTAGCTAGCTGCACAATTATGGATGTGAATGGGACTTATATGTTGGACCTGATTAAGTCAAACATTTCAGACCGAATAATAAATTAAAAACAGCAAATAAAAGGTTTGCTTGCTTTCAGCTGGCCCATATTTCCTCTCCTATAATCTGAGCTTGAAATGCAATTTACCATCAGTTCACTGTGATTTACAGACATTACAATCAACACACATGAAAAGAAAGCTTATTGAAGAAGGTATTGTCACGCTCAAATTTTTGTTGGAGCTTGTGGACAGTGATCCCCAGCAGCTCCCACTCCCCCTTAGTGGCCATGCGATTCCTGGATTGTGTTGTGATTTCCTCAGCAGATTCACCTAATGATATGTCTACATCAGTGGCTGATGAAAGAAGAGGGAAATGTTACCCCTTACAGACAATTAAAAAAAGCATACAATATAAGAACAATTCTCTTAAAAGAGAATCAGTTATCCTTACACGAGTACATGTAGGAGGTGAATGTAAGGCTGCAGTTCTGTATGTCGAAGGGGAAGGTGTAGATATCAAGGTTACACGAGCTGACAACTTTGGATGGATGACCATCAATTATCTTCCCATTGCTGAACAGAAACACATACGGGACGTTTGGGGCTATGCCGTCCTCCATACTGCAAGTCAAGAACAAGCAGAGGAGTTATGAGTTACGGGAGAACATTGCTCCTTTAATTTATCCACTACTACACACTTTGAGTAGGTGGAAAACAGGAAATATTCATAATTCCTATTCCAAATCCAATTTCTCTGCTGTTTAGCATTGTGCATACACCATAGGGAAATTGGAAAGTATTGATAGATGTATTACACATCGTTGGTTTATGTTGTTTAATGGGATTTGTTGAGAAAAATATGACAATATGGTAGACTAATCCTTTAACAGTTGATACAATATCATTGACTATAATATTATGTATGTATACATACATACAGTGTATAGTTTTATAAAATGTCCGGTATGATGGGACTCACAACTCATTGATTACAATATCAGGCACCCAGAACATGTTTCTGGGGAGAGAAATCTTGTCAGTGCCGCACTGGACCGGGTCCCAAACCGTAAACTCGTTCATCCAATGCTAAAACAACAAAACTGATGTTAGTGCAAAGACGGGCAAGTAATAATGACACCGTTAAGTGAAATTAACACACCATTATGGCAACATCGCTGACTGAGGCGTTTAGATGACCGGTTTCAGTACTTACAAATTCTAGCCAAATATAAGTCTTTAAGAGTTGAGCCTTTTCATCCTGAATGACAAAAGGAGAAGAAAAACAATGTCAGTGTTCTCTAAACTGTTTTCTAAGGTAATGCCACTCAGTTTATTCATTTAAATACAGTAACATTTCAAGACAGCAGCCAAACGATAGAATCTTTATCATATCTGACCCTTTCCACCTTCACCTTCCCATTGGCAATAGACATAAATGTTATGTGATGCTGTATTATCTCTAATACTCATGTTATCACATACATTTGCAGAATTGAATCCTATGTTAAAAATAAAGCCATTCAGAGCGGTATAGAAATGATTTTATTCTGAGAGCCTTGACACACGCTCATTAAAAAATAATAATAATAAAGGTGCATTTAAGCTATTCTGTACACTGTACAATGCTCAATGAACTGAACGTACCACTCCTATTATTCCATACAAGGTGAGGAATGCTGTGATGTTGGTTATAGTCTTATTGTTCATGACAGGTCGGATGCTGCTCAGGTTGAAGACCGCTTTCAGGGCTTCCAGTAGAGCGGGCTGGTTCGGCTGAGAACAGTTCACTGTGGCAGCACCGCAAGGAGCTGAGGAGATTACACAACAATATAAACTTAACATGTGAAGTGATTTTCAGTGGAACTTCAAACACAAAGTGGGTTAAGATATCACAAATATGGTAACGTCTTAGCTTTCAAAAAGATTTTGAAAATTTTGAGGCAACACAAACGTGTGTTTCGCCTACGATATGTTTTGTTCTCCTTCTTCCCTCATTGTCTGAATTATCTGCACCTTTTGTTGCTTTTGATTTTTTTATCCAAAATGTAGGACCTTGTAGTTGTCTTACCAAAAAGCTTTCCTGGTAGAAGAATGAGAACCACAGCCAGTATGGGCTTGACTGATGGAAGACGCCACTAGAATTAAAATAGAGTAACCTCATTAAGGTTGATGGGTAAATGATATAATACAACTTTTCCAGTTACAGGTGATTTATTATGATTGATGGTGAATTCAGCATCAGAAAAATAATATTGGTAACATACACAACGTGTAGGAGGAGATGATGCTTTACCTTCAGTGAGGATTTCTTGGATGTCATGGTGTCATAAGAAAAATCTTTACAGTTGTCAGAGCTGTTTCTTCAGTACCTTGTGCCTGTAGAGCAGAAAGAAAATTGCATTCCTTCATAGAAACATTCAATTTACTTTAACATGAATGGAACAGTCATTTAAATTGACTGCTGGCTTAGCCATAAAAAAACACTATCTGCAAAATGATACCTGCACCTTTCCTGGCAAACTAGCTCCTGCCAGACTAAATTCAGCCTCAGCAGCTGCGATATACGTAGTGGCACTGTAACCCGAAACGTGATGTGGACAAAGTGATGGCGAGTGATGTGGGAAATGGAAATCTCTGCAAGGTAGCTACTTTGCCTGTAGGTGGTTTCAAAAAAACAAAACTGAACCATGGTTTATCTTTTCTACCACAGTGTGTGACTTGCAGAAGGTGAAGGATGACCACAGCAGCCTCAGTGTCACACCTGCTGCTTATATATGCAAATCAATGTGAGGCGAGTTTATCTGTACAGCACATTTCACAAGTGCTTTACATAAAGCACTTAGCATCAAGAATAAGTACAAAAACACAATGTTTTAATTTCTAAAATACTCACCTGCATATATTCATGTATTATAATGTATTTGTGAGAACAAATAATCTTGTTTACAGCTATAGTTTTTCTCTACATGTGTGAAAATACTCATTCATAGACCATAGACCATAGTGCCAAATACAACTTGAATTAGACCAGTTTATTTTAAAACAAGAATACCCACAATGCACATCATACATGCATGTACTTTGAATACTAGTACATGCATGTACTAGTATTCAAAGTACATTCAATTTACTACTATTGAATGTACAAGCTTCATTCGTATATTACATTTGTGTTTTTTAAGAAACCTTGTTCAATGCTTTTCAGTGGACAAATGCATTTGTAAAGAAAACTGACTGAAGAATAAATATGAAACTTCTATGTGCAGGTAGAACAACCAGACAGCATTATAGGTAAATTGTTACTTCTTTATACTCATAAATAGGTGAATTAAAACCAACATAAGCTCATTTATTTGCACAGAAGCCTCTTATACAGGCCTCGCAGTGACTCGGCTCATGGGGACTGTTGACATCAAGGCTTCTGAAAGGCCTGTCCCGCTGGCCCAGGTCTTCACGGTAGCACTTTATTCTGATCTTCTCCACCAAGTTTTCCAGGAGGATGTGGATGTTCTCAGAGGTGACGCTGGGCTTCTCCATTGGGGCTGCGCTGCACATCTTGCAGTTCTGACGGAAGGGCCTCACTTTGACGATCCCCTGCCCGTCTGAAAGGCGCATGTGGAAGACCACCATCACCCGGTTGGAAGGCCAGCTTCTTCTACACATGGTGCAACTGAACCTTTAAAAGACAGAAATCACAGATCGTCTGATTACAGCTTAATTCGAGATGGAATGGAACCTAGAAGGCATCTATATAGTTTTTATATTCCCATTATTAGATATATATAATCGGCCCCTTAACAACTTGCCAAAATTGCATTGGAAACCGCTCTGTATTGGAGCAATAGTCTTAAGGAACAAATCAGATTAAAAGGAGGAGCCATTTCGACAAAGCCTACCTTTTATGCAATGGCTTGCCTAAGGACCTTTGGCCCCATGAATTGGTGTTAAAGTTAGTTAATAAAGTTATATCTTCTCCCAAAATCACCTCATTCAAATCAAATTGGCATAATTTGCCATTCTGACAATATGACAATAATGATTTTGACCATACAGTCTAAGTGTAGTACATACACCACACACAAACCTCAAAAACCACACTTCATGCACCAACTACATTGATCAGGCGTAGCAAACTGACCTTGCACTTGTGTTCCTGATGTACTGCTTCCATCCTGGATTTGGATTGTCAGGCTCAATATTTTCATCAAACTCCAGACGCCAAGAGTCTCCTTGTGTGAGAATCTTTGTTTCAATCTGAAAGATACGAGTCCATTCCGGTTGTGCCATCCTATGAGCGCTACATGTGCTGGCAACTGATAAAGAGCTGCACTTCTGACAGCTGAACTGTCTGTATTGAGCAAATGACTCATCATTAACAAGGCACTGCCCACAACAAATTTGAGAGAAACGAAACTTAAAAGTGGAAACCTGTTTTTCAGGTATACATGGTCATATAGTTAATGAACAGGATGCAGAATCAGTAACATTAGTCATCTAATTGTCATATGGCCCATTTATATGCAGCAATGTAGAGAAGGAAAGCTCATTTCATGAAAATGTAATTCATTTGTGTATGTGAATGGTTAGGGTGCCTTATGAGCCTGATGGATGCCTGAGTTCACCTTTCAGTAGCTACACATACAGGAGATGTTGTTTATGTGGGTTAACATAAGGACAATCACACTCGCAGATAATTGAAAGACTGCAAGAGAAATGAAACTGAACTTTCAGGTCATAACAGCGCCACCTCCTGCTCTTATGCATCGTCACACCCTTTGTTTTTTGTTTCCTTATTCTGACATCACACATTTGCATTACATCCTAATATTTACCTTCTAAACCATATGTTATGTCTACTTCCATCCAAATAATACTAACATAAGCTTATATTTCTATATTTGTATTCACAAACATGGTATTTTGCTGATGGTTTATTTATTTTAATTGATCTAAACATCACAAGGAACAGGATTCTGATTAATAAGTTTTGGCTGGGGCGGAAGAAGACACCCAGCCTGCTATCTGCCTCCCTCCTCAGGTCCTCCCGCTACCTTTTCACTTGCATTTCTATTAAGCCTGATAATAGAAATACCTGGTAAAACCCCTCAGTTAATGGCATTTTCTTCCTAACAGTAACAGTTGCTATAGTAGCTGGGAATTTTTAAACAATAAGTAAGTTTTAAGCAGTAAGTGTAGTTTTGCTGTTAAAGGAATGTTAATTTCTAAGTCTAGATAAACCTACAAGAGCCTTCTACAAAAGGACTTGACTCAAACACACTGAACTGTTTGAGCTTGTAGGTTTAAAAAGAAACAAAAGACAGATAAGCTCTTAATTAAATGCAGTGTGCTTTATTCAGGATATGCAAAAGCTTACAGCAAAATCAATATAGATCAATCAAAATGTTATAAATTCAACAATCAATCAAAGGTATATTATAACAATTCCCTAACCTCTCTCTAATTTCCCCAACTCTGATCTACTCACAAATCCCTTCAATCTGACGGACAACACTGGATGGAAAATCACAATCTCTCAGATGATTGAAGAAAAGGAGAGTTCGGGTTCTTTGGTTTGATGCCTTGAAGATGAGCTCCAGCTCAACCACAGCCCTGGACCAGGATCAGGTGATAATGACCAGTGGTCATCAACCTCTTTCCTTGTCGCATCAGAAGAATCTCCTGGTTGGTGCTGTTCTTCTGTTCTTCAGAGTGTTGCAGTGTCCCCATGCAAGTCAAAAAGTGTCCCTCTTCCTCTTCCTTGGGTTCTTATATTCATTGGTCATACATTAGCTCATTGATACATGGAAAGTTACTGTGGAAAGCACCGTCCTTACCAACAGAGTGATGCCCAGCCCACTTTTTACCAAAGGGCAGCCTAACGTGGCTATTTATAACAATAGCTGATATATATTTAGGTCTGTGGGTTAAAGTTAATAGTCAGCTTTTTGAAAATATAGGTACTTCCCAATTAACAGGCCGCCCGGATCTGTCGATTGCCTGATGCTTTCCTCTGCAACTTTCACTTCCCTATTACACTCCCGGTCTCTGTTTCATAATTCAACGCGTAATTCAACACATTTCATACATCATTAGTTCATCTTTATTACAATTTACACTTCATCAAATCATCAAAAAATTGTATTACTTTGTCATTACTTCTTATTTCAAACAATGTTTATGTTGTACTCACTGGTAATATATTTCAACATTTAATAATTCTCCTCGCCTCCTCTTATTGCATGTTCCTTCTCAGCTTCCAGCTCTGTTTGTTGCTTGATTTTGGCCCCCTCCTCTGGCCTTAAGGTCTCCTCTAGGTCAGGAATGGGCAACATCGTGGTCCTGTGATCAATGATGAACAGCTCACCGCTCTCTTCTGGCTCTGGATCTTTGGGGGATTCGGTGATCACTATCAATCTTGGTTTTCCTATTTTTTGGGTAGGTTTACTGTAGGTTTATACAAAATACCAAATACCTGTGAGAAACCTCTGTCTGTCGTGTCCTGTAGCTCCTGTTTTTTCACCCATGGTAGTTTCTTCATGTGATGTGTTTTTGTCATACACATTTATTATGGGTACACTTTGTCTTTGATCATGTTTGTGACTTGTTATTTGAACTGTTTCCATTAAATCCTCCTCTAAAAAAGATTCCCCTTGGAGATGCACATGGCAGACAATCCTGAGACAAATATCTTTTGATAAATCTTGCAGGAATGGTGGAACTCTCAGGCAAACCTCCTTGCACAGGCGCCTACAATACAGGCCTCGCAATGGGCAGGCTCATGTGGGCTCTTGACTATCCAACGCCGGAAATATCGGTTGTCTTGTTCCTGCTTTTCATTGTAGCACTTGATTCTTATCTTCTTTACCAGATTCTTCAGGAGGATGCTGATGTTTAAATGAGCGATGCTGGGCTCCTCCATGAGGGAGTCTCCGCATCTCTTGCACCTTTGCCGAAAGGGCCTGACCTTGACAGTTCCCTGTCCATCAGTCAAGCGCATGTGGAAGAACACCATCACGACATTGGAAGGCCAACTTCTTCCACACTTGCTGCATTTGAACCTCCAGAAGACAGAAGGCACAGAGTCATTTTTTTTTCTCTTTCACCCAAACACAAACACAAGAATACACAAAGCCTATATAAAACATATTATAAGATAGATAACCCATAATACAAGATAGATACGACACTTTCATTATTGTAACTTATGTATTTATAATTCTGATATTATCAACATAGAGCTACATTGTGCATTACATTTTACTGAAGACAAGATACATAATTTAGAAACTACTTAAGATACATGTTTTTCTGCAAAAGTATCTTAACAATATACAGTACATAGTCTATTATACCATAACGGACAGTATACAGATCATTGATATGCACACTATATAAAGATCAACAGTAATCAAGCATACTGACCAGGCACTTGTTTTCCTTATGTACTCCTTCCAACCCTTCTTTGGATTCCTAGGCTTAATAGTGTGATCAAACTCCAGACTCCAGGAATCCCCATGTCTGAGATCATTTGCTTCAATCTGGAACATATCCGTCCACTTCGGTGGTGTCTTGCTGCCTTCATCCATGGTGCTGGTGGAGTAAAAAAACACAGAACTGTAAGATTATCAGTACAGTGAACAAAAAACTTAAGACAGTAAGCCACTGCTTACAGAAAGGTGGGAGGGAGAACATGAAACTGAAGGCTGGTAACTTCCTGGTCTAATTTCAGTTGATGATATTGCACTGAAGGGGCAATAAGAGGTTAGTTGTTTATTACTGACACCTGACGGACTGTATGAGAAATAGAAACTTAAAACCTTCTTTGTGAAATTCTGCCACCTGCTGAAGCTTTTCTGCCTCACATCATTTAAACATTAAACATCATTCATACACTGCTTATTATATATAATATAATAATACTACCTACCCACCTAACTTCCCACCTACCTACCTATCGCCAGGGAGAACCCTGGGCTAGACCAGGAAACGCCCAAGGTCTCACAATGTAGATAGTCTAATCATAGTTGGTTTTGTTCTTTTCAAAAACACCTCAAAACATTATCCAAAAATATCACAAACTATTTGTTGAAGTCAAAAAATGAACAGTCAGAGCAGGTACAATGCAATGAAATTTTACTGCAATACTACTGACATATGACAAAGCATAATATCAATAGATATGAGGCACAGTCCTGAGTCATCCCATGGGAAAAGTCTGACTTGACCTCCTAGGGTCTTAACCTTTATACCCCATGAAATCCTGCCTATTCGGACTAGTTCTACACCTTAGAAATGGTCCTTCCTCTTTTTTGGCAAAAGTTCTGTGTTTTGTTTTTGACTAAGACTCGGACCCGAATCTTAGTTACGATGAGTATTACCCAATCACTACACTAAGACTGTTTAACCTGGTGGTGGAGGGATTCGCCTAGCTGCTCTCTGCCTACGTCTGAATAGCCCTACGAGCCAGGTACAGTCACTAATCACATTCATTGACGGCAGCTCTCCTCCTAATGATCGATTGCACTTGGTAAATTACTAGGCGTAGTTTAGAGGCTAGGATTGAAAGTCTCCAGGACAGAGTTTTACTTTGCTAGATAAACCATTTCTTAACCTTATGATGTAATAACACTGGCGTTTCCTTTACATCCTCAGTAGAAATCATGGAACTCAATAGTAGTCGTTACTTCTTCTTTTTAGTTAATGCTAAAAGCGTTTAGCAAGGGCACAGCACATTATTAATCATCACATTATCAATCACTACATAATTCTTCGTAATCCTAAATCTAAACAATAACCCTATCTCAGCTTGTCTAGTGATGGTAATGTGGTGGTGACAGATCTAAATTTAGATAGAGAAGGCGCTGTCAGTCTTACGGCCGGTAGCTGAACTCTTCCCAGTCCAAGTCCTAGGTCAGTGAGTCATGCCCTCGATACGGAGGCTGCCGACCCACTGCCTTCAATCCTGACCCTGGGGTGAACAAAGACTTATATTCTAAATTGCAATCCTCAGAAACAGAAGTGATTTCTTTAAGACTACAAGGGAAGCTGAACTTCCCCTGCCCTGTCAAAAAATAAATGGTAAAATTTGTGCAGCTGTGTTAACATTTCATTGACTATAAATCTGTTCATCTTGAAGACGAGTTCTTTCAGAATGAGCTGCTCATCTCAAATAAATAAATTACTTACCTGTACATTCCCATACCGCTTTCTGGTCAATGCATTTCCCCATAGACGCTGAGAGTCTCTGGGACTGCATGGGGCTTTTTTTTCCCATCACCTCGAAACTCGGTGGCCATTGGATAAATGCTGAAAATGTGAGCCGCCCTGATGCTGAGTGTCTCTGCAAGTGAATGGAGTGTGGGCTGGCCTCGTCGCTGAGAGTCCGCATGGTGATTGGAGGAAAAGCAGAACAGAGTTTTGACTGACAGGTTTCAAAAATATATAACATCACTTCAGCTGCATGATTTCAGTCCCATCATGGACTTTGCATGCGAAGTTGAATGTCAAGCAGACTATTTGTTGGCCTTTCCAGAGCAAAATACTTCATTCTTACACTGTAAATAAATCACACTCACCGTATTTCATTGTTTCTTCTTTAAATAATAACCTTTTCTTGTTCTTATTGTTATTGTTGTTGTTCTGGTTTTAATTACCTTTTATTTGATAGTGCAATCATACTCTGCGAGGTCAGAGTGACCAGCTAGCATCACGATGGCAAACAATGCTAACATTGGGCATATATTCATATAAATACAGACATCCCATGTCTCCTGGAAGTTCTGGGAGTCTCCCTGATATTGATAGTAGCTCCCCTCCAGATGTGGGGGACCCAAGGACTTGCCGCAATGCTGCTGTGCATCGGTTTTTTAGATTATTTTCATGCTTTGACATCCTGTCACTGACATCCTGTGTTTCCCTTTAACATTCACACACCTACATTACCTTATTACAACAGCTGGGCAAAGTCCCCTACTTTCTGCAAACATTCTAGAACATTTTGGGGAAGTGCAATCATGTTTCATAATACTGATTTGTTATTTCCACACTTCCTCATACACAATGATACTTTTAGTCTACTTATTCCTTTCAGAATACATTAACACATAAACACTTAATTTCAGCTAGCATTCTTTAGCATAGCTCTTTCTGCAATTTATCTATCTATCCATCTATCCATCTATCCATCCATCCATCCATCCTTTTCTAGCATCTCATTTAAGATTGAATTGTTTTATGTTAGATGGGAGTTGTTCGATTGATTTGTAATTAGAGCCTCATTAAAGCCCAGTAGAAAATAATGATTAGCACTGAATGATCTAAGTCACTTGTGTTTAACCATTGGCCTCAATATGAGCTGACATGTAAAGGGTTTTCTCACTAAATTCTAATTAACTGTGCCCATAATGTTCAGATACCCTGGCTTTTTCACTCAAGAACAATTGATCTGGAACCGAAAACGACCTACTCTGATTATTCTAATACATCAACCCCTAGATTTTTCACAGAATGATTGGGCTTATGTTGTTTGGGCAGTTGCTACAGTTCTGCAATAGTTGGATTTTGCAGGTAGTTGTGCATCTATGTGTGGCACCTGAGCAAATGTTCAAAATGATAAAATATAATGTTAAAAAAAAGATACTTATCATTTCTGTTTCAATTATATCAAATTTAACAGGTCTAAGGAGTAGTGAAGGTAATAGTGACATTCTAGCATAACTAGAAACTATTACTCCAGAGTTGAAGGAACAAGAAAGACAATGGACACACTTAAACACATTAGGGTATAACTCATGGGTGGATTAATCATACAAGTCATAATAATAAAATCTAAAAAATAGCTAAATATGATGAAAAAGATTATAAAAAGAGTAAAAATATAAAAGTAAAAAGGAACAATTCTCATCAAAACCCTATCCTTATTAGCAAAGTCTATAAGGACACAGGCTGCTTTTTAACAGGCCTATTTCAGTAGCTTGGATCCTTTTAAGGCATAATTCTGATAATTCATTGTCGGCACACTTTTTCCTGAGATTTTTGATACATGTAACTTGCTTGATACATATATTGGGTCTATAGGGGGTCATCTAAGGCCTCAGCTGCCCTACTAGTTTAGTTTAGTCTGGGCATAATTCAGCCTCCTGGTCAGCAAGATTGCACATTTTCCCACCTCATTCAACATTTGACAAAGTTATAGTGTTTTAGAACCACATCTCACAGTCTTCTTCAGCAGTTTTCTCAGTTTTGATGGCTCTCCTGTCATCGTTTCCTATTTACTTTCTGGTTTACTGTAAAATGTTAAGGTAAATGGAAAGAACATCTGCACTGTAGTCTTATTTTTGTTTTATTTCAAATTTGTCATGTACAAAAAACGTGTGGAATACAAGAATGACAATAATAAATGATAAAAGATGAAAAGAAGACACACATAAATATACATATATGCAGAAATAACATTGCATTAAGGGTCCCCACAGATGTTTAGTTCTTCATAAGCTCTTGTTTTTCATTATTTTCATAAAAGTTTGCCAGGAGTATCATCATTGTCCTTCAAGTTAATTCCAAACGCAATTTGCACGCCACCGTGCTCTTATTTTGAAACAGGAAACTGAAAATACGTCGCTATGGTAACGGATACAACTCTGCGAAGATTAGCTCATTAAGAAACCGCCTGTCTTCTTTATATATGTCCACGGTATTGAAATTGGAGTTAGCGTTACATTATTGACATGGGGTCAGATGCATACCTCCTAAGACCTAACCACCAGCACAAGTGAGTTGGTTAAACTGGTTTAACATACGTTCGAGCTGGTGAAGTTAGCTTTAGCTGCTAGCTTTAACGTTAGCTAGCGTGAAGCATGATTTAGCTTTGAAAATATAAAACATAAACGCTTTGAAACGACAACGTTTCTGTCATTACTCTCGCGTTAATTAGCTAATACGCATTTGTCATTTAACCTTTATTGTAGTGACGATGTTTGGAACATAAAACAACTGATGTGTTCAGTAACAACCAGCCTGAAAACCTGGAAACGACACAGTATAAAGTGAAACATTCTATTGCTTCATTGTTCACTTTAAAAGTATTAAATATGCATTATATCATATATCAGTCACATATTGTTTGTCATATACAGTAATTATGCACTCCATATTGAAAGTCTGAAATTTATGGGCAATTGGACCAATGGAAGCAGTTTGAAGTTTATGTTCTTCCTTGTTGCTCACTGTTATGTTTTCCAGGTTTAAACCAGCCATTGTGAAGGAGTGCATTCGTGAAATTGTGAGGGAGCGCCTCTCTGGAGTGCGGTACGACGCAGAGGAAGTCCCAGAGCTGTCGAACACACTGGCAAACTGCATTAGGGACAAAGTGAAGAGTGAGTTAATATGCGCCCCTGCTGTACACTAACTATGGCTCATCTGCATTTGTCTCTGCACCCTGCTGCTTATTCCGCTCAGTCTCAAGTGATCAACCCCTCGTTATTCATTTTTTTAAATATCATAAGCAAAAAAGACCTGAGTTCACCAGAAAAGAAAATGCTAAATTAGTATGGTGCATAGTATAATATTAATAATACCAGTAAAATGTCCAGATATTGAATAAATACACTGCCAGCAACACAACTGGAGAACTGAGAAAGAATGACATTATCTGACCATTTAATTTTCATGGGGAATGTGGCATAACATTTTATATATAAGCTTGATTCTCAAAGCAATAAGCTCGACCTTTGAAACAGACTGATGCGTTTGATGGATGTGGCTGGCAGGACAGAATGGAGTTGAAATCCTTGGAGAATGAAACAAGCAGGATGTGAACTGAATAAAAGAATGTGGCCAGAATAATGAGGCTAAATAATACAGAAGTACATGTAGTCTTTATTCAATGTCTTTATTTGTACAAATACAGTCAGCAAGTCCCACTAGTAACATTATGTACTGTTGCTACATGGTAAATGTAGTGAATTAGTACCCATCTAGGTTTTATACCTGCATAATGTAGCCGCACAATTCCTGATGTGTGTCATCATACCTCATTTCCTTAACAGATGCAGGGTTTGACAGATATAAGCTGGTCGTGCAGGTGGTCATCGGAGAACAACGTGGACAGGGAGTCAAGTGAGTCATCGTTTAATTCTGCAAAAAGCTGTGACAGGCTGTAAGAGCTCCTTATTGTCAGAGGAGAGTAGATTGTTGTACTGTTGAAGATTGTTTCATCAGGCAGAAATTGGACAATTTTGGCCCTTCTTACATTTAATTGATAGCTCTTCACTGACAGACACAGATGCACGTTTATGGATTCACTCTTTTCAGCACTGCAAGCTGAAAAACAAACGTAAAGACCCACAATACAATAACACAATACGTAATATATAATATATATAATAGCACTGTTAGCAACATTTGTCTTACCTCACGGCTGGCCTTTAGTTGCCTTCTGATGACATTTGTATTTTTCCTGAAAGTATATGGATCCATCACAAACTTTTACTCGACGATCAATTATAATTTCATGTTCTACATTTCCATATTAAGCTGATGTAATTAATTAAATAATATTTCCTGATATGTAGCCTTCTTCTTTCTTGCCGAGAAGAGTGTGATTACAGTTTCAAAATAAGATTATTCAAGCAATGCTTCACATTCGGTAGCTGATATCAAGTGTATCAAGTGTATTCAAATGAACTAAAATCTGCTCATTTGCATCATCAATGTTTGTAAATACCCTGACAAATTAAAAACTGGAGATGCAATTTTTTGAAGCAATGAAGGTAGTTTGAAGTGAGCTCATAAAATCAATTCTCAATGTCACAAGTAGATATTGACTAGACAAATTTTTCTGCCGAAGTTTCTAGTATTTTAACATTGTATACGCTCCAGTATAATGTTTGTTTGGATTAAATTACTTGTGTTATGTCCCTGATAAGGACCAGGGGATCAGGGTATTCTGATTTCTAACAGGCACAATAAATTCAAAATTAGATCACAATAAGTGAAGTTAATCCATGGCAGTGCCGACCATCACCCTGCTTTTAAAGAGAAGGAGAACTCTTACCAACAAGTACACACTCGCTACTCAATGTCAACGTCAGCTTATGTCAAGACGTGTGCAGCACGGCTGTCAAATGGCTCACTGGCTACTTGTCATGCATTTCTCCGGCATTTAACCACACAGCGAGGGGTGAGCGTTAGCACACGTGAGCTCATTCAGACATTTATAGGAGGAAGGTGCAACCTGTAAAGGAGGAGAATGAGAAAAAGAACAACAAATGCATGTAACAATGTTGTATAAGACTTTTCATACAGGGGTTGACAGCTATTTCTGTTTGTTCCTTAAAAATGATCATCTTTAATCTGTGTCTTACCAGGATGTCTTCAAGATGTTTGTGGGATTCCGACACAGACAACTATGCAGAGGATGTCTATATGAATGTAGGTGCCTTTACTTTGACTTGAGGAGGGAGTAAACCAGGGTTCCTGCAGGGTATTAAAAAGTCTTAAAAGCATTGAATTTATAAATTTGGAAATAATAGTCTTGAATTTTGATATCTGGGTCTTAACATTTGTGCAGTACATAACTTTACTGTACTTTAACTGGTGAGGTTTTAGTAAAAACATTTTTTATATGGAAATAGTACCTGAAAATATTCACTAAGAATCATTTAATAGACTTTTTAGCATTCTGTTTGCTGTGGTGCATCATATTCACAATGCCCTAACTACTAACTATAAATGGTCTCAAGGTCTTAAAAAGACTTGAATTTAACTTGAAAGAAGCTGTAGGAATCCTGGTGAACAGACATCCTCAAAACATTTTCAGTGAAATTAAAAATAGTTTTCTTGCCTTCACAGGACAACTTATTCTGTGCGGTGGCAGTTTTTGGAATCTATTTCTACTGAGAAGGGTGAAGGAGAGGACGCATGACAGAGAATTCTTTCAGAAGAAAAGATGTGAGGTGAACATCCAAATGCGACTGCTCTCTGTCAGAGAGTCAGCTTCACAGTGCATTGACTTGAAGTAACTCTATATGTAATTGCTGCATCTTGGGATCAACGCAGATAATATCCAGCATGTAAATATTCACCGGGGTTTCATTACAAACCATATTATTATTAATACCGTGGCCTCTTAGAAACCGAATTATCACTAAACATGGCCCCTAAAATCACAAAAAAAGTTGTCAAATGGGTTTAATGTCAATGTGACTCACAGACAGGTTTACTGGAGAAGGTGTCTGACTTCACATGCATCAAAGAATATGTGCAATTTTACTGTAAATAACTAAAATAAAATAGTTTGAAGACCTGTTCGATAAAAAGGTTGATTATAGGAATATCACAAGTGACAGATGAAGTAATGGAGGCCGGCAGCACTTGCTGTGTTCAGTATTTTTACTACTTATAGCTGCAAAAACCACAATAAAACCAATGCAATGCAAACTAACTGTTTGGGCCACACTTTGGGAGCTTGACTTACCACAGCAGCTACAGTAGAGGTCAGTGTTTGTCTCTCATCACCATTAAAGGAATAATTGCTGTTGGTCAACTACAGTAATTACACTAACTCAATAGAAAGACTGAAGTAGAATTTGGACCAATGTCTGTCCAGTATATCACAACCCATATGATCATAAACCTGCTGCTCATCTCTTCTGATTGCACCCCCTCTTAATTTGGCTTTGAGTGAAATCCATGTAAATGTCAAATAAGCCTTTAATTTCAGTTTGACACCACATTTTTTTTAATCTTTTGCTGTGGGCATTCTAGTTGGTAATACATACTTCTACTGTAGAAGACTACAAAAATGATACCACATTTTTTTCTTATATAGACTGTCTAGTGAAAATCTCATATCCTGATATGGGTCATTTCATATCCAGCTAAAGATCCATATCACACAATAGCACATTTTCTGTAAATTCAGTTATTAAATAGTCATATAGCTTATTGCATTTTGAATTTTATAAATAAAAGGAACGGTTCACAAGAATGGTTTTCTGGTCTGTCAGACTTTTTACACTCATATGTCGTCTATGCAACAGAAGTAGCCAGAAGGAGTCATTACAATATCTGTCAGCAACAATAAGAAGACCCCTCTCTTCTCTCTGACTTCAGCCCTATCGCTACCTTTCCTGTCTAAAGTATTAGAGAAAGTAGTTTTTAATTATTTGCACTTATTGTAAGATAATAATTGTATCTCTGAAAAGTTTCAGTCTATTTTTATACTTGCATATAGCAATGAAACTGCTCTTTTTTACAGTTTTTCAATGATCTCATACTAACTGTTGATTCAGGAACCGATCCTGCTACTGTTGCCTTCGACACTTGTGGATCATGGGATGCTTTTATCTCCCCTAGAACTGTGTGCAGACATTTAGAGCATAACAAAGGTCACTTTCAACAGTGCCTTCAAATTTCACAGACAAATTATCTCTGTTGTCAAAGCTGCCTCTATTCAATTAAGGCTCCTGGTCTAGCCAAGTTCTAGGCCTATCTCTCCCCTCCACAACCCTCTCCAGAATCTGGAGAGGGTTGTGCATGCTTTCATGAGCTCTCGGCTTGATTACAGTAATTCTTTGCATGTAGGTTTAGACCACTCCTCAATTCGGCGTCTCCAGCGACAGCAGAATGCCGCTGCTCGCCTTTTAACTCACAAACAAAATCGTGACCGCAATATAAAAGTTTCTGGCCTCCCAGCACTGGCTTCCTGTCCTGTTTGGTTTTAGGTTTTTAGTTTTTGGACGACATGGCAGCTCCATACATAGCTCCAGCTAAAGGACTTGGGTCAAGTGATCAGATGCTCCTAGATGATGTACCTAAATCAATCATCAAATCAATAAAATGATTGATTTGCATGGTATATTATCTTTTTAAAATAGAAAAATACAAATACAAATATTTCTATTGTGCAGAAACTGTGGTTACCAGTGTACTTTTACAGCTACTGATATGCAAAATGTCTGTGTGCAGGTAAAAAATAAAGTTCAATTTCAATAATAGAAATATATTTAACATTTAATTCCATTCAGAAAACTGTGAAATTACCTGTGATTGTAAACTGGTCTGAACAGATTTATAGTTCAGGTGAAAATAGTGGGTATCATACACTGTCCCTCTTATCGGCAGCTAAGTTCACATTTTGACACCAAAACGCTCCTTAAACAACTTCCAGCAAAAAACTTGACTGTTTGAAACTGCTGCTGAGGAATCGAATTAACAGTTAATTCCACCTGTTCATTGATTCAGCTCAAAAGAAGCAGAACTCTCAATCCCAGATATTGTAGATAAGAATATTTACTAGAACTGATCTATATGGGAATCCATTATACTCCCCTACAAGGATATAAAATGTTTTAATAAAATGATAGTTGAGTTGGGGCAATAATATACAGTCAACATGTTTCAGCCAAATCATGCTGGCCTTGGATCTGCTCTATTTGTTCCTTTTATAATTATTTCCACCTTTTCACACCCTTAGAGCATCTTCGAACACCGTAACTGTGAGACGCAGTATTGGCAGTGTTATATGAATCGGTCAGCCTTATCACCATTTATGTCATCTTGTGTTATTAAACCCTTCCATCCACAGTTGTGCATTAACTTTTCCCACAAGGCTGCAACACAATTAAACTGGTGTATTGATTTTTTAATGAATAAACGCTCGTCTCTTGAGCCTTAATAACTTTTCCATCTTAAAACCAACAGATAATACCCGGGCTGTGCGGCGGCACCTCTCCTGCTCTGCCAATGATTTTGCAGATAGTCAAAGCAAAACCACCCAAACTGTTCCTTTGTAAGTCGCTTAAATTCAGGTTGACATAATTGAAGTTCAAATTTGCCGAAAGTAGTGACTCCTCAGTGTGGAAATGATCAAATTACCTATTATAGATACCTTAAACAGGATTTTTGTATAGAAATACAAATTTTAAAGACATTCATGCAGGTAATTGAATACTAACCTCTATGAAAAACGCTTATATAAACAATATTTCTGTGTACAACATAAAAATATGATAATCATATCGCTATATGTAGCTGCTATATGTAGGTCTGTATTTTCCAGATGTCAGGCAATTGACAGATCTAATTGAGGCTGGCTATTTTGGAGCATATCGCCTACGAGTGCCCACGTTTCCTCCTGAAAATCACTCTCTTCTGTTTTGCTTATTCATCCATTATGTTTCAGTGCGTACAATTACCCACAGGTTATTATATAAGCTGCATTAGCCAATCACGGTGCACAACAATGAATGAAGTACGTGGATGCAGCTGCTGTCAGGGATCTCACACACTCCCAGGTGAACAGCTGCAGGGAATTAGCAACGGGAGAAGTCTGCTCAACTTTTGGGTCTTGTTGTATTCATAGTGGGTTTTTATGCATTTCATATGAGCTGTTTTTTTAATCATTTATTCAGTACACCTGGTCTTTTGTAGGTGTTATATAATAATATCTAAACATGTTCATCCCAGTCCATGATGAACCTCATTTTTTGCAGCACCTTGGAAGTTGGAATTGTCATCATATCCATTCAAATGGCCTATTTTTGAATAAATAATTCACCCATGTTTAGCCTCTTTTTTAAGCCCTCAAGGTACATTGTAAACTCTCCCTTCAGGCAGCAAGTTCGAGTTTGGGAACCACTAGTTGGTGAGTCTTTCTTTGTTAAAAAATCTTTAAAAACCTTCACAGGTACATTGAAGCTGGGAAACGCAGCTCTGATCTGCAGCATAGTCAGCAGGTGCACATTTTCTTCTGCACTTTCTATTATACAGTAACTATGGTTACCAGTGTCCTTTTTTTTCTTGTTAATGTAACCTTCCATCCCCAGTTGTGAATTGCCTTTTCCCACAAGCCTGAGTAATGATTAGGATGGTTTTTTTTTTCTTTTTCAATAATCTCTCATCTCCTAAACCTTAATTGCTTTTCCATCTCAAAGCCAACAAATGGTCCTAATACCTGCCAACAGATTACTGTAATACAGTAAATGCACATACTTAAAGCTAACAGCTGACAACCTCCAGTTACCAAGCTAAGCAGCTACGCCTCTCCTGCTTTGTCGTTAATTTCAAGAAAGTTAGTGCAAAACTACCTAAACTATTCCTTTGTAATTAATCTAAATTCAGGTTTATAGGGACACTTTTTTGACTCATTTCTGACCATGAAATCCCTTAAACAGGATTTTCATATAGATAAGGCTTACTAACAGCCATTGAGGGCATTCAGGTTAAGATAAATGAATGCAATGAATATTGAGCATCTACCGCCAAGGTAATAGGTAATAAATGGTCTTCAATCAAAAAGGTAAAATATTAAAAGAAAGAAGAAATGGATGGAAAAATGCTTCACAGAAAGCCTCAATGTGCAACCTTGAGTGCATTGTATGACGGGACACATGCAATTCTACATCCATTGTGAAATAGTGTATATGGTGATGTCATTAAAATGATGTATACCACAGCATTATGTAGACCACACATTAACTGACTAAAACCAGTACAGAACTTTTAACAGAATACAAAAGGTCAAAGTTCATCTCATCTCTTCAGCTCATGTATCATAAAAGTCTTCCATCTTTCCAGTGGAAATTACGAGAGTGAGTGGGCGATCATGTGCAATTTTGATGATGGTTTTTGGTATTTACGATAATTACCATAAGATGCGAAAGCACAAATAGACGCCTGCACTCAGAACCCTCTGAACTCTCACTTTGAGGTGCCGATAACGGTCCACTTTTAGTTTTTTCCTCTCTTCTCTCCTTGAAAGAGAGAGAATGATAACTATTAGCTCAATACTTGACTATGGATGTAAAGTAATTAATATTTTGATATCTATGAGTAAATAGTCTTGTTTTTTAGAAGAACTGGAAAAAGACAAAACAATAAACAGCATCTGGACTTAAAGGCCTTCTTCCAGTGAGCGATGGACAGGACAAATATTATGAGGGTGACTGTTTTTTTTTTGGATATTACAGTTGAGGTAATAATTTTGCAGGTCAAATGTTGAGTAAACTTCTCCTTGAGGTCTGTGATGAACAGTTGAGGCACTTATTTACTGCGAGTCTGCAGAAAACAACTTTTATTCTGTCTATTGTATGGATCTCATATGTGGAAAACACAGGAGACCTTCGAGTAATGAAAATGGTGAACTACTTGAAAATGAATTAACCTGTGTCTGCTCTTTATTGAACTATGAATATGGGAAAGTCCGGTCCTCCATATTTAACAGGCAACACAGCATTAGTTTCCCTTTCACAAGCCTTATTTATGCGGTCGACAGACGCCTTATATAAGATAAGATAAAACATATTTTAAGAAGTTCACGTTTTGGTGCTTTTAAGCTCATCTTTCTTTGGAGAAAGGAAAAAACAACTAAAAACAGTGTTTAAAGTGGGGGATATTTTCCCTCAAAAATGTCTAAGTTGCATATAATGGAAAAAATGAGTGGGGTACATTGTACTTTATACATAAAAAGACCAAAAGAAGCAAACTTGGTGTGCAATTTTAAAGGAAGAACACATATTTTATACTCTGAAGTCTATCTGAATTAGGATCTTTTATGAATTTACAACAGCAAAACTGTAACAGATTTAACAACAGATGCAAGATTTGTCAAAAGTCCTTATGAGAGTGAGGCGTGTTTTTGACTGAGAGAGGGGTGATTAAGGGAGGATTGATTGCAAACTGAACTAAACATTAGTCCTGATTAGCACTTCATTAAATCACTTGTAGCGTAACAGTGTAACAGAAACATATAAATGCAATATGAATTGCTGAATTATTAATGCAATTACAATTAGTTTGACCTCATATCTTGGCCTGAACATAAGAACATTTTAAATTATGTAAAATATACTTCTATTCTTACTAATATTTATTCAGCTCCGAGTCTGTGGACAGTGATTGGCTTTTTTGATCTGACGTCCCAAATCTATCCCAAGCTCTCGATTCAAGCATTTTGCATATGTACTCTACCGTTTTCCATGAAAAGTCACACTTATACTTACCACAATGAGTTGTAAAATGAATAGAAAATAGTCATTTACCACATTAGCAATGTATAGAGTGTATTTCTGGTTAGTTTATAGTTACCTACATTGAAAAAATTGTCCATTTCTTTCAAAAATAAGGGCTTTTCTAAGTGATCTTAAACTTTTGAATTTTTAATAACCAAGTAGACCTGGAGGAGCATATCAGCATAAAAGAGGATACTGTTTGGAGAGATTTAAGTAGGTAAATGAAAGTGACACTGTAAAGGTGAAGCACTTTGAGACAACTGTGTTGTAATATTGGGCTATATAAATAAAATTGAATTGAATTGAAAGGGGGGACAAATTCCAATTGGAAATACTGTAATTAGCATACTTATTAGCTTATGACTGTCACCTTTTCCATTTGCTCAGAACAGTACAATGGTAATCAAAGTCACTCTTAACAGATGAGTCAACTTTAATTACCAGACTGTGGGATTTAACATTTTTTTTTTTTTTTTATGAATGCCAATGCAGTAGTTAGCATAATTTTCAGGCTACCGTGAATGGGTGGTTTTTATAATTTAGAGATGATTAATACGTGAAAAATGTAATTTGGTCGTGGTTGGGTGTTCCTTTATCTGCCAGAGACCGGACCTTTTTATTTTATATCCGTTGTCTTCCCAGCAGACAGATAATGTGACCAGTAGAAACACCAGTGTTTGGTTTTTAATGGAGAAAATTGTCAGATTCATTGTCAGTTACTGATAGCTTAAAGCCTAAAGGTGAAATCATGATTATCTTTATAGTTGCAGTATCAAAATTTATTTATGAGAGCATCATTTTAACCCATCGACACAGCAATATATCTTTTATTATTTCATTATCTGAAGACAGACAACATTTATTGCTGTGTTAACGGTTTAGCAATCTCTAGAAGCTGGACTCCAGATCTGGTTAGGAGTCCCAGTAGCTGATTAGATAGTCAACTGCTATAAAATCGGGCGTTTATTCTGTGCACAATGCAAGAAGTGTAATTGCGAAGTTTTGTCAGGTTGAAATGCAAGTCCAGCAGATTCATTCCAAATGGCTACTTAACCTTTCAATGATTGGTAATTGTGAAGCTGCTGATTATCATTTTCATGCGTCATGGCCACACAAAGTTTGAAATCTTTGCAGTGTTTTTCCTACTTTGCTTCACAAGTTTACAATTCTGTTGTCCCACCATTCTCTCTGAAGATAATCATCTCAGAGTAAAAAAAACGACTCTGTGGTTACAGATGGACCTGCAGGAGAAGGGGACAGATTGTACTTGCTTTGACCTTTGAGTTCACTGAGAAAAGTTCCAGGTTCTATTGCAAATGCATCTGGTGACCAATGCCCAAGAGACAAACTGTAAATTCATGGGCTCTGCCGTGTTTAGGAAAGTGGTGTGGGGTGAATTGAAAACCATTTTCCAACTTTGCTATATCATATTATCCTGACTAACACCAGACATCATCTCAATGTAGGTTCTATTTGTTCGTATTGGAGGCATAGTTTAATAAAGCCCGGGGCCGTTTATTGGGAACTAATAACCTCTTATAGCTAATCGTATTACGCTTATGGGATGATGTATCTGATACCTGACGACGATGAGAGCGATAAAGTTGCTCATTTATCAAAATAAACTTGCGGTCTAAATTACTTAAAACAATTTCTAAGGCTGTGCCGAAAGGTAAATTACTGTTTGGATCCACAGTCATCAACAAAATCAGGGTTCTGTGTTTCGTCATCGTCTTGCTTGCACCCTCCCCCCATTCTGTGATTGGTTCCCTAGACGAGGGGAGAATTAGGTCCTTGGTATCTAAATGTCATAGTGAAGTGAATTTGTGTGCAATGAAGCATGGGAATACCCAGGCTACTGTCACATCACTTGCCAAGCAGAAGTAGGCTTCCATAAAGGGGGGTGGGTGGGGATTGCAGAGAGCACTATCTCTGATTTAGCCAAATTACAAATACAGTTGCTTATCTTCACTGGTGTGAAGCTGGAGAGGGAACTCCAACTGATTGGCAGAACCCTTCCCTCTGTCTGTCTGCCACCTATAGGTGATTTAGTTCATATTTAATGTTCTTCTTGACGAAGAGTCAGGACAGTGCCCAACAAATTCTCCATTTTCTTCCTCTTTATTCATTTTTTTTTTTTTAAAGAAATCTGAGGATAGCGTTAATCTTATGTGACAGCATGAATTTACTCCAGAGTTAAGATTTTGTTTGTGCTGGATGCGTGTCTGCATTCACAATCTACTGATGGGCTCTGTTGGAGTTGTGCCTGTGCATTCGTGAGACCTTATTTTCTCATCTTCACCCCTCACACACACCCCCCTCCACAGGGAGAGCCGTCAAAGCGGAGATCACTGTCCGTTATAAGAGGATTGTTTCAATAGCACCTAATGATGCAGAATCAATCTTACAAGCTGGTTCTAGGGCTTCAAGCATCTGTTTCCGCATCTGTCATTTGTGACTTAGAATTTAACAGTAATTATAATAATATGAATAATATAAATATTAATAATGTATGGCCTCAGAAAGGGGGACAAACAAACAAAGGGGATGGGAACATTTTTAAAATTTCTCTTGTGTTAGTTTGCTGTTACCATCCCTTATGTTAATGTGTCCATGTCTTAAATCAGCTGTAAAATACACTAAAAACAATTATTTATCAACCAATTTGTTTCTTATCTTTTGGTTACCTTGTTAGGTTTCCTTAACCATGAAAATAATGGTTTTAATAATGGTTTGGTGTGGGTCTCTGGGCCTTTTTTTGTCAGTATACCCCTCAATATCAATTTAATATAATAAAATGTCAATCAAAAAAAGAGAGAAATCATAGAGAATTGTTTGTTTTTGTGCAGGTAAACTGGATAACAAGAAAAAAAAAGAAATTCCCCTAAAGCTCCAATGATTGGGAGAAGAGCTGTCTGTCATTGTGTTTGCTGAGTTTATTATTTATTATTGTAGTTATTGCTTTATATAGCTTTATACTTTTATAACTGGGTCAAACCTAACACAGAAAGGTCATAATTTCAACCAGAGCATTTTATAATTAAGTGAAAATTGTTTTATTTTGTTGAACAAACAAATTTTCATGGTTATTTTATGCCTTAAATATCTAGAAGGGGTTGATGCCGACCCTTAAAACAACAGAAATCTTTAGCATTGTAGAATTTGTTTCCTGCAAACCGGAGGACTTTCATGAGCCGGTTTTGCTCGTTGGGCTCGATGGGCTAACAACGTGACAGCTACTTGACATCGCAGTCGTCTCGACTGTGTGCTTCTTATGTGACGGCAGCGTCGTGATCAGAGCTCTCAGAGTCTTCAAGGTTTTTGTTTTCATCCGTCTTTTTTTTTTTTTTTTTACCCTCAGTGATAACAGAGAAAAACTGATCAATAGTTTCATTTCCCTGACTGCGTTTGGCCACAGCTGCTGTGAACTGGTAAAAAAGAGAGGAAAGATCATTTTATCATTTTGTAAATGTATTTCATCCAGACACAACATTGAAAGTTCTCAAAATTAAAAGACATCATATGTTTGAATATGTGCATCTAGAACAACACTAGAATTTTTTTTCAAATCTGTCGCCCTATGACGTCCTTTGTCTGTGCTTTTGTTTAACAACTACAATGACTTATCTGTAAAATTAGTCACAAAACTACTATTTTCAGTACCAACAATTTTTGTATAGTATACACCACCTCACCCAAGAGTAGGACGTGTGCCTCAGAGTTCAGTCTGAGCATTTAAAGAAAGCGAATGAGTGGTAATGAAGGTGCACTGTGTATGGTGAAAGTAAAACTATTGCTGATAAAGTGTTTCCCTGGATGATTAATTATCAAAGTAGCATTTTCTTCTTTTCTTTATTGTTTGATTTTGTTTCCAAAGGGAGGAATTTTGATTGAGAGGGAGCTGAACTCTCACTCTCATTTCGCCAAAGGGTGTAATTTGAATTCTTGACAAGTTATTTAAGCACTCACACCACTCCACAGCAGCCATGAAGTACCCTCATTATTCACCTGATGATGGATATTTGTGCCATGAAATTGTTCTACATGCACCATAATTTCTTTTGAAGGTTAAACATGTAATATGCTGAATTGTATTCAAAGAAGATATGCGCACCACAATAGCTGTTAAGTGTAATATAATAACGTATTTAATATAACAGTGAGCATAGGTAGATGCAATCAGAATGATCACATGAATATGAAAAGTTTTATTTTCTAGGTTTTTAAGGTTTTACAGCATTGTTTATTCTTTAAATATATATATACTAGAAGATCTTCTGTCATGTATAAATTCTTTTGGTAAGACTAGACATCTTTAAGACAGTGGTCTATAGAAATTAGACAATGGCATTGAGGATCAGCTAGATACATAATATCTCAATAGAGATGTAAAAAACAGAAATTATTCAGCGAAAATGAAAAAGCACATTAATTGCAGCATGAGCTGTTAATGATTGTCATCACACTAATTACAGGAAAGTTTAGAGAAGATTAAGATTAATTCTCCTATTCATTCTAGATAAAAAATGCATTTATGTGATAGGGTGTTTTGTATAGTTGAGTTTTTTTCTATCCCCTCTGCCATTTCTACTGCCAGAGCGTGTACCTGCAGAGCTGTAGTCGAAACGCTTATTTTGGAAATTCAGTTGTCTAAAAACAGCATGGGCCTAATCAGTGGAGCTGCAAGAGATTTTTGTTCTGTGAAAATCCAGATTACATTAAATGACAGAATGACAACTTTATAATAAGGCATATTTAAACAATAAAAAAACTAAAAATTAAAAAAGGCTGATGCTTACAGATAAGATAACAACATAATACAACCAATTAAACCACAGTTAACCCTTTGTTGAATGGAGCTGCCATATGTATTGTTTGCTTGCTTTACTCCTTGGAGCGAGTGTTCTCATCTCAGATCTCAGTGAATTCAAACAAACATGAACAAAACACATGTCTGCACAGAGGTATTGCTTGTGAGAATGTCGTTATTAAAAAAAACAACACAAACTCTTCTCATTGGCCTCCCCATTAACACACCTGCTGCTAGACATGGCCCTGCATTGGACATAGAGTTTCAGCATAAAGTTCAGTCAGGAAGACTAAAATATTCCTTACTGCCATTTCCTGGGCTGTGATCTAATAACAGCTGATCACATCTACTGGTCTGATCCAACCAGTAGCACAGCGACTGTCATCCTGTCAGTCCATCTCTAGCTGTATATGCTGTGTTGTATATGTGTGTTTTTTTTTTTGCTGATTTTGATGGATGTCAAATTCAGATGATAGGATTGAGGCTGATTAATGCGAAACAGCTTCCAATACACTGGCAACTCTCCTCAACTCAAGGATGGTTGCTCTGCAAAATGAATGCAAGTATAATGGCGACGTTAATTGCTCAACGTATCAATCTCACAACTTCAGGAGCTGGCCGAAGAGATGATCTCCAATCACAAAGTTGTCTCTGCCAGCTCTGCCTGTACCAATCAAGCAGATGCAGTTTCTGAGGACGCTCTCACACCACTAGTTTGATTATTGCTTTTAGACTACAGCGCGGTCCACTTTCACACCTGCAAATTAACCAAAATTGAGAAATTGTAGAATTAATAGCAAATTTGGATTATGGAGGGACACATTGCTACTTGCTCTTTTCTTTGTGCCTTATATCCTCTGTACTGACCATTTTTGGCAAGTATCCAATTCCAAAATGAGTCATGGCTGTGTCTGAGGAAGATGCATTTCAGGCAGAGGTTCTCATTTGTGAAAATAGCTTCCCTGCCTGAAATTTCACGCTATTTTCCATGAGTGAGGTCATTTGGGATGAACATCGTTCTAAAGACCCACTAGGTAGGCTATGAAATAATTAGTATCCCCTCGTTTGGAACTGAGCTTGCAATCCCACCAGAGGGATCCCACCAAAGTTTGTCATTTGGTGCAGTGGAGTCAAGCGGACCAAGACCACATCTTTTGGGAGGTCTCGGTCAAATCAAACTAAGTGCCTTTGTTTCGAATGGACCTTAAGCACCTACAGACATCAGAGGAGGCACTAACATCCATGTTTATGGCAAGGTCCATGCAGAGAATCGATTTTTGGCTCCGATCTTTTGAAGAGTCTCATGCAATTCAATCAACCCGTGCATCTCAAATCCTTCTGCTTCAGGCATCAGCTCCAGTGCTGCAGCATTTCCTTCATCACTCCCGTCATACCTCGGCATTCCTTGGCCTCACTTGCTTTTCCCACTCCCATGTAAGATAGACATTATGTTCCTTCAGGTGCTAACATTTCTTTCCAATTAAGGTCTGAAATTCTGTAAGGAAAAGAACTAAATCAGTCCAATTCTGCAGGGAAGCAAAATTTCCACGGGGGAACATTTCACAGTGGTGATTAAAGTGGCTAATCTGAGAATGACAGGAGACATGCATATTGGTAATAACTTGATACATATTTGTCTTGGTTGACCTACATTTCTTAAAGCAGTACCACAAAGCTTTTTCAGTCGAAGTAGCGCTGTGTATAATCTAATACTCTGCTCAATTAGTCAGTGTCACTCAAGCTCTCAAGCTGTGAGGTGCTGCACTTGAGGCAATTTTGATCATTCGGGGTTTCTCTGCCCCAGGTTATCATTTTTTCTCCCGACAGCCGGGGGGCCCTCCTAAAGCAAGAAATGATTTCTTTTCAGCAGAGAGAGCAAATTGACATCCACGGCCAGTGCTGAGGTTCCACAAAGAGTCCATATATAATAACTTAAAATAAAAATGTTTGCACCGTCCTTGGCAGAGTCGTCATGGCGCCAAGAGTTTAAATCAGAAAGGCATCCCTCTACTCCAATAAATATCCCAGCACATGATCAGAACTGGCTTTTAATCCTTTTCGTTGATCATTTGGTCAAAGGTCTTTCTCATGGGCATTTCACCAGCAGCCTCAAGAACCAGGCATTTTCTCTTAGCTGCTTGAAAAGGGGCTTGATAAAGGATATTTAATTAGTACATGGAAATCTCCGCCATTTCCTGTCTGGTACTAGTTCGGTTGGAGTAGCAACGAGGAAATATCCAGGGAAGACAAAGGTAATATTTAACCTTTCCCAAGAGTTAACACTCATATTCCACCCAAGCCTTTTTCACTTTACTATTCCTCTGTCTGACAACTAGCCGGGCAGGAAGAATCTCCTTCCCAGTGGCGTCTTTTTGTATTAAAATGAAAATCACAAATGTACTTTGCGGTGTCCTTCACATTTGGCTCCAGAACCAGTCCTTTCTTCTGCAATCAGTGGTTCCGAGCCATGTGCTGGATTCTATTAAATCCAGTAGGAGTACCGTCTTTTCTCCACCTCCAGTTTCTGGGTATTTCACTGGCCACAAATGACATTAAGAAAAAGATTCTCTTCCAGAAGAGAAATTCAAGCCATTCCCAAAATTACCCAGGCTTTTGCTGCGATAGAAAATGACTGTTTTTTTTCCTCGGGCTCTTAAATTAATGCGGCGCGCATCATCCCTCACGGTCCCTCATTTATCTCCAGACTCTGCTTCTGGTTCTGGCTTCATCCGTGCGTAATTTGCATGTCATCATTTCATTAAATGAAGGTTGCTACTCCATTATTACTACTATTCTGTTCACGATTTTTGGGATCTGTTGAATGGTGTGGCAGTTTTTATTTATTTTTTTTTTTTTAATGAAGATCTCGTCCATTCCTCCAACCCATGAGAAAACCCATCTGTAGGTTTCCGTACCTATTTTCAAGGGCAATGGTTCGCCACCTTTTCCTGAACTAGATTCCTCCTCTGCCTTGTTTGAAAATATATCCCATCACCGTCATGTTCCACATGTGGAAAACGCATTGCAGATCAATGTGATAATGAAGCAGTTGTCGACAATATTGATAAAGGGTTTTCATCCGGTACTGAATTCACGCCGATCGTTAGATGCATTACTTGGCTATCAGTCACATGAACCTTTATCATCACAACCCACCACGTGCCATGTCATGCAAACGTTATCGCAGATTTTCCATCCCGTTTCAATTTTCTGGTGTTCGAGAGGCTTTGCCCAGAAGCCAGCCTGACGCCCAGAAGCAGTTTCCCCCTCTATCAGCACTAGCCTTGTACTAAATCAGCTTTCCATCCCAGTCCTATTTAGCTTCTGCAAGGTTTTATATGAGAAGGTTTACCGGCTTCTACCCGTAAGTCTCAAGATTTTTCCTGGAAAATTGTATTTGTTTTGTGTTATTCTGAATCTGGTACTACAGCCTGTTACCATCAACTCTATGCATTTATTTGCTATGTATTATTATTATATGGATATTCACCAGTTTACACCACAGAAGTCTGGTTGGATGTATTCAATTTAATGCTAGAATCTTTGATCCATCTTTTCCCATCTTACTTTCCAACCAGGCTATTAAATTGCTGTTTAAAAGCAGACAATAGACTCCCCATCGCTCTTTTCCATGCTGCATCAATCTGTCTCGATGCAGCATGGATGACTCGACCTTGACTGTTCTTTTCTAAGAAACAGTCTTCTTAAAGTGTGATGAATTTACCTTTCACCCAGAACATTTTAATCTTTTCCTTAAAAACAATGAAGCAGAAGGCGATTGCTCAGTAGTCATTGTTCACAGTGATTCACAGCGATTCTGTCATTTTCAATCCATGTACCCCATGTCCGAGGCCTGGTTGAGCTTTCACTTTAGGCAGATCCTTCATAAATGTAATGTAACCTGTAACCACAAATGGTGCAATCTCTGCAGCCATACAGGGTTTGTCATCAGCTTCTTTCAACAAATAGGAAATTCCGTTGTGTATGACCAGATGCATAAGCATTTATTAAAGCTCAAAGATCTTTAATGGTTTATAGTAGCAAGTACACATAACTGGTGGTCGGTGTTCAATTCAATTCAATTTTATTTATAGCCCAACATCTCAACACAGTTGCCTCACTGGGCTTCACAAAATTCAGTCAGCGACCCAGACATCCCCCCACCTTAGACCCTCCTTCGCGACAAGGAAAAACTCCAAAACCCAGTGGGAAAAAGGAGAAACCTCAGGGAGAAGGAGAGATCCACTCCCATGGACGGACAGGCTATAGATGAACCAGGACTGACAGACATGCATCTGATGATGATTTATCAGTCTGTGAGATGTAAAAATGATTCAGTCTGTAGAGAATCGGGGGGCCTTGATGAGTCGCATCAGGAGTCGTCATCATTGGGCCTCATGCGGCTGAACTGAAGCAGTAGCCACTCCCAGTAATAAATGTGTAGTGGACGTCGTGCAGGATCACAGCAGCAGGTGTTCTACTGTACTGCTGAGATCTCTAATCGAAATTGGGTTATGTTTAGTTTTTCTCACCCACACTGTAGCTGTCATGCAGTCACTACTTGTTGAGTCTTGTTTACAGATCATTACTGGACACTAGCCTGTGAAGGCTTGAGCATCATCTTAAACCAGGTATTTCTGCTCAGTCAGTATTGCAGGCTACTGTTATATTATTATGTGTCATGCTCTTCCAGATTCTCTTTTCTCCAGCAGGTTATGCATCTCTTGTATGTTAAGTGGCTTCTTTCATTCCTTCTCAGAAAGTATGGGATCATTCTATATTTGCTTTATTTTGGAGTTCGCACTCCTCCTTTTTGCAGCTGATGAGGGACAAGGCCTCTTTGATCCCAACTATCCTTGTACACTAGGCCAAGTTATTGTTCAATAAACATCATTATCCAATCATCTTGTCTACGCTACATCTAGAGGTGCAAAAGTGTCCAATAAGGATATAATTTCTATGGATACTAGGCTGGCAATGAACTAATGAATTAATACTGATAGTGGGGATTAAATGATCTCTTGTGCAGTGAACTTAGTACTGTGATATCAACAGCGACCAAATCCAAATGTCCGCTAATGTCCGCCAAATGTCAGTTAGCATGTCTAATAGGCCTAGGCCTAATGATTTAGATATGCTTGTCGTAATCTACAAGATTCATGAGCTCTGGGATTTTTCATTACATTGTCATCATATTAGATGAAGGGAACCCTCAGCTGAGCTGTTTAATGTAACATTGACCTAGTATTTAGATGTTTTACTCTGAATATCAGACATTATACTATCACATCAAATAAGTATCTCTAATTGATTTCAAACAGAAGTCTCTGTTTAGATACGTGTTTTAGCTTTTGTATAGAGGACTGCTATAATTTAAAATGAATAGTCAGTCATTTTCTATACCTGCTTATTCCTCATTAGGGTCGCAGGGGTCTGCTGGAGCCTATCCCAGCGCGTTATGGTGAGAGGCAGGGATACACCCCAAAGGGTCACCAGCCAATCGTGGGGCACACACACCATTCACTCACACACTCACATCTACAGGCAATTTGGAGTCTCCAATTAACCTCAGCATGTGTTTGGACTGTGGGAGGAAGCCGGAGTACCCGGTGAAAACCCACGCAGACACAGGGAGAACATGCAAACTCCACACAGAAAGGTCCCAGACCCAGGACCAAGGAGGTCTTGAACCTGCGACCTTCTTGCTGTGAGGCAATAGTGCTAACCCCTGCGCCACCGTGTCTGCCTACAACATTCTGCATGTAATTATTTTGTAGTATTTATAGTAGTATTTGTAGTACCTACTACTTGTGTATTATTATTTTTTTAAGTTGAATTTATTTAATTTAGAATTTTATTTTTTATTTCTTATATTGAGGTGAAAATGAATGGGTGGAATGAATACATAAACAATACATTTTAAAAAAACTAACTTTAAAAACTAATACACAAATTAAATTGATGTATAATTTCAATGGGGTCCGAGGTCTAGTTTTCGTGAGTTTAAGGGTCCTTGATATTAAAAATATTGCGAATCACTGTTTTAGAAAACCTTAATGCTGATATTCAGGGTGTTGGATTACAAGATCAGTAACTTGGCATTTGTTTCATCTTTGACATTTAATCGCTCTGCTGCCCAGTTGCTGTAATGTATGTATCTCAGTGTTCGGTGCTATTGGGTTAACACTGAACCAAGGATTCAATCTACATGTAAATTTAATTTTGATTCAGCATATATTCATTTTTTTTCACACAGTCAGCTGACTCTGGATCATATAATAATAAAATCTATAGACACAAGGACAAAGATTAAAAAAAGTTACAAGATGACCTTGCATACCGCATTGCAACAGTACTATGACAGCTTTATTTTTTTTTTTTACATATTACCATAGGTGGTATGCATGAAAAGTGTAGATGTTCCAAGGAATATTGTAGATAAATGCTGGGATAATGCCTCTTGTCTTTCATAGCACTGAATATTTTTGAATTACTTTGCTTCTCACACCGATGGACGATTAGCAGCACATTCCCATTCTGATCTTTTCTACTTATTGTCATGTTTTCCAATGACATTGTCTTTATTTCACGCCAAAGGAACATGTAATGTGACAGCACTAGAAGTCCAACAATGGACCAGCCCCCTCCTTTGGGTGTGGGTGTGATCCCGGGTATAAAGTTCAGCAGTCGACTGGCTATCTGTCGTAATTCCCACAAAATGACAAGATCCATTTTGTTTTTCATTTATAACAACCGCCCGTTGGGGGTCCTACACGCTCAATTTACAATCCCACAATCCCCTGTGAGTTTTGGCTTTTTCATCAGTAAACGACAAACAAGTGTTAGCTAACGTTTCATCAGTTTTTTTTTCTTTTACAAGAGGGACAGCAGGGTATTCGTTGCCTTTTTCTACTCCTTTCATTGTGAATATTGTTTGCGAACAATTAAGGCACCGGGAGAGATGGCTCTTCTGTTAAGTTGGTAGGCTATGATGTTTTTTTTCCAAAAAAACAGATATAAACAGGACAAAAGTGAATTTGTCAGCTCAAGATTCTTCAAGAAGACACACTCCTCAAAAACAAAAGCAGTTTAATATTGTTCATCAAATGTAATTCCATAGATATAAGATTCAAAAGCATGAAGACATTTAGCAGGATTTTATATAAGTATACACAAAACCACAGTAAACGGGTACACAACTGCAGATTGACATTCTTGATATATGAAATAGCAATTTCTCATTATATCTCATAAGCATGTGTGTAATTTACTGTATAATACAATGTATTTCATACAGATCATTTACATCACACATCACAGAACATTCCAGTAGCAGTATCATTAATAAAATACATTCTTTACTCTTTTTACACATTGGTCCCTCTTCAATATTTTTATCCTTTTTTGCATTTATTTACAATCAAGTTTACCACATTCTTCACTTCTTACTGTCCATTGGTTTTACCTTTCTGTGGTATAACTCTTAAATTCCACGAGTTTTGTTAACTGTTATCATGAAAAAACATTTTTTCATTTAAATGAAATCTGTACATTACATTAGATGTCAATCACCAGTGGTGGACTCAGACTTTTTGAACATAAAAGGCACCTGATGCCCCCACCCCACCCCCACCTCAGAACAATCCCATCTACTTCATTTATATGGCACATTTTAAGAACAAGGTTCTGCATCAAGAATAAATAAAACACAATAAGATTATAATACACAGTTAAATAAATACAAGCATATAAAAATATACATACAATACATGAAGATACAACAAAAAACATAGATTTAAAAAACAAAAAAACCTTTTAAGAGTAAACTGTTGTAGTGATATAAAAGGAGAATTGTTTTGGCCATGGCCTTTTTATGGTCATTTGTGATTTTTCTCCTCAATGGACAACAGCAGAAGGTCTGACAGCCTAAATGTACCTTCATTACTGGCACCTTACAGCTTTGGATCCAACCTGTCAACAAAGAGCTGCCTCTAGCTGTAATTTGTTAGATCAGATCCCTTTTTCTTAAAATTGTTTTCAAATTCCCTTTAAAAATGTGTTGCTGGCTTTCTGTTCTACAAGTGGAAGTTAATCCAACCTAAAGGGTTGTAAATACATTTTGAGAAACCAATACTCTGATTTCCTTAAAGATTTTACAACTCCACAGTATTGATTTTCAATTTGTGTTAAATATTTAGTATAAAGATATACAGCACATATCTAACTAGTTACTATTTACCCAGCATATTAATTACAGCTTTGGACAGGCCTAAGCATAAAATCAACCTTAGAAAATACAGTCTACATAAGAAGACTGTATTTTTATATATATATTTTATATTATATATTAAGGTAATTAAACCTTAATACAATGTTATAATGTAATGGGACAGAAGAAAATAGTGAATATCACTGTACCAACATCAATTTAATGGAATAATATCAGCTACAACAACTGCAAAATGTTTTTAATGGCATTTTATTTACTACATGAAGAATAATTTAATTTCTACAATGAACGACCAGTTAACTTCATCTTAAAGGCATCAACTCATGTTCTTCACTAGAAGGGCACATCATAGGGCACTTCACTGCTTTTCATTTCTTTGGGCACCTAATTCTGCACTTCAACCTCAAATTCACCCCATTACAACAACTCAAGGGCCATGTTTGAATAGTGATGGCAGCCACGAGGGCTCTTCAATCCTCTTCACCTCCATTTATAAGTAAGACAGCAATTACATACTTTTGTGTATTTTCTCCTTTGTGCTGGTGAAAAGCGGTTCCCAACCTGGGAAAGATATTGAGCACTTTTGTCAAGCTTCTTTAATTTTTTTTTCTTGTGTATTTCTATATTTTGCATTCTGAAGCCTTAATTAATCCGTTTAAGCATTTAAGCAGTTTAAGCAATTAACCGTTTAAGCATTAATCAGTGAATATTTTGGTCATTTTTAAGCAAACATGAAAAAAGTAAGCTGGTTTCAGCTTTGACACACATGATAATAAATTAAATATCTTTGGTTTTTGGATAGTTTTTCAAAAAAAAAACATTTGAAGACACAACTTTGTACTATGGAGAACTTTAACAGATATTTTCTGACATTTTTTGGATGAAACTGGTGAATCAAACCAATAGTTACTAACTTAGCTGGGAAACAATATAACATGATGAGGGGGTCCCAGGTAGACTTTGCTTTATTTTAAAAGGTCACACGCCACAAAAGGTTGGAACCACTGCTCTAGAGGCGACTTTATCATATTATATTACATTTGCTCTAGTCTGGGGGCTTCTTAGAGGGCACTTTTGCAGTATTTTGTTTGTCTTATTTTTTTGGGGGGCTGTAGGTGACAGTTGATGGATTCACTGGCTCAGAGCGGGACAGTCTTTCTGAATAGCAAGCCATCCTATTTTTAGGGTCATCCTGAACTTTAGGATTTGTGTTAACATGAAAAACTGGTCTCCTCCTTCATCCGCCCTTCTCCATCTTCTGCCTCCGTTTCAGCAACAGTGGTTCCATTGCTGAGCGGAGCGTCGCTCAGGGTGCTGCGGAGTGTGACCCGGGTGACACTCAGAGAGTGTTTTCTCGGAGTGATGTGGTGCTGTCGGTGGCACATGACCTCCTTGAACATCTCTCTAAAGCGTGAGGACATAAGGTTGTACAGGATCGGGTTGACTGCCGAGCTGAGGTAGAAAAACACTCCGGAAATGATGTGGACGTACTGGAAAACTTCCAAGTGGCTTACAGTCCAGTCACTGATGAAACTCCACATGAGGCGATCAATGTGAAATGGGGCCCAGCAGATCCCGAACACCACCACCAAAACAACTGGGAAGCAAGCAGACAAATCAAAAACACAATGAGAGACCCCTGGGTAGAGGGAATCCTAAGAGCAGTGCATTGATTAATACTCTGCTCTTTAATTCAAGTGTTCCTCTCTGGCCTCTGTGTCAAAATGTCAGCGATTTAGAGAATATTTGTTGTGGGTTTACAGCCTTTTTTGTACTGTACATTAATGTTAAATTAGCTTCACAATCAGAAAAATCTCCTTTCAAGCCTCTGTTTGTATTAGTAGTGCCCCCAGTCTCTTCCTCTGTATTGGACAAAATAACAAGCTTTCCCAAATGTAAGATCCCATAAGACGTAACATGAGGTATAGAAAGCTATGAGAGCATTATCTGCTCTGTCTGTTTGTCTGTGTATAGTATTCACAGCATATCTTCAAAGACTCGCTGTAATACACAACCCCTACTCCTCATCCCTTCGGTGGAGCTGTATACCGTGCCATCATGAAAACTATCTGGCTTTTCATGACTGTTGGGATTTGACCCACCCAGATCTGTACCATACGTGTTTCTCTCACCTTTCGACTTCAAGAAAGAAAGGTATTTTACCCCTAGAGGCCTCACAGTTAATGTTTCATCTTTGTTATATGTCTGGACAGAAGCCATATAGCCGTGGGTGAAAGTTCTGTTCATTTAAGAATCTCAATTCTCCAAGGGTTCTGAATTGATTCATACTTTTCACACTATAGCATGATGTTCGTAGTATGTGGATTTTAAATTAGCAAGAATTTCTGAGTATATGGCATGAGTTTACAGTCATATCCAGCAGAAGCGTCCATTAATGTGTTTGTGTTAGAGTAAGCAGCAGGTGAAAGAAAGATTCTTTTCTGGTGTGAGACTCTGTTGAAGTTTGAGGGCAGGGATGGTTGAAATCACTCCCTCGTGAATCGTTTGTGTTTAGACAAAGGCTACAGATTGTTAACCCAAGCTGGGTTGAAGCACACATCTACTTTAATGATGTTTCAGCTGACGATTGTGGCCAGAACCCCCTAGAGGGTCTCTTCAGAGTATCCAGCATCAGTTTAGCAGTCTGTTGCTGCACGCTGTCCAGACAGAAGTGTCGGCTCACCAGGAGTCGATGGCGGTCAATGAGAGGCCGTCCTTCATGACCTAGGGCCTCCCCTCTGAATTTAAAGTAGTCTCTGTCTACACTTAGGACATACTAAGGTGATACCAGGCTCAATAAAATTTAGTTTTGTTGGATAGTGGTGAATCCTAGACAAGTGAACCATTTAATATGTAGCACTGATCATTGGATGGACTGAAACAATACCCAACTGTCACAGTGATGGAGATTTGGAGCCTGGCTCAAATCTGTTAATATGTACTCTAGGGGCCATAGTAAAACTAAAATTATTACAGGGCTGGGGAAGGGGAGTAATATTCTGAGACGAAAATCATGAATTTATGGGAAAAACGTCAGAAATTTTCCAAGAATATAAAACCACAAATTTCCTTGGAAAACGAAAACGTGGCTCTGACATTATAATCATCAAATTTACATTGCTTTGATTGACAAGGTTGGGTTAAATTAATCACACCACAGACGCTTCTACTCGCTGCGTATTACGCCTGCGGCGGCGCAGTGGGCAAGGGAATCAAATTCTACTTCGCAAATTGGAATTATTAATAGGGAACATTGCTAATAAGGAACACTGGTAATATCAATAAGATATTTTACCCCTATAGGCCCCACAGCTTATCAATACTTATTGCAACAATATGCAATAAGGAATATTGCTAAAGGTGGCACGATGGCCGCCTTTAGCCTCACAGCAAGAAGGTCACAGGTTCAAGGACTTGAGCTGTGTGGACCTTTCAGTGTGGAGTTTGCATATCCAGAGAAAACAAGTTTTTTTGCCTAGGTTCTCCAGCTTCCTCCCACAGTCCAAAAACATGCTTAGGTTAATTGGGACTCTAAATTGCTTATAGGTATGAGTGTGTGAGTGAATGGTGTGTGTGTCCCATGGTAGACTAGCATCCTGCCTGGGGTGTATCCCTTGCCGCTCGCCCAAGGTTCCTTGGGATAAGCTCCAGCAGGCCCTTGTGATCCTAGTGAGGACTAAGCGGGTATAGAAAATACGTGGATGGAGAGATTGAATATTGCTAATATCAACAATGCATTAACACTGGACAAGAAGCTTTTTCAGCCCCAGGGGAAAAGTCACATTGCGTTTCTGCGTCAGTCTGCCTCCTTTGCATATATCAAGAGCCATTCATCTGATCTACTTCATGCTTGGCGAGTGTATTGCTGGGGACCCGAGGAAGTGCAGTGCTGTGTGTGAAGTTTGTTCAGGCAACGTGTTTTATTATTGATAAACTGAATAAACAAGTGATTAGCGAGCCGCTCAGCTGAATGCAGAGTGTTTGAAGTGTTGTCCTCCACTGCTGGAATGGAGCATTTCTCTGAATGTGGAACATCATTTGGATTAGTGTGAGTGTATATTCCTACTCAGGACACAATCGGATGATATGGAAATTATGTAGGGCCTCACTGGAAATAGCTAAATGACATGGGTTATAGTCAAATAATGAAAAAAAATACTGAAAATATTGAGTATCAGTGTAAAATAAATGAAAAAAAGCAACAAATAAATACAGAAAAATGAAATTCTTAACCCTACTTACAACAGAAAAATAGAATCTAGACCAAATATCTTGTGCAATGTATTTTTAATGCTTTTCCCATGTGAAGAGCACCTTGTGCAAACTCCCTTTATTATTCTTACCTTGAGATAGCAAAATAATTCAGTTGTGCTCTCAAGATCTTTGATAACAGCATTGAAATAATAACTGAAACCATGGCCACTCCAGGCTTCCATACATTGTCTTATTTCAGGAATAAAGTACAGTAATAAGATGCTATTTACATTAAATAGACAACATATGTCAGGTGTGATTGATTTCTGTGCCTGGATATGTTTCACGCCTTCCGGTTCACAGTGGATTTATTTAGGGCTGCTGCAACTCATGGTTATTTTCATTGTCGTTTAATTGACGCCTTTAGATCATCAGAGCCTGATATGAAGTTTTCAGTGTCCTTGTTTTGTTTTACTTATAGTCCAGAATCTGCACATATAGGATATGTACACAAGTAATATGTAGATTATATTAACAAGAATGTAAACTAGACAGGAGCATCAAATCCCCACATTGCACATTTGCTTATGACATGATATGTGACTTGAAATGATAATAGTCAATTATAAACTTTTTCCACTATTTGTTTCCTCATGAGAAACTGTTTAATCAAAAGTAGATTAAATGCTAAATGTGTTTGAACTCTGCACTGCATGAGCATTTCCTGCTGTGGCCTTAATATTGTGCTCAGATGAGATGACTCTTCTAGGCTGCCTCATAATGAATGTTGCCATTGGGGTTTGTTTTTTAATTCTGCTCAGAATTGATTTAGATGAGAGTAAAGATAACTGATACTCACACAACATTTTGGTGACCTGATGTCGTCGAGCCTTCTGCTGCTGTGAGCGGACGTTGCAGAAGCTGTCCTGGCCGAAGCTGGACTTCGCTTCCAGCACCTGGTGCATCTTCTCCCGCTTCAGCTGCAGCCCGATGAGCATGTAGAGCACGCTGATGGTGAGCATGGGTGTGATGAAAAACAGCAAGGTGGTCACCTGGATGGTCAGGTTGTATATCCAGCGCGGTTTCACCAGCATGCAGATCGCAGAGTCCGGGATCTCCACGTTCATGCTCCCGCCGAGACTGGGCGAGCGGCTGTAGAGGATGGCGATCCCGTGCAGGCTCGTGTTGGGGACGGCGCACAACATGGACACGCCCCACACGGTCAGGATGACCCGTTTGGCGTGGGTGCGCGTCACCACGCACTTTGCGCGCAGCGGGTGCACCACGGCGATGTAGCGCTCCACGCTCAGCGCCGTCACGTTGAGGATGGACGCCAGGCACACGGTCTCGAACAGAAAGGTTTTGAAGTAGCAGCCGCCCTTCCCCAGCAGGAACGGGTAGTTCTGCCACAGCTCGTACAGCTCCAGCGGCATCCCCAGCAGCAGGACCAGCAGGTCCGACACCGCCAGGCTGAACAGGTAATAGTTTGTCGGCGTCGACATCACCTTGTTGCGCGCGATGACGGTGCATGTCAGCACGTTGCCCACCACGCCTATCATGAAGATGACCAGGTAGATGAGGCAGATGGGGAGGAACACGGACGAGCGACGGGGCCCCAGGTATTTCTCCAGGTAGCCTTCTTCCGTCAAACACGCGTCCTCCAGGTCAATATGGCTGCCGTTGGTGCCAGAGGTCAGATTGATGCACTTTTCCCCAGGAGGACAACCCCACTCACCGTTCTCAGCCGTCAGATCAAAAGAGCAGTTGTAAGTCGACATCTCGCTGGAGAAGCCGGACTCACCCTTGGAAAAATGAAATGAAAGAACCATCACTATTAAAAGCCAAAGATCTTTAAAGGAGATATACAATGCCATTTTTTAAAACACTTTAAAAGATGGCGGTGCAGTGGATAGCACTGTTGCCTCGCAGCAAGAAGGTCACAGGTTCATGACCTTGAGCTGGGATCTTTCTGTGTGGAGTTTGTATGTTCTAATTGTGTCTGTGCTGAGGTTCTCACTTAGTCCCACAGGCTGAGATTTTTTGAAAACTCTAAGGGGAGACCAGTAGGTGTGAGTTTGTGAGTGAATTATGTGTGTGATGCATGGTAGACTCTAGGCTGGCGGTGACCTGTCTGAGGTGTATCCCTGCTTCATGCCTTTAATGCACTGGGATTAGCTCCAGCAGACCCCCATGACCCTAATGAGGAATAAGCGGGTATAGAAAACGATGTGTTGGCCAGTGCAAATGTGCTTGTGTCAGCACAGAAAAGAGTTGTTTCAAATCTTGAAATACATCTTTGTCCACTGTGTTTTCAGACGAAAGCTATAAATCAGATTAACTGTGACTCCTATTGTTGCCAACAGCTCCTGAATCCACTCCTGAAAGTGAACAGAAGACTGATTGATGCTCATTAGGTAGAGATAAAAACCTTCAAAAGCATTAATGAATTTGCGTCTTCTTCAAACTAAATTGCAAAGTAATCACCCAATGTAATTTTTAGCCACTAATTTAGTTGGTAAGCTTCCCAGCATTAAATGACAGAGCGGTATTGTTAGTTAATGGTGAACAGAGTGGAGCTCTAATAAATAAAAAAAAAAGTCAAACTGAAGTAAATTATGGACTTTTGAGTATTTTATACCTTAGCTGTGGATTAAATGAGATTTGGTTAAATGGCTGCAGGATGTGGTACTGAGTGATAATAAATGACAGTGCTGCATTATAGCAGCGAAGGAACATGTCACGCAGACTAATTGGTCTTTTTTATATAGCTCTCAGAAAACAATTGAGTTCTAGAGCTGTAAAAAAAAACTTTACAGTGCTTTGGATACACTGGCAATATTTGGAAGTAGGATCAATTCATCTCTGGCTTTGTCTTTTCATGGTCTGTGTTGACAATACGAGAAATACCAATACTGCCAGGCTTATCCTTTAAGTCATTTATAGAATTCCTTTGAACTGTCTAATAAGTGGAAATGTTTCACTGTCAAGATCACAGCGAAATGGGGTCAATACGCCGAGGGAGGCATTAAAACAAGGACACGCTTGAAGACTACAATAAAAGGTCTCCTGTTATATTCTTATTATTCCCATTACCATTAGTCTTTGAAGCAGTGGGTGGAATGTGGTTGTGTCAATGATGGGGGACTCTAGGCTCTGTATGATTCAGTATGGTACTGTACACCATGAATGGCACTGGTGCTGTTTTCAGTCATATTATCTATACTAGAGCTGCAACGATTAGTCGATTAATCAATTAGTTGCCAACTATTACATTAATCACCAACTTTGAGTAATTTTTGAGAAGAAAATGTCCAAATTCTCTGGTCCCAGCTTCTCAAATCCGATTACTTCCTGGTTCCTTTAGTCTTCTATAACTGATGATCTTTGGATTGTCGACTGTTGGTATGGACGGAAAAAAAAGACATTTCTACTAATCGAGTAATCGTTTGTGCGTTGTGTGCACTCCTAGCCCTGAATAACTAGATGAAAGTGGCCCAAAATGATGGCTGTATCATGTGCCCTGAGCCACAGCTTCACACAGGGTGCCTCATTTTTTAATGGTACAGATAAATTTACATTTCAATCAACACAGCTCTCAAGTATTGGCTCAAATTCCGATCGTGTTTTACATATTTAACACATATTTTAGCATTTCCAGTCCATTTTATTTAATTTTATGCATGGAACTATGATGGTTTCCTATTGGGATCTGAACACTGGCAGAATTGGTATTTTCTATAATGCGTAGGCCACTGCTTGTGCATTTCAGGAGGAAGGAAAAATGCAGTGTGTCCTTGACATGTACGATATCTTCTGTTTAAGGCAACACACATGATTAACTCATTATATACAGTTTGAAATTAAGCTATTTGAAGTTCTGGTTGAGGGAAATCAAATTTGTTGGTAAGTGTATTCCTTGGAGAAGGGTTTAATTACAACTTGGACAGCATGATTCCATACATAACAGTCTGCATGTGAAAGAGTTTTTCCTTTTTTTAGTTTTTGATTATGCTTTAGAGAGGAACTTCTGGGAAGGATTTAAGGATTTAAATAGAGGTGTTGTGTTGGCAGGTGTTGCTGGATTTGATGGTACCAAAAAAAAAAAAAGATTCCCAAGCCTTGTCACACCTGAGTTAACACTGAACTAGTCAATCAGCTGAATGTTAAGTCCTGACTTGGAGGTAAAAGTGTAACAATAGCAACATTTTCTCCCAGTGAGAGCTAGATAATGAGAAAGACAGGAAAATGCTTTTCTGACGGTTAATGAGAAGGAAACCTTGCAATTGTTTTTTTTTTTCACCCATACATTTACATACATCAGTGAGAGGTCTTTTTCTCTTTCTCTGGATTTCATCAGAATGTGTTTTGTGTCTGTTGACCAAAACCTTTCATTTTAGACAGAAATTAGAACTCAAAAATTGGGGGTGTGTGAAGGGGAAAGGCATAGACTGTGGAAGCACATCCTCTCTGTGTTACAACAAATATATTTTATGCATACCAAACACCCCGCTGGGGCTCAAGTGTGCACCCACTACTGTGCCATAAATTGCCTCACTTGTCAAAAGAATTTGCACCCTATAGCTCCTGACATCCATCAATCCAGTTGTTATTTGCCTATCATACTCACAGAAGGCTGAAATATGACGAAAATAATCTATTATATCGGCATCGTATGGAGATGGAATCCTTAAATAGCCTGGATACGGGAGCACATTAATATTCTTTCCAGGCCGCATTCAAAAGAATAAGCATGGCATGTAAATACACCGCTGTCATGAATGCTTCAGTCCTGCAGGATACGGCATCTCCAGCGGATTTCATGCATTAATTGATGGCACAACTACTTGATGATCAATAACTTCCACATGAGAATGCCGCAAGTCGTGTCTTTAAGGTTATATGTTATTGATCTCCCTGGGAATCCATCTCCTGCTTTTTGAGCTTAATTGATTTAAGGCCAGTGAGCGGCTGCAGTGTTTCACTTGTTGTGCAAAGTCGTGGTGTATCAACTAACTTCATGCAGGTCCTGCACATCTGCTGAAAAGATCCGATCGAAACACCATTTTCTGTTCAGGTACCGAGGAGCTGTGCAGCAGCTGCTGACTGCTACTTTCAGTGCATGTAGTAAATTGCAGGTCTTTCACAGTGACTTTAGTTTATGCATACTTTACATGCTATCACAAATAACTGCCACACAAAAATCAGCTTTGGAATTGGAGCAAATACGAAACTTAACATGAAAGCAGCTTTTCCCCCGATTTAATATTCATACAGTTGTTTAATGTTAAAACTCCTTCATTGGATTCTAAGAAGACATCCAGTGCTTTGCCAGGTGGCTCACAAGTACACACACAAGCTGCTGCCCACTTAGGCTTCTTGTCCGTGGAGTGCACATGTTTTTCTATTTCACTTGAACCCTGTTATGAATAATTCTAACTCACAAGTCCAAATCATCTCTTAAGAAAGTCGACGGACCGAAAACATCCGATTCCAGCTCTTCGCCACTGATGACAGAACAAGTTAAAATGTCATTAATTTTCGTGACTAAATATGTTTAAGTGCATGAATGACACTCTTCAGATGTTTACACGCTCATTCTGTGCAGTCAAGTGAGAAGTTTGATCTATGAAAACTCTCATCCTCATTCACAAGTCTTTTCATGCTGTCACTTTAACACTTAAGACTTAACACTTTGATAATACTACCATTACACATTTTTGTATTTCACATGAACATATATGTGAATACTATACGAATGTATCATGCATCATTGCAAAATAATCAACTATTTCTAAATAGAAAAAAAAAGTTTTATCTTGTTAAAAACACTTGGAATGATACATATATATATATATATATATATATATATATATATATATATATATATATATATATATATATATATATATATATATATATATACAGTATATATAATAATAGCTGAGTTTTAATTAACTGCTGTGCCCCCTTTAAACGCCGGGTGCAGGTGTATATTTTGATAACCACCAGTTCCAAATCAGTGCAGAGCCTAAAAGTCAAGGAATGCACATTTTTCTTCTTAAGTGGCTCAAATGACATTAAAGAACACTCTTTCTGGTGCAGCAAAAAAATAAAATAAAAAGTATGACAAGATATTCAAACTTTCTCTGATAAAATATATGGAAAAAACTCAGGAGAAGCAGCTGCGAGATGTTTAACTCCAGTATTGTAATCTTACTTTTGAAAAATGTAAGTCATATGGGAAAATCATCACCTGTCCCAAATAAATGCCTGATCTGTCGAGTAAATCTGTCGAGTACCGTAAATTACTAAATAACAGTCACAGGATTTATTTGATTGAATCAAATAAATCAATGTATGAAAAAATAATAATAATAATAATAAAAATAACAATGCTTTTTGTACGATCATGTCAAAAGATTGAGATTTTTATGGAAAGTCAATGGGCACAAAAATGTATCAAGGTACCTTAATGGGTTTGAATGGATTAGACAATGCATTATAGACTGATTATAATAGCTGATGGGGAAACTAAAAACAAAGTATTAGGCCATATGCATTAACACCTCACACATTTTGCATCCCTCTATTTATTTTTATGTTGTTACACATTTAACAGCAGGAAGCACTAATCACTAGAAGAGAGATATCCAACAAAGGGTCCACATCTCTGTTCAGACTCAGGATATCTTGTCAATGTATGTGCTTTCTTTGCTTATCAGGACACCAACAAAGACTGAATACCGAAAAATAGGGTGAAAAATGAATGAAAAATGTATGTAAATTCTTCACTCCAGTTACATTATAGTGGATTAAGTTCAATTAAGTTCAACAGACAGTCACCACTTAAGTAAATGAAGAAGATGGAATTAAATTATATCTTCGGTGTCCTTGTCATAGCAAATCCCATTTAGCATTTTTCATGCCCAAAAATAATACAGAAAAAGAAATGTTGAGTAACACGCTCCTGATATTGTAGGAACATCAATAAAATGTCTCATATAGACATAAAAACTAATAGAATTTTCACACATTTATAATATGAGGATAGTTTATGGTTTTTCCTCCATGAAATAAGATATCTATTATTAAAATAGCATTGATAAAATAGAAATAGGCTCCCATGTATAGTAAATTCATTAAGTCCTTGACTGTATATTTTCTAGGCAGTGAGTGATGATTTGATAATTAATTTCTCTACTAGTTATTGGATAGACAATCTCTTAATATTCACTTGACAGAAGAGTAGAAATCTTCTTACCTTGTTATTAGTCGCTGGTGTAAACACAGATTAGTGTCTTGAATGGAGTGTGAACAATGTGCTGCTTGCTCAGTCCTTTCTCCTCCTGGTCTGTTGCGCTCTCCTCAAGCCCCACTCATGATATACACACACACATACACACACACACGCGCCCACATGCACATTCACGCTCTCTCTGTCATACTCCCTCACTAACCTCCATGCTCCCTATGCCACACATAAGCATGCAGAATAATTATAATACCACCCAACTGTTAACATGCATTCCACCTGTAGTCTGCTGTCTATTTTTTTTTTCTCACGCAATCCGTTGAGACATTTCCAACCTTGATTTGAAAATGTTGTCTATGAGCCATGTTGCGACAATCTTTCTAGAGAGGGGAGCAGCAATTAGAGCCAATTGGCAATTAGCGCGCTTTTCTGTTCATCTTGTCTAAAAGAGGCTCACTCACTTATTTCCTGGATGAAAAGTTCCTTTTTTTCTGTCTTTTCTGTGTCTCGTGTGCTCCTACAACCCCAAAAGACAAAAAAAAATAAAAATCTTGTCTTAAACCGGCCTCATGCTGTGTGATTTTGGACCATCCAAGAAGAAAGATGACTAAAGTTGCCAACGTCTTTCCAAAGCTGTGAACCTATGTTCTGGAGAGAGCTCGGTTACACAGATGGTCACGGTGACTTGCGACAAACAAAATGGCTAAAATTCGGACAGTGCCAGAAATTTAGGACGACCGCTACGCAGCGTGACAGCTGCTATGCCGTACGCCTACTTCTCAACAAAGAAATGCATCATGAATCGAAACAATCATCAACAGCATACCCAATGCTTTGTTTTTCAGTTCTCTGCCAGTACAGTGGTGTAGATGGGTGACGTGCGCTGACGGGGCTCTTGCTGCTGGCTGGTGTTTTACTGACTCGTGTCATTCGGTAGCCGTTGTCATCATACAGTCTGCATACATCCAACCTGATGTCCTGATCAAGTTTATTTTTTATACATTTCTCACTTCTCTGACTTCATTAAAAGGCATAAGATTGCTAAATTCCCACAACCTGTAGGTAGGCTGCAACGGTGCCTACGGGGGGGCTGTGAGGAATTGACCGGCAGCCATCATCATTACCGTCCAGATTCTGCTCGGCTCTAGATCATCTGACACTGCTGCAGGAAGCCTGAGACCACTCGCTGGTAGCATGGCTGTAGTACAAAGAGACAGTTCTCTTACAACAGCCTCAACAGGCAAGCAGGAAATACTTTAGTAGCTGCCGGTTTCCATCTTACGCACCCTCTAATTGTTGGTCCATTCTTTGGCTTCTAAAGGGGGCAACAGACCATAAAGGGGAAGCGCATGCACCACAGGTGGGAAACTGTAGGGATGGAGACCAGCAGCAGGCTGATGCCTCTCCTGAGGAGGTGGAGGAGGAGATCCTCACGTTCCCGATTGCCCCCGCAATGTAGGATTTTCCTGACGATTTATTACCGCTCATTGCTAAACAGCAGGTGCAATATGGCACAATGTTCACCTACCATGCAGGGGGAAATATATATATACTGGGGAAAAAAAAGTTGCTGAACGCCGCGGGAGCCGTACAGCTCACTGGGTGGCCGAGTCAAACGGATCTCCTGGAGAGACCTAATAAAACATCGAGATGTAGAGCGACAAAGTGCCACACCGTCCTCCTCCGCGTGGGATCTGCTCATCAGACGGTCCCTCGCTGACCCGGAGAGCAGGCGTGGAGTTTCTCCAACCTGTGTAGACAACATCTGTGGAGGCGCGGCTCCATCACAGTGTCCACGTCTTTTTGACAACCCCTGATTATCTGGCTCGCTGACCCGTTGGTTTTGGTTTGAAAGCTGTGCGCGGGATCTATAGGCGGCAAAGAGTAGGCAGCCACCTCCTGGCAGACACAGCTAAGACGGTTACAAGATTTCTCATGGTAAGGGCTAATTAGTTGGCTAATTAGTGCTCCTGCATTTTCTCTCCTCCTGTACGTTTTCTGGGCTACAAATGCCAGACAGAAAAGGTCTTGTGTAATAGACGTCGGCCACAGTGTTTGAATAATTTCTATAGCGGCTTATGCTAACTGCATTTCCCAGGTGGTTAATTAGCATGCAGTGAGCGCAACTCTTTCACGTGCCTGTTAATGACCAGTGAACGTCCTTGTAGAATAGAATTTGAGATAACTCTGAAAACATTTACAGTACATGGGGCCATCTGGGGCACCAGGACGGTCCCCGGTGGCCTGACGTTGACCAATCGGGCCAATCAAATCCACTCATGTGGTTATGTAACTCCGGCAATCAGTGACCTGTTGGCTACACACAGCAATCAATCAGCTCCGCCGTTTGATGCCCTGTCAATCCTGTCGAGTAAAACGGAGAGACAGAAGAAAAGGAAAGGTGGAGCAGAGAGAGAGAGGGACAGAAAACACAAAGCTCTGTTCACCACGAGGGAAGGTCAGTCAAAAACGCTGTAGCTTCCGTTTATATCAATCAATCACACCATTTTCATCTTCTTTTTATAGAGATTGTGTTGTGGAATTAGTGAACTAGACTGATGTTAACCATCCACCACCGTGGACTGTGTGTCGGTGTATGAAAAATATGATTTTGTTGCATAAACTTCAGCCAGTATGGGATAGTTTATATATGTGCTGAAAAAATAAATCATTATTAAAGACAGATAGCTTTTTTTGTTTTCTCTTAATCTCTTAGGTTGCAGCTTTGTGGCTCCTGGCTCCTCTAGTCTATATATCAAATCTGTGAAAATTCTGCAGTTTTCTTTATGGTAATTCTGCACCTTAAAAGAAAGTTTGACAATGATAATATATATATATATATATATATATATATATATATATATATATATATAAATTCCTGGCCTGAATCATTGTCCCAGTCCACTACTACAGTTAATATTAATATACCGGTGACCACACTTTTTAAAAAGGGAAAGATGCAAAATTTATTACAGAGGTGAAGCCTTAATTTAAGAAAGGGGCGGAGACAAATGATGCAGTGGGGTCTAAATTAAAAAGGGGGAGGAGTCTAATTTTGTTAAGGAGGCGGGCAGTGTGGTGAATGTATTACAATGTCACTGTAAATGACACCATGGGAATTATAGGTAAATTCTGCATCAATTGTTGAGGAAATCTTGTGTGATAGCTCTGTGTGTGTGTGTGTGTGTGTGTGTGCGTGTGTGCTCAGGGAGTGGGTGACTCACAATTGCAGCTGTGTGTTTGTCATGGTTGTGTGGGGATCACGCTAGCCGTTAATATCTGCATGGTGTTTCTAGTCGGGTAACCACAGATTTGTTGTGGTGCACCCCGGGAGCTCACTCTTTATTCAACCTGAGTTGCTTTACATAAGTCATCCCAAAGGCTGTTGTAGTCAACTGAGAAAGTCAGGTCATTTTTCAAGTTATGCTACAAGCCATCGCGCCAAAAAAAAAAAGGATTACAACAAGTAAATTGCTTCACACACGTTATACGCTTAATAGCCCTTTAATGGCTCATCACAGGGAAAAAAAAGCAGAGACATGCCAGGTATGGAAAATGAATTTTTCTTTTACTGTTGTTGAAATATTTGATTTAAACAACTCTAAATAGAAGGTTATGAGACTGGCATGATGCAGCAAAGTATTTTCTGTGAAGTTTTGCGTTATGAAAAGACATTGTTTCTTCAGTGCCTGCAAGCTTTGACTGTTCTTTATCTCCCGCTGTTTTAACACCCACCTTAATCCGCCTTTCTTGCCAACCTTTTATTTTATTTCCGCGTCTTGCTTGGCAGCCCGTCTAGACGAAGGAAATGTCTTTCACACTTTATGAACATATACCGACTGCCCTCTCAAGAAGGGACGGTCTGGAAGCTCTTTCAGCAGTGGTCACAATAATGGAGCAAATATCAAAGTAACACTGATAGGCCCCAATTACTTTTCTTGTCACTGCTTTTATAGAACCTCAGATGTAGCATGCACAGAAGGCTGGGCTTGATTTGGTTTGATATGGGCAGGGAAGGTTTGTGGGATGGGTGGAGCTTGATAGATGCTCACCACTTTGGAAAAGTATTTTTCTCCTATTTTTATTTAATTGATATGGCCACTTCTGTTACAGCGATGTCAAACCGCTATCAGCAAATGATGCCAGTGCACCCAGCCTCCAGAGCCAATGCACTCTGCTGATTTAATGTAACTGCTGAGCGTGGTTCGCTTCTAGGCCACTTTTTTGTATTGAGTCACGCATCAATTTGAAGCAGGCCATGGTAAAAATAGGGTTTCCCTGGTAACATTGAAAAGAGGGAAAAAAACTGAAAGAAAGCTCTGCACCAGCAGAAAATGCTGTGTTACAGACTTTAATGCTGGAATAGTCACAGGTATCGCATGTCACCTGTGTCATTGCTATACCACTGTCTGTCAGTCGTTTTCCAAAACAGCCTCCATGTTAAAATGATTAATGCTAATCCGTATAATTCTTCTTTCTTTTTTTAAAGCTCAGTTTATTGGTAAATCATGCTCTAAAATTCAAAAACAAGGCTCTTGAATTATATAGGAGAAGAGAACTATAATATTACACACAAAAAGAACAGTTAAAAACTGACATTTTGGGAAATGTTTTGACGTGAGTCAGATGAACATTCGGTATTCATCCCCTCTCCTGGCATCAATAGATAGATAGATAGCTTTTATTGTCCCCCAAGGGGAAATTTGTTTCCATCTCAATCATAACTTGTCACAGCCGACATATAGACATGTAGTATACAAGGCAGACATGAAGGCATCATCAACACCATTGAACATTTAGATACAGACCAGATACAGATCCATATCTATATGCAGGTCAGATGTGTTCCAATATTTCTTAATATTGCTGCACCCATTGCACTCTGTGTGACAAATTCAAAAACTCCATCTGGAGACTATTCCTCCAATCGTTCACAGAGTTAAAGGTTTGTTATTGTTTCACTTGGGATCCATACTGCTAATCAAGACTTGAAAAACTACCTCCGGTCTCTTAATGGAACACTTAAGCCAAAGGCGAGATTATTGCATGAGAGCTCCCTTAATCAGAAAGTCTTCTTGAAATTAATTCTTGTAATCAAACAGCCTTATAGGGCCTGATTGCTTATTCAGTGATCAGGCTATGCATGGTATGTAATCTCATTATTACCTAGGGGAATGTTTTTTGGACCTATTAACCTTATTTGAGGCACAACAGATGCACATGACGAGTGAATAATTCAGTAGTGCACAGGTATCATGTCGCTTGTCTGTCAGTCATGAATGATACATATCTGCTGAGCAGACGCTAACCACTAATGCATGTTAATAAGTGATCACTACACTGACCTTTTACACACAACATTTTCATAGGTTTCAAGAAAAACAGGTGCATCACATTCTGAGACAGGAGTGGTCTGTATAGTTGGCTACGCTAATGCTGCTGCTAATTGCTAACCGATGTTGGGCAAGTTACTTCAAAACCGTAATGTATCGATAACATGTTCATTTTTAAATACAGTAACTCACAGTAAGTAAGTAGCTGTTTTGTGGTTTTATCTCCACTCTCATGCTCTGCTTGCTTCCTTGCTAACTTCATGTTACTATGGCACCTCTGTAAAAGTTAAATTACTGCTGCTATTTCAGAAAGTGGACAGTTCTTTAGGTTTAGCACATAAAGTGCATTTGACTCTGATGTTCTTCAAATCCTTATGTTTCACAAAAAGTAATCTAAAGTAATGAGCATGTGTCCAGGTTTCCAAAAACAAAAAAAATCAATTGACGACTTCAATTCAGGTTAAAAACACATTGTGATGTGCATTACTGACATTTGTACGTTTATTATCAGTTATTTTTTTCCCTTTAATGCCTTACATTACTGTTTTACAGCAAAAATCAATGCATTAGAGTATTTTATAACTTTTCTAACGTGTTACTCCCAACACTGCTGCTCATCCCTCCACTCATCTAATACAGATCTGTTTTAAACTGGACATTGACTTTCCGCCTGCATGCTTGCAGCTGTATTTGCTTGTACAATGACATATAACTATGCTGGAGCTTCCAACAGGTCAGGGATTCAATTCAACACTGTGAGCCAAACTATTAGCACTTCAAACACCGATGACATATCCGGTGCCACTCAAAATGCTGGACAATCCTTTTCATTCAAGGCAATGGGCAGTTTCCACGGGTGTGTGCAAACCTTTGTCTGGTACTGTACTCGTCCTGCGGTAAACACCTTCATAGTGCTGCAAGGTGACATTTAGAGCTGGGTTGTCAGATTTCTTCCGTTAGGCATCGTGCTGACAGTGTGATAGCTTTTAATGAAATCCATTTTCTGACACCGCCTGTATCAGAAAACCTTGACTTCGGTAACCAGTAATCATGTGACATGAAGCCTATAAACTACACACAGCATGCTCATGAGCCTGGGCTCATGTCTCAATTAGTCTGTCAAGTCAGTTTTATTTATATATAGCCTAATATCACAAATTTGTCTCCAAGGTCTTTACAATCTGTCTATCCTATGACATCCTTTATTCCTACATCCTAGTTTTAGCATTTTAATTATACATTACACGATAGGTTCACTATTTTTGTCCTGAGAAAAACTAAAATATTTTTTTTCATAGCCAGCCTGCCAGAATCATAATCAAATAAAGTGTATATCTTCTACAGTGATTTGTTTGTTTTGTATGAATTTGGCACTAAAAGCACAGCTACTTTGAAAAATATCAACTGGATTTCACCACTTTGGACGGCTGAACCCTTTTTCATATAATATACAAGTGCATTATGAAGGGATCCTATCCTCTAAAGTGACAAGATTGCACTGCAATTATATTAGATGTGCATATCCCATACACTGTAGCTAATGGACTTGGCCGAAAGCAATCACTGTCAATCTTGAAAGTTAATTAATGTCAAGTTAATTAATTTAATGATATTTAAGAAGCAGGATAAGACAACAGAAATGAAAAGGGCGGGTTGATAGATTTGCACAGCACAAAGCCGGCAAGTATGAAAACTGTGACAGTGCTCTTTCTTCATTATTAGCCTGTTATCTTCAGTTCATAATCAACCCGTTAGCTATTTTCTCAAGATTGAAAGTTAATTATCTTCTTACTGAAAACAAAACTTTGGGAAATAAGTGAATAAACCTTTCTTTTAATGAGAAGTTGGGCCGACGGCATCACAAGCACAGGTGTCAACGATGAAATCAATGACAGGATTTCCATCTCGCTGCTTCAGTTTCAGGGTCCATGTAAGATATCGTGCTGGCTCACTGTCATACTATACTTAATAGTAATGGTGTGTTTAATGTCAGTGTTAGTGATGCATTTTATAAAGGATGTGTGTTGCGGTCATCGGGCCAATGGGCTTCGTCATACTACAACAGCATAGCCGCCACACAGCTGTGCTCAATCCCAATAGCAGATCCATGTCAACCCGCCTATGGCAATCTAATCAATCACCAAGCTCAAACAGTGACAGACAAGCCCCTGATGGATATGACCTTTAGATGTGTTAAAGCTGTAGGTTATAAGGGACAGGGCTGTTTGATGGTAAAGCATTGGGAATCGCTAATGCGGTTACTGAATTTGCTGCATTTTGCTCTTAAAAACAAATGTCTCCATGCATTTCTCCAACACTTAAAATATATAGTCTGTAAACTACATCTTCCTGTCACGGACTGAATTCCCTCCTGCTCTTTTATGTCTGATGTGCTTTAATCACAAAGAAAGTCCATTTTGCTGTCAGAACTCTCACTGGGTGATTATCAATAACATACCTGTTCCTTATTGTTGCAATAACCCGCAAAGTGTATAATGAAAATGATCCATAAAACACAATGACTGTCGGCGTTCATTCTTTAGAAAAGGTTCACAGTGGGTGCTACTTTATGAGGCCGGTTGTGTGCGCATGAGCTTCTGTTTTGTTCCACAAGTCACCAGTCTCATTTGATCTTCTCGCTTGATCATGCTTTTTTTTCTTGAGAGACATATTCTTTACTAAATCAATAATCGCTAAGAGATTGTTATGTTGGAGCGATAGTTTGATTTGATGATGATATTGATGATGATCAATAATTAAATAGTCAGCTTCAACCCATGTCCTCATAGTCATGGAACATGATATACGTCGGATCCTGGAAAACGCTGATTGTTAACGGTCTGTTTGTCTCATGGCAGATGGAGGATAGAAACAATGCATTTTATGCATTTTATTTCATGCAGTGTGTTTACTCGTTTTCCCTGAGAAGCCAGGCCCTGAGGAACACCCGGCGTGGGTCTCAAAGCTGGTGTGTCTAATCCCTGTGTCAGTCGCTCAACTGGAAATCAAAGAATCTCATTAAAAAAACTATTTGTTATACATTAATGAACCCAAGACAAAAAACAACAACACATGACTACTTGTTTTTCATACATTGGGTTTTAGGCTCAGAAGTTTGTGCCACCTTAATTTGATGTGACTTCTGGAAATGTTGCGGCAAAAGTCCTTCCTGAAACAGGAGGTAAACCGTTGCCATGGATACAGTGAGTTAGAGTATGGGCATGCAACGTGAGCCTCCTTTTATGTTGGTTTACATTTTGGAGGATGAAGTCTACAGAATGAACTGATAGCAGTTAATTTTTTGTACTGCAGAGCAGTGGATGTGCTGACAAACCACTGAATCTGATACTGAAAACATATTTAAAACATTAATTAGATATTATTTGATTATAGGCAGGTTCTCAGAAATGTTAAAACATATATATAAGAGGTGACAGCAGTGAGACAGATGGCTAGATTTTGTAGATGTAAGCAGATGGGTACGTAGGGGAACTATATAAATATAGCACATTATTTATATATATATATATATATATATTCATAGCCTGTGTGCAGGTAGGAGTATGTTTAAAAGATACATCTTTGTATTGTGTCAATCATGTTATAATTATTATTATTAGCATTAATTACTATTAGTTTCATAATTTTTTTATTTTTTCATTAGTGTTAATATGTTATACGATGTGGATGTATTCATTGTTCAATGAATTGCAATAAATGTAAATACAAAAACAACAAATTCAGGACTCTTATGAAGTTATGAAGTCTTCCCATTCCAACTAATGTTGATTTTCAAGCTCATATTCATTAGGCTGCATTCAACCAGGGACACGTTTCATTTGTTGCACCGTTTTGCTTCAGTTTCTGGTTTTCCTCCAAACATCAGGCCTTGAGATACATTTAGTGTGTCAGAGGTGTTGCCAACCATCAGTGATGTGTATAAACCTTGTCGTGTTGCTACGTTTTGTCGGGTCTGAGCATGCCCCAGGTTCCATCATCTCCCACATTTATCTGCTGCAGGTTTATCAAGTGCAACACACAAAGAAGTCAATAAGCTCCTACTAATTAGAACAATACATTAATATAACTATGTTTTTGCTAAACTTCTGAGTCACAGCCGGGTTTTTGCTCTCACAGCAATCAGCAAACGGTGACCACTTCCCGACCGACAAAGACACAGCTTGAAGTACTTTTGTGCAGCTTTTGGCAGTTGAATTTGAAACCAGGGTGAGAGAATTGATCTGGAAGTTCACATCCAGGATGTTGCTGAGTCTCCTCTTTTGTATTTTGCCTCCAGCAAATAGATTGAGGTGAATTTGTTGAATTATTTGTTTCTGCTCTGTCAAGCAGCTGCTCTGTTGCTGGGTTCACCTGCTGCATCGTGAAGTCTTTGTCGTCTTTGCGTTTGACGGATGAACATATAAAGGTTACTGCTAATGGGATCCCACCGAGCTCTAACTCAACCTCCTCATCTCACCATAATACCTTGGTAATTTGTTTTACAGGCTTTATAGCGCATAAACTAGGAAAGGTTATTCCTGAGATCCTCTCTTTTGGGCCAGAAGTTGAATCCATTGACATTAATGGTCAACATTTAAACCCCCCCTCTGGTCAAAAATGAACTTTTCTTCTTGTTCCCATTTGGGCGTTTGAGCTTTACTGTGCAAACGATGTCTATGGTCAGAGTTTGATGCAAGAAGGATGTTTTCACATTCATCTGCTGATAGTAGAAAGTTTCTCTCTGCTCATCTAAAATCTGAAGTTAAGGCATGGGCCTATGAGCATAATTTGTGACATCACAAGCATGCAACAAGTGCACATTGAGAATAGAATCCTCAGTAAAGTAGGGGGAATACAGCAATGTCCAGCAGTTAAACTGTTAACATCATAAAAATAAATAAATAAATAAAAAAAATCTTTTTTAATAGAGTTGAATATTTGCTTCGACTTGATGGTCAAAGTCAGATAATGACAAGGATTATGGGAGAAGGAGATCTGTGGTTGTCAAAATATAATCAATCAATAATCAAAATCAAATTTTGATAGAATTTTGTACCAGAAAAAAAATACTGTGCAGAAACCTGTCAAAACTTTCACAGGCACATTTCCATCACATGTCAATTATATGAAAGTTATGAAAGATTCTACTGCTGGTGACATTATTTCATGGATCATTACATTCTTACAGCCCCAAATTACTTTAAAAAAACCCCGTATTACACTAAAAGGAGTTGGATAAATGAGCTAAAGCCGAACAGTTTATTGATTTCAGAACTGCTGCTCTACAAATATTCTTGGTTGAGGTTGACCTTTGTTCAGATGTGTTGCCTTTAAACTCAAACCGTCTGTAGCTCAGTCTGATGTCTTCAAAGAACATACATTTTCTTTTAGGTGCGATGTTATAGCTTCTACTGTACAGTAACATCAGTCCAGTAGTGGATGAAACAGTCAAACAGTGGATGGAGTCTTAATATCTCACTTATGTCATATATGTTACATGAGACACATTGAGACTATGTTTTATAAATGATATATATATATATATATATATGCTTAAATAACAGTACTTCACCTCTTGGTGTATACATCATTACTTAAATACGACTACATTTTCAAATATTGAGAAATCATTTGACTTATGTCACTAGAATCCCATTCAAAACGGTGTAGAAGGGGCTCCTCCATGTGTCCATTGATGGTTATTGCCATAATGATGATATGAAAATTTAAAACAAAGTTTAACTGATAAAAAAAAGATCAATCATCGTATAACAACTTGATTTGCAACCAGAAATGTCTTCATCACTTACTACAAGTATCGTAAAAATGACAACATGATCGGTCGAAGATTTGAAGTTACAACTATTGATTACAACATTTTGCAAAGTAGATCTTGCCTTATGCATATTTTTTTGTGTGTACTGTACTGTTTTGTACTGTAGGCTATTCCTTGAATAATTCATAACACAGTTGACATATATTTCTGCACATTGCCTAAAGAATTCAGTCTTATCTTGACCTTTCAAACCTGACTGACTCTAGATTGGGAACCTGAAGTCTTTTTTAAATGGAGCTGAAGTGGTTAAAGCAAAGTGTAGCAGACATGGAGAAGGTTAATTTTTCTAATATCGAGTGCCAACTGGGCCAGTAAAAAAAAAAGAACAGAATCAGCCAAAGCAGCAGGTTTTTCTTGTGTAGTATTTGAAAACTTTGCTTTTCCTTTCAGAGCAGGACACTCATTTTCCCAATACCGCTTATGCTGGCAGTGTAATCAGTAATTACGAATCCTGCTGGAATCATTTTCCTGCCAATTCCTACACTCAGGCATGGAAACTCAACTCAAAACACGTAGCAAAACCTGTTCTGCTCCACATCAACATTTGTATTTGTCAGAATAAACTCATCGACCAAAACTTCTGCTTCTTGGGGCATTTTAACTTTTCATTCATTTTTTTTTTCACACGGTTCACTGGAGACACATCAAACCCTGGACACAACTCGTACTTCTTCCCACAGTCCAGCACTCTGTTGACCACTTGAATCACACAGTGACTAACCACTGTGTAATAAACCTGTAATACCTCATGTATAAACTGTAGATAATATCCAGTCCAGCATCCTTTGTTGCACACTTGAGATGGGTTGAAAAGCCACCGAATACTAACTAATAATATTTCTTGGATGATAAGACCCATTAATGCCACAGGGCTAAGACAGGAGGAGAGACAGAGAGGAGGTAATGATAGTTGTTGTAGGTTTATTAACATTAATTTTTCAGCCGTTTTGACGATCATGTCTTGACTTGTCTAGAATTTAAACGTGATATAATGAACCACAGAGCACTGGAACACCATTTGAACGGAAGCTTTTGACACTGGAAATAAGTACACAATTGTCAAAATAGTGTCAATACAGACAAACCCCTGTCACATTGGTGTATAGCCTACTATCAAGCAGTTTTACTACAATGGTCCAAACTGATTTTAAAATATACAGGTTTCAATCGTCATATAATATGAAACTCTCCTGTAACCAGGCAACATTTTCACTGGCCGTCCATCTGTCCTTACCTTCACAAAATCTGCACATCACAAATTTCGAAATCAATCAAATGGAAGTAATGACCTAATGATTTGTCTTCGTATATGTATTGTGTGTCACCTATGGTTCTCATATTCATTCAGTCAGTCAATCAGTCATTTTCTATACCTGCTTAGTCCTCATTAGGGTCACATGGTCTGCTGGAGCCAATCCCAGCACGTTACAGCGAGAGGCAGGGATACACCCCAGATGGTCGCCAGCCAATCGTGGGGCACACACACCATTCACTCACACACTCACACCTACAGGCAATTTAGAGTCTCCAATTAACCTCAGCATGTGTTTGGACTGTGGGAGGAAGCTGGAGTACCTGGTGAAAACCCACGCAGACACGGGGAGAACATGCAAACTCCACACAGAAAGGTCCCAGACCCAGGACCAAGGAGGTCCTGAACCTGCGACCTTCTTGCTGTGAGGCAACAGCGCTAACCCCTGCTCCACCGTGTCGCCCCCATATTCATTCAAATACATACAAATTAAATATTTGTTTAGTGTATATTGGTGTGAAATATAATGACCCAATGAAATCACATATTTGTGAATGTAAACATCAAACAAAAGGCTCTATTTGTGTTGGGTCTATATCTATCTATTGGGCTATAAATGTTGGACATCCTGTTTATAACAGAATGGTCTTTTTTGGGATGAGCAGCACAGCTCTGTTTGCAGGTTGTGCTCATGAAAAAAATGCTGATTCTTCTCAACCAACCTATTAAAGTCTACCAGTAGCAAGGAAGAAACAAGACGTCTAAGTAGGTTAATAATTTACAAATGTTAATAACAAACAGTAAGGAGCTCCAGTATTGAACCAGTTTTTGTGACTCTTCCACACACTAAAACATCAAAAAAACAGATCTGGATCTTTTTTTTTTCTGTGAACGTAGGAAATAATATCTGGTTAGCTCCGAGATGAAAGCGGCCGTCTTCCTGCAGCAGCCTTACCAGACAGCGTTCTCTCATTTATCAGCTTCAATTTATAACCGTTCAGATTTTTGTCAGCTCATTTATTTCCTTTCATCGCTCCCGATCGCCTTCCTAAGTAGCACTTACCTGGTAAATCCAAAATCAATTTCCCCCACTAGGAGCTGGGGCAAAAGGTCACTAAACTACTCCACCTAATGACGGACCCCAGTTTTCCATGGACCAGTTCAGTCCAGACAAAAACCACACAGATAATCAAGAGTTAGAGTTAAATAATAGAAATTAAATAATAATTTCTTGCAAATATTGTGTAATGTTTTTTTATAAAAGACTATATTTCATAGAATATGTGTTACTTTGGGTCTGTGGCTAGTATAAGCATCATTTATTATTTAATTTATTCATTTTGTTATGGGGGATCAAGCTGCAGTAGCTGCCTGCATCAATCTTCAGCTTCGTCTCTTGGTATAATGAAAACAAATGTGAAACGGCCATAAGGCAATTTAATTCTCTATTAAAGTATATCTATTCAATACAGCAGAACCTACTGGACCACAAATTAAACCTTTACCTGATAAGATGAATCTTCACTCCCATTTCTTGATATGCTTTATAAGATGTGATGCAATGGATAATGAGCCCTAGTATTTAATTCCGAGGACTGTGATCGAGTTTTTCTACTTGCTGCTGGAGAGCTGCAGGCCAAGAAGTGTGAAGACAAAGACGGTGAATAACAAGAGGTTTTTTCAGGAATCTGCTGAAACACAGAGACGGAAAAAGCCCCAGCAGTCAGAGTAAATGTATGGCTCTTTCCTTTGTAAGGAGTATAAATGTCAGAGTAAATGTCAGATAGTGGACGGAGATTAAAAACACACAGATGTGTAAAGCTGAAGAGACTAAAGATATTAATAATTACGATGGTCTGACTCCACGTGTCACACGTACGGTAACAATAGCAGCTCCAGCATTGGTTGACCTGCTGCTGCCATTTTTTTTCCCTTCTCCTCTCCTGTTGCTGCAGGGAAAACGCTCCGTGACGTTCTCCGTCGCGCCTGCCAACGCCTTTGGAACCGCTGAACCCCCGGTCCCCGCTGCACAGGCAGTCAGCACCATGTGGGAGCTGTGATAAGGACATCAAGATCACTGAAATGTGTTTGACATTAACACACACACACACACACACTCCCAAACTAATGCACACATTCTGCCTCAGCCGCAAAACGTCGCCATTCAGCTTGCGACATATGCAAAATACAACATGCACCAAAGGATCAAAAATGATTGGACAGTCCATTTTGTAATAAAATACATGATAAGGTTTCAGCAAATACAAATTCTGTTAAATGTTAGCTATTTTTTGGGGGGAAATGCACATTTGCTAGTGAATTAATTGATCTATCGTAGGGCATCATGGACAAGTTGCGGTTTCATGAAGACGTTTTAGTCCAGTAATTTTAAGTCAAAACGCGGATCAACCTCTAACAAACTGCAACAGAAGAAACTGACTTTCAACTGATTTTGTAACTTCACCATGTCCTCATACCCCATACATACTATTAATACTCCTATTAATACTCCTATTAATACTCCTATTAATACTCCTATTAATACTCCTATTAATACTCCTATTAATACTCCTATTAATGCTCCTATTAATACTCCTATTAATACTCCTATTAATACTCCTATTAATACTCCTATTAATGCTCCTATTAATACTCCTATTAATACTCCTATTAATACTCCTATTAATACTCCTATTAATACTCCTATTCATTTTTTTTTCTCATTTGAATAGGCAAATTATTTTTAACCTTTAGATATCACCATGAAAATTTCTGAGTTGATTACTTACATTTAGACAAACAAAAAAAGTATTGCAATTTTTTTTTTCTAAATTAAGATAAAATATAATAAGATAAACCTTTATTTGTCCCATAGTGGGTTAATTCTACTGCTGTTGCATTAGCAGTACAAGTGACATACAAGAAAAAGAAAAGATTGCACACAGCCTGCATAAAAATGCATCATATATCAAGATAGACACAAGATCGATACGCTACAGTGAGATTATAGCACATAAATTGTACATTCTTTGTTAACATGGGGGAATTTGCATAAATTAGCATAAATCCCACCCCTTTGACTGCACAGATATAAAAGTGCAGTGGTGGGACCAGCATAAAAACTGGGTTTGGTTACATTGACCGTGCACCCTGGTCTGTGGACACTGGAGGGAGTGAGCTGCACAAATTCAATGCAGACGACCTGTGACAAGAACCAAGATGAGATTCTATAGTGGTGCATTTAGTAGGTTTGATCCAGAAACTTTTTATTTTACCTTCCTTTTGTCTTTTGCATTTTCCTTGTCTTTGTCTCGTGTTCTTCCCTCAGACTTATCTCCTAGAAACCTCATCTTTGCGTTAATAATTACTGACTGGTGTAAAGTTCCTCCTTCCTCCCTGTTTCTATGCTAATAGGAACCCTATTTCATACTCTGTCTCAGCTTGTATAACATTTTTTTTCATAAAATGATGTATAATTTAGTAACATCAAGGAGGGTTTGATAAGATACTGAATAGAAAAGATACCTTTAAGAGTTTTGATGAGCAAATGTACAATGTCATCTTTTTTTATTAAAGACAATTGAAAATATGACTGTATGGGAGACTTGCGAGAAAGTATTTTATTTTTAAAAGTTGAAACCGGAAGTTACGTTTTTATTTATTTATTTAATTTGACCTTAACCCAGATATTATCCCAGTTCCATTTAGATAACACTTTGACTTTAGATTTGTCTTCCTGTTAGAGTATTTATACTTTTTCACGAAAGAGAAAGCAGTGAAAATCAGTTAAATTTACCGAAATTGATTTTCTTTCTTTTTTTCTTTTAAATTGAACATGATTCACAGCTTAAACTACCGAAGTGAAGTTAGTTTCATATTCGAATTCGTTCGTTTTTTTTCAGTTTCTAACTTTAGTCATGAAAACTGTACCAATTCCATCCAGATTGGTATAGTTTTATTTTTATATATATATATATATAGTAAGCCAAACATTTCACAAGTGTCATGAAGCCACCGACCTCAGTGACAGCGCTGAATATCCTTCCGAGCAGCCTGCAGCCGGTGCGTTTAGGGACCGTCGGTAAATTACTGCTGTCAAGCTGGGCGCCACAACAATATACACGACTATATTAAATCATGAAATTCAAAATAAATTTAAAGACAATTGCATCTCAATCAAACCATGAAATTCTATGATTGTCTGTTAAAAATATAGACCTATAACAGATGAGAAGTAGAATCATGTTCATAGGTTGACATTCTAGAGAGATGTTTCAAAATAAAACAGTCATTCATAAGGTTTAATAGATAGTATTGTTTTAAAAAAAATTCAAATGACTTTTGGATAGATAATGATTGTGAAAGATAAATATAGACCTATAAAAACAGATGAGAAGTAGAATTATGTTTGTAGGTTTAAATTCCAGACAGCTATTTTGAAATAAAACGGAGATATTCGTAAAAATGTTGAATGGATAGGTATTGTATGTCAAATGATTATTAGACCTAAAAAAAAAAAGATGAGAATTAGAATCATGTTCATATGTTGTAATTCCAGAGAGCCTTTTCAAAATAAAAGACATTTGTTAATAATTTTGAATGAATTCTAATTCTAATGTGTGAGTGGCTGATGAGGTTACAGCTTCTTTTCATTGTATTTGCACACGTTTAATTTTTTATTATTATTTTTAAGTGAAAATCATAGAATTTCATGAATTTTAGTGAATTTCATAATTTAATATGTGTTAATATGTATATTTTGTTGTGGCAGCAGTAATTTTCCGACGGTCCCTAAGCGTGCCGGCTGCTGCAGGCTGCTCGGAAGGATATTCAGCGCTGTTATTTAGAATTTTCGCCACAATCACTGAGGTTGGTGGGTTAATGAAATGTTTGTCTTACTTGTATCTACAAAATAATACCAATCTGGATGGAATTGGTACAGAATTCATGACGCTATTAAAGTTAGAATCGGAAAAAAAACGAGAGATTTCGAATATAAAACCAACTTCACTTCGGTGCTCGGAAGGATACACAGCGCAGGTATTTTGAACACAGTCACTATGATTGTTGGGTTAATGATACTTGTGAAATGTCTGAATTACTCATATCTATAAAATAATACCAACCTGGATGAAATTAGTACAGTTTTGATGACGCTATTAAGTTAAAACAAGAAAAAACAAGCTAATGTCTCATATGAAACCAACTTTACCGCGCCGCTTGCACTAGATACTGGGCGAAGGTGTCCCCTGCTGTTATTCTAAATTAATACATATTATATTCCTAATTTAATAATCTGAGGTTTTTAATTGAACTCTTCTGGTATTTAAACAATGTTCTTTATGGCCACTACGTTATTCCACGTAGAGAACCGTTAGTTTACTGTATATTGTTAGTGTCATGGAAATATGCCGCATAGGAAAATAGCGCGTGGATCAATTAGCCGTATAACCTTCACGTTATTATTATTATTATATAAAATATACATATTATTAATATTTTGTGAAATGAACACTGCTGTTTTTTATTTGTTTGGTCAAGTAGAGAATCTGCTGCTCGTCATGAGATTTTTTTCTCTCTCGATAAAGATAATAGCGTGATAAAGGCAATTTGGGCGTTAATATCGTTTTCATTATTAATTAATTTCATTTTAGCCGAAGAGCGATTTAATGAAATATAAACGTGACCTGTCCAGCAACGTGGACAGCGGAGGGGTGTTTTTTTTTCCATCCAAAGCTTTATTAACAAACGATTCAGGCAGTCCAGTTAATGTATAGTAGATAGACAACAACCATATACACATATGGCATATAATAATCATTATATTACAAAGGAATATACATCTGTATATAAAATGAATATAGAAAAAAAACACACTTTATAGTTCCTCCAAAATAATTAATAATTGTGACAGTTTATTATCGATTAAAGATTTCAGAGATTTATCTCATTTTCTTTTTTCTTTCTTTTAAGTTTAATAGATCAATTTAAATCAGCAATAATTTAAATGATTTTAGAATTTACATGTATGGATGTGAAATTTACCTAGAATAATCCTAAATATAAGTGTTAGATTGATATATATGTATATATATTTAATGTCATATCTTTACATATCTTATTTTAACCCTTTTTATTGCTCCATGGGTATTGTGCACATGTTATAAGGTAGGTGAGTAGATTATTGCACACGGAATTATTGGAAAAATACAAATAAGTTATACACTGTTACCTATTTTGTATACATTATGAATTATATAAATATATTTAGAGTATCATACAAGTATAATAGATATTTAGTATAGTTATACTAGATAAGATAGTGAGTAAAAAGGATATAATATATATAGAGAAATATATATAAGAAATAAAATATGCAAGGATAGATCTGTACATATATATACACACATATGGGTCAGTGACAAAACTCATGTGAGAAAAACTTTGTACCTTATAATTTAATTCTCTTAAAAAGGTTTTAGAAAATTAAGAAAACATCAGATCGTATTATATTCTATGTGGATTAGATATTTAAAATTTACGTTTTGTGTCAAAAAAAAAACAAACACTGTACATTTTGAGAGACCTGATGAATGCTTCTTAAAACTGTATTTAACTTTTTTATTTTCCACTTTCTCATCTTGTAAATTATTAATTGTCACCATCATGACGTGGCTCTAACAGGCTCCGTCCAGTGGAAAAGCAGCGACAGGTTGACCTTTGAACCACCTGGACTGGCACCAGCCTGGCGCTGATGGCATGTTGTTTTCCCCCCGTCAGGCATGCCGCAGAAACACAGCAAACCAAACCTCAGCCACTCTCAGGTGTCCGAGCTGGTGAAGAAACTCTTCGAGCTGACGCCCTCCGAAATCCGCCCGCTGCCCAGCTACGATGACCAGAACTTCTACGTGGCGCCCGTGGAGGGTGGCGAGTACGTCCTGAAGGTCATGAACTCCGAGGACAGCAGGAACCTCACCCTGCTGGAGGTGCAGACCTACGCCATGTCCTTCCTGCACCAGAATGGACTCCCCGCCCAAACGGCTGTCCCCAACACGGCGGGACAACTCATGAGTCTGGAGGAAATGGGTAAGACGGAGATGTTTCAGACTTTCAGGTGTACAAGGAGAATCCAGGAGCTGGGGTGAATTGAAACCCCTGGAGCAATGGTTCTCAACCTTTTTGGGGTCCTGGACCCCCTAGTTTGATAGAAACAGCAGGAACCGCATGCCGTTTTGGCCCACTCCTCCATACAGATTTTCTCTAGATCTGTCAGGTTTCAGGGAGGTTTCAGGGAGTTTCAGCTCCCTCCAAAGATTTTCTATTGGATTTAGGTCTGGAGACTGGCTCGGCCACTCCAGAACCTTGATATGCTTCTTACGGAGCCACTCCTTGGTTTTCCTGGCTGTGTGCTTCAGGTCATTGTCATGTTGGAAGACCCAGCCATGACCCATCTTCAACGACTGAGGGAAGGAGGTTTTTGCCCAATATCTCACAATACACAGCCCCGTTGATCTTCTCCTTAATAGTGCAGTCGTCCTGTCCCCTGTGCAGAAAAACACCCCCAGAGCACGATGCTTCCGCTCCATACTTCACTGTAGCTGTGGTGTTGTTGGGATGATGCTCCTCCTCCTTCCTCCTCCAAACACAGCGAATGGAGTTAAGACCAAAACGTTCTATTTTGGTCTCATCTGACCACATGACTTTCTCCCACGACTCCTCTGGATCATCCAGAAGGTCATTGGTAAACTTGAGACTGGCCTTGACATGGGCTGACTTCAGCAGGGGAAGCTTCCGTGCGCTGCATGATTTTAAACCGTGACATCTCAGTGTATGCGCAGGGGTTAGCGCTGTTGCCTCACAGCAAGAAGGTCGCAGGTTCAAGACCTCCTTGGTCCTGGGTCTGGGACCTTTCTGTGTGGAGTTTGCATGTTCTCCCCGTGTCTGCGTGGGTTTTCACCGGGTACTCCAGCTTCCTCCCACAGTCCAAAAACATGCTCAGGTTAATTGGAGACTCTAAATTGCCCATAGGTGTGAGTGAATGGTGTGTGTGCCCCACGATTGGCTGGCGACCATCTGGGGTGTATCCCTGCCTCTCGCCGTAACGCGCTGGGATTGGCTCCAGCAGACCATGTGACCCTAATGAGGAATAAGCAGGTATAGAAAATGACTGACTGACTGACGTCTCAGTGTGTTACTGATAGTAGCCTTGGAAACGGTGGTCCCAGCTCTTTTCAGGTCCTCCCGCGTAGTCCTGGGCTGATTCTTCCCTTCCCATCAGATCAGTGATACCCCACGAGGTGAGATCTTGTGTGGGACCCCAGTCCGAGGGACATTGACAGTCATCATTAGCCTCTTCCATTTTCTGACAATTGCTCCGACAATTGCTTCTCTTTTCTCACCAAGCTGCTTGGCAACTGCCCCGTAGCCCTTTCCAGCTTCGTGAAGGTCTACAATTTTATCTCTTGTGTCTTTTGACGCTCTTTGGTTTTGCCCATGTTGGTAGTTAGACTTTTCACTGATTGTGGGCTGCACAGGTGCCTTTATGAAAGCTAACGACCTCAAACAGGTGCGACTAATTTAGAATCATGAGCAGAATGGAGTTGGACTATTTAAAAGCAGCATCGCAGGTCTTTGCGGGTCAGAAATGTTAAACAAGTGATCAAATACTTATTTGACACAGTTATACACAAATAAATTGTTTAATAAATCATATAATGTGATTTCTGGATTTTTTTTTTTTGTCTCTCACAGTGGAAATGCATCTACGATGAAAATTTTAGACCCCTCCATGATTTGTAAGTGAGAGAACTTAGCAAAATCAAAGGGTGATCAAGTACTTATTGACCTCAGTGTATATATATAAATCTTCATGGAAAGAAAGCCAAATGGGAAAAAAACAAAATAAAATTCACATTTTAATTAGTTGAGATACCACCCGACACTTCAGGATTTCACAGCTTCAATTTACAACGTGCAGCTTTTTTGACGTTTGACAGCGATAAATCCGTATATAACGAGCACCCGTGAGGGTGCGTGCACCTCCTGTGAAGTCGGAATTGGCCCTGGGCTGTTGCAGAAAGCTCATAAAGATAAGTGCTGGGGCTCTGTGACCAGTGGACGGCGTAAAATAACACGTGAGGCCTCAAGGTAAAAATAGAGACATTTGCAGCTCCCACGTTTTGCAATGCAGCGAACCCCAGCAGCTTCATGTCCCAGTAAAATAAGGACGCACACTCTGGTAATGATTGCTGTGCCCTTGAGCAAGGCCACGATGGACATGTCACATTTTATGATGGTTAAGAGGGGAGAGGAAATATCTGTAATCCTGTGTTTGTCTTTGGCAGATTGCGGCGCTGGTTGTCAGAAGTACCTGGTGCGGCTGTTGACTTATTTGCCCGGAACCACAATTTCCAAGGTTCCTCTATCACCACGGTTACTTTATGAAGTCGGCAAGACGGCAGCCCGAATGGACAAAATCCTAAAAGAGGTATGATCATAGCTACAAACTTGTCACCTTTTTTTTTATGTCAACCTGGGTCATTGAAATGAATAGGGTTTTATATGTTGTCACCTTTTTTTCACTACTCCAGAGTTTGCAGGTCTGAAGCACTGTGATAGCTCAGTGATTAAAATGGTTCTTGCGTCAAATGATTGACTCCTGTAAATAATTACAGGTGGATTTTCCTGTTTTAAGGAGCCCGCAAAGCATCTGCTTTGAATAAAGGTTTGAAAGTAGGCTGAAAATGTTTTTCAAATATCATTGCATAGCGTTTCACCGAAAACACTTTTAGAGGTTCAAATTAGTCCGAACATGCATTTTGGAACCGTTCTCCTGGCCGATATTTTGTTTTCCATGTTTGAAACCCTGTAAACTCCCAACTTGGAGGAAAGTTTTGAAAAGCTTGAAAAAAACATTGAAATTGCAAGACTGAAAATTCGTTTTTGAATCTTGAAAATCTTTGAAAAGTTTTTTTTTTAATCTCTACAAACATATTCTGCAGTGATGAAATGCTTGCAGTCAATTTTTAATCAATGGTGAAATTAACCTTTAGTGGGGATGAATGACTGGCGCCATTAGCGCTATATTCTTGAATATGATTGGATGTCACACAGATATGTTTTTTTCAATCCGATATTTTGGAATCTCTCCGCTTGTTTATCCGAATCGGAGGCGAAAAGTCTGTGGGTAAAAACAAAAAATCCGTAGTAGTTGGAGCCGGGGTCAGAGATTATGTGATTCAGAGAATGGAAATGCCTGAAGTGACATCATGTTCCTTTTTTTTCTCCCCCAGATGGAACATCCTCATCTGGACGTGCTGCAGAGGGAGGGGTTTATGTGGAGCCTGTCATGCGTCCTCCTCCTGGAACCGTACCTCCACTTGTTAGATGGGGAGCCGCTCCAGGAGGTTGTGAAGTCTGTCTTTTACCAGTATAAGACCTGCGTGGTCCCCAAATACTCTGCATTACGCAAGTGTAAGTTAAATTATCTTCTAGACCAACATCAAACATCCGGCCCGGTGAGCATTGTTCAGGGCTCAAGAGATAAAACATGTACAGTTTTAGGGTCAGCAAGAAAACTGCCATGTGCTGTAACCATAAAAACCTGGTTTCAAATAATTTAAACTCTCTTTAAATGAGATCATTCTTTTTTGTTTGTAAAAACATTACATTACAAATGGACTTTTAAATAACAAGAAACAAACCTGCTGCTTATAAAACTAAATATTGTTCAGTGACTAAATGTTTTGAGTTAAAATGCAACAATAGACCGACTGAATATGGAAAAATTGAACCTTTTTTTTCTGAGGTCATCACTCCTGTTTTGTAAATTTAAGATTAATCAATCTTGTGAATATTCATACTGTATTTATTTACATAAAAAGAAGGGAATAAATGTGCAGTTGTGGTAATTTATACGTATATTTTTAACGGTCTTTAACGGTTTTAACGGTATGTGGCTCCAATTAAATTGAGTGACTGTCCTACACAGTTTTAACTTGTGTTTGAGATCTTTCTATGAAAGATGAGCCTCAGTGTTCTATTCACAATTAGTCCAATCACTCTTTACACAGTTTTCCAAGTGTAATATTTGTGTTTTATTTGTCCTAAGGCATTAACCACGGGGACTTCAATGACCTCAACATGCTCGTGCAACCCGGTGGCACTGACGGCTACGAGATTTCTGGCATCCTTGACTTTGGAGACATGAACAGCGGCTACTACGTCCACGAGCTGGCCATCGTCATCATGTACATGATGAACGAGCACCCTAACCCCATGGAGGTGGGCGGGTACATCCTGGCGGGCTGGGAGAGCGTCCTTCCCCTCACCGAGGCGGAGAGAGACTGCCTCTACGTGTTAGTGCTGTGCCGCTTCTGCCAGTCGTTGGTAATGGCTCGTCACACCGTGACCCTGCACCCCGAAAACGCCGAGTATCTGATGATCTCCTCCAAGAAGGGCATCCACGTCGTCACGCAGCTCTGGGAGTTAGGGAAGGAGAACGCAGAGAAGCTGTGGTTCCAGGCTGCTGCCCAGTTCAGCAATATGAGGAAAGTCAGTTCTAAGGCTGAATGATTTTTAGAAAAAAAAAATCTAAATTGCGTTTTTTTTTTTCTCCCGGCAGATGTTGCGATTTTCGATTTAAATCACGATTTTCTTTAAACCAAGTTTCAGTGAACGTCTACAATCATCAGAGAAATTCACATCATACCGTTAAAACAATAAAGGCCGTAACTAATGCAAGAATAAAAATAACTAGGACGTTTGGACTGATTTGAATTGACAAAAAACTGACTTTCAGCTTCCCTTTAGGTTTGTCTCCTCTTCTCTCATCTTTCTCTTCTGCTCCTCCCTGTGTGTGTTTTTTTTAACCCAGCTATCATCATTTGAGTCAGTAAATGATACCTAATGATACCTGACGTCTTCCTCAGGTGTCTTTCTCTTCTTAGAGAAATATTTCAACAAGCTCATTTGAATAATGGAGCCAGCAGTTACATAATGGTGTGTAGATATTAACGTCGGCTCAATGCTATTAATTAATTTACCCTTGTTAGCACCACTAAGTTTGCACCAGGCCATAGTAACTTAAGCTACTGTTATATTACATAATGTTAGCTGGCATCATTATATTGTGAACTTCGCTTCTTTACACTCCTCTGACTGTCCTCTGACCCTGTTGCTAGGTGATTGACGTGCTTGACGACCGCGTAACAAACCCCCGAAACGCAAGTACTGAGCAAGATTGAATGACAGGACTCTGCTGTGAGGGTGGAGAGATGCCGCGGTGGAGTATTTCCATCAACAATTTAGAAAAAAAAGAAAGCACACGACAGATAGTTTACGAAAAGAAAACGTGGGTTAGAAAAACAGCAAAAAAAATTTTAAAATCACATCTTTGACAATCTCAAGGTCGCGTTGCCTTAAAATCGCGGCTTCCCGATCTAAAACGACGGATCATTCAGGCCTTACACATTCCTCGGACCCATCTGTGCCTTAACCCTCAAATTCCACCCCGCGTGGCTCCGGCTCCTTAACGGATGTGGACCAGCTGCGGATCAGCTCCAGACTTCGGAGCAGATACGCAGAGCTGAATGAATGAAACTGCAGTAAAGTTGGCTCGTTACTGGATGTTTTCTTGACATTTGGTTTTAGCTGAGCTTTTAATCGGTGAACCAGGGCAGTGGCCATGTAAATATAGAGTGTAGTATACAGCGACATCATCAAACTCTGATATACTATAATAATACTGTCAACTTTGCTTACCACGTTGCGTTTTACCGGAAAACAGCATCTCCACCTCAGCAATCTACTGTGGACTTCACTGTGGTCTGTGTTAGGGACCGTCTGTAAGTTGCATGTTTCAGTAAAGCTAAATAACCTACTCTGTTTGCTGTAGTACATCATATTCATAATGCCTTAACTACTGCAGGTGAGGTTTTAGTAAAAAAGCTATTTTATATAGACGTGGTATACATTTAATAGCTGAAAAAAACCCATTACAAATTAATTAATAGACTTTTTATCATTGTGTTTGCTGTAGTACATCATACTTATAATACCCTAGCTACTACAGGTGAGGTTTTAGTGGAAAACAAATATTTTATATATTAGTTTTTACTAATAGTTTGTTTAGCAATTGCAAAATTCGCACACAAAAAGGCAAAACTGGAAGTTCAATGGCCACATCAGTTTATACTGTACAGCACAACACCTGTATTTCACCTGCGAAAATGTGTAAATCTTTGAATTGAATGTCTTCTGTGGGGTTTGATTCCCTGTAGCTGGACCAGTGAACATAATGTTCTGTGTTTGCAGGGAGTTTAATGTCCCATGCTGCTGTAACCCTGACTCCAAGTCACGTTAAACACTACCTATGCATCAATGTGAAGCAGGAATGACAGTGAATAGTTATTTACTGTGTATTTATCATAGGAATGAAGCATAAGGAATGAAGAGAACTGAGATACAATGCAATCGGCATCACGTGCCTTAACAAGCCGTCTGTGGATTTTAGCACTAATGCTAATAGTCACATATAAACAGATGTATAGAGTTTATTCTTTTATATAGTTTCAATTATCTTAATAAAATATCAAAAGAAAACTTGTGTAAAAGTCTGGTAAATGATTTTTTAAGTGTGTGTGCTGGTAAGAAATATTTGTAATACACAACATTAGTTTGTATTTTCCAGAGTTTGCATTATTTGTTACATAGTCCATTAGTTTTGTCCTGTTTTTCTATTTCAAAATAAGGTGTTGTACTTTATATGGATCTGAAAAGCACGCTTTCACAGGTAAGCTCTGTCTAAATATGTAGACTTATCCTAATTATCTGAACCTGTTCTAAGAATAAGGATGCGGTCTGCGGTCGCTCAGTCAACATTCATTTGCTCTTTTAACTGGTTTGTGAAAAAGGAATTTTGCCAGCTACACTTGTGAAACAGGAATCGAGTCACTGCTTAACTCAACTCTGTTGGAAAACATGAACGAAAACGTAGAGTTATTAATAGAATATTAACTCTTTTAACCTGACATGTTTTTCTGTCTTCACTCTTATGTTTCACAACTACTTGACTTGTAAACATTAAAGATTTTTGATAGAAAGGATTTCACTGCTGTTTGCTCTAATTATAGCTACCAGTTACTTCACAATGGAACTACAGCGAAGCTACTTTCAAGAGGGAAATATGACTGAGCTAAAGTTACCTGCAAAAAGTGCACCCATCAACATGTAACAACATGCAACACAAAATTCAAACCGTGATAATAAATTATGATAATGATCACAAAACATTAGAATTGGGAGTGAAAACTCAGTACGTAGAGCAGAGGCAGCAGAGGTTAACCTGCGATTGATCCACACTGCCGCAGTTTGATTGACCTGAAGCACAGGCCTGATGACGGCCTATTCAGTGGTTTGACACACACACTCTAGGCCAGGGGTGGGCAATCCTGGTCCTGGAGGGCCGGTGTGGGTGCAGGATTTTGTTCCAACCAAGAAGTAACACACCTGATTCTACTAATCAACCTCTAGAGCCATTGCCAAGGCCTTCATTAGTAGAATCAGGTGTGTAACTTCTTGGTTGGAACAAAATCCTGCACCCACACCAGCCCTCCAGGACCAGGATTGCCCACCCCTGCTCTAGGCCAATTCCTCACAGAAAAAAAATATAATAGTAGTTATATAATAGTTTTCATGCTTGTACAAATATCTGGAGGGTCGAGGCCCAACGTATAGCCGTGAGGTAAATCTCCAAAACGAGAGTGAGAACAAAGAGCGAGTTTTTATTGGTTAGAATTCGACAGTTCAAAACACGTGACTTTAACTTCATATAATTAGAGTCAGTCATAGGCACCTACAGTATAGACTCTACCAGGTCGTCTACTGAAAGACAATGGGTAAGTTTCTTTTCTGTTACATATCTGGAAAACAGAAAAGAGGTCACAATATGTAGCATTTATATATAGTAAAGTTACTACTGCATTAAATGTAATAATACTGCAGTTGTTTGGATTATCGGGATTGGTTGGTTGTTTTTTTTATAGATAGAATTTGTTTTTTCGATTTGACAGATTACATTCATTTAGGTATGTAGCCTAGAGATAAGAACCTTAGAATATATTTTATAGTATAGGATAAGCTTATATAGGTGAGTAAATACATACGTAACATTATAAAATATTATTAATAATATATGATTCAATACAATTTGCATATTGCTTGGAGTGTGGAGTCAGTGGCAGTAAAGCATGTGTTCTTCAGGGAAATGAAAACGAGATAAACCAGTTTTGTCACGTTGGTCATTTGAGCCCCTGAAGAACATTCCATCTCTGAAAATCACAAAACTGTGAAAGCGTTGAATGTCACTTTGTTTAGAATTCAACGAGGACACATCTGTGAATATGGTGAATGCAGGGCTTGGATGCAGCACCACCAGAGAGGGTCTTAACCCCGTAAGACCCGGGACTATATTTGATTACCTGCTATAAATGATAATTATTATGGAATATCTCTACAACCACAAAGGTTAATGACTTCATCTACAAAATCTACAACAATTGAGGTGAATATAGAAGTGGCTGAATCAATTCGTGTTGCTGTTACAGAGCTAATATAGTTAGAATATTGGGGGAAAAAAATAAATCATTGCGTTTTACTATAAAAAAACTTCTTTTAAAACTTAAAACAAGACCAAACTGACCCAAATCATCTCAAAATAAATCAAATCTAATTTAAATATCAAAATAGTGGTCATTTGTAGCCATACTACTGATATTATTCAACTATTTGATGTGGATATTGATTATATATATTGATACTGTAACAGTAACATTGTTTTACTACTGATAAATACTTTATTTAAGGTTGTAGCTGAGGATTTATCATGTGATATATACATAAAAGTCGCTGTTTTTTTATTTTATCAGTTTAAACATTAAATAGAAATTTACAGCAGAGAACAAACACATGGGGGGAAGCATAACATCTATGACACATGTGTTTTATATTTGGATGTATTTGGATAGCCTGGATTAGGAGAACTGTATTTTATATATAGGAATTTTAATTTTATGGGCTCAGACAAGCACAAAAGCTGATAGTTTGGACATTGTCAGTCGACTGATCCACCATCCCTCATCGAGTTTAACCTCCGTTTATTGCGCCCAGGCGCTTTTTTGTCTTGTTTATAGGATGTGCTGCATCCGGAGACATAATAAATGAATAGATGTAGGAAACGGCTGCTCTCTGTGGGCCAATAGAGTTGAGAAACCATCCCAGGGATGATTGGGAGATTTAGATAAACTGGAGGAGACATGGTAACCTAATTGGAAAGTAATGGAAAAGATGAGATGAAGGTAAGAATTTAGAGGCCGGGGTGGGGAAGCAGGCAAAGCTGTCATTTACTTTCACTTTTCCTTTTTTTCCTGCAGAGAGGAGGTGTCATCTACTAGGGAGGTGATTTCTGTCGACATGGCCCTTAAGAATGTTAACTTTGACTCTCTCAGAACACTTCATTAATACAGATGTTAAAGCTAGCGATGTGAAGTCATAGTATTTTAAGCTCAGGAATGCTTATGGACTTCCAGAGAGCTGGAACAGTTTGTCTGTCTAAGGACCGTTGGAATAATAGGACTCTGTGCAGCAGTTAATTCTGATGAGAATTACTTTGGCAGGAAGGCAGGCGAGCCATCTGGTACCGTACGTTTCTTACTGCACATGCTGCTAAAAATGGTCCGTACTGTACCTGCCGCGGTCCAGTTTCCATCCTGAAAGAGGCATCAGTAGTCAGAGTTAAGGCCTCTCCTGAGGGAAAAAAGTCACTGAGGTCATCAGCTCTGTCCCGTTCATTCAGATTAATACGGATGAACTCTTTCCTCTTCCAGCAGAATTCACATTTGTCGCGTGTTTCACATAAAATTGAATTGTAACGGGTGAAAATATCTTGTTTTTGTACAATTAGTATTTCACTGGCAGACAATTTTGATTATTTCAAGTTTTTTTTCTGATTTGGGTCAATTTGGTCTTGTTTTAAGAAAACAAAACTAACATTTTCTTAAAAAAAACGATTACATTGACTAAAGTCAAGAAAGATGTAAAAGTTAAATTTAGGAAATCTTCAAATAAGATAAATTATCTGGCAGTAATTCTACTCAATATTGGACTAATTGTCCCAAAAACAAGATATATTCACCAGTTAAGATACCAGTTTTTGGAGTGCATCACCTTTTATTGTCCATTGCAGATTGATGTTGCCTTGTTTTTGTGCTGTGGCTCCATCTAAAAGTCAGCTCCCTTCTGTCAATGCAGACTTTAGCCTTATTAGTTGTGCCTTATTGTTGGAGGAGTGTAATATGTCTTTTTTAGTAACCACATTATCCAAACAAAAGTTTATGTAAGCTATTATTGTATCAATGGAGATATTAAACTGTGAAATATATGCATTATAAACCATACAGAACAACAGTGACTTGTGCAAAGCTACTCTATTGGATTCCCAGAGTAAATTATACAGCTGGAAATGAGCAAAACAGGTCCCCTTTAACACCTTAGGCCAGTGGACTTTGATGAGACTCTTATAATAAATGAAATAACCTCTCACTTTAAAAATCCACTTACATTTATGCCTCATGCCTTTTTCTTTTTTTTTCGCAGATAACGCCACGACTGTCGATCCGAGGCCGACACTGAGCCTGCAGCAGGCCACACAGCTGTTGCTGCGGCTGTACGGCGTGACAGTGACCAAGATCAGCGCCCTGCCAAGTTATGCTGACCAGAACTTCCTGGTGGAGGACATGGAGGGAACTAAAACCGTCCTGAAGGTCATGAATTCGAGCGAGAGCAAGAACGGCAAACTGCTGCAGGTGCAGACCCTCGCCATGTCCTTCCTACGCCAGCGTGGAATCCCCGCTCAGGCGACCCTGCCCACCACCACCGGGCGGCTCATGAGTATAGAAGAAATAGGTAACAGCAAGATATATCGGCATAAATGGTCTATTATCTTGTTGTTAATCTCAACCGGCATAAAAAAGAAGCCTATCAGGGTAGGAATAGATTGTGATGAAGCCTTTTAGCCTACAACATTTAGCCTATGTTTGCCTTGTATAGTAAATGGACAGCACAATAAGAAAATCATATTTCATATTCATAAAAATGAATAAATGATAAATTCATTTAATTTATTCATCCACATCTTTATTTAAGCCTTGAAGGTCATTGAGATTTCCTTCATTTTCGATGATGTCGAGATGTAATGTAAAAAAAAAAAAAAATACAAGATCAAAAATGGAAACGATACAACATACAAATATATACAATACATCATGAAAACTATACATTCAGATAAAATAAGTGTTAAAACAGAGGCCTACAGGAGTGAAATCGTGAATCAATCAGCCAGTCATTCAACAGACACAAGCCAAATCCAGTTTAGAACAAGTTGATTTCCCTACAACAGAAACCTACAGCAGCTGTGCACAGTGAGACATTCAGCAGACCTTCATGGAGAATAAGGTCAGTTCTAGTAAGTCTTATACAGGTCATCTGTGATAACTGATGACAGAACCGTGGGTGTATGCGCTGTTCAATCTTTAACACCTCTCTGGAGGAAAAAAAAAAATCTAATTTAACACTGATGAAAACTGGAGCAAAGTACAATCACCTCCTTCCAGGGCCTTTTCTTTAATGAAACCAACATCAGCTGTGGCTTGTGAATACTCCCAGAGAAGGGCGGGGCTTAATGTCTGTGATTAAACAACGATAGATGAATCACTGACGTTAAGTGCAAGTTGTAAATCACGATATACTAGTTTATGATGCAATATTGAACTGAAATCGTTGTATCCGCTCCACCTTGTTCAGACTGTGGACACGGTGCTCAGCTCTACTGTGTGAGGTTACTGGATTACCTCCCTGGAAAAACCATAGCAGAATCTCCAGTCACACTGCAAGATCTCTATTTGGCCGCCAAGTTGGCAGCAACCATAGATAACACGCTGCAGCAGGTAGGTGCACTTTTTTTGGAGCATATGGCCAATGCACTTAACTTTGACTCATTATATTATTATTTTATACACTACAATTTAGTGTTTTCCATGAAAAATCAATTTACCACCATGAGTCATAAAATGAATAGAAAATGGTTTTACATTAACCTTCTGATGCAATGAGCAAACACATTGTTCCATTAGAACACTCGAGTGATAGTTGCTGGAAATGGGCCTCTATACACCTATGTAGATATTGCACCAAAAAAAGACTTTGTAACTTTCAAAAACATTTCCTTTCAAAAATAAGGACATTTCTAAGTGAACCCAAGCTTTGGAACAGTAGTGTATTCACAACTCTGTATAACTGTTGAACAATTTAAAGCTGCTGATCATTTTTGCACAGATTTGTACATATTCATGAAGTGGTGCATACAGTGTAGCCCCAACTACCTTGTTGCCTCTGTTTTATATGAACATAATACATTGCAAATTGACTGTTTTCATCAAAAAGATAAACCTGCTGTGAGAGCACTCTGAGAGCGTTATTGAATAAATCCAGTCCAGAAAAAAAGTTGGGTCTGTGGGGGCAGGTGCAAGATATTACCACTAGGTGGCTCCAAACAATGGCGCCTGTTTAAAAGTCCATGTACTGCAATGAAATACTCAAAGTGATCCAGAAACCAGGATTTCTTCCAGATCATTACCAACATGCAATAATCGGTGCCATTCCCAACATTCAGTGAAAATTTGACCAAAATCCGACCCAAACTATTTGAGTTATCTTGCTGATAAATAAAAGATTAATAAAGTTTTAATGTGTCAAAGGATTATTAGACAACTTTACTATTGAAAACATTTCTTTTTTTCCCCCATTTTCAGTTTGTTTCTCCAGATCCTGACATCCTACAACAAGAAGACTCCCTTTGGAGCTTAAACAACATCCCCCTGGTGGAGGGCTACCTGTCAGTCCTGGACGGAGATCCCCTGCAGGAAGTGGTCACGGCGGTGATTGAACAGTACAAATTATCCGTGCTGCCCAAAATCAGCTCCTTCCGAAAAGGTAATACATATCCACTCGGCAAAGGGATGAGATTCCGCTTGATTTGATGAATACACGTTGTGTGAAATTGTGCATGCAAATCCAGCCCAGTCTATCTAGGGATTACATTCATCCTGGATGCCTCCCAAATTACTCCCACTGCAGGAAGAACTGTTTTTTTCCACTCAGATAAGTGGAGAGCAATCGTTATTGCAGGTTTAACCAAGTGTTTTACTTACTTAAATTTAGTGGCCCCTTGTGGACCAAAGCCCTTTAAACACATTTGTTTGCAGGATGCATAGTGATAGATCTAGTCGTGTCTGGATTAATTCTTGGAACAGGACGATGGTGGAGCAAACCAAAATCCAGCACTGCAGCCGTGTGTCCTGTGTGTGTGTGTGTGTGTGTTTGTGCTTTAATACGTGTCAGAATATCTCTGATTCACCGCTTTGTTCTGGCTATCGCTGCTCCCTCTCCTCATTCACTCTCTTGCTTGCTCGACCACTCGTTGAACACAGGCATTCAGATTAACTAGATAGAAAGATGCAATCAATCAAAGGTTTGCTGGGCGTACAGAGGTTTTATAACAAGTTCAAAAATCCTTATAGTGACTCTGCCTTACATTAACCATACAACCATGACAGACATTAATAGCATTTTCCCATATCAATGCATTTGACAAGCGATATGTGTGGCTATTTACACCTGCCCTTTCTAAATTATATTAGTAGATGTATAAATTCAGTTTTTCATTCTGATGGATTGAATAGTTTGAATCCAACATAGTTGGTAACTAGAGCAGAATCCCTGCAGCATCTGCTTGAGTGCAACATCATTAGTGTCAATACATTTTAAATATATAATCCACCTAGAATATAAAACTTGTTAATAGCATGTGTTTTTATTTTTTTTAACCTTTTTAGGAGAGTTAAACTATCTGGTACCACGTTTTTTTTGGGTTACACACATGACATTTTTGTCACTGATCTGATCTATTGTCAATATCCGTATCATCAATATATAATATAATGTAATATCAGTAGTAGGGCTCCAACTAAGGATTATTTTGATTTCTAATTCTGTATTTGAGCTGTTTGTGTGAATATGTAATTGGGTCCTTTATAATCCCCTTTTTTAAGCATCATACAGAATATATTCCTAATGTTCTGTAATGATTTCTATGGTCTTATGGGCAAATAATTGATAATAATATATAATATCAATTATTATAAAATTATCTAAATAATTTTGTCATGATTTGGGTCAGTTTGGTCTAAATTTTAAATAGAGTATTTTTATCTGCAGTAATATATATATTTCAAACACTGAGGTCAAAATTCTATATATAATATACTGATATTCTGAGTCATTATGTCATTATTAGCCTATAATGTATAATGGATATAAGTAGTAAATAATGTGAATAAACATGGCATATACTGTGTATATATATATATATATATATATATATATATATATATATATATATATATATATATATTTGCAATATTCTAAGTATATAGCTGGTTACATATTTCTGACTTTCGCAGGAATAATACATGGGGATTTAAATGACCAGAACATCATTGTCACCCCTGTTGCCAACGGGCATCATGAGGTGTCCGGCATCCTGGACTTTTCTCTACTCACCAATAACTGCTTCGTGTTCGAAGTGGCGATAGTGTTGACCTACTGGATGCTGGAGAACCCCAGGCCTCTGGACGTGGGTGGGGCCGTGTTGGCGGGCTGGGAGAGCGTCACGCCGCTCACTGAAGACGAAAGGGATTCCATCTACCCACTGGTGCTCGGCCGCTTGTGCCAGTCTTTGGTCTACGGACGCTACAACGTCCAAAAATACCCAGACAACAAGAAATACCTCCTGACTACGGCCAAAAATGGGACACGGCTTCTTAACAAACTCTGGCAGCTCGGCAAGGAAGAAGTAGAGGAGAAATGGTTCCGTGACGCCAGCACCTACACAGGCAAAATCTGAAGAGCTGGGAATCAGAAGGATTAGCATGTAAGAGAATAAAGATTTACATTTTAAACAAGGTTTGGGTTGCAACTTAAAAAAAAAATAAAATGTTCACTAGATGGAGACATCATTCCACTTATCCCACAGGATGCAGCATGAACAGCCTCTTCTGTGAATCAGTCATTCACGCCTGCATTCAGGCTGTAAAACTGTCTCATTCCAGCAGCTGTTTGAGACAACTTCAATATGTTTGTGTGACCTCTGTGGAGGGACTTCTTATCTTGTGTGAATACTTTCTGGTAAGTAGGAATCTCTGCAGAAAACCTGCAGTTCATGGAGAACCTCAAGTACAGGAACAGCTCAACGTCGGAGTGTGAGGGAGAAGAGGTTCACCGAGCTTTTTTGCAATATTGTCACTAAATAAATGGGATAAAACATGGTTTATCTGCAACATCTCAACCTCAGCTACGTATAGAAACTGAAATCTTAACAAGTGAAACAATATCTTGTTTTTAGTGCAAATTTGTCCAATATTTAGTAGAATTATCTTATTCCACTGGCAGATAATTTAGCTTATTTCATTTTTTTTCTTGATTTTAGTCAATTTAACCCCCCCCCCCCTACCCCCCCCCCCCCAAAAATTAGACCAAATTAACCCAAATCAGGAAAAAAAACTTAAAAAAAAGCAAAATTATCTGCCAGTGCAATGAAATAAATCTACTCAATGTTGGACTAATTGTAGCAAAAACAAGATATTTTCACTTTAGCAATAATAATAATTTAGCTTATTTCAATTTTTTTTCTTGATATTAGTCAATTTAATATTTTTTTTCCCCCAAATTAGACCAAATTAACCCAAATCAGGAAAAAAAAAACTTAAAAAAAGCAAAATTATCTGCCAGTGCAATAAAATAATTCTACTCAATATTGGACTAATTATACCAAAAACAAGATATTTTCACTTTAGCAATAATAATAATTTAGCTTTTTTCAAGTTTTTTCTTTTTGCTGATTTGAAAGATTAAACTGACTAAAATCAAGGGAAAAAAAAAACTACAAATTAGCTAAATTATCTGCCAGTGCAATGAAATAAATCTACTCAATGTTGGACTAATTGTAGCAAAAACAAGATATTTTCACTTATTAAGACTTCAGGTTTTTTTCTGTGCAGATGATAAACAGTAACTCAGAGAAACATTCATACCTGCAGACAAAAATTGTCAAAGTAGCAGGATAAATTTTCCCTTTCGCTGTGCTCAAAACACCACAATCGGATCTTTTATGTTGACTCACCCTCACACCCTCACACACACAAACACGCCTCGTCTACCTTTCTCCGTTTCACCCTCCCACCTCAAAGGCGCCATCTGCCCTCTGCCCCCGCTGCAGCTCGTGATCTGTACCTCCGCTGATGCAGAAAAAGTCACAGTGAGCTTCTGTGTTCACGTTTGTTCTCCGTCTGTTTCACCTGCGTTTGAGTCCAAAAGGCCCCAAAAATGCCGTGACCTTTGCCCTGTATCCCGTCCTAAGCCACATCCCCTCCTCTCGCTCGCCTGCCTTTTTTCCCCCCCTCATTTTCTTTTTTTTTATTTGTAATACTTTTAAATCCGTGCTCCACAAATTACAGCTGAAATAGAAATGGCAACACTTAAAGGACTTAGTTTAATACACCACCCTTACTTGTCAGTGCCATTAATCCTCTTGGCATTTCAAAAACAGAGTCTACACTTGCACCTTTAAAAAAAATAAATAAATAAATAAAAAATAAAAATACAGCAGGCGTATGAATTTAATTAACACTCCAAAGACGACCAATCTGCAGCCTTTTAAAGCCAGAATTTACTGTTATTGCCTCGTGAATTACTTTTCGTTTGCCTCGTTTGATGTATGATATATGGAAATATTCTTCGCTCCAAACAAAGTGTGGAGCAGTGCAAAAAAAACATGGTGAGAGAAAGAAAACACAGGCAAAGGCAAACTAGGAGCATAATCACCTATTGTTAAATGTTAAAGTAGGTAAAATGGAACTGAGCAGCAGCTTAAATATACGCTTCTAGTTATAAGATTACTAACAATGCAGTAGATAAAAAGGCAGATAGAGGAAAATTGAGGCAATAAATAGTATTAAGGTCTTCATTGTTACTATATAGTATTAATACCTAACTAACTCATTTATTCACAAATACATGTATCCGATATATTAAAAAAAACAATTATTTCCATTAGAGACAATGTGTTTTGCAGTACTTACAGTTTCTCTATACCAGGGGTCACCAACCCTGATCCTAGAGAGCCCCTGTGGGTGCAGGTTTTCGTTCCAACCAAGCAGTAACACACCTGATTCTACTAATCAATAATTAGAGCCCTTGCTCTGGACCTTCATTAGTAGAATCAGGTGTGATACAGCTTGGTTGGACCCACAGGGTGCAGGGTCCTGGTATAGAGCAGGGTGACCCCTGCTCTACACCAGGAGGAGAAAAGGCTACTTCTTCTGCTTCTTGTTGGCTTAGGATTGGGCCTATATCTGTCTTCAACAGTGCTGTGTGCTGCAAAAACTGGAATTTTAATAGGTGGAAATATCTTGTTTTTTGGTACAATTAGTCCAGTATTGAGTAGAATTATTTTATTTCATTGGCAGGTAATAGGTAGCTCATTTCAAGTTTTTTTTTTCTGATTTGGGTCAATTTAGTCTTGTTTTAAGAAAACAAGACTAACATTTTCTTAAAAATGTAGCTTATTTAATGATATTTGATATTAGTCAATTCAATCTGTTCCATCTGTTTTCTTAAAACAAGAAAAAAAAAATGAAATAAGCTAAATTTTCTGCCAGCGGTATGAGAAAATTCGACTAATTGTACAAAAACGATATATTTTCACCCATTAAGATTTCAGTTTTTGCAGTACAGGAATATCTGAAACACACAACAAATATGAATTCTACATCCTTATCATTCTGAATGAACATGACAGAGCTGATATACTCAATTACTTTTCATAAACAAGACCATATTGACCCAAATCAGGGAAAAACATGGAATAAAGTAAATTATCTTCCAGTGGAATAAGATAATTCTACTCGATATTGGACTAATTGTACCGAAAACAAAATATTTTCATCCCTCAAGATTTCGTTTTTTTGCAGTGTGGGTTTGATCTGCCAAATTTCCACTCATAAAGCAGCTTTTCCAATATCAAGCTCGGCGTTACTGATTTCCGTTAAAGTATCCTTCTGTGACTGCGGTCGGGCTCCTCAGGCTCCCTTTTTCAGATGATTTAGGACTTTTATAACCATGATAGTATAAATGTTATTGGAGCGAAATACAGCACCAACCGTATTTCCGCACCTTAGAAATGTTCATTAATAATGAACCTGGCACGTATAAATTTATAGTCCTAGCGCAAAAAAAGGTCCCGGTAGCCTCTAACTTTGTTTTATCGATAACAACTGATAGTCTGTTTAATGGGGATTGAACTGATGAACAGCTCTTGCCAGAACCTTTGCTGCTGCCAAGCTAACCTGTCAGGATTAATTCACTTCATGGATCCCTGACGGATGCTCCTGTAATGCATGTTACTTCACGCCTTGACCATCTATAGTGGCAGAGATGTCAGAGTTTGATGCAGGGCTAATGGCTCTCACGCAATTAACAACGATGCTCCTCGTCTGTCATGTACATAGACGGTTTGGCAACGTTCTGAACTGTTTTACATGAAAAACGTGCATCTACTACTTAATCAGGGCCCTAGCCAGGATCTAAGTCAACATTCTATATAAATATACTGATATTCTGAGTCATTATTAGCCTATAATGTATTAGTGTGACTGATCATGACCCTGAAATATTGGTATTCATTGCATTTCCTTTCCCATTTTAGCCTAAGCTACATTTACAGTAGGTTACAGGTTAGCATCTCTATTGGCTACGTGTTGCATGCATCTATAGGCTGCTTCACTGTTTTTCTCATTCTCTTAGAATATTCCAAATTTGCTCTTTGCCCAGTGATCCTCTGCCTTTCTTGCTGGAAGAAATGCTAATGCTAAACGCTAAAGCTGCTAAATGCTAACGCGGCCTCTTACGTTGCATCCTCTGATTCAGTCAAATTGGTCAGGCCTTGCTCGAAAAAGAGATAATTTGATCTCAAGCAACCTGCCTGTTTAAATAAAGGTTTAGAGAAAAACGTTCTAAAATTAGACCAGTAGTCGGCAGTATCATTCCCACGGTTCATGACTTTGACTTAATGAGTCAAATATATGAGCATGTGAGACTGTGTTGATGTCATGATAATTAGTTGGGCTTTATGTATTTGGTTTTTTGACATTTTTTCTTGCTAAAACTTAGCCTAAGGGGATACATTTAAATGAAATGAAAATTAAGGGCAAAAATACAGAGGTCATGACCTCTGTGTCCTCAATGGTAGCTAAGGCCCTGTCCTCCTGACATCTATCAGACTGAATTCTAAAAGTTATTTTCTATAGCTTTCTAACAGAGGCATAATCACAGCGCACCAGCCACTGGAAATCATGCGAAAGCAGGGACGCCGCTCACAAATAGGAGTAAAGCTGATGAAGGAGACGGAGGCCTCAATTAGTAAGCTGCTGCGGTAGCTCCACGGCTTCTCCGGTCTTATCGGTTTATTTCAGAGTCCAGTCTTCCATCATAAACCAACCCCCCCCCCCCGCGCCAGACCTTCGAAATCTCACCGCCGGGAGAGCAAAAAAGACGGCATAAATTCAATAAAACCTTCGCACATTATCACGTGTTGCGCTCTCGGTTCGAAACGTCTCAACTTTCGCTGTAACAAGCGTCATGGTGGCCTATCTGCGTCTAACAGGTGGGGAGCACAACGGCCTCATACAGCTCCCACGTCAGGGAGGCGCTTAGAGGAGGGTGACCAATCGATTAGACAGGCCGGATTTACTGAGTCGACAGAGTCACAGGGCGACTCAGGAGGAAACGGAGGGACCTGTGAGAGTGTGTGTGTGTGTGTGTGTGTGTGTGTGTGTGTGTGTGAGGGGGAGAAAGGTGTCGGATTCCGCTGAAAAAACTGACTACCTGAATTATGAAAACAGTTTTGAAAACCGCTACAGCTTACGTAAGTAATGAGTACAAGACTTTTAGACTTAATGAGGAATCGCTACAAAAATTCCATCATGAACTGTTACGAATGGTGAGCAAATAGAGCAAATTTATCCGTAGAATGTTCGTAAATATTCAGCTTTTTTTTGCGTTTAAATTGTAGAAACTGATCATCTGCTTACAGCGTTGACATAATTAGACTTTTTTTTTATTGCTCTAGGCAATAAGTGGTATTTTATGAACTTTTTCTCCACTTTTTATGTGCAGTAATTCAGTCCTGACCCCGTCGGACTTAGTGATCCTGATCCGCCCACACAGCGAATATATAGATGAACTCAGAGTATAAAAATGTACACTATGTCTGACTCTTTATGATAGTTTGGTACACCCCCACATGCCCCACGGCCATAAAGAGGACACATAACTCCAAGTCCACTCCTGCCAATTCCCAAACTCAATACTTACTGTAGCAAAGGCAAGATTTGCTGTAAATCTACTTTTGTTGTTTGTATATTGTTGACCTGGATGCAGCGGTGGGAGGTAACGTCTACTAAATGCTTCTTTACTAGAGTGCACGCATTTGATTGTATTTCCACTCCTCTACATTTCAGAGGGAATAAATTCCACTTTCTGCTCCACTACATTTATTTGACAGATTTAGTTACTTCTCAGATGAAGATTTGACATAATGGATAATATAACACGCTGTTAAACTACAACACACTGTTAAAGATGAAACCAGTGGTTCATGGCCTTTTTTTTTTTCATCTTTTGATGTCTTATAAAAAGCAGTGTGTAGTCAGGCTCGCATTTCAGATGTCTAAGTTGTTAACACCTCCACCCAATAGCGATTTTCCCCCTCTGAACTTCTCACATGGTGTTCGAATGATCCAGTATTTCACAAAAAAAATGAAAGATTAGAGGAAAAAAAAGTCAGAAAAGTGAAAACATTTGCGTATCCAAGCTTTGTGTTTTTTTTTTGTCTTTCCTCTCCCAGTGATTATCTCACGACCCTTCAGATTTTATCTGCTGACCCTTTGGAGGGGCCCAACCCTTTGGTTGGGAACCACTGGACTAATCTCGCCAACTCCACATCCAGCAGCTACAACAGTAATATACTGCTGCTAACACTGATGCTTTAGCATCAATCATCTAATGATGACATATATAATAATAAAATATAATATTAAGTATGCATATTTATACGATATAAAATTAATACTTTTAATTCAATAGTTTAACTACATTTTGCTGCTAATATGCTAATTTGAATGTCCTGTATCTTCAGTCTGACTTCCAGCTGCTGCCATCAGGCAGAAGATACAGGACATTAGAGGATAGACTCAAAAATAGCTTCTACTATTAGCATTAGCCTCCCTCAATGCAATAAAATGAGGAATATGAAAGCATTATATTTATATGACTATAGAGCATATGTACAAGTATGGGTTGTGGAATGGGATTGTATGATTTTGCAATGACTTGTCTTTTTTATTTTAATTCATATAACCTATTTTGTTTTATTTTATTCTTATTTAATTCACTTATGATTATACGTTTTTAACTTGCATCACTAAACGTCACCTTTTTAATTTCATTGTACCTGTTATGTTCAATGACTGGCTTTTTAATTCCCTATTGTATTCTATAATACTATAACACATATGTACTTCTCATATTATTCGGTATTTTTTAACATTGCAGCTACTTTTTTCTTAAGTAAAGGATCTGAATAATTCTTCAACCGCCGCCTGCGTGTGATAACAAAAGATCTAAAAAAAGATCTGCGTTCCCTGATTCTCTGAGGCTTGTCACTTGAAAGCAACCAACGTCTCTTTGAAACGAGACGGACGGCGTGGAGAACAAAGGCTGGTGGTTTAAATCGTGTGCCTGATCAAATTTAAACTGCTGACTGTAAGGAAGATGAAGGGATTGTTGTTGGTTCCTGTCAGTGCCGAGAAAGCAGCGATAGCAAACTCCCATCTCTCCGGGCTGAACCATGTCTCTAGCAGGCAGAGCTTTACCTGTATGGATCTGCATTTCTAATCACATGGCTCTCGAAAATAACGCCGCGGCTATTTTGGGGCTTTCATATGGCACGGCAGGCTGCTCAAAAGCTCGGCAGATTACAGGAAAATGACTTACAATCATGGAATTTGAAGGTTGTTGTTACAGAGCAACTCGACTTCCCCTCAGATTAACGTTTGCTGACCTCCAGTGGTGATATATAAGAAGCTGTGACGTCACGGCTGGGTGCAAGAGAGGACACTTCCCACCTGTCAATGCACGGGTATCTTAGCTGTATCTAGATTTCTGGGTTTCAGCTTACAAAAATGCACTTTCAGACTAGGTTGGATGGATGGACAGCTGTCAGGGCTCTGTCCGCTCCCTCCCTCGTTTACTGTCTCTTCCCCTTGTTATTTGATAGGAGATGAATCACATTAAAGCCAGGGCTGGAGACGGGCTATGCCGAAGACAAATGGGCCCTTCAAGAGGCTGCTTACGCTCCCCTCCAGGAACCTACAAATTCTCTCTCCCTCTCAGTCCGACGCTGACATCATGCGCGCCGCGGCTCGAGCTGAGAGGCATATTCAAGTCAGAGTGCCAAGAGCGGCGACCCAGAACCCCGACGTGTCCAAAACGCGAGATCGGAGGAGCCGGGAGACTGCCAAGGGCCAAAAAGCAGGGTGGGGAAAAAAAAATGAAATGAGACGGACGTACCATCCTGTATTTAGAATTTCAGGTCATTAACCAGCTTGTTTCAAGTGGTTTTAGACAGACTGTGTAGGAGTAGAGAGGCCTTTTTCTCCTCCTCCTCCTCCTCCTCCTCTTGCAACATTTCTGCTTATACTAAAATCCCAGGCTTTGGCAGGAAGGGGAGAGACAGAGCAGTTTGTGCCTTTTTTTTTTCTGCAGAGTTCTGCAGCAGGTCAGAGGAAGTTGATTTACATGGTGATGTATTTTTTTTTTCCCAAAGAAAAGGAGCAGCAAATTGTGCTTTATTCCCCATTATGTTTAATTACTTCCTATTCAATAGTAAATTCCAAAAGACATTCAGGAAAACCTGGTTTGACCTGAAACGGGCCGATCGTACAGAAGAATCTAACGAGAAAAAACACTTTGTTGCTTTTATTTGACTCAATCATGTTGAGCCATTCCACTCCTCTATTAAAACCTAAAAGTACAATCAGATGAATATTCAGCAGAATTATCTTATTCCATTGGCAGGTAATCGAACATATATATATATATATATATATATATATATATATATATATATATATATATAGTGTTATAGTGTATATATATAGTGTTATAGTGTATATATATATATATATATATATAGTGTTATAGTGTATATAGTGTTTTTTTGTCCTGATTTGGGTCAGTTTAGTGTTTTATGAAAACACTGATTAAATTGAGTTTTTTTTTTTTTTTTAAAGTTAGTCTTGTTTCCTTCAAACAAGACCAAATTGACCCAAATCAAGAAAATAATATAATAATAATAATTCTACTCAATATTGGACTAATTGTACCAAAAACAAGATATTATCACTTTTTGCGGTGCAGTGCAGTTCAGAAAATCCTGATTTGACCTGAAACCCACTCGACGTCGAGTGATCATACAGCAAAATCTAACGAGAAAACCGACTCTGTTGCTTTTAATCGACTCAGTCGTGTTGTAACAGCTGTTTTACTGTCCCAAAAAAAAAACAAAACCGAAAAATAAAGGCCGGTTCTATTTTCCCCTCCACCTCCAGCCATTCCGCTCCTTTATTAAAACACATCGCTTTGCATCTGGCTTACATCAAGGTAACCAGATTAACGTATTTATAGGAAAGGTCGTTTCTTTTTGTTTTAAAAAGAACCCCGCTCTTTATCCAGTTATCCCCATTACGACCTAACTTGTTTAAGGTGTTTACATGACAGTTAATCACGAGCATCGCCTCGCTTGAGGTTTTAACTGCATCATTAGGGCGAATGTAAACAGGCGGCGTGATTCAGTGGATTCATAATGGAGTGTAACATGTGGCGCGGGCCATCCATCGGAACAGATTGCATGAGTCGAGCGCAGTTCATATAAAGCTGGGTGTAAATGTGTGTGTGTGTGTGTGCATTCATGGGGGCTGAGTGGGCGGGTCAGCATGTTGCATGACTGTGTGCAGCAATGTGGCTCAAAGAAAATGGAGGCGGGTCAGGGTGTAGCATGATGGAGTGAGTGTGTGTGTGTGTGTGTGTGTGTGTGTGTGTGTGTGTGTGTGACTACTGCAGGCTGGACATTAGATACACAAACACTGACGTTCTGGACGGCAGCCCGCAGGCTTCACTGGGAGATTTGCTGCAGCGAAACGTTACGAATAAAAAGCTAATCCAAGAAGTTTCTGGAAAACGAAATAGCAAAGTGTCTTCTCCTTTTCCTAAATCCCATCGCCGAGAGCGTGTTTATCTCTCTCCCTTTATTTTAACGTCCTTTGAAAGAGGAAAAAAAGTTCAGAAATTAAGAGAGAAGCTGTAAGGGGAGTGAAAAAAAAAGCTATTTTACTGAAACAATAAAGTAATGTAAAAAATGTGCAGGGCGGAAGGGATGGTTAAGCCAGCGCAGGCGCTCCGTAATATGTTGTCTCTGCCCTTTGTTTGAGATAAAACCGCCTTTTTAATTCCACATGTAATTTCCAGTAATTCCGCAAAATCTCCTCAGTCTTTGAGGGGAGAAATTGAGGTGACGCCGGGGTTGATGTTTGTTTCCCCCCGCTGCTGGCAGAGATCGAGGAAAACCGAATTAAGAGCCTTTTTATTTATTTTCGCTGCTGTTGTTCATTAATTTTTCACCACTCATAATTGTGACCATAATATTTATTTATTTTTTGATTCTTTCCTGTATTAATTCAAGGGGTGGGGGGGGGGGGGGGGGGGTCTGAGGAAGTTCCACCCCTGGAACATATGTTTCTGATGGGATTCTGCAATGTTTGCATGTGTTTACAGATAGATAGTCAGAGAGTAAATAGCGCTGGAGGGAGGGAGGGAGGGAGGGAGAGAAGCTGTCACCGGTGGTGGGGAGGGAAGATGGCAAGAGATCTGGCAGAAAAAAGAAGCGAGCGAGTGGGATGTTTGGACGTCTGAGAACCGTGAATCACTGTGAAGGAGCGAGGGGGTCAGCGTGACCCCCGGTGACCCTTCACACCCGTCTACATCATGCAAAATCCCCCTCGGAGATGTATTGTTGGACGGCTTCACTTTCATATTGGGCCAACAGCGGGGGAACGGTGCAGAACCCACGAGGCTCTCCAGCAAACTGCAGCCCAGGATCAGTCAGCCCAGGATCAGTCAGCCCTGGCTCCGCGGCACCCTCCGCAACACAAATAACGTCCATTATATCAAGAGACTTCATATCGTGTCGGTGGTTGGAGAATGTTCTCTTAGGATAAGTGAAAACATATGGAGGCAAGATCACAGACGTAAGACTAACATGCTCATTTAAACCAGACAAAAGTAGAGGAAAGGATCGGGCAAACAATCATTTACCTAATTTCTGGTGTAACCTTTTCCCATTGGCGATACATTTTTTTTTTTACACTGCAAAAAGTGAAATCTATACAAGTGAAAATATCTTGTTTTTGGTACAACTAGTCCAATATTCAGTAGAATTATCATATTGCCTTGGAAGATTATTTTGCTTATTTTAAGTTTTTTTTTTTCCTGATTTAGGTTAATCTGGTCTCGTTTTAACAAAACAAGACTTACATTTTCTTATAAAAAAAGATTACATTGGTTAAAATCAAGAAAGTATCAACAATCATTTACCTAATTGTTGTTTGTAACATTTTCCCCTCTGGAAGACACACTTTTTGTTATACTTGCAGATACTTTTTTTCCCCCTGATTTAGGTTAATTTGGTCTTGTTTCAAGAAAACAACAGTAAAATATTCTTTAAAAAATAAATTCTTTAAAAGGACAATTCAACCAATATTCAGTAGGATTTTCTTATTCCACTGGCAGGTAATTTAGCATATTTCGATTTCTTTTCCTGATTTGGGTCAAAAAAAAAAGATTAAATCAAGCTTTTTGAAGTTTTTTTTTAATTTATTTTAGTAAATTAATCTGTTTTTTTCTTAATACGAGACCAAATTGACCCAAATCAGGAAAACTTGAAATAAGATAAATTATCTGCCAGTGGAATAAGATAATTATACTCAATATTGGACTATATGTACAAAAACAAGATATTTTCACTTGTTCAGATTTCACTTTTTGCAGTGTACTCCTCTCACCCTGAGCCTTGTTCCGTGATTTAAATTTTTTTTTCCTTTTGCTTCTGAATCCAGAAAGTCATTCCTGTTCCTCAGCCCAGTCCTGCACCGTTAACTTTGTACCTATTTCCCTTTCTGCATGCATCAGTCTCCCCTCCGGGTTGTTTCATAGTGGACGCAAGAAAACTCCCCTTAACCTATTGCTTTATTTTATAGTCTCGAGCGGCTATAATTTACACTATCAGGTCAAATGAGATTGTGCCTGGCAACTTAGCAGTAAAATAAGGTGTTGTAAATCGTCTAATCTTTTTGGCTCCGTTTAAATGGCGGCGCGCATTAACACTCGGCCCTGCAGCACCTAAGGGTTCTAAAACAGCCTCTAAACGGTTGTTGCAAACACTCTTTGACACAGTTCTACTGCTATTGCACCAGTGCCAGTTTCACACTGCAGATTCATCCCTGATTCACAGTTACTTCAAAACTGTTACTGTCATTTCAAAGTAATGCATTACATTACGATATTACTGTATTTAAAATGTAAGGCATTACACTACTATTGCATTACTTTCAATCAATTCAATCAAGGTTAAAAACACATTTTAATTACTGACATTTGTACAGAGTAAAATATTACAATTTTTTTCCTGTAATGCTTTATATTACTGCATTACAGCAAAAATCAATGCATTACAGTAATTTATTACTTTTGTATCACGTTACTCCCAACACTGCTGATTCATCTCTCTCCATAATTGGAGAAGAAATCTGCTCTGGGACATCTTAAACCTTCCTTCGGCTATCAGGCTGCTAAACGCTGAGAGCTTTTAATGATTTAAAGATCTTATTTATTGTTATTTATTGTATTTATTGTGGCTCCTACTGACCTGTTAGCACTGACCGATGAATGTGAAATGTTTGGTGTGATTTGCACTGTTCATCTTCTGGCTTTCTTGACTTGCTTTAATTGTTTTTAATAAGGCGAGGTTACTGCAAACTAAATTGCCATTTCGGGATTGATAAAGTTATCTGAACTGAGCTGAAATGAACGTCCAGAACTGCTCAGAGACCCATCAGGCCGCCCCGATAACTTCAAACACTTATTGATAGTAATAATAATAATCGTTATAATAGACCACATCGCTACTTTCTGAGCATGACCACAAAAGTTAACCTTACAAGCCGATGTTAGTCACGGAAGCAGCTACGGTAAACACTCTATCCCCTAAAGGACCATTTTTTTCCAATCCATGCATGTTTTAGCCTTCTTTTTTTCGCTGTAATGTATGAGGTTGTTGCGTGATCTCACGCTTCCCACGTGAGATCACGTGAGGTGGCGCGTTGCTCCCTCTGGCACGATAACCCCCCCCCCAATAATATCCTGTAGTGTGCGATGTTATTTCTCAAACCTCGCACTGTGTGTGTGTATGCATGTTGGAGATTAGAGGAGGAGAACATCTGCGAAGTTTTTCCCCCTCGTGTGCGTGATGCAACCCCTCGGTTTCAAAATCAGCGAGAACGTTAAAACTCCTGTAGTCCGTGCTCAGCTTAACTATGGAAAAAAAAAAAAAAGAAAGATTTTTCTACACAGCGTCTACCGATACACAGGAGGAGAGGAGTGTGGGAAAAGAGGTCAGAGGCGCTGTTTTGGCTGCATGCTGCAGCCTCGTAAATCAGAGGGTGTATAAACTGGCTTTTGCTGAGAGAAGGACACAGAGGCGTCTGTTGGATCAGAAGCAGGCAAACAGAGACAAGAACTGTGTTTATCTCTGCCTGCGTGTGTGTTTAAACGTGTTTGTATATGTATGTTATTCCCCCACCGGGTTCGTTAAATCTCACCTCGGCTTATCTTATTTGCGGCGCGCATACGTCCCTGAATATGCATGCAGGTTCCAGTTGCTTATGTGTGTGTTTTATGAGTTTGTTTGTACTGCTACGCCTGGTTGATCCATGAGATGTGGCCTGTCTGACTCCCGGAAACATTATAATGATCTATCGCCGCGTTCCGTGTGTATATTTGCTCGCGTACAAGGTTGTACTCCAATTAAGTTTGATGTGCGTTCTGTGCCACTGAATAAATGTTACAAATTCCCTCGAATTTTTCAGTAACGTGCGGACAAGCAACAACAAACTTGCCGAAGAGCGAATCTATGATCATTGGAAGCTTGTGATCAGCTAAATTCTGGATCCGATTAGTGGAAAAAGGCAAAGATGTATGTTTAGCAAACAAATATGAAAACTGCGAGTAACGTCCGTGCCGTGGTTTGACATCTGGAACTCAACAAGAAGAACTGAGCTAAAAAATCGAAAAGTTTACAAATTGCATCCAAAGTCTTCAACATTCACTGCTCTATACAGACGCTCAGTGATGTTTGACTGGTTTACGACCTGCAAATGTGCTCCTCAGGTTGTGTGAATAATTGCAAATCATCATAAATCTATCATAATTCTGCTTGTCCAAACATGTTTGTTGCTCACATGAAGTCTCTCTTTACTTCTGGGTGCTGGGAAAATTGGTCCACACCTATGGGTTCACAAGTCCTCCAGGTGAAAGGAACCAGACTAATGCTTTAAGCCTGTCCAGTAGCTGTACAGTAACACCACTCCGATATCAGCGGCTATTTCGAGGTTCGTTTGCTGACATTTAGGATTTTCTTGGTTGCGTTAATGACCTTTTTCCACTAATAAGGCACAGTGGGGATGACCCTTCGAGCTGCAAAGTGTGATCCCTCTCCTCTACTCTCATGTGGTTCTAATTACAGAGAAAACAACACAGTGGATTGTTTCTCCACTCGCAGAAAGTAAAGCCCGTACGCCTGCAGTCACGTCCTGGAAGAGTGCGGCTGCAGCGTTGACCTCACAACGAGTGCTGCGCTGCCGATCCGTGGTACTTTAAATTAGAAGAAGTTGCACGGCGGAGCCTCTGTAGTGGCCGTGCGAGCGGACAGCCCCGTGCCACTCTGGTGAATTCTTTGGAGCAGCAAACCTCTAGAGAGATGGAGTTTTTAGTTTTTGTTTGTGACAAAAAAAAAAAAAGGCTGAGAAAGATCAGTCATCTTCCCACACTCACATTTTGACCCACAACCATTTGAGACATGTCATTAGTATTAATCTAAGTTTGCAATTCTTTATTCCAATATGCAAAGTAAGCAATTAATTAAATCAAATCAGAGGTGTCACTAAGGTATGGGACTCTTTTCACTTATAATTAGGACTTTTAAAGTTAAATAAAACAGCATTTGAGCATTTTTTACAGCAAAACTGAGGTTTGGCATTATTATTTCTCATTGTTCCGATAATCATAAACAGACGCTTGCCTGAAGCATGTTTGTCCACTTAAATGTTAAGAGTTTTAAAAATTTGAAAAAATATTCCTTTAAGGTATGTTTAGATCAGATAACTAATAACTCAATCTGAAGGCTGATATTATGTATTAATGGTGATTATTGATAGTCTATAGCTCCTTGATTTTGCTCTCAATTCTCACCAGGAATGCAGCATTTATATGTGCAGTTTTCAAATTTTCATAACCCTAACCCCTGGACCCCTGAGGATGGTGTGTTCCTTGCTTTAAACTGAATAAAATCATAAAAGTCCACTTTGTGAAGCCAGTAGGTCCAGTATTGGCAGGCTGAAAATATTCAAGTGGTTACCAGAACCTCTATAAATCACTATAAATAAGAGCAGCATCTCCATCATTTACAAATGCAGCAAACTAGGAATATTCATTCCCTGAAGAGAAAACAGTGAACTGTATTAACACATTTTTTAAGGTGAACGTGTTAATGTGTGTGATTATTTTTTCTGTGAAATTATAGTCAAAATTACGAGTGTCCTTGAATGCATCGAGGAGTAACTTAAATAAAAACTCGAATCACTGCCGTTTAGTAACCATAGTAACCGCCCTACGCGGGCCCTTCCACTCATAGCACTCCCTGGTAATTTTTTAAAGACTAGCATCCTGCGTGTCCGTGAACGCCTCATGACGTGACGCCGTCAACTTGACGTCGTCAACTTGACGTCAAGGTGTTAGCTTTAACTAGTGACCGTGTTAACTGGTGACCATTAGCCGGTTGTGTCGTGGTTCCTCGAATTCAGAAAAACAAGTTAAGGAATGCAAATGCTTCTTGTTGTTGGTGACAACATTTAATTAATGTAATGTAACATTAATATACGAAGAGTGTTAAACGTTCAGTTTATGGTCATTTAAGACGTTTTTAGCCGGCTAACTACGTGCTATGTTCGTATTTCCAACGGCTGCTGTTCAACTGAAAGTCACTAGTTAACACGGCCGCGAGTTAAACCGAAACACGGGTAACGTGGTAGAAAGTACGAATCAGGTGCATTAAGATGCAAGAAGACAGTGAGAACGGTTTAATTGCATCGTGTTCCCTTCTTAAATCTGACTTCAACACACTTGATGATGATGATGAAGATGATGAACGGGTTACTGCTACTGCTAGCCTGCTGGATAAGGGCCACACAATCCAACTGGTGAGTGATTCCTATTTTATTATATATGTAAATATATAGACATTCTATCATGAAGTGGGAGGATTTGAATGGAGAATTGGAGTCAGCCAATGACTGAGTTTTGAATCTTCTGATTATTGTTGTTGTTGTGATTATTCATTCATGCACAGCCTCCTGACACCCACATGTCCATTTAGATAGAGAAAATAAGCAGGGAGAAATAAAGGAGGTCCAGAGGTTAAAATCATTCCAGTCTCTCAAAATGTAAATTTTGTGTTCATTTGAAAGTCCATATTTACTATATATATATATATATATATATATATACACACAGAAATCACACAGTGTTTTTTAGACACAAAATGTCAAATGGTGTTAAATATTGAATCCACATAGAATATAAAACTAGTTGATAGCAAGTGTTTTACATTTTTAAAACCTTTTTTTAGGAGAGTTAAACTATCTGGCATGAAGTTTTTAGGGTTACACCACATGGCATTTTTGACATGATCCCATCTACACTATATATGTAAATATGCTGAATGTATATTACAATTACATCATAATTTTCATATATATATATTTTCCCCTATTATGTTGTTGCTTTTAAACATCTAATAACTATGATTAAAAAGGTGCTATATAAATAAAGTTCCATTTGCTTACTGAAAAGATTAATAGTTGATATTAAACAGCCCAATATCTCCAAACTGCTGTAATTCTGCTTTACAGTAAGTGTATGTGGTTATGAAATTAAATCCTGATGAATCCCTCTCCAGTATTTTTAGATAATGAGCGAGCGGAGCGACGAGATCTTTTTGATTTAATTTTCTATATCAATGCACAACAATTTAGCCTCTTAATGTGTTGTTTTTTTATTTTAGACAATGATGGTTCTAAAAGCCAGTGATTGCCTCCAACGTAATTTGCAGACAAACAGAACGGATGTGTTTGCAGGAACAGTAACATGAGCTCAGATCATGATGGTGTGTTCATGTTTGATTGTTGACCCTGGTCCCACTTTCAGATCTGCTCCCATCTCCCAGTGGCCTTTTGATTTCCGACCCAAATCAACACTGGATTGATCTTCAGGCGTCTTTTAAAGCACCTCCGATTGGGACGGTTCAGGTTCTGATATTCATTGAGCGAACAGGAAAAGCGCCGTGGCTCATTTTGAAACCTTAACCGGTGCCATTAACAATAAACTCCGGTAGCGGTTGCACGATATTTAACCAACCCGCAAAGCACAGAAACCTCCCACGGATTTAAACATTAAACACATCACATCTCTTTGCCTGATTGTGTTTTCTCTCTAAAGTAGAATTCTGATAAATAAAGTGTTACAAGAAACCCACACGCAGTCTCCGCCTCGCTTCCAAAAGTCTGCATCCCTGCTTTCTGAAGATTTTTTTGGGGGGAAAACGTTGGATGCAGCGCGTCCTATTTTAGACATTCTGTTGGATCTAATTGACCTGTGTATATTTTCCCAAGACGTTTTCATGCGAAATGTATTTTCAAACCTCGGTTTATTTCTGGCGCACAATGAGACGAACGGAGCCCGTTGACTGCATTGTCTCGGCTCCCTCGCTCCCTGCAGCGAGCCAATCTAAGCAAATAACTGACTTTGCCCGCGTGAAGACAGTTATGGAGGGAGGGGGGGGATTTTCTCGGTAAGCCGCATGGCATTTTGAAAGCTGGGAGACATCGTTTAACCGCTTCGAGACCCGGGTCAGTTGCTCCGGTGTCGTCCTCATGTGGGCGAGCGGGGGCCAATCAGGCTGTCATTACTCCGCTGACAGCATGTGTTTGCTGTTCTGGGAGCAGCTGCGGGGCACATTCTCTTCATCACACGTGTTTTAGATAAGCAAGGAAAATAAAACTCCTCTTTTCTCGATTTTTTTTTTTTTTTTCTCTCCAAGACTTGGACAGGTTTTCTGATTGTTGCACATAAAGAAAAGGGAAACTTGTGTTTCCTGTTTTACCGTCCAAGAAATCAACAAGTACGACTTTTTTGCCAGATCCTCCCCGCGTGTACTTCCCTCTTTATGTTTCACAATAATAGATTGACCATCTGCACGGCATGGAGCCATCCAACTGGCATGGACTAATGGTCATTCATCAACAATTTGCCTTTGATTCAATAATTGTAGTACTGTATCCATCTTCCTTGGCAGGTCTTCACAGTTCGGCCAAAAGGTCCTACTGAATCAACACCCACAGGAAAAAAAGAAACCTCTAAGAAACACGAGAAAGGGCTTTATTTGTCTTATAAAATGTCTTGGGGACACGGCCGATGAAACCATTAAATGGTTATGGGGGGACGTAACCCCGCTGACACTGATGGTATCGGTGATAAGTGGGCGGGGGAGCACACTGGGGACAGACCGGGGTGGGGAGGGGGGGGAGAAACTTGACCCGCCCCCTTGAAAGCCCCGCTGTTCACCGCTGTGAAATGGAGTCCCCGAAATTCCACCCTGACCCTCCATCTACCTCCCCCTCCCCCCTCTCCCGGTCTCTCTTTTACCCTCAGTCAATCAGGACGGGGTCCAAGTCTTCCCACAATGGCCGCTACCAGCGGTGCTCACCGTTCAGGCTACCATTTCCAAGCCCATTCTCCCGCTGACTAATTAGTGTTATGGTTAGTTAGCATTTTTGGCAGGCCGGGGGGTTCCCTGTGACATTATGTCTAAAGCACTTGTCAAAACAGTGGTTGGAGGAGCCGTGCTGGCCTGCTGGCTGAGGCATGGCGGTGGCGGTGGTGGAGGAGGAGGAGGAGGGGGGGGAGCCAGTGAAATTGCGGGTGGGCGAGAGGAGGGGAGAGATCCTGGCGTCTCAGGCGGGGCCCTGACAGCTCCAGTCTCCAGGCTCCCTGCCCACAAAACGGCATCGGGGATCAGAAAGAGACTGGAAGGGCTGCAGCGAAGCCGTGGCTCCTCTCCCGTTTCTACAAATCAGGCTGTGGACGTCCATGTATCAGAGGGCAGGAGCTCAGCTGCTGTCGTCATTCGGCCGTAATCTCTGCGACTGTGAGAACCAGAGGAAAGTGCCAGAGAGCTACTCTTGTCTTACATTTTTACTCCTGTTGGTATTTTATTCTCCTGGAGACTGAATCCACATTTAGCTTTTACCTTTTCTATCATAAATATTTTCTTTTACTTTCTTTCCCAATTTTTTTTTCAGTTTATTAGAATTAAATTAAAAGATGTATGACTTCAAATAAATGACGTTTTCATTTTACTGCTCATTACAGAAACATCCGTCAGTGATCCCTGTCTTGAGGTATTTGGCTTGTCTGGAGCATTGGTGCATTTCGGCCATACAGCTGTCACATAGCACCATATAGCTGTCATATGTTGTATTTTTGAGTGTGTTTTCCAAGCGTTGGAACAAGTTATATTATTGCTAATGCAATTAATCGTTCAGCCCTAATAAAAACACACCTCTTTTGCTCCATTCACACCTATCGTTCACACTACTCCGGCGATTCCGGAATGGAGACTCTTGTAAACGCTGCCTGATTCGTATGACATAACAAACATCAGTGCTAATGAAAGATAACATGAACACATATCCATCTATTTTCTATACCCATTTATTCATCACTAGGGTCAAAGGGGTCTGCTGGAGCCAAATGTACATCAGGTGAGAGGCAGGGAAACACCCCATCACAACATGATGAGAGGAAAAGTGTGGAAGACTCTACTGCATCAACTTTTCATGCTGCCCTTTTTAATCATGTTCCAGCACTTAAAAATACTACATATGACAGCTATGTGGTGCTATATGACAGCTGTATGGCCGACATGCACCAATGCTCCAGACCAGCCAAATACTCCAAGACCGGGATCACTGACAGATGTTTCTGTAATGAGCAGTTACATAAAAACGTCATTTATTTGAAGTCATACATCTTTTAATTTCATTTTAACAAATTGAAAAACATTTTGCACTAAATGTATCTAGTATGTCATGTTTTGTGTGTGTCATATATAAATCATTAGTTATGGTTTGTTGAGGAAAAAAAAATAATGGCAATATTGGTGGAAAAAGTAGCAATTTTATTATTTTTTGTTCAGCCCTAGGGCACACACACCATTCACTCATACCTACAGGCAATTTAGAGTGTCCAATTAACCTAAGCATGTCTTTGGAAGGAAGCAGGAGAAACTGGAAAGGGTGAACCTGCAACCTTCTCGCTGTGAGGCACCAGCCCTACCCACCGTCCCACCGTGCCGCCCAACGTGAGCGTTGTATTATCTGAGCGACAAGGGAAGACTCCTGGAAAACCGCCGGAAACTCTAGCCGGAGTTCGTTTTCCGATTTAAAAACACCCATTTGGGTTGAAAACCCAGGAGTGTGGGTGTAGCCTCACTCTCTTTTTTTTGTTTTGGTTCTTCATAGTGGTTGAAATTGGAAAAAAAAATATTAGCTGTCGGAGAAGGCCTCAGTCATCCAGGCACATACACTGTACGCATCTGCGGCTATCGCCGAGCACGCCTTCATGTTTATTTATCTCCATCCCGACCTGCTGCTGAGCATTAAGCCGCAGTGATAATAATCGGAGGTGTTGATGGATAGTAGATGGAATAGGTTCCTTTGGCACCCAGCTCCCACACACACGGAAAACAAACACACACATCCAGACTGGCAGGTCTAATCCAAACAGCAGGGCTTGTCACTGGCTTTTCTCCGGAGATGCCGGTGGCCCGTTGCCCCGAGGCCGCCGGCCTATCGCTCTGCCCTCAGGGCCTGACCGAACCTGCGAGCCCCCTGGAGGACAGATGCCCCCTCTACAGCGTACCCAAACCACCAGCTCTCTCCGATGCATTATTGATGAGGACGACTGGAGCTCTCTAACAGCCTCTGCACTCCAGATAGTGTCCCTGCCGCTCATTCAGAACCGAAGAAGACCCCCTTTGGATGAGACACAAAACTTCCAGTCCAGTTGCCCCCCAGTCAACCTTCCTTGGATAACCATGATATGCATGACTGAGAATTAACATACTTCGTACCCCGACTCTTTCTGCTCACTTTCTCCTTCTCCTCTTTCCTCCTCCTATATCAGATTAGACCTTGCGCCGGTGTTTTTTCAAGTGTCCTCCATTTTCACGGAGTCGTACTCCCTGCTTACCACCCATTTACCTCTGATCTTAACTGATCCCCCACTGATAAACCATCACTCCTTTCAAAAGGGGACCCCCCCCTCCCTCCCCACTCCGTAATATGGCTTGTTGTGAGAGTGGGAGACCATGGTGGGCTCCAGAGTGGATACAGCAGCCCTACGGCTTATGTGCATTCTCTCAGCCAGACAGTTCAAATGGAGCATAAAAGTAACATTTAGACTCCTGTACTAATGCACATTAAGTTGTGGTTGCACATTTATGAGCTTGAAAATGTGAAACCTCAGAATTCAAGAGAATGAAGAGTTATATTAATGTTAAATATTAGACATCTATTTTTTTTTTATATATATTTCATCGCTGTGTCGAATGGTCACATATGTGATTGTGTAGTCATTGTTGGTGATTTGCAAGATTCTGGCTTAGAAAAGTTGAACCTGCAAAAACAGATTTTTTTTTTGGCAACTTGGGGAAACAACTTGTAAATACAGCAGGTATAAATTGTCACTTTCTAATGTTGTTTTAGTGATTTTTACTTTTTTTTTTTTTATTATTATTATTCTGGCCAAGAGGAGGATATAGTCCAATACTCAACTCCTCCTCTTAGCTGGAAACTATGCTGCTGAGAGCAGGGAGACTATATCAAAACAGTAAAGTCGAGGGCCAGAAAAACCAACACAATGAGCCGGAAGATAATGAAACGCTCCGCGCAGCTGAGGGAAACTGCAGAGTCTGTGATAATTATGTGCTGTTTTGTTGCTACGCGTGACCCCCTTCTTGCCATACAAGTAGTCATGTGATCCATTATTATTTTATAAACATATTACTTTTAACTGTTTTAAGCCGTGTCGGATCATAAAAAGAACAGCGAGATGCAGCCAGAAGCTGTAAAAACAACAACAACAAAAAACGCTTGCAGAAATGTGCATGCTAATTTTATGTGTGATGCATTAGGATTAATAATTACACAGATTTTATTGGATTTGTTTGCCAGTTAGAAAAGTACAAAGCTTTTCCCAAAAAGGCATAAACTGAACCCCCCCAATGGGCTAACAAACTACTGTCATTGTGTGTGTGAGTGATTTTCTTTTTTTTTTTTTTTTTTACAATTCCATACCATGATGTCACCACAGCAGCGATCCTCTGCCAGGGCTCCACTGCCCAAAATCCAAACCCTTATCCGCCTTCTCCCAACTCCTGTATTTATTTGAAAAGTACAGTCTGCTCTCCTTGATTTATGGCTTTTAAGGAAAGGAAGGTTTATGGTATCCCTGCCAGTTAAAGGCTCCCAGGTTTGCAGATTTTTTTTTTTTTTGGGGGGGGCTGGACGCTCGCCATCTCCCAGACAAGACCATTACTCGTCATCTTTCCACAAAGTGCAGTGCATTCACGAGTTCAGCCTCTCTCGGACCACCTCGCAGGACCTGTACACGGCAGAATACCCTTCTCTTTAATTTTCCATCCAGTGCACAACACAAGTTTTTTTGCTCTCTTTCTCCCGAGTCCTCGTGTGAGTGCTGTTAGAACAGGAGACAGGTTGCATATCAGCATTTTCCATCCGTGACCCACAGTATGATTTCACACCACACACTGTTTTACTAAACAGGCCTACTGGGCGTATAGGGCATATAGGGCAGGAGCCAAGAAAGCACTCACACATTCTCATTCAGACTCTAGCTGTCTGTCAACCGTCCTCACATCCATCCCATCCGCACACACACATCTGCACACTCCGTAATATACATCCGTGGCTATGACTTCAATCCAGCTTTTTTTTTTCTTTTTTTTTTTTCCAGCCAGCTGCAGTCTCTGTTACATTGGATATTTTCTGTAGTGCAGAGGCTGCTTAGAGAGCTCCGCGGGGCAATGGAGCTCATCAATAATGCAGCAGAGAGTAGCTGGTGGTTGGGTAACGGTGGAGAAGGAGCATCTGTCCTCGGGGCTCAGAGGTCCGGTCAGGCCCTGCAGACAGAGCGATTGGCTGGTGGCCTCAGGGCAAAGAGCCACCGATACCGCCATCGCTGGAGGAAGCCTGGTGAGGAGCCCTGCTGTTTGGATTAGCCCTGCCAGACTCGATGTGTGTGTGTGTGTCGTGTGTAGGAGCAGTGTGCCAAAAGAAGCTATGCTATCTACTATCAGTAACCATTAGCACCTCTGATTATTATCACTGCAGTTAATGCTCGACATCGGGTTGAGATGTAGATAAATAAACATAAAGACACACTAACTGCTGGCAGCACATGCATACAGTATATGCTCATGGATGAATGAAACCTTGGGAAAAAAAAAGAAGACAAAAAAAACTTGGCCACTTGCCAGGTTAATGTTTTTTTTCCTCCGATTTCAACCACTGTGTCACTGCACAATGTCACAAACTATACTTCAACCCATGAAAAATTCATCGTAAAGTATTTATAGCCGTTATGCTCCCAGAGCGTGTTTCCTTTTGATAAGGCCGTTTAAAATAATAGAAAAAAAAAACCTCTGGATATTCTCAACTACTTCCACTAATGCGACGCACGCTAACCGCCCCGATCGCTTGGCCGTGCCAAACGGATTCAAAGTGGCCATAAATCACGTAGAAATATGAGTTTTGATTCCCCCCCCCCCACTGCCGTGCATGCACTTTTGTTGCACGCTAACGAGACATCTCCACAAACAGAAACGTGATCTGAAGTTTCAAAAAAGGAAAAAAAAAAAAAAAAAAAACCCTGATTCCTCCAATACCAGAACCAGGCTGGGTTATCTTACTGAGGTTCCCTGCTCAGTGTGATCGCTGCTAGCTGTAATTACGAACAACGCTAACCAGGATGGGGCTGTCCGCTCAATGGTTGCGTGACACCGAAGTGGTTTGAAACCATACGGAGCCATTCTGTGGGAAGCAATCCCACCTTCGGTTCTTCCTCTCCTACTTCCATGTATCCCCCAAATTACAGGAACACTGCTGTGAGGACACGTCGGGTTGGATTCCAGACCTTCCCGTCTCACTCCCTTTTCTCTGTTCACTACAGTTTCGGTTAAGGGATCGGGGGGGATTTGATTGAATCCTGCAGGTGGTTACAATGCAGTGGCTGTGGAAGACATTATCGCCGGGGTAGATCCCGCTCCCAGCTCCCCGTCTCCATCCTCCTCCCACCAGGCAGGATGACATTTATAGGGTCCCGTGCAGTGGCCTGTGACCGTGGAAACCATCGTTTGCTCTCGAACGTACATCCCACCCTTCCTGCTGCTCAGCATGTCAGTCTGATAGTTGAGAATGTGGGGATGGAAAGTATGCAGGGCAGAGAGGGATGGTTGACTTACTTGTGTGCTCGGTTTGCTCGAACCTGAAATATAGACATATAGGCTGCAAGCTGATTTAGGGCCAGTGGCTGACAGAACAGCTTCTGTTTTATTCTTCTATGCATTTTGGGTTGGGTTCACTATATTTTTTGAGCATTTCAAAAGCGTAACTGAGGTTTGACGTTATTATTGAGACTTTCTTTCCAATAATCATAATCAGATATTTGCCTTAAGCAAAACACATCAAGAGTGTTCAAATTTGACAAATATCCCTTTAAGGTACATATAGAACAGAGCAAAATTGGATTACTTTATGATTGGCTAGTAGCTCAATCTAAAGCCTGATATTATGCATTTTAGTGATTATTGATAGTCTATAGCTTCTTGATTATTGCCCTCAAATCATACCAGATTTTTGCATTGAAATTTACAATTTTCAAACTTTTCTCACCCTTACCCCCAGGTGTTTTCCTTGCCATACCTTGCCTTTAGCTAAATTTATACCACTGTTGCCTTATTTCATAATTATCCAGCTAAAATAAAATGTGTTTTTAATGCTTAATTCATACATTCATAACATCGAAGAACCTGAGATAAGTAGGAACACACTGGTCCACATGCAGAACAAATCCCTGTCCTGTGTCCATTAGTGCTGCAATGATTAAAAGATTAGCTGCCAACTATTATAGTAATCTGCAACTATTTTGATAACTTATGAATCATTTTGAGTCATTTTTTAAGAAGAGAATGCCAAAGTTCTTCTTGTTTCTTTAGTCTTCTATAATAGTAAGAGACGTTTGAGGTTCCTATTTTCAGCTTTGGGAAACAGTGATATATATTTTACACCGTCTTATTAATCTAATCGATTAATCATTTTAATAAGTGACTATCAAAGTAGTTGATAGTTGCAGCCCTAGTGTGCATAACCGATAACAATACGATACTGTGTAACTGTGAGGAGAAATTGTAAATGTCGAGAGGAAAACGCTGAAAAGATGAATCATGACAAGACCCAAATAAATAAATAAATTATGGAGCTCCAAGACAAAACTAGCTAATGCAGATGAATAAAAAGAACAGTTTAAGTGAGAGTTTGGCAATTTTGGGATACAGACCTCTTTGTTTCTTGCTGAGAGCTAGAAGAGAATATGTGGAGAATAACAGTGTGTCTCAGAGCTCACTAATTAACATGCCGTATCTCGTTTCTCTAATCTATACAAAAACAAAACATTTAGTGATTGTATCGGATGTACTGTTCTGCATTTCTTGGCCCGGGGCAATGAATTTCTGAAATGACTGTTGGTTATCCGGCACATTTATGGTGATGACAAGACTTTAGTTTTTCCCAAAAGATCAAACTATTCCATGGAGTTTTAATTAATTAAGTCAACATTCTTTTTTTTTTTTTTTTTTTAAATACAGTTTCTCACCATCTGTTTTGGGGTCTAAGTAAAGTGAAAAATGAAGCTTTACATTTCTTTTCTCCATTTAAGAATTGAACTAACCGTATAATTTACATATATATTTAGTTACATCACTGTCTGCCTCTTTGACATTTCTATTATTTTGCCACCAAGGTGCATTAAAGCCTGGAATGGTCAAAATCCACAGTGGCTTTAAGTTACAGATAATATCATAATTGAGAGTCTTTCTTTAGGTGACGAGAAAGATCGTAACACTCAGAGCCACTCAAGCATGAGCTTTCTGCCAGAATAGCAGGAAAACCTTCATCCTGCCAAAGGAATACGATAATATCATTTCCCCTTTCCAGTGCATGAATACCAGTTCCATGCATTTCTCAGCAAACGAGTGACCCTACCTCCATATCATGACATCATTTGTGCCTTTGACTAGGAAATGTTCTTTTTTTTCTAAAAGTGTTGACGTGCAAGGAAAGGAATTTGTTAGAGTTTTTTTTTCCGAATGACAAGTACATTTTACGTCTCTGCTACAAAATTAAATGGTCTAATGAGAGGGGTGTTTTTTTTTTTTTTTTTTTACTAAGAAAACACACTTCAAAGAGCATATGCAATGGCGAGCCGGCAACGAGCGCCTGTAATATTTCCCCTTTTTCTTGTAAAAAGTCAGCAGATAACAAGTTGATAGGGAATCAAAGCGGGCTGCTGTTGCTGGTAACGGGAGAAAATAGAGGAAATGTGGGGGGAAATGAGGGTTTGTGGAATGTCTGGCACCGCGTGTGACTGGTTGGCCGGTTGGCTGGTTAGCCGGTCGGCCCGGCTCTCCAAATGTGGCTTTTTCGTGGATATTTATACACACGAGTCCTAAAAAGACGCCCAAGAAACCGCCAGTCACTTACCTCCCCATCCCCCGCCCCCCTCCGCCGCCACGCCCCTCGCAGACGCATGGTTGCGTGGTAGACAAACATATGTCTATACTCTTTACTCTTCCACCTAAAATTCCCATTACGACACACTTGTACGCTGAAAGTCCGCATAAACACGCTCGGCAACCGTTCCCAACTCTTCACACTCACACACGGGACTGATAAACCCCCAGAAGTGCTCCTTTATCGTTTGCAGATATTTATTTTACACTGTTTATAGTCCTGTATGTCAAAATCATCAGGGAAAGTGTGCTCCAACATGTTGATTTAAGAGGAACATTTACATAGGCCGCTCTCTTTCCTCTTGCTTCTTCGTCTCCCTATTTCCCTTCCTAACCAGAACCACATTGACCCTGCCTTTGAACACGGAATACCCGGAGCAGACCTACGTGTAGAAATGAACTGAGCTGGTGCGCGCTAGAGCTGGGCCAGAGCCAGACTAATAACTGTACCATATTAACTGGTCACAGAAAAAAGCCATGTTTTTACATGTAGCGGGCTGAAGTCAAATAAACCGAGGGTTTGCCATAAGCTTCGCCTGGTGCTCGGAATGATTACCGTGTCAAAATGACTCGGGATGTGTATTAATTCAGCCGCTGATGAAGCTATATATATATATATATATATATATATATATATATATATATATATATATATATATATATATATATATAAAAAGGCCCACGTTGTGGTTTGTGCCCTCATTTTCTACGTGTTGTCCGTGGGTTAGTATCGGGTTAATTTGAGAGACCCGAATTATTTCTAATGCAAATATATGCGTCTCAGCTAGCCTCCACTGTTCATTTGTGCCAGTGGGAAATGTGACATGTTTGAAACAGGATACAATATACAAGATTGATATCACTTCCCTTGAACCGTTACATGTTTGAAGGTTTGACAGGATTATTGATTAATACCACAGGTTTTTACCATTAATTCGGGAGTGATTTTACTTTGAAAGAATGCAGTTTACTGTGGACAACCAGGTACAAGGCGAAGCATGGCGTAAGTCGTTAAACTTGTAAATCTGTCCGCCTCAAGTTTTCTTTATTTTTCTAGTTATGGTTACCGTGAATGGGGAAATAGCCCGGAGCTGCATATTTGAAGAAGTACTGTGCGCCAGACCAGAACGTTTAGCGAAAGCTATACATTTGTTTTAAGTTCACGCATTTCTCTCCATATTCTCCATTTCCTTTCTGCAGGAATACTAGTTTAGTTCCAGCCATTACTGACATCATACCACAACCAGTGAAACTGCACATTTTGACTATTCAGAAATGTAATTTTTGTGTATAATAATGCATGTTAACAATTAGGTGACTAGGATCAGAATACAATCTGAAGTTTATAGGCAAGTACAGTACATCTTCAGATTTACTATATTTTTTCTCTATTGAAGTATCGCATTTATTTATTATTTTTAAGGTATCAGTGATACTGGTGAAATATATATATTTTTTGTATCTCAAAGAAAGAACAAACTAGACATGTGTTGTACAAACTGTAAAGTCCATTGGGACGAATCTGTGATTTGTGAATTTGGGCGATACAAATAAAATTGACTTGACATACACATTGAAAAGCTAATTCACTTAGGGATGCTTTACTGAAGGACAGCTGTCTTCTTGGAAAATCTGACAGGACCCAAAAGTAGAGTGGTTTTATGTAGATTTAAAGCCAGCAGATTTCGCTCTCAATCTTATCTTTACCGAATTACAAGTGGATAGATAGGGCTACTTGTGATGTGTTCAGTGACACGCTGGCAGCCCTCATGGCAGGATCGGCCGGTCAGACCAGTGTTGTTTGTGAGCGGGTCGGCCGCTGTGACCATTAGATGCTCCCTTTGGGATTTGAAGTTATTGTGTCTGCTACAGCACTACATCCTTCTTCCTAGACGTCAGTACCAGCAAACGCACACATAATGCGTCACCAGTCTAGTGCAGCGGTTCTCCAACTTTTTCACTTAAAGGACCTCTAAACTGGCACAAATTAGACCACAGACCCCCCATCTGTCCCGGTGTCCCCCATCTGATAAAAATGTTTTAAAGCGAAAGTGAATGAAACCCATGACTAAAACAGCTAATACATGCTGTCATTCTGTTACTTCTGGATGGAATTATATTGAAAATAAAGGATTCTCTTTTTCTTGTCGGGGACCCCCTGGAACCCCCTCAAGGACCCCTTGGGGTCCCTGGATCCCACTTTAAAAACCACTGGTCTAGTATAGGTAGTTCGGATTACAGAACATTTTTTTTTTTTTGCATACATATTTATGAACGGTATGAAAGTACATGTCCATGTTGGAATATTGGCTTGTTGCTGTGACTGCTGCAGGCAGCGGCTGGCTACTAGCAGGAAGAGGTTAGAGGACTTTTAAAGGGGCCGATTATTATGTAAATTTTTATGTAAATATTTAGGTCTGTGGTGTTCCTGCTAACACACAAACTGTGAAATAAGACCACCCTCTCATTCTGATGTGGTCTGGCCTCTGTAGTGGTGCGGAAAACTGGCTGAATACAAGCCAGATAAAAAGCATTCCTGTTTTGATGTCACAACAGGATTGGAAGCCAATAGTAACTGCCCCTTAATCCATGTAGCCGCACAATGCTTCTGGAAGGATTATGATTGATTTGACCCCATTGATTGATTGATTGATAACATTTCTGACAGCTCTAGGCCAATCACAGTAGGTTTTTGGTAGGAAGGGAGGGGAGAATCAGGGTTTCTCAGTGAGTGAGTGTGTAAGAAGGCAGACTGCATTGCTGCTACAGGTCCAACCAGGTGCTTATGGACCATTTAATATTAATTAGATCAGGAAAATTAAAATATTAAAGTGGTAAAATGGCAAAGTAGGCCCTCTTTAAGTAGTTGCCCTCTAAAGTAGACATTCATGTACACACACACGCACACACACACACACATACAGGTGCACACACAGCACTAATTTTGAATCCCTGAATGTTTAGCCCAATCCTTCTCCACTCTTTGTCGGTTTAATACATGTTGTCAAGAAACAATAAAAGTTTAAATCGAACCAGAGCCTGCAGCTTGGCGGAAGGTAATGGAAAGCATTATTGTTCAATATTTATGCGTGCATGCGTGCGTCTGTTTGTACTTCTCTGTCTTCTCGTGTGCACATCTGCAGAAACTCTCCCAGTCAACGGAGTGTGTGTTACGCAGGCTTGTGTCACTATGAGGCGCACGCATGTGCCCGTTGTTCGCGTGCACGCGCGCGCCATTGCTCTCCGTCCGCAGACTTTTAAGGGTCCCCGAGTTCCAGCCGTTACTCACAGCCTCAGAACTTTTTAATAGGAAACCGGGTGAGATTCAGCTCGGCGGAGACTCATGCGCAGACAATGGCTCATTGATGCTTGCGCCGTGTCACTCCTACCTTCTCACTCCCTCTGCGCCTTTAGGTGCTGACAGACTGATAGGCAGCTATTGTTCCACAGCTGAATCGGAGGAAGGCAAGCTGTGGCCTCTCCCCTGCTCTCCCGCTTCCCTCTCTCTCTCGCTTTACTGCCTGTTTCTCCCGAAGCTGCCTTCTCTTTAATTCTCGCTGGGTTTTTCGCTATCTCTCTCCCCCTCTGTGCGCTTTCTGGTGTTTTGATTTCCCCTTTCGCTCGCCCGCTCGTCTCCTCCTGCCCGTTTTTCCCCCCTTTGTGCCGTTCCCGGCTTCCTCCCTCTCATCTCTCTGTCTCTTCCTCCCCCCTCCTTGCTCTTCCCCACAGTGCATCTGTCATTCCCACTCTCCCTCCCTTTTTATCCCCCGACTGTACGTATCCGTCTATCCGGGCCTGGAGTGCCACAAGCAACTTGGCAGGTCACATTCTTTGCTCCTCCATCTGCTGGCTTGATCTCCAGTTTCACTTTATCGACATTGTCATCTCTTTTACTACATTGTTCCCCCTTCTCTCTCTCTCTCTCTCTGTGTCTCTCGTCCCCGTCTGTGTCATCACCTTCATTTGTCTGCTCTCATAACCGTCTCCACCCTAAAGGACCCAGGGGACCAATCTGGGGTGACTTCACGGTGAAAAGCGCGTCCAAGGTTCAAAGCAAAGTTTTGCTCCGCGGTGGCAATTTAAATTAAGACAACTATCATGTGAAGTTGCCTCAGTGTCACGCTCTGATAATTGCTGCAGCACTTTGTGATAATTGCAGTGTTATCAAAAAATTCCGACGTGTTAACGAAACCACATCTCATGTGTCTCGGAAGTGTCCTGTGAACTCATGCGGTGCTTTAGCTGTAGCTAGTTTAAAATAGTTTTTTTTTTAAAATAAAAAATATAACATTTTTTATTTTAATTTTCACAAGGAAAAGTTCAGACTTTTGTTAGTTAGATTTCAGTTGGGCTCATCACTTTGTGGGAAAATTGTCTCCGCTGAGTTTTTTCTTTCGGAAAAATATATCAATCAATTGCAGACAACTGTAAGCCGTGCCACTTACCTCTCAGTGTTCTTGCTGTTCCCTTGTCATATAAATTACTTTGCAATTTTAAATATAGTACATTCTGGTGGGTAACAGCTGTTTCTAAGTATTTAATGGAGTCTCGGTGGAGACCGCCTGGCTCTTTCCTTCATGCTGCATTCTGGCATCAGTCCACTGAGTGGCAGTGTCACGTCACAGCTGAGGCTCAGGGCGGTTGGAAAGATATATGAACAAAATGTGGGACACACGCATGCATAGGCGCGCACACACACACACACACACAAAGCAGGCATGCACTGACACATACATTCAGTAACGGTACAATCGCTTCTGTCTCTGACAGTACCAAGTGACACTTTACAATAACACTCTGGTCTGTGGGGAGACAGGAAGTTGACTTAACGAAGTGTCTGGGAATGAAAGGTGGCCTGTCTCACAAAAAAGGTCAAAGTGGAGCAGCCAGAACCCGCCGGTCTCTGAACTAACGTGTCATACTTTCGCATGTCTTCTTCTGGGATGTCACGTGCACGTTCAAAAGGGAGCCCGTTCGAAAACCAGGGCACGCTATTTGAATAAAAGATAACCATTTTATGAATTTCAACGGGACAGATGAGAAAAGTCCTGCGCTTATTGCAATTTGCACAGGCTGTATAATTTTTTTTTTTTCTTAGTTAGACATCTAACTTTTATTCTGGCTACTTTTGTCTTTTAAAGATACATTTCTGAAATTTCTGTAACTTTGCTTTTAATTTAGTATTTATAAACTTATTAATATTCCCTACGTTGACAAGTCAAAAATAATTGAGCTGCAACTTTCCAAAAGGCAATTATTGAATTTATTTTACAGAACATGGTGTCCTCAGTCTTGAGGTAAACTGTGTTTCTGTTCCTGCTGCAGTAGTAACATTGTACTACAGGTTTTTATATGAATGCATAAGAACATTATGCATGTAGCTGAGCGGTGCTTCAACATGAGGACGTCCACTCTCACCCTGGCTCCGTGATTCCATTCAGCAACACACTCATCCCCTATATCTGAGTTCTTGGCTTTCATTTCACAAGAATGGAGGAGTAAGCCCATTCCTGGCACACTAACGCACCGCATACTGTATACATTCAGTACAGACAGAATCCTCTTAACTTCTTAAAGGAGAAATCCGTAAATACGGTGCGGTGTTGAAACATTACTACGAGACTACTGGCTGTGTTTACATGATTTATTGCGCCGAGGACATTGCTTTTAGTGAAAGTTATTGTCTGAGCTTTGCATACAAGGACTCGCAGGGTCTGGCAGCCGAGCATGAGTTTTGCATGTGTTGCATTTTAATTCGGGGGGGTTACACTGTGCATTGTTGTTTATATGACAGCGGCAGTGCTTTTGAATGATGACTCATGACTTTCAAAGATTTCATGCATATATTTATATCATGTCAGTTGAGTCACTAACAATCATCTGATGTATCTGTGTTATCGATTTTGTACTATTTTCTTTTTTGGATGGTTATTCTAGAAACTTCAATGATTAAATAGATATATACATGTCAGGGTTGAAAATCATAATAATCTATATGAAATGACTCTTTCTGGAAGGGTTTGTCTTCTCCATGTTCTCAGGAGGAAGGAGCAGGAAGCTGATGATGTCATATGACAGGAAGCACTTGGAAACTTAAGTTGATTGTTTAAAAGTGTTTTTCTTAGTTGTCTTCTATCATGTCTTGAGATAAAAAAGCTACATGAGCATTGTATGAACATTTAGATTTTTATAAAATAAAATGACCGTCATAGACTTAAAGGCTCATATGCTTTAATGGGTTAAAGGGGGACATACTATAGACATGTCCAGGTCTATGTTTTTATTCAGGATCTGTACCGGATTATCTTTGGTTTACAGTTCAAAACCATGAGTAAGGACTATGTGGAACAAGCTGAGCAACAATGGCTGTTCATGTCAGAGCAGGTTGAAACCTTGCTTTTGACTTTTAGGGAGCATTTTTATACACATTCTCCGCAGGTTTTGGACCTTTGACACAGACATCTGACATTATAACATTAAATAAATGAGGGAAATCACAAAAGGCATAGCATGTCCCCTTTACATAAAAACAAACTTGTGTTGCCTATATTTAGTTTCTCATTAAAGGCTGTTTACCTTGTAATAATAATAATAATAATAAGGCAACAGCATTGGGAAAGGTTTTCTAAAGGTAATATTAGCCTTTCCAGAGTTCCCTCATTTGCATGCTTGTGTATGTGGCGGAAGGTCAAAGCAAAGAAAAAACAAAACCAAAAAACACCTTACATGGATGAATGAGTCGAAATTCAAATGCGGCGAAGTCGGTGCCGCATTTAAACGTGGCACTATGGTAAAAGCAGCACACTTCTTACATGGATGAATGAGCCGAAATTCAATTGCAGCTGAATCAGTGGTGTCACGGCGAGTAATTGGGGCTCAGTGTTATTGCATCGGTTCCCTAAATACAAATGATACAAAATCGATTCAACGTAAATCGAGTCAGGGTTAATTTGCTTTCAGAAATTAGGGTTGTGCATTTAATGCAATGATGCAGCCTTATTTCCCAGAATGATTTCCACATTGCTTTCTCGTGTGTGGCTGGTGCTCTTAATTAAAGGTGCGTGTTTGGGCATATATACCCTTAATATACTGTTGCTGCCAATTAGTTGCTGAACACTGGGCCATATCATATAATGATGGATATGTCATATGTATTATTTTCTCTCCTACAAGGGACTCTAATTGTATATTTTGTTGTGAGTGGCTGTTCCATAAAATAAGCCCTGTTCATGTATAAAACCTGACATTTTGTGTTGGTGTTTTCAATGCATTACCATTTTCTGTCATATAACACTGCTGTAGCCACTGAAACCCTGCACCTGTATTGCTGCAGTGGCCACTTATCCGCTGAAAACAAGCAGACAGGGAAAAAAAAAAAACCTTAAAGGTGCGTCACTGTACAAGTGATTTGTTACCGGTTAGGGTTTCAGGATGGAATTTTCTCCTCCTTTTTTCTTCAAAGATATTCAGAATCGATTCTCTCCGCCACTCGCTCTTTTATAGAATCGGTCTTATCAAAGAGATTGTCAGTAACTTTAACAACGTAACAGACTTAGCAGCATTACAGATGCTCGCAGCTTTCAAGAATCCCGATAGATAATGGAAAAAGGAAAGAGACTTAAATCAACATCTAAAGACAGTTTGAATGCCAGGAATAATTGGTTTCAGATCGAAAAAACAAACAAAAAAAAAACAAAGGTAGCACAATGTGGAGAAGGTGTAAGGTGGAGGAGAGCCTTTTGGTTGATTTGTGGATTGGCGGCAGCAGCGTTTTGGTGTGTGTGTGTGTGTGTGTGTGTGTCTGGAGAAGGCAGGCAGGGCTAGAGCTTCCAGATGTGGAGCGGGCAACCTGCCTGTCAGGACCCAAACACAGGAACTTCCCCCCTGACGGCAGAGATTAATCAAAGCCAGGGGAATCTCTACAGCAAGAAGAGGAGGGAGGATGTGTGTGTCTCTCTCTCTCTCTCTCTCTCTCTCTGTATGTGTGTGTGTTTATTTGAGGGAGGATGAGTTTGTTTTGATACATATGTTTTTGTGCGTGTGCGTGACTACCAAATTCCTGCATAAAAGGAGAGCTCCAGTCCCTGCCAGGGCTGTTGATTTGTTGTCCACTGCCTAGAAAAGGAATACAAACCCCCAGCTCCAATGATGGTCCCCTTTGGGAAGAGACTAATACTAACATTATTATGGGAAACATGTAGTCATGCTGGCATGCACACAGTATTTACAATGCAACCAACCAGAGCAAAGTATGATATTTCCCCCCCCCCAAAAAATTTCAATCTGATTATAAATCAGCACATGTGTATATACAATAATCACTCGGTCAAAACACGTTCACCGCATCCCTAATGACGGTTTTCAGATTCAAAACCCTTTGCTGATGGAACTTCACGAGCCTGTGTCAGAAGCAATCAAAATGGCTTTCGCAGCCTTTCATGGAAGAGTTACAAACTTTACCATAATCTCGAGGGCTTGGCACAATTTAAAACTCACTCTATTGCCCTCCACTATCAGCTGAGGGCTTTGGTAGGTTAATGGCGTTTCACTAACTTTCTCTTAATGCATTTTTCAGCCTTTGATTCACGCCCCAGTGCGCTCTTTTTCGCAGCACTTCCATGCTATCTGACGGGACATCACGTCCTGGCGTTTATCAATTAATTGCACACTGCTCCTGGGTGCCATTATGAGCCATTGAGATTTTTTTTTTCTTCTTCTTCAGTAAATGAGTGATGCATGTCTTCTCTCTAGATAGAGGAGAGTAATTACTCACAGGAAAACCCCCTCTCCAGACCTTTGGGTCTTGTCACAAACTGCTGTGACACCGATGTTCTAGGATTTCAACAACAACCGTGAATAACCACAGACCGTAATGTTTGTTGCTGCACAGATATGACTGATCCACTCGTCTTAAATGATACAAGGAAGCGAATCAGCAGAATGTCAAACTGTTTCTTTAGTGGGGAGTTGGGATTGAGCAGTTGACACAAAGACCACCCTTGATGGAGTTCTGCTAAATGGCAAACCGCATGCCACAAAGAGCCTGCACACAAGCAATTCAATTTTATTGAAGGCCTCACACTGTAACGGCCACATTAGCAGTTAATAGGGCTGGGGATTGTTCATAAAAATGGCTGATAACCAATACCAGTAGCTTGGAAGTGACACCATTGGTGTCATTCATTCGTCTTCATTTGATAAACTATTATAGTTTATCACACAATTTAGTGTTTTCCATGAAAAGTCACACTTACTAACCACCATAAGCTGTAAAATTAATGACATTTTATTATATTAACCTTCTGATGCAATGAGCAAACACATTGTACCATTAGAACACTGGAGTGATAGTTGCTGGAAATGGGCCTCTATACAGCTATGTAGATATTGCACCAAAAATCAGACATTTGCAGCTAGAATAGTCATTAACCACATTAGCAATGTATAGAGTGTATTATAATTAGTTTAAAGTTATATTCATTGAAAAAAACTGCTTTGCTTTCAAAAATAAGGACATTTATAATTCACCCCAAGGTGACCTAAGGTTTCTAAGCACAAAAAGGATGAAATGCATGTATCGTTTGATGAAGATGCTTCAATACTACTTTGGTCTGGGTTATTTTGGATATATCTACTGTTAATGATTTCATCATTAAAAGTATTTCCTGTATCTGAAGCTAAACATTTGTGAAATTATGTTATGTAAAAGGTAGGGGTTATTCAAATACTTTTTTTGCCTAACTAAATGTGAGATAGAAACAACTTTGTTGAATAAGATTAACTCAAGTATTGAACATTCAACTCCCATCAAATGTCTATTTCTTTTTCATGCTCTCCAAATAGCATGAAACATGGTAAAACTTAGACAATACACGATAAAAGAATAATTAAAACCGGCTCCATTTTTTTCTCTCGTTGACCAAGGTTTTATTTCTAGACTTGCAACCTTTACTTCTTCTACTTGTTTGTTACAGCCATGCGTAATACACCTCCAAATTCTGACTTCCCACAAGGGAACGTGGTGTTGACGTACTGAGTGTTGGGTGGTGCTCGGCGTTTTCTCTGCCATTTCCAACATGGCAGCCAAGTCCCAACGATCAGCGGCCATTTCACAGCCAAACAATTATGTGTTGCAAACAAACTGCTGATGCTGTGCCCAGTCTAGACATAAGGCTGGGCATTTGGAACTTTAATTTCAAGTTATCATGCATGCTCACTACAAAAGAACAACAGGATTTTCATGAAAGCAAACTAAACATTAAACATTTTTAACATGAGAATTGAACACATGACTTTTTCTGATTGGTCCAGTATCAGAAACCTTCATGCGTCTCCTCTCTTCCAGTAGTTCCTTCGCTGTGAATAAACATATTCCCTTTCAGATTTTTCACTTTTTCGCTCAGAAAGCACGGCATTTGCATTTTTTTGTGCTGATTTTACAAAATTCTGGTAGACCGCACTGCCGCTTTTCCACACACTGCTCAATCAATCAATCAGTCAGCCACTCAGTCTGTCAGACTTTATTGATATAAAACCTTTCAAACAAATTAAACACAAATCAAAGAGCTTTACATGCTTTTGACAAAATGTAGGATTTTAAAAAGGGATTTAGAGATTAATGCGTACCATAACAACCGAAAAGGGGGGAAAAAACAACAACATTAACGCTGACCCGGGCTGGGTACAGCTGAGCTCTGTTTTAATATTTGGCTTGGAAGTGTGAAAGTATGTCAGGGATGTGGCGTTGAGCAGAAAACGTTGGAGGAAGATGAGCAGATCTCTGTAGGTCTGTGGAATGTGTTGTCTGGCAGTATGCAGCATGAGGGCCTGCAGTTGTGTGTGTGTGTGTGTTTTCTCTCTACTGTAAATACTTGGTGCTGAAAGTTAAATGATGCACATGTGGATACACATATGCAACAATGCACAGCTGATAACAATTACGGGCCCTTAGCCGAAATTAATTGCAAACACACAGCAGCACTTGTGTAACACCGTCGCTTTCATAGATAGTCTACCAATTAGATTTTGCCAGATTCTTCAATATTTACATATCCCCCCCCCTCTTCTGTCGGCGCTATCACCACGATCCCCTCCCCTGCTGCTTTTTCTGCATGACGCAACAGCTGCACTTAACTGGGAAGCATGAGATTATTGTAATTACATGGATGTGCTCTCCCACCCAAATCAGGAGCATTACATTTGTGACCCCCCTAATTGAGCGAGCATCTATCTCTTAGCAACGCATCGCAACAATATAAACCTCCGGGTCTCATGCTAGCGTATTAGTTGGGAATGTGCTTTTACTTTAAGCCTCCTGCACGATTTGCATTTCGATTTTCTGCTGGAAAGATAGTGTAGTCGAAGGCGCCAGACAGATGGTTCAAATTGATTCCTCTGTTCATATAGATGGAAGTCATAAACGTTAATAAATTATGAAATAAAAGTACCAGCGCCAAAAGCTTGTCTGCTTCTGGCAATGCTGCAAAGGCTACGCGTAAAGATGTAGCCATGCGTTCAATGTTTAATCACACTGTTGATTATAATATAAAAGATAAATTGTGCATATGTGCAAGACGTATGGCAGCACTCGGTACATTCAACGAGGGATTTAATGTGAAAAAATTGTGGATAAAGTTGTCTTTTCTGAAAAAAAAAAAGAATTTCATATATTGAAGGAAAATAAACTTATCTTACACCACTATCATGGAATAAGGAATGAAACTGTTTTTTTTTCCTCTGCAATGCATCATGCAGACTTCCTTATTCACCCTCACTCACCTCCCCAGGTCTGTCAATACCCTCAGGGATTAACCTTTTATCCCTGTTCGCTAACATTTTTGGAGAGCTCCAAAAGCCGGGGGCCAGGGAGTTCAAACAGGCCCCAGACCCCGAGTTAGCTCCCTGAAGGAAACCCCGGGACTCGTTGGTTCTGCATTTCCTCAGCTTCCTCGGCAGTGTTGGAACCCGTCGCGAGCACGTCACCATCGATGAGGCCTATTCAGAGGCGAGGAGAAGCAGGAGCGCGGCGCCCTGTCACCGGGGAACAGAGAGATATCCCTGGTGTATAAGTGGGAGGTGTTCGGGATGAGTTTTGTACTGTGAGTTTGTTTGCTGGTTTATGACGCTGCAGGAAAGAACACGGGGGGGCATGGACGGACAGTGTTGTAACGTGTTACAAAATACATTACTGTAATGTATGACCAATGATTGAAGTGGTCATTTTTTGTATATATATACGTTTAAACTAATCAGAAATACACTCTATACATTGCTCATGTGGTAAATGACTATTCTAGCTGAAAAGGTCTGTTTTTTGGGGGAATATCTACATAGTTGTATAGAGGCCCATTTCCAGCAACTATCACTCAGTGTTCTAATGGAACAATGTGTTTGCTCGTTGCATCAGAAGGTTAATGTAATAAAATGTCCTATTAATTTTACAATGGTGGTGACTTTTCATGGAAAATACTAAATTGTCTGGGTGACCCCAAACTTTTTAACGGTAGCGTAAGGATTTGTGTGCCTCACCTATATAACTGTCCACTTCCTGAAGCAGCAGCAGTAATTTAACATTTACAGAGGTGCCATAGTAACATGAAGTTAGCAAGGAAGCAAGTGGAGCATGAGAAGTGGAGATAAAAACACAAAACAGGCAAAATTAGCGTTCTCTATTAGATTCTACAGCCTCAAGAGGATATGAGACTTGTGTGTTGCTGAAGACAGGAAAACCACTTTCAACAGTGGAATCACCAGCTTTATGAAAACTTGCAGCAAGACTAGCAGCAGTAATGACAAAGTTGAGCTATATATAGATCTCCAAATCCATATTTCTAGTTATTTCGGTGAGAGTAACATAAAAGTAATGCAATAATAATGTAATAGTGTAATGCCCTACATTTTAAATACAGTAATATTGTAATCTAACAACTTACTTTGAAATGACAGTAACAAGTAATAAATAATGTATTACAGTTTTGAAGTAACCATCTGTCATACCCACATTTACATTTTTGACTTTTAGCTGCTGTATAATCATCCACTATCTATTGGGGCCTTGGTGAATGTTAATGTTCGCATTCATTGTTGTTTAAAACAGTCGGCCCCAGTGGAAAGAACCTGCAGTTATATATAAATGTATTGTAGTAGTACTCATTAGTTGACGTCTACTCGCCTTTTCAAATGTTATGAGAAGGTTAAAAGGGGTCATTTCATTAGAAAGATAAAAGTAGCTGTGTACAGAGTTTTGTTTTGCTGTTGTTTGTGCTCCACAGGCTTAGCATTGGCCTCACTTGCTCTTTGCTGCTCCCTCTGGTGTTTGTCCTCAGTCCTTCCTCTCCGCCTATTAACAAACACAGTGAGATAATACAACTGCCTACAAGTTGCATTAATAAAGGGGGATTTATTCAGCAGTTGGAGGGAATCAGGAAGACGCTCTCTCTTCCTTTCGGATTGCATGCTGATTAATGGGTAAATCAGATTTTATCTACCTTGTTATTAACTTCTCGTTCTCCTTGACTCTTCTCCTGCTTCTCCATCTTCCGCTTCACACAATCCCAGGGTCTTACCTCACCTAAAGAAGTTGTGCCTCAAAATCTTTATTTTCAGCCTTGTCTTGACTGATAGCTCCCTTGATGATGTGCATTCCCTGAATAAACCTGATCTCAGAGATATTCATTGTTCCTGGATTCCATTGGATTTTTTTTTTTTCCTGGCACCGAGACTTGGGTTAAATTATTTAAGAATCATCACACAATTCTTCTTCACGCAAGCCAATACAATATGGATCAAAAGATTAAAAGGGTGTGCTTTATTTAGCTAATGTTTATTTAACAGGAGGAAAATGTTAATGAATTTTTTAATAAAAATACAAAGAAACTGATTTTAAAAGAAATGTCAGAAAATATAGTTAAATAATTGAACAATGTGATCTTTTTTTTCATTTCATTTTTTTTCTAAAAGGATAAATAAAAAAGAAATTGATGAATCCCACTCACATAAAGACAAATCTTTCTCCAAAACTCAAATCATTGAATCTCAGTTATATTCACTCATCTCTGATATTCAAATCGACCGCGTTTCCCTTTAAATAAGAGATTAATGCACTTATTTAAAGGGAACCGGCACCGTCTGATGCTGTCAGGTCACCTGCAACACAAAAATGAATTTGATCTTGTCTCTTTGCATTGTTTGAGGTCTGAAAAAAACGCTCTAAACAATAATATTTTTAATTGCAATTTGGGGGAAATGTTGTTAGTAGTTTATAGACTCGAACAATAATGTTCCTTTTAACCAAACACATACCTGTAAGTAGTAAAATCAGAAAAAAATGATAATTTTGCAGTTGTGTCTCATTTTTTTCCAGAGCTGTAAACCTCAGGTTGTAATTTAAAGCCATCACTTCTCTCTCTCCATTGCAATTTTACAAAGAACATCTAGTTATCCACCTTCTTTTGTACATATTTATTCATTTCTGACCAATTCACCTATACTCTTATGGTATAACATGTTTCTAATACTGTACTGTATCCATGCCGTATGTGTCCTTTGCGCCAGGTCATCGTTGTAAATAAGAATTGTTTCAAAAGACTTTAAATCTACTCCATCAATTTAGATTCATTTTTACAAAATGTTCCTTTAATCTTGAAGTTTTTTTGGGGGGAAATATATAGATTGGAGTGTGTCTTTGTTGGAAATGCTAACAAGAATCTAGCATGTGGAATATACACTGATATTTACCTAATTTTTAACTTCTTTGTCAGTATAAAGCATCCAGTTTATGTTGCAATTGAGGGTTAATGTTGTGAATTTTAAATAATTGGACACTACAGCCCTGTAGTGTGTGAGCCGTGTGCTCTTCTGCTCATTTGCTCATTCAGCTCAACTTGTTTTAATATTGCGTGAACACTGGTCTAATCTGAGATATTACTTAAATTCCCCACTTTGGCCTGCGTTTGCCAATAATATCAGCGAATTAATACCCATATAAACACATTTCATAGACTCATCATCTTTGTGGAACACTATAAGACACCGTGTCACGATGGTTTAAATTTTACCCATCTGGTACCGTAAGGCGGTTCGAGGCGAATGTTGACAGTTATTTGAAAATCAAGCATTTGATCCAGCTCCGCGCGCTGGTGTGTTGTGTCACTCCGAGTACCTCCGGACACGCTCGCTCCCTCCAAACTCTCTGTCTCTCGCTCTGTGTGAGTCTCTGTGTCTCTCCAGCTTTTGAGTCTTGGGTTACAGGGTAACTGGAGCCGTGTTAGTGTGTGGCGTTCCTCAATCCCCCAGAGGACCTCGGCTCTATGTTATGGTTTCCATCAGTCTTGTGCATAGCTGGAAAGAAGGTGTGTGTGTGTGTGTGGGGAAGTTCATACTGGCCAAAGGGATACCCGGTATTTCTCAAACCGCCGTGAATTGGTTTGTCCGCTAGTGTGAGACAAGTCCTGCAAGTCAACAGCCTTATTTAAATACCGCTGCAAGTTTATATCCGCGATACTTCGCATCAACACATGACCTCACTCGGATTCTACTCTACCACACTTATTCCTGACCCCTTAACATTTTCCCTCGCTCTTTTTTACATTACATATACAGTAATAACGGCTCTGGTTTGTGTTAAACGGCATCGTGTGCGAAGCTGCGCGGTCCCGCTGCCCTAATATTTCACACCGCCGCCGGTGCATTATGAAAAAGGAACGCCGTCTATGATCCGATATTCAGCCCCTTACGCCCCCGTCAGTGTCGCACGGTGGACGCCGGGCGCTTTGAAGTCGCCGCCAGTAAAACGCGAGTCAGCGATGAAACAACAAACAAAGCTGCACTTTTGGCCCGCGCTTTCAACATGCCGCGGAGCGAAAGGTGCGGGCCTCACGCATGTGGGAAAATGACTACTTCTCCATTTATTTTTTTCGGACGGTTTCAAAAGAGCTGGGGTACTAAAGAGGCTGCTTCCAGTTTCACTTATTGGCCGAGTCTCAAAATACTGTATCCTGTTATAAAAATAGTAAACGTTTCCCTTCCCCCCCCCCCGTCCATTTTTAAAAGTTTTAACCCATTTGAGCCCATTTTTTCAGTCAGTTGAGTCACTAACAATCTTGTTGTTTATCAATTTTTACCATTTCTTACTAGAAAATAGCATTTTATTGGCTGTTATAGTTGCTGCTTGCACAAATCTGCCCATGAACAAAATCCTAGTTATCCCATGTACAAAATTCTTTTTTGGGAGATCATTCTAGAGCAGGGGTGGGCAATTCTGTTCCTAGAGGGCCACTATGGGTGCTGGTTTTTGTTCTAACCAAGCATTAACACACCTGGTTCTACTAATCAACCATTAGAGTCCTTGCTAAGGATCTTCATTAGTAGAATCAGGTGTGTTACTGCTTGGTTGGAACAAAAACCTGCACCCAGAGTGGCACTCTGAACCGGAATTGCCCAACCCTGTTCAAGAGACTTGAATGATTAAATAGATATGTACATGTCAGTGTTGAAAATAATATAATAATCTAAATAAAATGGCTCTTTCTGGGAGGGTTTGTCTTCGCCATGTTCTCAGGAGGAAGGAGCAAGAATTTGATGACCTTGGAAACTTAATCGTTTTGCTTAAAATGTTGTTGTCTGTCAGAAAAAAAGAGTAGACTCATCTACTTAAAGGCTCATAGGCTTCAATGGGTTAAATGCAAGACCTTCAGTGAGGTCACAAGTATGATATGCAGGATTTTTCCTTTTGACTAAGCAAAGTCTACTGTTAGTCTCCTCCAGTTGTGCTGGTTCCCACACCAACACCTGCCACTCATCTTGATGAACCAACTACCTTGAAACGGCACCGAGCCCGAGCCTAGGGCAACAAACATCCATCAAGCCACCATCGGCAGACAGTGAATGCAGGGATTCAGCAGCGGAGTGCCATCTATTAAGTTTTTCAGCTTCAGCGTGCTTTCGTTCCGCCGCTGTAACGGCTTCCTGGAGCATAATAACCACAAGTCAGTTCATCACCGGCAAATGGTTTATGCACCAAAACATCCTAAACATTATTGAAATGCCAATGCCAGACACAGAGATTTAAGCAATGTCACAGGCAGAGTGGTGTGCACTATATATATTTAAATAAATGTTTGCAGCTCATATATTGTAACCTGACAATGATTGAAGAGCGGATGAAATCCTTTTTATATTTAAAGCAATTTTGCAGAGAATTGCAAAAGTGGCAAGATTGTAAAGCTTGCCACAACTTTAATTCAATGTGCAAGTTTAGACTTTTTCCACAACTGTATTTTGTGCTAAAATATATATAAAAAAAATATATTCTCAAATAATATTGTAATACTGTATGTGTGTATACACTACTCACAATAAGTTAGAGAGACTCAGTGGATTTCTTATTCATTATTGGTAATATCAAAGGGAACTTTTACTTATTTCATTACAATCCAGACCATAAAGGACCATATATCACTCATATAAATAACAATATCTATAACTTGTGAGTAGTGTACACTGCCGTTCAAAAGTTTGGGGTCACTTACAAATGTTCTTATTTTTGAAAGAAAAGCACTTTTTTCAATCAAGTTATTTAAACTAATCAGAAATGCACTGTATACATCGCTAATGTGGTAAATGACTATTCTAGCTGCAAAATGTCTGTGTTTTGGTGCAATATCTACATAGGTGTATAGAGGCCCATTTCCAGCAACTATCAGTCCAGTGTTCTGATGGTACAATGTGTTTGCTCATTGCATCAGAAGGCTAATAACATTTTCTATTCATACATTCATATTTACAAGTCATGGTGGTAAATAAAAGTGTGACTTTTCATGAAAAATGCAATTTGCTTTTGAGGAGTTGTGTGTGTGTGTATATATACATATACATTTCATGATAGTATAAGTAATTTAATTCACAATAAATTTTAATTGCAAACAAATCTCTGTAATACAGCAACTTTTCAACTTTTTAAAGGGCTTAATGTTATCAATGTAAATATTATTAAATCTGTGCTTGAGCTGGTAATGGGGTTGCCTGTTACTCCTTTAACACTTGTAGCATAATGCAAGAAAACATCTTAAATTCCCTGTGACCTCCGTGTCATATGACCCCCACAACATGTGTAAGACAGCAGCAGCCGTGGTCCCCGGCAGCCGGTGTGGCCGGCTTTGTTGTGGTCATCGCTGACAAATCAAAGTTCTCTGTTAAGTCTGCGGTTTTTTTGGAAGGTCAAGGGCTCGGATTGAGGATTTTTCTCATAAGACGGAGGAACAACAACCTCATTTCTCAAAACGGATAGCGTGCTAATCTGAGTGCACACCCCCCCTTCCCATGATCTCGTGACTCCGGTTTTGAGGTGGAGGTGTAGCGAGCCTCTGAATCGCTGCTGGTTAAAATAAGTTTAACCCCTCGACCCCCTGTGCAAACCACTACTTCCCCAAATGAAACGTGCACCACAGCGTCTGGCTCTAGAGATTTCTCTGGAACAATACCTGCACTATTCACTGTATCAACGTTAACGAGCAGGCAGGGATTCAGACGTATTCCAGACTAGACATGAATAGCTATATGAAGTAAAACGATTCTAAGACAGTATCGTGATAATTCAGTGACAATTTAACATTCTATAAATAAAAATTTAGAATTTTAAGTCTTCACTGCTTATTATGGACCTTCTCATTTTAAGATGCCAAAAATTCAAAAAGTTAAAAAAAAATTGTAATTGTTCTTTTGAAGATATGTTTAACCAAGTTTAAATATACATAAATATATACATTCAAATATACATAATCTATACAACATATAACATTTCTTTTTATTTTAATGTATCTACTAACTTATAGGAGCTACCTCATCTCAGTCATAAATTCAATTTTAAATGTTAGATTAAAAAAAAAGCATAAAATATGTATTCAAATATTTTAATTGTTCGGAATTGAAGACATGCTTTACAAAATGGACATGGTTTAAATTTGTTTTCTTTTTTTAATGTATCTAACGTATAGGAGTTACCTTGTCTCAGTCATAAATTCCACTTTTCACTGCAAACATGAAATTGCAGTCTAAGAAAATAAATTGACTACACTGTCTCCAATGTTTCATCCAATGTGACAAGCCAGCATATCTACATGTGGCCAAAAGACCTTTCTCTTTGTTTGCTTTTTGACTTGTTGAAGCAAGAAAAGCACAGGTGCAACTACATTTTTTTTTCTCCCTTATTTTTCTCCATTTTCTCCTAACTCGGAACGACCATTTCCCCCCCGCACTGTGGTTCTCGATCCTCGTCTCTGTTCACTCCACAGTCGGCCTGTGCCGGGCGCAGACAGACATGTGCAACCTCCATGACCCACGGTGTTGCCAGCCGCTTCTTTTCCCCTGCCAGCGAGGCACTTTCCTGGTGTAAGGTCTAACACGTAGAACGTTAAAAGTATCCCCCGCAGACCTCAACCCGGCAAACACTGCAATTAATCAGTAGGAGTCACCGGTGCGGCCACGATGACGTGATTCCTGAGCAGCAAAAAAATGCATGACCATACAAAAGAAAGGATTACATCACATTTGCACTGGTAAGAAAGAATTTTACACCCGCGCCACCTGTGGACCCCTCGCTGTTGGCTTGGCTCCATAGAGGTTTGCCAGCTATCCGTGCCAATGAGCATGAAAATGATCAGGACCCTGACATTGGCACACCTAAATGGAATTTTGCAGTGATTACGAATGCTGGTTAGAACCTGTGTTTGATAGGAAAAACATGTCTGTTGTTAAAGTGATGTATGAATGGTCAAATCTGGGATAAAACTCTGCCAATTTCCGTGTATCTTATATTGTCAGATGGTGCCTTCATAGACGAAACTTTAAGTTTCAAAGATAAATTCTTCTACCAGTGTGTGAATACCATGCTGTACTTAGACAATACTTACTTATCTTTCTCTCACTTTTTTTTTTGCCCAGACCACCAGTTCACAAGCCAAAGATCACCACATTACTATTATAGAAGACTAAAGAAACTAGAAAATAATCTGATTTGAGAAGCTGCAAGCAGAGAATTTGGACATTTTCTCAATTTTCAAAATAGTTGGTGATTAATGTAATAGTTGGCAACTAAATCACTTGACAAATCATTGCAGCTCTATTGTAGATTGGTTTGCCAATAGTCAATGTCAGTAGAGGTCTGCATAGATGCATCATCCATTGTTATATTGCTATAATTTCTGAGTGACAGCAGAGATATGCTTAGATGTAACAGAGTAAATCTGATTCCCAAAAGGTCACTAACAAGGTCCAGGGGAGGGGTTCATTATAGCAGATGTTATCAATGTCCTTCATGCTGTGTGTGTGTGGTAATTGAGAGCAGGGACACAGAGTGAAGACAGAAGGACGACCATCAGGAATTATAAACTAACGACTATTCGGATAGTCGATACTATCCGAATAGTCTGGTTATACTGGTTATTGAAACAATGAATCCATTAGTTGTTTGGTTCATAAAAAGGTGTAAAGTATTGATCTCTGTTTCCCAAACCTGAAGATTCAACCTGTCTTTTTCTTTTTTGTTCAGACCGACGGTCCATGGACCAAATTCATTATAAAATAATATACGATTAATGCAATCATTGGCAACTTAACAATTAATTGACTAATCGCTGCAGCTGTATCGGGAATAAAGTCAAGTCTTTGCGAGCTACTTGTCTTTACTGCAACTGTTATGATGACCCCTTGGTGGGTAAAAACATGCATGCTCATCTGTGCATGTACATGTTTTCTTGTACTGAAGGTGTGTTCATAGTCTTTTTTTTTTTTGCTCTGCAGTCAAGGCAGACGGGGCCACATCTGTGTGGTCAACAACATACTGGCTGGATGTGTGTGTGTGTGTGTGTGTTCGTACAGCGTTTTCCTGCATGCGGGATGGGAACAGGAAAGGATTTGGACCACTGGCGGAGGGCGGCCTAATTCCTTCTCCTTCTCCCGGCCTTGATTCCCTTCACTTGCAAGTGTGACTGCAATTTGCGTGCTGTCTTCGGGTTCAAATTTACGACCTCTCCTGGCTTTACCGAACAAAAGAGGGGATTGAAGGCAGAAGGATCCATTGGGCCCCATCAAGCCCCATTCTTTTGAGCGCCACTTAATTGATGCCAGATCTTCTCAGGGGCCAATCCTAAATGTATCAGGAGGAGGAGGAGGTGGATCAGCGCGGAGTAACATACTCCATACGTTCATGATGCTGAATTAAGCGTTGGCATGAAAATCCAATAGCACATCCTCTGCTGAGCACTGAGCCTGCACAGTCTGGCCCTGCTGCATGGAGACAATCACAGTGGTAATGCATGTGTGCATTTACAGTATGTGTGTGTGTGTGTGCTTTTTTCTCTGTGTGTGTGTGTGTGTGTGTGTGCGCACATTCGAGTCTGTGTAAGGGCTTTCTCACAAGTGTCAGTGCCTCACTGTGGCGTGAGTAAGTAGGGTGTTGACCCCATCTATCCCTGGAGAGCATATGGATGCAATCACGCAGAGTGAGAGAGAGAGAGAGGGAGAGAAAACTTATAAGAGCCCTGAATAAAAAGAAAAAGGGGAAAACAGAAGAACGGAAAGAGAGGGAGAAGAAAAAGAGAAACGCGATAAATAGGCGTCTGGCTTGTGTATTTGAGAGACAGAAAATCTCCACAGCTCCTCGCTCTTCCTTCCCTTTATGGATTTGCCAATGGAGGGTTTTGGTTAAGTCAAGCTGCGAGGGTTTCCTCACCCACTCTTGTTAAGAAGGCGAGAGATGATTGTGGTCACTTTGATTCCGCATTTTTTTGACATGGCTAGCAGCTAATTAGCACAAAATAGCGTGCTCCCATGCTCGCTTCGAATTATAGGAAACAACTATTTGTGGTAGCGTGCGTGTCGCACGGCCTGTGGATGCGTTTCTTTTTGTCACAGAGAGTTACAATCACAAGTCATTGTCTATCATGCGTCGCTCAGCTACAGATTGGAGACAATACGCAGGATTTTGTTGCTAAAACTGTCCAGTCATTTTTATGAAAGGTTGCAATAGGAGCAGACTGATTGGTGTCCTCAACAAGTCCTCAGTGAGGGGAAAAAGCCCTGAAGAGTCCTAGTACGGGAAAGTTTTGGAAAGACCAAAATATATCCCATTCATAACAATTTAAATTTTTTTTTCCTCATGTGAATGGGGTAAAATATTTAACCTTTAGATATCACCATGAAAAACAAAAAACGTTGTTACACCAAATCTAAACATTGACTATAGCATTTTTTTTTTTACAATTGCATCCGATGGTGCTAGCCAGGCCACTCAACCCATTCAACACAGATTTTATGCTGGTACCACCACTGCACCTTCATACCAGTACAGTCAAAATGGTGGAATTTATGCTAATTTATGCAAATTATTACATGTTAACAAAACAATTAAAAGCAACTTGCAATGCATTTAAAAAAAAAAACTAATCGACTCAATAATTTTCATGGTCCTAGCTAAAGGGTAAAAACTTTATCCTATTCACATGAGAACAAAACTTAAAAGGCATACAAATGGGCTATAGTTTGGTCTTTCCCCTACCGGGATTCTTTGGGGCTTTTTTCCTCACTGTGGACATATTGAGGATACAAAATCAGTTGAGTTTTGCTTCTGTTGTAATTTGTTAGAGGTTGACCCCCAATGTGTCCTTAAATTACTGGACTAAATCTGGATGGAAACAATCAAATAGTCAAAAAACAAAATCCCAAAGTCTTCAGCTCTGACCTTTTTTTGGGGGCGTGGCCTCAGGTGATATGAAGACTTTGTTTCAGTTCAGGAAAAGGGGAGAGCGACATTTCTAGAAAGGAGCGTCCAAGCTAACTACGTTGCATTTAGAAATCCCCAGACGATCTGTAGACGGGAAGATCTCCAATCGTCTGGTACAGTTTGTCAGCAAGCAAAGTATAATAAGGGAAGCATGCCCAAATGACACACCTATGAAATGATTCCCCCAAAGCATCGGCCTACTTTCCCTCCCAATTTTGAATACATATATTCATGGCAGCCCTCATTCCTGATTGGGACTATTCCTGGCATGTTGTCACACATTCGGCACCTCACATCCCTTGTTCATTTAGCCTGATAAACATCTTGCTACTCTCAGAGTCCATTACTTGCAATTTACTTCTCCCTCCGGCATGCAGACACCGATTCCCATTGAAGATGCGTCCCGTTACATCACGTTCAACTCACGCTGCCGGCTTCGCGTTTTCACCAGAAAGAGAAGTTGTTAAACTGACTAGCTAAGTAATCACCAGGGAGATACCGTAATTAGTGTATTGGTATAAACATAGGCTACTTTAAGCCAGTTTGGGGTAATTTTCATTACATTAGCCAACATCCCCCCTCCTTACCCACCACAAGCATTCCTCACCCTAAACGCAGCAAACAACACTCTTCGGAATCAACACATGGTCCAAATGCCTCTGAGTTCCTTTCATAATCATTTGTGATAAGACTCGCTTTTCAGCGATTATCAATCAACTCTATATGCTAATTTGTCAGCGCACACAGGCGCTAATCACATCTTTTCACAGTCAATGAAACACTTGTCCCAAAAATTCTCAATTTGTCTCAACTTTTGCGGCTAAAACAATGAACTACTGTCCCTTTTTTTTTTTTTTTGACTGGTAGGGTCTCTTAAAATAAAAAAAGTAAGTATGTAAGTTGCTTTTGGGCTATTTGCATGTCAGAGTCAGAGGAGAAAATCAAAGATGCTAATTAGTGTTCCAAAGGCAGACTTTGCTGTGCGCTGATTACTCTGAACCATGTGCCAAGGGATTAGGGTGGACTTGCCTCACAGACTCTGGAGGCAGAGGAGCTATTAATTAGAGAGCTGTGCATGTGCGTGTGCATGTATATACGTGTGTGTGTGTGTATGTGTGAGTGAGACTGCTAGCACATGTGGGTCTGCGCGGATGCACCATCTACCACGATTTTTGTTATGCCTCACTTTTTCTTTGTTTTGGAAGACCAGACCTAGCAAACGCGCATCTGCTAACCTCCCGTCGGTTGACGCGTTGCAGGAGACGTACCTGCCAGAAGCAGCGGGGGTTCTAGCGGGAGACCGTCCAGAAACGTCTGCTTCGGGAGGAGAAGGCGTGTTTACACATGTGATTATCGCTTTGACCCCTCACCCCAAGCGGGGCCATTAGTAACGCAAACAAAAGGAGGCACCCCGCGGATTCTGCGTCGCAAACTCTCACGAGTGAAGAGGGTAGCTCTCGACTCCTCTCGAAGCACCTTGCCACTTCAGAGGTCACATGTTTCCCATTGAGAACAGTTTACTTCCATCGAGACATATTTCCGTAAGCCTTTGATTCAAACCAGAGACAAAGGAGGGTCTCTCTCTCTCTCTTTCTCTCTCATGTGTTCAAAAACCCTCCATACTGAAATTATGTGTACCCGCTGGAATTTATGCACTTTTTTTTTTTTTAGCCATAACTTTCTAAAAGGTGTATTGAAGGTTATTTTACACTTCATTATAACTAATGGACCCAGAAAGCATGACATGTGGGACGCTGCAAGACTGGGAATGAGAGGAGGCATGTTCGCCTTACAGAGCAGGTTGGGTTTACATATTTATCCCCGCTCGCTCCAAACCAGCCTGCTTTTAAACAGGGCTTGGATTTCACAGGCCGCTTCACCCAGCCATCTGTCTGTCCACTCGCATTAGACAAGCCCTAATCATGGCAGAGTTTGACAAATTTGATAACGTTTCAGTGCTCAGATGTGTTGTGATCGGCCTTGTACTTCAGTAGTATCCCTTTCATTCTCGCTGGTCAGCGCGCTCCGTTCCCCCGTGTCTGATCATGCTCGCAGCAACGAGCCGCGGCTCTGCGTTGTGTTAAAATAAGAAGACAGACCGTAGCCCGACGTCGGGCGCTGTGGCAAACGTCGAAACCTGCACTCGAAACATGCACCCTTTCTTGATTGTATCATTTTAATGTGAAAATGTTTTATTTTGATGCTATTTAGGGCTTCTCTTGTGCCTTTGAGAGCAAGTGATTTTGCTTTGTTGTAGATGGGATTTAATGTAAACTATGACGAGTAGCAGAAGCGGAGCCATTTCTCAGCCGTTTTGTACATCACACACAATACATTATACTGAATGGGCAGATACTTTTGGTTAAAGCAAGTCATTTAACCTTTATAGCAACAAGAACTACCTTTTATTTTTTTATTTTAAGGAAGGTAGGTGTGGTGTTTGCAAGTGGCTGCAAACAGGGCCGTACCCAGGATTTTTCAAATACAGAGGTCAACATTCTATGTATAATAGACAATGTAATATATCATAATATATGTATATATATTAACTAATATGTTAATGCCATATTTAGTCACATTATTTACTACTTATATCCACCCAAGCATCCAAATCATAGCCTATTATTGATGGATAATTTATACTATGACTGAACATGACCTCTCTATTGGCTATCTGTTGGATGCATCTGTAGGCTGCTTCACTATTTTCCCCATTCTCTTAGAATATGACAATTGTCACCTTTCCTCCTCTTTGCCTGGTCATCCTCTGTCTTTCTTGCTGGAAGAATTGCTAACTTTGATTCATGCAGCCTCTGATTCATCTGAATGTATCGTTATAAAAATAGACCTGCAATCAGTAACATTATTAACATTGGGAGTCAAATATACAAGTCAAATATATGTGTCTCTGTCACAAGAGACTGCATTGGTGTCATGATAATTAGGTGGGGCATGATGTATTTGGTTTTTCGGCTTTGTCCTAACAGTTTTACGTGCTGAAATATAACCTACGGTTGAAAATTAAAATGAAATGAACCTTAAGGAAAAGAAATACATCATGACCTCGGTGTCCTCAATGGTGTCTACGGCTCTGACTTCAAGTAATCTAAGTCCAAGCACAGCACAGCCAGGACCTACACAAATATCATGCGTTTCCCAAAAACGACTGAAATAACACTGCTTCTTAAACCACAAGTCAAATTTGGCTTAGTTCCACATTTCATTTTTAACCCAGGCTTCACAAGAGTCTGTAATTAATGAAGCTACCAGAATCAGTTCTAAACAGCTGTGTTATGGAAGGGAAGTGTGAATCATGATAGTAGTACTAATATAAAATAATGAAAGTATATAAATAAAGTTTTTTAAGTCCTTTAAATCAAATCTGAAACTCAGTTTTGAAATAAACATCAATTACGTGGTTATTAATGGCTTTGTTTATTCATTCCACAAGTCTGTACTGTCCATGCATGTGTAGTGTTCATGCAAAATACTCCTTTCTCACACTCTCTACTGGTCCAACATATTTTTCATGCAGAAGGTACAGAAACAGGTAGTGGCACTAGGACCCAGGGCAAGTGTCTATAAATAGGGGGAAAGCCTCACCTGCACTGTTTTTTTTTTTAATCTATATTGATTTAGATTATTTATTTATATTATTTTTATTTTTAGATATTAAGTGTACCATGACTTGTGTTTTCCTCTGCTTCATTAAGGGGGGACTGAGGGTTTTCATCTCCAAAGTGTGCTTTATTATATGATTGGGGTCACTTTAGATTGCTGCGATCAGGTAAATCTGAGTGTCATAGACCAGCTTTGGCCAGTTAATTTTCAGTATAGTGAAATGACTGAATCACCTGGTCACCTCCATGCGTTTAAAAAAAACAAACATTTTTCTCTTCAGTGCAAAAAGTAGATGTTTTTAGTCCGTTGATAGTTATTCAAATCACAGTGTCTGGGAAAACATTCCAAGTGTGGTGTAAAGTGAAGATGGAATTGAGTTCATAATGTAATGTATTCGCTAGCGGAATGCAAATGAATCTGTTAATAGAGAAATTTCTGCCTGAGACAAAATTGTATTTGTTTTTCTCCTCAGCTTTATCAGACTGGAGAGAAGGCGCCTGAATGACAAATGGTTAATATATCGTACAGCGACAAATTCTCGTCTTATCGGCAAACCTGCGACTTCATGTTGTTTTAGAAAGACACCAAATGTGCTTTGCTTTTATGCCCCTTTTATTTATTTTAATATAATTCCACACGTTTCATTTAAATCCCTTACAGTAAACTTAGAATATCTCATCCGTCTCACGAAGTCGTCTGAAAAGACGTTTTTAGCAAGCTGCAGCATCTTCACAAAAGTTGCTACTGTCGTGCATCCCTGCGGTGAAGCTATTTGAGTAGGAATGGCTGAGCCTCTATGGCTGTGAGGCTGTGGTCTCGTTTTTTTTTTCCTTCAGGAGATGCTTCTTTGGGGTGTCTCAAAGCAGCTGCACCCCATGGGGAGGTGGTGAGGCAACAGGAAAAGCGCCACCACCTCCCGCTGAGAGAAAACGCATCAGCGCCGCACAAAGGCAGGAGGTGAAGGGAATACAATAAACAAAGTTTAATTGTTTTTGAAATAGAAGTCCCTCGGATTGTAATATACTTCTGAACACCGGTGACCAGGGAATAACCATCTAAAGTAATTCCACTCCTCCGCCTGGTTCTGTTTCTTGCTAACCGCTAATTCCGAGCCCTTCGCTCTAATGGGTATTTAGAAGTCCTCTGAAGTGAATGAGTAAGCGGTTCTTCCTCGAGTTACAGCAACGTTTTGTTTTTGTAAAGAAAGACTTAAAGTATTATCAAGACCAGGATGAAGGAAATGCCTTTCTCTTTACTCCAACATGTCCTCCACTGATTGTTTTCTGAGTCTTTTACTGGCCCTTTAAACATGTTCATACGCTCTACATCGAAAAGAAGTTACACCCCCTTTATAGTAGATAAGCAAATCATCCACAGGCTGATCCATGCACTCATCTTTAGGTTTTACCATTGTGGATCCATCTCTCCGCTGGTTGCACAGTTATGGGATGGACCTCAGGTGCTTTTTCTATTCTCCTTATTAGTGAAAGGGAATTAGACAGCAATTTTGGGGGAGGTTTGGTGTATATTACCTCCTAATTGAATTACTCCCGCAACCCCATTTAAACGTTAGGCAATACTACTTGTGTCACATTCAGGAGGCCCTCCCCCAGTGGACAGGAGGACGCTTATTTAATAAAGCCTGTATTAAAGACACAGAACTCACACACTCCTAATTGTTTTCACCCTGTTTTAATAAAAGTTATTAAAGGGGAAATACTTCTCCGGAGTTGGCGGCTTCTCTGGAGAGACTCCGCCGTGTTTGCATTTCGCCAAGATGGTGGAGATTAGCGTGGAGGGCCCTTTCTTTAACTGAAAGCCTAGAGACAATATTCCAATTACGATAAACACGCAGGAGGGAAGGGAGCCGGGATGAAAATGTGACCATTTACAAAGGCCCACATTATTAAGGCCACCTTGCGACTAAATGTAATTTCTTATAGGTCATGTGTGAGTGGTAGGGCGGCACAGATAGTATAACGTCTACACGGCTTTCCAAGGGCCTTTTGTGTTTGGTTTTTGATGCAGCGTGATGTTGTCTTGACATTGAAACCACTGCGAGGTGCTACTATACATCTTAGTGTATACAGCTATTTGATAAAGCTATATTCTACTCTTTTAAGGTCAGTTAAGTCAAGGACTTCTGCTTTTGAAAAGTAGGATAAACAAAACTCCTTTTAAACCCTAATCAAAGGCTGTAGATGACTGTTCGCATTGAAGGAGATCATGGATATACAGCAGCAGTTACATACCAGCGGAAACAAAGGCCAATAAACACAGGCCATAACCCCATGGTTAAGATGAATCAGGATAGTGTGTGTGTGTGTGTGTGTGGTTGGATTGGCATAGGTCATGGCCTGGCTCCCATCAGGTCATGGCTTGTCTCCAATCAGAGGATGAAGGTAAGGGGGGTAAAAAAAAACAGACAGAAAGATGAGGAGGGAACCCAGAGAACATTAGTGGACAAAGGGAGGAATAATAGTTTTTTCTGGATGTTTATTTGAACGTGGCACAGAAGAGAGGGAGGTCACTGTGGGATTTAAGGGAGTGGAGTAATAAACTCAAGATGTAGTCAAAGCACCCCTGCTGACTCAGGTCACTTTACCTCAGTAAGACCCCCGGAACTGAAATAGGAGGACATTATTTGTCCGTTCACACACATGGGAGAAAGCAAGACTGCCACAACGCATTATCTTTACTTGACTCTATTACGTTTATTGGTCTGGGATCTTGTTACTTATACATATCTTTTGGGGTTCGTGTAGTTTTAATTGATGTGATAAATACATGCTAAGGAGGAAGTTGAAGAGAGGTTAGTTGTATTGTGGGGATTCATTTTGTTACTCCAGCAGAATAATAATGCTAATAACACAAGACTGTAGACCACCTATCATTATAGCCTAATCAAGGAATGGCCCAGAGTCTCTTAATTCAAATAACTTAATGTACAATTAAGTTCCTTGTATGTATATAAATGATTCATTGTCCTGAGTCCTTTAATTAATCACTAATGAAGTACAACACATTGTTAGGATGGTTATGAGCCCTTATTTTGAACACCTCACAATAAACAGAATATGTATATATTCATATTTACTCTACTGCACTTTTGATTCTTTTATGATCATTTAACCATATTCATGATGTAGCTTTTAACCTTAATTAACTGTCAACATCAACTTTATAACAATGGTATTTTTTTTTATTTTTAACCTAGTTATGTAAGCAAGACCTAAGACCTTTAAGCCCCACTTATAGCAGCGTGGCTGTATGATTGGCACCATCAGTTTATCTGTCCACCACTTTGGCCCAGACTGAAATATTTTAACTAGGGGATGGATCGCCGTGACATTTTGTACAGACATCCAAGGGATGAATCCCAATGAGTTTGCTAATCCCCCTGACTTTTCCTGGAGTGCCATATCTCCAACATCGCAACATGAATTTTTAATCACAGTTTTACAGTCAAACATGGTGCCCAGATGACAACTCCTAATCATTTTGTAAATAATCTCTCCTACCACAGTCCAGCACTTTGATTGATGATTCGAGCAAAGTTATTGTTGTGCTAGTGTCGTTCCGTGTCCCGTTCCAACCGCTTTCCATTTGTTGTTCGTCTCTGTCATGACAGCATACTGCTTAAAATGCATTGTTAATGTTGCTATCCGGTGTTACATTTCACCCTCGCCACCCCGTGCCTCAGACTGATAGGTTGAAACAACCGCATCCATAATCACTCCTATTAATCCAATGCAGGCTTTGCACTTGGTTTGTGTACTACCATGTGTCCTGTTACGTTCAGCATACATTTAGTCCCGTCAGAGCCATGTGTTCACTGTTTTCGCCCGGCGCTTGTCTCGTGTTTTGATCCCGGAGCGTATGCATTATTTATTAGATGTTAAGGGTTCCATTCTGAACTTTAAGTGGCAGTGTGTTGTATTTGCTTAATGAATGGGGTTAGAGGAGATCAAAGCCGGAAATATGACACGCGAAGGGGAGGGATTTGGCTTGTCTGACTTAATTGCTGCCTCGCAAGGAGAAATCTCATCAGGTCTAATTTGGAAGCGATCCTGCATTGTTCCAAAATCTTCTTTCAAAAAGTATTTATCTTTATTATTAGTTATATTTATTAGTAAAATTCATCATTGTCTATTGTTTTAATGTATAACATATAATTTTCTTGCAATAATGCAATAAAATATCACTAAAAGCAATTTAAAAAAATATTGTAATAACAATTGATTACACAGCTTTAAGTATCAAATGACCCCCACCACCACCACTACTACCACCACCACCAGTAATAAAAACCTTGACCTCATTATAAGAAGCATTCAGTGGCAGAAAAGTTTTTTTCCTTCTTTTTCTTTTTTCCATTGACTTTCTGCTGGAGGCCCTTGTCTGCATGATGGCGCCTCTGAAGCTAGCTTGCTGGCTAGCCACTCCTCTTCCCTCTATTCCTCCACAGATCATTAGCAGTCATGCTCCTGTCCTTTGAAGTCTGTGAGGTCTGCTGTGTCTGTCACAGCCATGCAAATCAAGGGGACAAACCCAGCCACCTGTTCCCAGAAACATCTGTCCACGGACCGAGGCTTTACTCCAGCACCGTTCAGCTGCCTCGCTCGGCTCTGATCCTCAAAGGGCCAGAGGACGGCAAAGCGGCTATTTTTAGGGGCTCGCTTTATATGCTAGTGGAGACCTCGCGCTCCCTAATGAACATACGCTTCAGTATTGGTGGGTTAGAACAGAAAATTGGCTACTTGGTGAGAATGTTTTCTTAGGCGCAGCCAGAATAAGTTTTAATGGCCGCCTGCTTCGAGAGACTAAATAAAACTTTCATAAGTAAGCGAAAGAAAGCCTAACAACTTTCAGTATCTTGCTACTTCTGATACAATAATACATTCTGATCTGTACACATTTTACGCCCACACATCACCATTACATAGACTGCCACATAATAAATCACTTCAAAGCCACGTGTGCATTCTTTGAGGTTTTTTTTTCGCAGAAATAGCCGAGAACTCCTTGTTTAGAGAGAATAGCTGATGTAAGTTTCAGTTCAATCAGAGTATCCCTTCAGCGCAGACATGCTGTATTGCCTCTGATCATTTATCTGTTAGGCTTTACGAACCTCTCCTTGCCGTCAGCTTTCCTGGAGTCCTGACGACTCAGTTGGCGGGGAACCAGATCACAGCACTCTGGGAAGGTTCAGCAGCAGTGTAATGACCACATTCATTAGTCATTTTTACCATTTCTAGGCAGGCATGGGAAGGTAATGGAATACAAGTAACGAGTTTAGGGTTAAAAGTAACCCTCCCAACACGGTTTATAGGCAGAGAATATTCCCCTACTCTTTCTGAGTGTGAGATTTGACATCATACTATGTTTAATATACTCATCATCAATGCCTCCTCATAGGCATCACCCAGGAAATATGTGATTTCTCAGCCATCTTGGTCTTCAACAGACCGTGACACCTGCATTCATGATGAACTCACCACCCGGCAATCAGAAAGCAAGACGGAGTGACGTAAGAGCAATAGGAATCGGCCATCCTTCCAAGACCCAAGCTGTGGGTTTGCCAGTTTCCACCAAGGGACAGATTGTTTTGCATGTGTCTCTTTTTCATGGCAGCGTTAACATTGTGGTATAGGAGCCAGGGCAGGAGACCATTGAAAATTGATCCACAGGGTATGTGCCGAGGGATGTGGGTGGAAAGCTGCCTTTTGATTGGCTGCCAGTAGGATTGCATGTTTGGATACAGAATTGTAATAGGCCACCAGGGAGGTTGTTGGAGGGGAGTTATGGGGGTCCTGTTGATTGTCCATCATGACTCTGGGCTCAGGTTGAAGTAAACCAAACTCACTATGAAAGTAGTAAAAATAGTGCGATGTTATGATTATTTATGCCTGCCTCTCCTAGGGACCCTGAGGCTAAACTGAAAACACACACCTTGCCGGATCCTGTGGATACACTTGGAATAAAGTATGTAGTGTAGCAGAGTTTATTGTAACGCCAACATGAGGAATGCATTATTGAACAAAGGCTTGTGGAGAGGAATACAAATACCTCGATGATAATTCCCCCATCTTCCATACAGTGCATTTTAAACACATTACTGGCACAATTAACAAAGCCAGCCCACGGGGGGGTCGCGTTACTGCTGACCCCGCAACAACAGGACATCAGGCATCTGTCAACAACCTATGCGGAGAAATAGAAACCTCAGGATCAGAGTCCATGCTGTCACTGTACATTATACAACATAAAACGTTAAGTAAAACAATACAAGGCGGATATAACGCAACTCTAGACTCGAGCGCGGTATCAGTGGATAGTCGGACGTGGTGAAACGCTGCCAGGGCTCGGTTACAGTAGCTCAGCACTGTATGAGACTGTATGCAAAGTCTTGGGAAAGTTAGCAGCTGTGTAGCCTCTCCCTCTGCAGGGGAATGAAGATCAGTGGACTGTGTAAGAGTAGATGTGCATGAGGGAAGGACCTGCTGATCCAGGTGTTGAATGCTGCCTGGCACTCTGACAGCTGAAGGGAAAAAGAGAGTGCACGCTTTGATGCACACAGGGATGTTGCGGGGATACATGCGCATGTATAGACTTCAGGAAAAACACACATGGAAGATTCCGAGGCGCGCACACACACACACACACAGGCAGTGTTGTGCCATATTGTTTCCACCGGATGCATGCTGCATTATCCTGCCAACCATTCATTTGGAAATGCATGAGACAGAAATTCCTGTCGGGTGTTGTGCCAGGGTTTATGGCTAAACACTGTACAACTGTACTCTGCGTCTGTGATTTGAGCCATGATGATGGGCTGAATCAAAGCTCAGGCAACACCCATTTCAAGTAAGCCTCACATCTCACAACAGCGCAGGCTGTTCTGTTGTGAGGCAATTACAACACGGTGCCTCGGCACATCATTGTACATTCTCTCACAGCTCCAAACTATTAGGAAATAACTGTTAGGTCCAGAGTTAGTTGTTTAAAGTTGTTAGAGTTTAAAGTTGGAGCCATTTTGGAAAATCTCCCATATTTTTTTATGACCAAAATGCTCCACAGTTTCACTTTGTAGTGATTTTTTTTCATGTCAAAACACATGTTCATTTTAAGCATCCATCAAACTCAGCTATGAACATTTTTTTTTAATTTGTGACCCTTTGATATAGTCTTTTCTGAACAAATAAAGAGGGATTGTTGATTATGTTGTTTCAAATACATATTAGAGGAATGAATAGCTAAAGCTCAAGGGAAACTTTAGCTTGTGCCATTGTGGCTCAGTGGTCAGCGCTGTTGCCTTATAGCACAAAAGTCTTGGGTTCAGTCCCTGGCTTTTCCATGTCTGTTCTGTGTGTAGTTTGCATGTTTGTCAGTTTCCTCCCACCATCAAAGGATATGTATGTTAGGGTTAATTCTCCAAGTCAAGGACGCTGGAACAAATGCTGAATTGTAGGATCTCAACTGCTCCTGGTGTGTGTGGATAGGAGGAGTTGAATGCAAAAGATCAGTCAGCTATTTCTTTTTATTATAATGCAGCAAATGGTCCACAATTATAACCATAATTTTGTGTAGCAATACATCTACAGATGAATGCCAAATTAAAGTAAAAGCCTGAATAAATGAATGGAGAGACATAACAAATGCAGATGCTTCCACACAGGTGCACTGCATGGTACAAATAACCATTTCACATTCAATCATCCTCTGTCGTCTGTAATTTATAAAAATGCTGAGCAGGCCCAGTTGATTCAGATTTTGTATCAAGGTGGCAGGAGGTAAATATCTGTCACCTTTAAAAGGGTTAATTTTTTAGGGCGTGGATGGTAATAGCTTTAATAGAAACGGTTATCTGCATTTCGATCTATGGGAAATACATCCGTAAATAGGGAAATTGTGGTCACCGCTAATTTGATGATAGTGATACTTGTGCATTAGAGTGATGGGAAAAATAGGAGAGCAACTCTTCCTCAGGTGACTGAGAATGGCAATTGCAGGACATGGTCAAACTGTGTCACCAAAAACAGTCCCTTCACAATTACATAGAGAGGGATATTATAGCAGGGTTGCAATGCATAAACCCCTCATTACAAAGATGAATGCAGATTTGAGAGTTCAGTGGTACGAAAACCATAAGCACTGGTCTGCAGAGATGTGGGGGAAAAAGTGATATGGTCGGATGAGTCATCCTTCACCATATTTTAGACAAATGGGCGGTTGCATATGTGGCGTACTCCAAGAGAACGGTGCAGGCCAGAATGCCTGACCCCTACACTGAGGACACGGCAAATCAATACAAAGTCATTCTGAATGATCTGCTTCATCCAATGATGAACCATTTCTGTCCTGAGGGGAGTGGTGTCTTCCAGGGTGATAATAGTCCTATCCGTAGGTCACTGGGTTAAACTGAATGGTTTGATAAGTATGAAAATGATGGAAATCACATGCTATGGCCTTCACAGGCACCAGATTTCAAGACAATTTGTATATAATGAGATTTTGTATTAGCATTAGAAACAATAACAAGGCACAGTGATGCTGTTCTGGTGGCCCATTACCTTACTAAGAGGCTTTGTTGTTTTTTTCTTTAATTATTTATCCATCTGTATGTTTTATTTCATTATCATGTTTGAAACCATTCAATTAATTTAGTCTAGGCCAGTAATTTACAAATGTAGAAATGTAAGTATTGCAGGGATCACCTTTTTTTTTTTTTAAACAGGACAGCCTTTCCTCTAAAAATAGCTGGTTATACCAATCATACTTTTGAAGTACACGGTGCAGTATATCATGTGTATATTGTATTTCATCTTCTTTAACGTTGTACCCAAAGTGAGTTAATTTGCTCTCGACCTTCAAAGATAAAATTCAAAAGCTTGACGGTAAATTACTCAGTCGGCACCAATTATGTGACGTTCCATTATGGCCTAGTTAGCAGGCTGTGATTTAATGCAGTCCATTCTCCACACATGTATGACCACAAATGCATTGTTCTGTTTACCCTTCCATTTCATTTCCAATTAAACACAAAGTTACCGAACGCTGCCTTTTGGCTTCAAATTATTTTCTGACTTCATTTTTGATCCCGTAACGACGCCGCAGAATGACCTTAAGCTCATTAAAATTTACCTTTCTGTACATTATGAACGCACTTTAATTTTCCACATCCGCCATATTTCCACATTACACTGTCCAGATCCTGTGAGGTGATTGAAAACTGGGCTGTGATGTTCTCCTGAAGTAGAGGGGTATTTTCTGATTGGGAGGCCCGCAGCCCTCATGCAGGCAACGTGATGAAATCCATCTCAGGCGAGGTCAACTGCACACTCTTGAGTGTAATTGCAGACAAACAAAAGGAAAAAAAAAGGTTTTTGATTTAAATTCTTACACCATCCTGCTGGTATGCCTTTTGAGAGCAGTCACATGCATACATGCTGCTGGTAACGGTTAGGGAAACATCAGCATTTTTCTAATCAATCCCTCAAGAAAGGGCAACAGTGATTTGTCTGTGGCCATTTTCCCTGTCACAGATGTTTAACTTCCTTACGCATAATGGCTCTTGTACACTGAGTAAACAGCCATTACTAGCCTGTTTATTTGGAAGGAGGGGCTCACTGTGAATCTGACCCGGTTTTCAAATGACAACCCATACCAGCGAGATGAGGGGAAGAGTAGAGAAGAGAGGAAGACCCAATTTATTTTGAGTAATTGGCTACACTTGAGCAAACACCCCAAGCTTGCCCAGTGGTCATCTCAATCCAAGTCTGTGCCAACAGCAAACAAGAAAAATATCCCTTCCTATTTTCGGGTACATACTGTAGATTAAAAGAGAATGAACTGGGCTTTTTTTTTTTGAGTCGGTGTACCTCCTGCGCAATAATCAGTTTTTATATTGCTGGCATGGTGCTGAGAGCCTTCCTGGCAATATATGGATTTATATTTCTCAAAAAAAATAATGCACAAACATTACTGCTTTACAAGTGAATGTTGCAGAACTCTGGCAAGTATTAAAGTTGCTGACTTTCACTCCATGCCTAATTACTTTAATTATAATCTTGGCTCGGGATAATTTAGTGATAAGCACAAACTTGACATCTTTAGATTGGCAGGCGTGATTAAAATTGTCCATTTGACTAGAGTAACTTTTTGAACAGGCAGAAAAATGGAAACGCAGACACGGCACATTGAAATTAACACAAAAAAATCCTGGCCACACATCCGCTGTAGATAGAAATAAATCAATACTGTAATCACACAAAAAAGCTGTCTTTGACGGAAGCAAACGCATAAAGAAAATGAATCAAAATCGGAGAGGCCAGATACCGCCAACGCAGCACTTTCAGCGGTGAAGTGCAAAACACATCCCCGGGGAGATCATGTCAAATGACAGATGAACAGGCAGGGAAAGTCCGGCTCTTTCATTCAACCTTATACACCTTTCATAGTCCAAGTGGCCCCAGGCGGTTTGGCGGACCCATGGTGGCCCCCCAGCAGGGCTGTCCTGTACAGGAAAGAGGAAACCCCCTGAAACAATAAGCCTCGCCTATTGATAAGTGAGACATCTCTGGGCCTCCTGACAGATTGCACAGGGCCAATGGGGCCTGTGGGATGTGTGGGTGAGGCAGGGTTACTGTGGATCCCCTGAAAGGGTGTCACTCCTGGGTCACCCTGCTAAGTTGGGAGATGTGAGTCACTGTAAACATGCAGGGATATGAAAAAGCATGCATGAGTGTGCAACGCCACTCGTACGTCTTTTCTGTTTGTGTCTGTGTTTGTGCGTGCTGTACACTACATAGAAGTGAGTGGTTTGAAGTCGTGTCGTGTGTGTGTGTGTGTGTGTCGTGGTTTTTGTGCAGCCTTGTTCTGTGGTCTCTCCTCCCTGAGGCCACCTCATATGTCCCAGGCCATGTGTGAGTAACACAGCTCTCTTCCCTCCGAACAGAAAACACACAGCATGTTAACCTGCATCAACAGGCTACTTTAGAGTGTCCTTTACACACACACATAAACACACATACTCTCACATGTACCCATCTGTCCAGCTGGATCACAGATAAAACGATTCTAATAAAAGTCTCAGATGATACCCCCCCCTCCCCCCCCTCCCCCCCTCCCCCCTCTCCGCTTTCGGTAACCAATCTGTTGACCCACTAACCCTCATTGCCCTGTCCTTCCATTAGAGTCACCATGAGTGTGAAAAGGAAGAAGCATTTTCTGTGGCTGAATAAAATAGTTCCTGGGGTCAAGTGGTCATCCCCAAGGCATATTTAACAGCCAACGCTCGGATGAAGACAAACGCTCGGGCCTAATTGTTGCCTGGAAACACTCATGGGGTGGTAAAGCATGTCCTGTAGCCAGCTACTCGCCAGACTGTGTCCCTGAACCTGTAAGCGTGTGCCTCTCTAGGCGCACGGCACGTGCACAGCACACACACAGTTAAGGATCTGGCTGGACCATAGAAAAAGCAGAAACATCTAAGGATGGGGAAAAAAAGTAGGTAGAGAGACCTTTTCTTGTTCAGGGTGTTTGGTATTGTAGTATATCTTCATCTGGATAGTGTTCATGTAATGATTGCAGGGTCAAACATGGAGTTGTTGTAAGGCAGGAACACAGTATACATTAATCACTTCAGATAACCACTAATTAGGTTTATCAGCTTTCAACTCACTTCCAGTAAATGCTCATCTCTCCTGCCTTTGCCTGACATCTACAGCATGTCTCCTTTTCTGTTTGCAGTACTTTTGACCTCATTTTGGCCTTGAATCTCACAGTCAGGACACCAAAATGGCCAAACTCCATTGTAGACATCCAGTCCACAGATGTTTCTATGAGTAAGCAGAAAAAATAGCATTCGCTACTGTTAATATTAAACGCGGCAAGAATCAGCAAAGTTTTTACAACTCATAACAACCAACACAGACATGAAAGACCTAAAAACATAACTCTTCTCTCTGTCTTTTGGTTTTGTTCATACGTTGCACTGCCGCCTCTTGGAGTTTTTCACTGCTCCGCAAAGCCACATAAACATTGGTCAAACCAGATGTCTACTGGAGCATAGAATCCCACGTAACTATAAATCTTGACCACCTCTATTTTGTCCTTGTTGTCAATCAAAGCCACAGCCTAAGTGGGGACTCATAACAGCATGAATCCCTCCACACTTTATACTGCTCTGTACTTCTATTTCACAGATTTTTACCCTCCTCACTTGGTGTGTTACTGTGAAGTTAATAGGCCCACTGCAGCGTTGGCTACAGCTCTCTGAAAACACACTGCTCTTCACTTGGACAGAGAGCACGTGAACAAGCAGACCCTCAGTATTTGTCTTGGACGCGAAGCCGACTGTCACATTTTCCCCCCCTGGTTAGGGCAGATCGGTCTCATTAAAAGAGGTAGAAACATCAGCGTAAGGATTTTGCCCCACATTTCCACACGCCAAAGAGGAGAAGGAATGCAGGCGAGATGGGGATGGACTCGTGGCCCACACGCTGTATGGTGTGGTCTAACCTGTTTATAGCTTTTGGATTCTTTCCACCACATAATTTCTCGATTTCCATGGTTCAGCTTTGTCTGTGCACTGTCACTTTTGAGTGCTTACATGAACCATTTTGGTCAACCATTTTCACTTGCGCACACATGTAGTTTCCAAGAGTTTTTTATCCTAACAAGGACTTAGCAGGTTTTCAACAAAAACAAGGGAAAAAAGATCTTAAAGTCTATTTAATTTTAATTAATGCCACATACAATATAAAGCAGATGGGGTTGAGCTTGGCTGCAAGTTCATCAAATCATAAAACATATTTCTGAAATAGTTTTAGAAATGCTAATGTGGCATTGAATGGTGTCTAGAAATACCAACTCTCCAAGCATATGGTAGTTTTCTGAATTGGGGCGTCAATCCATTGGTCGTAAAACTTATTGTATATGTGTCTGAAGATATGATTGATAGTGTTTGGGCCTACTGGGCTATAAAATTCTCCAGTCCAGTGATATCACTGTATTTTGGGTCCAAGGCTCCCAGTGTGAATGTTGACATGGGCTTAGGGCCAGAATGCTGTCGGCTCCTTAGAACACCCTTGTCTCTTTCCTCAACAGGCCCAGAGGGTTGTAGTGCGCCATTTCCTTTGGCAGAATAGATGACCCGCAGGGTGATGTCACTCCATGGATGTCATACTGTGTGGACTGCCATCGGTGAAGCGTAACAGGGAATCCTCTGTGAGCTCTGCGGCATGACACCAGGTCCGGGTGCACGAAGGGTCCCCAAGGTTCAGGAAAAAAAAAACAAAAAACAGATGCTTAAAGTCTGGAAGAAAGTGAGAGAAAGAATGGTTGAACCTGTTAGATTATATATTATTTCAAAATTTGACTTCATACATATAATGTAAGTGTTCTGATGGAGTTTGATCCAATCTTCCCGTGTTGGAACACAGTTTGTGGAACAGAGCTACATGATAGCGACTGGGACTGATTCCTTTAAAAATGTGTGTGTATGTATATGTGTATATATGTATGTATATATATATATATATATATATATATGTGTATGTATATGTATATATGTATATGTATATATGTATATGTATATATGTATATATGTATATGTATGTGTGTATATATATATATGTATATGTATGTATATATATATATGTATAAAAAGAAAATAAAAGTGGTTATAGCACAGTGCGATGCATTTTATATCCAGTAGGTGAATAGTTCATTTTTTAAAAGCGGGATTACCCCAAATTATCATATAGGCCGAGCCTAATTCTTAATATTAAAATTTGTATTTTAACAAAGCTACTATTTAAATCCACAGACCTGGAGAAGATCGGTCGAATGTGAGGCGAAGAACTGGGCCCAGCTGAAGAAGACGAGTCCAGTAGCGTGGTGTGGTAACAGTCTCATGTTCCACTTAGGAGGAGTCAAAGAAAATAGCCAAGTAAGTCAAAAGTTACTATTATTAATGTCTTATGTGGACATTTTATTCATGCAACACTATAGTTTTGACGGAATAAACTTTACCTCGAATTATGTAGCTGTAGCAGCTGAGTGAGTGCATGTTTATTTCCACAGTCACATTATCTGCTCCAATCCCAGGTTACACCAAACATCTATCGTAACCATATCTGTAGTCATGTCACTCCCATCATATTTTGTTACAGAGGGGGCTTAGTGTGGGGGTAGGGCAAAGATTGGTATATTATAAGAACACTAAAGGCAGCAGTTTGATCACGAAGGTGACACTACTCTACAGAGTATATAGTATGAGTATTCATAATATATAATTGGATAATATTATAGATCCAAGATGTAACTGACAAAAGGGTGGGACCGAGCAAAAAAAGCACAATAACAAATCTATCTGCTACACTAACACTACAGACAGTGCAATTGATTCATCAATACACAGCACAGTCAGGCTGCTGATATTGGTCAGGGCCATACTGTAGATTCTAACCTGCACAAACCTTGGATAAACGATCAATGAGTCAGGCAGACGAACATTTTCAGCTAAACAACTGAAGGTATTTGTGGTCATTTCCTTTGTTATTGCCTGTTCAACGTCATGTGACTACACACAGGAAGTTAATGGTCAACTTTAGTGAGAACAGAACTGCTCATAGTCAGACCTGCAGTTCATCAATCTGTATCCCTGCAAGAAACCCTGCATTCCTTGAATTTGTAGTTTCATGTACAGTAATGTGGAGATTCATTTTCTCCATCTTTATCATAATTTGTGTGTATATGCAAGTGCTAATATGATAGTTCAGGTAAAGGATTACTTCATGCAATAGCACAGTAGAGTGTGTTTCCAAATATCATATCATATCATATCATATATGGAGTTTAAGAAATTATACTTTCTGTTTCCAATTTTGCTCTGTCTTAGCCAATACAGCTGTGGGCAAAATACAGTCTAGTCTGTAGAGTCTTTGTGAAAGTAAGGAGTTCATCTGGCTGTCAAACTACCGCACTCATGTATAGGGGACAGCACACCCAACAACCTAATGTTTTCCAAATTCTGTAACCAAAACATAATCAAATATATGGCTGTAGAACTGTCACAGCTTGTTATTAGAGAGTAAAAATGTGATAATTTGATGCAATCTCTTCTGCAAATGTCAACTGCAATTAGATTTGGCTGCAGAAAAAAACACAAAAACATATGCGGAATGTATGTATTCTAATAATGGCTGTGATTGTAATGTTTTAGCAATCGTGGCTATTTTGAGAACATTCCCACAAATAAGCCTATATTCTCCGGATGTGTTTTAAACGATCAGAGATCATTTTACATATTACATAGATATTAATGCTGAGTTTCAACCTAGCCAACAAAAAATATCCTTGAATAATATTACCGTCCAGATCTGAAGAGGATTTTGTTTAAATAATGCCACAAAGGACAAACATTTGAGCTCCAATGTGGACTCTTGCTATCGCACAAACCATCGTAGCTTTGTACCAAAGAACATACATTAAAAAAAAACCTATTTGCTTTTAACTTCAATTCTGTCTGGAATCCTCTGAGCTTTCCTAGATTGGTATCACAAAAACCTCCCTCTCTGCTGTAGGACCGTTTCTTCGCCCCAACTGCCAACTTCCTTCTCATACAGTATTCCTGAAATCGGAATTCCCATATGAATTCCATACCAGTCGTACTTGCCCAGACATATTATGTATGTGAGAAAGCCGACAGGCAGCGAGGCTCCTCTGCGGGCCCTGGGGCCCGATGCCGGCCAGGTCGCCTTTCTTCTCATCGCTCTTGCCTTGTCTTCGAGCTTCCATCAGGAGCTGCTTCTCAATACGTTCTCACATCGGATCAAAGTGGGACGACCTTCCCCTTTTTTCTCCCAGAGCTTGGGCATGCTTGTTTTTGGAACCACAACACCACCCCGTCTCCCCCCGGCAGTGATCTAATCAGGCCGACTCCAGGGGTGCAAAGGTGGGTTTTCGGTGCCAGCGCTTACAGCAACCCCCCCCACCCCCCCGCTGGAATCTGCAACTCAACACCAGCCGTGACACGCTCTCGAAGAAAGGACATGGATTTCTGCACCCTGTGGTGATTTCTTTGAGCACGAAAACAAACGGATGTATGTTTGTGCGTGTGTGAGTGTGTGTGTGTGGAGGAGGCAGCGAGGGAAGGACTGGTAGAAATATACATAACTAAACATCCTCAGGTACACAGAGAAATAAGCAAGATTCAAATAGAGGCAGGGACCATCAAAGAGTGGTTCCAGGATGTCAGAGGGGGTGAAAGGAAAGGGGGAAAGAGGAGGGCTGGAAGGGTTTCTGAAAAGCCTCCCTGGTTGCACACAGCGAGAGCTTGACCTGAAAAGGATGAAAGGGTGGCAATGCTGAAAGTCAATAGAGTTCTCAGGAATTCACGCACTGCCTAGAGTTTAAGAAATTAGTCAGCATGCTGTTTGCAACGGCATTGGAAAAAAAGAAGGAAGGGAGTGTGTGTGTGTGTGGCGGGGTCTGCCTCCAGTCATGTCTTTTAATTAAAAAAAAGCAGGGCGAGCATGCTTCAGGTACTGCTATGGCTGCGTATTCCTGCAGGCCACAGTTAGGTGCAGAGTGCTTAGATCTAATTTCTCCTCTCCTTCTATCTCAGCCCTGGTCTTTGCTCTTTTCTGCATCTCTCAACACCTCGCTGCGAAAAAAAAAAACGCTGCGTACATTTCGGGGTGCTCGCCGAGAACAAAGATCGCGGCGGACAAACAATATCGGCTCAAATTATTCATTTCAAAAAGCAGCAATCTGCCGGAGAGTGAAGGGTTCCTGGAATGTGCCTTTCTGTTTTGATATCTCCCAATAAAACAGTAATGATATGCTCCCTCCATCTGGATCCAGTTCCCAGTCTGCACCAGAGGTAGACGTGTCAGTTGTTATTATTATTTCCCCTCTGTGATGTTTAGGTCTGGTCGGGGAGATGAAGGAAGGTCACTTGGCATACCTTGCGTGCTCTCCTGTAATTATGGAGTCACTTGTTGAAGGTCACCTAATATGGCTTCACAAGGAAAAACATCGCCATGTTGAGTAAATATTCCTCAAAGAAAGAAAATCCAACACATACAAGAAAATGTACCCAAGTATAAGACAGTGAATGTTACATTTTCTCTTTTGTCAAATGACATACCTATTGTGAATGAAAAATCCATAACTGACATAGAGCATATGGAAACTTCAATGTCTTGATTCCATTCATGCAAACTACTTTGAATTTATTTTATTTAACTAGTGTTCTATCTTGGCTCAGAAAAGGCAACTATGAGTTTCAGTTTAAGAACCCCCCCCCTACCACGACCACAAAATCTTCATACAAACATCAACCATAAAGGGCATTAATAACAAATTACTACAGCCTTTTTTTTTAAAAGATGTGCCTTCATGCACTGATTGTGATGAGGCCAGAAAAATTACATTTTGGGTGTCGTCCATTTTCTTTTAGCAGAGTTCATCCTCCCTTAAGAAGACACACTCAGCAGGAGAGGCATATTCCATTCACAAGGCTGTCTGCCAGCTTGCTAACTCCATGATTGTTTCCAGACAAGTGCAGTTGCCCTCTGGACAGCATGTCTCAGTTCTAGAGTAATGGCCAATTACCAAGAGGCAGTTTGTTGAAAGGATGCAGCCAGGAACTACATCTGCCTTCAAACAGCCCTCAGATCCAAACATACGCTCTGGAACAAACTACCTTCAGAGATGAAATGCATTCAAAAGAACCAAAACTGCCTTCAGAGCATCATGTGACTGTTGCAAAAATGCCTAAGCCATGACTGACATGAGAACTGGGATATTTTTTATTTATTTTTTTTTAACCAGATATTGTTTACTGGGATGGAATAGAGAAATGGTTGATGAAAGCTTGTGGGTGGAAATGGCATGTGGTGTGTGTATAATTCAATGCACAAAGTTTGTATCTTTGTCTCCGTTTAGTTCATCGGTCTGAAGTCAAACGTGCCGTTTGACTAGGAAACATAACAATGTGGCCACACACACACACACACACTTGGATCTTAAACTGACACATCTAAGAAGCGGCAATGAAAGAAGACATCAAAATCCACGCAGCCACCAGACAGCAGGACTTTTTTCATCAAAAAAAAAAAAACCTTTAGACTTGCAACAATTGTGTGGAAGCTGATGTGACATTTCACACTGCAGCGGTGCACCTGCAGTCCTTTCAACAGGTTTCCGCAATGCCAAAAAAATAAATAACTTCAGGCAACCAACAGTGGTTCCAACCACCTCCTTTTGTCACTGTGTCAGCACCAACAGCTCGACATATCACCCAACACAGACCTGCTGCTTTTCCAACCACCTGAAAATCAAAAGACAAGTGTCAGGACCCCCCCCCCCCCCCCCCCCCCCCCAACACACACCCCCAACACACATACACACACACACAAATACAGGCTATCTGAAGAAAGAAGGAAAAAAAGAAAGCCCCCTCCGTCCCTTTCCTCGCCGGTTAAGTGGTCGGAACACCAACTGTCCACCAGATGTTTCCCCGAAAACCTTTGATATATTTACTGATTTTCTGGAAGTTATCAGAAAGCACCATATGAAAACCGTGAGCGAGGGATAAGCCTTTCCAACAACCGCCCCCTCCCACTCACTGGAAGAAAAAAAAAAAAGAACAACAACTAATGAAATGGAATCAAAAATAATTGTTCAAAGTTATACTGTTGCGAGAAGAAACCGAGAAAACACATGATGACATTTTATTGATACCAGTAGAAATATCGGATATCAGACATTCATAATAAAAGCAGATGGTAAAACATGACCTAAATCAGTAAAAGTAACATAAGCAAAGTGATTGCTAAATTTAGTATCATTTATTCTGTGGCTTGTACTTTGTGGCACATTAGCAATGGTGATTTAAAAACCAAAAATATGGTGTAATGCTATTCTAATGTTAAAAAAATACAACCTTATTGGTTCAGTACTGGAAGTCACAAAGGTCAACCACTACATTATCATGTAGGAGACAATGTGAATGGTAAACACACTATATATACTGTATATATATATAACTCAGAGTTTTAACAGACTAAACAAATGGCTCTAACCCGCCCTATAACCTGGTCATAGCATCAACCTGTGTGTCATGAAGACGACTTGCAATACTGTGTATCACGTGTCAGCTCGGCCCCATGCCGTCACCCCAGCTGCTTCCTCTTATGGTTGATACGGAGCAGGTGGAGACGTGACCGGCTGGCGGCCAGATATTGACCTATCAATCATTATACTGTAGCCGCACTGTTAATCTCATTCTTGTAAATACATGGCATGTATACTGCCCAGTGTACACACCTAAAATACAGAATAGGTTTTAAGTTTCCACATCCTGTAATTTCTGATATGTCTGCGCATGCTGTGATGCAAACCATTCCTGATTCCTTTAGCATTTAACCCTCAGAATGTGTCATAATATTATAAATCATCCAATCGGATGCACTTGACTTGACTACATAAACGGTGACTTATTTATTTTTTCTCTTTTTTGTTTAACCCAGTGAAAAATAAAGCAGCCTTGCCTCAAATCCAATCACTGCCGCTGTGGTTTGATCTCATTGCCGCTCGTACTTGTGTCAAGTGAAACCATTACATCCATCAGGACGCTGCGGCAGACCTCGGAATATTCTTCTATATTTTTGATGGAAGCTTTCCACTTTTATATTATCTGCAATTTCCTTCTCTCGCAGCCCCACCTGCACGCTCCCCCCCCTTTTTTTTTCCACCAAATTCGGACAAATTAGGAGTCAGCTCAATCTTTGATTAGGTGTTGTTGTGATAGTGGATATCCGTGGAGGACGAAGATTGATTGACTCCTCTGATGCGTTTGTGGGAATCCAAATAGTCTCTGTTTTCCACCGGTGATGTCACGACGTTCCAACCAGGTGCAGAGGCCCGCTGTAATTCAACGCACACTTTACAGCCAGTCAACGCGGCCCAGGCCCCGTCCACGGAGTCCGCTTATGATCCTTCAACATTTTCTTAACAGCGTTAAGTTAAATTCCCTGACATCATGTGTTTCAAATCCAGACAGCTCCCATTTCAATCATCTAATTGTGCCTGCACCTTTCGTTGAGGATTTGGGTTCCTCTATTTATGAAAATAATGGGCCGTCAAGTGTTTAAAATTTCGAAATGGAGCAATGGAGCCCGGGGGCAACTTCAACCTCTAGCCTTCACACGCACGTGTTGCTGTGATTCTTTGATGATTTTCCACAGCTATTGCAGCATCCCTACAGGAACCCAGCAAATAAAAACATCAGCTAATACGGGCAGCATCCTGTTTTTTCTGCCTCCGTCATGTTAAGATCCTGTTTCGAAGTTTCAGGTTGCTGTTTTTAATTCAAATGAAGCTACACAGAACCATATAATCGCAATTCTACAAAACATATATTTTTTTCCGAGCAAATTCCTTGGAAGTAGAAGCAGAAGTCGGCTCCTCAAGGATTATACCTTAGTAAAACACTTAGTGCTTGAAGCTTCATGTTACTTCTTTTATTACTAGCAATGGTTTTCTCCTCATTAGTTATAGCGGCAGTAATCGGTATTGGCATTTTTACTTGTGTATTGTATCTATCTGGAGATAAGCGCCAGGTGGGGAAGGACGGCGGCCTGGGACGAATTTGAGTGGGAACAGCTGCCCTGCTTTCTTCAAAACCTCCTGGATCCATATTACAACATAGTCTGGAATCTGGTTCGGAACTTACGCCTCCATCCCCATTGTTATCTCCGTTCATGGTTGTCAGGGGAATTGTTTACCTATGCCACGGTGTCGCTACGTCTGGACTCCATAAGGCCGCTCGGCACTGAATTCAAGATGTCGGAAGGCAGGCCTGCGAGGCAGCAGTGTGTAACTGTACTCCCCCTCGCTGCTCGGCCCCCATCAATCAAACGTCAGGACTTGCCAACCCACTGATGGGATAAATGATTCCAAATCTGACTAAAGCCGTTGCTTTGGCACCGGGGCATAAATCTCAGCCTTTAATTTAATAACGTAAGGTCAGCGGGTTGAGGCACCTGAGCCGTGATTGGTCAGGGTGAAAAAAGTCAGAGTCCTTGGTTGCTATTTTTCCTCTTTAAACAGCCGGGAGGGGGAAGGGGGGGGGCATCAATCCACCTGCATCTCTAATTCACCGCACTCACTGATGCCTGAGCAGCCGCTGCTTCTCTCTCTCTATCGCTTCCCCTTATTCTGTCAGCCACCAAAGGTTCACGGGGTTATTCCTCTGTTTTACAGACTCCTGATTCATCTCCTCTTTAACGTGCGGTGTCGGCGGGAGGGGCAGCGGGGGGCGGAGGCGGCGAGAAAACAGGAATGATGGGTTGAGTCGGGGGCTTTTATTCGATTTAACAGCCATAATACTTCTTGCAGGCTCAGATCTGGTTTCTCCTTGGCTGGTTTCAATTCAGTGGCCAGTAATCACCATTCCTGAGGAGTTTCCTCTTTATGTCCCCCTGTCCTCTTCTCTTCAGCTGGCAACAGCAGGTAATCTCATGAAAGAAAAAAAAAAAAAAGCTCCCGAAAAGCGCGGACTGGTCTGGTTCATTCTGATCGCAGGCGAAACATGTCGATGGAGAGGAAACAAAGAAGGCTTTTGTTTTCTTATTCAACGGTTGAACAGTGTTAAGTTTCTTAATGAAGTTGTAAGGATCCTAATAGAAGGCTAAATTAAAAGTTAATGAGTGAATGGCACAGGGGAGGTGGTCAGCTTTTGTCTATTGATACTCTGACAGTAGTAATCAATGCTTAGCTAAAACTCTCCCATATGGTCGGGGTTTGTATTGGAGTGAGGCACACGTGCGGCTTTACAAATCACAGTCTCGGGGAGCGTTTCTGTAATGGAAACACATGTAGTTTTCCTCTGATGGTCAGGTGCAGGGCAGCGCTCCTTTATTTAGAGATGTTTTACATGGAAAGGAGCTTTACTTTTAAGGAACATCTCATCTTTGTGGTATCCCCGGGATTTGTGCGCGGCGCTTGCCACGAGTTATTACGAATTGAAAACTATGACAAAACACAGCAGCACACTCTTGGGGTATTTTGATCCTTCCTTTTTCTTCTCAAGAAGAACAATTTCCTCATCATTGTTTTTTTTTTTTTTTTTTTTTGGTTTGGGCCGGTTTTGGAGTCGGTGGTTTTGTAGGCTAAAACGTCTGCTTTGTGTATGCTTTATTAAACTTTCCTGAAAATGTAGGATTTAGAAGCACACCGTGAAACCCTCAGGATGTCTGGTTTGGTCTTTTGAGATGGGACCAGCTGATGAGTGATGAAAATTCTCTTCTGATCACTGGTCACTTGTCCATCATTTAATGGACCTCCCAATCTTAGACCGTTTCATCACTCTGTAGGAAGTTAACCAACCATCACGGTACATACTGGCCTGCGTGAGCATATGCGTCTTCATGTGCGGCAGACACCATGGTGGGTGGTTAAGAAGGACCCGACGGGTCATTGCTCTCTCAGCTGTTGTCCTCTGTTTTAATTTGGACATCATGGCAAGGATGACCTCATCTCCCTTTGCCTTCTTCCAGGTCACTGGGCTGTGCAGAGCCCCTCTATCCTCTCATTTATACACAGAGTTCCTACAGTGTGCAAACATCCAGATGCCTGCAGCGTGACCCTGGACGAGTGGCCAGTTAACACGCCACACAACACTGCTATTTTCACTTAAGGAAATGATCACAGAGGACTATAAAGTGACTCCCTGCTGTGCCTGCCACTCTCAAAAAACACAAACAATGGTAGCAGTGTTAGAAAAAAAAGGGTAATAATCGCAACATTGTTATTTCGCAAACAGGGAAGAAAAAGCAATCGACCATGTACAGTAGGTAAAATGGTTTCCTGTGGGCTGTGGAAATAGGGAGGCGATGCACTTATTGGAGAGAATAATGCAACGCGGTAGCTGCTTTTTACACACACACGGGAAAGAGTAGGAGCCAGTCGGTAAATGAGAGGGAAAAACGCGGCATTTCTCCTCACGCCCACACTTTACTACCCTAGACATATCTCACTTTGCTTATTTGGTCGCAGCCATGCATCACACGCATTGCATGCATCACAACACTCAAGAAAAGCCACCATTGTTTTGTGGGGGCTGACTGAAATGACCTAAGTGGTATCCAGTGGTTAACCCCAGTAGATTTTTTTTCAGCTGTGATGGAAATCGAGGAAATGTCGACAAACAGACCCATTCCACAATAAAGACAGAAACTATGCAGTTTGGCTGTTGTGAGACTCAAATTTGTGAAATCTGAACAACATAGTACCTTCTAAAATTGCCTGAGGCAATCTTTAAATCCCTCGTGCCAACAAATTAAACTACTAGTTGCTCGTTTTATATTTATCTTTCCATGGTGCATTTAGAAACATGTCACCAAGGATATCTATTAAGATGTCCTGCAGGAACAAACAATAAAGCATACTTGTGGTTTTCTACTAAAGGTCCAAGGTTAACTTGAACTCAGATTCACTATATGAGCCATGGCATTACTCATAAAATTTTAATGCAATCATTCCAGGAGCCTTCCCCCACAAGGTCTTGACAAACTCAGGGAGACTTTAAAGATGACAGCAATGTTACTTACCTGAGCAACGGCTGAAAATCTAAATGACTGCTGTAAAAAATAAGGATAAACTAGGTGTCATCCTTTGGAGCAAGAGTCCATTTTTCACCATCACTGTTGGGGAATCCTCAGGACAGAAACCAGTTAAACAGTGAAGGGCCAAAGTACACTGCAAGGTCCATTAGTGGCTCAGTCGAGGTATCTCCTGTCTCGTGCATTTATGAGGATCTGTATGTGGTTATTTATGCAAGCTTTCTCACAGAAGACACAACCAAAGCATACGTTTCAAAGGCTTTCTCCCTGGTGGACTTATGTCTTTCTGAGTTTCTCAGAGAGAATACGCAGGTTCTATGGGAAGGTGGATATTAGAATACTGTGCACACTTGAAACAGACTAGATATCGGCTAACTTGTTTGATGACCTTCAAAGTAAAATAACCAAGGACTAGAGGTGAGAATAGAGTCAGTCTGAGGGTGGAATACAGAAAAGGTAAACATGTCTGCGTAAGAAACATAACAGGGATGGTTCTGATTTTAACTGGTTAATAATCCGGCCCAGAATGAAATTTAATTGACTGTATTTCAAATATTTAATAGCTTGGGATGCATAAGCAGTTAGCAAGGTGTTAGAAAGTACCATTTAGGTGAAAGTTCCATCTTAATTTTGTGATTTATTGGAGTATTAGGGCACTGCTGTTTTGAGATTACAAGAACAAAGAGAAAATCTATGAGAAAAAAACAGTCAGAATAGCAGATGTAACCACAACCACCAATAACCTTGCAGTCAAACAATTCCAGATATTTCCTCTTTCATAAAAAAAGAAGCACTTCATTCCGAATCCGCACTACAATAGACACAGTTGTTTGTACAATTCAAAGTCCTGATACTCATAACAATCTGGTGCTGATGTGCCAAAAGATTAAGTATTTATTAAGTAGACATAACTAATGTTGAAGTCTTTATTTGATTTGGGCCTTGTTCAGCCTTCTATATAGACCTAAGCTGCAGATATACTCCAGAGTGGATGCTCGAACACCTTGGATGCATGTAGTAGTTCTGTTTATACACATTTCTGGCATCTACACTTTACATATGTGCAGTAAGTCTGTGTTTGGTTGTGTCTGGCAGAGCAGCCCCGCGGACGAGTCTGTGCGGTCACAGAAATTTGGACGTACTTGGACCCTCATGCACTCTTGGGCGTGGAAAGTACAACACTAGCTTCAGGGTCCATCTTACTCCCGAGACGCGTCCAATCCATCATACTCATTCACTTTCAGTCTCTCCATCACCAACTCCCAAACAGGACATTCAGTCAGTCTGCGGTCTGTGCTCGCAGTCTTCACTAAAGCATAGATTAGTGTGAGGAACTCTATCCACCCACCTTTTCCGTACTGCATCCTACCAAGACATGCAAGGAATCATTCAGTTCCTTCACTTTTCAGGCGCTCTGTGTGTATGTATCCATATGTATTTCCACACCATACCACCTCAGGTCTTTTTTTATCCTTGGCTACCCACAAAATTTGAAAAAGACAGGGCTTGATCCAAGCCTGTCTCTGGATATGCTCAGTTTTGATGGAGACCAGGACCCTGTTGCTTGGGGTAAAAGTTAGCACGTTAGCCATCAGGGGAACAGCGTCTGTATACACGCTTTGAGACACCGCACCCCAGAGACGGGAACTTAACCTGTGTTTCCTATACAGACCAGAATATCTGCTCTGGGAATGATAACGGATAACTGCCGCAGGACCACATTTGAAGTCTTTATTGAGTTGTGGAGGGTTGAATGATGGGAGCATGTACTCCCAAGTACATATGTTAAATGCTGTGGGATAGAAATGTCAGCCAAACCTGGGTTAGCTTTTCTGAACATTGTATATTATGAATAAATGATGCATTGTGCAAGTCAGAGAAAAAAAAAAAACGTTGGAATTGAGTTGCAAAATTGTTCTTCCATCTGAAAAACTATAATCAAAATAATCTCTAAATTATACTGTGGTCCATCAAGTTATCTGATTGTGAAACTTATTTGGGTGATTTATTAGGACTTTTATGGTGAAGTCTGACAGAGACATTGCAACCTAAAACTTTACCAGGGAATGAGCCGCGTATAAGAGAGACAAATACTCAACTCACACATCAACTTGTCAGGAAAAAAGCGGCCCATTGGGACATGAGAAAATGTCTGTTTTCCTGACACTAATCAATCTACAGTCCCACGTTCGGAATAATATTTTGAAATACAACTTGTTATTCAGGAAATGGCTAACAGGCATCTCTCAGTCGGTCCTGCTGGGCTGCTAGATTTGTAGAAGTCATTTATCAGGGGTCCAATCTCACCTCAAAAACCTCAGTGTATAGAAACACACACAGTCAGCCTCTCAAAGGTACACATACAGCAAGAGCTTAGCAGAGATAGATATACTGTCGGCTTTGCGCATGCCGTCAGCAGATAAACACGGTCTATGGGTTAATGCTGCTCACACTCCCTGGGATCCAGACACTTTCCCTCTGCTTTTGCCTCCATTATTAATGTTTTGACCAAGGCCCCTACCAAGAAAGACAGGATAGGTTTAAGGGTGGTGTCGATTTTCTCCTCAGGTTTTCCATCTAATGCTACCGCAACAATAATCAGTAATAGAAATCAAAAAACAAATGAATTGCCGTCCAAACAAAGTCCATAATTCATGCATTGTAAAATGTACCTTAATGTTTTACTCAAGCTACCAAGTTGTTTCCCAGGTCCTCTTAGCCTTAGGTACACCTTAACTCTGATACATTCCACTCATTTGTCAGTTTTCAGCTTTATTAAACCAATATGATGCTTTTCAAGTTGATCGTTGTAATACAGCGCACATCTTGTAGCATACATCTGCATGCACATATGACATAAATTAGTTTAATAAAGTTTAATATTAACTTTTTTTGAAAATGACTGAACCGAAAAATATTTTTGTGTGCAGCAGCATGTGATAAATACCCAGAGACTCGTTTAACTGCACAGGCTGCATGACTCGTATAGTTGGCGAGTCTTCCTTATTTTAGCATTCCTTAGAAACCGTCACATGACGTTAAGGAATATTCTAACTGTGAAATACAGCCCAGGAAGCTAATGAGACATGTATACTGAACATTAAAACGTTGTTCCCTGTTGTTGATTATCCATTTGCTTTTCATTATATCCGTCTGTGTAATATTACTATTTAAATGTACACCAGCGAGTGCGCCAAACAGTAGGTTTCATGGTTGTGTGTGCATACATGTGTATGTATGGGTCCGACTCTGCCAGGAGTCTGATAATAGCATATGACTTAAAAGGTTAAAGGAGCGTTCCTAACTATTTTTTAAGTTTAATCATGCACACTAACCCTTTGATGGAGTCCTCCCTTCGACTGCAAAGCTTTCCTCTTCATTGCCTAAAATGGAACAGCTCACAAATCAAGTGTGGCAGATAATTCTTTCCCTCTCATGAAGGGGAAGGTGCACATTAATTAGCTTGTATTTATTTAGCTGGAAGCCTTTATAATTCCACAAGAGAGAAAAAAAAACACGTTGGGGGAACTACACACGCTAGATAACTGCCCCTTTCTATTTTAGAGCCTGTATTTTGTTAAATGCTTAGGAGGAGAATGTTCAGCACATGGTACATATATACCCTGTCAGGCAAAAATGATAAGTTGCAAGTTATACGCGTAAAAGTGTGTGTTCATGGTTAGGATTATCAACGAGAGTCAGGACCATATAACATAATGGACTCAGCCACTGTGAATCCTCAAGTGTTGGCATTTTGACTTTTATCATCTTGATTTTTGGGGAGCTAGAAGTCACTTTATTTGTAGAGTGTGAAACTGAGAAGGAGCTGTGCCTAGCAGACAGCTAGCCATTAGCTTATCAGCTAGCCACTAGTCAGGATGTAAATATTTTAACGTTGAAGTCTATGAAGATTGACTCACTTTTGGAGCCACCTTCAAGTGGCCGTTAGAGGAACTGCAATTTTTTTTGGTTTAAAGTTCCCTCCCGAGCTCGGTTAGGATATTGTTGTAGCACTCAATAACTCTAGCCTGTGACTGAAATACTGAAACTCTGCTCCAGTCAAAAACATCAACAATTTGGTGTGAAGAAATTTGTGGATTTGTGGCAAAACGAGGAAATCCAAAGAAGAAAGACAAACACTGTGTAGTTTATTAAAGAGGAAACACTGCGCTGGGAGTTGAAGACGGAGATAAGGGACACACAAATCGCCCCCACTCAGCGGTTAACAAAGTGATGATATGTCTGACTGAGACGGCAGTTCTCTGGAGAAGGATTATGCTGCAGCTCATCACTCTTTCAGTGTGCAGCGACTGAGAATGTATGGTCAGGCGGGAGCAGCATTTCATCAAACTTCAGGTTGGAGTGGAATGTTGGGCTAGGACAAAGTGCAGGCAGGTTAACTGCACAAAAATAGGATAACACATAATACTTCTAAACATGCTGTATGTTTAAATAACTATGCATATGCCGGTGTGGAATGCAAGCGGCGGTGTGTCAGAAGAAGGAAACTGGATTTTTGGATGTAATCAACCCAAGATGACATTTGTCTCATGTTGATTTATTGTAGCTGCAGGTTTAAACTGACAAGGGGAGTGCTCTGTGTTGTCTTTTGCGAGCCAAAGATTTGAATGTAATTCATCTCGGACTTGAGGAGTAATTTCTTCAAGAACTCACAGATGTATCTCCCAGAGCTATTTGAATTCCTGGAGACCACCGTGCAAATCATCCTCGGTTTTAATCAAAACGTCCCAACGCAGGATCCACTGCATCGGCTCCGGTGGCTAAAGGAGTCAGAAACAATCGCGGGGCTCTGCCACAGATCACTCAACGAGGGCACGTAATCGTCGTGAACGGGGCTGCACCAACATGTTCCACGTGAGGTGGGCTGTACTGTGTAAGAGTGCTACTGTAAAAATGTATCGAAGTAAAAGAAAATCACAGAAAAAGGTATGTGGTTGGGGAGAAACACTATTGGAAAAGCCTGAATCTTAAGTATGATGAGATTGCTGTTACTCTGACCAGAAATAAACAAGGATGAAGGGATAAGAGGAGGATGTGAAGCGGCAGGTGTAAGACTTCTCATTATAGCAGCTCTCCATCACTCTAACTCACCACCAGCTTGGGAATTATAACAGACAGTGGGTCCCTCTTCCTCGCCTTCGGCCCGACTGCTGCTGAGATATAACCCTGTGCCTCTGAGTCTAAACAACGCAATCAGCCTTGTTTTATTGACTCATGCCGAGCCGAGCGGATTTTCCCCCTTGTTGATCGCACCCTGTCTTAAATAAGCAGGTATTAATAACATCAGGAAGTGTAAAAAAAAAATCTGAATTCCTTCCTTCCTGCCGTTTGTTCTGTCTTTAATAACATTTACATCTGCTGTAGCTGCCAAGCTCTACCCGTCCAGACTCTCATTCTGGGACAGAAGCTTGGCCCCTGTGTTTCTTCTGTGTTGGCTTGGATTTTACAGACCACAGCCTTCAACTGAAGTGACAGCTTGTGTAAGCTCAATCGGGCCTGCTGGCTGATTTAGATAAAACCAGAGAACCAGAGCCATGTACGGACAGGCAGAAAACTGGGTATTTATTACTATAAAAACCGTGGATGTACAATTTAATCTCGCTGCAAAAACGTATATGCAGAGAAAACACAAAACCTCAAGAAGAATTCAGTGTTTTCAATTAAGTTCCGAGGAGGCGGCTCGATACTGTAGGTAAACACGGGGCCGTGGTGAGACGCCGTGCGTTCGTTCCTGCCGGGCGCTTTAACTCACTGTCTGTACAGTAAATCTTAAAAGGATGAGAGCTGCGCTGCGAGGAAACACCTGGTATCCATTTAGAGCACATTCTATTGTGTTTGTGCAATGCAGCACAAAAAGGGGGAGGTGGGAGGAGCAGACCGTCGGTGTCCGTGGTCAGTCGGATATTCGGCCAAAACGCTGGTGTCGTGATCAAGAGCGTATAGGGACAATTAGGTAATTGGGAACATGAGGTACAAAAAAAAAATGTAATGCAGTGAGGCAAGAAGGTTACTTTTTTCTTTTTTTGTTAATGGCGACTCGTCTTTGCGTTTCTCGCTTAGAAGGGTGATCAAGACAATTTCCAAAGATGTTGTCATCTTGGAAACGGTGCTGCATTTCAGTCGGCAAACACACACACAATACATGCAATCATTCATGTACATTCATTACCCTTGAGCTCTCAACTCACATCCTTCCCTGGGTAATATCGTTTAGGCCGTATCCTTCGTGGAGGCGTCTCGCTGGAAATGTATCTGCTCGTCTTGTGTATCCAAGGAATCCGCTTATCTGATGTTAACTTCCTGAGATCTTGCCTGTAAACAGACCTGAGGTCTGCCGTTCCCCCTCTAGAAAAACCACCAGCGGGTCTCATGGGTGACTGAAAGAGGAAACTGAAAGGAAGGAGGGAAGATGCGGGAGAAAGGAAGGAAAAAGAGAGAGATGTAGAAGGGAGGGGACGGGATGAAGTCGATGTACAGTACGGTCAGAGTCGAGTGAGAAAATGATTCTGTACAGAAGGTTGGGTTGTTGTTCAGGTCAGAATGTGCACTTCCTGAGGCACTTATGAGGCTACAACAGCTAACAGTAACAATAAGAAATACATGTATTGTATCTGCCAGCCACTTTCTTAAGTCCTTCCTCCTCCTATTCTCTATTGATGTGCTCCTCCAACTGTGGTTAATGCTATTAAAGCTCCAGCCATGGCTGCTGTTCCAACTAAAATAAAACAACAATGCCTCCCAGGCTAGCAGAAATCTTACAGCTGGACCTCGGGTAACTCAAGCCCTCAGAGCTCTGTCACTGCTTTCCGGTACATGTTACATTCACTTCTCAGATCTCCTCCAGACCCCTTGTTAAAGGGGAACGTAGATATGCTAATGTCGAATGAGATAACGGTTTGTACCGACTGAGCGGATTCAGTCCTGACATCTTATTTATTATTTCCTAGCGGATGTTTCTCAATTTGAATAGGGAGTTTGTGACTGTAGTTTTTTTTTTCCAAATTAACTTGAGAGAAGAAATCTGTGTGACTTCACTTTCCCTCAGCAAATGCTATGATGCCCTTTAGCAACAAGAGGCAAATTATTGTACTGGGCGGTTCCCAATTATAAAATGCACACAAGGTGGTGAATTTAAAGCAGGCTGTTTCTTAGGGGAAAATCTATTCCAAGTCTAATCTATTTACCCTTTTAGACATGTTATTATATATTGTTAGTAGTTGGTATTAGTTTTAGTTAAATTCAGACTGATTGAGACATATGTTGGAGTCAGACCTGATGTAAACTTAAGTAACCAGGGTGTTTGGCTGACAACTCATTAACTTCCCAAAGGTTATATATATATATATATATATATATATATATATATATATATATATATATATATATATATATATATATATATATATATAAAACTGGTTCATGGAAAGATTACAGCAGTTAATAACAGTTTTGTTTTGGAAACTCACCTTCCCTCTCAGTCAGAGAAACTGTATTTTTGTGTGTGTGTGTGTGAATATCATTCCGAAGGTATCAGCAGTTTTCCAGACTAAAAGAAATATACATTGATTGCAATTGACTTAGCTCTGACCCTTCTGTTGGCAGCATCTCCCAAAACCATCACAGATCACTGTTGCAAGAAATGATTCACTGGGCTGTTTCCTGATCTTACTCGACTACGTTAAGGTTTGTTTAGGCACAGAAGATATTTTTTGAGAAGTAGGAATAGATCAGCTGTCTACTTTATCAAACCTCGGCTCTATTGGGAGGACATTCTCACTACTGTACGGACTGAAGGCAGAGGAGCTGCAAATTGTCTTTCCCCTCAGGAGACCTCAGACCAGTGTTTCCCAACCTTTTTTGGCTTGAGTACCCCCTGAGCCTTGTTGTCACACCCCGAGTACCCCCTTACACATGTGTTGATGATATATAACTTAAGCAAGTAACATTTCTCTCTCTTTTTTTAACTCATAACTCATAGCATTCATCACAAAACTGGAGTGTCCTCCATAAATAGGAAGTTTTATTGTTAATATCTCTAACAATGAGCTCGACATGACACGTTCCACAGCAGACGTTCCGTTGTCCACTTATTACGAGTTAGCGGAGTTATTGGGACTCCACTTTTGTGTTGCGACGCCTTGGAAAAAAGAAACAGTTGGGAAACACTACCCCCAACAGTGTCGCGGGGACATTATTTCCAAGGGAAAAGGTGGTCAGCTCAGGTCTATCGTCCGGGCTGCAGCTGCCTCCGTCACACCTCATCATCCCGTGTGCAAAGCTAATCGCAGGATGCCCTGCAGCCAGCAGGGGACCATTAACGCTCAAAGGCACCATGCTGAAGTACGTGGTCTGCTCTCCGGCACAGGCCATGTTCAGCACTAACAAGCTCACTCATGTACAGTTATGCGCATACAGCAATAAACTCACAGCAAAGTGGGAAAATGCACTGTATGCGGTCATACACACACACACACACCAAACACACAAACACGCGGAACATACCGACAGTCTGCAGTAGCTCAACATACACATGCAGACGGTCCGCGGCACTTGTCCGGCGCTGTTCCAAAAGAGAAACTGAATAGCTTTAATCGTGGGAGAGCGAGCGGTGAATGGCCAGTTGATTTCAGCATGTGTGTTCATTTCCTGACCATCAATCCCACAGTCCATTTGGCTCAGCGCACACCGGTGATGCTAACCATGCAATTGGAGGAAACCCAGTATCCTCTTTTTTTTTTTTTTTTTTTTAACACAATTACCATTCGAGAGGGAATTACAAAGAAAAGCCAATGATTAGCTGTCATGCTGTTTGAAAGGCCACAAACACACCGGTTATTGTTCCCCCCTCTAGGAAGTGAAGCAAATGTGTATTTAGTCTCATTTTGTTTGAATGAAAACTTCGGCGATGAAAATTTTCCATGTTTTTCGGTGTTCACTTCAAACACTGCAATCAATTTAAGGAACCCCGAAATTGGAGTTGATGATGGACTTAATGTTGTTACTGAAAACGCCAGGACAACTGTCGATAGATGAAGAAATTTAATTAACATTTAGTAATAATTGCTTTGTTTCTATTGCATGTCATGCTCAGCTTCCATTGTTCTCACGCATGGAAAAAGCCAAACACGTAATCTTTGAAAAACCTCCCCCCCCAAAAAAAGTCCCTTTGAAGTGTTTGTTTTAATGCCGCTACAACAGAATCCCATTTTTATGTAAATTAATATCATTATAAAGACTCCTCTGAGCATGTCTGTTTTTTTCTGCGAAATGGTAAAGACCAAGAACAATGCATCAATGACATCGACAAACAAGCGATTTAACGGCCTACCTTCAGAACCAATTCAGGAGAGTCTGCAGTGTCGAGACGTATTATCTGGAGGGAATGTGGAAGGAGCAACACATCAATAAAGGCTTATTTTGTTAATTTACACATTTATTCACCATCAATAATGTGCATATTTTAGTCATAGCAGATTCACCTTGAGGGATTCACTATAATGACAAGAGATAGGAACCAGTATGGAGCAGGGGTGGCTTTATATGTTCTAACTCATATTTGCTTCAACAATCTCTGTGTTGGTCAATATGGATACAAATTAAGATGCCAGATTAATTACCGGTGCTTATAGGATGTGTTTACACACCTCTCAAATCAAACATGTCTTATCTGATCTAGGAGATAATCCAACATATGGAGGCACTTCCACCGGGTGACTTCAATATTAATTTGTAACGACACAAATTGCCAAGATTTGCTGGGATCTGTAGATTTTCTACCAGAAACCAGAAGAAAATTGAGACATGTATTGATTTTTCTTTTCTTTTCAGTGTACTGTTTAATGCACTGTTCTGAAGGGTATCCCATTCTTGTGGGTTGGATAGATCAAAATATTGTGACGATAACTAAAAACACCAGAGTTCCCAAGAAACCACCGCGTATTGCCGTCAATATTAGTTTTAGAAAATTTCAACAATGCGAATTTCAAAAGGATTCAGCTGCATTTGCTTGGGAATTGGTGCATCTTGAGGATCATTTGGAACATGCCCCTGAATGTTTTGCTCAACTCTTAACAGGCGATGAAGCATCATGCTCCAGCAAGGAAATGATTGTTAAAGCACATCATCCCCCTGGGCAGGTGATAAGTTAAGCAAGACTTTTATGAAAAGAAACAGGATAAACATTGTTGCATCACATTCAAAACTGGATTCGGATGGGTAGAAATATAAAATCCTCTATAATTATGCATGGCTAAAAACACAAGAAGGTTCAAATTTGCAAGAGTGGATTCAGAGATGGTAAAAATGACTCAAAGAATACAGGAAATATCAAGAGGGACTGGAGTCCAGGGGCTGTTTGGAACGTCTGTCTCAGATTGTCCATCTAATGTTGATGTTGATGGACACGTACTAACAAAAGCAAATGATGTGGCAAAGCATTTTACCGATTACATTGTTACTAAAATGAATATGTTGAGAGGAAAGGTTAAACACTCAAGCTCTATGAAAACCATTGTGCAGTCTATTGACATAATAACATGAATGGGGAGAACGTTTCTTTCACCAGTGTGCAAGAACGGAAAATCAGTTGACTGGAATCTACAGTATATAGCAGAATAGACTTACAAAATTAAATAAAATAGGTCCAAGGTGATGTTAAATAAAAAAAAAAATCCATTTTAAAAATGAAAAACCTACAAGATCTTTGTTTATTTAATACTGTTTTTGGCAGCCGTTCACAAACCGTGTTTTCTATAACCCCTCAGGTTAAACCTCATTAGTTTTATAGAATGAGGCAAGCCCATGGCCATAGCTGTAATAACTGCAGGACTGACAGGGTTTACAGCAAAAAAAGGGGGAATTAGAAGGAGAGAGAGATTAGAGGAGCAATGGATGGGTATTATGAATTTTGGAAACTTGTACATTATGATGATGATATTTTTTATGCTGACAATTTAATCATTAGCCCCTCTTATACAGCCTGTTATTCTAACAACATGCTCAAAGAGAGATTGAGTTATGGAAGCTATATAAACGAGTGACATCTACCACCACTTAAGGCTCAAGCCAATGCAGAAGCACCTTAAAGTGCAATCCACCAATGCAACAGATGCTGGCTCCAAAACTCCTATGACTCCAATGGACTCCCATTCACAAAAGCATCCATTTCTCTCTATAATTACTAGGTCATAACCCTTTTTCAATTACTAATTTTGGTCTCAATCACTAATTTAAAGCCATCTCATAAGTGTGCTGTATGGTCATCTTGGAAATTATTGCTCTGTAAATAACAGTTACTTGATTACATGAGTATGAGTAATTATCCTGTTAGCATAATTTAGTAAATATAGTATATATTAGCCAAGTGTGCACAACTCACTCTGGCCAATAAGCTATCAATGCTTTGGTCAAAGGTCCAGAGCAGGAAAGGCGACACGCTCCTGGTCCATGGTCCTGGCATCTAACAGAGGAGGGTTCTGTGTGATTGTTGGACTACAAACAAGGGAAAAGCTGGTCAGAATGTTAGCTGTCTGTCATGATTGTGCATGTCGTCCCTGTAGTGAACTGTGTCTTCCAGGATGATAATGTCCCAGTGCTTTGGCACGTTGGTGATGACCCATTGGCTTTGTGAGGAGAGGAACTGATGTCAGCCATATGCCGAAATGTGCCTCAATTAGCCAGATGCTATATGATGCTACTGAGCGTTTGATTGTGACTTTGGAAACAATGTCAGTGATGCACCAACGCCCACATACTTGGTCTGGGTCATCACTCCCAACTGTGCTGGGGTAATGACCTTGACTTGTACGAGATGGTGAAATAAGACCATTTCATAAAAAAAGTAAATCTCTCTCAAAGGAACATATTTCTGTTGTTGGTTTTAACTAAACTCTACAACCTGCATGTTTTTTTTGCCATTTAAAAAAAAATGCCTTCCGTTCCATATTATTTCATCGTATTATTTTAGTATTTTTGGCTTGCTTTCATTTGAATGGATGGATTGAGTTTCACGAACCACAAGGTCTTGAAGCCAATGAACAGCTTATTTGATCTGACGTTACACAATCCCACCAAAACTATTTGGTAACTATTCTGCAGCTTTGGTTCATATCACATGATCGCTCTTAGCCCAGTTGTTGTGGAATTCTTCATATTTAAAGTATTGTCATTGATATTGGCTTAAAGATTGTTAATACAGTACTTGCCAAAGCTACCTCACCTCAAGGTCTGTTTAGTAGCAGTTCCGGAGCTCTCTGTTTTCCCCAGCAGCTTGTTTTCAAATGTCAAAGTGGCTGATCTTTAAAGAAGATAATCTCCTCTCTTTATTAGCAGTCCTCTGTTCTGTGTAGAGTAGTTTGGAGACATGGTTGGTGTCTGACACTTAATACAGGTGTAAATCTTTAATACTTTACTGTAACATGAATGTGAGGCAACATTTAAATGCGTTTGACAATCAAAAGTGGTTTGAGTGGTGCCAGGTAATCTCAGCCTTCACTATCTTATAGATAGATAATATTTTTTTAACTTTCCTACAATGCACAATCCATAGATGCTTAGTCACAGACTAGAGATAATTTCACAGACTTCTTTAATTCCTATTTTTTATAATGTCTTACGTTGTTTTTACATTGTGTCTTCATGCCTTTTAATTCATATGCAAAGCACCTTAAATTGCCCGGTTGTTGAAGTAGGCTACACAAATAAACTTGCCTTAGTTATCCCACCACTCTGATTATACTCAACTTCTTTTCAGCTTTTAAAAGGCTGAAAATGACACCTTTTGGCTTCCCTCCTCTCGGCCTCATTAAAGTGGTGTTTTTGCAGTTGCCTCTGTTCAGGAACTAATGACAGTTAAGTTTATTGAAGCAAAGCTGAGCAAATAAACATCTAAAATATCAGAACATCCACCAGTAGGTCAGTTAATAAACCCAATGGCTTTATGGGAATATGTTCTTTTCCACTCTTCCCCTCCTCCCGGTGTATCCCATTTGGCCAGTTCTCTTCGGTCATCTTTCCCCCTCAGCTGCTAATCAAGTCGTCCTCTATTTATCTCCAACCATCTCATCCACCTGGTATTAACTATGAGCCACTCCAGCCTTATCTGTAATTAGCATAACTCATGTGATGGAGTTCATGGTGTGTTTACACTGTGGCTTTAAGAGCTTGGTTAAGGAAAGTATGTGTAAGACAAGTATTTATCTGTTGCTGTTCATACGCTGGCTGCTTTCCAAACCGAGGTTAGCTAGGACAGTTGGACCACAGGAAAAGGGAAGAGATCTCCCTTCTTTTTCTCTGAAACGTCTGCTTTATATATTGAGTTTTTAGTCACATTAGTGCTCAAACAAAGATATTTACAGCATTGACATTAAGGGAATAGCTCAGTACTGGGGGGATTAAACACACACTGTCTGAGAGCTGCCCAGTACTACTACTTACTAAAATAGGGGGAGCTCAAGTTCTGGGGTTTTCAAACCGCTGACCTCCTTTCCCTAACCTACATAAACCGGCTTTCCCCTTGTGACATGAAATACTGTGTATTGTTCATCTTTCCCCCCACCTTTTCATCAGATGGTTAAGTCCAACCCATGTCCCAACATGTCAATCCCATATTTGATGGGATCTGAGGCTAAGGTAACCAGTACATTCCAGTACATTCAAGCGATGTTCAATGCTCTCAATTTGTTTTATCTTGTATAGCACTATAGCTACATTTTCTACTGTATGTATGAAATGTGCTTTATAAATAAAGATTGATTGATTCTACCATGTGACTTTTAAGCCATTTAAGTCGTCCCATGGCATGAATGAAGAGCCAGAATCAGATACAATGTAGACACTGTAGGGATATATCCAATAGTTATTCACTACATTCTATCTTCATCTGGTAGTTAATACATTTAATCAAAACTATTGAGCAAAACCTTCCTTTTTTCTCTAGAAAAACTCCGTAGCTAAATGACATTTTCCCAAATATGATGGTGAGTTCTCAGGTGTGTCCACAACTTCCTGTCCCACCAGCCACGTAAATGCCCTTACGGTATAATACCCCCGCTGCAAGTCACTGCCCTGATTATAATAGCTCTTGGTAGCCACAGCTATGGTTTCCAGATGCTGTCTCCAATCTCTTTTCGGGGGAAAGAAAGGAACTAATCTAATGATAAGGGTGGGCAGCTCAGGAGAAGCCTGAAAGGTGGTGAATAATATTCGCACATGCACATAAATCGGAGCCTCACAGCGGTTCAGTAGACATTTTAAGACCCCCAGACCAGCGCTTTGCACAAAGAATTATGATTGCCAACGACCCACCTTTCATGTTATTTCTCACTGTTAAAATATTTTTTATTATAGTGTAAGAAAAACAACATGGCGATTAGTTTTTATCAATCATGGAGGTATTAATAATGAAAACATTGTTTTCCCTTCTCCCACCCCCCTCTGAGATATTTCTCTAGGATTCCATATGGCACGTTTATCTATTCGCAGACATAGTTGTATGTATTTACTCATTTGTTGTAGGGAATGGAGTGGAAAATAGTGTTTCTGTGATAATTTAACCAGTTCAAAGGGATCAATCTGTGCAGAGGAATTCCCAAGAAATAGCATTAAATTGTCTCAATGAGCTTGATCTTTATCATGCAGCCTCTGGCCCATGCTGCACACAATCAGAGGCTACAGCTCTGGAAACTGTGAGCTCGAGTTTTTGTGTGTTTTTTTTAACCCATACAATATCACGTCGATAAAAGTCATTCTTTTGGTTCTTTTATGTGGACTTTGAAGCCTTAAAATAGTGTTTAATTGCAGCAAGGAAGGGGAAGGATGGGGTATTTGTATTTAACCGCATCAGTGCTTCTACTCTGCATTCCTGTGCAGTACGCCTGAAGGACTGCCTGGGACTTGGGCTGAGGGCTGAGCTGTCAAGAAGTTCCGTTTGAGAGAGCCAAAGAGATTCATTGAGATTCAACACGGCAAACTACGTCTTTTAATTTTTTTTCTTTATCCCGCCCCCCCCCGAAAAAAAAAAAAAAAAAAAATACAGCCCGAGTGTCACTCTCTGATACCAACCCAGGGGAACGCCACCTTCCTCTCCAGGGGCTGTCGACGAGTAAAACTGTTATTTAGGAATTCACAGGAGGAAAACGCACGATACCCATTCAAGATAGACAGGAGCCAAACGTTAGCCAGCGCCATCAGAAAGCCACAGCCGTCCTCTCCCTCTCCGCCTGTCATACTCTCGCTTTTTCATCTTCAAGGACTCCTCCTGGCTCTGCCAAATTTCTCTTCCCCTCCATCTTCCACACTCTCTGCCACTTCCTCTCGCAAAACTCTTTTTAATTTCTCTGTCGCTGCCTTCATTTCCTCTCTCCAATTTCCTTTTCCCCACCCCTCCCTCTCTTTCAGACTCCCGAATTTCTTTCACAGTAACCAGCACTTTCTGCCTCCAAACTTTCCCTCCCTGGCCTTCCTCCCCACGGAATTAGGTTGCGCTGGCGAGATGCTAATTGGCAGGTGGTGTAGAGAGAGACGCATGGGCATCCTTTCACATAAACACAGGGAAACGCGTTGACACCAAGGCCACATGGACTATCAATACTGTGTATAGCAATCACCTGGAGGTCTGATTAATGTTTGAGTTAATCAGTGGGACAGGAAGGAATTTGGCTGTGGGTGTGCGAGTGGAAGAGGAGTGGAAAGAGAAGGAGACCAGTAATATGGTCCTCAACGTACTCATACATGAGCTTATATATAATATATATCCTTATCCTTATATCTTTCTACAGCAGTATCAACGTGCATGCAAATAAATGTAGCAAAGTACTAAAAATCTTGCTGTAGTAACTGTTCCTTCGTTCCTTCTGGGAAATTGAAGATTAGTTGCCAACTATTACATTAATCTCCAACTATTTTGTTAAGCTATTAATCGATTTGTGTCATTTTTAAGAATAAAATCTCCAAGTTCTCTGGTCCTAGCTTCTCAAATCCGTTGATTTGTTTGGTTTCTTTGGTCTTCTAGAATAGTAAACTGATGATCTTTGGGTTGTGGAGATTGAATCTTTAGCTTTGGCAAACAATGATTGACATTTTATGCCATTTTATGAACCAAACAACTAATTGATTAATTATTTCAATAATCGATAGATTAATCGACTATCTAAATATTGGCTAGTTTTAAACCAACATTTTATTTTTAAAGTGTGTTAACTTCCTATTTCAAGTCTTTGTGAATGTATATTCTTGATGTGACATGACAATCTCATCTTTGATCAAAGCCCTTCAAATAATTCCCCATCTGACAATCACAATGAAGACCACGATATGATCAGAGCAGACAGAAAAGATTCTTTAATGCACATGTGACTGTCAGCATGACTTGATATAAATGGAGCTTCCAAGTGTTGGGGGGGGGGTTTAATGTGGTTTTAACGGTGTTGGCATGAGAACCGTAGCCTGTGGGCTCACTGGATGATAATGTATGGTGATCACTGTTAAACCCCCACAGACAAAGGGCGCTTTCTTACTGCTTCTTAGGCAAATTCAAGATGTATTTCCTCGTTGTGGCCACAGCATGGCACTCTTCAAATTGAAATGTGACCCGTTTCCTGACAGTTCCTGCGCTTTGCTGTGACATTTTGAGTCAATTCCGGGGATCATATGAGACTCTCACCGTCTCGTTTCAACCCCTTCCTTGTATTTAGATTTCATGATGAAACCCATCCATGACAAACCAATTACACATGCCTATCAGTGGAAGGACAGTGCTACAATGGGGCACAGTGGGGCTTGAGAGGAGCTTTCTTTGAAATTTGGGACATGACCCTTTCCCTTCTACCCCCCCCCCCCCCCCCCCCTTTTTTTTTTTTTTTTTTTTCCTTATTACGTCGCCCCTCTCCAGAAGATCCCCACTGGGTGGTTGGTCTTCCCAGTCAACACCGAGACTGACATCAGCATAGCCATCTCATTACTCTCCAAGGGATCCGGGAGGTCAGTGCTATCAAGTGGAGTGGTGCTAAGAAATAAATTGAATGTTCCACTGAGGCAAATGTTGAAGGTGATGGACAGAGAGGGCCCCCGCTCAGAGCCAAAGCTCCCTCCGGCTCCCCCGGGTGCCGCAGAACGGGACCTGGGCTGAGCAGCTGGATGACTGGCTGGGAAAAAGGTTGCAATCAGAATTAAACATGAGCAACCTGACCAGTGTGGTGTGTTGGCCATCCGTCACTCTGCAGCACGGCTACCTGTGCATGTCCGATGTGCCTGTCAGGTATTGGAATAGACACACTTGGCTGCACAGAGATGGAATCAGAATTGCAGATGGGGAAGGAAAGGGAAAAGGGAGGGAAAAAGAAAAAAAAAAACGCCAATCGATGTGCAGTGAACGCCTACGGTATTAAGCCACAGAGGGATGGTCTATTTCTCCGGTTCGGCCAAAAACAATGTTAGGCTACAGTTACACTTGTCATTTTAAATGTGATTTTTTTGAGATCTTATTCTAAAAATCCCCCTTATGACATTAAATGACTTTAATACACCACTCGGCCTGAAAATATTTTTCGAAGTATTGATTTAAAGCAGAGCTCTGGCTATATTCAACATGGATCTTATTAGGAATATTCCGAAAGCCATTTTCTCAATGTTTGACGACTCAGTGGTTTGTCCGAAGAGTTTGGTGTGCAGAAATGTCTCTATTTAAAGTCATTTTGGATTTACCGTACACTGGAGAAAACAACTTCGGCTACACAACGATTGAACTGTATTGCTATGATATTAATGCCAATGCCATTGTACCACATATGTGGTTGGCTTAAGATGACTGGAACAATATCTGTCAGTCTTTGTTGTTTTTTTTTGAGCCATCATGTTAAAAAAACAAAAGCTTTGGAGGCTTTCAGGGGGGATAATAAATCACTGGCAACTATAAGTAACTATAAGTAACTACTTTATGATTGGTGCATTCAGTATCTTAGAATAGATCGAGATTATGTTTCTGTGTATCCTCATTGCATTGCCTCACTTTTCATTGTCAGTGAATATTGAAGAGAACTATGTGCAAAAGCCAATTCTGCACACCCACACCATCCACACCTGTCACTTACTCTTATAAATCTCGAGGTTGGAGTCCTATGATAAAAGTGAAATAGAGAAGCGAATGAAAACTATAGCCTTTAGCGAGCACTTTCTTTAAAATGCAAAGCCTCCATACAGTGAAAAATATACGTCAAGAAGAAATGTTTCTTTCTTTTTCTTTTTTTTTTTGTTCTTCTTGCAGCGTGTGCGTAATATGCGGTCCTGGCTCCCAGAGCTTGTAATCTATCCCATTTCACTTTCAGACACTGCGTAGGCTTTGAAATAAGCTACACAGTGCGCAATATGTGTATGTTTTCTCCATAAAACGCCACAAATAATTCATCTAAGGCTGTGCTGCAAAGAGAATAGTCATATTTGTTTAAAAGAATGCTTTTGGTGCAGTCTTGGAGTTTGCTTGTAACAGCCGGTAACAGCAGTGTAGCAGTGGCTTGCAGGCTTGGCACAGACAGTCTGAAATGTGAGCTCAATTATATGTATTCATGCCCCCATAAATGACATATGTTGTTAGTTATAGGGAGTAACTATTACAAAAGTGGATGTGCATTGACAAACGTTTAAGTAATTATTCGGCTGTAATGACTGGAATAAGGCATGATGCATCAGACAAATTGTTTTAAAAATGAAGGGGAAAAAATGTCCGGTTTTATTTTTTTTTTTTTTTATAGTGCATTGTTATAAAATATGACACCCAATGGTAAGGTATTAAAAAATCCTTCCAATCTCTAAAAGAAGCATATGGATTGTTTGTTGGTTTGCCAGAAACAACAGAAAAGGGGTGAGCTTCAAACCATTCACGATGAACTATCCTCCAACACACTGCGGGAGAAGCAATTAGTTGGAAGAATCCACAACGGAAAGATGGTGAGCAGACAAGGACCAGTGTGTAGGATTTAGCGGATTTAACGTAATTATGTCATCATTAATGTATAATCCTGTGAATCTTAAAAAACTTTGTTTAGAATGAGCCCTTTGTATGTACATATGGAAGCGGGTCCTCTGTCATTGAATCTGCCATCTTGCAGTACCAGGTTTCTACGGTAGCCCGGAACAGACAAACCAAATCCTGGCTCTAGAGATGGTCTTCCATGTTTTTTTTTTTTTTTTTTTTTTGTTAAAATCACGCTGAAAAAGGAAGGAGCGAGGGTAGGGGCATTCAGTCGGTTGCAATCTTCAACCCTGCTGCTATATGCCACTAAATCCTACACACCGGCCCTTTAATTGAGGTATCTGGCTATATTTAATAATAGAAAGTGCCATTTTAATTGCTTTTAGATTATAATAATCTCTGGGTGTTATATAAATACTGTCCCGTGGTTCAAAATTCAATTAACAACAAAATGCACACAATCAGAATTCAGAAACTGAAAACAAGCCATTGGGACTTCTGTTATGACATCACAACTACACAGTTGTTGTGACAGTCACAGCCATTCAAATCAGACATCATTAATATTAAAGAGACAGACACAAAATGGCCTGTTCTTTCAAGAACTTGGAGAGAAGCTCGATAGCGAAGATGTAAAACTATATTGATGATTTTCGGTTCTCAAAACCACACATATATCTTGCGGCGAACACCAAAGCTTTAAACGAAACCCAAGGAAAATGAACAATAATGGGACTTTTTAGAGGGAGTGAATAATGTTTGGACGCAGCAGGTCGGGGCATGGGCTGAATACACACGTCGTAGTAATGGAAAGACTTTGAGGTTGGTTCTATAATTATTTGGCTGCACAAACCCCACATATTCCTGTCACATCTTGAAAGAGGCAACAGTCTGTTCTGCTTCTCTGCTTGATACCAGTACAGTAATCACCTTCCCCTTTTTTTTTATTGTCTGAAAATTTGAAATTTTCTGTTTAGACTCTGATGTGTGCTCTGCCAGAGTAAACACTGGCTTGAACCGCACAGCATGTCGCCGCTAAAGACTCGGCGAAGAACACGTGTGAAAATACAAATTGCTAAATAGCTGAACAATGAATGATTATCTTCCATTTTCATGTGCTTCGAGTACAGAAAAAAAAAAAACAACAACCCAAAAACGTCCACACAAACTCTCGGGGGTACATATTTTTGGACATACATTTATAAACACACTAAAAACACACTGTAACTACATAAATCACTGGCCTGAAGGCTCAGAATGAGGCGGTCCAGAGCCAGACAAGTCTTTGGCTGCCTCCCTCCAAAACCTCAACAACGTAAAAAGCACAATAGAGCCCTTCTGACCTGTGGCCCCGGGTCTCGCGTACATGACAAGTGCTTTATAATTGGACCGTCTGGCCTAAATTATTCAGTGTCTCTCAAAAGTTTGACGATTATTTGTCTGCGACTCGCCCTCCCGGCCTCTGTTTCCCTCTTATCTCGCTCCGTTGTGATTTATACGTCGCCTCGCTTGGCGTTCGGCGCTATCGCCACGTTTTTTTTGTGTTTTTTTGTTTTTGATTGTGTTTCTATCAGGGCTTTCCTAATGCATCAACTTGTAAACCAATTTAGCTGCTGGCGCCCTAAAACTATTCTGGCATGAAAAAGCTATTTTAGCGTTTTAGCCCTCCCCCTCTCTCTCTCTCTGTCTCCCCCGCACACTGCCGGTAAATGTTTAAATATGTTGCAGTTTTGTTTGAAGGACCGTGTCACCGCACATGGCTAGTCAGCAGATGGCTCCGAGATAAGAGTACACCTTTTACTTAGCGTTTGCTAGCTAACTTGTCTCCAGTGTTGTGGTAAGCCCTGTAGGGGCCCTTTATCATAAAGGCAAACACTGCTTCAACACAGTCCCTGGCAGCACACTTCAAGGTTTTTTAAATCTCTTTTCAAAATAATAGTAGTAGAGAATAATAATACGAATGAAAGAGAAATTTCCCTTTTATCCTCCGCTAGGTATTGGATGGAATGATTAATTGGGCGCTATTCTACAGACGGGAGAGGGCATAGTTTAATCTCGGCAACTTAATCTACTTTTTTGACCACTTGACATTGGGTATTCAGCTGTTCCAAGGCCACTGCTGATAGTGATGTTAATGAAAGGGATCCACAGCTGGATACATAAACTGTAGCAACAGGCATCCACAGACCAATGATTCATCCGGATTTGGTTCATTTAATGATCAAATGAAGAGATGGTCTTGAAGAGTCATTTTAACCCCTTGATGCCTGAATATATTTACAATCATATATTAAAAAAAAATATTTTTTCTTTCAAACTGATGCTAAATTAAGTAGATTGTTAATGTCTATAGCATATAAAATGGGTATGATACAAATAAGCGACAATAGGCATTAATGGTAACCAATGGTAAATGTTTTTATTTAAGTATTTACGCTATTATTTACACTATAACTAAGTAACTATAACTATATACTAACTACTATACTATAAGTAGAGACCAACTAGAATAGGGCTCAAGCAAACAGTCTGTATCCGCTTTCTTTTCACTTTGAAAAGTCAGTCAGTGAATTGGACCCTTTGGTCCTTACTAGTGAAATTTACGAAAACAGTTGTGGTTCTTGTTGAGGCTCACATGAACACTGCACTTCAAGCATTTGAAGACAGTCTGGCCTTTACATTTTGGGCATTTACAGTGTTGCCGCTCACTTTCAACCATTGACCTGTGACCCAAAGCATCTGAACACACCACCTGTGTTGGAACAGCCTTAGCTGAACCTCAGTGTTTCTTCTTTTGAAACTCCTTTTCAACAAACTGGCATTGGAGGAAGAATGTATTTGCTATCTCAACTGCTGTGGGAATGCAAACGTATGATGCAAATTCGCGACAATAGGCGGTAAGGGGTTAAAGCAGGTCTGGTCAGCGGGGGCATATCTTATGTTTAGTCTTTTTAAAATAAGAAACCTTACATCCACTATTATAAGTGCGTAGCTGAGGCTTTCCTCATTATCTTTGGCTTGCTTTCCCTCTGACTCTTATTAGCCCAGAACCAGAAATTGACGAGAGGCATCTTCCAGTTAAAAGGCCTCCTGTAGCCCAAGTCAATCAATACGGCGAGATGGATGCCACTGCTGATTCAGACACAAGTGATTTCCTTTGTTTGGATCCTTTACGAGCTTGTAGACTTCCACCAGCAGCCGCCTTCTTTACAAGTCCCAAATGTCAGCCACTTCATCACTGCCACCCTTTGATTACTTCTTCCTTATTAGTCCTTTATCCGGAAGGTCATAACTCCTCAGCCGAGTGTCATTATTTTGAGTGTGACATTAATGGAATCAATATTTTGACACCTTGCCTTCCCAATGCAGGTAATTGAAGTCGCAGGTATGGTGGGTAATCGAGTTGTGAGGGGAGATGATTGACAGGTAATAGGATAAGGACTATCCCAGCTCTGAGGCTCTGACATTGTCCCAGAGCCCATTCTGACATCATGGAAGAAGGAAATTCACTTGGTGCAGAGTTTGATCATATTTTCTTTGTTCTAACTTACTTCCAATTCTTACCATGTCTATGACAGGGTTTCAGCATTAGACTAACTTTAATTGGAATTATATATATATATATAAACAATGTTAAATGGTGTTTCATTATGCTCCTTAGGGGTTAGGAAAATTGTATTTATTTGTACATTTTCATTCAATCATTCATCATTCAACCATCAATCATTTATTATAGGCTTTAATTAATTAACCCAGTCATCATGTCATGTTAATGACCAATACATCTACTATATAGTTGATCTTAAGTTTTATTACACTGTATTAGCGACAAACTGCATGACTAGCAGATTAACTGTTGTTAAATTAATCTCCGTGCAATGTAGATACACTGGTGACTCACTAAACTGGTGAGTATTAGACAAATTGAAGTGGATCGGGTCGTGGCTTTGTTTGGACTGAATACTGTTGCTTCGTCGTTATCCGTGGCTCGCGCAGCACTTCGGGTGCATCCCCATGCAGCCAACAGACCGCCGGCCAAGTAATTACTAGACTTACTGTCAAAACAGAAGCGGGGAGCAGGAGAAGAGCAGGAAGACGGTGAGAAATAGAGAGCGAAAGCTTTAAGAGAAAGGGAAAAATAAAAATGAGAAAGGGCACGAACAAGGCTGACTGCTTCAGCTCGAGCAGCACTGAAATATTTCAGGTCCCACACACATACATTCACAGGCAGCCCAACTAACACCTTTACAGGTATAAGCTATGCCTTGATCATTGTAGGAACATAAAGAGCTCATACTGTCCTCCAGCTCCAAATCTTCCCAGGAAATCATCTCTAACGGCGACTTGCAGCAGGAGCTATTTCTCATTCGCGGTGCCCGTTAAACCTTGATATAAATGATTCATGGTGGACACTCGTTGACTTTATTTTAAAAAATGAGTGGGCGTGACCTGACATATTCATCATGCATTCATACCGCTGTAGATGCTATAATAAAGTGCATTGACCTTATTCGGATAGAATTCTAATATGTGCCTGGACAGTCAGCAGGAACATTTTACTCTTTTATTATATATGGACTTTGGTGTCAGTGAAAGACATTAATCAGTAGTCACCTTTCTGATGGTTTAAAAAAAAAAAGGACATTGAGGACTTTATTTCATATACATGAATTAAAAACATGTCATCTAGTCATGGATACAGTCATACACATCTGATTTCACTTCTCAGCAGCCTGAATCTAAATCACAACGACATCAGTTAAGTGCACATGTATGTATACAGTTAGGCTTTTACGCATGATGAGAGAATAACTATTGTTTGTTTCAGAGAAAGGATGAAAGTGGCTTGTGTTTAAAAGCATGTTGAGCAATTTAATGTATAATAGGCATTTTTAGGTCATTTTTGAGATGCTTTATGTTTCCATTAAGTCTTGTTCTGCAAAGGGCCTGATTTGTTTTTTTTTTTTGCTTCTTTCATTTTCCCTCGGTGGATTAATGTTGGCGGGATTTCTTCGCAAATTGCTGGAGAAACTGGCCTGAACAAATCCTCTGGTCATTGCTGTGCTTTTGCACCAGAGTCATATACTTTATTGGGCATCTTTTTTTTTTTTGACTCTATATATAATGAATTATTTCAGACTCCTTTTTGGTAACACCCGGAGGAGTTTCAGTTTTAGAGCAGCGTTCTGGCTAGTTCCCGCTGTACTTTTTGACTTCGAAACTTTGTTAATCACATTCTCTTTCAGCTGTGTGACTATGGCTGCTCTTATCTTGGTTTCCCAGTGTCGAGCTTAGTGTTATCTGAGCTCATGGTTATGCGGTTACACACGGACAGTGCTTACAGTCCAAGGCTACGGAGGGTTACGAGGCAGGCTGCGTCTCATACCTATATGCCTGAGTAATACACTTTCTGATTACGTACGGGTTAAACACATTTCTCAACTTCACTTTTTTTTTTTTTTTCCCCCGCTGTAAAACCCAAGATCTGTGTTTTAAGGAGACGTCTACCCCGAATGCAGAGCGAATTTATCAACTCGGACAAACGCCGTGAATTTTCATTTTGGCCCCTTCAGTTCCGAGGTTCTACGAGCCTCCTGTGTAAAAATAAATACTGTATTTCAAGTCTGAGCTTTTACGCTGGATCACTCATAGAGAAGGTTAAGGATACAAATGGGTAACTCATCAAAGACCCGGTGATTCCGCTTGGCAGTTAAGCACTCAGAGAGCACACATTTCACTGACTTTCCTCAGACTCGAGGTGGCCTTGACTGAGCTTATTCACAAGAGGGCGGGGAAAAAAAAAATCTTTCATGTGGAAGGCATATGTGCCGCTGTTGCCATCATTTCTTTCTCCGGGCCTCTCCAAAGCACAAAGTGTTTATGACCCCGATGGTCCAGAGGTCACGTTCAGACTTTTATTCCTTACTCTGTCATGTCGAATGCCCCTATCAGCTTTCCTTATCCCGCGCGTTTATATGACTGAGGCGGTTAAACAAAAACGTAGAGCGGCGCTGACCCTGACCTTTCACCCCGCACAAATGTACATACAAATGTCAACCCAATAACTAGCTCCCTCCTCAGAGCAAACGATTGCATAAACAGGAGCAGTTGCTGACAAGTAATTCATTGGCCACATCAGATAAGAAAGCAGGGAGGGGAAGGCAGAAGGCATAAAACAAGCTGGGGACTTATAAACTCGGGACTTTTAAAGGAGTAGACTACTTTTTTTTTTTCTTTAGTGGGGTTGTTTAAGGCACTTATGCATAGTCAGTGTGTTTACCTGCAGCAGATTTATGTTCTTTTGTTGTTAACTACCTGGAAAAACTCCATTCTAAAAAAATCTATATCAGTTTTGTTCCACCTCTTCACCTCGCCTTCAGACAGCGCTTTTCTGCAACTGCATTTTCTCAACCGTAGATCTTCTGTACGCCACACACCGTGTTACGCTGCAACAGCACTTTCTGACCCAAACAGCGGATCGGCAGCTTAATATGGTGCACAGTTGGGATTAAAGGGGCGGGGGTGGTGGCGTTTGTTTCCCCTTTTAAAAACCTTTGGATAACAGCATCGCGCTGTCTATATCTGCTGCGTTTCAAATATTAAGACGTAAATGTAATGCTAATCTACTGCAGATGTGGAAACAAGGCGGAAATTGAGAGATATATTTTTTTAATTTCCCCTTTTCTCACCCTCAGTTTACACGTGTGCTTGCTGCCAAATGATCATATTTCATGTCTTTGTATTGGGCTTTTTAAACGTATATGTGAAGGGCCATGCATATTCAGTTTAACTGTTTTCATGTTTCACTGTGAGTATGAGATGTCAGTGGGGCCTGAGCAGGGTACGAGTGTACTGCAGTACCTCTGGTGCACTGGCCTGCAGGCCAGAGGCATGAGGTCTCATTATTGGCTCAATCTAAATGGTTTCGTAAGTTGTCACATTAAAATTGATATTGTTCTGCATTTGGGTGGTAAATGATAGGCTCACCAACCCTAAAAGACAAGTGAGTCTAGCATTGGGAAACCTATAAAACGGGACTATGCTGCGTCATGGATGCATCACGCTGAATAAAATATGGAGAATCTATTGGTCTGACGTTTGAGCAGGAAGCAGCCATACAAAATACAATTAACAGAGCCACGTTGGTACAGAATGATTTTGTTCTTATAAATTATAAATCACTATTTTTCTTTGAGCATAGACAGCGAGGGCTTTTTAATATTTTATACAGGCTCACTGAAATCTACAAAGCTTAACCGTGAACCCCAGATGTTGGGCTAATCAGCAGTTTTTCTGTGGTAAACACATTCTAAATACTCAAAGAATAGCAGCATTTATATGGTTTGCAGAGTGGTCTAGCTTGATATAAACACAGCCAAAACGGTGCTGTTAGTTTTTGTTTCTCAATTCATATGACGCAGGCAGTATAACAGCGTATTTACTATCTAGGCTGTGAAGACAGCCTCGTTTAACTTTATTATATTAAACACATTTACTATGCATGGGCATATACTACAGTCACACCTGGCAGCTACTCAGCACATCCATATTTTCTACTTCCAGCCAAGTAGAAACTTTGCCATTTGTTGTGGGTGTTGATGATGTTCACTTCCCCTAACTATTATATTCCCAGCAAGCACATGTACAGTCATTGTTGTAGTGATATTGTGATGAGTTATGACTGCTACTAGATTCCTTTCACACACTGTTGAAGTAAATTTTGTCCTTTTGTGGTGCTGTGGTGGAAATCTGAAATCAGCCAACCTTGGGGAAAAAGATGGTATTATTGCACATGTAACAATTGCTGCCAAAAAACACAACCAAATGATCATCCACTTTGAAAACATGTGCGGGCCTTTTTAATGCATATATATTTACTAGTGAGAATTTGCAGTTAATGTGCTGCTTTCTTTTATTGACAAGTAAGTGGACCCCAGCTCATTGCACACATCATCTGAAGATAAATGGCCTTTGAAATATTTCAGAAGACACAACAGTTTACATGCAGCTTTTTGTGCTTCTTTGCACATATAGTAGATTGACAAAATGATGGATTTTCCCCTCCGGCAAGCGGTCTATTCTAGGAGGTGGCAGCAGCGCTCGGAGGCTTTGCCGCTTTCCGTTTCGCTTCAGTCTTTCCACGCTCCATCCATTCATCCATCCATACTGTATTTCTGCTTGAGTGCATCCCTGTGTTTCATCTGTAACTAATGTGTGTCAGTCATCTTGGCCAAATTTAGTATAATAAAAGCAACGCTGTGATGAAAAGTCTAAACTTAAGATCTAAAAGCAACAATATCCAAGTCAAATGCCAAATTAAAGCAAATGTCAAGCAGAAAGAGAAAAGTGCTCGGTGGTCTGTTTGTCTTCTGGAACATGTGGGTCCTATAGTCCGTTGGGAACTGTAACATACACATCACCTCTGACACGGCTGCTTTACTTTGTCCAAATGCTTTCCCCAAATGTCTCAAACCAAGATGTGCGCGCTTTCATCTCTGTATATAACGTATGTGCGCGGCGTTGCCGGTACCCAGCTAGCCGAGTTGCATCAGCCCACACACACGGGCCTGATCGCAGATGCTGAAATGCAAACTCTCAGCCCAGCGGCGTGTAGCCTGGGCGGGCCGAGTCAGCAGAGTCTCGGCCGAGAGATACGGCTGGAATATACCTCAGGTTCCGCAAGCCACAACTCAACCGGGATAGCCCGGCTAGAGGAGGAAAAGAGGAATGTCACGGAAATAACTCCTGTGCCCAAGGACAGTAAAGTCAGTATTCGTGAACATGCATCACTCTCCTCTAAAGCCAGAAGTCATAGACCGATCCCTCAGTCAGTGATGTAACTGGGATGTAAAATCCGGAGCTGCCCCATAGACAATGAATAGGGCTTTGGCTTTATGGGGACATAAAATGTTTGTGTTAGCTCTTACACCCAAATGAGGTTTATATTCTAGCATTGCTAGAAGGTACGGACCGGAATTTAAACCTCATACGGGTGCAATAGCTCATACCCACATTTTATGGCCTCATAAATCCTCCTTTATCACATTATGCACTGTCCAAAAAAATATAAGCATAACGGCACGCACAAAAAGTGAGCAGAAACTTCAGGGCTGCAAAGTCAAGCGATAGGAACTATTAAATAAGAGAACAGGCATACCTTTTCTAATTAGGAATATGTTGTTTATATATGCTAGGGGCTTTGCTGCTGGTGCTTGACTGGAGATAATCACAAACGGAGCAGTCCTGCAGGTTATGAAGTTCTTTCCAACACTGTCTTGAGCCATGTAGAAAATGAATACAAAAAAAATGCATCTGCATGCGCAAAACATTCAAGCACAGGTCTACCTCTTGTCAATCGAGTTTGCCCAGAAGCACCTGATAATGGAGTCACAGGGTAACTGTATGTAACTGGGAATTGGCAGCGAAGTCACCAACGCAGTCAATTCACACAACATTCATAAAGATACACGGGTGGTCACAGAGGCAAAGATGTAAAAGTCTGAAGAGTCACTAAATCCAGCAGCAACCTCACTCCCATAGGGAATGACTTAATGACTTGCCCTTATGTTGTTGTCCCGCCCAACCAGCTAATCTGTAGCTAACGTAGCCTCACAACGGACTTATAAAATAGAGATAAAAACACCATTAGATCTTGTGCAATAATACATATTTAATGCTGATTCATGGTTCACCTATAATTGTAGTTGCACAATAATATATATATATATATATATATATATATATATATATATATATATATATATATATATATATATATTACCTCTGTGTATTAACTATATACATATGTAATGCTTTTATATCGATCCATCCATCCTCAACTTTGTATAGTTTACATATTTCTATATATTTTATTTTTATTCTTTCTTTACATTGATGCTCTTTGTTTTTACAATTGTGGGCTAGGGTTGGAGCTATGTTGTAACTAGAAGTAAATTCCCTTTGGGATGATTAAAGTAATTCTGATTATGATAAAATGGTGCAAAAATCAAAATGAGCAGGATAGGTCTCAACCAAACTTCCCATGCTGCATTCACTCATAGCCATTTAAACTACTCCCCATGTAAATAGTTATAGACATGTAAACATCATGTGTATTCTCCCTTTAAAAGTTATAGACATGTAAACATTCCATTTACATCAACTATACCTAAAAACATGGATATATCCAAGGGCTCGTGAAGAAAATTACCCCGGGAGTTAGATATAAAAGAATCCTGTGGTTCAGCACACTAATGTCTTTAAAGAGCGGTGGGTATTGGATCTATCTCATGACCTTTCCGCTGTCATCCTTTCTTTATTCTGGGCTGGATAAAGAGAAGTACCATGAAGAGAATTTATAAAAGCAATGCTTGAAATTCTTCCCACGCCAATAATTAACATCTTCATGTTTTAGCCTTTACTAATGTGTTCTCCAGTGTCCTGGCTTTATCCGCTCTTTTCTGAAAGCTAGTGATGTTGTGCGGCCTTGTAGTATTAAGTAACATCTTGTACTGTCTGAGAAGAACATGACCCCACCCAAGAGTGCAGTAGGTTGGCTCTATGGGTGAAAATGGAGACACAGCTACCATTGAGTTCCATTCTTTAAAAAAAGGCTATACGGCTCTGTGAAAGAGACCGTAAATGTCTCTTGGCCTGTTTACCTGCAGGTAAATGCACCCACAAAACAATGAGGATGAGGTGAGCAAGTGGAACGCTCAGGTTTTAGGAGAATGTATGAACTCATGTTCCCTGTAAGGCCCCCTAGAAAAAAAAGGATCTACTAAATGGCTTGTTTGTTCTACAAAGAAAAAGCAGGTGCTGACATGCTACTGCATCTCCATGACTAATTAAGGCTGTTTTCATACCTGCTCTTTTCAGTCCAGTTAAACTGAACTGCGGTTCTTTTCCCCCCTTGGTGTGGGTTGTTTGGCCAGGTGTGAACCGAAAAAAAAAGCTGTACCCGAGACGCTTTGAGGAGCTGGTCTGTGTCCGGTCCCAAATGAACTCTGGCACGGTCAATTTATGGTGGAAGCATGATCTGACCCCGATCCGACCCGACTACTAGGAGCATTCTGCAGGTTTAAACGAAAACGGCTCCATTAGCCAGGTGAGTTTTGCATTATGGGACGCAGATGAGCACATTCAACAGTTGCTAACAGCCACCTGGAGAATGAATCAGTGTCAGACCTGGTACTAGAACAATGTAGAATGTTATATTTAGCCAGTGGATCAGGATTAAGGACCTTCTTGCCGTGTTTATGCACTTGCTCCCGCCTCCGACACACATCTGACCAATCATTGAAGTGAACACTCTCACATGACCTGAAAAATAGAAAGAACCAAGGGGAAAATCGTACCAAGTTCACCAACTCATCAACTGATTCAGGCCAGATCAAACAAGATGTAGATATGAAAAAAAAAGTCATTTGACTTGATTTTAGACTTTAAAATCTAAAACTATAAAGGTTACAATGAAGTGTTTTGTAATGATGTACTAGTACTCATGTTTTATTACTCCTATGATGGTACAGGATATACACAAATAAGCCTTGGGGCTTCAGACTATTCCTTTTTTTCCATTATTATCTGATACATTTTGTTGTACACATGGTTTTGTTTGGTTTTTAAACTGAAATAAAGCATTCATTCACTTATACATTGAAAAGTGCTGCATGGCCACTTTTCTCTTTTAGCTTGTGGGATGCTGGAGGAAAGGGAATTTCTGTTGTCGCATACTTTCCCCCCCATCATTTCTGTTTTCAACATGATTTTGCTGATCTGTCTCTTCTGCACTTTTGTTGTATCCATCCTTCAGGCGTGAATATGTAGAACTTATTTATTTGAAGGGTAACATTGCCGAACATAAGCGCGCGCTCTTTCTTGCATGTAACTCATCACTCAGGTTTCAGGTGCACAACGGCTGCCGTTCCATTCCACAAATACCTTTATCGTTTTCAGTGAAACAAACAGCATAGCTGCTCTGCGGTCTGCTGTGGAATCGTGCGATTTCCATGAAACCTCCCGCTCCGCTAGCGTGCGGACGGAACCGGTTGTGTGGCTCTAAATTAGATAATGTCGCAAGACACAAGCAGTAAAGAGCTAAAAGGACCAAAAAAAGACAGCACCCTTGCTATTATCACTGTGGTGCGCGGGTCATTTTCAGACCCATCTAGGGCCTCGTGTGACCAGATTCCTCCTCCCAACGCCCACAAACACTGGCGCTGCAGTGACAGCCACTCCGCCGCGCTTTCATGTGGCGAGGAATTACCATCGTACCAGCCTCGAGTGCATCCTCCGCTGCTCTGAATGACCCTTGTGGATTTCTAATAAATGAAGAGAAGAGAGGCTGTTAGAAGCCACAAAGGCCTCGGCTTGGACTGCTATCAAACAGTTAAGTCATTATCAAATGCCTTTTGTTTAGAGTGACATGCTTTAGGGTGGAGCTTAGCCCATCTATTGTCCCGGCATCAGTAAATGCTCGCAGTGCTTACTAATGAACAGTAATCCCCCCACATCCTTCCTACCACTGCATAATTGGCTAATTTATTAGTGGAGTGTGATAGCTAACCTAACTGAGAGCTTAAAAAGAAAAAAAAACTGTGAACTAATGATTGCTTTAATCCTCTCGCAGAACTTTTCTGCGACATATCTATATATATGAGGTTGACACAGTATATGAATATTTTGAACCCAAACTCAAAGCTCAAAAGCCTGAGCTTCTCCATTTCATAACAGGAGCGAGGAGTAATTTCTGCTATTGAAGATGTATGTGTTCGCTTCTTTGTTCTCCTGACCAAAGGGAATGGAGAGTAGTAATAGTAAAGAAAGTCTAGCTAGCATTTTGATTCGTCTTTAAAAAAAAAAAAATAAGATAGTTTTTGGACATCTTCTAAAGGTCAGCCCAGTGAGGTCCAATATTTGAAAAACAGATCACGGTGATCATGAAGAACAGAAAGTGGCATTTTCCACCAATGAAACAGTTTTCTATTCAACATTAGATGGCATTAACATATGTGTTTCTTATTCCACACAACTCCAAAGGGTTCAACTGCGGAATTTCCCCAGTTAATTTATGTGGAGAATGCGGGGCAGCGTATCAAGGAGTGCTCATATTTCTCATTTTATTTTTAAATTAGGAGAGAAGCATCAAAACTAAGCGATGAGCGTTTGAAACAATCCTTCTCTTTTCTCGGTCAGAAGCTTCTCAACAGCGTACGCTTCCCCAACGGATTCGGTTTTCAAGCCGTTTGACGTATTCTCTTCGAATATTCAAAGAGGCGCATTTCAGTGATATGGAAAGTGTAATTTGAGCTAGCAAACGGTTGGGTGCGTGCACTTCTGTTTTGTTAGAAAGCACGCGGTTCATTATTGTGGGCTAAGAGAAGGCAGAAAAAGGACTTGTCAACATCTCGCAATTACGTTTAAAATGGGAACGGCTTCTTTGAGTGTGCACATGGGTTGGAGTGTAGCTTAATGATCATCTACACATTTGCTGACAATTAATTGATGATGCTTTAGCTCCCGCGGGGTGCTCTTTCCGCTCCGCTGCTTGTGCTTGTGAAAATATTGATCTGGCAGCAATTACATTTTTTGATCTTTACATATCTTTGCAGAAGCCTCCCTCTCCCAATGTCCTCTCCACTTGTCTTTTTTTTCTCCCCTTCTCTCTCTCAAGAAGGCTGATAATGAGCTCTCATTGGCGTTGGAAGCTCATCAATACCTCGTCACCATCAAGAGAGAGGGAGCATGTCATTGATTAGATTCTCACCCGCTGTAACCAAGGAGACCCCCTGACTCTGTTTGTTTCCCTCTCCCTGGCTGGACGTTAATGAGGCAGCGGAAGGCGGCAGGGTTTTTGCTGACTCCATTCCCGTTCAGACGATTTGAACAAGCCTTATAATTGCTAATTTGCCTCTCCACACATCCAGCGAGATGCTGTCGAGACATACCGGCAGGAATAAGCGCGCCCCTTAATATCTCTTCAAAGCAACAAGAGAAAGCCTGCGGGGAAGAAGATGACATTTACCTTTTTAAAAAAATTAAGATTCACAAACAAGATCAAACTAAGTAAATGTCGCAGGCGCGAGTCCCAGAAGCAGCCAGAAAGTACCGATTGTTTATTTTGTCTTTATCAAATATTCCTTCTCTACATTTCCCCAAACAGACGCTGAAAAATGGGCAAAGCCTCCAAGTAAACATCTTAATTTTGCATAGGATACACAAAGCTATCAACAGCTGCATGAGCAACAAGAGTGGATCTCTGTGTGAGGGGATTATAGACAATAGAGGGCTGCTGGGTGTTTAGACAAATCTAACAGTTCCTAAATGAAATTAGAGAAACGAGGAACAGCCATGGTAATGTGATGATTGAATATTTTTTAATTTTATTCACAAAGTGATCACTGTAGGGCGCCATGAACACAACATTCATGTTTTTGTCAGCTGACTCATGTAATCACTGACACGTTTAAAACACACAAGTTGAAGAAATCTGAGAGCAAACAACATCAAAACTGAACTGCTGATGAATCATGCAGCAACTGTATTAACGTGTTTTTTTTTTTATTATTTTACAAAAAGTCCATTGACAACTTTTGAGTACCCACAAACAAAACTTCTTCAAAGATGTGGATTCTCTTTATATCACACTCCAGCTGACAGGAAGCTCCACTGGAATCCGCATGAAGTGAATTATCATCCACATCATCGATTTTACCCAAAAATCAATTTGGCGTTCGCCATGAGGTAAAAGTTAACCAAAATTTCTAGAATGCAGTTGGTGAAAAATCTTAAGGTTTTAATCCTACAGTCATACCTACAAGATCAGGATTCAGCTCTCAGCTTGTGTGTTTTTAGAGCTGCAATTGTCTTATTTTGTCATCAAAGTTCTAAATTTCCATATATCACAACTGATTCCACTTAGTTCAATGGAATTTTTGATTCATAGGACGAGTTAATCGTCTGGAGAACAGGACTGTGTGTACAAATTAGAAGCCAAAGTGTCCTAAAGCTGAGTCACACTTTACCCATTCTTTGCCTCAAAATGAACAATGTTTTTTTCCTGACAAAAACAAGACAAAGTCAATGTCCTTAACCACGGACTGTAATGAAATAAAGATTTTCTCATTTTTTGTTGATGAAAAGAGACAAGACGAAATCTACCATATTAAATAAAAACTAAAATAAAAATGTCTGTCTTTTTTCATCACAGTCTTTAAATTACAATCAAACGCCTTCACTAGATGGGTGTCCTTTGTTTCTCATGCATCTGAGTGAGGAGCATCCACCTGTGCTGTCGGCACTAAATGCGGCGATGTGTGCTACTTCATCACAAGAAACTAGTCTCTGCTACTGTTTTAACCTGCTGGGTTACACATTTTTTAGCATGTAACATTCCGCTCGGTCCCGTGACTCCAGTGGTGTCACTTCAAAACATGTCTGTGTGTCTCTTTGAAGGAAACAAAGGTTCCTAACAATAATTTCTATTGTTACAGATACCTGCCTAGATTAATTTTGATTAACATTATCATCAACCTGCTGTCAAAGACTAAAGAAAGACTGACTAAAGCTAGACTAAAATGCCAGGACTAATATGGACTTTTGACGCAAGACTAAAACTAAATTGAAAAATTAACACCAACTCGCACATGTTGCCCTGCAGTCGCGTCGTTTCCTCTTGCCCTTTCTTACCCCAGTCAGACAGGAACCGATCAGCATATTTTCGCACCTTCCCTGCTCCCTCCTTCCCCACCCTCACCAACCACCTCCATCTGCATTTCTACGTGTATGTCTTATTTATCCATTCCTCTCAGATAAGGTCTCGGGAGATGAGAGACATCTGCTGCACGCACTTTGAAGATGCTTCACGTTGCTCAATTACGTGCGGGGCCGAGGTCTAGTTTGCATTCAGTGGCATGGAGAGTGCATCGCTAACAGGTGGTGGGAGAGAACATGCATGGCAGGCCGTTTGATAAATAAAATATATTATGGTAATGCCACTGAGGAGAGGGAGTAATGTGACTATTGCTAAATTGGCTGGCTCCTCTATCACGGCCGGATAGTAGACGAGGTGTGAGGAGGAGGAAGCTGGAGACACACACACACACACACACACACACACACACACCGAAACATAAATGCTGTGCAACATCTAAACGTGTGACTACTTCTACACTAAGCACATTTGCATACATGTCTGAATCCATATTCAAGCGTGCTTATTTGTGAAAATGAATGCAAATGAACCGAAATGACTGGCAGCAAAACCACCAATATTATCTTTACTGGTGCTGGCAGATGGACTGTAGCTTCTTCTCTGGGCGTATCCCATTCCTTTTCTCATACTCCAACGCCTTAGTCAGACGTTGGACAGGGAAGTCTACCATCCAGCCAAATGAAAAATGTGCATTTAATGAGAAACGAAGGGGGCTGACGGTAGGGGGTAGATTAAACCAAACTCCTCCAAATCTGTTACACATTCCAGTAACGGCGACACACATGCCGGCAACGCATTTAGACACATTCGGGGAAACAAATGAGCACATGTGGCACAGCGCCACCCACACTTAAATATCCTTCGAAAATGTGCACACACACCGAAATCATGCGGGGATCCGGGGGTCAAAGGTCTTCAGACTGGAGGGCATCTCTGAAAAATGAGAGGCTGGCAATTCATCATGTGTTTGATCTCCTGTCAGACGCTATCAGTCTTGTGTCAAATCTGGCAAAGCTGAAACCGATTTGTTTACAGGTTTATTGAATGGGTATTGGATTGCCATTTAAAACAAAACAAAAAAAAACAATCGGAATCAATTATAAGTGCAATACTGATTCAGTCCTGCCAGCAATTGGTGTTTATAATCGTGTATATATGCAAGTAAAAGTAAATTTGCCGAACAGACTCTCAAAAACTTCTCAGATGCTCGTTGTATATCCGTGTAATTTAAAACATTTTCTTGCTAAAATGCTTCTTTATATCCTCTGGCTTCATTCTGCCAGTGCGGTTATTCGCTGCAGGATCTCAGGGCGACACTGGCATTTTTTGGACTTGTCAATCACAGCCCTAATGAGGAGGGCACGGTGAGGTCGGGATGAGGTTAATAAATTACAAACAAACAAGAGAGAAGAAGGCCCTCTGTTCTGCCATGATACCTGCCTGCTAGGGGGAATCAAGCCCAGATGTGTTATGGGTAACTCCCGGTGAACGCGGCGACATCGGGGGGGTCACGCTGGGGCAGCTCCATACACTCCTCATTGCACACAGCTGCGCTTGCCATCCTGAAACACCCCCCCTCTACACACCCCTCACCTTTGACCCGCGTGGTACACCTTTGGGTAGGAATGCCGGGTGATTGGCTACTTCGCTCCCCTTTTCATTTCCTGTCGCTTCAGTTTTCACTTACAGCTTCGCGAGTCTCCTGACGGCCCCCCCCCCCTGCTCGAAGCCTTAAAGGGATTTTCTCAGCTATCAAGGAAGAGCCCGCAGCTTAAATATGAATTATGGATGGATTTTAGACTAACAGTAAATCAATAATGCCTGCTTGGGAATGCATTATACTCGGCGCAACTCGTTATTCAATAAGCAATAAAGGCACCCTAATCCTAATATTTACGTGTTAGGACATAGTTAACCGCCCTGACCCGGTTTGATTTTGAAATGAAAGGTCACGTATGGTTCAATAATGTACCACAGGGGGAAAGAATACAATTACATTTCAAGGATTTCCAATGTGGCAACGTGAGATATGGTCTTTGGTACCGCAGAACAAGTGTTGCTGTTTCGTAGCTCGACCAAATTACAGCATGTTGTATCCCTTGGCACGGGCGGATTCATTAGTCATCTTTGTTGTAGTTTTGGCAACTTTACAACACACACTTGAACTTCATTGAACTCGGCGCAATAACAAAAGAACTGCTATGAATCAAGGCAAGAGGTAGATTTTTATGGCGCTCAAGGACAAAACGGTAGTCTAGCCATGGGTATGTTATGAACCCTCTTTCAGCTCACCCCAACATTTCTTTCCTGTTTTGATGAGCTTGAATGTATTTTTTAGAAAAAACAAAAAGGAGAGTGCAGAAACCTTGTTGAGCATCTGGTTTCCAATGAGCCGATCTCTTTAAGGAGCAAGGCTGTAATTGAAGCAGATCGAGTAGCAATATTACATAGATGATTAAAAAAAAGGGCCTGTTTTGAGGGTTGTTGTGAGAGATCCCTCTGCTTCGACGCATTTCTTTTCCATCTCCTTGCCCACGGCTTCGAAACCTGACTTGAATCTGAGATCGGAGCCTCTGTGATAGCCCCCCCCCCCCGTGTTTTAACAAATCGCAAAACGCCAAGCGGAACCTGACAAAACGTCGGGTTCATGTGAGTGAAAAGGTCCACATGCTCATGTGTCAGAAAGGCTGTTTGAGATTTCCTCGAAACTCTGTTAAATTATGTAATCCAAATGGAATGTAACGAGTCGCCTTAAAGCTTTTCCCCCTCGGAGACGAAATAAAAATAACTTCAACAAACCCCTCTTCATTACAAACTCTACTCCTTAAGGGGAAATGAAAGCACGGGGATTTGGACTGCTACGGATGATGGATGGGACCCGTGGTGTAGATGAGGTGAGACGTGAGATGCTGTTCGCTCCCTTTTATTTTTTAACCTCTTTTGAGACCAAATGAAGACAAAGGAGAGACGCATTTGAACTCTCGTGCCTTTGTGTTCCGTCTCCTCTGGGGTTTGGGCTGTGTTGTCTTTCAGATGCCTGGGACAAATCCATTAGCTCTGCTGTTCTGCTACTGCAGGCGTCACCTCAGTCAGCTGTCACTCCGGCGGCGAGTAAGAGAGAGGGAGAGCGAGATGAACAAAGACACGGAGACAGAGAGGTGACATGAGCCAAGTCCTAATAAATCAATGCACAGAGTTGCTAAAACTGTCCACTTATTGGCTACAAGATTTACATTTAATAGCAGCAGGTAATCTGAAATCAATCAACGAATGAATGCACAATGTAATAAAGTAAGATTTAAAAAAAAAAAGTGCTTATTCAATATCAGCTTTTGAAAGGTTTCTACCTGATATTCGCCAAGTCTAAACATTTCCGTGCCATAAAATTGCAAATTCAATGATACTTAATTCTCGTTTGATTGGAAAAAGTCTCTGCGTTGACATTTAAATGCTCCACTGAAACCGTGACTGAAACGAAAGAAAATGATTTCAGGTCGGCTTGTTATTTAATGTACAGTAGATAATCCCCCTGCACTGGAAACCGCTGGGATCTGCTGTAGTGGAGCCTCTTTATTGTTTCTCTTTATTAAATTAGTTGTTGCTTAAATAGAAGGTTTTGTGCATGAGTTGCTACTTTTTTTTTTTTTGCTAGATGACAGGGATTGAGAGAAGTGAAGCAGGACACGTTAACCCAGAATTCTATAGAGGGAGCTACTTGTTTGGTGTTTTTACCAGGGGACAATTCACCATCAGGTTCGCTGTACTGCATCAAGGGAATAAAAACGGGCTCTTTTCAGCTATTAAATGGCAACATCACCCAACATAGAGTCAGTATCATCCTGTGTAGTGGTCTAATCCTTATCATGACCTCACGGGTAGTCCAATGGTATATTAGTAGTAAAATAAATGTGAAGGATATGTAGTGGCAGATGTGGGGGCCCAAGGCAAAGGTATGTACAGGGCCCCCCTCATGTGATTAAAGGTATGAGGATGTAAAGTAAATTAAAGGAGAAAAATAACGTTCATTTTAAACTCTTCTTTACTCCAAAATGAAGATGGAAAGCTAGTGGTCACAATGGAACCCAGCAGAGAATAAGAGTTCAGACAACACAGTTCAGTTCAGACACTACTCCTACTACGACCACTGGTGGGGTGGCCCCAGGCAGCCGCCTACCTAAGTCTCTATGTTAAGGCCGCCTATGAGGATGTGCTTTATGCAGAAAAGGCCACACACATTTTTCAGTCCAGTGACTCCTTGCAGACGTTAGTGATTTGACATTTTACAGAGAACCGGGGTGTTGCGATAGAATTCCTAGGCGCTACATTATGCTATTACGGTTAATGTAGCCTGTACTTTTCTTGTAAACCCACAGCTGTATGAATGATGTAGAGCTGTAAAAACATAACAATTGTCTCCACTTAGGAGGAAAAATGTAGCCAGTGAGTAGATGCCTTGTTGTCGTCCAATGTGATATGAAGGGGGGAAATAACCCTCTTTAAGGAAATAACACGATTGTCATCGGGTTTAAGTAAATATAACCTTGTTGTCATTGTGCCATCCTATGCGATACAGAGGCAGGCCGCTCATTCCAAGCCTGTTGTGGTGGTCCCGGTATGGTAATGAATGGGACATGTCAAAAAGGGAAGAACAAAGGAAGTATTGGAGACATCAACAGGAAATTCTCATCATTGCAGTTCACCCCCCCCTCCTCCCCGCCTTCCAAATAAGGAAGTTGGTGATAGTGAAGTGTCAAAAGGTTTGGAATGAATGTGATGCAGGAAAGACACATCAATAATACCTTTTCTTGTTGGTGTGAAATCTCTGTGCTTTGGATTATTAGCCTAATGTTCTAATGGTCTAAATAGTCCAAATTATTCATTTCTACTGCAATATAGTATATATATATAGTTGAATGTCCATTTTAACGCATTGAAGCTTATGAGCCTTTAAGTCTATGACTGTGATTTTATACTCATAATAAAAATCTAAATGTTACTCATACAGCTTTTTTTAAAAATTTCTAATTACGTGACGTCATCAACTTCCTCTCGAGAACATGAACAAACCCTCCGAAAATAAAATGTCTCAAAAAAGAGACTAGAGTCTATTTAACTATTCGACTCACTAGAATAATCCCCCAAAAAGAACTTTGTACATGGGATGAAGAGGTTTTTGTTTGTGGGCAGATTTGTACTATAATAGCCATGAAACTGCTATTTATTGCAAAGAAAATAGTACAAAATGGAAAAATAGATGCATAACTTGATTGATAGACTAAAATTATATAATTATATGCATGAAATCTTTGAATAAAATCCAGGCTTGTATAAAATGACAGTCATAGACTGTACTTACTATATTGTTAGGCTTAAATGGGTTAATTCATTGTAGGATTGGAATATTCTAATGATTCCAAACAAAAAAAATGAAACATGAGATATTACATAACGCTGACAAGTGCCAAAAAACGTGATCGGCAAATAAACGAACAAAAAAAAAAATGTGGTGCATGGAAAAAATGGTAATTGCAAATATCATATTTGTGTTTGACTCAGGCGGCGGGCTGCACCACATGTTTAACTCAGATATCACAACAAACTGTCCCTGACGCAGGAAACCCCACCCGGCTGGCACCCCGACATTCAACAAACACGAAAATACCACTTGACCCAGGTACGAGTGGAAAGATCCCCTCTGAAAGCGCCGCGGCACGTCTGCCGCCGGCGGAGGAGAGCGACGCGTCCACCTCTCTGCCTCTACATGTGCGGTAAACTCCGTGACAGTTGCAGATAGATTGTGAGTTAATATTTACTCTGCATTATGGCTTTGTAGCTGGCAGATATAATATTTTCTTTGCGCTGCCGCTGAAACCGCTGCTCTTTGAGGGAATTCCAGCTGTATCGAGCGCCGCGCCGTGCCAGCTGGTCGTTTAAAATAAAAATGAACAACACTTCGAGACACCTTTAATTAAACAATTGTAAAACAAACGGGAGTTTAAACCGGATCCTGGGAAATACAGTAGGTAAATAATTCTTGATGAACAGTTAATTTGTCATATATAACCGTTTCCCCCTGTGCCTTTTATAAACTAGCCAGTGAGTTATTGACTTTGTTCAGCGGGGTATATATTTTTCTAAGCCTATGTTTTCCTTCACAATTACTATGTAGTATATATTTTTTGAATGAATTCCAGTGTGCCATTAGCTCGAAAAAGACAAAATCATCTGTTTTATTTCTCAAATCCAACGATCGTTAAAGGACCAGACAGTTTTCTCTCCTTCACAGGCCTGAGCTACAACAATATGCAAACAGGAATAATCTTATCTGATTGTCGCCTACTTTGCAGCACTTTGATCCAGGGGTCAAGGGTCACATTCGGGCTGTGGAGACAATAACAACGTTTTTCTCGCGACGCCATTTTCAAAGAGTCGTGTTTTTATCCCTCTCCCCCCTGAAATCTAATCATACTGACCTGAGAATGGCCTCTCGGTTTAGTCTTAATAAATCTACCGCTTAAATGATTGAAACAGGAGAAAGTAATATGTTATCAACTTAAACTGCCGGTAATGGAGAGTCCGCGGCATCCCACGATGGCTGGAATGATTACATACTTTTCTGCAATTAATTTTAATTTATTGTACATACATGCCATTGGCAGAGCGGTCTGTGAGAATAAAGAAAGCTCTTTCTCAGTCATCAGCGTAATGGAAGCGGGCCGATGGAGTTACCAGAGTGGCTATAATCAGGAAGAAATTCAATTATTTACCATCTGTCATCAAAATGTTCTTGTTCTAGTTGAGTGCTTAAGCAGACTGAAATTATAACGTGGATTTGGTATGATTTGCTAAATCCAATCCAAGGTTTTTACTCTTTAAAACATTAAAATAGCTCTAAGAAATAGATTGCAGCAGAACCTGCTATATTTCTCATAATCGCTTTTCAGCGTTCCCTAACTTTAAAGGGTTTTCCTCGCACAAGAAGTCGTGAAATATCCTTTTTTTTTTTTTGTGGAATAATAAGATTCCTTTCCCCACACCAGTGATTTCACTCTACCCCGCTCACTCAAGCTGATTTGCACACCGACATTGTGTTTTCTCTGTATGTTTCTTCAGAAAAAAAAAAAAAAAAGAAGAAGACTCATGTTTCATTCAGCGGTGCTGTATCTGCCGACATGGTCCTCTGCATTACCCTCGCTCATCTCCCCCAAAACCAAGAATTCGCTACGTCGAATACGCTGCAGCCGCGCCGATCTGTATGCTCTGTGCTCCATCCTGTCACAGATAAGGTTTTTAGTATGAGTTTTGTAACATTGCGTGTTATCTCTGGTGCCATAACTCTGGCGTCCGGTGTTTTCCTTTCGGAGCGCGGGTCCAGATACGGCGTGTCGAGGTAATCACAATACAACCGTCCCCGGTGATTGATACTTCCCCGCAAAGCCTTCTGGGATGCCGTGTTTTCACAGAAGGAAAAGAAAGGGTGAACAGTTTTGTTTCTCCAAATGAAAAACAAATGGAACTGGATGGAAAAAAAAAAAAAATCACGGAGGGATGGAAAGGGATCACTACTTTCGTGGCTCCGTGTCAACCGCAAGGTCACATACCAGAAATCAGGATCCCCCACAGTGGAACGAGCGTTTTGTTTCGACAGCAGCACATTTCTGTGCTGTCAGTGTTGCCATAATCATGGAAATTGGCCAGAAGCAAAAAAAAAAAAAAAAAAATGCTTCAGTGGGTCCCGCTGGCAAACGGCGCCCTCAATATAAACCCGGCTTTGCCAGACATTTCCAAGTTATTTTTTAAAATTCAGAGAAAGTATGAAAAAAAAAAAAAGCCAAGGAGTACACAGAGTATGACAAACCCCCAAATCCATGACATCCAACAATGCCTTGTAGCATAATGTGACTTTGGGTTGAAACCCAACCACAATAACTTGCCTTTCTGTGGCATTTTTCATTGTTCCCAAGAGACATTAGGCCAATTACCTCGTTAAGTAATGTGTCTCCTTAACTGATTGGTCTGGAGAGCGAGAGACAGTATAAGAGAGTGGGAGAAAAAGGGGGAAAAGAGACAAGTCAGAAAGAGAGAGAGGGGAGGTGCAGAGGGTGAGAGCGAAGGGATGTGAGTGTTTTGTTGTATAATGAGTTAGCTATGGGCTCTTTTTCAAAGTATCCAAAACAGCATTCAATAGCTACCAGATGGCTGAGGGGAAAATATAGTGAGGGAGCTTGATTACCTCTAAGCATTTTTTTTCTCTTACTTACGCTGAAGCTGTGATGACCTTACCAACATGGAGGCTGTATTCCTTCCACGACATAAAAAAGCGGGAGCACGAGAGCAGTAAAGAGCGTCATCACGCACTTCACATCAGTAATAAATTGAAAGAAACACCATAAATATGTAGTCTTGTGATCCTTTAAAGCCAGCGCAGTAATATGCTTTGAGTAATACCATCTCAGTGAGTGAGTTAACATCATTGTCCTGCAGTTGAATGTGCTTTTAATACATTGTATAATTCCAGGCTTCTAAAGTGCCCCATTGAGTGAGATAAAAACCTCCTCAACCTCCAGCGTCACTTCTTTGTCTTCTTAATATGCAGAGTAATGGAGGCGAGGGCTGTTTTCATCCCAGCGCTTTTGTGGAAGTGTTGAAGCATTGACGGCGTTAAAGGGGTAATTTCCACTTCCTCCCGGAGAGAGCCTGTGCGAGCCAATGGACGGGGCTCGGAGCAATGAGGTCATCGGTCAGAAAAGGCCATAGGGATCTCCTGGGCGTCTCATATATGTCATCGCGGGTCCTGTAAACCCGAACGCCGGTGATAGACGGCCGCTATGCAGCCATGAAATTGTTTTAAAGGAAGTGCTGAGTCAAGACCGCGCCACGCAGCTGGTATAACTCGACAACAACAGCGTTCCAGTCTGAAATATGTAGAAGAGTATGTACTAGGAAAGTAATTTTTTCTAAGGGGGGATTACATGCCAAATTTCTCAAAGAAAAAAAAATTACACCACTACAACTGATTTGATCAAACATGTGGACCCTCCAAATTGTGTCGAAATTACCCAGAGTGCCTTGCTGTCTGGTCACAGCAGCTGCTATGTGGCGCTCCAGTTGCTGCTGGCTGCCAGGCAGCCGGTGTCAAGGAGTCTGACTCCTACCTCCGTGTTACAAACACCAGTCAATTACCCCAATTAATCTGGCTGGAGAAACGGGATCGAGATGGAGATTGTTTTGGTTGAGTCAAAATAAACACAGACCCCTTCCCTTTAGCATCGCACACATTACTGTTAATGAGTACAGGCCGCCGCATTCTTTTTTCTTTTTTTTTTTCTCCCCCTTTTTCCTTTTTTACCATTTTAGGATAAACGCGCACATTTAGAAGATGGAGATCATGTCACGCATTATGTGCTGGCAAGATGTGTGCAGGGCTTGTTTAGACTCTCAGTCTCTAGCTCTCTTCTGGCATTATCAACTGCAGACAAACGGGTGAAGACAGACTTTCAGAACGACTTGGTTACAGATGGCGAGGATCATATCTTCAAAGGGGACAGAAATACAGTTTGGTTTGATGCGTGGCACATTTTTTCTTTTTTATTTTTAGTTTTTTAAGAGAACTGCGTGTTTCAAATCATCCCGCATGTGAGAATCTAGCGCTGTAAAAACGGACATAAAAGCGGTTTCGGGAGGGCGGATGACGGATACGCGAGGCGTTCGGTAGAGGAACATTTCACGGGCCTCCTTGTTCAGGTGGTGCGGCGGAGTATACTGTCCCAATGAAACCAAGGACCCCGTTACGCCATTTGGACTTTCTCTGTCAACCGTCATAAGGTGGCCAGCTGGTGGTTTATTGGCCGGGGCTTTCTGTCGACTGCTCTCGTTAAGCCCCTGACCCTTTCTTGTAGAGCCGCACAAGGTCCAGCAAAAAAAAAAAAAGAAAGAAAATACGCGTTTGACAATGAAGTCAGATTTGCTTCATCGGGCTGATGTCTGGAGGACAGACCACGCACCAGCCGCGACAAACCTGGAGAGACACGGATCAATGATCCAGTGACCAGGACTGTGATTCATAGCTTCCGGACAGAGTTAATTTTAATATGTGCTGTTCAGCATATGAGGTCCATGTGCATGTGGAATAACTACAAAAGCAGAGTTGAACTTCATGAAATATTGACTTTGTAGCACTGCCTTTTTATTTTTTAGAGGGGATGCTCTTGATATGAGTCAATTTAGTTCATGGGCCACATCCAGCGCGTAATTTAATCTAAAACATGGCGGACCATCAAAAAAAAGAAAATAAAAATAATAACACAAATTTCTCCCTCGCTTTTAATGTAAAAAATATAAATATTATAGATATTTACATGGTTAATTAAACTTAAAAAAAGTGCTATTTCAACAATATGCTGTCTCAGATACACTACCGTTCAAAAGTTTGGGGTCACTTAGAAATATTATTGTTTTTGAAAGAAAAACACTGTTTTTCCAATGAAGATAACTTTAAACTAATCCGAAATACACTTTATCTTTACACTTTTTCTTATGTGGTAAGTGACTATTCTAGCTGCAAATGTCTGGTTTTTGGTATCTACATAGATGTATAGAGACCCATTTCCAGCAACTATCACTCCAGTGTTCTAATGTATTTGCTCATTGCGTCAGAAGGTTAATGGATGATTAGAAAACCTTTGTGCAATCATGTTAACACCGCTGAAAACAGTTTAGCTGGTTAGAGAAGCTATAAAACCGACCTTCCTTTGATGAAAGCAAAGACTATATTTTATATTTTCTATTTTACAAGTCATGGTGGTAAATAAAAGTGTGACTTTTCACTACACTAAATTACCTGGGTGACCCCAAACTTTTGAACAGTTTTCAACATTTACTTACTCAACAATTTAGTTTTTTTAAGCAGCAGGTGAATGTGTCTCCTCCTTGAAATCAAAATTGCTCAATGACTTGAACTGGTCCATTTTTTGTCACACATTGTACAGTGATCCACAGGGCCGGACTGGACCCTTTAACGGGCCAGTTCTGGCCCCAGCGCCGCGTGTTTGACACCCCTGCTATAAGCCATATAATTGAACCGAGTGAAGACGTTTGTCAGCGAGCTGAAACTTGATATTCCGCTCACACTGTTTGTGTATCCACGTTTTAACAAAAGTGTGGCACCATCAATTGCAACCCACTGGTTTTGTGTGTTTCGTGTACATTCCCGAAATATTAGATAATCTGTCCAGCTACAAAAAAAAAAAAGAGTCCTTCAAAAAGCCCCTGTTGATTGGTGTTAGTGCAGCGTAGGTACAGCGCTGTCTTAAAATTATTCTAATCCACTCAAACCCTCTTGACTTCTCTGGCTTTAAAATTTAAAAGAGCCCTGATAAAGAGATATTTGAACTAAAACTCCAATTCGTGACCTCTGCCCTCCCTCTTTGGACTGAACCCTCTCGACGTCGGAGAAAAGCGCCGCCGGTTTCCTCAGCTGTTCCTGGGTTCCCGGCCATCCGATAAGCTGATCCGGCAGCCTCATTCCTGCCTCCCTGACTATCTGACCTCTCTGCTCCAAGTGTAATTGCCTCAGAGTTTGATGGACCAGTGTCTCTGAAGCAGATGATGTCTCACTGCAGCTTGTGATAACAGTCAGAAGGCCTCACCCTCCTCCTCCTCCTCCCGGCCACCGCCAGAAAACCGCTCTCAAGAACATGCTTACGTCGGTGGTAAAGGAAGTAGCCATCTGCTAAGGAAATAAAGTCTGTGTTACTCAGCCCCGCAAAACTCTGGTTTTAATTTCCACTTGGGGGATACAGCAACTTCTAGCTTTCCATCATGCACCTTTTAGCAGCACTTATGGATGCATGGTTACTGTATGTGGATTTCTGCTCAATACAGATGTCAAAATTCGCCTCCTCCTCGTCGTGATCAAAAACATAAATCCGCCCGCCTGTCCGTTTTCCTCCTTCTTTTTTTTCCTTTTTAAGAGCGAGTTTTTTTGTTTTTTCCCGTTGCCAAGCCGGAGGATCGCTCCCAGCCATCTGTGCGGAACGCATTTCCATCTGAAAACTTAACGTGCTGTCCATAATTACGCTTAAGTGACAAGATTGAGGTAATTAGCAAACCCGATAATGGGACAAAATGCAGGCTTTATAAATTGGATCGCATACATCCTGATATAAAACATATGCCGGCGGGGGTGGCGAGAAAAAAAAAAAAAAGCCCAAAAATGTCCAACAAAGACGGAAAACATATGTTTACAGAGAGCAGAATTATTGTGATCCAACTAACCAGAACACGTTCCCCTGCCTTATCTCTTTAGGTTAAATATCGTCAAGGACATCCCGGGCTTTTATCTGTAGATCCGCGGCATTGCTTCGGAGAGCGGGGAGTCACGTTTAGCAGGACGCTGAACAGAGACAGACAGGTTGATGGATGCACATGTGCTGAGTCATGGAGTTTACTCTGTCTGGCTCTTTGGTGATCCCTGAGCCAAGGTGGTGATGGACAGGAGGGTGAATGATAAATGAAGATGTATGACTGCAGATAGACCATCAGATTAGTGGTTTGTTGTCTCTGATGTTATGGTGTAATCAATCCCATTCATCCCCTCCCTGTCTGCTATCTCTGAATGTCCGGCCACAGCGATGGCCAGGCGCAACGCACACTAAAATAAGGGACTCTGCAATCATAAAGCAGCGCCATTACTGTCCTCTTTTCATCTAAATCTCGACTCGTTCTTTTTTTTTTTTCCGGAGTGCAGTAATAAAAGACAGCCTTTAAGTATCTTCTGGTTTGTCACACATCTTTTGGTGATTAGTCTCTGTCTCTGAAATGGGATGTGATACTTTTAAGGGCTACGCGCATCAACCAGGAAGCTCCTAACTCTCGCCAGTTCTGTTATTTCCCTCGTGCAGGATGAGCTAATTGCTAAGAGTACAGTTATAGTGAGCAGGACACCAACACCACTTGGATTTAAGAAGTAAAATGTGTGATGCACATGTTGAGATAATTTCAAAGCCAGACATGCTTGGAAAAGGGCCTCAGCCATCGACGTGATAGCATCCACATGATGTAGTGAGGCTGCAATGACTCAACCCTGCTTTAAATATACAGATAAACAAAATTAATTAAAATCTAAGTGGAAAAACTTACACAAGTTCACTTTACAAGTTCCTGGTAATAAGCCCAAACTGCCTCTGAGAAAGTTTTTCAGTTTAACTAATTCCCCAGTAAATCTCTATGCGGTTAACTGATTTCATTGGTGTAAGTTCTTGATCTTACATAATTAATTTGTACGGGAATTTATCTCCATGTTGTTTCCATGAGTCATGCTAACCGATTGAAAACCGTGAATACATTATGCACAGCTTTCTAACAGGAAGTAAAAAAAAAAAAGAGGGCTCCAGGGATTGTTGTCCTTGTCAATATAATTCACATTGTCAGCATTTTAAAATCCACAAAGGCTGACAAAGTCATGTTTTCCACAAGATAAGTCGCCGCTGCTTCTCCAAAGACGTGCGAAATCCGCCTAAAAAACATGCTAGTGAGCTCAGCCAATTAGCGGCTGTTTTCCAGACTTGAGGCTTTGCCTTTGGCTCTGTTGTCAGGCTTGTAGTTGCTACAGCGCTACAGCCCTGCGTCTGGCAGCCATGACAGGTAAAGGAAGAATAAAGCGCTGCTCCACCATCAGCACAAATAGGAATAAATGGCTTACCTGAGCCAGCTAACAGCAAACCACATCCTGCTAAGAGTACCCAAAGGTTCCTGTCAATCTCGGGGCCCTAAACGGGCCTTTCGGGTGGAGAAAAGGACGTGTCAAAGCAAAGTGAAATGTTTGCGTTGTGAAAATAACTTTCTTTGCTAAGTTTGCAGAAACGGAGAGAAGAAAAGGAGCGTGAGCGAGTATATTCAGCTGTTGGGGTACGTAGGAGTGTAGCTGTAGATGTGAGCCAGTCTTTCCTGGCATCCTTTCGAGAATATTTGGTCAAAGCGGGCAACATCGTCGGCTTAAATCATTCCAGTTACCCGAAGTAAGATTAGCATGAGTACCAGTGCTAATTAACATCACATGGAAGAGAAATTCAGTCATTGGGGTTTAGGAGTGCCATCCTAAGGTGATGACAATGCAGAACATCTTGCAGTATTTTGTGGTATGGGAAAACTCCCTGCAAACCATTCTGCTCATGACCCAAACGGAATGATTAGTTTCTCTCCCCTTCAGAAAAATTCCACCCGGAGAACAAAAGGGAAGACCAGGAAAGGAAGAGGTTGAAGTGTAATAAGCGAATCAGAAAAGAGAACCTCGCCTACGGCGCACGCTCAATTTGCTGCACCTCATTTATCTGTTGCAGCGAATGTTTCACCTCTGATCAACTCTGAACTTTCATTCCGCACTCTTTCATTTCTTCCCTTTTATTTAACTCGGCTCGGATAATGATTTGAACCTGTGAAAATCGGCGTATGCAACCAGAGGATCCGTCTGTGGAAGCGGCCTCTGCCTCTCGGGGAGTAGCTTTGAGAAAATGTATTTTAATTGCTTCACGAGATGATGTGTGCTTTGCTAATAAATAAATGCACTGTAATTTCAGTGAAGTGGACAACATATCACTTCAAATTTTAATTTCAAACCTAATTGAATCTTGAGCGTTCTGTTGAATCACACATGGTTGCCTATCCCGACTCCCTTCGGAGACACCACTGGGACCCCCTCTCTTTTTGGTAGCAGAGCAAATGAGTCTCTCATAATTATAAATTTTCCCCAAATGGTTTTTCTCATTAAATGACCAGTGAAGTTTTGTCGCCTTATAGCTACTGCCGGTATAATCACTACTGTGGAGGCATGTGAGATGACCTTATTTTTATAATAAAAGTATTAATTGGAAAATACAAGAAAAACAGCAACTCTTCCTTTCCTCTATGATCTGAAAGTTGTGTCAGTCAATGTGTCTATCCAGTATTCAAATGAGGCTATCATTATCACAGGAAATCAAATGTAAATCAGGCGTGATGTTATTTTTAGAGCTATATCTAATTGACCTGACTTGGATCCACACAAACCTCTCGAGAAGTCTGATCGAATCTGCTTCGGTGGAACAATTTCAACTAATTTACAATATTACTTCCTTAAAGATCCCATAGTGTGCACTTTTCCTAGGTTTTAAGTTTTGATTTCCCTAACAAGATATCTTTGTGGCTTTAAGAACTAAAAATCACTTCAATGTAGTTTGACAATCTCCTTTCTCAAGCTTCTCTCTCTCCAAAGCTTTAACAAAGAACAGGTCATTTTTGTGTCCGTCTCATTAATTTTAATGAGCCTCTCATCTGATTTGGCTGATTTGAACGGCTGTGGATTGGGTGGTGGGCAGTGACTGCGGAGGCATGACTTAACGGAATTCCTGAAGGCTCGTTAGAAGGGACAGCTTCTGAATCCGGTCTGAGCGCGTTTCTCTGTGGATTGAGGCTTTTTGAAATATGGCACAGCATTTATACAGAGAGTGTTTTTATTACCACAGCGTCCAATTCTGCCTTTTCGCCACGCCCATCAGCGTCACTGCTGACCGCACTGAACTTTAGCGTCATTTTTGAACGTGCGGGACAGACCCAAAGGGTCCAGACCCTCTATTAAACTCCCGAATGTGTGAAGTAGACACAGTCAGAACGATGACGTCTGCAGGTGGCGAATGTCCGAATTGGGAGATTTCGGGTTGGGTGGTTTGTTGGGTGGGTGGGCGGTTGGATGACTTGGCTGCAAGAACAACTGGACGTTCCTTATAATAAAAAAGGCAATTCAAATCTCACTTTCTAAGTTATGAGACCTTTACTAATGACAAAAAAGTAAGTATTTTAAGAGAAGAGATATATGGTAGCACGGTGGGTCTTGTTCACCAAATTATACTAAAAAAATGAGTCAGCATAAAGGGTTTATATCAAGGGTTTTATATCATCGCCCCACACCCCACCCTCCAGCATTTAGCCGCATGTGCTGCATTAGCTCCAATAATCAAACCCACATGTGGGAGCTTTGTAAGCAGTCCTGACTGAGGACAGGCTTGCAGAAAAAACACACGACTGGGAACAATGAAGAAAGGGAAGAGTGCCTGATAAAGACATAGAGGTACTGGTACCGGTGGATGAGTATGTTCTGTTAGGGAAGTGGGTGGAGTGTGAAAAGGGGAAAAGATTTGGGGGAGAAGGAAGAAAACGTTTGGGGCGAACAAAATGGGCGTGAGAGCAAGGAGGTCTGAGAGGAATGAGAGAGCAGAAAAGGGAGAGATGGGGAACGTGGCTGACAGGAGAGAGGGGGAGCTGGAGGACTACGACTGAGGCAGCGTTCACTCTGCAGCTCAAAGTGTCCCGGTCCTATCGCCCCTTCTTCGACGGCTCAGACAGATCTGATGTTTCTTATCAGTTTAAAGTAACGGGGTGAAAGAAATAACCTCTATTGCACAAAGACGCTTATTCCCAATGCAAAACTAGCAATTATTCAATACATTAGGTGATGAAAGTAAGCGTCAAGCCACATCAATTGACTCAAATTAAATCAATCCAATCAACTGTACATTTGTTCAGCCATAAAAAACAACTGTCAAACGTGGTTTCTGTTATATTCTGATTCTGAACTGAATCTTCTAGATTTGGAATGTTGTTTTATAGACTAAAATCATGAAAATAAATCGAAAATAAATTCTCCTTCATTCTTGGCTGAGACAGATCTGATGTTTTCTTATCAGTTTAAAATAATGGGATGAAAGCAATCACCTCTATTGCCTACAGATTTATCCCCAGTGCAAAACTAGTAAGTATTCAGCAAATTGTGTAATGAACATGACTTTCAATCTAGATACAATTATTTGACTCAAATCAAATTAATCCAATCAACTGGTTTGAGAATCAATACATTTGTTCAGCCAGAAAAAAAACAACTGCAACATTTGGAACTGTTGATTATTATGATTATAGATTGAATATCTTCTAGATCTGGACTGTTGGTCAAACGATGATGGACTTTTTCATTTTATAGACTAAAGTTTAAGTAGAAAATGGTGGAAATAAATCATCGTTCGTTCTTGGAGGAGTCAAATCTGATGTTTTCTTATCAGTTTAAAGTATGGGTGTGGAAAAAAATCACCTTTTAATGCACAAAGACACTTTTTTTTCCAATGCAAAGCTAGCAATTTTTCACCCACATTAATTAATTGACTTGAATCAAATTATTCCAATCAACTGTATTGAAAATCAATACATTTGTTCAGCCAGAAAAAAACAACAACTGCCAAACATGGTTTCAGTTCCATTGTATGATTATCAGTTGAATATCTTCTAGATCTGGACTGTTGGTCAAACACGTAAACAAGATGTCACCTTTTGATTGACTTATTTTTTCATTTTATAGACTAATGTTTAAGTAATAAATGGTGAAAATCAATTGTCATTCGTTCTTGGCTGAGACAGATCTAAAGTTTTCTTATCAGTTTAAAATAATGCGATGAAAGAAATAACTTCTAATACACAAAGACACTTATTCCCAATGCAAAACTAGCAATTATTCAACCTATTGTGAAATCAAATTGTGAAATCAAATCAAAATCAATACATTTGTTCAGCCAGAAAAAAACAAAAAAAACTGCCAAACTGTTGGTTTCAGTTACATTGTATCATTATGGATTAAATATCTTCTGGATTTGGATCGTTGGTGATGTAACCGTGTAAACTTGTGATGGACATTTTTTTTATTATTATTTTATAGACAAAAGACCAAATAATAAATTGTGAAAATAAACAGCGCTGGATGATGACAACACTCCTAGTTGCAGCCAAAGAGAATGTGTGTGTTACCATGTAGTTGTGTATCAGTAATAATAATCAATTCAACCCCAGTGGATTATGCACTCTTCAATTGTAGTCACCACTGGGAGAAATATACACCACTATCCTTTTCTATAGCCAAAGACCTAAGATTTTATGGATTATTACAGATGTGAATTCTGTACAAGGACATCAAACTGTGCAAATCACCTCATGGTCATGAAAAAATGAAGCAACATGTGCTTTTGGGATAGATGGGAAAAAAAATCTCCGGGCAAGAGGAGTGACTTTAAGAGTTGTGTACGCCGAGAGAAGCTAATGCAATGAATTTCAGATGGGTGGTTTGAATTAGCTTTTTTTTTTCCCCAACACCAATAGGCGTATCCTTAACAATGGTAATAATGTGTTCTTCTTTCTTGTAACTATAAAATTCACCAGTGTTTTTTTTTATTATTATAAGTTTATTATATTAGTGAGAAGTGAGTCCTTATCGCTGTGAACAGCTGTGAGTCACATACCAGCTATTTTAACTTAAGCTGCATGGATTATTGCTTAAAAAAAGACATGCAATGTCCACATGGGTTGTATTTATCACATAATAATAGAGAAAGCCACAGACTGTAATCAACCAGTTCTTTTTTAATTATTACTTCATCTTTGCCATTAATAACACAGTCATGTTTGCATTATCACTTTGGATAGATATGAACAGAATGTAGATAATAAGACCAGTGAAAGCAGCTGTTTTTTTTAAAGCTCATGCATGCAAACTCTTAATATCCCAAGCAGTAATTTATCATTTGTATAGATAGTAGATATCAAAGTCATCCGTTAACGCAGACCACACTGACGAGGCTTTATCCACCTTGAATGAAATCCAAGTCCGCATCTGGAATGTTAGCCTCTATTTTTTTTTTTTTTTTTTTAAGGATACAAACGAGTACAGTGTTTTGCTTTTGATAAGCAGACTCTCTCCCTTATCATTTCCCTTTTCCTGGAAGAGTGAGATATACTGGAGATGATGGATCGCAGTTAATTTAAGTGTAAGAGTGTTAAGCCACCCGACACCGTTTTCACATGTACTCAAGATTGATGATAGCTCGCCCACCTCCGTGTGAAGATCCGCGATTTGTCAAAGAGTTTATGCTCCGCTAATTTACTGATAATGTTACCTGGGGGCAGTCTGAATAATCAGCTGCGAGAAATCTGACATTCATAGTACAGTGTGCGAGGCTAACGTCACTTCTTTCAATAACAGTGATAATAATCCAAACTTTATTCATAGAGTTCTTTCCTGAATAAATCAACAATAAATCTGATGCAACTTGGCAGGCAATAGTGTTATTTTTCTCTCAGGAATGTCAAAAAAAAAAATTGAAGAAAAAAAAAAAAGTCCTGTGAATTGAGTGCCATCTCTCTAGCTGAAACAGGCTGAGCTCTGGATGTCTCGTATAAAATGACCTCTTAGGTGTTGTGGTTGTGTGGGAGAGTCTGGATCACTTAGTGCTAATCCATCTGAGAGTCATCTGTGCTTTTCTCTCACTCACCTTTGACCTTTCTCAAGCTCTCTGGTCCCAAATCCGTTTGCCGGTGTGGAGCTAAGGAGGGGCGGGTGCTGCTGATGGTGCTGGTGGTCGTTGGGTGGGGGGGGGGGGGGGGGGGGGGTCGTTGGAAAGAGAGGGAACATTTTCCTCTGGATGTTTCCTGAGGTTCCTAAACGTTTCCAAGCCTCGAGGTCTCGCAGGGCTTTTTCGGAAAACACTGGAGGGCAAGCGCTATTATTTGTTTCTGACTGTCCACTAAAAGAGAACCGGGGCAATCCTTAACAAAACTAATAGCTACCAGAGGGGCTGTCAGATACTGTGAGAAACGCTGAGTCCGAGGCCTCTGACGCCGTCGTAGCGTCCTCGGAAGCCGGAGCCGTTCTTAATCCGCCACGCTGACGCTCCCTTTTCCCTGAAATAAGATTAAACATCTCATTGCCAGTGTTTAGGGTGAGTGAGTTTGGTCCTGACGGTGATGGACACGGGGAAACCGAAACCCCGGTCAACCCAACACAATGTGGCTCTTAAATGGTTTCAGAGGAGGCTTCAGTGGCGGGGGCAAGAAAAAAAAAAGGGGACAGGAAGATAATTGAGTGGTAAGCATAGCTGAATAGTTAGCAACGGACCCAGGGGCTTTCAAATTAAGACCCGCTTTGACACTTTAGAGGGAGCCCGGGCGGGTTGTGTGAGATGAGAGCCTGTCTAGGGCCACATCAGGCAGGAAAAAGGGGGTACGGGGCGGGGGGGTGTTGGTATGCTGGGGAAAGTGGCTGATGATGGCTTCGGTTTAGACGGCTGCCCCCTCCTCCCTCCCCCCTGTGCGTGGCACAGGAAAGCGTACGCGTATTTTGGGGAAGTGTCGGTAAGGGACAGGGAGGGGAAATGGGAAGACGGGGGTGGAGGGGGGGGGGTTAAGAATTCAAAAACACAGGGGCGGCACAGGACAACGTCTCCATTTAGTTTCAGCCCCGAAAAAAACAGCTGCTTCTAAATGTTCCCCCCGCGGTAAAGCCCTGGAGACGATGGCCCGTGTTCCCCCGTCAAGCCCCGCTGCTCTCACCCCCCCGTACCCCCCCCCTTCCCCCCTCTGCACATGCAGAAACTACTACAGACAACTTTCTTTAGTTTATATAGAGACCGACCTTTTAAATTCTATTCTATTCTAGACTCTTCTCCTCTTCACACGACACCTTTTGGGCACACAAACGCACCACAAGCTTATCACTGTCTGCAGAAAAATGAACAGAGAAAAGTCTGTGAGTGTGTGTGTGTAAGGAAAAAGATCACTGGGCTAAGAACAGTGATGAGTTTGTGGTGTGTTTGTGCACATGCAGTGTTCTTGCACATGCAGAAACTACTACAAACTATTTTAGTTTATATGGAGACATTGATTTTATTTTTTTCTTTGCCTAAAACACACCATCATCATCAGACTCCTCCTCACACCTTTTGGGCGCCCAGCGATCTCCTTCACAGTCTTTTCTCTGTTCGCGTTCTCTGCAGCCGCCGACCTTTCTGTCGCTAGGCGAGAAGGCGAATTCCAGAGTTCAACCCGCTTGTGAACAGTGAACAAACGGAGCGTGGACCACCCCGACACTTCACGGCTCTCCTCCTCCTCCTGAGCCACAGCGTCTAAAACAAATAAACCAACACAGATTTAATGATGTCGGGCCTCGGGATCTTTTTCGCTCTCTATCGAAGGGCCAAAACTTTGAAAAAGTGCCTGCACACTTGGCGGTTCTGTGATTTTCTGTGTGTGTGAGTGTGTTAGTGTGATTTTCACTTTGTGAGGTTGAGTGTAATTCTTGGCGTGGCGTGATTTACATCATCAACAACAATACCCGATATGAGATGATCATCATAATATTACGGAAGAGGTTTAGGACCTTTGTTATGAAAACAAATTCAGATCCTGGGAGTAAAGAAAATAAATGCAAGAAAAAAATTTGGAGATTCTATGATTTTATAAAGTTACAAATTTACTAGAAAAAACTTGTATTACTTGTAATATTGCTCCTCCCCTGCAGATTGAATTTTTCTTCTCCTACAATAGCACAATCCTCTTTTGTATCAATTACTATATTTCACAAAATGGGGAAAAAAAAATTAAAAAAACATATCCTTCTGAATAATGAAAAACAAATTGAGACACAGAGTGGTGCATAGCTGCTTCTCTCAACATACACCATGTCTTTGTCCACGTTATTGTGAAGAAATTCAATGCGTTAGACAGCGTGTGAGAGACGGAGATATGAAAGTTCCAGTGATTAGTTTCAGACTTTCTTTTTTTTCTTACTCCTTTCCAACAGCTGTTTATTTTCAGCACCAGTTTACAATCCGAGGAGGATTGAGGTCCTAACACGAACCGGGGACGTTAATAAAGACGGATGCCTGCTTTTACATCCCTCAGCGCTGATGATTTTTCTTGTTGATTCTCGCCTGTCCTCTGGGAAAACATACAGCGTATATTTCAGCACATCTCTGAGACGAACACTTGCTCGTACAGCAAAGCGGAATCTCTGACCCACTCCAAGCTGTTTACATAACTTAATCATCACCCCGGCTGATGTGACATGCTACGTTTGTGCTGCTGAGACCGAGTTCTGCTATTATTTCAGGGCCAAGATGTGGACTGGGCGCATTAGAAAAGCGGTTCCATTTATTGGTAGTGGAAATCCAACCGCCGTGGCTTCTGTATTCTCAATCCCTTGTCAACATTATATCCGTCTAAAAAGGAATCCCGCTCCAAACAATAAAAAACGCATTATTCAGCACGGATTACATTTGCAGTTCCCATTCACTGTGAATCTAAAATGTAATCAGTATCTCTAAATACCGACTGTAGCAACCAATTTCCCAAGGTTAAAGTTGACATTTCAGATTCCAAATAAAGCTCAAGCGCAATAGTAAACAGATGTCGCCCGCGTGAACTTTGGCGAAAGGCATTCAGCTATGCAAATGTGACACGAGAATCTGCATATTCATAAAAAAAAAGGCGCTGCCAAACTTCCAGCGCGGCGTTCGACCTAATTCTTACGGATCACAGATAACATAATAGCTCCGCCGAAGCAGACGTGGGCTAATGTTCCACGTTCCAAAAAAAAAAAAAAAAAAAAAATCAAGGTATTCCCCACCCGTCCCCTTCGTCCCAGCCAAGCTAAACCTTCTTTTCTCCGGGGTTCAAGTGCGGTTTTAAGCGATGCTTGTGCATAATTTAACTCCCCAAACCACATATCAATAGGGTAACTGCATGTTTATGTCGGAAGCAATTAGCTTTGAAATAGTTTTTTCGGGGAGGGGGGGGGGCGGACTGGTGACAGAAGCAGAGCGTGTAATCGAAGCCTGGGGAAGGGTGATTTACGCTGGTCAAGACTACCTCAACCTATACAGGAAGTGAATACTGTTTTAAGGGTCAGCAAAGCCACAAGGCACCTACTAGACTTACCTTATGAAATCCATGTGAGCGGCTGGGGCGAAGTGCACGCGTGTGTTTGTGTGTGTGTGAATATTTCCAAGGAACGGCCAATTAAATCTAATGACAACACCCGCGATGGCGGTAGTTAACGATGTTGTGAGCGCCGATGCGCTTTTTCACGGCCTACCCGGTGGTCCTTGGCCCAAGCGGACTAATCCACGTGTTATCATCACCTACCGCCCGTGTAGGAAATACACGCAGGGTATTCTTAAAGAAAAAGGGTTTAAACATAAACGTGCAGACGCTCACCGGGGATTAAACGATCTTTCATTGAAAACCGTCGGGCCAAATTCACAGAGAAATACTAGACTCCGGTTCCCAATTTGCAGCAAGAGGCCATGAAACATTCTACTATGTATATAATGTGTATTGATGTATTAAATGAGGTTGGGTTGACATACTTAAAAATAAAATAATAATACTCACAAGAAAAAACACACACTACTGTTTCCAAGAAAAATAATATCGTAGCAAATGTCGGTGGAGTTGAACGTATAATGGAGCTGGAGTGATGAAGCAATCAAGGCACAGGCAGTTAGAACGTCTGAACATGGAGTTTTTCTTCAGTTTTAACCTCATTACGAGCATATTCGCTGCTGTCTCAGACCATTTCAGGGCAGAGTCGGTGTTGTGCGCACACGTCGTCAACGGCGGTGGTGAGCAGTGATGCTTTCCAGATTCTGGCTGACACACACACGCGCGCACGCATGCACACGCACATGCACGTGCACGCGCTCACACATAATCATGCAACCGCATACTCAGACCCCCTTTTTTTTCCCCCTGTCACACATGTACACTAATTTTTACACACGTCCTCCAGCCCACACGGGCACACACCCAGACACCCGTGTCGAACCGTGCCAACGAGGGGGTGGCGTTGGGTGTGTGTGTGTGTGTGTGTGTGTGTTGGGGGTGGAAATATGGGAGCATGGTTTCAGGGGCATCCTCGGCGAGAAATCCATTCCGAATGTCGCCGACCGCATCGATTTTTTTTTTTCTTCTTCTTCTTTTCTGAAAGACAAGCCGAGGTAATAGCCGCGTTTAGTTCATCAGCAAGCGATACGATCGCTCCCGACTTTTTGGAAAGCGACTCGCACAGCGGCCCAGGCCAGAAGGAGGAGATCAGACACTGGCTGAGGGAGCAGCGCGCCAAAGGTGGGCTAGGAGGCTGCAGTGGGGGAAGGGAGGGGGTGTGTGTGAATACAATTATTGTGTTATTATTGCAGAGGCGAGATAGCACTAGCCTTTCACTTTGGTAATTGAATCCAAGAGAGACGCTAATTGGTTTTCAAATGAAGCATTAAGAAACAAAACCAAGGACTCGGGATAGCAGAAAGGAAAGCGCGTCCAGTCGGTCCGGGTGTAGGGGGCGGAGACCGAGTGATTCAAAAAAAAAGATGAGATTGAAGAAAATAAATTGCAATGGGAGTTAATAATAATCATTTCTCTGCATGATAGTGATGCTGTAAAAAAAAAAAAAATCAGGGACTTGAAGCGTAGCTCATGACCTAAATGAGTTTCTTATCTCATTTTACATGAGACTCGGTGCCAAGTAAAAAAACTTTGAAGCCCCGGTGTTTACAGCATTAAGACAGGGGGAAAAAAAGTCCATCTGTCCAGCAGTCCTTGGTGCAGCAGATATTGTGAGCTGCCCTTCACTAATCAAGTATGTCTGCGGATAGCCAGGCGTTTGATCCTGACACAGGCGTTTACAGAGTCAGCAGCGTGTGTGGGCCACAGCCACCGCTCAGCTATACATGGACACACACACACACACACACAGCCAGAGTCCGCAGCCACCGAGGCACCTTCCCACAGTAACTGCACAGCACATGTTGTTAGCTACACGACTGGTAGCTCAATCAAGGAGCTGTTGGATTTTTTTCTTTTTTTTTTTTTAGAAGCCATGTCAAGTTTCCAAGCAAGCGTGACCGGCATCAGTTGTTGTATTCATCATTTTGACTTCCAGATGGTTAGTTTGAGCTTCTCTACTGTAAACTCTGATGAAATTCCAGGCATGTATGTATGTATATACATGTGCATCTGCTAAATGAGAATGAAATTAGCAATCTAGAAGTTAGCTATGTTAATGTGTGCATGGTTTGCATTGAGTTTAATGTAATTTGTCTGTATGCAATCTGAGTTAAGTCCCAGTCAGTTGGTTCATATTTCAAACGTTCATTTGATGTTTGTTGTAGTATGTGAATTTCTCCTGTGGCGATCAATATAGTTTTTAATTCAAATCAATAAGAAATTTTATTAGCAGGAAATGCTGGAAATGGATGCTTCATTCTGATGGCAATCATACAGATAGACAGTATAAGATACAACTGAATGCATGTATTTCATTTTAAAGTATTCATTAATTCATTTTATTTGTAGTTATTTATTTTAGATTATTCTCAGTTCATTCATTCAAACCTTCATTAAGTAGGCTAAACCCTGTGGGAGGAATTCTTTCATTTTCAAGAGGGGCCTAAATGAGCTAAAACAAAGCACAATCAACAATGTACAGACATAGAACAATAAAAACAATCAAAAACACAAACATCACCAAAAAAAAGTACTAAATGGGCACATCTCTATGATTGTGGAAGGGTAAGCTGATTCTAATATTGTGCTATAAATCATGTTAATAAAACATCATCAGAAACATGTGCACTAACTCAAAATAAGACAAAGCACATTTAAACCTGTGAAAAGAAGTCAATGAACGAATATTCAAAGGGAGATGATTCCAATCTGATGCAGCTTTAAACATGAATGATCTTTTACCACTTGTTTTGCAATCATCATTTGACTGGTTACACTTGCTCTACTTAATAATTTAAAATTGTGCTTATTATTTTATGGGACATTTTGAGCCTTTTATTATAGTGACAGTGAAGAGATTGGATAGGAAACAAAGGAGAGAGCTTGGAAGGGTTTTGACATGCAACAAAGGTCTGCCATCGGCATGGAACCGCAGATGTTGGTGGTTTTGTGCCATGTGTCATAACCGGCGTGCTACCAGGGCGTGCCAAAATTCATCTTTCTGAAAAAATAAAAAAAGATCAAAATCCATGAAAGCCACTGAGAGGGAAAGTGGATACAAACAACCTTCCCGGACTTATCTGAAATCTATCTCAGAGCTTCTGTCATGGAAAGGAGACTTTTTTATAACCACTTGCACTTACTCAGTCCAGATCCATCAGGGATTTTAGGGGTTATCTGAGACAGAGAAGATTTTCTTGAAGGGGGGGTTGGCAAGAAACATATGTTGGTAGTAACTGTGCCTTTTTCATCTTAATGTGTATTGTTACTCATGTAGGATCAGCCAGATCAGACAGGACACACGTCCGCATGCAGGAATGATAACAAGGGAACCGCTCAGACTTCAAAGCGCCTGCATTTATAGTTTATTGAATTGCCACAAAGTGATGCTGATGTTTTTTTTATATTCAGCTATGAACCAGGTTCCAGACAAACAATGTACAATTAAGCAAAAGTGACATTTATAGTGTAATGTATCCTGATAAGGATTCGTTGCAGCACAATATCACAGTTCATGTGGCATCTAGGGCTGTAACCAATGGCTATTTGGATTGGATTGATTATTGAAATGATTATTTGATTAGTTGCTTGGTTCATAATATGGTGTAAAATGTCAAATTATTGTCTCCCAGAAGCAAAGATGGAATCTAAACAGTCCGCAACCCAAAGACCATCAGTTTACTATTAGAGAAGACTAAAGAAACCAGAAAATAATCAGATTTGATCCGATCACAACCGTACCGGGGACATACTTTCATGTCAGCGGCTATTTCGTATCTCCTCTTTCTAACTCCCTCAGAACATTCTTGCTTCTTCATGGGGATAGAGAAACACACCAGGCTGAAGTTATAGGGTGATGCATAACACCGACACTCACAGAAAGCCCGTGGCACCTGTTGCCGCAGTCTTGATGGTGGAGGAGCTGTCAACTGGCTCCTCTGGGACTCTGAAGGATTGGGTGAGAGAGCCAGGGTCCACTAAGTGTGACTGGCTGCAGACGTGGGGTTGAGTAGGGGCTTTGTGGCCATCACCGGTGCTCTGTGCTACTTCTCATCCTTCATCCCAAAGCAGGGGAGAGAGAGTGGGGGAAAAAAAAAAGTACATTTCCTGCCTGACTCGACGGGTCGTGCTGCCGTGCTGTCTGATCCTTCACTTTTGCCTTGTGACAGTTGTCAGGGCCCGGCACCACACCACATCTCCCTGCACCTGTGAGTGAACCCGCTGGTTTCAATGAGACACGCAAGCATACCTGGGGCGGAGAAGGACGTGGTCCGCTAGCGCTGGCTCCGAATACGCCGGCTCTCTTTTAATTCCGAACGCAATTCTTTTTTGGACCTTCGGAGCATGCGATATCGATTAAAATCAATTCCGTGAAGCTGATAAAGGCTCCTTGGCAGTCCAAACTTGGCGCTGGCATGCTTGTCGTGTAACATTGCCAATAATGTGGCGAGAGTTCGACAGATAATGTAGTCCGGTACGAATCCGTTTACTTCTCCTTTTTTCACAACAGTGTTCCCACTGTGAGGCCTTCATCACAGGCTCGGTGTTTATGAGAGCTGCGCTATACATTACACGGCAGGTGTGAAACATCCTTTTCCAGCTGCCTGTCTTTTGAGGTCCTTGTATCTTTGTGCTTACCCAATGTAGACAGTTTTAGCACACCCAGTGTAATATTTCTAACCGCTTACGTAAACCCTCGCAGTTGTAGGTCAGTGTTACTCGCTAGGATTTAAGTCCCGTTTGCTTCCCTCGACTGCGTTACACCATCATGATGGTATGGCTCCACTGGAGAAAACCCAACAAAGCTCCCTAGCTCATTTTACCTTACTCACATGGAGCGTCTTTCAAATTTCCAGCTGTGTGGATTCATCTCCACTCGAGAAGGAGGATCCCCGGACCGCGTTGAAAAAAAAAAAGGCTCAGGAGAATTCACGGAGGCTGATATAAGAATCTGCGGGAACGCCCTGGAGAATATATACGCGCACCGTATTTTCATGGCTAATCATCCTGAAGTACAGTGGATGGCTTACAATGAGCACGGTGAATTATGCACATTATAGCAGTAAGCTTCTGTAGAATGCAGCCGAGCCGCCTGGCAGCTTTTCCATGGGAATATCAATCAGCCTCGCTACAATATGATGACAAGTCCAGCCAGAGCAACACGGCGGAGATGATTCAGAAGGCCGAGTGATTTCACAGCCTATGGAGGGTTTTGGGATGTTTCTACGCTGACCGTCTCCAGCCGAGGACACGGCGCGCATCATAACCAGACGTTTCATTCGGACGATTACGGAATCCGTGGCGCAGAAAACGGATCCGGCACGGATCGCTCACAGCGCGATGTCTAAATCGTCTTCCGAAATCTGCTACGTGGAAAAGGAAGCCCCCCCCTCCTCCCAAAAAAAAAAAAAAACATTTTAGATTTCTGCAGAGGAAGCCAGCTGCACCTCGCATGCAGATCCGCGGAGCTCCTCTGAGTCCGTTTGCTGTGTTCCTCTGCCAGGCCCACTTGACACGCGGCGTCGGGAGGATGTTTACCCCGGGAGTGTCAGGAATCCACGGTCAATATCTCATTGACATTTCTCCTCCATTAGCACTGTCAAACACACCGGAGCTTTTGAGGCGATTTCTCTCTTCATTTGTCAGTCAGGGCAGATAAACCGCCCGTGCAGGTAAACCATGCACGGATCTGTGCCACACACTGACCACTCCCCAACTCCTTTTCCTCCACCACATCAAGCAGGAGCAAGGGGAAGGGAACGAAAAAGGGAAACGGGCGAGAGAGGGAAAAACCAAGGAAACGTACAGCAATTATGAACAAAATGGGAGGATTGGGAGGGAGGAGGGGGGGGAGGAGGGGGAGGGCATAAACAAAAACAGCAGAAAGCATGAAAAGTTGTTAACAGTCCCTTTTAGGAAATAATGCACTATTGTTTGGATGTGGGCAAAGCAAGATTTCTCTTTGTCAACACCACATGGTAAATTATAGTATCAGGCAAAACCGAGAGGAAATGAGAAAAGACAAGGGAACAAACAGAGATTAGCATGTTTATCTGTCATGCGAGGAAAAACTGCAGTCTAGGGGAAGCTGTGCAGGCTTTTCTGCCCGCTGCTCCACAAACCTGCAGCTTTGCATATCAGTCATAGCTCGCTGTATATTTCAATTCACTGCACTGTAGCTGGAGTACCAACAGATGGATGGATAAAACAAGACGTTCAGTCTACGACAATGAAAGTACACTTATTTTTTTGTTTTTAATGTATGACAAGCAAACAGGTAACGCTTAATTTTGCCGGTCCTTAACTACATAGGAACTAGTTTGTAGTTTAACATGAACTAATATATCCACTAATTTGTAGTTCATATATAGTTCATATCTGTGTTCATATGTAGTTAATATAAAGTCATATAAATACATACAAACTACTCACTGTGGCGTTCTATCTTTTTATAGTGTATTATAGTGCATCTTTCTTGTATTATATTGTATTTATTTTCACTTGCTGCCACTACTGCTCTTGCAAATGCAATTTCCCCACTCTGGGACAAATAAGTTTATCTTATCTTATAGAACACTTTATACTTTACTTTTACAGGTCTGATCACTTGTAAATACATATGAATACTGATAATGAATGCTTATATGAACTATAAAATAGTTCATATGAAGTCAAGGACCCATAAAATAATATATATAATAAATCATATCAATGGCTTACCCAATCTGGGTATAAACTCATTCTAATAATTCTTGACAAAACCCAATTTTAACATTTTTTAGCGTCACCGTTTTTGAATTGTGAACCTAAATGTTTAAGCGATTATCCCTAATTTAGCCAGTGTGGTCTTTTAGGAGCCATTAGAGAGCAAATGGACTAAGCTGTGCTCAACTCAAAGTGCTACCACACTCAAAACGTTGTACTCAACAGAACCATATCCCCTTTCTCACAGCAAAGCCTGCTGCCAGTCTCTATAATTCAGGGCCTGTCATAGCCTGGATTATTCCCTGGCTGTCTCAAACAACACCTGCTAGACGAGACACATTCTGCAGCAATGAATGGAAATATCGCGCACGCACGCTGTGACCCAAAGTATACCATAACGTTATACACCTTGCAGACGTGACACAAGCCACATCCATCAGCATGCTTGGCGGAAAAAAATGTCCTCGCCGAGACGTTTAAAAAAACCTGGTGAGGCTTCTTGTTAGCCTGACACCATTCGCAGACAAGTTTCGATTGAGTCCTGGCGGGGCGGCGGCAGCAGCGGCGGCGGCGGCTTCCACAATGCGATCCAGCAGTCTCCTATGTTTAAATTCTCTCAGACGGAGAGGCAGGTGAAAAGCTTGACGCGTTAGAAAGTCATATCTGGATAGATGTTACGCCAAATAAAAAAAAAAGAAAGGCCGGTTGTGGCGGAGCACATTTCATTTCAGGGAGCGAGAAAGCCCCGCTCGGGTTTCAGCTGTCCGCCAGCAGCCCGCCCTCAGCTCCTCTGTGGCCCGGGACGTGAGGACAGGGCCAAAATGTGAGCCGTCCTCGCCCCAGCGGTCCGCATGAGAGCAGGGAGGGTTAATCCCGTTTCAAACAAGCTAGGTTTAACCCTCGTCAACCCTACCACCAACGCTGCTAGAGCCGCCACCCAGAACCATACATCAGGGTTTTCTCACATACGCATGTGCATGAGCTCGCGATAAACACGCGGATTATTAATTTGTCCCATGCACACAGCGACATATGCACGCACAAGCGTATTCGGTCGACACATAGTCGTTAGAAGGCTTCAGGGCGTCGTTTGTTGCGCGGCGTTCCCTACATTAAAGCAGCTGTGTCTGCGGTCGGCAGCAATGTTGACAGCTGAAGGCCTGTTGCTCCATGAAACCGGCCTTTCACAGTTTAATGATATCTATAACTAATATGCTTTAAAATACATGCAAACACACACACACAGCAGGTGACCTCCGGGCTGAGATGGGGGGGAAATGAGACTTCTACATTCATTTTATTCATGCATGCATCCCAACACTTGTACACATACATGTATTCAAACCAGGCAGGTCATCTGGCCTTTCTCAGGGCCAACACTGGCTGAGTGTTAGCCCCTTCCCTCCCATTTATATCCATGCACTCATAACTTCTTAATGGAGGGAGTGGCTACTCAGAGGAAAAAAAAAAACTAAAGAGATGCCTTGTTGAGTCGTGTTGGTGGGGGACCCATAACTCTCTTTCCACATTCCATTTGAATACCATTTTCTGGTAAATTTCAAGCATGTCAAGAGGTCTACTCTTGTAAAATTGAGAAATATTGTGTTTCACAATTCCACTGGTCCATTTGAATCAAATATGGTGAAAGCGGATGGGAAGAAAATGACCTTGAATTGGCCGACCTTGCGTGAATTCTTGCCAAATGTGTTTTGCACAGATTCCTGTCTCATTCTCAACATGTCTCAACCCTCCATTAAGCATGGTTAAAATCTCTCTCACTTAACCTTGGCGGATCCAAAAGGAGAATTTAAAGTGAATATCCGTGCAGCGTTTGAAGCAAACATGGAGAAAAGGCTTGTGGCGTACAGAAGAGCATGTGTACTGTATGTGCACAAGAAAGCGCGCGGGGTACATGTAGTTCTCTCAAGATATTTTAGGTGCAGATGTCTGTAAAACGGTAGTTTTGGCTCTTGGATGGCAGGTTTACATTAATGTGGCATATAATTACAGTGTTAGTATTTCACATTAGAAAAACACTACTTTCCTTTACGTGTATTTCTGTCTATATTCCTGTGCCCACAGACCTCTGGCTTGTGTATTCTTTCAAGTCACTTTTCAAATAGTTCTCCAATATGTGTGGTGCAGATTACTTTAATTGCAGATGACATTTTAAATGGATTTGAAAAGGCGACAGTGAATTTTGTGGATCAAAGCCACCTTCTTTCAAATTTGAGAGAAACTAATCTTTGTATTTATTTATACTCTCTACCTTCCGAGTTATTAACAGATATCGCTGTCATATTAACTTGAACTGGGAACGAACATTTTATCGTCCTTCCGGTGTTTGCTTTGCCATTACACACTGCAGTCACACTTTTTCTTCCTCTCCTCCCTATGTGCACCTCTGACTGTATCACGGCCGCCGCCATGATGGATTTACTTTTGAATGCATAAATTCTTCACAAGTTTATGTATCGACTCGGCCAGGTAGCGAAACAACCCCACAAACCTGAACCAGAGGAATAGTTAATAGTTTATGGCATCGTCAAAAAACTTTGGCTGTGAGAGACAGACGATACTGTATTTCTCTCTCTCAAACCTTATATTCTCCTTCTGCAGATGAGATGGCAGACATGTTGGTGCGGTGTATTGTCACCTGTCATGTCAGATAGGATAAGAAATACAACTGCTGCAAGGAAACATAAAAAAAATAGCCGTTTTCTGGAAGGAAGGTCAGAGAGCCATCCGTATGGGATTCACGGTATCTCTCGATAAATTATTTTTGCAAAAAATACTACGCCATTTGACAACATTTGAGTTGAATTGAAACTCTCCTCACTTTTTATGCTAGAAAATATAAGGCTTAACGATACTGCAGCTATTGTGCATATTGTTCCATTTGGAAATATCCACAGATAAACATATTTTCGCCCACATAGTCATAAGACATGCTGCAAGCTCTTTGTCTTTTGATTTATGCATTGGATTATGCCCTGTGCGGGTGACCTACACTGAACACTGTGCCTGAATGCATCCTGTGTAGACACAGTAGAAGCTTCTGTTGCTCTGTTATCATGCTGCTTTCTCTAGAATGTGTAAAAATTCCGTAAAGAGTCAAGACCCTGGTTGAGTTATTTCCAATGCAGCAGTTGCTTGGAGATATGCTGTTAGCAAATGATGATGTGACAGCCCAGAGGTAGGATGTGGATTATCTTGCTGTAGGATGAACTCCTGAATAACTAGATCATGGGGTTCTCCTTGGCTCTAGAGCTCTAGTCCTAGAAAAGACCCAGACATCAGGCTTCATCCATGCTGATATACAGACGAGGGGTAATTAACCAGTAAAACTTGTGACACTAGGAAATGGATCAACTTTCCACATTTTATTTAAGTCTATTATATCAGAAAAGCTGTAAGTCTAATTTGTTAACTATTACTTGATTCCTGAAAATTGATATGTCTTTTTTGGGTCATTGGGTAGTTAACTGCTTATTTTTGTACCATTTAAATGTCCCATATTATACATTTTCCTCTTTATTTGGAATTTTGACATCCCTAACAAGATTTTAAGTACCAAAGATCATCTCAATATAGTTTTCCACTTCTTTTCTCAAGCTTCTCAGCCGCTCCTCCTCCTCTTTAAATGGCTGTGAAAGGGGGGTGTTGGTGGTGACTGTATAGTAGTGACATCACAACATCATGCAACTCATGATTGCTTGTTTTAAGGAAGTTTCTGAATATAGGCTGTGTATGTTTCTCTGTGGATTGAGCATTTTTGAAACATGGGGCAGTATTAATACTCACTCCTATCATATATATACTGTAAATTATATATAGGGGTCTAATAAATCTAAGGTATTCATTGGAATTAAACTGATTAAATTTCAATAAACTTTTGAACTGTAGTGATTATGGTTACTGTTACAGATTCAAGATGTCTATGCCTTTAGAATATTCCGACATGTTGTCATCATAGGGCGTCAAATAGCATCAGTTTGTAATGCCCAGTAGTATCTGAAGGACAAGGCATCCATTAGTGTCTGTATGAGACACTACAGGCTTTTTTACATTGGATACATTTCCAAACATTACCATTAATTAATGTTTGGTGGTGGACAACACTCCATTTAAGTGCTTGTTAGGTTTAGACAGAAAAAAATTTGGTTAGGTTAAGGAAAACATCAGTGTTAGGCTTGACATGGTCATTAACTGCCCAAGGTGATGGTAAAAAAGTCTTGCTAAAATGTACAAATACTGTTCCTTCTGCAACTTTTTGGCTTTTTCCCAAAGTTCCAACCCTCTACTTCTAAATAAGGTCACATTTGTCACCTTATACAGACATCAGCGGTCCAGTTGTGTCCATTTCAGACATTGTTGGAGTTTCGTAGAAGGGTTTTTGTGACCATGCATGTGAAGAATGACATGAAAGGTGCCTTAGAGGGACATGACAAAACAGCGCTATGTGGCGCCTCAGGAAGAAAACTGGCTGGGCATTCAGCATTTGGGACGACTGTTGTGTTGTCAGATTTCTATTCCACAGGGAACGACGTTAGCCTAGCCTTTGTATTCCCAGAAGACATTACTCTTCATCCTGTTATTTCAACATTTTCTGACTCATTGACAGCTCCTGCATACTCAGTGGCATGTTCATCCTCAAGCTATTCTCAGCTGTCCATGGATCCAAGTCATCAAAAAATTCAGCATTCTATATGTAACATTCCGTAATAACGTTGCTCCCAGGTGGTTGACCTGATGGTTGCTGAAAATTCTTGGATATAATCAATTGTTGGTAACAGTTTTGTCCAAAAACTGTACACAAGTCCAAACCAACACCAACTGATTTCTTATTTAAAAATGAGTTTTAAAAAATCCATTTGAAGTATGTGAGGCACACTGTCCAGTGTCTGTAAGGGAGGACGTCTGGTTAATAAAATGTGAATGCATAGAAATTTTTACAGCAGAAGCACACCGGTAGCATATAAAGCAGACAAAAAACTAAACTTTTGGGGGAAAACAAGGAGAAAAGAGCAATGGGGGAACTGGGTGTAATTAACCTTTACTCATCCAGACAAACAGTGTTGGACAGGGGATTGGGGTAGACGCGCTGTGCAGTCTAGCTAGTAGTTTCCAGGCTAATTAGGACTGTGTTGTGGTACAGTGTGAAGGGGTTCCCATGTGGGTTGCCGATTGGTCGGCTGTGTGCACATCCAGACTGCTCATTTGTGGTGAGGTATGACAGCGTGAGACCCGAGGAGTCGGCGGAGAGGACGCTCAGGATGAAAGAGCGAAGTGAGCACTTTGGGGATGAGGGCAGGAGTGGAAATGGGGGGAGAAAAAAAAAGAGGAGGAGAGAAGAGGAAATTAAACAGTGGAAATCAAAGCAAGGGAGATGGATACAGGAAAGGGAAGTGAGCAGCAGCAGAAGAGACAGACAGACAGTGTTGGATTGGGGGTCTGGGAAGGTTAATCTGCTTCTCTTCACAGTTGTGTCTGTCAAGTGGCACGGCTTCCACAAATAAAACACCTCTTAGAGATTCTGTTGCAAGGAAACAATAACACATTTTTCTGCCAAGGTGCCATTTCTATACGCCTGGAAAATATATTGCACCTGGAAAGTGAAGCGCCACACAAGCAACATCAGGACGACTTTTCAGCGCGTAATACCTGACGTGACCTTGGCTATCTGTGGTAATGGCATAATTATATTCACGCTATCCAGTCATCAGTGACATAGACTGTACAATAGCATGTAATTGCATGTGCCACAGCCCCGGCTTAGCGGCGACTCAGCCTGGCGCAATGACATCTAATGAAATGTGCAAGCTGTCGTAACACACAAATAACATTCTCCATGCATAAAACATGCGATGAATGCAATATGTTCTATCACCCATAAAAAGGGATTAGATGAAAGAAAAATTACTGCTCACAGTAAACATGCAAACGTGCTGTTCTTTAATGTTAACACTTGATGCGGAAGGGAAGTACACAAGGTCACAGTGGAGGGACGGATATTTGTATTCATATCGAGTGGCTGAAGTTTTCAGCTGCGGGTGCAGTTTCCACCAAAACTTATGGATGTATTAAAATATGCTAATACTTTTTTAATAAGATACTCACTATCACCAAAAAGCCAACTTTTCCAAATTATATTGGAGTCAGTGTTTAGGTTGGCTGTTGAGGTTGCCTCATAATTTAATATCTTTCTATCTTATTTATTTGCACATTTTTTCTCAGACATGTTTCAGGGTTTGAATTAATTTTACACACTGAGACTATGTCGGGGTGCAAGCAACGTCCTTGAGCAACACTTTCTGTAAAGTGGACTTTCTGATGAACTGAAAGTTATAATGTATTGGAATTGTTTATATTAATATATATATATTTTTTTTATTTAATTTAATTCTTGCCAAATCTTACACATTGTACCTTTTAATATTTTTGCTTATTAGAAGTTTGCTGCGAGTTGCTGTTAGTTTGAACCTTTGAAAAGCTGCAGAGGTTTTGTGGGTTTTATTATGGTGCATCCATCACAGGGTGGTCTATAGGGGCTCTATTATCCTGGTCTACATGTGCTGCACACACTCCTGCAGTAACAATGCACAGCAGCCCAGGTTCATATCCTCCTCTAGGCTTTGATCTCTTTTACAACCTTAAAGCAATCTCACGCACACCACATTAAAATCTTAGTAATGTCAGCAGAGGGAGGAAGTACCATCAACAATGAATCATGCAGGACTTCTATATATGCATATAGAAGTGGATGTATATGTGTATATATATATATATATATATATATATATATATATATATATATATATATATATATATAGTGAGAGAGAGAGAGAGGAAACAAATTTAGAGCCCTTCAAATTCACTTTCCTACTTCAGCAGCAAGGTTAAAGTGTGGGAGCTGAACACAGGCAAGATGTTGAATATACCAATAACGCTGAATTCTGTTTCCTGTAGCAGTAAAAGCTGGCTTCAGATTGTGTCAAGGCAATGTTAATTATTATTAATGGATTTTGTAGCAGGTAGCGCATATTTGTACAGCTGTTCCTCCATTTTTTGTGGGCACAAAAAAAAGTACATTTTTGACAATAAAGGCAGATAAAAAAAAAAAATGTAAAAGAAACCTAATAAAGGCAGATCGATCGATTGAACCGGTTATTTTTACAACAGCACCTTATGGTAAAATCATCCCTGAAATGTTAGTCGTCTTCAACTTATCCATTTATTTATCAATTCATTTCAATTATTTATGTAGCCGCAAATTCATTTAGTCCCGTTAAATATTAAACGCAGTGAAAACATTGAACAGCGTGCGTCGGGGGCATTTAATCTGCACTAAGAGCCTGAATCTTGTATTTGTTTAATTTATGGTAATGTATTACTAACATTTGAACCGAATCAGGATATGGATCATCGCCGGACAGAGTAACTGTTGTATAGATTGTCTGTCAATCATTTTAACTAGGTTAACTTTTACCACGGCGAGGCCTAAAGCTCCGATATTAGTATCAGAGGCTCTGGCCGGGCTGTGCTGTGCTCAGCCTTCATTATGGAATGCCAGGTGGAAGGAAGTTACACGTATGTTTCCTTTGGTTGAGTGTTTTCATTTCATTAAGTTTATATATAGGCTGTCACTGTGCCTGTGTGACGGATTTGGGTTATGCCATCATAAAGTGGTGAACGCTTTCATTCCCGTGTTATTCTTTTTGGATTTTCCCTTTTTTCAAGCATAAGGTCAGTGATGAAAAACTGTCGATTTAATGAAAAGAGAGCGCTTCTCTCCGCTGCATTTCTGTCCTGTGAAAAACTCCATCTGCGATACCAAAATTGTAAATTAATTCTTCCTCCTTGGCCCAAACACCGAGGGGCTCATTTCTGCAGATCTCAGTTCTGCATCATCTATATCACATCCATAAAACACGCTTTTTTCTAAACGGAGAAATGACGGAGCGATTATTCAACTCATAATCCAGGTTTTCACCAGCTGTGTTATGAATGGTCCCTTCAGTGCGCCGCAGACCCTTCTGTCAATCTGTGTTTTTATTTTATACGTGAAGATGACTTCCAGATTTAATAGATTCTCGACAAGATGCAAATATGCTTTGAAATCTTTTTTGTATTGAGACCTTAATTATGAGTGTTCTGGCAGACATTTATGAACGCTTTTTGCTAATTGGTCTCAGGCGACTTACTAATATCGTTACCAGTACTTGACATTGGAGTCGTCTCAACAATATCATGGTCAGGGCTCTCGGCTTTTCTTGGTCGTAACAGTAAAAAAAAAAAAAAATGATCAGTTTCTCTGACCTGATTTTTTGTTTTTGGTAGAAATCCACCACACTCTAAATAGTTTTCTAAAGAAGAATAATTGCTTGAAATGTTGTGTAACACAATGAAATATTGATGCAAATGACACTTAATAAATGCAAATGTTTCTATTTGATGTTTCAAATATAGCTTACAGCCCCTTTATTGATTTATTTTACACTGGCCACTAGGTGGCGATGTTGCACCTATTGCCACTCCCTAAAAATCGCCAATGGCAGCAGCGAAGGCACTATTCAACTTTTTGCTGGTGAAGTTTAGGCACTGGCAGCACAGGCCTTCAGTTGAGATAATGTTGCCTGTATAATCCAGGCACAAATCACGTTTTCCACCACAATGTAATTGGGGAAACAAATTACTGCTGTAGTCTATAAATGTGCTTTAAATGAGACAAGGTTGGGTAATTTGTCACATTGAATCATTCATGCTATTCAACCTCCAATTTCTAGCCCCACGCTATAGGTCTTTTAACTGTTTTTCAAAAGTGGACCCTGGGGTACCGTCCCGTACCGATGAAATACGGAAATGGATCAAGGAAAAAAAAAAGAAATTTCCCAAGTGTGAAACCACTGTTTGTGTCTCTCTACCTGCGTCCACGCCGGTGACGGTAAAGCCCAACTTAGCCGGAGCTTATTACGTCGCTGTACCATCAACCCGCCGACCGCAGCCTCTGATTGCACAGCCAAGAGTAGCAATTTCGGGATTTCGGAACGATTGATTGAGCGGCCTTAAAAGCGGAGCACATGTTTTCGGCTGTGCATCGCCTCACTTCCTGAAAAAAAAAAAAAGAAGAAGCTCCACTTATGAAAAAGATTTCTCTTTTTTTCTTTTCTTTTTTTTGATAAATCCAAACTTGTAGGTCATGTTGCGGCAGAGCTGTGATAAGACGCATTAGCATTTTGATAGTGTGCTGTAGCCCAGAGCAGTCTCCACCTCTTCTCGCTTTGGTTTTGCAGGGTGAGTTAACACACAAGGGGAATGATGGAGTGTTCAATAGCGTCTCCTGGCTTTTTTTTTTTTTGCAGATAAATATATCAGAAAATTGTATATTTTCACAATAGAAATAATACACAGGAGACAATCTTACCTACTGGTAATAGTATATTTACTTGTCTGAAATAAAGTACATTTATTCTGTATGATGACTGCAGCCATGGTGCATCGGGGTACAGCTCCTACTGTAACATGCCCCCTTTACAAAGGTCCTTTTGTTCCAGCTGCTGGGGGGTCTGCACCCCTGAACCCCCCCCCCCCATGTCTATTAAGCACACTGATTCCCAGTTCAAATTGGCCCCCTGTTATTAATCCCAATCACCCGGAACACATCGACCACAGAGCACCACAAAAAACACGTGCCCACCCCCCAGCTCGGCACACTGATTCTAATTAATTAATTACATCCCAGGTGATTTTACTTTGAGATGGAGAGAAGGAAAAATAGGAGAGGAAAAAAGAAAAGATCCCAGAGGCAGCACCAAATTGGCAACAAAAGCTCCCCGGGAAAAAAAAAAAGAAGAAAAAAAAGGCCCAGTTCATTACTTCAGGGAGAGTCGGCTTCTTGTAGCTGCTTCCTAACTACTGCTCTGCTGTCCAAGACCAAAAATACTCCGTATACCCCCCTCCCCTCTTCTTTTTTTTTCTCTTCTCTAACTTGTCCATGTGCCACCCGCAAAAAGCGTTGCCAAAAACACACACTGGAACTAACCCGCAACAAATTGATAGCATATTTAAGTATTCGGGATTATATTTTTGATGAGAATGAATAGAGAGAGCGATCCCGAGCTAAATCATATTTCTGGCCGGGGCTGGATGGCGAAGGCGCTATTTAGCATAGCACTGGCACCGTCTTAAATAAAAGCAGCGCTACATATTTGATACATCTCATTTATTTGAAAGTCCAAGCATTTGCAAATTCTTTCATGTCGGTCCCGATTGCTTTCCTCCTCATCCCAGGATGCTCAACTCTCTCAACACACAGAGAGAGAGAGAAGAAAAAAAAAGAGAAAAGTTTCTGCCTCTGCGGTTATCGCAGTAATCTGCTGACGTGAAAATGTTTGACTCGGCACTTTTGTGATGCGCCATGTTTAAATAATGTTATCTATCAATAATCTCCGACTTCATCTCCGTCTGTAAAGTTCATTTGAGCTGGATTTGACATTGCAGGAGTTTGTGCTCTGCAAAAAATAATAAAAAATAAAAAACTGTGATGAGAGTTTAAGTCAAAATTGTAATGTACTGGCTGAAAAAATACAACATCTACCCCGATAAAGTCATTTCTGGCACAGAAGCAACTCTCATAATTTCTTGTGATTCTCCTTTGTCGAGTTACTTATAAATCTCTAATGTGCCGTTTAACTGCCTGGATGCACAGAAGTTTTTATGGAAAGTTGTTGTCAAGCGACATGTTTTTAACCTTGAAAGACTGTTTTTTCATGAAAGAAAAAAGAGAAAATGTATATATAAAATGAATAAATATTAAAAACCTAAATAATGTTTTATTCATGAAAAAATCATTTAATTTACATGCAAACAATTTAAACAAATTAGGGAAGAGTTTTAGAGAGAGTATAACAAAATCTCTTGGCTGAGACTTAAAACTTTGAATGATGACAGCTGTGATTATCTAAACTGAAAGCTATATCTTTTATAGAATACTATAAATCTAAATGAACGCGTCCTTCAAAGAATAAAATAAGATGGACTATGCTTTAAAAGAACATTTAAATATACAGAGGGGGAATCATGGACGGATATGAAATTTTTAAGACTTATTTCAACACAGGGACCTATGTTATTGATATCCTCCACGATTTCTCGCTTTTCTCCTCCAGTGAGTTGACTGCTCAGAGAATTCACTGGTTTATTTGAACTCTTTTTTTTTTTTCTTCATTTTTTCAAGTGTACAGATCCTGTGTGTGTGTTTTTTATTTTTTTTTTACTTCTTGAAGAAATTGGCATGGTGGTGTTTTCAGCATTTTTTTTTTTTGCGCCCGAATACAAAGAAAATAAATTCTATTAGCAAGGCAAGCCGAGTGTATTTGTACAGCACGTTTCAACAACAAGGCCATTCAAAGTGCTTCACATGAAACATTAAAGGCATCAACACAAACCGTAAAAGCAACATAAGGCAGTACCAAAAAACCATTTATGCAGAAATCGAAGAGAATAAGGCATAAAACAGGAGAATAGAAATTACAGTGCGTTGTACTTAATTCAATTTAATTTAATGAAGAACTAAGAATATCCACATTCTTGCAAAACTGTTAAATTATTGATTTATCATTATTATATTAAAAATAAATTCTGATTTAATTATTAAATTATGTTTAAAATTCCCCAATTTTTTTTTGTCATACCAATGCAACAGCCTATGTACAGTAGGCTTGGATAATAATTCTCTCCATATGGTTACAGGCCACCAACATTTCTCACCTCTCCGAAAAATCTACAAAGCTGGTCTGAACTGATAATCTCTTGGCAGGTTCTGGTGCCCCGTCGTCCTCACCTACCACCGTACGTTAGCGCTCACGAGGGCGCTGGCAGGCGTTTTACGGAGCCAACCGGCGCCAAGTTACGACGGACTGGAACGGGCAGGGGTGAAATCTTTTGCCTTTTTCTTTTTTAGACGTAAATGCAGGAACTAACAGAAACGGATAGATTAGCAAAAATCTGTCAGTGGTTCTAAACTCCCGACCAGGCTTTCATCCTGGATGGTGATGAAGCCATGTGATCTTCACGTCCTTATTTGGTATTTGGCACCAGAGTAAGAGCTTAGTCAATCCAGGCATGTTTAATGGTACGGAGACTCCATGCTGCTAATTGAGGGGAGTTGCCAGCTCTTCGTCTTGGCAGTGACGCTACGTTTGAAACCGATGTCTTAAGTGACGCAACTCCATATGGAAATAGATTTCTGTGGCGCCGGCTTTTTTTTTTTTTTTTTTCCTTTTTTTTGCAATACCATATTGATCCGTAGTGGATAGTTACTTTTTCTGCATCACCTCCACTGCGGGAGGGGTCAGAGGTCAAGGCTAACTACCGAATAGCTTCCCTTGGAGCTGGAAGGGATTCGCTAATGTGTTGAAGGCCATCTCAGCGGGTGTTTGTCATCATGACAGCTTTAAGGCTAATGTTTTAAAGATGGCCTCCGACCTCTATATGCCATCCCGGTGTAACTCATGCGATGATGCGTTCGTGCAAGTAATAATTTTTGCAAACTTTAGATGTAAGAAATGGCAATAGAAACTAAAATACAGAGTTTACCCCTTCCCTACATACACATTTATACCCTAACCTACATAAAAGTGTCGATTGGGTTGACACCACCAGAAAATATCCAGTCATAAAACTGGAGTAACTCATTCCCGTTGTTGATTCAGCTGGACTATTAAAGACTATCCCCTGCACACCAACAACAAAGTTACATCTTTTTTAAGGACTCCTAAAGCTTTGCTATGTTGGCATGCTCACTGCATGTTGTGCATGTGAATCGTTTGATTTCTGCCTCCTTAAGTTATTATTGGAGTCCTTCTTAAAAGGATTTATGATCTCAGTCCTGTAGGCCAACACCAATAATCAGTGGCAATAAAGCACTGTAATCTGAAAAAAAATACATATATATTTCACAAACACTACAAGACAGAATTAAACGTTTAATCTCAATAATCATTTTGCAAAATAAATCAATGCAAAAAAAAAAAGAGTGAGCGTTCAACAGAGGGCGCCATCTCCAAATGTTTTTTTCCTGACCAGGTTTGATCTGACAACAGGTGGAATTTGAGATACAGAGCAGAGACGTATCATGACACATGAGCTGCTGTAAAACCGTGTCCATGTCGAAACGGGCCACAAATAACCAGTAGCTACTGTAAATGTACACTGCGGCTCAGGCCACGTTCGAGAAGTCCAACCTGAATCCTGTGAGACACGTGAGATGAGCATAAAGCGGCGCCGGGCTAGTTGTGGAGGAGCGTACCGCAGGACAGGAGTTCCTTCGGAGCATGACATTTTATTTTCTCTGCCTGTATTCCCGTGGAACCGCTCCAAGTTCCTCCGAGACCTTTAGCCAAAACCCCGCTCCGATGTTAGGAGGAACCCTGTCGTGAGCGCGATCTCCGATAGAAGAATGTGGAACGGAATGCCGCCCTCTGAGGCCCTGGATCCCGGACGCGTATTTATTTGCTCATTCATCACTCCTAGGCGACCTCTGACCGACTACCGTGTGTTTTTGCTCTCCCTCACTCACAGGTTCCCTCTTTTTTTTTTTTTTTCTTCTTCCAGTTAGAAAAAAAAATCAAATTCCTTCCAAGGGAGAAATGTCGACATCCAGCAGGGGTCTTTTTAGCGTAAGACATTGGTGTCCGAGGTTCTGGATTCATTCCAGGTGCTCATACCCGAAGTTGCTCTAAGCTACAAAGTAAAGCCCAACTTTAAGGAAGCAAATGGGCACCGAGATTAACGGCTCACTGCGTCTATAGAGGAGTGTGTAGGTGGTGGGTACTCTACTTCACTGAGCGTCTAGTGGGACCCTGGAGTAAGGAGAGGAAACAGATGTTGCGCGTATCCAATGGGAACTCATACGAAAGACTAAAGCATATATGGGCTTAGCGAAGGTAGTGAAGGATAAAATAAGAGTTTAATAATGAGTCCTCTGGTGAGAAAAGTTTGGGCGTAGCGCGCCGCGCACATGGTGGAATTCTTCACTGGAGGAGGCTTGGCGGAGAGAAATCTAAAGGTTTGAGAAGGCGGGCCTTTAACCAAAGGATTCCTGTTGCAGAGATACAGTCTACTGAGAATGTAGCAAAAATAATGAGCCTTCCATACTTTTTATTTGAAAAGCAAGGCCCTCAAAACCCCAACAGTTCTAGTCCAGATGTGGGTTTCGAACGGGAAAAACCGGTGAGCATTTATTTTACTGACACTCGCGCGACGTGATGAAATGCGAAGGGTGTTTGGCAATTAGGCTTAAAGGTGGTACTGGTGAAGCCTTTTCCCTCTGATGGAGTCTAGACACTGGCAGTGGTGACGGATTAGGAGACGCTGGGATGTGCAGGAGCGGCTCCTGGCGAGCTCAGACCCGGGAAGTGATGAACCGCAGGTGATTGTGACGGAGGACGCTCGCTATGATTGGCACAGGAAGTGACAGCCGAAAGCGGCGGAGAAGTGAAGCGGATTTAAAGTTTTGACGGCCAAGACGTGTTTGGCTCATAGAAAGGTGGCAAAATATGGTTGGTTTCACTAAAAAGGCTCCATATCAGCTGATAGGAGGGGAGGAAAGGCGAGAGGGGAGACTACAGAGTGCACCGAGTACACCGAGCCGCGTCGGTAGAAAAACAGTTTTTGTGCCTCCCGAGTCAAACTGGATGAATCGGAGAATAAAGACTCCCAAATTAAAACCTAATCAAGCTTCATTTCCTTCAGCGTTTCTGAGTGAAACTGACCGTTCGGAAATATGTTTTCTCTGCTGTTTAAAATGTGTGTTTTTTCCCGAGCGCGAGCGCCAATGAGACAAACGCGACCACAATGCGCGTGTGTGTATTTTTTTTTTTTTCCCGCTTTCTTTTGCTAACTTTCAAATGGCCTGTGAGTAGTGGGAATGAAATCAGGTGATGTTCTGGAGTCAACTGTTGCAGCCACGAAACATCAAGCGATCTGAACAGCTGCCGAGGGAGCGGCGGGGGGTGGGGGTGGGGGTTTATGGGCGAATGTGCTCTTTAGGGCTGAAATGCAGAACATCTTCCTTTGAATATTTAAGACATTTTCCATCTCAGCATGCTAACTGAGTAAAATGAGTCGTTGGATCTTTCTGTTCTGTTTACTTCTCAGCAAACATTTTCATGATTGAATAAAAGAAAAAAGAGAATCCTGCACCAACATTAAAACCCTATGTATACTGAATATTGCATATCCCTTGCATATGTCAGAACTACACACATGCACTTCAATCCTGAATCAATCCTATCTTTTAAATGTAAGATGATCTATTAAACCAGGGCTATAGCCAGGATTTTCCAATACTGAGGTTAACATTCTATATAAGGTATATAATATTATCCTGGCATGTTGAGTCATAATTAGGCTATTATTATCCAAATCCATCCAAATCATACCCTATACTACTACTACAGTATATTCATACTGTAACTGAACATAACCTTAAGACATACATATCCATTGCATGTCCTTTCACATTTAAGGCTAGCCAACATTTACAGTAGGTTACAGGTTAGCATCTGACTGTTGCATGCATCCTTAGGCTACTTCACTACTTTTCTCATTCTCTTAGAATAGTAAAATGTTCACATTTCACCTCTTCCTCTGATTTATTCAAATGCATTGTTCTAAAAATAGACCTGCAGTCAGCAGTAACATCGCGATGGTGTTTACTTTCGCTATTTCGAGTCAAATACATGAGAATCTCTGTCACGTGAGACCTCGTTAATGTCACGATAATTAGTTGGGCTTTATGTATTTGGCTTTCCGGCGTTGTGTTAACATTTTTACTTTACTGAAATATAGCCTAAGGGGAATTATTAAAAAGAAACAAAACTTAAGGAAAAAAATAGCGAGGTCATGACCTTGGCTAACCTTAATGGTGTCTACGGCCCTGTCTGCAGCTTGGACTATTCATTGCAGTAAATCAAAAGAAATGTTGTCCAGAACTGCTCAATTACTATCAACCGAAATCAGCAGCTTCTGTCTCTGAGTATCAGCAGAAGACAGATAGCTGCTGCTATCAGTGACAAAGGAGCTTCCTCCTGGACAGAAACGAATGGCTCCAGCTTGACACCAGCTCCTGGGGTTAAGTCTATGTTGTCAACATGCTTGGACATTCAGGAGACAAATGACACCAAAGAAGCCACATATTGTTCTGTAGCCCCGAGGACGCCGTGGCCGCAGTCAAACCCTGCAAAGGTCCTTAAAAGGACCAGATGAGGATAGAAGATGCCTGAGCTGAGCACGTGTTTAATAATTAAAGAAAATGAGCGTATCAGGAGGAACCGCAGACTGCTTTTCGAATGAAAGAACTGACAATCTGTGGGAATTATGCATTTTCTCCTTTTAAATACGGGCATTTGATCCTGATAGGGAATAAAAAAGGGAAGGGAAAGAGATTTTAATTGTGGAAAATAGAGCAGTGTGAAGTAGCGGTTAAGGGCGCCTTGATCTGACCCGTGTTTCGAATAAGTGGCTTGAGAAACCTTTAATTCAATTCTTTTAATCACGCTCAAATTCAAAGTTCTTTTGATTGCACTCAAGTTTTCTTGTTTCCCAGCGATCCCAGAGCTTGTGAACTCAGAAGCTGCCAGAGCTGGAAGGGAGCAGAGAAAGTATTCTTTTAAGTGGTGCTTATAGTCTTTCACAGGGACCTCTAACCCTGCCCGCATACTGTGAAATGTGTTTTCTTTAACAGATAGTGAGCTTATATATTATGATGACTCATCTAATTTGTCAGCTCCAACATCTCGCAGTGAAATACCCAATAAGTGAATCGTTGGTGCATTACTCTTTACGTGTTTGCCAAAAAAAATCACCACCTGGGTCTCGTACTTGTCAGATTTTATTTATTATCATTGCAGTAATATAACAGTTTCGGGTCATTAATGAAACGGCATTATGAGGGAGGCCGAGTACTGTTTAGGCCAAGAGAACTTCATTTTATCTTCTAGTCCAGATCATTAAATTTCCCAAACATAAAAGTAACATTTCATGCTGAATCACAGGAAATTAAATTATACATGAAACATCAAATTTTCCATGTGATGTAATGGCGCCTACAAAAAAATTTGTATCTTCGGTTTGAATATTTCACTCACAAGCGTGATATTACTCCAATGAATGAGTAGAAATTCGATAAAGTATGTATTTTGCTTTCATGCAACGTGGGAACAAATGTTTTCATCCAACTTTTACGCTGCTTGAGGGGAAATTTGAGGACGGAGGGTTAAGAGGTAAAAGGAACCCTCTAATAGGAAATAATGTTTTCCTCAACTTCTATAATTTTTCAATCAGATTTTGTTTGACCAGTCCGACCTGGAGTGAGTGAATTTTCTGAAATCCATTTTTAGAGTTTGTTTAATACATCAGACCTGACTTGGACTTGATTGGCTGCCCGAGCTAAACAATAGCTGGAACTCTTTGAATCAGCCGCACACATTACAGCGACTTTCTCTGAGTTGTTAGGCAAAAGGAAGGAAGAACTGAATCTGTGGGTGATTAATTAAACTGAAACTGTGAAAAAAAGAAACACAGACAGCTTATAGCCCCTCTCCCTAGGACCTCCACATGAGAACAGTTTTGGAGCAATTCCCCCGCACCCCCTCAGATGGGCCAAATGTAATGATTTTTCAGCAGAATTGCTGTTTAAAGCCCAGGCGACGTGCTGTATAATATAACATAAATTGAAATTAAAACAGATCCCTCCAACGTAAATAGAAACCAAGGGAGACTTGCATAATATGTGGGATGACTTCTGTACTGTGGGGGCTACAGAACAGCCCTCTTATAATAGAAATGCTTCCCATGAAATCGCATTAAAAGCCTAATGACAAATTTCAAACGTGTAGCTCTAATGCATATGTGTCCAACCCAAGGCCCGGGGGCCGAATCGGGCCTGGCACCTCATTTTCTGTGGCCCCTCAACAGCTTGCACAGTACGACTTCGTTAACTCCAAAATCTTTTCTTAATTGGCCACGATGGTTGTTTAAAAGCAGGAAAGTTTCTGTTTTTCCTTCTTTTCCTTTGTTGAAGTACATCTGTCCTTATTTCTTTTGTACTTTCTATTCTTTAATCTTTAGCGGAGCAACACAAAACCATAGATTCCAATCTTTAAAAAATTCATTGAATAATTAAAATTGTTAATAGTTGTTATCAGCATACTCTTGTATCTGTGATGATTATCAATGTTGTGCAGCATTTATAATAATTAAACACTAACAACAATATAACATTATTTCTGCATCAGCATATTTTAAAATTCTGTTTAAAAATCTAAGCAAATAGTCACCAGCACTATTATGAGTGGAGAGGCAATTATCTAATATAATAACATATATATTAATAATATGTAGATACATATATATGATTTTTACAATTGGCCCTTAATGGGAAAACATAATGCTGATGTGACCCGGGATGAAATTGAGTTTGACACCGCTGCTCTAATGGAATAACAATATGTAGATGATGAAGGATGGGTCACAATGAAACAAACATATTTAGGCCTGTTTTTTTTTTTTTACAGTGTCTTTGGGGCAACCTGTGGTTCAGAGGTAGAACGAGTCATCCGCTAATTGAAAGAGCAGAGTCTCCTCCACTACACATGTCAGAGTGTACTCTGGCAAACACCGAAATTGCTCCGGATGGCTGCTGTGCAATCAGTGCGCGAATGTGTGCGAACGAGCGTTAGAGAGGTCCTGATGAGTCCTTGGCACGTACCTTGTTGTGGATGTTGATGATGTTTTATGATGTGACAACCCTTTGGTCAGAGTCTGGTTTGGGTTTACGCACCCGAAAAAAAAAACACTTGGCAAAGATTAAGTCATTTATCTAGCTTGGGTTAAAACGCGGCAGGAATGTGCCAGCGTGACGCCAGTAAAATTTCTGGTGTCATGGTAAAAGACTCTGGTTGCATTCAGTCAAAAAAAAAAGACCCAAAAACATTTGGTAAAGTTTAGGCACAGAAAACATTGTTGGAGTTAAAATGAAACATGTTAAACATTACTTTGTAATAGCAACAAAGAAAAATCCAGTCACTCATATATATCATTTTGCAAGCTAAGCCCACTTTTTCTCATTTAACTAACTATACAGCATCTCTCCCCAACCTCTAAAAGCAAGTCGCCCTTTATTGACGTCATCTGACCCGGGACACTTCCCCCTGGTCATGACTACTACGGCTGCTAGATAGCAGGAACATAACTATAGGTTGTTTCTGCCGGGCCTGTACTGTTGTTTTCCTTGTGAGGACTGGTCTGGTGTTTACACATCCTCCACTGAGAAACAGTATGTTTTTCCATGGATTACTGAAACCTCAAGTGCTAAAAACGCGTCTTAACACATCTGTTTAACATTTATGCCTAACTTCAAGATTTATTGTGGGGGTTATTTTTTTTTTCTCTTTTTTTTTTCGCTCTCTTCCTTTTCACTTTTTCAAAAGATGCTTTCACAGAATGTTTCACGTTGGGGAAAATCACCAGAACAGCAAACATTGGCTTGTAGAACATAAAACATGTTGCCTGCATTGTTGAACAATGAAGAAGGGTTTGGACGCGTCTTATTCTCAGAGGACTGGAAAAATACTTCATAAAAAAAAAAAAAAAAAGCATCCAGATTGTTGCTCGTTTGGCTGTAATTTAAAATCAGAAATAGCGGCCTGATTGTACTGGCCTCGCATGTCTTGAAGTAGGTTGGAGAACAGGTGCCTGCTGGTTATGTGGAGCTAGTCCCTGTGTCCCAGGGTCCTAGGGATTCGTTCTTTAAAAAGGAAAGGGCCATTGGCAGGGTACAGGATGTGCTCAATCGCCGAATCTGACCTGGTAAAATGGGAGCTCCATTGCTGTCACTCTTGGGTCCCTCCCTGGGGATGGAGTGTAATTATAAGAGTGAGGGCCCTGGGGCCCCATTGCTCCGAGATCCACCCACTAATCACAAATCACACAACCCTGACACAGGAGGTGGCTTCCCTCAGAAACTGAACCAAAAACCTCTTAGTGGATAAAGGTCAGACTCAAAGGTAACTTGGCAGGTTGTGTTTGTGCTGGTGTATAATGGCTGTGTGTAGTGTAGTGTGTGTTTTGAAGAAAAAGAGTGAAAAACAGAAAGCAGAATATATCAATCTTGTGAGCATACAGCCCAGTTGGTGTGTATACTGGAAAACAGCATTTGTGCATGTGCATTCTGGGAACTATGCAAAAAAACATCCTAAAAGTAACTTAATTTCAGTGGATTTCATAAATTTTTTGGAGTAATGAATGTAAGTGTTTCGTGTCATACATTATTAGTAATGTCAAAGGGAACTTTTACTTATTTCATTAAAATTCAGACCAAATAGGAAAAGCATTCATGTAAATAACAATCTCTCTAACTTATTGTGAGTAGTCTAAAATTACAGCGATTCAAATCAGATGAAATTTGGTTACATTTTTGGAAATGGATCAGAAAATGGTCATTTCAATTTCTTAGACTATTCAATCAAGTTAATAACACACAAAACTGCAGCACGATTCTGTCCTGTAAACATGTTTGCTGCGTAATCTCCATCGATAATTGTCCCTACAGTGGGAGGGGGCATGTCTTTAAGGAAAATGATTTTCAGACGTGTTGTCTGCCTTGCCATTAAGAGGGATATACGGTATTTTTTAATTATTTTAATTAATGATGAACACTGTAGCAGAAAAGGCAGAATTTGAGCAGACATGTACCTCAGATACGGAGAAAACCCCGAAAAATCAACAAATGATTGCGTTCCGTGCGACGCCGCCCTAACCCAGGGCACTTTGAACCAATTTTTGTGATGACAGCATTTTTCGGAGCATCTTCAAAGTCTCAATTACCGGCCCTACACCTCATTATCCGTTCCTTCGCGCACTCTCATTCCATCGCACCATTCGATCTCCCCCTATTATCGCTCTACATCTCTTTGTCATCCCTCCTATCTATCGCCGAGCTCCTAAAGTCTTCCGATCTCCCTTCCCCGCAAACCAGAAGGACTTTCAAGGTCTACTCAGATAACGTCACTGCGGCTGTGCATCTGTTTCCAATCCCCTGCAATTAACCAGACCAGCTTGGGAATGTTCCTTTCTTTTTCATCCTCCTCCATTTTTCTCCTTCGCTGCCCCTTTCTCCTCTTCTGTCTGTCTTGCTTTTGCTCTGAGCCAATTGATTGGAAGATGGTCATTCTTTATGTGTCACTCAAATCTAAACACTGTAGAGACTCATTGCATGTTTGTTTCTTTCCATGGGTGGGCCAAGTCTGATCCTCTCGCGCTGGTCCACAGCAGAACTTCAGTCGGATTCCTTTCTGCAAGATGAAACAGCTGCTATAGAAAATGCACCTCAGAGTGAAATGAAAAAGAAATTGCAACAATAATTTGCTTAACCAAAATAGCACAGGCCAGAGCTGCAGATATTACTTGAGCAATGTGTACACAGCAGATGTATTTATGCAGTCTGGTTTGCGGCTCTGTAAAAAGTTGTCTTGTATTTTTCTTGGTCGCCGTACAAAAAACATCTGAAAAGTGTTTTTATTCCTCGCTGAAATGAGTGTTTTCCCGTCTCCTCGCTCCAGTAAGCCATAAATCCTGCTGCACTTGAATCCGGGATGCCAATAGCCGGGGAAGCGGGCTGCTGCAGGAGAAGGGTTTGGAAAGAGGCGGAAGTTTCTTAGGTTTCCGGAGTTCTTTAACTAAGCCTGTGTACAAGCCTCAGCAAAGTCCTTCCCTGCTTTGGTAGGAAGGTTCAACAGGTACAACCGAGGCGAAGCCCACTGGCAGCCAGAGCCTTAGACCAACAGAAGCACTGACAACGACCAATGACAGCTTTATAAGCCTCAGGCCTTTACCCTGCATATTTTAAAGGACAACTGTTCACGGTTCACTTTTCTCCTCTGCAGAACATTTTTCAGCAGCACTGGAAAATACCCTATTTGACTGAAAAACATCCCAAAGGCCTTATTACTATCTCTATAATGGAACCCAAACACATGATAATCCAACCGGTGCCGATACAAAGGCCACACTGAGGCTTGTCTGCCTAAAGCTGGAAAAGAAAACCTCATGTCCTGGCCACTCAGAACGGACCCTGTTGTGTGGAATTCGTTACGTATTGTTCCCTGATATATTGCTGAGGCTGCCGACATAATCAAAGGTACTCAAAGGTCTGTTACTGTTCAAAAGTTTGGGGGCCTTATATTTGAAAGAAGAAAAGCACTGTCTTTTCAATGAAGGTAACTTTGTAATTTGTAATTTGGGGGAAATGTTGTCAGTAGTTTATAGACTCAAACAAAAATGTTCATTTTGCCCAATCACATACCTATTAGTAGTAAAAGCTGTACATTTCTGTTACTATTAACTATTATTAACTATTACTGACAGTTTGTCGTCACTTAGAAATGTCCTTATCTTTGAAAAAAAGCTGTTTTTTTCAATAAAGATACCTTTAAACTAATCAAAAATACACTCTATACATCACTAATGTGGTAAATGACTATTCTAGCTGCAAATGTCTGGCTTTTGGTGCAATTTCTACATAGGTATACATAGGCCCATTTCCAGCAACTATCACTCCAGTGTTCTAATGGTACAATGTGCTTGCTCATTGCATCAGAGGGTTAATGAAATACAATTTTCGGATGGTGGTAGTGTCAAATCTCTGCAAATGAAAGCAGCCTCTTTAATCTTTAAAGTAAATCTTTACAGAAAACAATTAACCCTTGTTTTTTCTTCCCATTGATTGTGCACCTTTTGTCTTCCTGGGTCAAAATTGTGTGGATGTACTGTAAATATTCATCAGTCAGAACCCATTGCACCCACTAGTGAAGACGAGAGATGGTATAAATCTTAATAAATATTTCAACAAAAGTAGTCATCATTAATTTAATTTGTGAAGAGTGAAGCATGGAGCCAACCATGTTACTTTTATGGCAGTTAGATTAAAGAAACACATTTCTGATATAAAACATTCGAAAATTGGTCAAATTTGACCCGAGGACATCAGGAGGGAGAAAAAGCAACATATTCCACTGGGACCAGTAGAGGTGAAGTGTAATGTCCACATTAGGTGACTCTGTCAGGCTACTGGAGACAATTCTACCTGGCATGTGTCAACCGAGTCCATGAGCTGGAAGGGTTTTGTGAGAGAACAGGAAAACAGGAAAGTTTCTTGGGGGAACTCAAGTATCTTTTTATTTTTTAATTTTTTTTTTGTTTTGTTTTTGTCACCCATCTATTTTTTTCGTCCTATGTTCCCTAAGGGCATGATATGTTTTTTTTTTCTTCCCAAAATAAAAAAAGCAAGCCAACAAAAAATGTCAAAATCAATATTTCCCAAAACCCATTAATTGTGCTTTGCTGAATACCAAATTCATATTCCCTCCCCCTCCTCCTTACAAGGAAGGCAGTGATTTGAGCATCATTTGAGGTCTGTTGGAGGGCAGAGCTTGAAAATATAAATACTGAAAAACTGAAAATCAGGTGAAAATATATTATTTTTTATACAATTAGTCCAATATTGGGTAGGATTGTCTTATTCCACTGGCAGGTAATTTAACTTATTTCAGGTTTTCTTGATTTTAGTCAATTTAATGGAAATGTTAATCTTGTTTTCTTAAAACATGACCAAATTGATCCAAACAGGAAAAAAAAAAAACTTGAACTTAGGTAAATTATCTCTCAGTGGAATGACATAATTCTACTCAATTGGCCTAATTGTACCGAAAACAAGACATCTTCACCTGTTAAGATTTCTGTTTTTGCAGTTCTTTTCCCGAACCCTGTCACATGACCACTACTTGAGGAACTTCGGGGTACGGTGGCCATTTACACAGCTGGTGCTGGGTTGGCGCTTTGTTATTGACCAGATATGTACAGTACAGGAACTATGCACCTTTCGCTCCAATCCAAACTATAACATCGGGCACTTTAAATGCTCGTTTCACAACTGAAATTCAACTGTGTTTGTTTGGTTTGGATAACCGTATCCCCCCACCCAGAAAAACGCAAGGGTTGACTTTGATACCTCGCCAAAGGACCTGCACTCTTCCTCTCATCCCAAGTGGCTGGTAATTCAGTATGGAGTTTGTGTATTTGTCTAACACCGGTAGCTCTGGGCTTTAAGCATAAATTATGCATAACCAATGTATTTTATTTAAAATTAATTAGCCCGACTCATAGCCGTGGATTGTTTGCCAATGGAAACAGTGGAACTGGGGGAGGAAGGGGGTAAGAAGAAGAAGAAGAAGGAGGAGGGGGAAAAAAAAAGGGAAGCGGTGTGATGGCAGCTGTGACTCCACGGTTCCCCCACAGCTCTCCAGGAGAAGATTAATAGTTAATGGAAGGCCTTTAGGCTGTGGAAATACCCCAGTGGCCCTTATCCCTGCTCTGGGAAAAGCAGGGATTATTGTCAAGGTATCAGAGCCTGTCGCCAAGCAAGGCCTCCCCTTCCATTTACCAACCCTCTGAATCTGACTTCCATTACCCAAATAAGAAAAAAAAAAAAAAACATTGGTTATATTTAGCACACATGGTTGGTAAAAATCTGGTGTATATTTTACACTTCATACGTGTGTAATTTCACACCACGAGGGGCCATTTTTCACACTCCCTTCTTGCCATAGGCTTATATGATCTTTAAATAGGAAGCGAGCGAGGTCAATTTTTCAAACGTGGCGTAGCATATTATCTCTGGCAAGGCGAGTCAAATCAGCCTAGCAATTAACTTAGGCTCAGTGCCGCAACGCAAATCATCCGGCTCGTTCAGGGTCGGGCAAATTCCTGTCTCTAGGCAATTAGCCTCCTTCATTAATTAAAAATTCTAATCAGGATGTTGGATCGATAGTGTAAATCACACATGCTGCAGCGCAAACCCGGGGAAGTTGCATCTCACTTCCAAGGCCCGCATCGACAAAGTAATCAGCCAAACTGATGTGGAGGATTAATGGAACAAGAGTTGACATTCTTATAAATCTTCCGAGTATGAAACGTTCGCTTAGGAAAAAATATAGTGCGTCTTCTGGGTTTGACACTGCAAATATGGGGCGCGTTGTAAATATGTGAATATATAGTCTGAGATTCCCCCGATTAATTTATATTCTTAAACCATAAATTACTATACATAGAAATTGAGAACTCTGTCAGAACTAATACAATTTTACACATTTATCTTTCATTCCTGAAAGAAATGAATGCAAAATTGTGTTTTGTTTGTTTTATGGGCCATGAAAGTAGCCAATATAAAAAAAAAAAGATTTCTCAGATAAGATTCCAGTGGAAATCAGTTAGGATTGGACACTACAGTTCAAAAGTTTGGAGTCAACCAGACAATTTAGTGTTTTTCATGAGAAGTCACATCTTATTTACCGCCATCAGTTGTAAAATTAATAGAAAATGTTATTACATGAGCCTTCTGACACAATGAGCAAACATCCATTAGAACACTGGAGTGATAGTTGCTGGAAATGGGCCTCTATACACCTATGTAGATATTGCAACAAAAAACAGACGTTTGCAGCTAGAATAATAACCACATTAGCAATGTACAGAGTGTGTTTTTGATTAGTTTAAAGGTATCTTTATTGAAAAAAACGGTGCTTTTTTTTCAAAAATAAGGACATTTCAGCTTTTACTACTAATAGGTATGTGATTGGGCAAAATGAACATTTTTGTTTGTAACATTTCCCCCAAATTACAAATAAAATTATTATCATTTAGAGCATTTATTTGCAGAAAATGACAAATGGTCAAAATAACAGAAAAGATACAATGTTTTAAGACCTGAAACAAGAGCTAATTCATTTTAAAACAACATAATGCTGATATTTACACTTTTACAGATTTCAGAAATCAGTATTTGGTGCAATGACCCTTATTTTTAATCACAGTTCTTGTCATGCTCTCCACACGTCTTTACCATTGTTCTTGGGTGACTTTATCCCACTGCTGGTGCAAGGACTGAAGCAGCTCAGCTTTGTTTGATGGCTTGTGACTATCCACCCTCCTCTTGATCACATTCCAGAGGTTTTCAATAGGGTTTAGGTGTAAAAAAAAAAAAAAAAAAAAAGTGCAGTGGTCTCTTATTTTTTTCCAGAGCTGTAGGTGGTTTAATTTGATAACTGCAGTAAATGAGTTCAAGGTTGAAATTAATCCAGCATATCTTTAATTACTGCAGGTAGATCATCAATAACAGGCACTTTGTGTTTGTTGGTCAGTCCCAGCTCTTTGCTCCGCTCCTGCCGGCTCTGGGGGGCAATTAAACTCTGGCTGAAAGAAAGTTCTTTTTCCATACTGTAGGCTGACACACATGGCACACTCATGCTCCAAAACACACACACACACCCACGCATGTATATATGTACTGTTAGTGCATGATGTAGGGATAGGGGAGACACAGTGTAGTTTGTCTGCAGTGCTTTCCAATAACACTCAGTTTTGTTTGTGGTCTTGCAGTCTCGAGGAAACGTCCCCGAGTAAATGTGACTGTTTTTCTTAGGCCCATTTGGGAGGAAAATGAAGTCATTTCGGATCCCACATGAAATCAACATAGACCCGATATTTCCCTCTCATTAGCGAGAAAATGAGTACACGGCGCTGCGAGAGTCGCGTTTTGTGGCCGATTCATTTCAACAAGGGGTGAGTTACGACCCGTGGTGTACTCTTTCCCCAAATAGTGTCAGCATATATCAATGTATCTAGTTACTGTTACTTGGCTCCCGCTCGGCTGTGCGGCCGCGTCGCTCGCAGAAAACGTGTCGCCGTGTAGGAGTTTGGTCGCCGGGGGGGACGATCCGAGGCCGTGCCGCAGGTGTCGCCCCCGTCAATGCGGGGGACACCGAAAGTGCCGCCGGCATTCGCGTCCCAGGGCCCGCCATTGATTGACGGGGAGGGAAACTTCCTGCAGAAAGGTCATCAGCAGCTTTACCTCTAAGAGCCAGCGGTTAATCCTCTCCGCGGCGCTTCTTCTGCAGCAGCAGGTTCAGCCTGTTTACGAGGCTCAGCCTCCCAGGTGTCGGAGCACAGACCGACTAAACCCGTAGCGCCGCTGTAGTAATGTTCAGCACAGCTGGAGGTTTCACAGTAATTAAATACATTTGGAGGTACAGCGCGTTACAGTCCACCAGCTTAATGTTCAAGCAGGCAGCGCAGAACATTAAGGCAATTAGAATTTTACATAAAAACCCATGAAATATTGAGGACTAAACAGGATCAGCAAATTATCCCTTAACAGATAATTTATTAATAATATATAAACGTAAATATATAGACAATGCCCAACTTATGAACATAATAGGTTCCGACAGGCTGCTTGTAAGCTGAATTGTTCGTTAGTCGTTAGTATATAATATAATTGCCATTTGAGATCATTTAAATTCCATTGCTACTCTAAGTATTATTCCCTAAGAATTAACAGAAACAATTACAGGATATAAAAACGACACTTAAAATGATTATATTATTATATATAATAATAAAATGAAAAAAATACTGTAGTACAGTACTTTAACAGCAAAGGTGATGTGCATACATAGACTGTGATGGGGGGAGAAGTTATTTTATTAAAAAAATAAAATAATGTAATTTTATATATATATATATATATATATATATATATATACTACACAAAACACAAAGAAAGATAATACATAGTACATACATACATAATACATAGAGGTCATGGTCAATAAGCAATGACCCAGGAGTATTAAAAAGAGAAAATACAATAATTACAATCATAAATGCATGCAACAATATCACAAATAATTGTATATGTCAGAATGAGCAGGATTTTGTGGGAATACATTGTATTTAGTTCTATTAGGTGGGCTTTGTATTCATGAAAATGCCTTTATTTATAAAAATGGCTAAGGCAAGTTTAAATAAATTATAATTTAAAAATGTAACTTAATTGTGGGTGACAAAATTTGGAGGAAGAGTAAACGCACATCCACTGCTGCTGCTGCTTTATTTCAGCATAAACATGTTTTGAGCCCTTCTTGCATATGAGCTCATAGCCGCATTTTACTTATTAACATTTTGCTTCTTCTTTGAGGTTTCAGGAGACCAAAACTCAATCTCCTGGAATCCTTTCTCACATGCGAGAATCATTGATAATACTTAATTTGCTGTGAAAGCTGTTGCTGTACAAAATACTGCAGGGTTCACTGAACTCCCCGAGCTCTTCTCTCCTGTTTTCCAGACCAGGAAATGAGGACAGATTTTCTGAATTTGTGTGGCATGTCCCTTTATTCCATCCAGTGAGATCTTGTTGCAATACATCAACTGTACATATGGAGATTAATTGCACTGTCTCACGGCTCTGTGTGTTCCCCCCGCATTACTTGAATTGGATGGGGGGAAAACCTGGGAGTTATTTTATTGAAATATGTTCTTTTTTTCTTACACTTTTATCGGCCTTTTCGGAGCGGTGCTTTTCATCAGGTTTTTCTCTAAACTACTGCGTTCTATCACGTGTTTCCGCTTTAATCCAATGTTGGCTTGAGCTTTGATTGGCTGCTTCGCGAGCTGATGTTGCCTTGCGCTTCAGCCAATGCACAGGTTTCCCACTTAAGAGTTTTGGTCTTATTGATTATTTCATTCTCAGTCATAAACGAATGCCACACAAGCAGCCATTAATAAATCATGTATTTTTTTTGTTTCAGTATCAGCAGTGGGAGTTTCCCCCGGAATCAAAGCCCCGTGTCCGGCTCGTTGATTTTTCTTTTGAATTTATGGCATTCTTGATAGCACGTCAGCTATCGCCGCGGCGCTGTATATCACATTACCGAGCCTACTGACAATAAACAGAGCCCTGCGAGCTGGAAGGTAACAGCCGGGAGAGAGTTAGCGAGGTCTGAGCCGTACCTTAAGATCATTCAAATCAATCCGGTACGGTTCAGTGCTGCAAAAAAAAAAAAAAAACATCCGCAATTATTTGTTTTAACCCCGTATAACACTCAGCTGCTTCAGACCTCTTGTCAGTTTGATCTATGCCCTGCATGATGAAGTCCTCCTTGAGCAACTGCACTGTAGGCCAGATTTCCTGTGGTTTTTCATCCATAATGCACATCCCAGTGTTCTAGACCATTGCATCAACAGCTGCACATTAAAACCAAGAGAACTATTTTGTCTGAAGCTGTGGGAGAAAAAAAAGGCCCTTTATGTACTTGAAGATAGTTTATGATGTAATTCCGAAAGGGCATGTCAAGTTCAAACACTTTTTCGCACATGAATACATTACAGTGTGCGTTGAAACTGCAAATAGATGTGTGCCGGTCCAAAGTAGACACAAAACTGTTTTTGCAAATGGGCACTCACGTTGCTTTTTGTTTTTTTTTTTTGAGAGAGAGAGTGGAGGACTCGACCTTTTCGCTTTGACCTGTCTTGCGTTTTAATTGCGCACGGTTTAGACGACGTGACTGTGACGGAGCGCAGAGCGCTGCCACGCCGTCTCTAGCGCTCTTCACCGGGACTTTACGGAGTGTAACCGAGGTGAAAAAGAACAGTCGGCTCCGGCCTCCCGCGGACGGACGAGGCCGCGGCAGCTGCTTCCAATTCCTGCACGAAATCTGAAGTGAGTAATGTTTACGTAACTGGCGGCGCATATCAGTGACACGAGGAAAGTTGTTTTGTAAAAAACAAGGAAAAAAATATCATGATTAATAGGAAAGATGGGGGAAAAAAAAAAAAAAGATCTTCCATCCACCCTGGCTTTTTCAGAAGTGGCTTGAGGCATTGCCAAAGAAATTCCCTCAGACATAACAAGGTTTCATGACAGTGGGCCGCCCCTTATGAAACTGTCCATGCTTGATGTTCTCCAGCAGTTTTGTTCATATTTGTGTCCTATGGAGGTTCAGAGATACACTAATTGTTATCTATGAGGGAAGGGCTATTTCAACCCCAAGCCTAACGAGGTTAACCGTACTGTGGCTGTCAGATAAATGGTGACGAGTGAGGTCAAAGGCACCTCTTGAGCAAAAGTGATGATCTCACATGGGCCGACCTCCCTCTGAGGACAGAGGCCAGTCCTGCAAGACTTCCTGCCTGACTTTCTCAGGCCTGGATCACAGAATAACATGCGGAGAACACAGCGATCGCGGGAAAACCTTTGTTTTCTCTGGAGTGACGAACACACTTCTCAACAATGCCACTTGAGCAAGAGAGAAGTTTAAAAATGGAACCTCGGTCAGAGACGTATCTCTCCTTTGAAACATTATGCAACCAAAGTAAAAGCCATAATCATTTCTGTAGAGGATTTAAATTTAACAACTAACATCCCTCCTTTTTGCTGGTGCATTACATTTAACACAGTACTGTGTTTTGTGTCCAAAAGCAGACTTGATTTCTCTCAAGGTCACTTTTGTACGGGCTAATGTGCACATACCTGCCTTTAAGAGCCAACAAATGCCTTAAAAAGGATGGAATGAAAATATATAATAAATCTTAGTATTTCAATTTTATTATCTGTTTATATTCAAAGTGCAAACAAGTGGAAATTAATTACTCTGTGGTGCAAACTGAATATATTCAGGCATTTAAAATATTTTCCATTATCATCCTGGCTAATGCACTGCTGGCCTCCCCTTGATTTTAATGGCTTCTCACACTTCATATACAGCGAGATCTGCCAAGTGAACACTCTCGGAGGTGGCGACTTGGCAGTCGCAAATAGCAACCTGTGACACCACTCCAACGCTAATTCATAACGCTAATAAATCAAAGCAAACAACATTAGAGGAGAAGGGGAGAGTAGCGTTCAACATAACGGCCGTAATAATTGGTTGTGATACAGTTGTTGTAAATTACAGCATATTTGGGGAGATTGGGAGAGTTATGGTGATGTTAAATGACTTTTCTACTTTTTCTTTTTTTTTTTTTTCCATCCGCCTTTGTGACTTCGTCCGATTCGACGCGGCTCCTGTATCTGAGGGGGTGTTTACGCTGCTTTTTCCGCAGCGTCGTTCTGAACATTTCATCAGTGATAAACACAGGACAAAGGCAGCTGGTGATTAGTAATGCGCTGGAACGCTGCTAAATCTGCATCCTTGGCAATTACTTCCAGAGTCTGACACATCGTTTATTTCATTGGTTAAGCCTTTGTCTCAGCTTCCTGTCCCCTGACTCTCGGCTTAATACTCAAGTCGCGACTGAGGGAAAAAAAAATGTAACGACTCCCACTCCGTCTCTCGCGCTCTGTCACTGTCTATTTCGGATCCCCGCTGCTTAGCTCCTTGTGAACAACGTTAAGGGCATGTTTACATGTCGTAAATTCACCACCGTGGTTTACCTCCGTGCAAGTTCACATGTTTTTTTGTTCCTTTTTCTTTGAGCCACCATATTCTTTGAGCCCATCTGCGGTGAGTTCTATCAATCACCTCCTCGTCTTCTGGTTTGGTCAAGTCCATTCAGTCCGTTTGATCTTGTTTTGTCGTCGTGAGCGTTTCTCTTTTCAAGAGCCTTGCCTTAGAATTCGGGGAAAAAAAAGCTCAAAGCTGAATGTTACTTACAAGTGTGTTTTTGGAGGAGGCCACGCTCAAACACTGAAACCATTTGTCCCTCTTTGCTCTGGAGTGGTTGATTGAGATTGTGTTTGCAAAACAGCCACCTAGTAACAAGTACATCCGCCCACGACTCGCCTCTAAACGCATATCCTACACAGGATTTTCCACTTTCTAAATCAAACAGACAAACAAGTCCCACATGCCAGAAAAGAAAAGAAAGAAGAGTAACACTGACTTCACCAGTGGAGGCATCACCATCTTGCAGCATTTCCTCTAACACATCTGGCCTACACTGCAAAAGAATGAACTCTTAACAAGTGAAAATATCTCATATTTGATACAATTAGTCCAATATTGAGTAGAATTATCTCAATCCATTGACAGATAATTGAATTTATTTAATGTTTTGGGTCAATTTTGGTCTTGTGTTAAAAAAAAAACAAGAGTAAAACTTTCTTAAAGAAAGATTACATTGACTAAAATCAAAGGTTCTACTCAATATCGGACCAATTGTACCAAATACAAGACATTTTCACCTGATAAGATTAGATGTTTTTTTACAGCGTATTGTCAGTGGAGAAAACCTTTAAATGCAACTTTTTGTTGCATCAAGCAATATACAGCAGCCAGTAGTGCTTCATATGTTACATTTGATTAAAAAAAAAAAAAACCTTTACAGCAGCCTATAAGCCGGACTTTTTCGCAAATGGATGTGTCCGAGTGTTGGTGTGCGCTGTTAGAGCCGAATCCTCTGCACTCTCGAGCTCCGGTAGCGATGCTTGTCGGCGTATACCCACGCTGGGCTGATAAGGCGGAATGACCACTCCACCGCGGAGAGAGACCATGGATAGGAACTATCACTGTGATTAACTGTAATGATTGGGGGTGGAAATGGGTGTTTAGAGGGGCTGTGGAGAGGATGAGGGCCATGTTGGCCCAATCTGGAGGGGCGACACGCCGCATGTGAGCCTCCGCCGGCTCGGGTAATAGTCCCCATGTGTAGTGCGCCGGGCCGTATCCCATGGGGCACCGCGCACACAGGAGGCCACTTGAAAGCCTATCTGGATGTAGCAGCAATCAGAGTCAGAACAAGCACACAGGGGAGTAATCTGTTCCAGCTTTTGGAGCGTGCCAGGGGTTGGGGAAACAACAGAGATGAGTGTGTGTGTGTGTGTGTGTGTGTGTGTGGTGGTGGTGGTGGAGGGGGGGCTTCTTATGGCTTCATTTGGACAAGGTCATGGTTAGTCAGATGGCATAAATTTGTCTATCCCCAGTGCGAACACACACGCACACATGCACTCGCACACATCGCCTTCTCCTATTCCAGTACACATCTTAGACACAACCCCTGTAAGATGTGTAAGCAGTGCTGGCAGCCAGTGGCATAGCCGCATCATTAAAATCCCTTCAGCGACTGAGTTATAGGTGGTTTGTTGACTTCCAAGGACATGTCATGGGCGGTAGGTATTGCCTAAGATCCAATAGGGTTTTTCTTGTCAAGCACCAAATATGCAGAGACAGCTCTAACCATCCGAAGCTGTAGCCGACATGGCAGGGACCAACTTTACTCTTTTTCCTGACAGTTTTTTTTTTTTTTATTCACAGCAGACTTTAATTTTACAACTCGCGCTACACAGCGTAAGTGTTTTGAGTTCACCGCGGCAAATACAGTGTACTACGACAACCTTGTAACCTTCCTTTCCCGAACTGCCAACTTTTTTTTTTTGTTGTTTTACGAAGAAGAAGAGGGAGAATCAACAGGATACATCACATCAGTGTCACGCCATCCCTGCTTGAAGAGGAATCAGTAGGCAGTGACCCAGAGGAGGTCACGCTGAGCCTTGGGGAGTTGCTTAATGAAAAGTCCAATCAGCTCAGCACAGGACGATTAGAAGGAGCCCCGGGCTGCAACGGAGAGACGCTGGTAAGACAGAATGAGAGACAGAGAAAGGAAGAGTGAAATAAATGAGGAGGGGATGTGCAGAGAAGAAGATCCAGTGGATGTTATCCCCAAATACACACACACACACTCTCCTTCCCCATGATACTGATACAGTCCAGTTGCTCTTGGACAAACTGATGGAGCTGAACAGGAAACCATGGACAAAAACATGTGTTAGCACTTTATCTAAGTGTTGGTTAATGAGGGGGAGACATGGTAATAATTGATGTTTATTTGTGTACTTATTGCTCTTCTTTTAATGGTTCTGTAATACGGCTCACTCATGAATTTAGTGAGTTACAACTCGCTGCTATTATCCTGCTCCAGGTCATTGCATCAAATGTGTTTTGCCCTAGGCCAAAGTATAACAAAAAAGTAAAAGTAATAAATTAAAAATTTAACAGGTTATATATTTTATAGACTCGCTTGAGTAAAACATTTGGGCCTTATTATAACATTTGGAAAAAACATCACCAGACAGCATGGGGAGTACAGTCATGGTTCCAACCACATTTTGAAACCATTTCTTTTAACTGGTAATAATCCCGGCGAAAGTAAACTGTGAAAGCTCGTTCTTTTTCCAGTGACGTCCACATTATTCCACATTCACACCTTCAAACGGCAGCTTATGCTACCGTTGGCCACTGAGATTCTTGCCCACGCAGAACTGGTGACCACACCAGAGCTCAACATTTGGCTTCAATTGCGCAGGTTGGCCGGCCACGCTTGACCGTTTTTTGCGGGTTTTGCTCACCAAAGCCCCCGATCCAGCCATTACCCTTTGAAGCATCACAAGTGTCAACTGTTGAACTGTGTCCGTCAGTATGGTCGGCGATTGTGGCAGAGAGGGGGGCTCGAGTTTGAGATTTGGACTCAATTTGCATATAAATCGCAAATACGCAGACTTCAGACTTGACCCGGGTCTTGTGTTTTGGACTCGTGAACAATCATTATGTTTTTTTTCCCCCCCTTTCTTATTTTAGTGTAATTATATTGGGGAAAGTCTGAAACATCTGATGTGCTCAGTGTCTTTATTTTTGTGACATGGCAACTGCATTACAAGAAGACGCCACCAACGAAAAGAAACACTGACTAAAAGTCTGCAGCATCAAGATTAAGGACGCTTGATCATACATTTTTATCAGGCACCTAAAAACTCACCTGGATAGGTAAGTCACATTAGCACATGGTCGTTTAGCAAACATATTTAGCTTAGCATTAGCTATGTTTAATTGTTGTGTTGTGAATTTCTTAGATGTAAGATGACAGAAGGCTCATTATAACAAGAAGAGACAAGAAACTTTTATTTTTTAGAGACTTGAGACTTGACTTGGACTCATGACCAAAGACTTGGACTTGCACAAAAAGGCTTTTGAACATCAAAATATCGTTAAGCAAAAAAAAAAACAAAACAAAAAAAACCTGTACTAGTCATCCAATTTTATCTCCTTTGCCATAATCTCCACCATTTAGCTCATTGAACAGACTTTGCTTGCAGTGAACATCCAGGCATTTGCTTTAAATGCAATATTCCAAAGCATTTGGTAACTTTAAGTGTTTTTCTTCCAAAGAAAATGCGCTTTTCAATTCAATTATTTTCAATTTGAGTTTTCCAAATAGTGTATGGAATGTCTTTACTCAGTGGGAGTCCCCACCAATAGTTTTCCCATCTAGCCTTTGTGTTCTTCAAGTCACAAACCTGCTTCTAAAATATGAAGAATACTGCAGTTCCTTGAATCTCTCCTAGATTCCACAACAGCTAGGAAACTTGTAAGTTAGCGTTAAAGAAGAATACATTTTCCAACCACCGCTGTTGACATGTCCCTTAGTAAAGACTTATTCCAGACTGTTCTCATTCCCACGGCATCAAATGTTGCCTCTTTGCCACACCCATCAGCGTCACTGTTGAACGCACTGGATAGCCTATAGCATCGTTTTTGAACATGCGGGATGGTCCCATAGGCTTCAATGAAACTCCAGAAACCCGTGGAATAAACACAATGAGACTGATGACGTCTGTGCGAGGCGGTACAAAATGGCACATGTCCACATTTGGAGATGGAGGTTTAGATGGATGATTAGATAACTTGGCTGCAAAAACATGAAAAGTTGCAGAGCAACTGCAATGTTCGAGCAGTGTTCGAGACCACACATTTCAACATTTTCACCAGACATTTTTACAGTCACGTCGGGCATTTTTTTGTACCTAAACCCAACCAGACCTTAACCGCAGCGTTGTCACATAATTTGTAATGGCTGGAAAATGTGTGTGTATGTCATCCAGGCTCCCCAGTGCGTTTCATCCAGACGCAGCATTCGAGGCGCTGGGAATGACTATGGGTTGTATGGGACAGTGGAAGAGTGTGTTTATACTAGGTCACCCCAGTACACGAGTACTGCTGTTTCCAATAGAGTTCTGCAGGGATGACAGAGTTTTATAGGCCAAATCCATAGTTACCGTCGCCCTGGGTCCTGCGTGAAAAGTCCAAGGGGACCCATTGAATTTGGACTTAGCGCAGAAAATAAGATCTGAGCCGGACAAAAGGTTTATGATACTTACAGGTTTTGTTCAGCAAGATAACCTTCACAACGGAACAACACATTTGTGATTTATTGCATCACGGCTGCACGACTTCAATGTCAACACCACTGAGCTTCCAACTTGAAATCTGATTTCAGTTTAATACCTCTGTAGTCTCGTTTAGCCACTTATAGCTACCTTTTTGAGACGCATAAAACCTTCAAAGTTCACAAGTGAGGTATTTATTGATATATTTTATATTGTAGAACAACCATGTTAAAATTCCTTAAATTTTACCCATAGACCTTATTTGAGCTATTTACCCCAAAACGTTAACTTTGAGTCAAGGGAACCAGAAATGCTTAAATGCAAACTCATTTCAAGGTTTTTATGTCTAATTCCTGTGGTAGATTGTTAATTTAGCCTCAAAAATAACACCAAGACAAACTAAAAGCAGAGTCAGAATGGTAATACAACAATGCAGCTGTGGTTCCTTCTATAGGGTTATATGTGATTGTTCCTATTGACTGACCAATATTGAATTGGTCTGATATTGAATGTATATATATATATACACAAAGTACATTGTTAATTTATTGGTTGGTTCAATATCCTGGATACACATGAACTGCCGGCAAACCTTCAAAGCCTGATTCCTTACACTATCGCCATCTTTCAAGTTGGCTTAGAGATGCAAAGATGATAAAAGACAATGGGAGTCTGCAGACGAGGAACGAACATGAATTATTCTAAACATTTTCTGGTTGTGATTGCAGCCATTGTTTTATGGTTTCATTATCCCGACACTGTCACCCTCAAAGTTGCATTCATGAGCCATCCGAGCGCTCACCAGGGGGCTTTGACATCCTTCATTTCTGGCTCTGCTCGCTCTCTTTGAGCCTCATGTACTGCATGTTTGCCTTCCTGTCGCCTTTGTAGAGTCATTGGGTTTCTGAGGTAATTTGTGCTCAAGGCAAGAGCAGCTCAACTGAGGCTTTGTCTTGCTATGTCTCAGTCCCTCTCCCTGTATTGCTCGCTGTGCTCTTCAGCCAAGGCCTTGTGTTGGTATTGATTAAAGCAGTGTCTTTTTGTCTTCTGCCAGCACTTTCCACAGCTCGAGAGCTGAGAGGAAACAGCAACACAGAGAGCAGAGGGAAAAGGTGGTGACTAAATTCAGAGGACCAAGCTAGCGAGCTCCGTGTTACACTGCTTGCCAGCCAGCCAGTCATGGAAACATGCAACTTCCCTCCCAAGGCCAGATGCCTGGAATAGGTTCATTATATGGCGCAGTATGGTGCCTGCTTTCCTTGCAATCTTTCTCCACTCCGCCTTTCTTGCTACTTCTACTGTTGCTCCCTCCCTCCCTGCTGTGGCATTTGGTTTGAAGGGGTCCTGGGAGGCGAGGCCGGTCTGCTTGGTGCTTGGGTGTAAATCAGGAGAGCAGCCAATAGCACCACATCTGTAACAATAAAGTCAGGTTAATGTTGGAGTCATCTTGGAGGAGCAAAACTTGCATCTGGGAACATCTGGTGAGACGTTTGCAACGGCCGACAGTCAGCAGCACGGCCGTATTTCTCTATTATTGTCTCTTGTTCTCTGACTGTTATCCCTCATTTGTGGCTGCTTTTCTTGTTTTGTTGCACCTTGATTGTTTCGTACGTTTCACATAATTTCCTTTGCATTTCTGATCATGCCGCTCGCCATTCTGCTCTCTCCGTGTCGCAACTCTTTTGTTTGCTCTTATTTGCTTTTCAGTTTGTCATTCGCCAGTTTCTTCCTCCTGGTTTCTGTCTCCCTCGTTTTTCTCACCATCTGCTCCTCTCGCATGCTTCTCTCCTATTTGTTCGTCTATTACGGCATCCCTTTTTCCTCAACGGCCCCCCCTTTGGGAAACCGTGTTCACAGGCTTTCTGAGAATTTCCTTGGCGTTGTAAACAAGTGTCTCCAACACTGTGCAGACACAAGCTGGTGCCGACATTACAGCTGTGAAAAAGCACAGGCTGCGATCCAGTAAAACGAGGTAATCAACAAGCTGAGATATACTTCATAGTTTCATGTAATGCTCCCCTGACCCACATGCAATCCAGAATCAGGCATGACGTTTGCGCTTCGTTTGCTTTGAATGCAAATAGTGAAACCCCAATTGCAAATAACACACAATTTAACATAGGTAAATTACACACAAGCCTTAGCCAGAAACTACCAAGAAGTTTACAGCTGTAAATACATGTTTACAGAAGGGAATTACCATTCCCTAATCAAGGAAAACTACACATAAACACATCCAGATAATCTCTGCTGCTCCCTGGATCAATTGGTCATTCACGACCCAGTGTGGTTAAAAAAAAAGAGACTCATCACAGGCCAAAATGGAAGAAAAGCCTGGTTAATTATCCTTAGCGTTGACACTATCAGCGACTCTAACATATTCATTGTTAGTCCAAGGGCCCGGAGCACTGCTGGTTAGACTGGAGAGAGGCTTAGACATATGTGTCCATGCAGAGGAGGCCAGATGCTTGCTGTTGTTAATGTCGGTGCCATTAGCTTGCTCCCAAGCCATTCTTTGGCTGCTGTGCTGCCTGCTGCCTTAGGGTGAAAGTCATTACATTTAATATGTTGGGATAGGGAGAAAACACAAGACTCAGGAGAACAGAAATGTGTTGCTTCCATACAAATGACAATAGTACTATTAATTGCAAGAGCTCCATATATTGCCAATCGTAGCAATGTTCACGAGATAACTCTGGATGTAATTATTGTCTTGTGTTTATGTACACGGGAACATTTGTGCCTTGACTAACTAATTTAATCAGCTCAGCATGCTTTGACCAGCGATAATTTGCCAAAAAAGAATGACATATGGGGAGAATCTTCTCAGTTGAAAAAAAAAAAAAAAAGAAAAGCAGAAACCATGGGAACAAAAAGAGAAACATGAGTGTTGTGCTGCACAAAGAACAAGGGGAGTGAAAGGTATTCTGACTGTGTCAACACAGCAGAAGTGGGTCGCAGAAAAGTCAAAGGAATACGGAAAATGTCTGCAAAAATGATCCATCAGTCAGCATAAATAACAGGAAGAGAGACCATGCAGCAAAAATAGTAATGTTAGCATTATGAGGGAAAGATTCTGTCTGTACATGGGTTAGGGTTATGGTTAGCGCTGAAAAACATCCCCTGTACTGCACCACAGCAACCAAGTCTTCGATGACAGACTCCAAATGCCAACGGTACATTCTGCTTTTTGAAAAATTGCCCGGGGCAAGGTTTAGACTTTTTCTACTCAACCACACACGGAGTTGACAATATTTAACAGAAAAGCTGCAATTTAAAGCCCTTGGTGAAAAGCTGCATTGTGCCATTGAAGAATAAAGCTCAGGTGGGGGTTGTAACCTGAAAGGTTAAAGAAGCAAACACGGTCGACGACGGTTTTATCCCGACGGCATAAACTAGCATGACCGAACGTGAGGAAAGGGTTAAAGAAATAACCCTAAACGTGAAAAACAAGCTGGAAGTGAAGCGAGAGAACAACCCAAAAGAGGTGGTGGGTGGAGGGATGTTTTCTTAAATTGTCTGACCATGATGGTGCCATGTCTACACAACAACAACAGGCACATTTCTTTTCATAAAGGCACATTTTTACAAACCTAACTGTTTTCGTCTATACTTTCCACACACACACATACACACTCCAGCGATGATATACAGAGCCGCATCGTTTTTCAATTTAGGGAACGTTCCAATTTGACAGTTTTATTCAAATTTGCAGAAAGGCAAAAAATAACTGCAGTCGATGTAATTTATTTCCCAGACAGCAGACATCACCAGCAATTAATTGGCATACAAATGACGTCGCGACTGATAAGACTCTGCAGTGTCTACAGTTATGCGCCTGGTAAATTATATTGTTTGTATCTTGTTGTGCTGTAATGATTTACCTCTAAACTGTGTCGCCATATGCGGAGCGACTGAGCGATGGGAATTCACTCTTGCTACTCTTTAGCGTGGGTGGCTCCGTGACAAGCCCACAGCTTTGAAGTTGGGCTGTTTATTAATTAGAGAAGCAGAAAACTCCTCTGTCTGTGCCGTGCCCCTGTGGCTCGTCTGCAACGGCGATCTGAGGTCTTTTGTGCGCGATGGCGGACGATGAGGAGGGGTTCGCGAGCTTCCACCGGGCGCTCTGAGAAGACAGCGAACCACAAGTAAATTAGCTGTAGCTGTTACCACATGGGCTGGCCCGTGTCAGCTGAGCTAATGTGGGCCAATAAGTACACACTCGCATGTCGCCATCATCTCGAAACATCTTGCACGCAAATGTTTCCAAGAAAACTCTGAAAAATGCGTCGGTTTGCATGCGCAGCACAAAACGGAAAACTGCCCCTTGATCATATAAATAAACACATTAACATGAAAGAACTGGAATCCGTTCATATCCAGAGGACTTAGGTAAATGCCAAGAAGAGCACAACACTATTGATATGATTTAATTGAGCTATTTGAGGCTCACTCATTAGAGGCAGAGATCTTATTCCACAGGACTCCACTTTAATTAGTCAGTTCAATTAAATGCACTCATGATACACATTTAGCAGCTGCAAATGACACTCCTTCTAATGACACCTCATAACAGAGAATCTGATTAATTGACTGTTTTCATGTATCAATTACTGGCTGACTGGCGAATAATTCTGAATACAAATCCATATGAATAATTTGGATCTTGCATCAATATTTGGTGTATTTCTTTCTCTACAGATCATCCAAAGGTCATTTTATTCCAATTAAGGAGCTGTAATCGTTTCCATCAGCGCATTCATTATTTCTTCACTGGTTTTCATAAAGACCCGAGTGGAGGAAGAAAGATTTTCTCACCACAGGTCACAATGAACTGACTTCACGCAGATTGTCTGGGGTCAAAGGCCAACAGCAGCCCTGCCCACACGAGATGTAACGGAGCGCATATCGGGGGGGGGGGGGGTTGAAAAACCGCCGGGTTTCTGACAGGAGCTATTACGTGCCGGCAGTATTTCTGAATGCTCACCTGCTGAGAACCACATCCTAGGAAAAGTACACCTTTCAATAAATCCTGGGTGTACAAGCAAAGGAGGAATTTCCGACTTCTGCCGCTGGGGAGAGGGAGAAAGTAGAAAGGGAAAAGCAGAGGGAAAAGTGAGAATTGGTACTGACCTGACGCGACGAGAGCCAAGATAAATGATGAGTCTTCCCAAAAGCAGAAACCCCTGTCAGTGATTGGATTACGGTTCAAATCCACCGACGCAAATTCACTGTAATTTGCATCGAACATAGGAACTAATAACTCTATCTGTTTTCATTTCATTCTTGCACAATTAGAGTGGATGGCAGTGTGTTTTTACCGCTTACGCTATGACCAGATTGTGTCAAGACCCTGCTCGCTGAAAATCACATCCAAACATCAGGGGATGTGCGGTAAAGTGATCCCATCAACAACAGCGGTAATTAACCATGTAAGGATACAGGCGGAATGAGAACCAGCCGCCGTTGTGACCCTGCCGTGACCTTCTCCAAACCTCAACATGGCATCATACTTCATTCGCCCCGGAGGCAAGTCGGATAAACTTGCTTCTCTCTGTCTCGTTCTCTGCAGGGTAGCGGGTGTGAGTCCAAATCCGATATCTGGCGTGTGCTTGGATAGGCGTTTGTAGCAATTAGACTTGATCTGAGACAAAGTTGTTTGACATAATAGAGGAAAGCGGGAGGAAGTGGAGCTGGATCAGTGGGGAGGAGGCGATGAACAACAAGAAAAAGCTCGCCCACCCACCGTTCGATTAAGTGCGAGCGCTCGATTCCATGGATTAACGGCGGGGGAGGGGCTATCGCTTGTGTCGATGTGAGATGCAGGTGTGTGTGTGTCTGTGATTTGATAGATTATGTGTGTGTGTGTGTGTGTGTGTGTGTATATACAAGAAAGGGTGTGACTTTTTGCCATTTTGTGAATGGTGGATAAATGTGTATAGAAAGGTGAGATTGCTGTAGGAAATATGTTTTGTCAATGAGGCAATGGGAGCTGCTCGAGAAGTGATTCTGGTAAAAGCTTACTTTTGGAGAGAATGTTGCGCTTTAGAGGTCATGACCCTTGAGGACACGGTGCAGGAGTGGTTAATGGATTCAGGGAGTAGAGTTGCAGTGAGCATAGAATGGTCTGAGGCTATATTGTGTGTGTGTGAGACTCGAGTTGAACTTATTCTGGTGTGCGGTTTGAACAGAATTTATAATAAATGCGCTGCCCTGATTGGCAAAGGATACATGTATTTTAACAATTAATCTCAAGTTGCATCAAATTTTCAATCACGGCCACATGGCGCGTTGCCAAGTCTTTGCCCGTGAACCTTCCAACCAAAGAAGGCTTTGATCTGAAGAATCAAAAGACATACTGATAATAATACAGTGTATCTGCTGGATGATGATAGGGTTCTTCATCAATATAAAGAAATATATGATGCATTTTCCCAGACTACGCTTCCCAAGGTCAGCAATATACCTCCATGTGCAAAAACATTTCTGCTTTTTTTGGAAGAAAATCCCTCGCTATAGAATCCTAAACCCTACCAATCTCCCTATGTACACCTTCTGGCATTTTCTACTGCTCGATAATAGAGGACAGATGTACAAGCTGTACTAATGCGAAAGAGACATGACCTGAAGAAAAGAAAATCTTAAATGACAAAAAGGGAAACATCGCTGGATTTGATCCATCAGTGAAAACGATAACTTTCTTGAAACCTGACAATTGAGGTTCAAACCATACCTGACATCCGAGCCCTGCACCGCTCTGCACATTTTTGAAAGAATGTACTATTTTTGGAGGTCTCTTGAAACGTGCATGTGTTTGTGACGTTAGGAGGCTGCTGTGCTGCAGGTATTACCAGTCTTCCTCCGGTTACAGCTAAGGACGTCTTTATTGATTTCGCAGCACAGATGGCCGATCCTGCCCTCCAACACACGCGGGCGGCCTGTTTCCATGGCAAATCAAATTATATCATATCTCTCAGGGCAAAAGCCACCGCGACCACAGCAGAAAGCAAAACGCTCAATTTCCATATTTTACCGTAAAAACACAGCTTTGTGCTTTATGAAAAAAAATGCTGATAATCAGAGCGCTCTTGCTGAGCTCGGGTTTTGCGCTGGTTTTCTCCCCGTATCGTCGCCTAAAACAGAAATACCTCCTTTTTCTAAACAGTTACAAGGTCAATTTATGTGAATTTTATGTTCTGTTTGTTTATAGTTGCTATACAGGTTTCCCGTCGATGTCCTTGGGGCTGGCCTGAGAATGGTTAGCGTGTGTTGGAGTCCAGGTTCTGGTGTTGGAGGCCCGAGCTATTTTAATAGGTGTTACCGCAGGGTAGACAGGCCATTGGCTTCGGGGTTAGGTTTCCCTTGTGCCAACAGAAGTGGTTCAATTGTGTATACCTGAGCTTTAATCAATGCCAAAAAATGTTGAAAGTAACATCAGGAATGTTGGCCATTAGCCAGAGGACCTTGATGAAATTGCTAGGAATATCCACGAAAAGAATCCCTGCAGCCTTCTTGGCTGTCAGCACATTTATCTTACACTTAAATAAATTTAAAAACAACAGAAAAATAGGCAGGTGTCCCTGTATCCTTCTAAATTGCGAAATTGAGTGATCGGTGCACATTCATGGAACAGCTGTATGGTCATTAATTATAAAGCATTTTTCATTTGGTCAACATTAAACTAAAAAAAGAAAAAAGACATCGGCTAAACTATTGTTTGTGTCACTGTCCTTATTTGACTCGAAGCCTGGCAGCCTACAAACAGTAATCTCATATCTACACCACAATTACATACAATACCATATTGTTTATTGTATGACAACAAAGAAAACCCAAAGCAGATATCCTCTCATCCTTGTCCTTTGATAGTATAATGATAACTTAATTAAAGTCCGCTTGTCTAATCTGTGTGGAATATATGAAAGTAGAAATAGCCTTAAATGGGTGAAACAGTCTTTTTCATGGTCTTTGTCAATATGGTGTAATCAGATTTCCATATTTTAATAATGATGTGTACATATGTATAATTCAAAGCTCATCCAGCGAGAGACAAAGGCCTATTAATTTGTATTTTTGGGGCTTACATTGATAATGACAAGCAGCTTCCAAGAGGGGCAACTGGGTATGCACGCCACATATATATTTCATTAGACACTGTATGAATATGTATGAATAAAAGATCTGCAGGGTACTCTGTGCAAACATACACTTTCATCAACATCACTCAGGCTGAGGTAAGATTGTGTGTGTGTGTGTGTGTGTGTGTGTGTGTGTGTATGGTGAAGCTGTAGGTGGAATACAGTATTTAGCAGCATTAGAGCGCCGCTTGCCAAATAAGATTTACCTTCTAAATCCCTTATTTTCAATTCAGCTGACTTCATTCTGAACCTTTGAATACCTCATCCTTCTTTCTTTTTCTTTTCTTTGTTTTTTTTTTTTTAAATGAAGAGGTATGGAAGTAGAGAATATAGATATTTGTCAGTATGTGCATGTAAGAAATGGTATTAGAGAGGGGTTGTGTGCATGACAGTGGGTTTGAGAGGTGGAAAAGTAGCTTGAGATGTAATAATTATCATAGATGAAGCTACTCTCCGGTAAGCCGGTCACTCTGTGGGCCAGTGGAGCAGCAGCACATACAGGGAGATAATGCAACAGCCCACATAATGAAAGTCGGCATAGGTTTGGTGCAGAAAGATATGGCACTCGCCAACATTTACCTACCACAAAAGAAGAGGATAATCTGCATGTGTGCGCGTAATTGCGAGCACATCTCTGACGACAGGAGAGGCAAGAAGAGAGGAGAGAAAACGTGATGCAGCGCGAGATTGAGGGGAGAAACGTGCATATTGCTGCAGCATGTTGTCCGTTGTGTTGAAGTATTTCAGACCTTCATATCACTGTTGTCCCGATTCTCTCAACACCCCACCATAAATCTGTCTTCTCCTGTCAGTGTGTTTACCTGTATGTGAGCTGCTGTGTTTGTATTAATTAGTAAGGTAAAGGGACAAACAGTTTACATGCTGGTATGATTATGTTAGTCTATGTGTTTGGTCCATGTTTGTCTCATTACATGAATGATGTGATCCTCTATCGCTGCTCTGCAGTCGGAACAGAACAAACAAGAGGAAAAGAAGCAGCAGATATGTTCATGTTGGATATTTCTTTATAAATCAGCAGCTTGTCAGCTTTGGTTTAGATGATTTAATCATCACAGAGCAGTTTCTGTCTTTGCAGTTAAAGGCTATTAAAGACAATAATTACGGTAAATTACCAAAAAAACAGCCAGAGGGTTTATTTGTTTCACTCAATTAACAGATCCGGTGTTTATTTGATACCAGGCAGCAATTTGAGACAGGAGATTATTTCCATTCTAGCAAAAGTCCTGCTCAGCAAAACTGGAAAAATGTGGTAATTTACTCAAATTCTTTATTAAACCAGTATGACTAGCGGATAACTTACAATTTTCAAAAGTAAGATTGCAGTACTGTCGTTAAACGTCTCGCAGTTGCTTCTCAGGAGTTTTCCTCAGCATATTTAATACAGAAAATTAGATTTTTTTTTTCTCACTGCACCAGAGCCATGGAGATCGACAAATAAGTTATATTACCTGAGAGGGTGTTCTTTATGTCATTATTTAGTAATAATAAGTCGAAGCCCAAGTGAGCAAATTGCTGCAACATGAATGAACAGAACTTCTATTTGTGTGCCTGTATCCTATATGTGTGCATCCAAGTTACACAAACCCGTGGTAAAGATTATCCTGTGAGTCACATATCTATTGTGCACACATTTCTCATTTCTAGGATGAACACACCTCTACAGGGAAAGTCTGCTTTCTTTATCTCATTATTCTGCATCTGCTGCTGCATTTCATTTCAGGGAATCGGCAGCATGTACTTATAGGGCCCAGCGAGGAGGAAAGGGACAGTGTAGCAGAGACAGAGGTGGTGAGTTGCCAAGCCAAGTATCTGTCTTTAAGCTGCAGGAAATGTAATATAAGTGAATTATATAGAAACAAGTAGTGGGAGGAGGGACTTCGCTGGTTTAATTACTCTTTAACTGCGTGGGAAACAAAACAGATATTTAAATTTCAAAATTAAATTATACCTATATATGCCTACGGAGATGATTTAGGCCCCAGACGCATCCTGCTCTACATAAATGCACAAAATTTATGTTTGGGGGTCAGTGACAAATCATGGTTGGCAAGATGAGAAAGTTGACAATCTTTTAAAATACAGTTTTAAAAGCATTCATCAGGTCTCCCAAAACATACATTTTGTGATCATGTTTTCATGTCATTTGAAAGTCCTATTCTGCCATTTTATTTATTTTTTTTTTTTTTTAATCACATGGAATGTGGGACTTTTTTGGACGCAAAATGTCAAAGGCTGTAACCAAAAAAGAATGATATATTTTAAATATTTAAAACTATCTGATAGCATGTCTTTTAATTTTTTTAAAACCTTTTTTAAGAGACTTACACTGTCTGGTAGCAATTTTTTTAGGGTTCTCTTTTTCTTTTGGACTCGTGTCATTTTCCACTTCTTTCAATCTGTCTACACTGTTCCCTTGGAGATTCATCTGTGTTATCTCTGCAGGAGCAAACGTGCGTGCAGATGGCGTGGTCGTGTCTTTGCGGCATGTATCATCACCTGTGTCCATTTTGCACCGTGTAACTTGGACATGTTTAAAAACCACTAAACCAGCTCAGAGTGTGAGTTTAGTTTTTCTTTCCTCTGTTAACCCAGACCAAAAGCCTACCTAAAGGATGATGTGGCTTGAATGAAAGGAAATTCAAGATTACTAACAGATGATGACCAACTCAACCTCTATGACTAATCTCCCTCGGTGCCGACGTTCCCTCCCTGGGTGCTGCCAGAGTCTTGCCTGATTTATAGTGTGAAATGTAAAAAAAAAAAAAAAGTACCCTTGGAGTTCTTTTGTAATAGGAATAAGATGAGCTGGCAAAGATCTCAGACAGACGCCCCCTAAGATGTTGCATGGCATGGATAGGAGGAACAGGAGTGGGACGATGTTTCACTTTCTTGGGTATGTGCCCCCGAAAACTGTTGACACGCTAGTCTCCCCCCCCCCCCCCCCCCCCCCCATCTCAGTCCCCACCACTGTCAATGTGTTATGAGAAAATGCAGCCTCTGGAAAGTGTCACATCTTGCATGGGAGAGACAGAGAGGTGGGGAGGGGGGCTGGGTGGGGGGGTTCTGGGAGCTTGAAGATCTGTAATTTAATCTGAAGCTCTGGAGAGGACTGTTAGGGTTCACTCCGTGGGATGGGATGGGGTTGACTGTGAATTCTGATCTAATTCAAGGCAAGGGAGGAAAAAAAAAAGAAAGCGCAGGGGAAATGATAGCACTGCCCCCCCACCCTCATTTGATGTCACACGATCAGAGGGGCTGGTACTCAGATCTTCAAAAGTAGAGCTTGTCGGGTGTCTGGGATTCTGTAGGTCAGTACACTTCTAGAAAATCTAGTTTTCAAAAGCTGGATTTTGTACAGCCGAATCATGAGAAATGTTGACTTCTACTGTCTTCTACTTATTCCTCATTAGGGTCACGGGGGTCTGGTGGAGCCAATCCCAGCACATTACAAGGGAAGGATACAGGATACACCCCAGATAGTTACCAGCCTATCATGGGGCACACACACCATTCACTCACACACTCACACCTATGGCAATTTAGTCTCCAGTTAACCTCAGCATATTTTTGGACTGTGGGAGGAAGCCGGAGAACCTGGAGAGAACCCACACAGACACGGGGAGAACATGCAAACTCCACAAAGAAAGGTCGTAGACCAAGGTCTTGAACCTGCAACCTTCTTGCTGTGAGGCAACAGTACTACCCACTGTACCACCCTGACTTTTGTTTTGTTTTTTACTGAAATATTCATTTTTCCTGCAAGAATCAAAGTCAGTCATTTTCTATACCCACTTATTTCTCATTAGGGTTGGGGTGGGGGGTCTGCTGGAGCCAATACCAGCACATTACAGGTGAGAGGCAGGGATAAACCCCAGATGGTCGCCAGCCTATCGTGGGGCACACACACCATTCACTCACACAGTCACACCAATGGGCAATTTAGAGTCTCCAATTAACCTCAGCATGTTTTTTGGACGGTGGGCGGAAGTTGGAGAGAACCCGGACACGTGGAGAACATGCAAACTCCACACAGAAAGGTCCCAGACCAAGGTCTTGAATCTGTGACCTTCTTGCTGTGAGGCAACAGTGCCAACCACTGCACCACCCCAACTTCTATTGCCTTCTTTTACTAAAGTTTTCTGCATTCCTTCTGCAAATATCAAAGTTAAGGCCAAAAATACCAATGCACGAACACATGTTTTGCTTATTTCCCTACATAGAACCCACCTGTTGAAAGTATGACCTGTTGACACGTCTGAGCTGGATCGAACAGGATCCCACGTGTCCGCCTCTAAAACCTCGACACAACAAGGACAACGGGGGCTACTGAATGGAGACCAACGCGCTGAAGGTTTTCCTCCTGGATATTTCTGCTGCAGCCTCATATTTAATCAATCCGAGGAGGTGAGTTCCCTTGGCCTTGATGTTATTATTCTCCGGAGGATCTCAGCCATATGCCTCCAAGATGCTCTCATAAGCTTTGCTTTGCTCAGCAGACTCACCACTCAAGCAGTGTCTTCTGGAGTCATGGTCACATAGGAAACAGGCTTTTTCCTCCACTGGCTTGGCGCCACGTGCCGTGAACCCTGTTCAGGTGAGGCGCTCAGTGTTTTCTCCATAAAAATCCGACTTTGTGCTGGAGTGTAATAAGCAGAGAGTTTTAGGATCGCTCCTCTAAACCTCGACTTATAAAATTCAGAAAGGGAACAGTAGGCAAATACAGTGTATTTTTCCATCTCAGTTTTCCATCTCTTTGATAACTTATTTTGTCATTGTCCCTACGCCATAAATCCTTCCTAAAAAAACACCATATAGTTAGACTTAAGACTTAAAACAAAAAACAACTTGAAAAAAGCACACACACGCAAAGCCTGTGAACATTTTGTATTTTCAGGTGTGTCATTTTTGGATTCAAGATTGAATACCTCCCTAGACCAATTGGGCGCTTTGGTAGATAATATCCTCACATAATCGTAACCGGAGGCCCGATTGCTCTCCATTTTCCTGAAGGAAGAAGGGCTATGCATTGCTAACAGATCACATAGTGGTGTCTTCTGGCTGTGTGCATGGCAATTAAATCTGGTTCCACTCCGATGTACATGTGCAAAACACATTTTCCTCAACAACAACGCCATGGGGATGAAAGGAAAAGTGAGGAAAATGCAATCAATTTGGCAGAGGAGCCAGAACAAGGAAATTAGATGAAAGATAGATAGATAGCGCCCCTTTTCACTTTTCTCTTCTTTGCTCCCGCCTTCTATCTCTCGAATTCAAACATTTTATTAGCATGAATGAGCTCACGAGGACATGTGAAACTATTTCACACAACCGAACTCTGATCAACATAAAGATAAAACTGTGAGTGAAAAAGGGAACCGACTGCATATGACTGTGAGTATTTGCTAGCATATTGATGTCTGTCCTGAATTGCCGTTTCCATTCAACATCGACCCGCTTTGATCCGAGACCAGTTCTTCTTTCACCAAATGAAGAAAGAGATGAAAATGAGCCTGTGTTTACAGTACAATAAGTAGATGAATGCCGCTCTATCCCAACACTTCCATTATTCCGTGTTGAATGAAGTTCCCTTTAAACTCAGCGACTTTGAACTCCTTAATTAAAGGATAATTCTTATTCATCGCAAACATTTGAAAAGTCTGTGCTGTTTCAAAGGAGATGCTATAAGCAGAAGTTGAGAAAGCAAGCTCTTTATAATATATAAAGTCAGTTTCTCTAAGAAAATGTCAGCTGTTTTCCATGAAGGGGGTGTTTGTAGTGGACTGTATATTTTCTGCGTGAAGATGATTTTCAGCCTGCTTGACTCTCGTTAGAATTTGCGGCTTTTAAATTGAAAGACAGTATCAGTGAAGTAGGAGCATTATCCACATTTTCAGTGGGAGAAACTGTTGGCGGAACGATTAGCAGCTTTTGCTTATTTGACTAAAAAGTGAACATGCTTTCCCTCATGCCAATCCAAACAAATAGCTTAGCATAATAACCCAACGAGAAACCACGGCAACGAGCGTTTCAGGGAATACAGTCAGCTGTATAATGGATGACATCTCCCTTTAAGAATCCTCTATATAAACCGACGGTTTTGATCATTTCCTCCCAGTGTGGTTGTCTTACTCTGTCAGCACCACAGTCATGCAGAAAGTCACTCGAGTACAAGACCACAGAGACAGATATAAAATCATTGTAATGCACTTATCTAGTGTGAATTTCCACCCTGGATTAAGGCATGAATCAAAAAGGGAAACAGGAGTTTTTTTGCGTTTTACCCCAAAGTGCAAACTGATTAGAAGTAGACACTTGAACACAACCGCCCTTTATCACAACAAATCGAGCCGCTGGACCAAGAACACAAGGAAAACTGTCAAATGTAGGCCAACACAGCAAATCAGTTCCCCACCAGCCAATGATGCAGGCGGCCAGGGAGTGGCCGTGGCGTGAGGGGTCAGAGGAGGTTGTGTTCCTGTTTTTCACTGTGTTATGGAACAAGATACTTTATTTAAAGTCCCTGTCCACTCAGTGAATGGATTTTCTTCTCAGTCCTTAAGTTGAATGTTTGAGCTTTTTGACACGAGAAGGGTGTTTTTGCATCCATCTGCTACGGCGGCTGACGAGGGCCAAAAATACCCCACAAATGGCTGCAAACACAGAGATGCAAAACCAAAAAAACGCATGAACTCATATAAAAATGAAAAAAAAAAAAATGCTGCAAATAATGGAAAATGCTGCAATTTAAAAAAAATAACTGCAAAAGGAAACGCTGCCAATTCACTCACTTTTCTTCACATTTGCTCCTCTTTTTCTTTCCTCACCATCTCCCTGGCCTGAAATCAGTCTGCACTCAGCTTGTCATCTCTCTGACCGCCTAGCATTAAGTGTCCAACATGGAGACGAGTTGCCGAGTGAAAACTATGGTTAAATTAAATTTAAAAACACACCAACATTAGCTATGCTGCTCATCTATGACATTGTGAAAGATGACGGCCAAGTGTGTAAAAAGTACAGTACTTTTCACTCTCCCTGTTTGTGTGGTTTTTGGTTTCGCATCAATTCTGTGTTGGCAGCGTTTTGTCCCTGTAGGCCACCGTAGTCTGCTGAAGTTCAAAAGATTCTCTCTGAAAGTCTGATTTTAAGATCCTATCTGTGACATCACAAGTGGTAAATTTACAGGAGTGTGAAACTTCACACTTCAACATATTGTCACTTCCAACTTGTCAGTCAGGACAGACATGGTCAGGATCCCCATGAGTCACTGTTAATGAAGGACGGGGCATTTTCAATGCACAAAGATTTGTGGACAAATAATGTTTCATGGTGTGGATCCGTTGAGGCACAAATTGTAATAAGTGTGAGGAAAAGATCATGCTTTTGGTTAAAATGATGACTTCAAAGTGTCCGACGTGATGGTAAAATATGTCCCATTATTAAAAAAGGCATTTCCTTCAATATTTTTTACACCTTTAGTCTATGAAACCAACCCCAACCCTCCACCTGCAAAGAAAAGAAATATGTAAAGTAAGTAAAATGATGCAGAGTCCTCCCCTCCCCGATCCTCAAGTGGATCCTTGACCATTCGTCACTATGTTAAGAATAGGTTAAAACACATGATTTGCATAGATTGTGGAATTATTAATCAGTGTGCAGTAAATGTGATTTTAAGGATTTTACCAAGATATTTTCTAAGATATTTATAACCATTTTTTGTGGAAAAAACATATTAAACACTAATTATTATTCATCACACAGACTAAAACCTTTTTTTTATATATTATATATATTATATATTTAAATACATGTTACTATCTGTGAAAGTTTGTGTGTTGTTTAATTGTATGTGCATGCGTGAGAAAAATCCAGAAAAATTGTGAATTCCTCTCTGTGTGAGCACGACTTCATTGGGCTTCTCTTCTCCTCCATCATCTCCCCATTTTATTCCCCTCTCAGCCCTGCTCTCTCTCTCTCTCTCTCTCTCTCTCCCTCTCTCTCTGGCTCCGGGGCCTTGCTAATGTGCTGGAAAACTGAAGGCACCCCCCGAAAAACGAAAAGTGCCTTTCCTGTGCATATTGGTCTTGTTGGAAGTGATTAAAAAAGGATTTGTGCTGGGAGGGTTGGGATTGTTATCGCTGCGTTTGATTTATCACCCCGAGCGGGTGCGGTGGGGGCCCCCGTTGCTGCTGTAAGAAAACTATAAATTCCAGGTGCACCCGGCACCCACAGAACCTCTGCCAGGGTGGAAAACTGAAGCAGATCCAGGCTCTGGCCCGTCTGCCTGTCCCACTGACACAGACACACACACTAACACACGCTCACAGCCTCGCTTCATATCTCATCTGCTGCCCTGCTCCTTCGCGTTATATCATCTATATATATTGTGCAAATACATTTTTTTTTAATGGTATACGATTATTAAAGTCATAGAAATACTTTTATTTTATATCATTTGCTCCTTTTCCCCCCATTAACGCATGTTGTTTCTTTTATTTTACTGGTTTCTTTTTTGCTGAGTGCTATTTTTTTTTACACGTCACCTCCTATAAATGACTTGTGGTGTGTGTTCTCCTTTTTTTTTTTGTCTGCTGATAGAATTTGATTTTCTGCAGGCGATGCTGTTCCATTTCTGTCACGCATTTTTTTTTTTCTCCCTAAAATAATTTCACTGAAAACGACCCCACCTGATACCGAAGGCAAATGCTGAAACATGTCACGACCAGGTTCTAATTAATCTCTTTGGTCATTTTGTGATTAGTAATAATTGACACCAGCAGCACATCAGCGTTTGACTCTTGCATTGCTGCCAACAAGGTTCTCTCTTGGAATTTTAAATATCCTGCTGCAGCGGATCACCCGTTCCCAGACCGATTCATCTTTGCTTCCTTCGGTTGCGTTTCGCTTTATCCAAAAATCCGCTCAGATCAGAGCCCTTTAACATCTCCTGAAGGGCACGTGCGATGCCCCCGCGGTAAGAAAATTCACCTTTTATTTAATCCTTCTGTTTTTTTAACGAGGACAGGACGCGTCGTGTAGAAATCGCTGGGAATCTTCTAAAATGTAAAACCACATTTGTTGCAATCAAAGCCTTTTTCACATCAGCATAAAAATATCTTCCCCAGGAATGCTCGTTCGTCTGTAGCTAATGGCTCCGAGTAACTTAGGGCCATCTCCTGTCTCTCACTAGCACAGCTATGAGGAGAAATAATGAGCGTGCAGTTTTTGTTCGGAAAAAGCAGATCTTTTTTTTTTTTTTTCCTGGGAAGGAGGTAAAGATATGTAGAGAGAGAGAGGTGATTTATCATGTTTTGCCTGCATAAGTCTCTTTTGATAAGAATCCAACCATAACACAGCTTGTGGATGACGTTGACTTTGCACACAGGGGCTGTAGCTGAGTAACGGGTCAATTAATGGATCTGTGTGTGTCTGATGATACTACCAGACCAGTGTGTGTGTGTGTGTGTGTTTGTAGTGGGAGGGAGGGGGGTGGTGTTGCGGTCAGAGAGAGGCAATCAAATGCTCGACCAAGAACAACAACCTTGTCCTCATCAAGGCCAAAATGTCTTGATAAACTTGTTGGAATTAAATCTGACGAATGGAATCAAACCGGGAGGTTTTTCTTTTTTGAACCGTGACACCGCTGAATAATGGAGAGGATGATGTTACGAATACATGCATGTTTTTACAAGTGCCTCACACTTGAAATCCAATCCCGGTTTATCTGTTTCTTCCTTTATTTTTTTCCAGCGACCTGGCCCTTTGTCAAACATGCTAAAACACAGCGCGAGTTTGTTTATTCTGCAGGATTAATTAATACTTGACCCGTTGATCATAATTTGACACTTAAAATCCGCTCGCCGTCTCTCAACAGACACTCTGACAGTCCAGTGAAAACCGCCGGGATGGTTTACTGTGTTTTGACTGCGATCTTTCAAAAAAAAAAGAAAGAGGTGTAACCGTGGGAACGGAGAGGATTTTGAACCTCCGGGGCCGGCCTTATGGAAGGAGACCGGGGAGGTTTGGTTACATTAGCAAGGAGCGCGCTCTCCGAGTGGTGCTGGTGTGAGTCAGCCCAGAATACTATTCAGAACACAGCGCCTTGCCAACAGTGGCAATGAGACAAGGACGGAGAAGGTCAAATGCTCCTCAGGGCCAGCTGGAAACCATAACAGTCTGTAGTTTAGATAAAAAAAAAAAAAGCGGGATAACATCGTGATGCCTTAGATCAGGGAGAGTAAACCAAATGAGGACAGATGTGTTCTAGAGTCGATTTTTTTAGTCTTTCAGGAGAGATCTTTTTTTTTTTTATTTTTCCTACTGTGCCAACTCATCTACAGCTCTGGAAAAAAAATAAGAGACCACTGCATTATTAGTTGATAGCTGATTTTACTACTTAGCATTTAGAGCATTTATTTGCAGAAAATGTTGTCAAAATAACAACAAAAGGCCTCAAACAATGCAAAGAATCAAGATCAAATTTGTTTTAAAACTAATACTGATGTTTAGATTTAAGAAGAGTTCAGAATTCAATATTTGATGCAATAACCCTTATATCCTTTTAACTCACTGAGTATAAAATAGAAAAAAAAACTCAAAATGTTACTCATACAGCATGTTTTAATGACATGCTAGCAGACAACTTAACAACTTAGACAAAAGTTTCCAAGTGCTTCCTGTCACATGATGTTATTGACTTCCTGCTCCTTCCTCTGTGAGAACATGGTGAGGACAAACCATCCCAGAAAGAGTCGTTTTATTTAGATTATTAGGATTTTCAACCCTGACATGTATATATCTATTTAATCATAGATATAGATATAATCCCCCATAAAATACATTTTGTACATGGGATATATATGTGTGTATATATATATATATATATATATATATATATATATATATATATATATATATATATATATATATATATATAGGCTTATAGGTTTAAAAGGGTTATTCACAGCTTTCATGCATCGTGGCATGTTCTCCAAGTGTTTACCATTGTTCTTGGTTCAGGTGTTCACATAATCACTACCTCTTTAAGCAGAATGGGGTGTGCATGACGCTGGAATGGAGTGACTGGAATACATGTCGAGATGCTGATTTCAGAAAAAAATGCAGTGGTCTCTTATTTTTTTCCAGAGCTGTAGTCACCTTGACTGATTGGATAAGATATTGGGACAAAGCTAATAGCCGTATGCATATAACAAGTCCTATGACTAGAAGATACAGTCGGCCATGCTGGCACAGCTGTTCGATGGGGGGTTAAACTCAATTTTTAAAATTGAATTGACCATAAATGCAGCGTTGAGGAGTTATGTGGTGATACTGACGTTATTTATCGAGACGCTTGGGGTCATTTACTGGTGTGTAGCTAATACAAAGGAGAAAAAAACGCAGTTGTTTCCAAACGGTTGTTTAATTCCATCCACGGCCTATTACACGTTCAGGAAATTAAACAAAACTCGTGAAGCCAAAGTCCGTCAGCAATTTTTTTTTTTTTTGGTGGAAAACAGATCATTTTTCATGTCTTCCCCTTTCATGTTGGTTCGGGACTTTTCAGTGAAGTGGCGCATTGTGTTTTCTGCATTTCTTTTTTTTTTCCGTACGCGTGGATTCGTGTGTGTACGCGCGCATGTGTTTGTGGGGTTTTTGCAGACGAGCATCTGGGGGCAGCCTGCATTCTGCGGCCACATGATGACAGCACGCCGGTGAAGTCACAGTAAACAGCGAGCCAGTGCTCATTATCACTTGCGTGTGCCTTTAGGATTTTCCTCGCTCCCTCACGAAGCCTCCCGCTGTTCCTCGAGTCAGTATCCCAGCCACACGTCTGAGAACGGACGGTTAGTTACAGCCCACCGGTGTAGCCTTAGGTCCAGAGCCCCTGAACACAAAGTGACAGCTCCTGACAGCTTAAACACTGGCCCAGATCAGCCTCCTAATTGTTAAAGAAGCTGCCATATTGTTTGACGGGTAAGTCACTAAACACACCTTTGCTAGCACAATAGCAATAATATAATAATAATATGTACAAACCTTTGAAATGTCCCCCAATTAAATCCAGTTCCATGTGTTGTGGAATCATTATAAAAAAAGGTCATTTCTGTTTGCAGGTGGGTTTGTAAGATCGGTGATTTTGCAGATTCATACATACTTTTAACCCCTGAGGTCATTGGTTAAATTCACAATCTTATCAATATCAATACTGACAAAATATCCCCAAATTAAATCCAGTTCCAACCCACTTTATGTGTGGAATCATTCTAAAAAAGGTCAGTGGGTTTGTGGGTTTGTGAGACAGATTTTTCCATAATTTGAACCCCTGAGGCCTTTGCTCAAATTCACAATCTTATCAATATCAATAGTGACTGGCCATTTTCCAATGTTTTATTGAAAAGTCGCTGTCATCTTGATAAATTGGCCTATATACTGCTATGCACACACCACTCATTTCTTGTTACCCTCTTCTTTTACAGCGTGTGTAACACAGCCACAAACTCCCTTTTTTATCACCATCTCCAGTGGGTTTAGCTTTAGTCTCCATCATTCTCATTAACCGGCACTGGGATACGAGGATTCAGTAAAAATACAGAGCATCATTAAACACTGTAAACTGTACACTTGGAATGGCAAACGTGCCCTGTAAACGAGCTGGAGGAGCGCCAGGGAACCTATTTAATTCTCCTAGCTGCCGGTGTGAGCTCGTGCAACAAATCACCCCAAGCTACAGGTCTAATTTATAAAAGACAACAACGTAAAACACATACAGAGCGTAAAATGTCCGCTGAACAAAGTTGGTCGCCCTGTACTGAGATATATGAGACTTGTTGGGAATAATGCCTGCCGGATTAGTAATTCTACTCTGTTTTATCAACCCACAACACAATGAGGATGTAGAATGGAGATTTAAAAAAAAAAAGTAAATGAATGAATGGAATGATGATTAAACAGGAACCCTATAAGTAAAAAAGCCAATAAACAAATGGAGATCATTTGAAAATATAGTAAAGCTGATTAAAGTTAAATATTTGGACAGTGAGTTTGAAAGTTAGTCCTTCCAAGCACGGAGCAATGAATGTTAAACAGGTTTCACACAAAAAAAAAAAGCCTGAATAAAAGAAGAGACTCTCGGTTTGCAACTGTTATTTTTTACCATGGGCCATTTAAAAAAAAAGAAAAGAAATGGAAATTGGTCCAGAACTATTGAAAAATGTTGTTGTTTCTGTGCCGTAATGATGGGAATAAGACCTCTGCTTTGACATGTTCGTAAATGCTTACTGAGGTAAACATATTAAAATCAAGATATGACTTGACGAATGAAGGCAGACAGCTTGCAGAAATACGCTATTTTTAAAGGGGACATAAAAAGTCTCTTTGTTTGCACTTTTTAGCTGACGTGATTGGACCACAGACAGATCTGAGCGCGCTGGAAACTCGACCAGAGTATTTAACTTGGAAGGGCGAAGGCGCCTCAGAGCACCGGCTCACCCAGCCTCCCATAAATTCTCACCCTCTTCAGCCGCTCACACGCTGTGACGCCTTATCCGTTTTCCACATTTCGGCGGGGATACGATCCTCGTTGCGGAGCCTTCGCCTAATCGGAACGTCGTGCCAGTGCGGTGTCAAAAGCGGCGGCGCGAGACACCGGAAAACGGACCGGGGGACCTGAAAAAACAGGGGCCACGTACAGCATTTCCCCTCGGTGCCAGCACAATAAACCCGTCTCTCCCGAGAGCGCGTTTTCACGTCTGCCGTTCGTCTATTTCTCGTTATTTTTATTTTCGTTTAAGTGAGGGTACAGTAAAACTCGAGTTCCCTCTTACACTTCAGAACTCTTCATTTGAGGCATATTACCTAAATCACTAGAGGTATGTTGGAAAAACAGGACACCCCATAAAACCCAGAAAAAGGCCTCCTGTTTTAACATACTCAGGAGGTGGAGTGAATCAAACTCTTTGTGAAAAAGGCGCTCGCTTCGGGTTAGAGACGATGAAACGGGACAGGCAAAGTTCAGAAGCCGTTAATTGTCTTTTTTCTCATTGATTCAGACCACTTTGACTCCAGTATGGTATATACAGTAAAATGTGTTTTAAGCCAAAACCCAAACAGGCCATATTTTCCTGTTATTTCAGAATAGGACCTGTTTCTTTGCAATATGGCTGCTGTTGTGAGGTTAAAACTCTGGTGGGATAGAGGGGGGTAAACCAGGGGCAAAGGGTCACTGAAGCTTAGAAAATCTCTAAACTCAACGTTCAATTTAGTTGATTGACAGATGGGCCATCCTGTGCCCTTTTGATCTTGTTATCAGAGGAAGCGAAGAGGACGAGCGGGCAAGGAGGAGGGAGACAAAGACAAATAATAGTCCATTAGGGCGGACAATATGACATCATGCGGGTTGAAGGACGTTTCATTGGTGGGGAAATCTTGTCATCATAGCGCTTTACAGGTTTAGCAGATTACGTTATCGTTTCATATTCATGGGATTTAAAACGTGTGCAGAGGGGATAGGTTTAAAAGATCAGGCTAACACAGGATATAATTGATCTGAAATGGGGGGGAAGTAAAAAAGGATATGGACATTGCAGTACCATCATTCCAAGGTGAACAAAAAGGTTTTAAATCAGTATTTTATGTCTTGCAGTCCTATTCTTGGATACCATTAACCACCTATTTTGTGCTATGATGTTGTAGCAAGTCCAAAAAAACAGATTTAAATTCATAACAGAAGTGCTTGATTTGTAAAGCCTGTCTACAAATCAACTTCCGTTCATTATACTGTAACTATTTCTATTTTTGTACATATTAGATGGACCGTTGCAGTAATTTGACCGGACGCTCCCGACTGTAAAGTCAAAAACTCAAAGCCTTCAATGAGCCATGTGCTGTGTGTATATCAACAGGGTGTAACTTCTTCCTTTTCAGTCATAAGTGCATTTCAATGGAGTGTCTATCATATAAAGGTCGCGCCACAGTTTGTGTTGCATGTTTCAACAAGTTAGCACAACTCCTGCACCAATGAACACGATTCTCCCTTGATCTTTCTCAGCATCTCTCATGGTTTTCCTCACGCGTTTGTTTTCAAACTTCATCCCAGACCATGCCATTCCTTTGGTCAAGGCGGCTTCGTGTTCGACAGCATCGGATCCACCCTCTGAGTCCCAGTGCATCATGCGAGTGGGGACTCTCTCGTTTCATGCGGTAACTATAAAACATGCCCCAAGTGCTTGCAACAGTCCCGCTCAAAGCCACAGCCACAGTATTCCCCCTGAAACACTTAACAAGGAACAATTACAAACTTGTTGCGAATCCTGGCCTGTGTGCGTTTGGGAGTTGTCAGATGATTCCAGTGTTTTTTTTTTTTGAACGCTTTGAAAGCTGAAAGGGGTTGTGAAATATTGCTATTTGTCTAGGCAGCAGGCGGCGACGAACGTTCACTCAGGAATGCTACGATCGCTGGCAACGAGCGTTATATACGCTCTAACAATAGCAAAGCTCCCTCCCGCAAAAGTATTACTAAATAAATTATCATTACCGTCTTGGAACTGCTCTCTCTCTTACCTTGATGCTTTGAAGCGAATCACAGAGTGCACAAAAGTGACAGAGGATAATCAAATCAGGCAACCATTCACTCCCTAATCACATTTTTTAGCCGGCACTTTATGCACAGATAATGGATTCCTGTGTGAAACGCATTAGATCAATATTTTTTATTGCCTGTTGAGATGTTTCTAACCACATTAAAGAAACCCGCTGGTGTCACAACTTAACCCCTCGCCGGGATGATGTGATTGGTTCTCTCTCGGCATACAGTCACAGCCTCCCAGCGATCACACTCGCTCATCTGCTTAGTGCATACTGGGGATATGTAACACTGATAAATTGTTATTTGATGAAGATGGATTTCATTTTTTCCCCCGTCTGACGGCCTCGTCTTAAATCATCTCCAAAGAAGCGTGAAAAATGGCATCTTATCCTGTCCTGACAAATTCATACACACCTTTATTGTGAATGCATGTTTTTTTGTCGGTCCCCCCCATGCACACACATGCACAGGCACACACACACATTAGGCAGTGGCTAACATGCAGCAGATGCCCAGGCTGTGGGAGAGTGCAGAACCAGCGAGGTGCAGAGGGAGGAAGTCAAGTGTAGTGTTTTTTACTCTCCTGCCATGCCACTTTTCTTTATTTTTTTTTTTTTCCCCCAGCTTGGCCAGTCCTGTTGTGGCCCGTGATGCAGGGTCCCAAGGGTCCGGCGGTGAAATAGTAATATGGACCATCTGACACCTGTCAAAACAGCCCTGTTAGTTGAGCGTCAAGCCCTGTCAGCTTGCAGAGGAAAGTGCTACGCAGCCTCTCAATTTTCACCCCTCCTTTCCCTCTAAGTCTCCCTCTCTTCCTCTCCACTATTCCCCTTTCCCTCTCTCTCTCCCTCTCTCTCTCTCCCCATAACTGGCTCACTTCCCTCTGCATCTCTCTTCCACGCTTCCCATCTATCTCTATTTCTCATTTTCTCACATGTTCCTCACAGCCTGACACTCGACTTCGCCCATTTATCTTCGTCTTTTTAAGTCTCTGAATGAATTTGCAATCGCAGCCCTTCACGCCCGACTCTGAGTTTCTGCTCGTATCGTCATCATCGTCTCATATCATACGGGCAGCCCATATCTGTCACATTTGTGTCTTTAAGTGCATTTCTTTCTAACATTTCGTGTTCCACGCTCACACCACCTGAGACAAGCTGCTTAGGTGCCAAACAACGGTCCCTAGTGAATGATGTGGAATGATGTAATTTGTCTTGGCAGCAGTGGCAGATTCTGATTTAATACCAGAATAAATACAAAAATTGCAGTGTTTTGTTGTTCAAAAAAAAAAAAAAAAAGACGTCCCCTACTTTCATCCTTCCCCACATCTCTCCCTTACTTTGCCTTTTATCTTTCTCCTTCTTTCTCTTTGTGCTACATCACGTTGCGCTAATATTCATTCACTCTGCAGACTGACAGCACTAATACCACATACTACTGCCAACATAAAGGAACAGTGACATACTGTGTTTAGCCTCATGCTCCCTTCCCTTAACATCACAATTTTTGCTCCTTGCTTCTCCTCCTCTGATATATAAGCCTAGTTTATCCCACCAAGAAAAGTGTAGGTCGAAAATTCAGTTGGGCACCGCACCCTGGTACAAAAACAAAAAAAAAAAAACAGTTTTGTCTCTATAGATAATCATGAAAACCAGTTTTCATTTTATTAAAGCTTAAAGTTATGCATAACTAAGGGAGTAGTCACTTTGAGTCACAGGTGGCTAGCCGCTAGCAGGCTGCTAACTGTCAGCTATGCTTAGCTCCTATCCAGCTCCACACTTTTATCATGGGCGAGACACTTTCAGCTCCAAAAAAACAAGATACTGAGCCTAAATGCTGAAATTGAGGGTTCAAAATGGGATTCCACAAATCTGGACTATATTCATTATTTATACCAGGGGATTCCACACTTTTCAATCTTCGTCCCTCAAAATAGCAGCGCTAGGGCCCTGTGACCAAAAAAGTGACCCACAAATGAATCACCTCAGGGGTCATGTGGGGACGAAGACCACACAAAAATATTTTAATAATTATGGCTAAAATAAGACTACTTCAATTTTTATTCATATTCTTTTACATTTTTTTCCTGATTTCTGGAAATCAGCTCATGCCCCCCTCCTTGGTGTCGTGTGACCCCCCTGAGGAGTCCTGACCCCCAATTTTGAAATCCCTAATTTATACAGTCAAAGACCTAGACCTAACCAGACCTTAACCACAGTGTAACACACCATAAAACATAATTATTTTTCAACAGCGGTTTCTAATGGTTTTGGAAAGCATGGTTCTATCGAATGATGGATATGCCATCAGATCCAGAGATGCAGCAGTAGAAGTGAAAAGGGCGCATCAGCCTGCGCTCCACGACCAGGAAACACGTCCTGTCACAGTCTGTGTCAATTCAGCTCAATTTAATTACTATCATTCCTTTCTGTTTTCATTGGATATTTGCAATTGCTTTCCCCTGGCACAAGAACCTGGCAGGGGGGGATTTATTTTGTGTGGGCTGCCTTCTCCCACGCTCCAATCATTTTTATTTGACATGCAGCAAAGGAAACAATACAACAAGATTCAGAGAAAAGCAAATTAAATCATGTTACTTATTTAAGCAAACATCAACAATTTTAGATAAGTTGCAAATGTTTCAAATGTCAATAAGTGGATATTTTGAATGATAAAATTAAACACCCCTTTTTGGGGTTTTATTTGTAGTTTTTTTGTAGTTTTTCCGTCCATCTATTTGTGGTTTTAAGAACCGAAAATCATCTCAATATATATAGTTTTACATCTCTTCTTCTCTCTGCATCTCTAAAAAGAATGTGTCAGAGACATAGGAGTGGAGCAATAGGTAGCCCTGTTACCTCACAGCAAGAAGATTCCAGGTTCAAGTCCTTCACCTGGGACCTGCCTGTGTGGAGTTTACATGTTCTACCTGTATCTTGGTGCTTCTCTGGATTCCTCCCACAGTCCAAAGACATGCTCGGGTTAATTGGAGACTCTAAATTGCCTGTAGGTGTGAGTGAACAGCGTGTGTGCCTCAAAATAGGTTGGCGACCTGTCTCACTCTCGCCTGAAGTATGCTGGGATTGGCTCCTGCAGACCTCCGCGATCCTAGTAAGGAATAAGCGAGTATAGAAACTGACTATCAGGACATAGAATGTTTTGAATCATGGGATAGCAACCCCTTGGTTTTGGAAACTAATCTGTTCTTATCTCCAATAAGAACTATTAAGTAGACAGAGTGGATACATCTTACTATGAGTGATTTTTTTTGCTAATAATTAGTCTGTACTGAAAACCAATGTGAGATGAAGGAAGGAAGGACAACAGCAGTGGAGGAACCAAGGAGTTCCTCTGCTTTACAAACCTTATTAAAAACATACCCCTGGATAATCTCTCATATCCTGCCTATTAAAGAGGCACACTGAAACTGCCACCAGAGAAACTCAGGGCAATTGTTTCCAGTGTAAAGTCATTACAATTCATAATGAGTCTCAGACGATGAAGATGAATCCAATGTCCTGATTTTCTTCTTGAGTCATCCTTCATCAGTAACTGTGGAGCAAAACCTCTGAATTGTTGCACTGACTCTGGTTCGGAAAAACAAAGAAAAAGATCTATCCTTCAAGGATATGAGGTTGAATAATTGAGTTCAATATCTAAACCATTCCATTCTGGAAAAATTACAATATTATTGATATTTTGTGTGACCTCGGTTGACTTTGAGCACAATCCTGCATTTGATTGGATTTCTGTGTGGCATTGATCATGACTCACATGAGACATGCTATGGAGTTTTTCTGCTTCTAATTCAAGCCCTGCCTGGAGCAGCAGCAGCAGCAGCAGCTGATGTTGCTGTGTTTATGCTGCCTTGCCATTCCTCTTTTTTATCCACTCCGCAGACAATAAGTGTACGAATATGGTTGTACTTGCGTCAACGGAACAATTCGAGCGCCCGACACGTGCTGCCAATTTGTTCATGAAGTGATCTAATAAAGCCTTTACATTACATAAACGCTTGTGCTCGATGTGGATTATTTTATACCAACACCCGTTTGCAGTACATCAACTCTCCTCTTTCTTTCCTCTGACTCATTCATAACAAGAGCTGCAAATGTCCCTCATTAATTAATGGGGGGAGGTGAACTGCTGCCTGTTCACAAGCACCAGCAAAGGGGCAACAGTCTGCAATAGATTGAATGTAATTACCTTGGTTAGACACACCAAGAACCATATGAGAGGTTTATCTTCCCCACACCAAGGATGCCACTTTGCTGTTCTGTGAAAAGATATTGTGTAACATTCTATAGCACAGTTACATTTAAGCACCTGCATTTCTGTGTCAGAATAATGGACCTGGGCAGTGAGATGTATGAGGTGTGACTAATCCAAGTGGCTGAGTTGGTATGGTGATGGCTGATAGAGCGTGGGATGGGAATGAATCCGGACTAGCTTGGTTGACAATATTTTAACAAAGATAAAGAAATAAGACAGTCCCTTGTGTTTGGGAATAATAAGCATAACGCCAATGAAAGTTAATGATGTCCTATTAAACGACATTCATTGAGAGAGAGAAAGCGAGCGATAACATCTGTTACATTCAGAGTAGAGGTGGTAAACAAGATGTGGCGGTTGGTGGCATTTAAAGGCTCGTGAGCAGATGATGGTGAAAGTGGGCGTGTTGTTGAGTGGTCAAGAGTAAGATGCCAAGTGATGTTGGGGGAAAGATTGTAAAAGTTCTTTACTCTGGAACAATGTCACACAAGCAAAGTTAATGCTCATCCAGCCACAAGCCTGCAGGTAAAGGTTTTGGTGTGTGTGTCCCATAGTTATGAGCTTCACATGATGTTTTTATTGTATTGTGTTGTATTTGTTTCCATGGTTATGTATTCTATGTATAATTCTGTTTAAGTGGGGTCAGGTTTTGGCCTTTTCCTGATAGCAGCTAAAACAGAAGGGAGGTGTATACTATCAAGGTGGCGGTGACCAGCGAGGAGGGGCTAGGCAGTCATAAATAGGAGGGATTGGGAAACAGCTCCACTACATTTGCATGAGTGTTGTAATATGTTGCCTACATACTGGAATATGTGAACAGTTTCATTGAGATTAAGCAGGGAAATTGTAGCTGAAACTATTCCAGACCAAGGAATTCAAACCAGAGAGTTTTGTTTATAGTATTACATTTTTTAGACCAAGGATGACTAAGTACCTCTTAGTGAAATGGCGCCACAATGCTCTGAATGCACACCAGTTGTGTCCTCTGTTTTCCTAATCACACTGTCTGCACATCTTTAAGAGCAACTAGGGTGGCCTCACTGCTGGTTTGCCTTTGTTCTGTGTCGGACAGGGGGGCAGGAAAATGGCGAGGGGAAAGCCTGAGGATGGCAAGGAGCAGCAGAGTTGATTTTGGCTTGAGCTACAGATTTCTGAACAGAACTAGACCCTTCTGTTTCTCAGCTACACCTGGCCCAGGACGCAGAAGATGAGGCCCCAGGCCGGCATTTTTGGCCCAAAAAGTCCAAAACAAACAGGTGGCGCTGATTACTTTCTCGCCTGTTGGGCTGTCGCTTGCTATTGGCCAGAAGAGAGCATTTATTATGATGACTCAGCCACTCGTAAACTATTAGCTATTAGTAAGGGATTTTCTCCAGCTCAAGTTTGGCTTCAGGCTTAGTGAGCTGGGGGACCAACTTTCCGCTTATTACATCATCATCAAAGCATTCAGTGATGACCCCCTGGATGGATGGTTCGCAATAACAAGGTCAAAAATCAGTCTTCTTAGAGAAGTGCTCAACTCTTCTCAACCTTGTGTCTTTGCTTCCCAGCCAGTCCCCAAGATTATGCCTTGGGGTCCCAATCCAAGGGCAGCCACAAAACTCTCAATGCCAGAGAAGGAAAAAAGTCCCACAATTTTATGTCAGCAGTTCATCTTTTTCTTTTACTTTTCAACCTCAAAGTAAAAAAAAAATTAATTAAGCTACATCTAGTCTTGAGATATCCCTCAACATCGGGTTGAATTGTTTCCCATTCTAAAACACTACACCTCTCTACTGTCCTATTTGTTGTCGGGTTCTGCTTCAATTTTGGAGGAGGCAGCATATTATTTTCCACTTTAATGGCATGGTCTCTCAACAGTGACTGCCAGCAGTTTGGAACACACTCATCACTTGTAGTTTTACTATTGCTTCAGTGGCCCAGACTGTAACAGACTCCATTGGAAAGATGTTGACAAAGTAAGTGAAAGAGTTGGTTTCTATCTGTATTCAGTGAAAGAGAAGTGGGGTTGATTTATTTTATTTAGTTTTGTATTAACTCTCATATATTCACACCACGGTGGTCAGCCCTGCCATTGTCTTGTTTTATTGTCCACTGGGGAAAATCAATGGGACGACTGGGGCTGCTTTGTTCAAGAACTTTTTGACAGTCATTGATGAGGGAGGTGGGATGTTCCTAATTCATATGCAACCTTTCAAGGTATTGACTGGCTACTGTACTATTATACAAGCTCCAAAGCTTGCTCCATCCTCGGATTGTCTGTATATCTCAAAAAAAGTCTGAATGACAGAGACAAGGTTTCACGAATATATACTCTCCACCACCATGTGTGCTTCATAGCAGTTGCAGAAATGTACACCGACGCTTACAAATTGAGCTCCACTACGATTTCTGCCTCAATAAACAGGCCACTGTATGAGTTCCCATGAGAACAAATCAGAATTATCTATGCATTATATTATTACGCTGTAAACATGACCCTAATTCAATGTGCCATGTCGCTTCTGGTACAACTGCATTATTGGTTTGCAAACACATACAACATGCACTGTTTATATGCTAAACAAGTGGTGACATTGATCAACATGAAGTATTTTCCTTTCCACAGTATGCCAGACCCTCTTGCATGTCACCAATCATTGCTTGTACTTATAGGATGTGCATTCATGTGGTGTTCACAAGTCCTTTGGTAAGAGCCAGAGCTTTGTCTGAGTGTAGAAAATAAGTTTCTTGTTGGTTTACTGATTCCAGAAAGAGTGCTCCTTCATGATGAGGAGTTGAAGCAGAACACGCCAGAGGGAGAGGATTTCTGCTCTAGAGATCTGCTCCAACGTTCATTTGCCCAACCAACATTGCTAATTAAGGGCTGTGGTCACAGCCCCAGTGCTAGTGCTTTTCCACACAACCACACGGCCCCTGAGGCTCAGTAGTCATCAGGGGGCAATGAGAAACTGTGTGGGGCAATGGAGCATATTAACTGTCACATAGTGGGGCCACTGTTTTTACCCAACTGAGCCTCAACTCTTTATCGCCCCCCAACATCAGGGTCTGCTGGTCACACAAATTAAGGGGCAATTAAGGCAATGAAACAGCAGAGCAATCAAAGTCGCCTCGGCTACTAAAGGAGAAACCACTCTAAGGAGTTATGCACTTTTATAAAGCAGCAATAGTCATTGTCTGGTTGCAGTTTTTCTTTCTTTGCTTTGGTAAATTTTTCAAATTGTTGTCAACACTGAAAATGGATTTTCCAAAACAGCTCATACATGCAGCAAAACACTATAGTTGTTGAACACTGTATAAAACCAAGGTAGTTAAAATACAATTTTAGAATTCTAGATGTCGGAATGACATCCACAATGACAGAATGACATCCACACACCATCCTCCTGTCTGGCCAGAGATTCTCATTGACCTCACACCTAATTCTCTTACATGTAATGCAATAGAATAAGAATCCTATTGCATTGCAAAAATTGCCCGTGTGTGTGCCCCACGATAGGCTGGCAACCTCTCACCGTAATGCGCTGGGATTGGCTCCAGCGCGACCCTAATGAGGAATAAGTGGGTATAGTAGATGAGATGATTGTATACTTTACACCTCCATTTTATGCTCATCTGAGCAGGTTACTCATAAATTGTGATAACTCTGTTGCCCTCAAGCTCTATAAATGTGTTTTACAGTACTAATATTTATGACTTACACTTGTAAACCAACTGGACATTATGTGCCACTAACTCCACATTCATAAGTGGAATTTGAGTTTCACTTAACGACTCCATATCAATGCAGTTTATGAAACGTGGGCAGGATGTTTGAAAATTAGCTGAACTATTGTGCATATGATGACTTAAAGAATGAAATAATTCAAATGTATTTTAAAAAGTAAACCTTTTCAACTGAGAACCATAATTCATATTGATCACAAATTAATGAAAGAATGACAAATGCTCTTTCTGTTGAACACAACAGAAATTTTGTGAATAATTTCATGTGTAGTTTTAACGACTTCAACTGTCATTAGAGAAGTGAGCCAAAGCAACTGAGAAAAACTGTAAAAGGAACTTGATATAAGAAAATACATTTTTTTTGGTTATATATGACACAGAGAAAGGATTGTTTATGGGTTAGATGCTGTTTAACCAATTGAGCCCGGTGTTACACTTTAGTTGTTATTCTTCTGCAATATATGAACATACGCAATGTCTTTTTTTGTATTGAAGGAAAGTAGAGTTGAATTCAGCGTGGAGATATCTCAGTCTTTCAACTTGTCAAAAATGAAAGATTAAAAAGAGAGAAGAGGTTGGATGGAATCAAGTCTGTGGAGAATTGCAACAGCTCTGAGCCATCATTGAGATTCCTGTATCTGCTAATTTCCATCAGCATGACAGAGAAAAGGAGAAAAAAAAGAACAAACAACAGCTTTCATCATCTCTCACTTTTGTCTCCCTGTCTTCTGCATGGCAGTAACTCAATGTCAATAATAAGACCAGTCAAACAATTTCTTGAATGAAATGGGCTTCATGGATTAAAATGTAATTTGCTACAGTTAATGAAAATGCATTCTGTATAAACACAGGAGTGCTTATTGAGTTGGGGTTTGGGAGGTGGGAGCTGCTTTAAATAATGAGAACCAACAGGTCTTTTGTAGATAGGCTGTCTGATGTTTGCAGATGAGCCCTGCTGCTCTTGGGAGAAATGAGATAGCGTTGGCTAATTTAATTTCGATACGCGCGTAACAGTATCTGCCTGACTGCATATGGCCTTGTTTACTATGGGTGCAAAGAAGCGTTTTGAAGACCTGGTGTGTGTGTGTATGTATGCATGTATGACTTCATACCTATGTGTCTTGATAAAATTTCATGTCTCTGTTCTATTTATAGCAGTGTGTCCAACTGTCCTGCCACTGGCTCTTGAGAAAAACGGACACAGACCAAACACTTAATCAGAGTTGGATTATAAATCACATTAAGCCTTTACATTGAGAATAAATATCCTCATTGTAAAACATCAATATGTGGCGGATTGTGCAGCACATTGCTAGACACCCACAGCTGTCTTATTCAAACTCCATATTTTTCAGCATGCTGTATTGCTTAAAATATGCCAAAATCGTCCTGTAGACTTCTGTCTGTGACACCCAGAGAGCATATGCTGATATATGTGTATCTCACTCAGCAGATTCACCCTAGGAGAAAGCATATCCCTTGAGAATGTGTATATATATTTAGGTATGTGTACTGAGTGGATACATTTGTCTGTCCACTAGCACATTTGTCTGAGTGGGTGAATATCTTCCTTTTGGAGTCAGTGTTTTGGGTGAATGTGTGTGTGTGTCCGCAGATATTTACATAGTTTAAAGTGTAGCACGCCCAGCACCACATATAGGCATTAATTTGTACACAGCACACACTCATTAGGCCTGCATTGCTATGTGGGAGCAGTGTAACAGGGTTGGGGTTAGGTTAAATCCACTGAGAGGCTGTGTGACTGTGGCTGTTTCTGTGTTGTTGGTGTTTTCTGAGAATGTTGTTGGCTCTGTGTGTGCAAATCTATCTGTCTGAGAGCATTTGTCTGTCTGAATATCTCTTGGCGTGTGCGTGAAAATGCGCGTATGTATGTATGTGTGTGTGTGTGTGTGAACAAGAAACTTGTGGCATGTCTCGTCTTCCCGGCGTGGGGAGGGTTTCGCCTCACTGCAGGGTGGAATGCACTCTCAAAGTCCCCAGAATAATTTGTTTTATGGAAAAAATGAGGAGTCCTTCCACACCAAATAGCTAGACCACAGAACACATTCAGTTCCCATCAATGCCCACTTACATGGTAAAAAAACAGAGAGAATGCAAAGAAATCTAGAGCCACTTAAACAAAATGAGCCTAAAGATTAAAAGAGGTTATCTTCAATAAGACATTATGCTCTTCCACATTTTCCAAAGATATACTGAATAGATCAGATTATTCTTTTAAATGTAAAAAAAAACAAATAGCTAATTCAAAAAGAACTGTTAAAAGAAAAACAGGAGGGAACCATATTTTGAGGCTGATGCAAAACCCTCAAAACCAGTCATGGATAAAGAAATTGATTTCTGGGCTCAGTCAATCCTGTGACCTCTTGGTGATAGGTTATCGATTGGAATTTGACTGCAACTCTATGTCTTAAACATATATTAACAGCTGCTGACATGCAAACCCAATCCGGCATCAGGAAGGACTTGGCACATGCTAAGTAATGACAGGTCCTCAGCAGCCATCTTGAGATTCATAACACCACCAGACACCAACGTATTAAATATTCAAGTACCAGAGGAGGGATGAAAGGTTTCTAAGTGTTACCACTTTAGTCTTCGTATTGACTTATTGCCTGCTTAATGCTCAAACCTGTGCTCGGTTTTTGACAACGTCAGTGTGAAGGGAAAATCTGATAAGCTGGCTACTCAGAACAGGAAATACAATCTCCTCTCTGCATTTGGTCCCCATTTAAATTTATAGCAGCGGAATCAATAAGAAAAACAGATGTGAGAATTAATGTATGAACATCTTGGGCATCTTGACGGAATAAGGTCATGCTGTCATAATACCGAGGCTTCTTTTGATGTGATCCCTCTGTCTGACCTTTGGAGATCGAGGCAAGGAGACTGGGGTTCACAGCTAGTGGTATCTCTTGTAGATGTGGAGTGACGCTGACACGGACTGGATGCTGGACTTAAAATAAAGCTGTTAATAAAGACCTCAGAGGTGAAGGATCGCTGAGGTTGAGTCGGAAGAAAGGAGTGTTTGGGGGGGGTCCGGGAATGTGATGTGCCCAGAGATGGGGGTGCCACTGGGCGAGATGCCAAAGAGGTGCTCGTTACTGGGAAGCAAGGGCATCACAAGCAAGAGAATCCACACATATGCACCTCACCCCCACCCTTACATTACATCCACATCACAGGCCTATCCATCTCATTGACAGGCCGGTGGCGTCAAGTGCCAGGGGGTGTGACATTGCTGACACTGGAGTGTGCCCTACACACACACACACACATTACTGAAGCTTCGAGATGCCCCTTGACTCACATCTGGAGGGGGGGAACTTGATCTGTGGCCACAGCTTGGGGGGTCGTAGCAGGAAGGACAAGTGGGTGGGCCTTTTCACTTAAGCTGATCCCTTCCATGCAACCCTGTGGCACCTACATATGAGGTCAAGATCGTAAAAACCTCAGAATGTACAGTTGCTGGGTTTGCGGAGGGGATCTGCGGGGGCCCCTGATTGCATGAGGGGGAGGGTGGGGTCCAGACCTATTTGTATCCACTGGTGTGTCAACATGTTTGAGTGTTTGTGTGCATGCTTTTGCTGTATGTGGTACACAGCTTGTCCTATAGCATGGGAACAGGGATAAAGAGGAGGTGACCCAAGTTCTCTGACGTAAATCGCTGTGACCTCTCACCCCTCTGTGCACTTTGGTAAGAACACTTGTGTTACCAAGTCTGCGTATTCTTTCCTCATCTTAGGGAGAATACTTGTGATTTTACACTGTTAGATTTTGTCTAAACATTTATGTGTGTGGGTGGCTGTGGAAGCAGGAGGCACTAGGGCAGCTGAGACTGCCCAACCTCAGCTGACCATATCTCCCCCATTCGTCCTTGTCATGTGGATGGCGTTACATGCATGTGTGACTGTTTGACTTTCCTCTATAATGAAAATTCCACATGTGGCACATCAGACATGGTGGACGTTAGCCGTCCTCGCCGGTCACAGCTCATTTTGGTCTTAGAGTCCACTTGCAAACAGACAAACACACACCTTTGCAAAGCCCCAAGAGGGAAAAAAAGAGAGGACAAATGTTTCCCCATTCCCCTTTCTCTGGAGAGATTTAGAACCAGGCTGAACTGTTTCAGCCAACACTTTCTAAACCTCTCTGAGGCAATAGCAACTTTTCAAACCACTTCTCTCGCTCAACCAGCGAAAAGCCACCAAAAAAACTCCAAACATGTTTCAAGCTATTGTTGTCCGGGATGGAAAATGAAATCATTCTGAACAAAGCCCTCATTTACCGTCAAAGGGATAACTTTTAAAAGACAATGGCCACTTTTGTGTTTTGCGATCTGCGTCATCCAAACACCTTTGCAGAAACAATTTCAGAGACATCAAAATGTGTTTGTCGATATTCCTTTGTTAATGGGTAATCAATGTGACGGTGAGGGGATCATTTCACTGCAAGGCGCATTCCTTTGAGCTGAAAATCAACCCAGGCAAATAACCAGCAAGTCCAAGCCCAAAAAAATAAATAAAATAACACACACATACACACACACAAAAAAAACAGTTGTTCATTGAATGGTGAGTGAACATTTTCTGACACAATGCGAAAGACTATTCAGCAGAACAGCTCTGAAAATTGCTTTGTGTTTTAGTATTCATTCCTTCTTGCTTCCCCCTCTTTTCCTTTTCTCTTGCCCTCTCTCTCCTTCTGTATGCTGTTGGCAGTGGATGGTGATGACGGGATGGGATGGATCTTTAATAGATTTGTCTCGGGCAGCACAATGGGAGGAGGGATCGTTGTTAACATTATAACGTATCGATTGCTTCGACTCCTTTTCCCAGGGCCCTGTCAGACAGGAGCCATTACTCACAGCAGTCAACCCCACCACCATCACCCCACACGCATACCCCCCCATCTCATGGCTTGCTGTGACAGTGCCTGTCTATGCTGTTTCACCATGTTCATGTCTTTTGACCCCTTTAACCCTCCTTGTATCCCGCTTCTATACAATTCGGTAGTCTTTCCTTCCCCTCGTCCACTCGAAAAAGCAATCTGCATGGTGCATTCCTGCTTGAACCTAATAACTATGTATCTAGACAATTTCCAAAAAAGGTTGGTGCATTTTTTTGTGTATGGATTTATAGTTATGCAAGCGTGTTGTGGCCAAGCCCAGGGGCCCAGCATACCAAGTGGGCCCTGGCGTATGCATACAGAAAAGAAGCCAAATAATTCATTGGGAAAGTCCTGTTACTACACTACAAAACAGGAACGCCCTGTAAAAATGAAATAGTACTGTAAAAAGAAGTCTGGACTCATAAAAGTACAGGCTATGTGTCAAATAAGTTGCATTGTCTATTGTGTGAGAAAGATCCAACATAAAGGTCAAAATTAATGCTTGGTAGAAAGTACAACACAATATTTATTCTAGTAATCATATATAATTAGGTCATTAAGAAGTAAAAAATTATAAAACACAGACATTAGTTTGCTCAAATATAAACTAACAGTAATAATGTTGCATTAGCAGCCCATTAGCCTCAGTCAGTTATGATAATGGTTAGCTTTGTTAGCAATAAACTGACCACAAAAAGCACAGATCAGTTCCAATAAACACATTTTCCCTGGATAATGTTCAGATAAGGGAATTGTGGGAGTAGATACAAGATAATATCTGGATGCAACAATACAAACGGTTAAAATGAAAATAGACATCTTTTTGACTCCCCCCTAGTGTTTCCAAGTGGTATGTGCCGCTGTAACAGTTGGCAAAGTCCGCCCCCCTTCCTTCAACCTGCACCTGACCTTGCCTTAACCACAACCAGTGATCTCTTCTTAGCCAACCATGGAGGTGGTGCTACAGACGAAATAACACTCCAGGGAGAAACAAACTTGGACCCAACACCTGTTCGCTCCCCGTTTTACTCAGAGCATTGCTCCGTGAAGAATCGACCAACATTTCTTTGGAAGTAAGAGAGAAGAAAGAATTGGAATTGTGACAGTTGTAGATTTTGTAACAGGCAAAAGCTATTGTCATGATTTGTGCTGCATAGTAAAACCATATTTGTTTTTCTTCAGTAACGTTATTACTTTACAAAAAAGGAACTACAGCAGGGTTTTGGCGTCGGGGTGGAGGGGGAGTAACATAAGAAGAAGAAAACATTCAGAGAAAAAGCTTAACTTTGCTCAATCATTTAGACTACTGTTTAGACTAATCTTGTGCTGTAAATTCAGCCTTCATTTTCCCAGGACATCCTGCTGGGTGGCAGACAGAATTGCATAGTGAAAGCGAAGCTTATAACCAATCTAAATGATGTTTCCAGCAATGCACACACACACATACACCAATATATATAGACAAAAAGAAAATTGGAATTAACTTGACATGACTTTTTAACAAGAATGCATTGTACAAATAAATGCTTCTGTCAAACAAAAATACAATCCAAGTATTCCAAAGGTCCAAAAAAGCTGTATTTAGCCAAATTAAGAGCAAATATCCTCCTTCTTTCACTATTACAGCTTTTACCTTCGAGGATACAATTCTAGTTAGCACACATTACCAATAATGACCTAGTGATAGACCAACAATGCACTTAAACTGTTAGCAACTCAAAATAAAAGGATCCACAACTACTTTCATCGGGTCATTTGCAGCACAAGAATATTCTCAATGAATCAAGAATTATAAACAGTTTATTGTGATGACATTTGACTATTACACACATGATGTATTTAAATGAGGCACTTCAAAACACTTTCTTTTACCCATTTCCGCCATCAGTGTTGACAGTTGGTCTCCCAACACATCATAGAGCAGGTGAGAGAAAGGCTTCCTAATAATAATGCCGGGCCAATTAGCTCTACTTCATCTCGCAAAGCAATTTCCATAACAAGCCTTCTCGTTTCCACCGATCGTTACTGCTCTGCACAACAAAGTGAATGTGAGAGAGCGCTTAGCATGTAAAATGCACAACTCTGCCATTTATGTTTGTGCTGCAGAATTCAGTGGGTACGCAGAACAATTGTCATAACAGGTAAGTGTAACAGCATACACAATTACAGTCAGAGCTTTGTTCTGAGCAAAGACTAACAGTGAGCGGACGATATGGGAATTTTGTAAAGACAGAGTTGTCTTTCTGGGCTGTACATGTCTCTCATCTGTACGGGCTGTATCAGATGGAACTGACAGGTTTGAAACATCCAAAGACAATTGGCTTCAGATGGACTGTCCAAAGCAATATTCAGGGTAATGGATCTTGCTGGATGTTAATAAGATGCGATTGTTACCCGGCTACAGGCTTGACCTTGTTTAAAGGCCAAATTGCCTGAGAAAGAGAGAGAGAGAGAAAGAGAGAGAATGTGTGTGTCTAAGCCATATAGCGTAACGGGGAAAAAAAAATACTCAAAGACTTTAAATCCCATGTTCCTGTCCAAATGTTCCTATCACCTTCCCAAAAAAATAAAATCATCCCGCAACCAGCAGTGGATCCATCACGATTGGCGAATCAAATTGCCTTGGTCTTCTCTGTCCCTGCCCATTTGATGACCTGCTGAAGATTGATGAGAAGAGCACTTCAGGGTCAGGGAAGATACCTTCTTTACCCTACCACCATGACGGTGAAAACTTGTCTATGATCTTCAGGCTGAAATCTGTCTCTCGAATCCCCTTGTTGAATGATGGTATGGAAAATGGAGAGTGAGGCTTGATACTTAAATATCAATTTCCCGGATGGTCACGCATCACCTCCAGGTTATCTGTCTCCTGTGTTGTTCTTCTGTGGTTTGATTTACTCCAAGCAACTAAAATGTTACAAGCCTGCTGTTATGTGTCATTAGAAATTCTTGTTTCCTCTTTGGGTTAATGAATTGCCTCACCTTGTTTTTGTTGTTTTTTTTCCCCCCGAAATTCATTCTACTTTAAAGACTTCATCATTTTCTTACTTGGTCTCATTTGCTGTTAATAGACTCATTAAGCGTGACGAAAAGACATCGCCAGCTGGAGTTTTGATGTGGGTTGCAGTTAGCTTTTTGAATTCCCACTTTTCAGCTGAATAACTAAACGTTCAGTCAAACTTACAGTCCATTGTCAATGTGCTATATCATAGCATTCCCACAGTTTATTTTTGTCTGCGTGATTGCCCCTTGCAAAAATCGTATCTCGCTTTGTAGTCAGTTGATCCATGGCTTGATGCTTTCTGTCAAGCTTCATGTACTAGAATTCACATATATTTAGTGTGGGCACATGTAAATTTATACGGTTTCCATTGAATGAGATCAGGTTTACATTATATGAGCGTAGGAATGTATCACTGTTAACCTATGTGGCTGTGTGTTATCTCTAAATCCCCATATTTGCAGCTCTGAGAGGTATCTGGTGTCCTGATGGGGGAGGAATATTACACGTAGCAACCTCGCCTGACTCCCAATTTGGAGATAATTTAGGGCAATGAGAAAAGAAATGCTTTCCCCGGCTGCTGAAAAAAAAAGCGCCCATCCTCCCGGCACACGTTCTGTTGCACATCTTTTGTGGCCCAAGATCCACAAAAGATGTGCACAAAAGGGTTGAATGAGTGACTGCACAGCGGGGTCTCAGCACTGACTGCAGGAATGGCGTACAGAACAAATCGCACATAGAAAAAGGTCCCTGAACCCCCCGACGGAGCACACGCAGAGATGAAAACATCAAAAATTATTCTATGAATGAAAAGTCCCCCTCACCCCCCCCTAAACAAAAAAGAAAAACTCAAACAAGCATGATATTGGTATTTCTGTGCCTATGAAACGCCACCGGAAAAAAAAGAGAGTTGAAATATGAGACTTCGTTGGAGGTGAAAAAACACAAGTATGGCCTCCTGTTGTAAAATTGTCATCTATAAAGCAAATTACGTATGCGGCCCCAAAAACATGACGGAAAACAAGACCGGCAGAGACCATGTATTGTTGTGTTCTGACAGCAGCTGAATATTTTAGTTCTCTCCCGCATCGTAATTCATCAGAGCATCTCATTTTCACCTGCTTCCAAGATTCATCACGCTTTCTCGTATTCACTCATTTGGTTATGCCAACAATATGCCCTGTCTGCTTTTAAGGAGCATCTGGTAGGCACAGACTCACTGAGCAATTAGAGGATCTTGCAGCTCTCTCGCATTAACTCCTTCTCTCTACCTTCCTCCAGCCTATACCATCTCTATAACCTCACTTTGACTGCTCCAGCTCTTCTTTTTCTCTGGGTCTTGTGCTGCCCCCCACCCACCACCCCCCTCCCCTCCAACTCCTCATGTTGTCCTACATACTCACCATCCCTGGTTGTCCAGAGAAAGCTACAGCTGTCCTTGAACTGGAGAGGAAGGGGGGTCAAGAAACTAATTTGTTGTCTGATTTCGAAGTTACAGAGCCCAGTCGGTGGCCATGACCCTGTGTGAGCTGGAGTGAATTTTAATCACGGGTGAAGTTGGAGCAGAGCAATAGTGGGGTTTTGTTGGGTGTAGGTGTGTGTGTGGTGGTGGTGGAGAGGGGGTGTCAGGGTTATCCATATCCTGAAGGATAGTCTCTGACAGCCCTCACTGCCTGCACTGCCAGTTCTGACTGCCTTGCAAGGAATAATTTGTGTCCGTGTGTGTGTGTGTGTGTGGGTATGAGTTGGGCTGGAATCTAGCAGGTGTTTTGGTGCCATCGGATCGTATTGACAGCATTGACAGTCCTAGGTGTACATGTCATGTGTTTAAAAAGCGTACTGACAGAGAAAGAGACATGCAGGGATTAATAGATTAGCAGGTGTTGGCGTGTGATATCCCCTCAGACAGAACAGAACCTGTATCGTTCCGATATGTTTGCAAAAGCACACAGGCAGCTGATGCCCGTGGTTTACTTAAAGCATGACATCAGCTCGTTCCAAATGCACAGCAGGTCCCTACCTGAACCCTTCACCTACATTTTATATGCCCTCTTTCATGATTTTGGGGGAATTGCAAATATTCCTGTGACTGGAGAGGAGACACATGCTCAAAGAAAGTAAATAATTGGGTTATACAGTGCAATGCCACAGAGGGACTAACATTGGAGTAATGAATTCCAGAAAAAAAAAAAATTGGCTTCTATGACTACTTTGGCTGCTGAATTTGATTTAGTTATTTCTCAGCATGGAAATGGAGCAGCCCAAAATGCCGTGCATCAGGCCTGGATGAAATAGAAACAGATCAGTGTTTAGAGAAGAAGACATGTCAAATCCTGGATTTGATTTGATGATGATGGAAGTATGCTGTTTTGGATGTTGCCTTAAAAGTGACTGTTATGAGAAAGGTTTGATTAAAAGATTTCTGGAAAGATTCCCTCTGGTGTAACGTTGCAAGGCGTTTTGTGAAAAGGAATAAGCGAACAAGGCGTTGGCATGACAACCAAGGCGCATCCAATTTGGATGCATGCAACAAAAAACATGTTCAAAAACTTGACTGTTACATATAAAGCAGGACTGTGTATTTCCCTCCAGACATATTTTAAGATGTCTGGAAGGGATTTATGATGACTTTACAAAGTCTATAAAATACTCTACTTTCAATGATTTTTTTCCAATGTTTTTTCCCACAAATAAAGTTCAAGTATTGCGCTAAAATCCTTTAAAATACGTCTATATCTCCTTAATAATCCCATTATCATTTCAACAGTTTATCTGGAAACAAGTAGCCTTCTTATTCACTGTAAACGCCATTGTCAGTGTATGTTGGGGAGAAGTTAAGTTGAATATTGGACCAGGAATGGTAACTATTTGTGATGTCACAAATCCTGTTCATAGGCTTGCCCCCTTAAAATAGGACTTTCTACTTTCAGCAGATGAATGTGAAAACCACATTCTACGTTCAGTCTCTGCACATGCATCATTCTGCGCTGTGAAACTCCAACATCTCAACTGTAATAGGAAGAAGAAAAACATATTTTTGAGTGGAGGGGGACTTCAGTTTGCTATCGTTCATTATAGTCCACTTATTTTTTTGTGTCATTTGTTTATCTGGCAGTGAAGCTGTGGTCATGGGCCTCGCTATCAGTCACCAAATACTTTCACATCATTAATCCAAAATGAGCAAGGGTTACTTCTCTCTTCCTCCCCTTGTGACAGATTGCTGCTGATTCGCTATGTTGCTGCTGATGATCCCTGATATTCTGTTCTTGCAATCCTACAAACTTCGCCTCTCTTTCTTCCCTTCCATCCATCCGGTCCTCCCTCCTCCTTCCCCTAACACTCAGCATAGGGGTTGTGCTTGAGTGAAGCATTATAATAGCTCAAGGAAATGGCCCTTCTTGAGAAACTTTCAGGGAGCTGTCAAAGGGAGAAGATTAATGCCTGGCCAGGCTCTCCAGGGGACCACCACCCCCCCACTTATTTGTCTCTTCCTTACCCATTTCTTTCACCCCCCCTCCTCCGCCTCTCATCACCCCCACACAGCCAACAATGGCATGTCCCATGCAAACGAAAGATTCAGTAACGGAATCGCTCTAGATGCCAAACACACAAGCATTAAGTTTGGAGACGCTGCTTTTTTTTTTTTTTTTGGCTATTTTCTCAAGAACAACAAAGTGCTTAGAGGACAAAGCAGCATTGATGTGCTCATTATCCCATCCTGGATGTCTCAGGTTGGCATGATGGAGCGCAGAAACATTCAACTGCCTTGTCATTTTCAAATTGCAATCACGTTAATTGCTTAAAGACAGAAATTTGCCTTGGAGGCACGCGCTCAGATATCTGCAGGGGAAATCAATCAAGTTTTGGAAAATAGCGTAACGAAAAGCACAACATGCAATAAGCTATCGCAGAAAGGCATTGATCTACTCTGATAATTTCCCACCGTGGAGGCCTGTTCTCTTTCTAGGCATTTCTTCCTCTTGGTCTACCCTACACATTGGGCCCCAAGCAAAAAACATGTGTTTTATCCTAAAACTGTGTGATGTTTTGACCAAAATTCGGATTCAACCAACTTTCTTAAACTTTGTGTTGTGTTCGTTTCATGTTAATCATTTTGGTGATTCCAGTCAAATTTGACCGTTCCATTAAAAACTGTAATAATATGTATATTAACGCCTCTATTCCAAGTGATGTCTTAATACATTAAAGAACAACTAACAAGAACAATGAAATTACAATGTTCATCGGACTCATCAAATATATAATCAAGAGCCTCACTGATGTACCTGAGTTCAATTTCTTACATTAATTCTGGTCTCCCCCATTCACTTCTAATGATCGGGACTGACTGGGAATACCAAGAGTCTACAAAAGTTGAATAAAACACACACAATTGTATGTAAATTAACACAATTTATTTTGTGTGCTGACATCCTCTTTGTGGATAAAGTCATGGAATCTTAGGTGAATCTGATCAAATTAACCATGTTTTTCAGAGACAAAAACTTTGACAAGGAATACAACATGAGGGTTAACTGCCCCAACTCAGCTTAGCCTGACATGTATATGAGGACTTATGTTATCTGATCATTGGTATAATCAATGCCTCTAAAATATCCACAATAGGTGATGAATTCCACTCCAAAATGTTACAGATGAATAAAAACAAGAATATTACACCCAAGACCTTCAAGTCCTGTTATCAGAAATCAGCCAGAAAAAAAAATAAGTCTAGGAGCATCAATAGAAAGAGACCCAAACAAATTAGAAAATATGAATATAATAGCATGCAGACAGAAAAAAGAGGGGATGCTTTGACATGACCTTAGATATTAGAAAACATTTCTGAAGCATAGCAATGACTAATATGAAAGGTGGTCATGTGGCATGCACGGAGATAGAGGAGAGGAAATTGTAGCCTACAGAAGGTGATGTCACGCTGTCAGCTGCAGATGATATTGGACAGAGACCTGCAGAAAGACACAGAGGCAGCTGACGGAGAGAAGTTACCTAGCAACTGAAATGTAGAAGTTGCTGCACCGAAATATGCACCAAAAATATGCCAATTTTTTTTAAATGTGGTAAATTGGCAGCCATGATGATTTTCCACAAATTTTGTTTTAATTATACATTTTATTTCAGTTGATTTCAACATCATATTTAAGTCCTAATTTATTCAGATTAAGATCAATAAAATGATTCTTTATTAATGACATCAACAAAGTAAATTGGGAAAAAAAATAGATCGAAGCATCAATAAAGTAAATAAATATTAATCTACCTGATTTATTGATATTGCAGAGGCAATGTTGATATTGAACAAATAATTCAAATTAAAGCTGTAAACTTGTCACTTCATTTCGGTGGTGGTGGTGGTGTGTGTGGTCTACTGGGAGCGCTGCTGGTTATACAGTGTGACAGCAGCAGGAAGGAAGGACCTGCACTACCTCTGCTTCACACATTAGGGTGAAGCAGCCTGTCACTGAAGGAGCTCTCCTGTGCTGTTGAGAGTGTGGCTGCATGTCGTGGGAGTCCTTCTTCATCACAGATGACAGCTGTCCAATCATCCCCCACTCTCCCGCCACTTCCACCGGGTCGAGGGGGGGCACCCAAGGACAGGGAGCCGGCCTCAGTCGGATCGGTTTATCGAGTCGCCGCCACCACCGCTGCTGCTGCCACCGAACAGAGCGCTCCATAAAAATTGAAAAATTGTCTGATGCCACCACGCTGGTGAAAAAGGTCTTCGAAGGTTCTTCCTCAGCAGGTAGAGTCTGCTCTGGCCTTTTTTGTGTCGGTCGCGAAGAAACCAGTTCAAAGAGCCGGCTCTTTAATTTTTATTCTAAATTTGTAACCAAAGGATTTAGTGTTTTAATACAAATCACAAGTCAAAACAGCACTAGATTTGCCTGAATTACAAAAGGTGTAAGTGGTAAAATGGAGAGCCGTTACGGAGCCCGAAAGAGTCGCCTCTTCTTAACGACCTGAGCCAAATGATCTGGCTCGCTAAAAAGAGGCGAAATTCCCATCATGAACCCTAATGTTGTCAGTCCAATTCGTTGTGCAGGTGAACACTAAGATACTTAGATACAATGTCACCATCTCAATGACCATGGTAGTTCACTGGTATCGCAGGGGTGAGTGTGTGTATCTCCAGAAATCCACTACCAGCTCTTTGACTGGAAATTTCATGGAGTACAAAGAAATTGATGAATTCCACAGTCCTCTAAAATCACTCATACGTGCCTCCTAAGAACTGATTTGTTCGTACAAATGGTTCTTGTACGAGGACCATTGTCTCCCCCTTTCTCCCCACCCTCTGTCTACATCCATCGCTCTCTCCGGCTGTCTCTCATTATTTCTCCCTATCGTACAATTGACGTACTTGACACTGAGGTCTGCTCTGCTTCTCTGTCTCCCCTCAGCCTGTCTGCCTCTTGTCTTTCTCTGTCTCTCATCAATTTTTCCACCTTTTGAAAATGACGCACATGACGTGTGTCATGTGCGATGTGTGTGGCACCAGGAACATGACTGAACAACCGTCTTAACTTGGTCATCAAAACAAAGGCTAAAGTCAAATAAAACACCCACATTTCTTGCGGTTGGCCTAATGTTATGCGGTAGGGTTCCAAGACTGCGGTTTACATGACCAAAAGAGCTTCACCAATTGATACCAGAAAAGCAGGCGGTAAGGTGGGTTAGATGGATATTATTAGTGGATTGTAACAGAAGATATAACTGGTTACTGTACATTATGCTTATGCCAGACCCAAATACAGCATATACAGTATTTCATCATGAGCATGTCACATTTTTGTCACAAGATGACCACTGCCTTGCTAAAGACATTGAGGGTAAACATGATGGACAAAACCTCCTCCATGATGGTGCAACCTGTGAAGCTCTAGTTAACTCCATGTCCAAGACAGTTAGACAGTGCTGGAAAAAAATGGTAGCCAAACGAAAAATTGACATTTTGGGCACAATTCGGACATTTCATTTAAGAGTGAACTCACTTTTTTTGCCAGAATTTTAGACAGAAATGACCCTGTGTTGAATTATTTTTTAGGGGACAACATTTACATACATGTGTGGGTTGTATTCTCTTTTGTGAAATACTATAAATGGAGAACAGTAATAGCCCCAAGATTGATCCTTGAAGAACACCGGGAATGAACTGGGTAACAGAAGATGGAAGATTTCCAACTACAACAGAAAAAGGTTCTATTGCACAGATAAGAAGGTAATAAGTTGAGACCAGCCCTTTCATAAAGCTGTAGAAGGACATAGTAGTTTATTGTATCAAAGGCCACATTCAATCCTAGCAGTACAAGAATGGAGTTTTCAGCTGTATCTGCAGCACAGAGTCATTTATCACCTTAACTAAGGCTGTCTCAGTCCAACGTAATGCTCTAAACATCAGACTGAAGGTTACTGAAGATGCTTTTTATATAAGCAATCAGATGAGAGGCAATAACTTTATTGACCACCTTAGTAAAGAAAGATATTTTAGAAATAGGCCGGTTCTTCTACATGGGTTGTACATTCACATGTTAAAAATGAGAGGGAAAAATCCCAGTGGCCAAGGCGCAATAAATAATTGATAAGACGCTTGGATTGACAGTGGGCAAGACTTTTAAAAGTTTAGAGGGAATAATATCGAGCTGGGAAGAGGATTTCATATGAGAGAGGTTTCTGAGAGGGAAATTGGCTGAAATTGAGTCAGCATTACACCGTTTGAGGGGAGATATGACAGATATGAACATGTGTCTGAAACAATCGGAGTCCTAATATTTTCCACATTTTTAACAAAATAGGTCGGAAATTCCTCCACTAATTCAGAGGAAGTGTCACAGAATATCCTGGCTGGATCAGTATTATGACTACACAAGGATTAGGAGGAGGATATGGGAACATTAAAACGGCTTTAAGATCTGAGGCATACAAATCAATGAGGTTCACGTTCATGGGGGGAAAAAACTATTAGTGAGGACCAGAGCTATGATACAGCCTTTAGAATTTGTGGCACCTTTAACAATTTGGTTTGAATAAAAGACTCAATGAGATCCAATAAATCACAAGAAAGAAGGTTAATAGGACATCATACATGGATAATGAAGTCACCAAGGATGAGTACTCTATCTTATTTGGGTGTAACAAGAGAGACGAGCCCAGAAAATTCATGAATAAAACCATTTAGCTCCGGAGGTCTGTACAAAAGTATGCAAAGCAGAGGAACTGGACCATAGATTTTTAAAAAATGACAACTTTAAAAGCAGAAAAAATCATTGAATGCTGTTTAGGGAGAGGACAATAGGAAAAGTGGGGTGACACGGTGGCGCAGGGGTTAGCGCTGTTGCCTCACAGCAAGAAGGTCGCAGGTTCAAGACCTCCTTGGTCCGGGGTCTGGGACCTTTCTGTGTGGAGTTTGCATGTTCTCCCCGTGTCTGCGTGGGTTTTCACCGGGTACTCCGGCTTCCTCCCACAGTCCAAAAACATGCTCAGGTTAATTGGCAACTCTAAATTGCCCATAGGTGTGAGTGTGTGAGTGAATGGTGTGTGTGCCCCACGATTGGCTGGCGACCATCTGGGGTGTATCCCTGCCTCTCGCCGTAACACGCTGGGATAGGCTCCAGCAGACCCCTGCGACCCTAATGAGGAATAAGCAGGTATAGAAAATGACTGACTGACTGACAATAGGAAAAGTTAGCAGGGGTGGCCTCAATTATAGGGAAAGGTGATAGGACAGTGAACCAGGTTTTTGTAGCCTTAAAAAAGTCCATCAATTACCAGTTATAAAGTGATTGCAAATAAAAGACTCATTGGAAAAGGAACAGACATTTAACAGATCGTATTTTACAGGGGTAGGTGACAGAACAGGGAATTGGGAATTAGGCAAAAAGTCAATACAATGGCTCTTAACCTCTTAAGACATTGTACCTTGAGTGGTAGGGAGGAGCAAGGGGAGGTAATTTACTGCAATACTATGCAGCAATACTATGCTTCAGTTGTTGTTTTCTATGCACAAATAACAATTATGGTCTTGATGTTATCGCATGAGGGCAACGCGGTGGTGCAGAGGTTAGCGCTGTTGCCTCACAGCAAGAAGGTCGCAGGTTCAAGTCCTTGGACCTTTCTGTGTGGAGTTTGCATGTTCTCCCAGTGTCTGCCTGGGTTCTGTCCAGGTTCTCCGGCTTCCTCCCACAGTCCAAAAACATTCTGTGGTTAATTGGAGACTCTAAATGGCACATAGGTGTGAGTGAATGGTGTGTAGGCTGGCGACCGTCTGGGGCTGGATTGGTTCCAGCAGACCCCTGTGACCCTAATGAGGAATAAGCAGGTATAGACGATGAATGAATGAAGTTATTTCACATTAACACCATGCATGAGCCAACTGAACCATGGGGTGGGGAGATAGCCAGCTTGAAAGCCAATGAAGATTCCTCTGGTTTGACCGAGAGCAGCGGGACCCAATGGAAATTTGTCAAGACCATCCAAGACCATAGCCAATAACCAGCACTTTTGAATGAAATGTGACATCTTAAGAGGTTAAATAACCCCTAAATAGCCATTAATATTATAATAATTCTTCTTATTATTAATCATGACCTGAAGAAGAGATTAAGTTCACATACCAATGTGAGCTCACTTCATATTCACATATGAGCAGGATGCCAAACCAAACCAAATCATGATCTTCTCTGAACCCTACAACCAAATGATTTTGTGCCTGGATCTACCACTATAATAGTAGTGGTGACAACTGATAACAGCCATTTATAATGGGGTGATAACTTCTGAAGCAGGTGGACTGGTGAGCTGAAGCAGAAAAATCAGATCTGCAGTTGCAGATAACAGCACTTCAAGTTCACTCGAAGCTTCAACCTTGATGGAGGAGGATGATCAGCTACTCAAACATTCCTCTCTACTCTCTCTCTAGCTCCCTCTCTCCGATCCTCTTCTTCCATGTTTTTTTTTTTTTCAGAAACGCCGGGGAAAGTCTCAGCGGGGCTCCCTCTCTCCCCTCTGTTGTGGAGTCGGCCGTCCTCCTCGGGGAGAGCTTGTTTGAACTTTCTGAATCAGAATTTGTAACGATACGGAGCAAAGCAGAGACGATACGGCCATAACAGCGCGCCGCACATCAGACCAAGGCGAGGAGGGGGCAGATCAAACGCAACCCTTGGGGAGTAATGATGAACCTCAGAGCAGAGCCTCCGATCTCATCCACAAAGCAGCGGCTGTATGTGAGACGCCTTTTGTCTCACAAACTCTCCCAAGTTTGTGACCCCCAGTCTATCATTTGCATCCAAGCAGCATAAACAAGCGTGTTATTTGTGCGGCATTCCCCGGGCCACCCACCCATCCTTTCCACTGACAGCACAGAGAGAGAATTAAACCCTTGGGGCAATCCAGGGTTCTTTTTTTTTTTTTTTTTGCAGCATACGCTTTGAACAAAGAAAGCAGACTGTAACTCCTTTCTAGAAGAATTTTATGAGCCAATTTATTTCTTTTTCTTTTTTTGTTTTCGGTTCCAATAATTTTTTTTTAGCTGTTGTACATTTGGGTTGGCTTGGCCGCAGCGGCTGCGTGATAGAGACGACAGGCCTAATTACATTGCTCAACAAATGAAAACACTCGTGTTTTTTCTTGAACGTAGGGCAGCAGACAGCCGGTGGCACTGACCCCGATATCACACCGTATTTATTCTTGTAAAAAGAAACCAGCGCCGTGGTGCTGATTTTGTGCCACTAGGCCCCGCTCTGCATTTTTTGGGGGTTTCTCGCTGTTTTGTAAGCTCTGCCAAATCAAACTAATAAGTTAAAACAGAGAGGCATCTGCAGTATAAATAATATATTGCCCTAATTATTGGACGCAGGTGAAACTCACTGCAGAATTTACGAAAAGAACATATAAAGTAGTCGGAAGTCCTGGCTTGAGCCTCATCTGGGTGTAAAGTGAATTTGCCCTATGGGAAAATACAAAGAAGACCCCTTAACATCAGGCCTATAGTGGATTATGGGGAATAAGTAAGGATTTTCTATAAGTGCTCTGTGGAATCCTTTTCTGCTGTATCTAGTAACTGTGGCAATATGTAACGATTTGTACATAGCAGCACATTGTGGTGGAGCGTATCAGTTTTTGGTGTGTGTGTGTGTGTGTGTGTGTGTGTGTGTGTGTGTGTGGCAGAGGAGAGAGATGTCTGCGGAAAACTGAATACCCGTCTAACAGCTCAAATCTTTGAGAGGAGGCGAAAAGAAGGTTACAGAGGTTTGGCTCGTATTTCGCTATTTTTATTTCAATTTGATTCAATAAATGTCAGGTTCGCTTCTAGAAGCACTCCACGCCGTGGATTTGTTTTGGGTTCATTCCTCAAAGTGGAGTTAAAAAAAAAAAACAGAATTGGTGAACCTCGAGTGCAATAAGTTTGTGTGTGAATGGACGAAACCCACTCACACACTGTTTTCGCTGTGCGTGTGCACGTGTCTGTGTGTGCACGTGTCTGTGTGTGAATTTTTAAGCACCAAACTCATGCTTTGTCTCATGGGAATGTCTTTGTTTATATAAAGACAAACCCCAAAATCCAGGCACCGAGTGACAATTTCAAATACCATAGAATGTAAGTCAGACATTCTGTAATGCTTTCAAATATTTATTCTCCTGTAGATACATTTTTCTCGTTTAATATTTTCCCTGCTGAGTCAACACATGTACAGACACAATTTACTTCTTCTCTGTGCTCTGTTGTGTCTTTTGTTTGGGGAAGTAACTTCTTTACATGTGGATGTGACAGAGTGGCCAGATGTCACGAAAAAGTCCCGAATCCGGGTTATTTTATGATAAACATTCAAACCGGTTGGTAAAGAGGCTGAATGACTGCATGCAGCCCCGGCTTTTAATGCTGCGTTCGCTTGCACTCGGAACTTGGAGTTGGAAATTCCGATTTCCGAGGTAAATTCAAGCATCAGAGTCCTGCTAAGGAAGTATATTAGCTACTAGAGAGAGAAAGAGAAACCATATGCTGTGATATCCTATGCTCTTTAACACAGTAGTGACACTGTTGAGCTTTTTCAATGCAGAGGTCAGATTTTTGAGTTCCAAGTGCAATTGTACACAGAATAAATTTTTTAAAGCTGTGAAAATTTTCATTCACTTATATCACTATGGCTGCTGAATCAGAACCCCAGCACATTGTGACAGGTATGAAAATTCAGCTTTTATTATTGTCTGTGTCATCAGTGAATCCAAAACTGTTTGTGTCAATGATAAATGAAATAATTTTACTGAATTCTCGGGGTCTCATCCGTACTAAGATTGTATGTGCAAACAAAAGCCAAAAATAACAGTGCAGCAATAGCAATAGCAGCAAAAAAAAAAAATCAGAGCTTTGAAACCATCTGTAAGCACAGTGCAACATCTTTGCCTCAGTCCACCTGGAAACTGCACACATAGACCCCGCCCTCCTCACACCCACGTTCAACATGAATGGTGAATGTGTTTCTTTTATTGCACCAATCAGCATCTCTCTCCTGAGATGCCTGTGTAATACAATAAACACAGTATTTGTTGAGTCGAACTGGAGTTTGCATTAAGAAAAGGAAAAGTAAACTCAAAGGAATGAAGAGGTGTATAAATAAATAAATGAAGGAGAACGGGTCAGCTGGCCGGAACTCGTGTACTCCCTCGGCATTCCCACCTGTGCCATAAAATGGTGCGGACTACAGAAGGGAAGAAGCGCGCTAACAAAAGCTGCTGCTTCTGGAAGCCGTTGAGACCTTCAGCAAAAACATGTGCAGAACCGGATCCTTCTAGGAGTCCGGGTGGCAGCTGGTAAGACATAGAATTTAAATGAACTAAGAGACTTTATCTGCTGAATCCTGCTGCTGCATGCGAGGTTAACGTTAGCTTTAGCTGCAGGAGGAACAAATATCTTTAGGTGACGCCCTGTGGCTCGTCACCTAAAGGTATTTGCGGTTAGTTAATTAGTTACCCCCGCATCCTTATGTTAGCTTACAGTTGCTAGCTTCAAATAAAACTAGAAGTTTGTCTTAATGTCTTTGTCTATAACAAAACTTTGTCACCTAAAGATTTTTGCGGTTAGTTGGTTAGTTAACCCCACACCCTTATGCTAGCTAGTTGCTAGCTTCAAATAAAACTAGACATTTCTCGTAATGTTTTTGTAACAAAACTATGTCAACTGAAGATTTTTGCGGTTACTTAATGAGTTAGTTAGTAAAACTTCAAATAAAACCAGACTTTTGTGTTAATGTATTAATGCTCGGTTGTTAACATTCGCAGCCTCTGATATTATTTATTTCTGTTGTTTTTTTCATGTTTCTAGAGTGGAGCTCCACTACTTTCTGTCAGTTTGACCCTTCAGTGGCCCGTGTGAATAGTTTGTGTGCTAATGTTTTCTGATTGTCAATAAGGGTGATGCCCCAGTACAGTCTCAATTTTTCACTTTGGTAAGTGGTGAATAATTAAAGCTTTTAGCAGATGTTAATTTCTAATGCTTTTTAATGAGAGCATTTTTGGGAAATTTCTAAAAAACTTGCAAAAAGGGGTCTATGTCCTCAAAAATCAATTCGGTAATTAAAAAAAGAGTAAATGTTAAAAAATAAATGGAAAAAACAAAACGCTAATAATGCTTGATAAAATATTTAATACTACTTCTAAGGCAGTATTAAAACTTTGGTGGTAAAAGGTTCGTCTAATACATGAAGATTAAAAGGATATATTTGGGTATCATTTATTTAGATTTAACGTAATATGAAATTGTAATTGGTTTCAATGATGTGTACACACAAAAGCTATATGGAAACTAAAATAGTACTTGGTAATATGTGCAGTATAAGATATTATTTCCAGACTTGTGCCATCTGTCACATCCTGACTTCATCCGTTTCAACAGCGTTGTGCTGCTCCACACCTGACCCTCTCCTCCGGGCTCCATGATGAAATGTTGACGACACTTTGATTTAAGTTGAATTATATCTTTTGAAACAGAAAGGTGATCATGAAATGGTTATGGCTCACTATCGCAAGTACCATCGCCGGCTTAAATGTTTATGCTGAAGTGGATCTATAATTAAAGTTTGCTATAAAACTTAATGTGTGAGAAGATCGGTGTGTAATAATCTGGCTTCAGTTCACCACCTCACCATCTGTATCGCCCGTCCCTCCGGTCTTCAAAATCCTCCTGTCAAATTAGTTTTTATAAATCACAACTTTTATGTGGGAGGTGGTGTACACCTCTTTCAGGCCCCATTTTTCTTCTCTTGTATGCAATGTTTATAAATGAGACCCCTGGAGTCGAATAGCTCCGTGTTTCAGTAAGATTTCTGCTCATGTTCAAAACTATCAGCACATTCAGAGCATATCGCGCTTGTGTCTTCTTGGGTGATTTTTTAGGAATCATGCACATCTCAGCTATGTTATTGAAGCTGAATGAAAACAAGAATACAACACATGTTGGCCTTTTATGGGCAGGCAACTTCACCTGACCCCTTCCCCAGTCAAGGCTCATATTGAAGTATAGCTTTTCTTACCCTAGTTTCGTGTTCAACCGGCGCTTTTACGGGAAACGTTCAAAGGCTGCAGTGTTAATACAATAAATCAGTTTCACGCTCAAGAGGATTAAAATCTTTTTCGTTTATAATGCAAAATAGCAGCAAGCAGCAACATGTATGATGTATTTATGAAAGAAATGAGAAGACTATAATGGAAAAAAAAAACTTAATTCTTAGTCAAGTAACAGTCAAGCTGTGCACCTGGTGCTGTTAAAGTCAACAAGGGAAAACGCTGAAGGGAACGGAGACCACACATGTACTAACAGGGAAATCAGATATTATGTGATTGTATCAGTCATAATTCTTTGGATGACAGCTTATTGCAGCTTTTCTTTTTAGAAAAATGCAGACATCTGTATATATATATATATATATATATATATATATATATATATATATATATATATATATATATATATATATATATATATATATATATATATATATATATATATATAAATCTGATTGAGCTTTTTTTTCCTATAATGCAATTAACAGTGGACATGTTATTCTTGTCAGGCCTGGGATTCAGCCATAGAAATTAATATTAAAATGTAAGTAAACCACTGGTGATTAACTTCTTTTCTTTTTCTTCCACAAAATGGGTAATCAGACCTCGCCTTTACAGAGAAATATGAATATAATTAAACACTGCAGAAAAGATTAGTCCTCAAGGCTGCGTTATTAGACGTACATATTTCCTTGGACGTGGTCTCCGTCCAATTTCTGGCGGGTCCCTCCGCAGCGGGAGTGATTAAGCTTTGTTTTGCCTCGCCCGGCAGCTCAGAGCGTTGAAGGTGTTTAAAATGTTAGCTGGCAGTAGCTCGGGCTGACCTCCCCAACGCAGCTGCCTCCCCTTTAACCGGCCGGGGTCGCGAAGGGTCACAGCTTAGCTAACCATGTGACCTGGGAGAGGTCACCGGGGAGGGGGCCGAAAGATCAAGTCCATTTCCAGAGAGGCCAGAGTTTAGGAGCACAGCGAGTTCAGTCAAGGAAGATTATGCCGTTTAACGGTCAAGCTGTTGTGCTGCTCCTCAATCAGTGAATATAGGTTGGTGCTTTGTAAAATAAGCGAATAAAATGCCGAAGAGAGCGTCGTGTTAGTTTATTATGAATATTTTTAGGCCTGTGGATGTGTGTGTGTCCTGCTGAATAAGGCATAGGCATAAAAATGCAAGTCTCTCTTCTTCTGAACTTCAAAGTCAATCACTGGCACATATGCACACAAACTCGCACGAGGACTCTCTCAAGTGTGTCAATATGCATGCATGAATTTATTTTTCCCTTTTCTTCTTTGATCAACCTCTCAATCTCCGGTTTTTGCGTATCATGTCTTTCCCGTTTCATACAGACACGTACGCATGCACATACACGTGTGCATAGAACACACACGTCCACAGACACATACAGATGTGCACTCATAGAGGAAAAAAAAAAAACACTCCCACACACACACGCACGCATTCCTCAATTCCTCTTCTCTCACACAACCTGCCACATGGTTTGATTTCCTGATGTCTCCTGTTGAAATAATAATGTCTTTCCTGCTCATTTATCCCGGGCTTCACAGACACCTCGCAGACATTCAAAAGATGAAAGAGTCGCACATTGTAGTTTGACACCACCTGTACAGTGCTATATTTTCTGTAGCAATATGTTTCGCCGGTTCCTTAAATGTATTATTGCCGTCGAGCTGCAGCGGCAGAGGAGGAGGAGGAGGAGGAGGAACTCCCGCAAGTCTTCAGTGTGATTCATTTAATTCCACATAAGCAAACCTCCATTCCACCACGCTCACAGAAATCCCAGTCCAAAGAAAAAAAAAAATATATATATATATACACACACACACTAAGATGTTCTAACCCAACTCTAGAAATAACTCCTTTGGTTATTTTCCTGTTTGAGCAGAAAAATGGTTCCTTTCATGTCGAGCGGCTTGGCAATATACACACAGCCCACTGTGTCTCTGCCCCCATACGCACCTTTCTCCAGACCTCTGTGATCCTGACAAATTGCACATCTGCCTGACCACGAGGACATTTCACTCCACCGACTCAAAGATTTACCGAATCCTATAGGTGAACTATCTCCTCCTATCTCGAACCCTGAATGATCGAGTAGCTTCGCTGTGGTTTGGGGTTAGACTGGACACCAGCCAAGACGTTTGAACTGCAGCTGAAAAAGCAGATTGTTCGTGTCCATCTTCTGTGAGAATATCTGCGTGCTTCAAGGTCTTTGGATGAGGAGTTTTTAGGAAAGCGGCTTATTAGTGATCATATTTTGATGTGCATAATAATTGCACTCATTGCATCTGAGATGTGGGAGGGCCTGAGCACCTGAGGTCTGGTATAAAGGAGAATGTCAGGGAAAAGCCTATTAAAACTGAGCATCATTAAAAAAAATAGGATGAACCTAGAATAATAAGAATGAGTGGAAATTTAATATGAACGGGCATTAGAGAGCAGCATCATGGCTTCTCTCTGCAGTTCAGCTGTTTACTAATTACACTCTATACTATGAAAGAGAACGTCTTCTCCAGAGAAGTGACACAACTAATCCTTTGTTCAAAATTTCTATTTCGAGATCTGTCTCATTACTGGCTGAGAACGAAACATGCTTTTCTTTAACTGTGAAAGCAGTTCTTTCTTATTAGCAGGATTTGGGAGACGTATGGATTTTTAACTAACTAGATACCGTATCTTTAAGGTTCAATGAAACTAAACATTTTCCTGGCAAGACTTCTCTCTAGACTAGACTACACTGCAGCGTCAGCTCAGTCAGATAAGATGACGGCTTCCACTTGTTTAGGTTATCGTTCCAGGTACAACGCAGACACTGCTTTTACAAACATGACTTATGACCAGTGCATCTCAGAATATTTCAGTGGTTAACATTTATCTTACTTTAGATAAAAAGGGACTGACTTTTGGAATTACTGGGGTTGGAGGTAATGGATAGATACAATGAAAGCATTGAGGTTAAGTACAGTGGTACCACACGTATTGTTGGCACATAGTGTTAATTTCATCAGCTAATTTTGATTTAGTCTCACCCCTCTGTCAAATGCCCTTGTTAGTAGGCTACTCATCATATTTAGTCATTTATGGTGGGTTTTTTCAGCCTCATTGTAACAAAAGTGGGTGCGAATTATTATCTTTAACTTTCTTTAACTCGCTTTCTTATAAATAGTCAACATAGTCCTTGCTGAGCTGATTGTGCTGGTGTTGCCCTGATATGTCCCACACCACAGGAAACTGAACTCATGCCATCCAATGAACAGGATATGTGGATTGTAATTCAGAAAGTGTTAATTATATAAGTATTTTCTTTACCGTCAGTAAAATCAAAGAAATAATTTGGTTTGTTATTTTGTATCATTTTAAACTGCATTTTCCTGCATGTTGAGTTGATGTTTAACAATGTCATCTTAGTCATGGAAGAAAAGGTCGTTGATGGATATGCTCACGCTCCTCTTCTCTCACCTTCCTCCCTCACCTCCCGGCTTCCAACAGCCTCTGATGCTTTACGTGATTCCCCCCCTGTCCGCCCTCCCAAACACCCACTTGCTAATCTCCTTGCCTCACCGATGGCAATCACCCAGCGTGACTTCTAGCAGATGAAGCACCCTCAGATCATCCCCCCACTCCTTTCTCATTCTTCCTGCTGATTTCATCACTTCCCTGCCGTCCAGACATCGGACATCTAGGTATCCGCACACAAAAGGACAGCCGCGTGCTTCATCCGTTTCAGGGTTCAACTAGGGTGTGACGAGTTGAGGAGACCGTGCCTTTGAAATGCAAAGTGAACACAAATAGGAGATAATAACCATGATTTCTTTCTCTTTGTTCCATGTGAATGTTGGTCTGATTTTTTTTTTCAAGGATTCCTTAATGCTCCCTACGAATGTTTGTTCTTATTCTTGATACCCCTAAGATCTGGTATGACTTTGAAGTGGTTTTGTTCCAAAAAATGTCAACAGCTTTTCATTAAGCCCCCAAGAAATATTAAAAATGGCCATAGTAGGAGAATGAAATTACTGAGCTGTTGCATTCCCATTCATCATATTAAAGGAATGTAGTCATCCAGAATAAAGAATGAATAAAAGAACACGGGGGAATAGAATGGAATAATCCCCTTGCCCACTCCAGCTTGGGCAAGTTTTGATCTTTAATTACATGGGAACAAGGTCTTGATGTTGTGGTTAAAAGAAACTGTATTTGACCTATATACTGGTCAAATAGGTGACAAATAGGCACAAATGGTCAGGGGTTAAAGGTTTTACAATACCAGACAGCTTTGTTCTGTGAACCAGACTGGCGTAATAGAGAGTGGGCCCTTAAACCTGAGGTGACAGAGGCAGGAAGTGTGAGCCACTTGGCCACCAGGATGTCCTGTGTGACTCCTTTTCAAAGGGACAGTGGCCAAGCTGTTTTTGGATGGCCAGCCTCCGCGGCAGCCTGAGTGCAGGTGTCCATTAGACACTCATTACATCTAAAGCGGCCAAATTTCAAGGAGTTAATCTGTAAGCCATCAAAAGGCCCCCTCGCTGAAATAAGACCCGACTCTGAATAAAGCAATTATGAGGTGCACACACATGAAAATGAATAATGAATGGCCGCGTGCTGAATAAATGCATTCCCAATCCCCGCATGTTGGATGAAAAAGTGCACGTTTTATGTGTTGGAAATCAAAATTTATGTTAATTTCCGTCCCTTAGCATACAGCAATGGAGGCAAAATGGTTTGCATCCCAATGATAAATCCATAATGTGCTCAGACATTTAAATCTAAAAGTCGGAATTCCATTTGGATAATTTTCAATTCAGGTTCATTCCTCCACCCTGTTGGCATCTATGCTTTACACAATTAATTCATATAAAGTCACCAGTCAGTTCACATAGAGGGGGACTGCACCCTTACTCTCCATCTGATTGACACTCTTTTTTATTATCAGTGGTCTATTTAATGAGATGGATGTGCATTTTACTCACAACCACATAATGGGAGTGAATGCAGTTTATTTTAACATGGTAAGGCAGTGAAAATGCTCCAATGGCAGTGGAAACCCTGGATCATATGCTTGCTGGGAAGCAGACCAGCTCGCATTAGAGGACGAAGAGACTGCTGATGATGATAGGGCACGAGTGGAATGGGACCTATGAGCCAAAAGATGGTAAAGACACGCTGCTTTTTCTAAAACGTCTCGATCAACATGTTTTGAACTTCAGAAACATGACAGTACGGGCTAGGTCTGACCTTTCAATAATAAAACATTGCCAACTTTTTTTTCCCTTCTTATTGGGACTCCTGATTTAATTTCTTTACATAATGAACTGAACCCTCTTTTAAATTCTTTGCCAGCGACTTACTTTTCTCATTTACATCAATGCATTCACAATAGAAACTGTAATTTAATTATGCGATGCATTATTTATTTGCATATTTCTAGGGCAACATATTGTCGAGACGCAGGAAGCGGGAGAGGAGGGGGAATGAAAGACAGAAATTCAATTCAATACTTTATTGCCGTGTCAACACAGTTGATAGGGAAGCGCCTCGGTGCAGATCTTAGCAACATGGACTTGGGCTAATATGAACAAGTTCTGAAGGAGTGGGAGCATGACGGAACCAGTGGTGTCTGCCCTAAGGTTTTGGTGGTATGTTCTGGTCTGATCCGCCCTCTTGTTTGCGCGGTGGCCACTGGCAACTCCGCAGTGTTTTTGGACAACGATAGATGACATCATAATCCAGTTATACATGGACCATAAATATCCTCATCAGACCTCTCGCTGACCTGAACAATCTTTCAAACAACGTAACATAATCTACAGTTAGAAATACAAGCAAGCTTGGAAGGTGGGGCCTTTGCTGGGCCGTGACATGCCAAAAAAATGTGACTGACTGGTAGAAGCGCATAGTTTTATTTATTAATCTTTGTTCATGTTTATATATTGGCATTTTTTTATTAGATCTCACAGGTTTCCAGTCCATTATGTTAGTCCTTCAAAGCTGAAACAGTACTACTCAACGGTTAAGTCTCACATTTGATGTATGTGTCAGCAGTAATTAATGATGCAAGGACTTTTTTATATATATATATATGATATATGATACGGCAGACATTTCCTTTTCTGCCCACGAATTTTGCTGAATAATCCTAACTTGTCGGCAGCAAAACCGTGTCGTAAAACTCAGTGACATCTTTATGTTTTCTGAGGGCGAACTCACACTTGGCTCTGTTGCCTTGTACCGTGCTGATGGATGCAAGAAAATCCCTCTTTCCCACACCCCCCCGCTGCTTGCAGCTAATAATGAGCGCAATTAAATATGATGAATGTTTATGGCTGAAAACCGGGACAGCGGCTGCTAACAGCTAGCATGCTAGCATCGTTACGGCGATGATGGACTGTGCCGTAAAGCAAACCTCTTGCCAGACCAAGAATCCATTCTGTGCTGCTGTTCTGTGTTGAAGTGATCACACTGGTCAAAAATGCACCAGTCTTTTCAAGGGCCAAATGTGTTTGTTGCAACCAAAAGTTACGGATTTCCTAGTGTGAGATGAGTCAGCCTGGGACCTTCTGCTTTGGAGTTTAAAAGCAGTTATGTGCACACGTTACGTCATTGCAAACACACACATTTCACACCATGCCCACCTGAAAACACACCCCATTTCCTCCCGGCAGTCAAACTGACAAATCAATCTCACCAACTAAAGCTTTCTTTAGGGCTTCAAAGTAGCCTGTCCTCCTTGTAAACCACAGACTTTGCTCTGCAAAGAGAGTCTTATCTCCTTTCTCATTTATTATCTCCGCGTTTGAATGGACACTCATCCATCAAGGACCCCACAATTAAGCCCATGGATTCAATTCATCACTCACCCCCCCTTCATTTTATTGCTAATGAGGCGGAGGACAAAATATGTCAAATTCTCACAACAAGCGGATAATTGTAACTAATTTGACAGTGGCCACAGGCGAAGATGAGGCAGCCTCTGCTTTTTCAAGGATGTCAGATTTGGCAGAACAGACACCTCTCCAGAGAAACGGTAATTTCGTCAATCAGGTGCTTCATGAAAGAGTTGATTCGGGCTTTAAATAAGAAAACGGCCTGCCATCGTACATAATAGATGGGAGTTTTGGTAGCTTGATGAGTATTGATTAACGCTAAATTGGGGACACTCAAAGCAGCAGATTGGGCTTTTATGGCTGTTGAAGCACTTTTCCTGGTAGAGAAACTGAATGAATTCTCAATCAAAAGATAAAGTGACAGCAAAAAGGTTCCCGTTAATGCTATGACCTAAGTGCTATGGATTATGGATATTTCGGTATATCTTAATTATTTCACAATTATATAAAGACACTACATCTGTCACTGATGTATCATCACATGCTTGGCTTTGAATAATAATTTCTCTGAATTGACTAATTATTACCAGAATCTGTGAATCTGCATGTTTTTGTTTTTTTTTTGCACATGACAACCACATTTTTTTTTAATCAGGGATAAACTTAAAGCTCAGTGTCATTTAGACCAAGGAGTGTATGAACGCACTTCACAAAGTCTGACATAATTTTACCTTCACAGTCTCCTCAGCCTTAGAAAATTACACCCAGGCTTGTGGGCAAAGGCTCAACTTCAATCAAGGAAAAAGAGTGTAGGGTGGAAGGGAATGGAGGGGGGGGGCTATTCTGAGGCTACAAAAATTTAATTTGTTTTTCTCATTCCAGGGATGGGAACCCAAGTGCCACTCCTGTACCCACACCCCTCCCTGCGAGCACCTTTCAATTTGCCAGATTAGCACCCCTATTGTACCTCTGGCATGTTCCAGAGACACAGGCAGCGGCACCGTAACCCCCTCCAAAACACCCCCCCCAGAGCCCCCCACTCCTCACCTTCTTTCCTCCGACCACTCCCTGTCTCCCTAATCTTATTAAGCTAATTAACTCTTTCCCCCCTTCGCCAATTTCATTCCATCTCATTTAGTAGCTTCTGCCGTCCCCGACCCTGTCTTTAATCATGTTTAAGGTAAACATAATGCACCTCTACCAGAAACCCTTGCTCTCGGGTGCTTCTTGTGAGTGGCGAGCGATTATGAATGGTTTCATGCAAACGGTCTTTCTCCTGAAAAGTTAAAAAAAAGAGGGGAAAAAAACACTTCTATGAGCCCAAAAGAATCTGTTTCCATGGCGATGTGGTCTTATTCAAGCTTCAAGTAGCATACCGTATGAATGTTTTTAGATTGGACTTTTTCTCAAATAGGAGAACCAACACACAATACTATACTGAACATATTTGATTCAAATAAAACTAAAAACAAAAACATATTAGCATGCATAGTATGCATTGATATCTGTTTCAACATAATTCAACTGTCTTAGGAAAGTGTGAATTATCTCCCCCCCCCCCCCCCCCCCCCCCCCCACACACACACACACACACACACACACACAAGAAACAAACCTTGAATTCAGTTCATGTTGGCTATCGATCAAGCCGCATTCCAACGTATTGCTAGGTGAAATTGAAAATAAACACGAGCAGTCTACCTTTAATCTTCTCCGTCTTGGTGTTTATTCCAGCACATAAACACACGGAGGAGAAAGCAGAGCGCTCCCCTTCCTTGCAGCACACATCTCGTTGCAGGAGAGGATGTGACCTTTCCCTTTCAGGAAGGAACACTTATATGCGATGAGAGATATTTTATCCCCCCCAGTCCCTGTCTAAGGAACCCAGGTTGCCCTCCTTTAGAACAACAGTCGTGTGGGTAGGATTATTTAGGTGTGTTTTACATTGCAGTGACAGATACAACCAGCTCTCAGTCAGTGCTGGAAGGTCATATGTGTTGAAAGGAGATAAGCGAGTTAGAGAAGCCAACTCCATTAGCTCTGTCAAGGCTGTGGTGTTTTTTTTTTTTTTTTTTAATTTTGCCACAGCTGTTTGTGTGTGTGTTTGCCACAACTTATCAAGGTTATGATGAACTGAATAATACCTTCTAAATGATATTCAGCCTCCTGTAGCTAAAATGCAGCCACAGATTCTGTTTTAATTGCAGGCTTACATTCAGATTACCTTTGGCCGGGAATAAAAAGACGTGGCCGCCTCCTTTAATCGAATTAGGCCAGTCTGTTGCTGGGGTTGCCAGTGCGGATGGCCCCGGCCAACGAAAGCAGGGTTGGATGACAACAGAGTTTAATCTGGCTCAACTTTTTGCCGGACCACAACACAATGTCGCCCAGCTGGCCGATCAAATACTGCAAGCACGCATTCCTGGCAGATCACTTTGTAACATGAACGCTGTATTTCTGCTAACTTCCTCGTGATGTGATTTGAGCCGCGATAACTTTCTGAAGTTGTATAATCCTGTCTGGGAATATTGTAAACAACTTTGCCGCGTTTTGGCATCTGATAAACCTTTAAAACTCATGGATCAATTAAACTGGACTTCCTGGATCCTGTTTCAGTGTTTCACCCTATGCGAAATGCACCATGCCGGTTTTCAGTCTGAATGTCTGACTCAGGGTCCTTTCCATCCCCTCACACTCACAGCTTCAGTCTTTCTTTGCCTTCATTCTTCAAATGTTCCACGCATTCACACCCATCAACCCCATCCTGCTATAGGGCCAAACTCACAGGCCTATAGAACTCATCATGCAACTTATTGGGTTCCAGTTGAACCTATTATCAGCCTATAGCAGATTCATTGAAACTTTTTGTGATTTCTCATCATGGAACTCCTCTTGAACCCCCCCAGCTTGTACACAGATTTGTTATCTCTTTTTCAAATTGCCTCTTCAGAGATTTCTACCATGCTCCTCATTTGTCACTGTTGAACTTGACCGGTTTTGACAGAGTGGCTTGTCTGAATTTCCAGTCCAAACGCCGTCTGGAAAATCTGCCTGTACTTAAGGAAAGTTTAACATCATTAAGTTCCCTGCCAGGAAAATTATACGCTTGTTGATACATTTCAGCCAGTTCTCTAAGAACCCCAAGCAAAGAGGGAGGCAACAGCGGTGGTTAACACCTTCATGAGAAGAGTAGATAACTGATGCCTGTGAACAACCGTGGGATGAATGAATCACGACTTGCACCTGGGTTGGATGGTCAGTGGTGAGAACGCGATCCTCCTTTCACAAGTTGCTGATGAACAAGCTTTCTAAACGTTTCCCATGACAGTAATCACACATCCACCATTTGATAGCCTACAATTGAGGACTGCAGCAGTTCATTTCCTTTCCATGGGGTCACATGCTTGAGCTTTTAGTCTTTTTTTCAATGCTAAGACCCGACAAAGGGCGGCTAAACCAACAGAGCATCTTAAAAACACTGCCACACCCTTTAGCCACACATCCCTGATGGACCAGAGCAGAGCCCTCCTTGAAGGATTAGAAAAGCCAGGGAGAAGCAGAGAGAGGAACAAGGAAGGGACAGAAGGAAGGATGAGTCCCTGTTAAAGGGTGCTGGAGCGGCAGCTGACAGAAGCCACATTGTCAATAGGGTGTGAAATTCCTGCTTGGATGAGATGTCCGTCTGGTAAATAGCTGAAGGGACAGAGGGGAGGAGGAAACGCGTCAGCCTGTCTGCCCACACTGGTTCCATGAGCCTTACCATCATGCCAAAGGAGAGAGGAGGGTTTAACTGTGGTTGCCGATGCCCGACCGATTTCCCCACTGACCTTTGTTGGCAACCGGCGGGGAGGCTGACATAAAGGCCAACAGAACAGTAGGTGAAGAGGCCCCATTATGGCGGCGTGTGTGGCCCGAGTGGTTACAGAAATAGCTACAGTATGGGTATGTCATAAAATAACAGCGCCAGTCGAGACCAAAGACCAACAACGGAAGAAAATTGACATGAGCGAACCCAAGAACTCGCGAATCGTAACACATTCATTGCCTCGGCATATCAGTGCAATTTCAGAGTTGATGTAATATGAGGAAACACACACTTTGATGAAAAAAGGAAGGGGATAATAGACTCAGCTGTCAACTTGAATGCACAGCTGTCACCACAATATGGCTTCAAAGCAGCCTGAATACTTTACATATTGCCATCATAACATTATAAAAATGGCAATGTAAGCCTTTTGAAAAGAAAGAGCCACAGAGATAGAATCAGTCTTTTTCATTTTGCTCTTTGGGATGGGATTGATACAAATCATAACGCGTAGCACGCTCACAAGTGCCGTTTGTCAAACTTAAGTTGGGAAACTTTGAAGAAATGACCCGGTTCAAACCTATTAGCAAAGACCTCGACCTTTATTGGACTGGGGTCGCACCGTTCTACATTGCCTCGCCTCAAACTCCGTGACACATTTCTCCAATAACAGCCCATTAATTAGTTGAGCACATTACACTGTTCAGAGGTGGGACATTTCTTTGCCTGGAGCTGGCCACCGCGTCTCAGGTGGATAGACACATGCAAATCTGTTTGTTTCATCAAGTGTGAATTCAATTTGCAAGATTCTTTTTAATCTAGAGCACCTTTGCCCCCAGCGCATAGGAGGAGATCACAGAGCTCCTGTTTTGGTGAAGTTTTGATGGAAAACAGGAAAAGGAAGGGCAAACGGAGAAGAGGGGTGAGGCAACGGGGTTACGTAGAGGCTAGGTTAGGGTGGAAGACGAGTCAAGTTCCTGCAAAGTGAAAGTATCTTGCATTTGGTACAATGAGTCCAACATATTGAGTAGATTATCTTGAATTATCTTCTTCTGCTGGAATATCAGTTTCCTTATTTCTATTCTACTTAAGTGATATTGATTTTGGTTTGTCTTTTTATCTCATAACTGACTTTTTATCTTGCAATTCTTGTGGTTTCAATTTTCTTGACTTTGGTTTGTGTTTTTATGTCATCATTTTGAATTTTTACTTTTAGTTTCTAAAACTTTTGACTTTTTATCTTGTATTTTTCAATTTTTAATCTCATAATTTTGATTTTTTATCATAACGCTGTCTTTTAATCTAATTGTTGAAAACCTCTTAGATTTTTTTAAAATACGTTTTAATTAGAAAAAGAATGAAAATTTTGGAAACAATTTTTTAAAACTTTATTTATTAAAACTTTTGGAAATATGTTTTAAGAAAAAAAGATGAAATAAGCATCATTATCTGCAAATGGTTAATTCAAGTTATTTCATCATAATTCCATTCAATTTTGGTCTAATTGTATGAAAAAACAAAATATTTTCCCTTAAAAAAAATCAGTTTTTACCATCAGCCACGGGAAACTTCAGAACAGTCACACAAAACAGCAGAAATTGGCCAAGACAAAATTACAACCAATGATAGATAGATGGGTTGAGATGGGGGGAAATAAGATGGAAGAAAAAAAGGGCCAGACTGATGTTACCAGCATTTCTGATTCTGTGCTTACTGTTTGTTGTCTGTTTTGTCAGGGTGTTTCTCATGCTTGTCTGTATAATGTGTTCTGTTTCCCCGGCGGATGCAGCCAGTTGAGAAAACAGGGATTTGCTGCAAAAGGCAGAACGACACTTTTGTGCTGAAGTCGGTAGAGGAGGGTATCGCAGTCCCTCGTGAAAAGTTCCATGAAAAGGATGAGAGGAGAAATGCGCCCGATTTGTTCACTGAGACGTGCAGGAATGCTCGCGCACATCCGGACCCGCGTATGACAATCTGTACACACACACAGCCTCAAAACACACACTTTGATCTGTAGTCTCAGCCCACAAAAAAAAAAAAAAAAACAGATTCTCACACACTCACTCGCTCAAGCCCAAATCTTGTTCTTGGTTTTCCAGTCAGGTAAGATTAAACCACTGTCACCACATATACATGCACGCTTTACTGTAAACACAATGCACGATTCAGATTCGCTCTCATCTGCCAAACGGGGGTTTTTCCTGATGATTAAGTGCCTTGGAATGTGTTTTTGGAGTCTAAAAAGGAGAGACTTTAATTTCTACCTATGATGCCCCGTTCAAGTCTGAGGTGGGCGTAGGCCGGGATGTGTCAGCGTGGGCTGATGACAGACAGACAGACAGACGGGAGGTGTTCTCCCTGCGCTGTCAACGTTCAGGCATGCGGTGGCATGACATTGTCTGTTATCACACGAACGTGAATCAGCCCCAAAAGCAACAGGCCACAAATCACATCGGCGAAAGCGACAAGACAACATTTTCCATTTTAGGAAGAGGACAGGGGTGGGGATGAATGAAAAAGGCTCCCCAGGCCAAATGGAGATGTTGTCTGTTTTCTTTTGTGGCAGGATGCAGGTTTGTCATGAGAATGATTACATTCTATGACACATTGCGGGTAAGCGAAATGATGTCATAGCGTTAACCTGTTTTCTCGTACCGCACTATGCTATTTATAGTCATTCTCATTTGCAAGTAGTTTTTTTCTTTTTCTTGGACGGTATTGGCAACGAGAACAATAGCGAAAAATTGTACGGGCTTGTTTATTTATTTCAAAATAGAATATGGCCCAGAGTCAACTTGGCAAAGTGTCACCATAAACAACACAATGAGCAATTAGAGAGCAGAGGACTGCATCTTCCTTTACGGCACAGCACACACACACACACACACACACACACACACAAAATTATACTACAACAGCGCACATTTCGCCTGCTCCACTGTCACTTTGTAGCTGTGCAGGTTTGCCAGTTGGAATAAAAAGGAGGCAGAGGGAGAAGCATGATAGGCTTTGTAAAAAGAAAACAGCAGGAGGGTACACGTCAAAATGTACTGTAGGTAAAAAGGAAAAGGAGATTTGAACTGCCAGGAAACTGATTTATGCTGAAAAAATACAATTTAAGAAGGACTGTCGACTTTTAAGATATAGTCTCTCCAATTGAATTATTCTTTTTTTCCCCCCACTGTATTGCCGTGATGTATTGTTCTGTGGATTATATAGGATAATCACCACATGAAACTCAGCTAAACAGTCGCATTTTTTAACATCGGGTTGAGCCCAGCCGTAGTTCCTGGTATCCGTCGATACAGCCCGACGAAGTCGTACACACCCGACGTGTAAACATAATTTCTTCTGAACAATTTGCTTTCATAGCCAAGAAAATAATGGGGTTTTGTAAAATTGTCTTGGATCCAGTGGTCTCACCCACTTTACTTTTTGTGAATTTTTTTTGTGATATTTCATGGTCCAATGAGCTGCTTTGAAGCTCAGGCAACTTTCTTCTTTAGTGAGAAAAAAGTTAAATTGGATGAAAAATCTCTCATTTTTTTTTAGGCCACTTTTCGACAGAAAAGATAAAATACGGTGGAAAAGTTTTTTTTTCCTTATACTTTTGCAATGGATATTGTGTGAGATGACCCTATTTTTTTTTTCACAGATTAACAGTATGAATATTTGGGATCTGGCTAAGCTCCGAGCGGCAAACTGCTCTGATGACAAGTCGCAGCGGCCCGCGGGGACGAGGACAGACGGTCTTGACACACACCACGCCACCGTGCTGCAGCACCTCAGAAGGGTCGCGGTAATCCTACCGTATACCATTACACTGCATATAGACTAAACACAAGGCCAGGTGAGAGAATGACGGAGTGTGTTGCGTATGTGTGTGCGTGAGTGGGCGGCGTGCATGAGCCAAAATGTGCATTTTTTTTTTGGAAAGGGGGCGGTGTTTAAAGTAGTTGTGTGCGAGTGTGTGTGTGTGTGTGTGTGTGTGTGTGTGTGTGTGTGTGTGTGGGCCTGCTGGCCTGTCTCGCCCTGCGTCTCAATACGTTTGTCATGAACAACAACGACTGTGCGTGCAAGCCCTGCTTGTGTGTACGTTCTGCATAATGCAGAACAGCCATGCCTCACAAAAAAAAAAAAAAAAAAAGAAAAGAAGTCACAGCCAGGAGGCCACTTTGAAATACCAGGTGCTCATTTGGCAAATCCAGGCAACCGGGGTGTTTACATTTCAGCGACTGAGAGGGGAAAAAGACCAGATGCCCCCTTGAGCTGCTGAGCAGCGTCCACACAGAGATCACTCACATCGCCATGGGTGACGGACCTGTGTGTGTGTGAGTGTGTGTGTGTGTGTGTTGTGGGAAGGGTAGAGGGACAGGGCGCTGGGTAAAGTCACTAAACACCCCGGTGATGACTTGCAGCGGGAGAAAACCAGAAATGGTGCAACAATGCTGAAAATTGGGCACTTTGGTGAAGTTTTGTTTGTTTGAACCGCACTCACTCTCTGTCCTAAGAAAAGACACACACACACACACACACACACACACACTTGCTCTCTTTCCCTTTTCTGCTCCTATTACCCCACTCTCCTTCTCTCTTGCTTTTGAATAGCTGCATTGTCCTCTTCCATTGTTGTGGAACTGTTTGCAAACAGCTCAAGTACTTCCTTATCACTTAAGATAACAATGGAGTGTGAATAAGTAGTGTGTGTGTGTGTGTGTGTGTGTGTGTGTGTGTTGGGGGGGGGGGATTTTTACACACGCTGTACACATGCATATATGCAACAACAGAGTTCCTTGTCCTGGCTGGCACTGGAGACATTTTTATTGTTTCATTATGTCTACTATCAATTTAGCGGCAGTAAATTCACTCCGTGTCGATAAACCATGCCTGTCAATTTTCTTCACAGCACCTGCTCATAACAAATCACTGAGGCACTTTTTCTGACTGATTGCTTCTTGGCGGAGCATTTTATGTTGTCTGTTTGTATCAGCGGCAGGCAAAAAGTGTCTGACTGCTGGTTAAAGGTTGATGTGTGGGTAGTGGTGACTGTTCTCTTGTGTGCGTGTGCGTGTGCGTGTGTGTGTGTGTGTATCTGTGCCATGCTTAAGAGGTCTGTACATTCATAATTAGTCCCAGTGCAAGCATGTACAAATACACTATGTTTTAACTGAGGGATATATATATATATATATATATATATATATATATATATATATACTTAGTAAATTTAGATTTATTTTATATATTTAGTGCCAGATTCCCTCCAGACATTTTAAGATATATGTGAAAAAAAGAATCCACTTTGAATACTGATTTGCATCTGACGTGGCTTTTTCAGAATCTATAAATATGCAAATATATTTCATCGTACTCCATTTTCAGTGTTTGTGCACTGATGGCTCCAAGTTTCCACATCACACTTTGTTGTAAGTTGAATATTGGCTCCAAAACTATTTGTGATGTCACAAATCACGCTCGTATGCCCTGCACCTTAAAATTGGATTTTCAGTGGCGCACAGAGAAACGTTCTACTTCTGGCAGGTGAAGAAACAAACAGTCAAACTCTGCATGTTGGTCAGTGACAGATAATGTTTGGCAAGGTGAGAAAGTCAAAGACTTTTTTAACATACAGTTTTAAGAAGCATTCTCAATAAAATTTCTATCATTTTTTATACAAAAAAATTAAAAAATCATGATTTTTTTGACACAAAATGTCAAATCGTATATAACCGAAAAGAACGATTGATTTTAAATATTATAATCCACCTAGAATTTAAAACTAGTGGACAGCATGTGTTTTTAATTTTTAAAAAGCTTTTTAAGAGAGTTAAACTATCTTGTACCAAGTTTTTTTTTGTTTGTTTTATTGCTGCATCGATTTATGTGCAACATCTAATCAAATACAATTAAGATATCACCTCCAAACCTTTCACCAAAGCCGGTTTTATGTTTTCTTTTAGGCGTCATGCTATCATATTAAAATAAATGTGCGGTTGTTTGGGTTAACGTCAACCTGTGTGTCATGTAAATGTCACTGGGGATTGGAAAGTGGTTGAACTTGGCCACCTCCTGCGTGTTGCTGTCCATCAAACGCCTGCCCGGGTACAGTCATGTGTTTGTGCGTGTGTGCGTGCGGCTGCACAACTGCGTGCATTCATCGCCGCCGCCATGTGCGTACTGTGCAGGCCTGTCTGTGCGTGGGCGCGACGTTCTTGAATTACACGTCCGCTTTTACCAAATTAACTCTGCCACGGATCTCGCCTCTTTCTCGGGCCCGCTCGTAGGTTGTCACAACACGCGCGAGTAGAGAAAGAAAAACAGGAACGTGCGACGTGGACCGTTATCCCCAACCACTTAGAAACCCGCACAACAAGCGGCAGCCTTCATTCGGCTTGATTTGATTTTGCGCCGCATTTAGGATGGGATGTGACATAAAGGCTCAAAGATTTATCTGACATTTAAAAAAAAACTCAGTCTCACAATAAGAGGATTTAATACTGAGTCCCCATTAGCAAAAAACAAAATTCTTACGCAGTCATTCCATGATTATTGTTTATAATGGCAGCTTCCTCCGATACCAGACAAAACAGAGGAGTGATTATGGATGAAACATTCCACCTGAGGGCTATTTACAGCAGCATAACTTGCTGTGACTCATAAGTACTGTAGGTGAAATATTATGAGTTGCAGCCAGGCAGCATCCAAGTTAACTTGTTGCCGCGGATATTGATGATGTAATCATGTGTAAGTGCTTGGACAAGTCAGAGCCCCGTGGCAATAACAATAATGTCTACCTGCTCTGTCTGCTTTAAGGTAGCGGAGGCAGAGACAACTGTGAAACTGTGGGGTAATTGTAGGTGTTAGTTTCATCGATGCCTTAACTTTAATGTGAGAGAAGGAAGCGAAGGCAGAACAGTCATATGTCATATGATCATACGCATGCAAAATTGTGCAATGCACAATATATATATATATATATATATATATATATATATATATATATATATATATATATAGTTCACATAGAAATTTCCGAAAGAAAAGCATTGTTTTTTCAATAAAGATAACTTTAAACTACTCAGAAATACACTTTATACATCGCTAATGTGGTAAATGACTATTCTAGCTGCAAATGTCTAGTTTTTGGTACAATATCTACATACAGGCCCATTTCCAGCAACTACTCCAGTGTTCTAATGGTACAATGTGTTTGCTCATTGTATCAGAAGGCTAATGGATAATTAGAAAATCCTTGTACAATCATGTTAACAGCTAAAGCAGTTTAGCTGGTTAGAGAAGCTAGAAAACTGACCTTTGAAGGTTCAAGTACAACATTATTTCTAACCTTGTCAATGTCTTGACTATATTTTCTATTCATTTTACAACTCATGGTGGAAATTGTCTGGGTGACCCCAAACTTTTGATATATACTATATACACACACACATATACATACTATATGAAAGGGTTGGTTCATGTAATGATAAATAATTTTGGTCTTGTGGATCGAATTTTTTCTTTTCAAGTTTTTTTTTAGATTTTCTCCCTCAAATACATCTCCAGTACTCTTGAACACGCTGTAAAAACCTTTCTGAGGATCTACTTTCACAGAAATGAGCTCCAGTGGGAACTCCTTTTGGGGTTTGAATCCTGTCTGGAGTAAATGGGATATTTTACTCTGGAAAGATAAGTTGATGATTTTTGATAAAAATGTTTATTGTAATTTGGTTGAACTGATTACATGCATGTCTTATTATTTTTGAGATTTACTAACCTGTAGCTAGGCTACTAACGCTTTGCTCCCGACGTTTGTAGCTGACCCCGGCAGTGTCCCGCTGTGTTTTGCTGCTTAACATGCTAACTAGTGCTCGGGGAGTATCATCTGCTAAGGAGGAAGAAAACTAATAGGGACACATGCACACACACATACAGTACCATGCCAGGGTAATAAGTACTTTGGTTGCCTTACGCATATGCTAAGGTAATAAATACTTTGCAGACTTTACATGCACTCTGTCTCTCTCTCATACACACACACCCAGACACACACGGACACCCTCACCACACACACCACCAACACTGAGGTAGTAGAGGCTTGGCTCTTACACATAAACACACACACACACACACACACATATCCACGCTGACTACAGTCTTGCAATATCTTGCCAGGTGTCTCTGCTCTCACACCAACAGCCAGTGGCTTCAGGCAGACGTCCAGCTGACTCCACGCAGCCTCACCAGCCCCACCTCCGCGAAACCATCCACTTTAATTTCGATGCCTTTATTCGGCTCTCAGATCAATCAGCCGGACCTTCTTACCCGTTGCAGGCAGAGTCATTAGAAATATTACAAGCATTTTACCCGGGGATGTGGCTGACATTTCCTATTGGGTACCCAGATTTGAGGGTGGTGGCGGTTAAGGCTTTCTGCTTCCCATTACTCAGCTTTCGGGTCACGGTATGTCGTATACGAGCGGTGTGATCATGCAGAGAAGGGAGAGCAGCGACCGGATGGGAGCCTTGTCGAATGGTAGCACGGGCTAAACTGAAACCATGTGCTTTTGTGGTTAGAAACTTTGTCATGACTAACTACGTCTGGGAGAGCCGGCATAGAGCCGGACACTGGAGGAGGATAAGGGAAATCTGTTTTTTTTACCTGACTGACAGTAACTAGACAGGGACAATTTGTTGTGATTTGATGCTCATAGAAAAGTAGACACCGAAGCTATTGACCTCTGCTTCACTCAATGGCTTCAATTACACCTTCTATGTAAGATATGAGCACAGCAGCGTCATACAGTATCGCTATGTTCACTCTCTTTTCGAATAACAGCGAATTCCTACAGGCCTCTTTAATAATTGAATTTCCTGGCTTGTTTTTGAGGCACGTCGATAGTGACCCGCAGTAACCTACAGTAGACGCCGTCTGTCAAACATTCGCCACTGTTGCCAACCCTCGGGGCCCACAAACTGCACGGAGGATTGCGTTTTGCAGCTGGACACGCTGAAAGGTCAGAGGTCAGCGGAGGATTTCTGGGCACGGAGGAGGAAAAACGCAGCCCACGAGGGAGACGCTGTGTTGACACTGTGTTTGGACACTTTGAACAATGTTATCTCAGACAGCGTGGGGCTCCCGGCTAATCAATCATCCTGTTATTGGACCAACTCCGGTGATTATTCAATCCCGGACCTTTGATATTTTTTTTTTGCTGTTGATTTTTACACTGTCCTTCGGAATTTTCACCACGGCTGTATTTCTTCAAAAACCTTTAGTTATCAAAGTAAATCGAGTGTTCTTTTTCTCAGTCCGACGCGAGGGTAATCGCCGGCGTGATGGAATTGTCCACAATATTTATGAATCTAAAGCGATTGTCTTGGCACGGGTCGGGCTCGAGATATTTCAGGCTCAGCCATGGGTGTAAGGAGACAGCGTATAAATCTGTAATGGACAGGCAGGCGTAGCTCAGGTGCACGGGAGGGAGCAGGTCACACATTGAGAAGGCCATGCATTTACAATGGCGATGATAGTAGCGACACAAGGCACACATGATTTCTTTTTTTTTTTTTTTTCCCCCACTGTGTTAATGGGAAAATCTCTCATGCGTACAGTTGAGTTTCTGCTGGTCTTGACCTCCCCTCTCACCTGCTCTGAAGCTCCGGGGCCAGGCCTCAAATGTAACAGAGAGAATAGAGGCGTGGAATGCAAAGGACAGACAGAGACAAAGGATGTTTAAGAAGGCATGGGGTGAGGTATGAGGTATGTTTGTGCTTATGAATTAAGACCATATCCATTTTGGAAAGAAGATGATTGATGACTACATTACTTTAATGTTTCCATATCAGGCAAACACACATACATGCAAAGACACAGCGAGCTGCATAGTGGACGGCGGTTTGGCTTCCAAATCAGTTGCAATGTCACACGTCTCTTTCGTACGACCGTGTCTTGAAATGATTTAACGTGAGCATGAAGAAACCTTCCCATCAACAGTCAAAGTCAAACTCATATTGTGTGAAGGTCAAGCATCTGAGTCAACGAACAAAAGGCGTGAAGCCTTTTCTCAGTCTGTATTGTAGTGTTATTTTACAGGTTACAGCGAGTTCAGCCTTTATTTTCGCTTGAATCGTTGTCTGGCCAGGCAAACGCTTTAGATGCAGAAATATTGTGCATGTTTCCGTCGCAAAGTTGGAACACTTTAATGTTGGATTTAGAAAAGAAAACTTAATTGATTTTAATGACTAAATGTTTTGAAGAAGTACAGCCAGGATGTCAATATACTACCAATTTGCCTTTTTACTCACATACACGTTGAAAGAAACTCAATGGTTCACTATTCCCTTAATATTACCTCAGTAAAGCGTTCCACTCACCCTCACATTAGTGCTGCTATTAGACCAGACCCAAACAGAAGTGATTTGAACATCGATTCTGAACATCAGAAATGGTTGTGGAAGAGAAGATTATGTAAGATTTTTTTTTTATTGACTTTCTCATCCAAACGCCTCTCAGAATTCTGTGAAATAAGTCTAATCGTAAGCGTGGGCACAAATAAAGGTACCCATTGCGGGCGAAATCGGACATGGCCGGTTTCATACCACATGACGATGTTTGCGGCCGTTCGGGTTAACGCAAGTCCAACAGGTTTAGCCGAGGCTATCAACTGAAACCAAGACATGAGGATAAAGGTCTTTCTTGTGGCTGGAAATCAATCATTTTACACTTGCAGGCTTCCTCTAAAGACTGTGGATGAACCTCGGTCGCCACAGTCGGAGGTGATCGCATTCACGTCCACGCCCCTTCAACCTCGATAAACCTATTTCCCATCAAATAGCAAACTACTGACTCCTATATGTGTTCCCTACGTAATCCTGTCATAGCTTATTCCCTCAGCGTGTAATTTTCCTGCTGTTTGTCAGCTACGTGTGTGAGTGTGTGTTCCTGTGTGACGCGGTGATTATTGTACGTGTGTCTATGTCTCCCTTAACAGCCGCTTGCCTGCCTGTCTGCCTGTCTGTCGGCGGGAAGGCGGAGAGTCATGGTGATGGGAGGTTGAGTCATAACTCTGCAGTCAGGTGAGACAGTGAAGTCGATCTTCTCCCCCGTTAGGTAGAGAAGGTGCTGAAAGGTGATACATGTACTCGCCAGGGTAGCTGACGGGAGCTGGTGGTCGTGGAAGTCGGGGTGTTGGCGGGTGGGGGTGGCGGGTTAGGAAGGAGGTGCTGATTTACAGTGGCAGGACTAGAGGCGAGAACTAGACAGTTAATGCTGGGTGTGTGTGTGTGTGTAGAGGAGGGTAGATGATGGTGGTCTTCTTGGGACAGGGGGTGGGTTTCAGTTGGGGGGGGGCTGCATTTGTGATCCTGTGTTAAGTGCTCGGTCAGTGGTGAAGGCCTGGAGGATTAGATCCCCATCCCTCCACCTCCCAAAAAACTCCTGCGAACAGCCCCCCCCTTCCCATTCCCCTCCACACACACACACACACCTCCGCCCCTGCCTGGATTCCAGCTTTAAGCCCTTGTGAGATTCTCCAGAGCCACCCACCACCACCGCCGCCAACTCCTCCTCCTCCACCAGTACTACCAGTCCTCTTTGCCTGTTCACTCACACACACACACACAGATGTCAAAACACACCCTAACATACCCAACGGCTCGCCATTTCCCCTTAATATCGCCAGAGTAAAGCGATCCGCTCACACTCACATCACATTAGTGCTGCTACCAGTCCAGGCCCCGACAAGCCTGCGAGAGTTTTATGCACGTTAGAGAGGGTGATTGTACGTGTGTGTGCGTCTTTGTGTTCGGGCATGCGATTTTTGGGGAAGAGAACGAAAAAGTTGTGTGTGTGTGTCAAAAATCTCCTGAGTTACACTGATATTCTGGCATGAGTCGATCGTGGGGAAGGATGGATGAGGTTATTGAGGGTCTGGCGAGGGCGCACTAGGTGTAAGCTTGAGAAATTTCCATATGGCAGCAAAGCGTCTGCCAGTTTGCTTATTGGGTTTCTAATGTGTGCCAGGTGCCGTGGGATGTTCTCAGGAACACTGCATGGACCATGCCTATGTGTGTGTGTGTGTGTGTGTATTTGTTTAGAGTCGCACTTGGAACAAATTGCAAACTCTAAACCAGATCAGGCACTGTTTATTGGTGTCCCAAATTTGATTTCAAAGCTTTTGGATTAAGTACGAGCAGAATTGTACTCTTGTCCTTTTTTTTTTTTTTACAGGGATTACATTAAAGGATACTGGTTTGGGTCAGGTATGTTTCAGATATGGGTAACGGTTGCAGTAAGGTTTCAGTAAGAAAAAAAAGAAATTTTAAAAATCAATGCATGGCTTCCAGAAACAATTTCCTTGTGTGTTGTTCCGTGTTTTCAGTGCCGATCTTAACCCGTTGCACTCATTATGTAGTTATGTAACAACAAGGGCTGTGTACAGTTTTGCTGCTGCCATTCATAGAGCAGAAAAACTCTCAGGCGTCACACTGGACCCAAATGACACACTCCATGAAAAAGACACGGATGAAAGATAAACCTGCAGCATACGTTTTGTAAAAACCCAATATACCATATAGCTGTAACATACAGAACCCTTGATTTATTAACATGGACGTTCCAGTCTTTGGAAAAAAAAAAAAAAAAGTCCCCCCCTCCTAGCGTGTTGGTTTATACCAAGCCCATAGTTATGGTTTGACACACTTATTTTTTACATTTGGCACACAGTCGGGGGTTCAGGAATTCTCTGAAACCTACGCCTGGTAATCCTTTGTTTATCAAACTGTTTTTTTTCTTTTGCTTTCTGATCTTTCGGAGGACTCCCAACACAAACCTGTAAAAAAAAAAAAAAAAAGTTGAATTTTTAGTGCTATCATCATTATTTTCTTTCATAACTCAAGTTGCTGTAGGATCTTTCAGCCTAATTGCCTTTTTTAAGAGCATTCAGAAGCAGTAACAGAGGTGGCCGTAACTGGGGCTTCTGGTCGCCCCCTTTGATGGCGACCAGGCTGCAGGAGCCGGGGCTTCGGTGGTTTTGGCAACAGGCGAGACAGTCTAACTTTGAAGCTGCCACAGATCCTCTTACCCCGAAAGACGCTTTGCTAATAAAAAAAAGATTTTCCTTTCAAGCACACTATGTCATTGGAAGGTACATAGGAATTCATATATGGGTGTAATTTGTGTTAGCGACACCCACACGTAAAAATCTAATCTGAGACCGTTGCTTACAGTCCATTTCCTCTGATCCTGTGTATTTCAAAACCTCGAGATCAAATCTCAAACAACACAACAAATATAATGAGAATAGTTTTTTTTTTGCATGTGTATTTTTTTCCTGATAGTAACAAGAAAAGATTTCATTTAAATACACTCTTCAGTGTATTATGGGTATTATTTTGTAAGAAGAATTGTGTTTTTTTTAATAATAAAATGTTATGTAATTTCCTGTTGTCATTATATATATATATATATATTTTAATGTTCCTGAAGGCTGTTATCTCCCATGTTGAGCCATGTCACGAAGCTACATCAATAACAACCGCAAGACTAACAATAGTTTAAAGGAAATTTACTTTTCAGGCACGAGGGAACACAAAGTTAAAACATTCCGCCGACAAAAGCTTAGAACAAACGGAGCTGGAAAAACTTTGTGTATTTATAGCTATATTTCCAGAAGATGCACAAATCATTTCCTCCCATTATATCTGCCAGGTGGATGCCTCCGAAATGAAAATTAAAGCTAAATTCAGAGCGGCACAGAACATTTTAGGCAGGTGAAACTCTGACAAACAACTTCAGGTGCAGTGACTTGACAATGATCTGACTATTAAATACAGATTTGCCTCCTCACTTTAAAAGGAATTATAAATTACCTCCTATTTGTCTCTTATCGCAAAACAGCAAAACCCCATGAAACACATGTAATCTAGGAGCTTTAGATAGTATTCAAATTTAAGATCCAAATGGCAGAAGTTGAAATATTTACATTTCTTTTTATTACCACCCAACGGCGTGACAGTGTGACGACGCAGAACACAAGACACACAGCAGACCACATGCATCCATCTGTCCGCCTGCACCTCTCAGGAAATGACGTCCAATCACCTTTCAACTTTACACTAACACACCAGTCGTTTTGACTTCACTTGGACATTTCACAGGTCTTTTTTCCCCCCCACACACAAAACAGGCGGAAAATTCCATTGTATTAACAAAATTCTTTGCATATAGAATGAGGCAGAAGGAGCAGAAGCGGCCTGCGTACACCGGGATTCTCTTATATTAACTTTAATAATAGTAGTAGCTCCCCGCTTCTGTCTTATCTTCAAATACTGCAGAGGACACATTAATATTCAACATAATTAATAATGAAGTTGACTTGTGCTATTTAGCCCGGTATTAATGCTGACCTTGCCAAGTTCAGCTTCTCCTGACATCTCCGGCTCTATTATACACTTCATGCTTAATTAAATAGATCACATTAAATATATTACTAAATTATAAGAGCTAAATTCAAGGAAATATGGCATCAAATGAAATGTCAATGTTTATTTTAAGCATTTTAAAGATTGCTATAACTGCTAAAATTGTTTACTGTAATAAAAAAAGTTGCTTCTGTTATTGATTGTGCTCGAGCCCCAAATGCACAATTCCTGGCACGTGATTTAACTTTGTTTACTGGTGTTTTGTGGAGAGACTTGAAGCACTTACTGTCACAGTAAAACGACGCTGAAGGCAGCGAGATTGAGGAGAAAGGCTGTAAAAGCCCGGGTCGTGACAGATGAACCCCCCCCCCCTCCTCCTTCAAAAGAAAAAAAAACACACGTATTCAAGAAAGAGGAAAAATAAATTGCAGTTCTATAGTTCTGCAGGAAACACAGGCACGCGCGCGCACGTGCGCACGCACACGCGCCGCTGTATTTTCGCCTTGCCAGGTATGACTGGCTCCATAATAAATAAACAATTTAAGTTTGCAGCTCTGTGTTCAGAAGCGGTTTGTATGAGCCTCGCGACTTGGAAACTTTTTCTGCGCTTTGGTAAATGCTTCAAATTGAACATAAAACTCCTGAATCCAAATGAGTGGAAGGCGCTGGTGTTTTCTCTCTTTTTTTTATTATTATTCGTATATCATGCAGTTAAAGTCTTATATTGCATTTTTTTTTTTTTATTCAATCATATCGTTTCAGAAGCGGAGTCTAGGAACAGAAAAAGGCAGCGGTTGTGATGATGTCACTTTTATACTCACAAATGGGCGAGGTGCGCTTTTAGATTTCCTGGGGGGAAAAAAATGTCACAGGAGCTTTTTCCTAGGAATGTTTTTTCTAAAAGTTGGAGGGAATTTATTTATTTTTATATATACTTTTTAATTAGTTTTAATCAAAGCAATAACTCAAATAGAAACTTCTTCTCTTCTCTTTTTTTTTTTTTTTTTTTTTTTACGAGGCGACCCGCAGGGGGGCGCTGTGCGTCCATGCCTGTACACGGACTGTCTGTCTGGGAGAGTCCCAATGAAAGGAAAAGGCAGTGTGACACGCTGCAGGGAAGGAAGGTAACAAACAATAATTAAAATAAAACATATATAATAATAATAATAATAATAATTAAAACAAATACAAAAAAAACGTCTAAAATTCACAATCAAACATTTAAATCCATGCCTTGGCCAATGCGTATCGCACATTTTTCTTTTTCTAAATTATATCCAAATATTCTATTTTTGACACACGCAGATGAAATAAAGACTGTCGATGGGAACAGTGTCTGGTATGTTGGAGGAAACAAAGGAAGAAGTAAACATGCGTGTAATAAATAAATAAATAAATAAATAAATAAACACGCTGTTATTCTATACAATGATCATGTTTCTTAATAATAAATGTGAAACTAAATGATTGTCAAGGTAGACGTTTTTTTTCCCCCTTTTTTTTTTATCAATGCAGCTGCTCCAACTGTAACCCCTCCTCTCTCTCTCTCTCTCTCTCTCTCTCTCTCTCTCTCTCTCTCTCTCTCTCTCTCTCTCTCTCCCCTTTCCACTCTCTCCTTATTCATCCACCGACCGCTCTCCATTCCAACACAAGCCGAGCGACGCAGACGGTTCAACGCAGCAGCCAAACAAATAAAAGCCGATAAATCCGCTCAGGGAAATAAATATCGAACTGAAGAAAAAAAGAAAACGCGCGGCAGTTTTTCACGGGAATACCACGCCGCTGCCACTTCCACGCTCGTTCGGACGCACGCGAGCGTGCAACAACACACATGCTTTGAGCCGGGACTACACCGCACCATGGTTCTGACACAAGTGCGGCTATCGCTTCTTCTCCTTCTGCTCTGAACCAACAGAGACTTTTGGATCTTGAAGGCTTGTCGTTTCTTTCTTTCTTTTTTTTTTTCTTGTTTTTTTTTTTTTTATTTTTCTTTCATTTATCCTCAGTGACTATTAACGAATTCCTGCTGGGAATATCGTCCGGATGGTGACCGCCGCCGCGCGCTGGACTACCTGTTTTCAGCTGATTCGCTCCGCGCTAGGGGGGAAAGGAGGACTGTGGCGCTCGTGCCAGTTGCGTTTTTGCTGTTTTTTTCACTGAGAAATACAACAAAAAACATTAAATAAGGGAAGAAGGGCTGCGATAATCGCCTAAGGGTGTTATTTCATCCGCGCAGTCACCTGTACGTTTTTTTTTTATTTAATTTTATCTGTTTTTTTTGGCGAATGTGGGTATGACTCTGGTTCTGGTTTGACACAGCTGGGACTGCCGGGACAGGGACTGGGTGCGTGGAGCGTCGGATCGCACCAGGATTGTATCTCTCCCCCCCTCACACACCTCCACTCTCTCTCTCTCTCTCACTCCCGTGGGTCTATTTACATGTCCGACCTGACCGCTTTATGACAATGGATTACTTTCTGCTTTTATGCAGCCTCTTGCTGCCCGCGGTGTCCGCCGTAGAAGGTAAGAAATCTCCCATTCTGATCCCATGTTGCGTTATATTATAGCCTATATGTACGTTTTGTTTTTATTTTCCTCCATACACCAAGTGATCAGCACCCATGCCTCCGAGAGGTTGGGCACCGCAGCGCAGGGTGACGCTCCTCCTGTGCCAACATTCTTCATTTTTTTTTATTTTTTTTTTAGCTTCAACCCGATTTGAAAAGCGAGATTTAATTCTCAAAGTGACCATCTGTCTTTTTTTCCCCTCTATCTCTTTTTTGGGGGTCTTTTATTGATGGAATTACTGTGTTTCTGCAGCTTAAGGCGCTCTGGCCGGTTGCAAGGGTTCTTTTTCAATACGCAATTGTTATGCGCGTTTCAACAAAGCTCATCCATTTCAATGGCAGTCGTGTATTCGTATTTTTTTTCTTTAACATCAGCTCCTGGAGCTTTTTTTTTTTCGTCACTTAAAGGAAATTAGCTCCACGCTGTATCTCGTCGGGGAGTCTCGACACCGAGTTTTTCACCCCCCCCCCTCCTCCTCCTTCTCCTTCCTTCTCCACGCACACACACACACGCTTCCCCACCCTCAGGTCGGCTGCGTGTATTTTAGGGCTGCGTGAGTGTGTGGCCTTTTGACATGTAGCCCATCGGCTAGAAAATCCAAAGTGTTATAATCGATAATGCCCGATAAATAACGATGTTTATGATCGATTAATTTGGAGGAAAGCGACAATACGCGTTTTATTTTTTTATTAATATTATTTTTTTGCGCACCAGGAATCGCAAAATATAATTAAACGGGCTGAATAAATTCAAATTAATGGTGATTTATTTAAATTTCGTTCGAGTGCTTTCTCCTATAATAAACATTTTATTTAAATGCGTCTTTTACATCGGTTTATTCCAACAAAAAGTCCTCTTTGCCTTCGCTGAGTGTCGATGTTTGCCGTGCGTAAAACCGATGGGACATTCGAAGTGCTCGCCCCCCTCCCTCCCCTCTCTCCCTGCGTGATAAGCGTCCCACTCTGTTATTTTCCTCCGCGTTTGTGAACGTCTCGGTTTGGAGAGGGGGGGAGGGGGGGTAATAAGACTTGAAAGGAGCCTAAAGCTTGAACCGCGGACGCACGGAGCCTCCCGGTTGGCTCTCGGTGCCAGCAGCGGAAACTAGGACAGTGGGACAGTAGGGCTCAGTGAAAAAACGCCGCTTCTCTCCCCGAGCCTCGTTCCGCGTCCTGCGCGCTCGATGACGCGCGGGACTTTTGTTAACAACAAGTGGAGGTTTAATTAGACGGACGGGATGATTTAATCGCAACTCTTTGTTTGGCTTTTTTTAAAATTATTTTAATCTAATTGGAGCCAGTAATTCGAAATAAAACGGAAACATGAGTTGTTTAGTGCAGCCGGGCTGCTTTCACAGTAAATCAATCATAAAAAAAAAGAAAGTGGAAAACTCTTTTATTTATTGCACGTCACTGGAAGCTCGTGTTACTCAGTAAACTGCCTTTTACTGAGGCGCATCATGCCTTTAATTGAATGCAAATCGACTGGATCTCTCGTTTCACTTTTCCAGTGTTGTTTTTTTTCTTCAGACGCACGGGCCCGTTACTGTCACGGTTTGAGCTCTTCACCAAAATCTCACGTTTTGGTTTAATAACAGTATTTTTTAATGTAAAGTTTCCACAAGCTACTGAGGTTTAACATCATAGTGTTTCACTGTCACCTTCTAATAACTAAGTCAAAGAAGTTACCTACTCGCTTACACATCTCATATCTGGACCAACGGCACTAACTTATGCGCTTTGGACCCTTGTTGGATACATTTATGAGAGAATTAAGGCCGGTAGAAGCATGAACCAGCTCATATTACGGCTTCTCCAGTACCAACATATCCTCCCTGCACTAAATTATTTTGAAATTGTAGTTTCTTTATTTTGCTATAGACCCCCCGGACCCCTCGGTGTGACCCCCCGAAGGTCACCTGACCCCAGTTGGGAACCACTGACTTAAAACACATGGCACGAACGGATGAGTGGAGCCTTGTTGTTGCTTAAGTTTTTAGGACTCGGGAGGTTAATGGAAGGATAAAGAGAGAGAAGGAAAGAAAGAAAGAGGGATAGAGAAAGAGAGAAACTGCTTGGTGTTTTCTTGACAGTAGCGGTGGCTTCGGAATTGTTCCGTGTTGTTTCGTTAAAAACAATATATTCCCCCCCACATAAGTGACGCCATAAATTGTACCCGACCGACCTGGCCCGGGGTTTACCTAAAGCTTTTAATAGAGCCGGGTGATTTATGGCCGCTCGCTGGGACTTATTCTTTCTGGGATATCAGGCTTTATGGGCGATTTAAGGGAGAAACAAGCGGCCTGGCAGGGGGAGTTTCCCCGGCCCCACTGCGCGTCTCTCCCGGGTCCTGGGGTCACGCAGCTCCGGGGGAAAAGCTCGTAATGAATTCATGTTTTCTTTTCTTTCTCTCTCTTTCTCTCTTTCCCTTGTTTGGACTTTTTTCCCCCCTTCTTTGCCCACATCCGCTACTCAAAATGGAAAAGCAATAGTTAATCCCAGCGTCTTCGATCTCGCGAATTGAGCTGCTTTTAATGATTTATTTATGGGACTCTCTAGCTCTCTTTTCTCTCTTTCCCCCCCCTCCCTCTCTCTCTCTCTCTCTCTCTCTCTCTCTCTTGCGAGTCCCACGTTGCACGCGAACCCTCCTAAACAATCTAGGTGAATCCACTCAGACATTAACCCCGTTCACTGATGTGTGCGTAATTGTACGTGGCACAAAAAGAGAATGACCTGCGGTTGTTGTTGCGCGCAAAAGGGCTTCAGATTCCCGTCACGATGACGCGTGGAAACACGGGAATAAATAAATAAATAGGCGAGCGTGTTTGATTTACATGTGGGACGGTGAAATTTATTCCAAATTGGTTTAATTGCTGTTTTCTGCTAGGGTTTTGATTATGACGAGAAGCGCATCAGCGTGGCGCTGTGAGGTGGCCTTTTCTATAAGAAAAGGCCGTGGCTGTTTAAACCCCCAGCTGCTATCAGTGCGCACAAGGAGACAAATTGCGCCGATGACAGTCCTCATTGCGCACACGCGGTTTGGTTACTCTCCGGTGTAAATTACTTGTGATGGAGTGTTGGACGCACAGGAGGGGAAAAAGGAGAGAAGACATGATCACAGGCACCATAAGGACATAAAGAGGACGAGCAGTAAACCTACTTGGATGTGTGTACATTATGGCGTCCCAGTGTTGCTTAAAGAAGACACATCACTCTTTCTTATACAGACGTTTACGGGCTGTAGAAGCTTTAGAGGGTGTTTCACACTCACTGCGGACCCCACTTAACGTGAAAAGCCTCACGGGTTATATGTTATGTGCACAGTAACAAGTTTTCTGAGTAGGTTGTGTATATAAAAAAAAGTCTTCCCCCCAGTGATGCCAAAAGTCCAAACCTCTCATGACGACTACTGAATAACTCTCACCTCGGATAATTTCCTGTCTAAACTAAGACAAATGGGCTTTTATGGTCGGGTCCCAGGTCTCCCCCACTCTCCCTCTTTGCTTTCCCTCCTCCTATATATAGTAGAATTACGCACAAGCTTTGAAGCGCACATGTTTATGTTTTTTTACGTGGGTGAGATCACACCTCCGCAGGATTTTTTTTCCTGCGTCTGTTTGCAGTTGGCACATTTTTCCTCATCTTCTACTACTCTCTCTCTCCCATGATTTATTCCATCCATGCGCCATGTGGCAGAGGAGCTCCCCTCGTCAGCGTCATTATTATTTATATGATCGGACGTCGTGACAGGAGGGTGATGCAGTGGCAAATAAAAACAGTGGGAGGGGGGGAGAGTTGTTGTTATTTATTTATTTTTATCAAATTTAGCAGTGATGAACAGATAAAACATCTAAAAATAGTTAATTTTAAATACTATTAGTTAGTTAAAAAATAACAGAAATTAACAAAATAACGTTTCAAGAAGAAACGATGGACTGGATGAATGTAAATATGCGTAATCTGGATTCCAACGTGCGTAATGTATAATTTAAGTAATTAAATGAACTCAATTTGTCAGTGGATGCATTTTTCCATCCTTAATAAGTAAGTGTGTATTTTTTTATTTATTTATTGTATCATTCTCTCTACTTCTTAATATCAATAAATTGCACAAGATAAACTCTGGACCTCTTTATACGTTTTTTGAGTGCTGCGTTCAGCTTGGACTCAATACCCAGTGCTGGTAATAAAGAGAATAGGCCAACAGGCCATTTTGTCCGGCACACTTGATGTCCGGCCCTCAGACGCTCACTGCTTTATATAAGAGCGCAGTCGGTCTGTGTGGCCGCAGCACTCAGCTTTATATGCAAAAACATTACTCCCAGCAGCTTTTCTACATTAACACCCGAAAGCAAATTGGCGAACAAAAGTTTGTTGGGTCACAATTGAAGTGACAAAAGGAAGCATTAAGAGGCTCTTTGTGGTCATTCAAAAGGCAGAGTGGGAGCTGCTAAAGAGGCGTGGAAGTGAATTAACAAAATAAAAGTAAAGTCATCCTGGCAATTCTGCTAATGAATCATCTATCTATCTATCTATCTATCTATCTATCTATCTAATCATTTTGATTTTTTTCTCCATTTGAATAAATTAATTAATGCGGTGTGATTAGAGAAAGTCACATATGCTCACGCACGTAGGCCCCCCCTCGCCACGCGCACGGCCCTCCTACACGTACACACGTGCGCATAAGTGTCAATTAATGCAGCGTTATTGATCGAGCGGAGTCACCGAGGATCAGCCTCCTTAAACCGCGGAATCGGGTCTGATGAGAGGGAGACTGTTGCTGCTGCTGCTGCCTCGCTGTCCTCTCTCTCGCTGGAAGCAATTACCAATTCATAAGGATATTTATCAATGTGTCCTCAATCGATTATGCTGGTTGACGAATGACTTCTGGTGCAGCAGCCACAAATGCACATTGAGTGTATATATATATATATATATATATATATATATATATATATATATATTACAGTAGTACTTTATATACAATGATAGTAAAAAAAGTAATGTGAAAAAAATCTTTTATATTAAATATTTATTTTCTATCATTGAGTATATAATAGATATACACATTATTATTAATAAAGATAATTAGAAGGATTATTATTAATATATATTATTATATATATTATCATTAAAAATACAGAAAATATAATAATGTGATTAGGAATTTAGATTGACTGACAAAATAGCATCTTTAGATTCATTCATATCTAAACAGGGAAATTGTTAATACTCTTTTTTAGACACTGGGCTAGAACTCACTCTGCATTATAAGGATATTTGTTCTGTCTTCCTGTTAAATGCATTAAAATCCAGTGAGTCAGTTTTGCCTGTCAAGTTATTTCCCCCACACTGTTCTTATTACTTATTATAAGTGCCTTTCATTGTCCAACTTCAAGTACTTGCTAAGTGAATTAAAACACACAAAATAAAAACTGTCACACAAATGCGGAGCGATCTTGACTTGCACTCGTTCAAAAGGATAAATGAGCAAAAGCCATGATATAAAGCTCCATCACCCTTGGTGTCCTGGTATAGTGACCTCACAGAGATCCCAGCCCGTGGGTAGGTCATACACTAGGCAGCAGCCATATTGAACAGATGTACAGTGACTTAGGTTCAGATTGGCGTAAGGCGCTCAGAAAGAAAGGGGGAGTGGGCAGGGACATGTTGGGAGACAGGGTGGGACGGTATGGGGGTAGGGGGGTGTAGCTGTGAGCTGGTGGTCGGGGATGTGGGGCAGATTTGGATCAGACACCCACGCGAGCGGCGCAGCCCGACAGACTTTACAGATGTAACGGGCCCGCGGGAGCGCTCATGTGTGCCGGGCTGATAGTTCATGGCTCAAATGGCGGCGTGGAAAAGATTCACCGAGCTGGAATTTCACATGTAGGCAAGCGACAGCCGCGTCTGGCCCGCCGCGGCCTTCACACACAGCAGGAAGCGGATGGAGCAGGATGATTGGTGAAACTAGCAGGGAGTCAGAGAAATATTAGCGTAGCATATTATCATAACCTCTGTGTCCAAACCAACTCCTACATCTTTTTTTTTCAGCATAAATATTCACATATGATAACTTATTGCTAATAAATAAAGTGGCCCGATTCATTTAACTCCACAGTGACTTTTAAGTATTTTTTTTGTGATTGTAACATAATTGTGATCTCATTCAAGGGAAATTACACAATGCATAAAACCGTAGTACGATATTTGGGATTTCATAAGAATTTACACCTTTTCTGACACACAATCACGTCCCGCCTTACTCACATTACTCTTCTGACTCCCTTTCCATGTGTTTATGTCCATTTAAACAAGCCATAGGAAGTCGATTAAACTGATTTTATGAGAGGAGGTTGTCGGAGGGACATTTTTCTGGAGAAAATCCCGAAGCGTGCGTGCGTGTCTGGCCGTTTTGTATATGCCGCTTGTGTTCTGCAGACCATCCTGGCATCTGACAGAGGGGCCTTGAGGGATGGCAGGTCTTTGACACCCACTGTCGAGAGTGAGCAGGCAAGGGCGAATGTGTCTGGGCCTGCCCACCGCACAGACACCCTGCTGCTGTCTGTACTCAGCCGAGCAGAACAAGAAAGAGACACACACACACACACATAGATATACACAAAGGGAGTGAAAGAGAGTGAGGGAAAAAGAGCGAGGGAGAGCTGTTTGCACTCAAAGCGAGGCCAATATGGGTGGTACATCTAGTGGGTAGGAGTGTATGTGTGTGTGTGTGTGTGTGTGAGAGAGAGAGAGTCGCCGGGGGGTACAGTGTGTCAGGATATGCATACTTCAACGGCGAAGGTTGATTGAATTAAAACAAAGTAAAGCGATTTCGCCATTTAGAGTAAAGTTCAGCTCAAACCTCAGCGAAACTGATAATTACCTTAATTGCAGCAACAGATTCTACATGTAAATCATTTTCCCGTTGCTCTTTTAATTTTATTTATTGCAAAGGGGGATAAAAAAAAGAGGAAATTGACGGCCACTTGTAAATCTGGATTTATTTGATTTTTTTTTTTTTTTGTCATGGGAAAGACCAGCATATGGGAGTTTTTATAGTGTGTTTGTGTGTGTGTGTACAAGATGATTGGCGTTTTTTGCTCAGCACACTCCGACGGACTCACCTCCGCTTTTTTTTTGTTGGTCGTTACTGTACCATATTAACGGCTTTCCAAATACTGGTGAAATGTTTGACATAATATTAACGGCCATCCGCTGGTGTTTTATGGGCCCTGTCTACACCGGATGTCCATAAAGTGCAGCTGAATTGACCAGGTGTCAAAATGTGTAGATAATAAGTGAGTTAGGACCCGCTGTGATTTCCACCCACTCTCAACTCACGTCCTGTGACCCTGATCCAGGGGTCATAAATGTGGGGTGGGGTGGGGGGGGTTGACATTCTGCAAGGCTATCTTGTTCCTTTTCAACAATAGCTGCTCTAACACAATCAAGCTCCAGGGGTTATCCTATTCCAGCAGTGAATAAAAATACACCGAAGAAGGATGTGTATATTTAGAGGGACAGACTGTGTGTGACTTTCCACAGCTCGTTGACTCACATAAACGCCAATGGAGACCGGGTCAGAGATGCGCGCCCGGCTTCTTTCTCATCATCGCGTCCGGCCCTACGAACGATGACTAAGACCCTTTCGTGACGGCCATTTTCCTCGCCCGTCGCTCGGCGAGGGCAGAGACGGCAGGGGCAGTTAACACGGACGGGGTTTGTAGACTTATTCTACAGCAGAATTTTCGATCCCACCTCAGGGCCTCCTCCTTGTCCTCCGAGAATGTCTATACTCGGATTCTTGTAACTAATTTTGCAGACAGAGCGGAAAGAGACCTTTGATATTAGTCTTAAAAATAGCCGGTTACATCTGGAGAGTGGACGGCGCTGTAAAAAAAAAAAAAAGTCCGTGCCTCGAGGGTGAAGTAAGGCTGTGTCACCTGGTTTCAGCTTCGTCTGTCTTGTTAAATATAAGAAGAAAAGAAAGACGGAGGAAACGGGGAGAGAAATGCCTTTGTTGAGTTCAACCAACTAGTTGTCTGCTTGATGGTGGGACTTTTTTTATTTTATTTTATTTTTTGAGACACGACGGCCTATAGCTCCAGGCCATGTTGCCTTCAAGAGCAGGAAAACAGCTTTAGCTGATTTTCAAACGGCTCCACTGAGTGAGTGTATGTGTGGTGACGGGTGCAGCTTCAAGGAAAAGCCTTGATGGATGGGCTGGAACGTCCACCTGTAATTAACCGTAATGCATGAGTGGGAACAAGTGAGTGTTTGAACTGTGTCAATTTTACTCGATAAGGGGTCTGTGTGTGTGTTTTCTGTTCACATTGCAGTGCAGGGTTGCAGCAGGCCGCTGTTACGCCTTACTTTACCCCCCCGCTTCTCATCCTTGGTGTCAAAAACACTCGCCACCTGCACTTAATCTACACTTCAAAACCCCCACAGGCAGGAGGAAAGCTTCCCCTACTTCTACTAAATATTTCTCCCTCTCTCTTTTTTTTGTCTTCTCGAGAACAAGCAGTGATTTTAACCAGCCCCCCACTCGCTTATCAGCGGTGCGCCGGATTCACTCTCAACATCTCCAACGATGTGTTGGTGAATCCAACACGTTTCGGTGGCAGCGGCTCCCCCATCACACGTGACCTTTTGTCAGGATATTTACATAATCCCCCATGGTTCCACGCGGCAGCCTCCTGGAGGCACTGCCAGCTGTGGGGGAGCATTTAGTTAACCTCAGCTCAAGTTATGACGGAGACACAGTGACTTTAATGTTCAAGTGAGCGCAATATTTAGAGGACGATGAAAAGAAGATCAGAAAGCCCAACCGGCTATTATTAAGGCCGTCCATTTCTCGGGGGGCAGTCTGGCAAATGTGGAGGTGTCGTGTTTGGTCTTTTATTACTCAGATGCTCCTAACACCTGTCCATGTGGGAAAAAAAAATGGCAGACCGTGGAGGGCTGTTGAAGTGGCATGTGAGCGTGACACAGATACTCTGTTTTTCTGCAGACAGGAAGGGGCGTTAGGCCACCCTCTGGGTTTGCCATCAGCTTCTGACGGATCTGAAATAAAGTCTGTTCTCCAGCAGACTTTCTTCCCTTTGATATTAAGATGAAATCAGCTCCAACTGGCTGAGTATATTCATTTTTTTTTCTGTTTTATTTTTTTTCCATTACTTCTGTTCAGGATTACCACATCCCAGACTCAAATGTGGTTAAAATTCATATATAACTCTCCATATTTCATTTGTATATTCCTCCGCTCGTGACATTTTCGGTTGTTAACTGTGATTTTAACAAGGATTCGATGTGAATGAATGAGTGCCGTGAACGCTAATTGCAATGAGTCGGATAAAAGCACTGCACAATATAGGCTGACCACCTCCCTCTGTGCCAAGTCAGGCCATAAACAGCTTCCCTTCTCCTCTCACACCCTATTGAAATCCCTACTGACCTCTCAACTCGCACACACACACATACACACACACACACTTAACACACATGAATGGTGAATGTTGCTTAATCACGCAGCCATACACACGCATGCACACATTACCTTCGCCCAATAGACATACACATGAGCCCCCAGAAATCCTCGCCCACGCACCCGCCCGCTTCTTCGGGGTCAGAGCCCGCACCCACGTCCACTCGCTCCCCTGTTAACGAATCAATCAGCTGGTTCCATTCATTTCATTGCTGTCAAACCTCATCGATCAGCCCCTTCCTCCCAGTCCCAGCGGAGCAGCAGGGGAGCTCAGAGATCCAGAGAAGAAGGGACTTGAAACATCCAGACAGTTCAAAGACTCCTCATTTCTTATCCGTTTTTTTTTTTGGTTCCCCCAGAAATATGGGCGTTTTGATGGTGTGTAACAGCGTGTGTACGTGTGAGAAACGAAAGAGCGAGAGAAGGGATTAAAAAGAGATCAAGAAGGAAAGACGTTTTCTGCTGGGGTTTAGACGCGGTATCTGACCTTCCTTTTACCTTTGCGAGACTCGCGTGTTGTCACTGCAGGTTCCAACATCACGGGGAAGGCAAGAGATAGCAGGTGGCAACTTTGAGCCAAGTGAATGTTTATTCACTTCCAGAGACGCCCCATGATGTAAAACATACCACGCCCTACTCAGGTGTTTGGGCCTGTAGCTTGGCTCAGCAAGCGATGGGCATGGTGGATCCACCTGTCAGTTATCAAAGCTCCTCAGAATTGCTGCTCTTGTATGTGTTGGGCCGTGTAGAGAGAGAAAGAAAAAGGGGGGGAGTTGGGTTTTCATTTTCGGAAAAAGCCAATTATTTCTGTGTCCAGTTTATTTCAAAAGGTGATGAGAGAAGCGAATCTGCAGGCCAGGGTTTTTTCCGGAGAGTTTGCAGGGAGCCAAGGTCAGCCGAGTTGAGGCTAGTGAGTAAGGGTGGAGGAGGGATTGGTGGGTGACAGAACAGGAAGAGGAAGGAGTGAGAGAAGGTGAGGACCAGAGCAGCAGTGGGTTCTGGGATGACGGAATCATCTGAGCAGAGAAATTTCAACGACTTGGATGTTCGCCACCAATCTAATCGTCCGAGTATCCACTTTCACAGCTTCCTCCCAACTATGAGTTTGCCCGGCATGGACGATTCACGGCGTTTCACCCTCATGTTTTTGACTATCTCAGTGTCTGTTTCTTGCTCACTCACATCAGTTCCAGATGAATGAGTTTAAGCTTTGATGCTGTCTGGAAGGAATCTGCCGGTGTTTGTGTTATGACTCTGACAAGCAAGCCAGTGCAGATCAATGGAAACATTGTGTGACAATTTCAAGATGCAATCTCCGATAGTGTCAGAACGGGCGAGACAATGACAGATGGAACAAAATAATTAGAATTGAACAAAAGGCAGAAGGAGCACATGCATAAACACAAGTTGCATATGAGCAGTGACTGTGATATTACCCATAGATGAGCATTTTGGGTTTTACTACACGCTCAGGGTTAATTTCCCTAAAAAAGTCCAAAACCCTTGTTAAACTTGGTTGTAACAGGAACACCATATGGTGTCATTTTTCATGTTTGCCTTCTTTTTATGGAGTGTCACTGTTGGTTCAGATAGCCGTTGATTTAAACGAACCATTATATTTTATCCTGAGTTGATTAGAGGATATCTGAGGTCGTATAACTGCGGTGGTGGTTTAGCACAAGTAAATCAGGTGGCACCGACTTCAAGGCCCCTGCAAGTGTTGTGCCAGCCAGACATCTTGGCGCATGTGGCCTGCCAAAGAGGAAGAACACGAAGGTGGGCATTAAGCAAAATCCTCTGAAGACAAAGCCTCTGTCTATTTGCCTATGTTCCTATCTCTTCTTCACCTCCCTGTCACTGTCTTTGGCCTCGTGCCTTTCCCATCCTTGCTCCCACCCTAAGACCGCTCCGCCCCTTCTCTTTAACCGTCATTCTCTTCTTTTGTTCTTTCATGCCATCCCTTTTGTCCAGTCGTTCTGCCCACTGCCCCTCTTAAGTTCTCTCTTCTGTGACCGCAGCTTATCAGGGTTACAGAAGGTCCTAATTGCAGTATTATTTTCCTTTCCCTGTTATCTCACCCCCTTGTGATATAAAAATCCCAACAGCAACAGTAAGCACCTGGGAGACAGATGCTATTTATTGCTCAGAGGCCCTTTGTTGTGGCCCATTATTTGATAATGTATTGACTGTCAAGCTGAATTCTTCTATTGTGTGTGGAGAGAGTAAAGTCTGCAGTTAAAAGACAAAATGACAAAATGCATTTCCCTCAATTGCGCTGATCAAAATTGTTTCCCGCGTCTCACCAAGGCCAAATGGTGTTCTGTATACAGAAAAGGTGGGGGGGGGGAGAAACAGGTTCAAAGATTGACACTTACACGACAAGTCTGACATGCACTTTTCTTTCAACTTGTCATTGTCACTCTGTCCTCAGCCTCTTTTTCCACAATACATGCTCCTCGCCTGTCAGCATGGACAATAAAAAAGATTAGCGCACAAGGAACGACTACAAAAAAGAAAGGCGAGTGCCTCCGTGAGCTGTAACACAATATGTTGCTTTAGGTGGCAGAGGGTGTCTAAGTGTGAGTCGTATGAGGTGTCTGGGTTTTAAATACCAGCTGAACAGCTTGAGTGTGAAAACAATCGGCAGAGACATGAAAGTGTGAGTGAGAACACACACACACAGGGGGTCAGATAACCCCTGGCCAGATGGGGGGTGGCCAAGTGAACAGGGGAGGCAGGTTCGGGGGGGAGTCGCTATGTTTATGCCACCGGTGTCAGGAAGGGGATGCAAAAGCATTACCCCCTGTGCCACTTTTGGCCTCTATATATCCCCAGGGGTGCAGGAACTAAAAGGGTGGTGATGATTAGAGATTCAATTTGGCTTGCCATCAATCAATGCCACCAGGATAGACAGGATTGCTGCCGATATCTCATCCACGCAACCAGATTGGGTTCGTGCCTCTTGGGATTCACGCCCTTTTTTTCATGCTTTGTTAATTAAGCAACCAAGCTGCCCCTGCACTTACTTATTTATGAATCTTGGCTTCGACCGGTACTGGAGACCACTTGGTCTCCCCTAATTAGTCACTAATGGCCCTGCTTCCAGACAATCCATACAGTCTGAACCCAGACCACCAACCCACATTCCGTCCATGCACAGAACCACAAAGAACCATAGCAGCCGAGTGACCTTGACATTACACAACCCACGTTGTCTGGTGTTGTGTTTCTGTGGTAGTGGATTAAGTGCTCCACATGGGATAATGAGGCAACACTTAAAAAAAATCAATACAATTTCCATCTCCGTCTGTTGATGTAATTCCTCACCTGTTCATTAACTTAAGGACAGAGCAGCTCGGATGTGTTGAGTCTCACCACTCATTCGATTTAGAACCTGAAGGAACAAAATGGGAGGCTTCATGTTGGCGAATATTAACGTTTCTCCCAGAGCAGTGAGCAGCTTTGCAAATTTTACTCTGCCATGTTTTATTGACGTGATTGCATGGCTTCTATTAAACAGCTGCTTGGTACAGCAATGGGAAACAACCTGGTGTGTACTGTTGACTTCACAACTAATGACATCATTCCTATAAACCCGATCTAACAATCACTGTAGCAACCGATCAGTATTGCAAACACCCTGCCCAAAAGCCTTTTTCCACCCCTTCCTTTTCGATGATGACGTCAGTGTTTGGGATCAGTTAGCCCATCCTGTGGCCTTGTGTGGCGCGGTTTGAATCCCATAAACGTTGGTCCCAAGGCAGATTTACTGGCCAGCGGGCTCTGGGGATTCATTTGTATTCTCTCCATTTTGGCTCGTTCAGGGTCAGGGCCGATGACTAATCAGGTCAGCACTGATCCACACCCTGTGGTTGGAACATTACCAACCCCACCTAGGTCACTTGGACCACCACAGGGTCTGGCTTGTGTTTTAATGTGTGTGTGTTGAAGGTAGATGGAACACATATGAGCTGGACGGATACACACTGATTTTTGGTACTGATCTCATCATCTCCGCCAGGCGTAAGCCTGGAAGGAGATTATGCATTTGGTCTTGTGTGTGTGTGTTTGCACACATACTGCTCTGTTTTATACCCCCATTTCCTGATGACTCGTCTTAACCAGCTGGTAGGGGCGGAAACTAATCACCTTTAGTTTGGAATCTTGCGTTTCTGGCAATTGACTAGGCTGTTGGAGGCCACTTTTGGGCCTGAGTCAATGCTCAACAACTAACATCCATAGAAAGTGTGGTTTTACCTTGAATTGGAGCATCTGCAGATTAATACCATACCTGATATGTAATATTCTATTTAACTTAGGCACAATTGGAAGTGAACAATCCCCCATGTTTTGTAATATTTGCAGCCATCTTAACTGTTAGGGAGTTGCACCTGGCAGAAATCTGTACTCTTCTAGTTTTCCATGTTTCCTGTTGGTGAGAAAAAACAAACTTGCACCTCATTTTTGTTTATTCCCTTCAGACTTTTTCGCCATGGGCCACAACAGAAACTGAACCCAGCTGAGCATTTGTGCTAATGGGTGAGCTTAGGCATAAACATTGTGACTGTTATTTTTTAACTAGCTAGGTTTGCCACAGGCTGTGTTATAAGGATCACAATAAAGCAGGTTGGTGGAACCTCTGAGTGAGTTCTGAAAAAGTAATCCATTGCTTCTCCTCAATCCTGGTGCAGAACAAGAGCCCTCTTATTTGTGTCCGTAGACGTGTGAAAAGGCAAAGAAAGGAGTGAAACAAAAAAGTTGCTCCTCTGTTTGCAGCTGCCTCTAGAGACATTTCAACCTCTAAGTTGTGTCAGTGTCAGTCTTTTTTTTTTCATAAAATTCCCTTCTCCGGTGGTCGATTTATCCGGATAATGATAATTGAAAACAGAGTAAGTCTGTCAAACGAGCAAAGGTTAATGTATAGACATGTCTACTGAATGTCCCTTTATAGCCTGAGCTTTTAACCAGATGACCCATACAAATGTAATGTATGTATGTAAAAACCTCTGTCCTTTTAATTTACTCACCAGCTTCCCTTTCTACTTATATGTATATGACAAATCCATTCGCTTTGTACTTTTCTCCTGTTACCAGACCCTGTATTTGATTTCCTAAGGTTCTTGGCCCGGCAGAATACACATGGATGCATATCCATTCAAAATTAAAATGTGCATTTTCGATACAAGAAAATGTGTGTGCATGCATGTATGTGCACTAACATGGGCCGTGTGTCAGCGCATAAATCAATGGGTGCCTGGCAGCCTCATGTGCGTATGTGTAGGTCGCGGTGGTGTGAGGGTAATTGGTGACACCCTGCTCCCTCCAAACTGACGGTTTTAGTTACACATCAATGAAGGGTGAATAATACATTAGCTAGGGTAGCCCGTATTCCTCCTACGTATCCCGGGAGAAAGAGAGAGACATGGAGATGTAGACAGATGTCAAAATTAAAAATATATGGACCATATATCTTCAATGCGGGGGAAAAAAAAAGAGAAGATAGAAGAGAAAATGTATTTGACCCAGAGCTCTCAGTTCCCCCTCTAATCCTATTTGTCATCCTCATCATTCAGCCGAGTCATGAAACTTCATCCTGCCCCACTTCCTGTATAGATGGAGTCCCTTTCCTCCTCCCTCGCCCTGATGTATGACCGGCGTTTTTCCATTAGATTTATGCTGCTGTTTACAGGCTTTAAGGACAACAGGACACCTTCGCATGGAAGCGGCGTCAGTCATAAACTCTCGGCCGGTTGGCTGGGTTTAGTGGACTCTGTATATTGTGTGAGGGTCCTTGAGTGAGGATCGGTGATGCAAGTTGTTCTGTAATCATAGTGAGATTATTTAGACATCCATCTTGCTACAGCAATGACAGGATGAGTTTCTGTTTGTGTATGTGAGACAGATAGAAAGCTTATTTTTTTTTCTGTGCCTATGCCCAGTCTATGCAGTGTGTGTGTGTGTGTGTGTTTCTGTGTGTGTGAAGCCTCAGCATTTTGGGACTTGTGTCCCTGCCAATCTGTCTGTGTCAGCGCGTGTGTATGTGCACGTCTGTGTGTGTGTGTGTGTGTGTATGTGCGTGTCACTAACTGCTGTATGATTTATTCCTTCTTTCTCTGGTGTTGCTGTCTGGGGCCCTCTGTGTGTCATGCCAATGCACAGAGGTCTTTATGTAATTGAAGTGGGCCTCTGAAAGCCCCCTGCCATATGGACCCCGGCAGCCTTGAATGTCTGTCTGTCCATCCGTCAATTTCTTTTAATTGCCCAGAGCTAGGATTCTCTGCAGTAACTATCTATCAAGTGGTTTCTCTATAGGTTAAATACATTAATATCTAATAAGGCTTGGGACCACACCACTCCCTGACCATGAGATTGACCAGATAATGCTGCCCTGGGCTGCAGGTAGAGCCTGGATGCTACATGTCTCCAGTCTTGTCTGTTCCTCCTCCGCTTTCTATTTTTTTTTTTTTTTTATTGCTTATACAGGAGAACAATAGAATAGAATCATTCCTTAAAGCTACTGCTAAAGTTCCCATTAAAAGGTAAGCCCTACTTCCCCTTCTACCTTGTTCTCAAGGGGGGAAAAAAAGAACCAAAAACAACCCCTTCATTGTATTGAGATAATGCTGTTGAAACAGTGAAATTACAAAAGCTGCGTCTTATTTGCTCCCTGGGTTCTGTAGAGCTATATTGCCAGGTTCCCGGAGTCACAGTTTGTTGACCCATTGCAAAGTGTGTTGTGAAAGTCTGAGGTTGCCAACCTTCATGGGAGTGATTTTATTTATTATGGTAATTATAATAAACATGGCAATAAGATATTGAGGCAATACACCGCCTTGCTCATTTTAAAGCCATACCTCTGGGGTCGCATGAAAGTTTTTTTTTTGCATCTGTTGACAGCACTATACAATATTATTCTATAGCCGCATTTTCTCTTGTAATTGGTTGCTTGCCATGTTGGCAGTTTGGAAACAGAAGTGTAGTCTTTATTGCTGCACTAGTACGAGCCCTCTTTGCAGGAGATGTAAGCTAAATGGCTAAAATGTAAATGTAATGCGCATGTAAGGTCGATCGGATATTAGCACTGACACGGCCATGTTTTAAGCTTTTTTTTTTAATGGATGCTCCTTGCAGCTCCCTCTTTATGCTTCTCTTCTCTTACTGGCGCTTTCTCGCTGCTAAAGAGGCAGGTCCATTTGCACGGAGGAGGTCTAACAAGTCAAGTTATTACAGCGGCCGAGTGTGAGATTAATTAACTCGGTGGCGATTAGAAAACGCAGTTCCGACAAGATCTCGGAAATGTGCGAGAGAGACACAGAGAGACGTAGTGGCTGTGTGAGAAAACACATCAGCATGATTCATCTCACCTAGCCATTCAGGGTTCTGTCATTGAAGAACAAAATAGCCATAAATAATATCAGCCTCTCCCCTCGCACCTCTTACTTTAAGTTAATGATGCCAAATAACAGATAAACACATTTATCTGCCGCCACTATTTCAGAAATGAAATAAAAGGCCCGTCCTCAAAACAAATATGTAAACCCATTTTAGTTATCAGTGTGCTGCTATTTGTCACCATCAATCATTAACCGGTATTATATAAAAATATAAAGAAAAAACAAAAAAAGGCAGGCAGAAATGAGTTGTTATCATGCACCAGAACAGTTCTGCTGCTAAGGTTTTCACTGGGAGGAAACAGTTTGAATCTCCAGAAGTTGCTTAGTTGGCTGTAGCCGGCGGACGCACACCTGCTGTGGGGGAAGAGGAAGAGGGAGCGACTCTTACCTGTGAAAGAGAAACTCGTTCTAAAGTTAGAGACAACAGAAGAAACCGAAGAGGAAAGAAGGAAGGCATTGATGAGTAAAAAAGAAAGGGGGGGAAAAAATAACAGATGACATACGTGGCTTTATCTCGCTTAGTGTTAGGATTTTAATTCTTTTAAAGGCGTGCCACGCCCCAGTTTGTTTGTAAGTTCCTGGGTTCCTGAGAAATAAATATCCATGCTTTTATGTGAGCTTTTTGTATATGGATTTGCAAGATAAAGGGTGTGTGTGTGTGTGTGTGTGTGAGAAAGTGTCTCAGTCACACAGGCCCCGCAGAGCCCTGACCTGGCGGGTTACATTCCTGACTTTAACTGCCCTAACCTCCTTTTTTTGTTCTCTGTGTCTTTGACCTGAATGTCTAATGACTGGGCTGGCAGGTAAACTCTAACGAGCCCTCTGTCTACTTAACGAGCTGATGTGAGGAGCGCCACTCGTCCCCACAGGGTTCGCACGTCACCTGTTCCTCCTTATCCTTGCTTTTTTTTGAAAAGAGAGGGGGTGACGATGTGCGGCGGCGGCGGTGGCGGTGAGGGTAGAGTGTAATTACTCATCTAAGAAGAAAAAAAAAATCCCCATCTGCCATTTCCTACTCTCCCTTCTAATTTCTCCTCTCTTCCTCACAGGTAAACGAGGGGCATACCTGGGAAATAACCATTACTGACAGCGATAATTGACTTGATAATTAACCGGCAACATCTTCATAAATGGCTGGCGGTTGCCTGGTGGGTCCAGAGACGGGCTCTTAGCCCGCCTGAGACGGAATCGGCGCTAATAAGGGTAGTCCCCGGCCCTCCCGTTTTCGCTCTGTTTTTGTTTACCCTGTCTGCACGAGTTTCCGAAGGAGAGGCAGAAAAGAAGCGAGCGCGACCTCAAAGGCTTTCGGGCCCCGACCGCCGCAGTATTTCTTAAACTGTTTTAAAGTAATTGGAAGCCACTGGCATGCGGAAAATGCAGACCGCATCGGGGCTTTGCCCCTCCGCTGCAGACGCGCGGGCAGCTGTTCCGGGTGTAGCAGGAAGTAGCCGTCTTTAATTAGATTCAGCGCGATCGTTACACAGTACGCCGGCGCTTGAAGTGCATTGTAAGATGATCTGATACGTTGGCAGATGACTGTATTAGGAGGGACGGTATTAAGAGAAACAATGGCAGAGGGGGGAGAGAGCGAGAGAGAGGGGTGAGAGAGAGAGAGAGAGAGAGAGAGACTCGGTGGTGGCTATTGAAACAGAATAGCAAAGCCGGGTGCTAAGCCTTTTTCTTGTGGTGCTCAGCCATTCAAAAAGCCACGGCTTTTATTCAATGCCCAGTTCCAGCTCTTTCTAGGCTGCACCCCCAGTGAACAAACAGATTTTGTTTGTGTGTGTGTGTGTGTGTCTGTGAGAGACAGAGAGAGTCTTAATAACATCTTATTCTCTATCCGTATGCCTGTTGGTGTTATTATTCTTTAAATAATGCATTGTACATAATGTGTATGCGTTGGCATTATGTAGGTGCGCAGTAAGGGTTTGTGTTTCCATGTGATTGGGATCTGCTTGTTGAGTCAGCCACTGCTGACACACTAAATTGTGTGCAACCTGCTATTACAGCTGTGAGGTAACTGCTCACAATGACACTATTTGACTGCACAGGCAGCACAATAGCCCACCTCCTATTGAACAAAGGCATGTGTATGTATGTGCGTGCCACCGAGGCACTCGAGTAATCACCAGCTTCCACCCGTACGGGCCGAATACTCATTCATTCACACAGGTGAATCACCTCGCTCTGAGCCAATCAACTGTTTCCATTACAAATCTCACGTCGGTTCCCCCAAGGACAGTTTAAGGCCATCACGCTTTCATACACTGTGTCTGTTGGAGGAATCTCTGCTTCTGTTTGCTACGCAGCCTGGTGCCTGAGCTATCGAATCGTTCTGAATGGACGCCCCTGATCGGTTGTGACCCTGAGAGAGGGGCCACTGGAGCAGGGGGGGAAAGGAAGAGGATGGGAATGGACAGAAAAGGACTCAGGGAAAAGGACAGCAGCGAAGTAGACAATGTCTCCCTGGGCTGCAGTCAGGCAACGAGCAAAAAAAAAAAACAGTTCCCATCAGGCTGCGTGTTAAACACAGACACTTCAGGGGGAACACACAAACACGCTGGACATCTACACACACACACACACACATTCATGTCATGAATGTCAGCATGCCAAAAACACAGCGGCAGTGAAAGGAGCCAGGGGGCTGTGGGGAATACGAGGGAGCATGTTCCATCTCTCCATCCTCACCTCTCCCTCCTTCTCTCTCCTCCCTCACCCTCCCCCTTTTGTTACCTTCCCGGCTCCCCTTTGCCTCTTTCACTCCCCATCTTCACTCCCTCTCTCTTTGTCTCTACTTTTGAATATCTCTTCTTTTTCCATTTGCACTTCCTCCCCCAGTCCTTCTCCCTCGTCTCCTTTGGCTTTTGCTGAAATCTGTGGAGACTCCCAAGCAGCATTGGGATAAATGAGTGTGTACCGGATGACTTTTGAATTTAAAAAAAAAAAAAATATTATAAGCAGCCCCACCCAAAGCTGGGAAACTATCATTTTTCTTTTACTCTCCTTCTCTCTCTCCATTCCCTCTCCCTCGCTTAACTCATTAACTAAAGCCATATTCAATCGTTATTTATATTGTGCCGTATCAAGCCAGGAAGCAATGTATTGGAAATGCAGATGTCTGCTGGCACGTATTCTATTATTGTTTCCGCACGGATTCATTCCTCATTCATTTCCTTTTTGTATCTGGTGTGGGTGTTCTAACATTTAAATTTCAGTCAGATTTTGCCGGCTCCTCCGATCACCAGTGAGTTTCATTTTCTTCCTCAAGGACGTTTAACTGTCTATTGATGGACACGTACACTGACCTTGGCGAACAAAACATGTTGCACTTTATGTCCGGCAGATTTCTGTAACCACAAGGCCACTCTAGTTACAAGTTGTCTTCCCCCCCCACTCTCAAACAAGGACACGCAGAATGTGTGGAAATGTGACTGGGGTATGCTGAAGGTGAGCTATAAGAGCCGGGACGGGGTTAGCGAGTCCTGACACTCCTGTCACAATGTTAGCTTGCGCCGCTAATGCCCAAAATCCCTCAGAGAGGCAGAGGCGCCAGGTGAATATCTGCTCACAGACAGACAGACACACACACACAGGACAGAGACTCACACAGCACTGATGCTGTCTTCCCCGAATGTCGATAGTTCGATATATACCACTACTATCACTCAAAAGTTTGGGGTCACTTAGAAATGTCCTTATTTTTGAAATAAAAGCACTGTTTTTTCAATGACAATAACTTTAAACTAACCAGAAACACACTCTATACATCACTAATGTGGTAAATGACTATTCTAGCTGCAAATATCTGTTTTTTGGTGCAATATCTACATAAGTATTCAGAGGCCCATTTCCAGCAACTATCACTCCAATGTTCTAATATTACAATGTGTTTGCTCATTGCATCAGAAGGTTAATGTAATAAAATTTTCTATTCATTTTACAACTCATGGTGGTAAATAAAAGTGTGACTTTTCATTAAAAACACTAACTTTTCTAGGTGACCCCAAACTTTTGAACAGTATGAATGTAGAGGCTAATTACATGTATCTTTAACTACCTCAGCAGGTTTATTAGCATCTATGCTATCTATCTCTATTCTTATCAGGGCTGCAAAATGAGTGTTATCTATCAACGAGTTTTGCAAACTTTCCAAAGGTTGGATCAGACAGCAGCCTACCAGAAATCAAAGGACACCAGCACTGCTTTGTCTCACAGAACAAATTACTCCACCGTCCTTCTTTGTATCGCTCTCCCTTTGTAGACGAACATGTAATGAGGCAATAGTTGAGTAACAAGCTTTCCTGTAAGTAAAAGCCAAAGTAGTGGGACATGAAACACACTGGCTGACTTGTCCACCTCTGCTATTTCAGGGAATTCAAGTCGCCTTTTTTTTGCTGTATTGCAAAAAACACCCTGCTTATAGTAGTTTGCCGAGAGAAATCCACTTTTTTTTTTTTTTTTGCACAATAATGCCTTTTATCTGTAGTTACCTTTATCTTTCGTCTTTGTTGTACTTACTGCATTGTCTGCAGAACAGTGCATTCAGAATTTTACCTGGAGCGAGGCTTTGATCCCTCACATACCTGGACGAAAAAAAAAAAAACGCATCCTCAAATTAAAAGACAGAACATAGTCGTTATGTTACGAGTGTGGTCGAAAGATGGGTAATGGTGGAGTTGGTGTTGGGGAGGCGTGTCGCCTGCTTGTTATTTCGGTCGGCTATGTGTCAAATAAGTCTGAAATGTGCACCTACGTGTGTTCCCGTGTGTGCGGTACGTGTTTGTTTGCCTTTTCATCTGCGTGGCAAACCAGTAAATCAATCAGAGCTCGCTGAGGTTGCAGTTACGCTACATTGTGCCTTTTTTTTTTCTCAAAAGATGAATCGTATTCCAGGTATTGCCGCCCCCCGGGGAGTGCGAGGTGAAACGGAATGGAATCAACAGCTGTAGTGACAGCCAAATTACACCGTCTCGCTTCCTTTCTCGCTCCGGCTAACGCGAACGTATACACACGTGCGCGGATACGCAACACACTTCGACAAGGAGATACGTATTTCCATACGTGGATCCTCCAGGGGGTGAAGGCGAACCTGTTCCTCGTTTGCTTGTTTGCATTTTTCCTGTTGCAGGCGGCTGAGTCATCGGCTTGATGATAGCAAACAGGCACAGGCACACGCTGTATGAGTCGCCCCAACATTGGATGCAGCAAACTGATTCTGTGACTAAAGAGTTATGCTAGAACAGTGGTTGCTGTCTGCATTTGAATTTTATTGGGTGGGGTCAAGGGGGGTATCAGAAATCAGACTAAATTATGTAATGTTGTAAAATATAGAGAAGGGAAGTGGAGATTTTCCAGGAAGGGTAGTTAGTGAGCAAAATTGCAAAGGTTGAGGCAAGACTTTCCATGTTAGGGGATGTAAACATGTCCGTGTCCCTTCACAAATCAGGTCCTGTGCCCATTTCCTGTAGGTGGTTAAAACACATGCCGGCCTGATTCCTTTAACGTAATCATCCGCAAATGAGGAACATGCCTTCCCAAAACTAAGATGCAAACGAGAAAGGGTTGCTAGAAACTGCACATGGTCGTTTAAAGGTCGAGTCTAATTCTCTGTGTTGATTTTCTCGTTAAAAAAGACCAAATGTGAAGTGGAGGTTTTGCAGTGAAAACCTCCTAATTCGCTGTAAATGTGGGGTGACGTCAGCGTGCGGCCCCATGCTTAGTTTCCAGTGAGAGGTGAGTTAAAGCACCAGAAGTCTAATTAGATTCCAGATGGCAAGGCCAAACTTCTCAGTGTCATAAATCAGCATGGTGCTGGGATGACTCCTTCTAAGGAATATTTCTTTAGGGAACGAAGCCCAGTCAACTTTATATCATACGGCGCACCATATGACTGTAAAAAGACAAACCTGAAAAACAAAAAGGCAGGGGAGGTCTTCAGGACTCTGTCGTTAAGTCACAACGGCCAGTCTCGGACCAGAGAGCATGTGAAGATAACTAAGCGTGTGCTCAGTAAAGGGGAGGCAGGTAGAGACATAAAGATAAATGTGGAATGTTATGGACTGTGAACAAAAGCTTTTGCATTCCCTTCCGAGAGCAAAATGTTAAGTGCCGCTCTCACAGTCTGGGGGGGAAATGAAGCGGAAAACTTAAAGATTGCAGGTTCAAAGCTGGCTCAAGCGTTTAGCTAAAAAAGCGTCAAGATGGCTGTAAATTAAACTGCCCCGCCGTTATTGCGCCTGTATTTTAATTAGATCGAGGTAGAGAAGAAGTGACGATAACGCCTCATTGGAGAAATCGAAGATTCGCATCGACCCTTCCCGGGAAATGGATTCCGAAGGCGATCGAAAACGCTTGTGTCGGTCAGCAAGTAGCCGATAAAGCTAGCGCTAACGGCTCGTGTGAGTGTCCGTGCACGCTAACGTCGTCGCCGCTGTCGACAAAGGGGGCCGCGACTTATTCAACAGCGATGGAACACACGGAGCCATTCAATGGACCCGTCAGGACAATGCGGACAGCTGTGAATGCCGGGGGGTCTCGGGCAGGGTGAGGGGTTGGGGTGTTTAACCAGGAAGTTGGAGGAAAAAAAAGAAAAGAGAGAATTCACACACACACAGAAACAGACACAAGAATGAGGCATGGTAAATAGGTTTTTTTTCTGGAAGGGGGAAGGCAACAGTTCCACCCGCTATTAGAGAGCACCCAATCAGATGAGTAAAAGCCGCGGTGACAATGCAATAAACAAAGGCTTAAGCTCCCGTTTCAACCGCTTCCATTTTACACGCACATCTATGACTCAGACATGCACATGTGCGATCGCTCATACTCAAAATACAGCACGCAGCAGAAAGCCACCTTCTAAAGACTAAAACCACACTCATTCAAACACACACATGCTGACGCACACGTATTCACACACACACACATAGAGAGAGGCACACCTGGTTCTGTAGACAGCTGCCCTTAGGGCTACCTGTTCGTCAGATCCTCTGTGCTTTGTAATTAGGAGGGTGAGTGAGAGAAGAGGATAGGGAGGGGAAGAGAGAGAGAGATGAGAGAGAGAGAAAGAAAGAAAGAAAGAAAGAAAAGAAGGAAGGGGGTAAAGACAAAGAGGCCCATTCCATCGGCAGTACAGGAACTAGACTAGACTTCATGAGCCCTTGAAAAAGGCAATATCGTGTGTGCAGCGGGCACACGCCCACACTCGGACATGCACGCACGCACACACGCGTGCACACACATATATGTAATTTCACAAAGCAGCTGCGCTAGTTCACAATGTCCTCCTTCGCCACGATCAAAGCTCTTTCTTTCTTTTTTTCTCCTTCCCGTTTCGACTGCTCCCGCTCCGCTCCGCTGTGCTGCCTCAAAGCCTCCGAAAGGAAAGAACGTCGTTGTTTGTTTTTGTTTATTTATCTCAAAGTCCCCGCGTCAATCGGAACGAGGAGGCGCTCGTCGGGATTCTTGCAGCTCGGCAGACACGGCGAGCAGAGAGACAGGCAGGAAAAAGGAGGGGGGAAAAAAAGGGAAAAGAAAGGCTTTACAAGTCAAATAGTATTCTGCCGCAAGGTGTCTTTTGACAAGGGGGTGGGGGGGTAAATCGAGGACAGGCACCCTTAGACAAATGTACAGGGGCGAAGACTCGCGTTCATTAGGCTCTCCCACAGGGAGAGATGTTGCAAAAGTTAGACTCGAGTGGAAGGGAAACCAGACTAGGTCAAAACCTAAGTAGGCCTACATGGCCCGGACCGTGTTCGAAACGCAAGGGGAAATTTTATTTAATGATTCGAAGTGACGGATACAGGAAGCGGCGATGCTAGGCCGGTCGGTCAATCATGGACTTTCGCGTCCTTGGGGGCCCCCCCGTTGTGGTCCAGTCAAAACTGAAACGCAAGATAAATTGGTGGAAAACAGAGCGTATTTGCTAGGCACCAACAGTTTAACCCTGTTAGCACACACACATACACACACACAGAGGACAAACCTCTTGTGTGACAGCCATTGTGGGATGACTGACAGTGAGTGGCGGGGTGAAGTATGTGTGTGTGTGTGTGTGTGTTGATGTGTGTGTGTGTTGAGGGGGGGGGTGTCTTGGGAGGCAACTCCGTTAAGGAATTCCACAGAGAAATCACCTCCTTGGCCCGTCCATGTCGCAGCAACCAATTACCGTGACTGTGTGTGTGTGTGTGTTTGCGTACATGTGTGTGTATGTGTGAGTGTTCGTGCTGAAGGGGAGGTCTCGCCATAAAATGGAGGGGACTTCTCCTAATCATCGCACTCTGGCCTCGCACAAAGGCAAAAAGGCTGCTTGGACAATTTGAATTTGAATAGCAACTCTCTCCTCCTGTTCTCTCTTTTTTTCTCCCCTCCCTTGTGTCTGTCTTCCTCTTTCTCTTCCACGGCTTTCGTGCTGGACACGACAAAAGCGGAGCCAACAAAGGTAGCGGCACAAAGCAATCAGGCTAATAGCGCTAATAAGTTGAGCGCGGGGTCCTCGCTCTCGGTGTTGACACATCTCACTGTTTCTGTGGCTAAACAGAGGCTTGAGTGTTTGGCAACAGGACGGCATAGTATTTTAATGGAGTGGCTGCCCCCATGCCAGGTTGCCATGTGCTCGGCCTGTTTGTAGAAGGACACAACAAAAGCGATTCGGGAGAAGATAATTAACTAGCAGAGGAGTCCCAAGTAAAGGATTCCAGGGAGGGGAGTCACTTTTTTTCTTTTTTTCCCCCTATTTCTTTTCTGGCTAGCTTGTTTCTTTCACAGTTCACGCTAACTCCAGCGGAAGCCATTTTGTCCTGCGCTTGAAAAAATGAAGCTAACAGGAAGCGACACGCCCGCGTCCCCGTCCGTTAGCACGCATTCCTCCGTGGTCGTTTTGGACGCCTTTTGGCTAACTCGGTTATCTTTTAGCTGTCATCCCGGAGAGGTCACGCTAACAAAGTCACATGTGCTAAAATGGTCAAAGTAGCCGCGGCGAGATCCAAGCTAAACCCCTCACCTGTGTGCTCCCCGCGACCCGGGGGGGGACTTAGCCCCCGTGAAAAGACTGCACATTCCTCTCTTTCAATAATAGTCTTTCTTCCCCTTTTCCTCCTCCAGTCCCTCTCTTTTTTTTTTTTTTCTCTCTTTTAAGAAGTCTGCTTGTTGGAACAAAGAAATATTTTAAGAGGCTTGTAACTGGGCGCTGTGTGTGTGTTTATGAGTGTGTGTTTGTGTGTGTGTGTGTGTGCGTGCATTGGATGCGGCCATAGGGACGAACGCTTGAGTGCCCTCCCCTGTTATTAGGCCTGCCCTGTCATTACGGGATTAGAGCGTAGGGGTTGGCTTTGCGTGTGTGTGTGTGCATATGATCTCCCCAGGCCTGTTTGTATTTCTGCAATTTTTCTCACACAATCAGAGCATAAAGAGAAAACAAATGTCGCCGAGAACTGCCCCCCGCCCCCACCCCATTTTTTATGAAAATCCCAGGTGCGTCCGACCTCTATCGCGGATAACACTTGACTATAGCGAATCTCCGGGTTACTCAAACAGCGACTCGCTAATTGAATAGTGTTGGTAAGCGGTAGGAGGCTGAAAAACATTCCCCCGTACACCGCGAGTCACATCCATCACGTCTCAGCGTGAACACCCAGGCACAGATCTGGAGATCTGCGAAAGGGAGGATGGAAGGCGAAGATAAACAAAGACGGATGAAAAGAGGTCAAACCGATCACCTCCGAGAGAAGGGAAGAGAAAGCTGACCTAAGATGAAAATAAATAAGAGAAAGAAATGGTAAAATGGGGAATTATAGCCATCATTTCAAGAGATGAATAAGAAGTGGAGCAGGATTAAGCGACCATGCATCTGGATCCTAATCCTGTGGTTCCTCCCACATCTGCACGTTCACTCTCACAATCTGTATGTGTGTGTGTGTGTGTTTTACATCCGAAAATTAGCATTTTTGTTTGGTTAATTTGCTATTTGTTTTTTACCCTAATTTTATATTTCAAGGATTTGAAACCACAAAGTGTAATGTGCAGTATATCGCTTAAAAAATAATAAAAATAAGAAAGAAAAGGAAACAAGCTACATACAGGGGAAAAGGGAGGGTCTCAGTCACAACGGGACTGTTTCTCCCTGAACTCGTCCTTCTGGTTTTCTAGCTGCCTATTTTTCTTTTTCTTTTTCTCAGCCGGGCCCATTAGGCAAAGCGCCAGCTTGGTCTTAGAAGCTTTTAGACGTTGTTTGCTTTAGAAGAAGAAAAAAAACCCTTTCTCTCTTTTAACCGTCTTACTCAGCCTCCTGTCATCTATCATCTGTATGGCATGAGTTTTGGCACATGAAAACAACTTCTTTGTGTGTGGGCATATAACGCTGTTTTTTGTGATTGTTTTGTTTCTTTAATTGTGTGTGTGTGTATTTTCTGTGACTGGGCATATGTCTGAATTTGCTGGTACGGGTTCTGCATATACACTACTGTTCAAAAGTTTGGAGTCACCCAGACAATTTAATGGTTTCCATGAAAAGTCACACTTTTATTCACCACCATGAGTTGTAAAATGAATAGAACATTTGATGACATTAGGCTTCTGACACAATGAGCAAACACATTGTACCATTAGAACACTGGAGTGATAGTTGCTGGAAATGGGCCTCTGTACACCTATGTAGATATAGCACCAAAAACCAGACATTTGCAGCTAGAATAGTCATTTACCACATCTATTTCTGATTAGTTTAAAGTTATCTTCATTGAAAAAACAGTGTTTTTCTTTCAAAGATAAGGAAATTTCTAAGTGACCCCAATCTTTTGAATGGAAATATATTGCAGTCCATTTCTATTGCCTGATGTGTTATATTCACACACACACAAACATTGTGTGCATATACAAATGAGCATAACAGCCACTGACACACACACACACACACACACACACATGCATACATATGACAGGGAGAAGAGCAGCCGGGTTAGGTCGGGGTCATCCAGCGCTTTTTCTCTGGCTCATTGACTCAGGATTGGTGCTCCACTTTGGACACAATACAGGGCTTTGCACCAAATACACACACATACACACACGCATACACACACACACACACCGCACAGTCATGCGCAGACACAATCTCAGGCCTGGTGAGGTCAAACAATGCAGATGAGTCGAGAAGGGAAGCGTTACTGCTGTCACATGCACTCCTGAACCATCCACTGTCCAAGTCATTGAGTCAGACTGCACAGGTGTGTGTTTTGCATATCTCTCTCTCTCGTTTTTTCTCCCTGATCCCCCTCCCTCCCCTTCCCCCCCACACCTCGCCGCGTCTCTCATTGTGCTCCGCCGCGTTGTCATTTCCAGCACGGTCAGCCCTAATGACAAGCCGACGTAGCGTACACACGGCCCAGTCATAATAATAAACACCAGGCAGCCCGGAGGTGTATCATTTCCACCACGCCGGCTAACGCCTTTACCTGCGTAGCCGTCGGTAACGGGCGCCCAAATCACACACTGTCACGGCGTGAGTCAGGAGAAGCCGTGCCGCTAATATGCATTGGTATGGCTTCTGAGACAAAAACACTAAGTCAGCCCCTTATTTGCTCAAATGTATGGGGGGTAAAAAAACAAAAAGCATTTATGATTGTGTTTGAAGGATTTCAGCACAGATAATACCGGAGACTGATGGGAGAGAATGTTTTGAGACAAAGATGTGGGTCAGATTTGACCAGTGTTGGGCAAGTTAATTTAAAACTGTAATTTACTGTCATTTCAAAGTAATTCATTATATTTTTAATTACTTTTAAGTTACTCTAGCTCACCTCATCATTATTGCTGCTAGTCACAACAGGGATCTTGCTGACAAGTTTTCAAAAAGTGGTTTTCATGTCTTCAACAACATCCTTTCCTACAGGTTCACTCATCTCCGTCTTCTGTACGATGAGCCAAATGGAAGTGAAACATTTTTTGCACTGATTTTAGTGAATTTGTATGAAGAAAAAAACAAAACACAAAAAAATGACCACTCAATCCAGATTAAAAACTCATCGTAATGCGTGTTACTGACATTTATACAGAGTAAAATATTACCATTTTTTCCTTTAATGCCTTACATTACTACATTACAAAAAGAAATCAATGCATTACAGTAATATATTACTTTTGTAGTGTTTATAGGATTCACTTCAGCTCCTGGAAAGACAGTTCCTAACCACGCAGACTGGCTCATAGTTCTAGACTCCATCACCTGAAGGGAAACAAGCCAAAGTCGCATTTGAAATGTGATTTACAGGCTTTTTTTTTTGCACACAGGAAGACACCTCCGTTTGTCTGTAACCTTTTGTAAAGTCGTATTTCCTCGCCGGTGTAATAGGTGCAAACTCATGTCACAGTCACTCAAAGCACGCGGGGGTGGAATTCAATAGGAATTCCCAGCTGTAGGTACACGCCGCTCCGCGCAGCTCCACATAATTCACACCGGGGCGTTTGAGTTTGTGGGTGTTTGCGTTTGTCACCGCTGGTGCTCCCGAATTCTGCAGTTTGGGAAGGTGGGTATTAGGAGAAGGGATGGTGGGGGAGGGATCCTGCGGTTGTACTCTTTTATTTTGCAACCAAGTCCTGTTTCCTGTCAGCTTACCCAGCAAACGGAGATGAAAGAGGCAGATAAAAACAAAGAGATGGCAGTAGAGCAGCAAAGTGAGGTGAGAGCCTTCTATGGGTTCATCAATCCCACCCTGAAACCGAGTATTTGGGGGAAGGAAAGGGGATAAGGGGGAGAGGCAGGGAAAAAATTCAACATCTCGCGTTTTCTCCAAACGAGCGGGGATGGGAGCGAGATCATTTTGGAGCCCCGGCTGCCGTTTCATCATCTTTTTACTGTCTTGTAGAACAGCACGGTGGTTGAGATAATAACGGTGGCTGCACAGCGCGCCTTGAGCGCCAGGTAGTAAAAGGCTCGACTTTTTATGGTCTCCCTTCACCGCACTCGCAGAGCCGGTAGAAACGAGAGAGAAAGTAGTGGAGAGCAGGGATTCGCGGGAGAGATCCCTGTCCGCCATTTTGTGCAGTTTTTTTTCCATGTTTATAATGCTTTTTGTCCAAGAGGCAGGTTTGCAAGTGTGTATGCGTTGGAGAAATAACAGAAAGTGAAGCCAATTGAAGTGAATTGACCTCTGTTCTGGTCAAGAGCTCCTCTTTTGTGACACCTAACTTTATTACCCCCCCGTCAGCATTCAAGCCTTCTGTTGGGTTATATATCTTGTGGAGTTTACAACCTGTTACACACTGTATGCATGTGTGTGTGTGTGTCAGTGCTCTGTGGGAAGCGGAACTGTTTCTTAGCGAAACCCGCCGTTGTTTCCTTTCTCCCGTGTTAAAAGCAAACACCTAATTGAGTCTAATTAGCTTGACGAGGATCCGCAATAAAATGTCACGCAATACTCTGCCGATCACCCACCTAGAGGCCTGTCTCACTCCCACTGTCTGCAAGTCTTCCTGTCACACCCACCCACCCACCCACCCACACACACACACACACACACACACACACACACACACACAATAACCTTATCTAACCGAATCTAAGCCCATGCTTTCTACCATTCACTTACACACCCAGTCATCTGATGAGCAGTCTACGGTCAAAGCTGCCGGCTTATCACTTCCGCGGATCATCTCACAGGGTTTATGACGTTGTTGTGAAGCAAATGAAAGTTGGTTATTGATCTCCTTTGTCTGACCCGGTTGGTTTCTCTTCTGTTTCCATTTACAGAGACGCTGATGGACACAAAGTGGGCCACGACAGAATTAGCCTGGACCGCGCACCCCGAGACAGGGGTGAGTTTCCTGCGCCTCGAGTCTGTGTGTGTTTGTGTGTGTTTGTGTAGCTTGAAATTGATTGAATAAATAATACAGACACAGATGGTGGAAAAGTATCTATGACTCTCAACCTTGTTCCTGCAGCGTACAGTATGCACGCTGCAGGAAAGCACGCCCCTTTGAAGTTGAACGGCCTTCTACACCTTCCTCGGGATATATTTTAGGAACAGGATATCTTTTGGCATTCAACAGGATACGCTTTATAGCCAGCAGAGAGAGAAGGGAAAAAAAAAAAAAGATGCACTGCAATCCAATATCACAGACCCGCCCAGTCACAGATGTCCCCTTCCCCTTTTTCGCCTCGGTGCACTTAGCACATGTGAAAAAACGCCACTTTTCCTCATTAGCTAACCCCTACACGCTGAAATATTTCTTGGCGTTGACCCGTTGCATGTCTGAGCTTCCAAATCTGCCGCGCACAAAGTGCCAGTGACAGACTCATCGTGCTTTCCCATGTGGTCCCCACAATGGGCCAAAGAGGCGGAAAAAAGAGTCCCGTCCCCTCCTCGGCCGTACTTCAAAGCTCGCCAGCACTCCTCCCCTCGCCTTTGTGCGACCCTGTGACTTGGCCCTTGTGTTTTTTTTTGAAAGGTGGGCCCCCGTTTTTTTTTTTTTTTTATTTTGTTTTTACCCCAAACACATTGGCAGGGAGATTCCACCCCAGCTGTTGGAAGTCACCCACCCTCCTCATTCTCCCCGTCTATTACTTCCAAGTAACTAAGCACCGATAAAGGCGGACACTCTAGCTCACACCTCAGCTCGCAGGCTTTCCTGCCCTCCTTTTTTCCCTTTCCTCCTTTCCTCTTCCCAACCGACGCATTCCGTCCACCCCCCCCCCCCCCATTAAGATACAATGCGGCATGCAATGCTCCCGCCCGTCCTATGCAAAACAGCATAGCAACCTTAAAAAACCTCCCCAAACCAAACCCGCAACAGATGCTCCTTTTCAACAGATACATACAGTGGCAGCGTTCTGCACACCAGATTCCCCACATTACCCAAAAAGCCTGGAGATAAATGTCGCCCATGCCTTTCTTTGTTATTGCTTTTTGTGCCACAGACAGTACACGTCGCTGAGTTATCTTTCCCTCTTTCGATTTTTCCTCGTTTTATTTATTTTCCCCTTACACACACAAAAAAAATCTGTCCTCACCGTTGTCTTGCTTGTGTCTTTATGCACGATACTTCTGCAGTCCTGCAACAGGAATGCTGCAGACGGGGTTTGTTACGGGTGACGAGTGTTTAAGAGGAGTTGATACAGTGGCAGCCAAACAAAGAAACATACTGAGAGAGCTGGAGAGGAGGAGGAGGAGGGGGGGAACAGCAAGACTGAGACCGATTAAGTCAAATCCGGAGAAATGTCCTTGCTGAAAGAGAGACAGCATGTAAGAGGGACGAAATCAATTTCTAAGAAAGAAGAATTCCTCACAAACAGACTTACGCTCTCTCAGCAATGCTGCTCGGCCAAGTCTGAGTCACAGCATCTCTGCCTCGTTTCAGTGTTGCACAACACATAGCCGGAGACAAAAAAAAAAGCAGAGCTGCACAGACGTGCCCGTTTGTGATAGTGAATCTGCAACAACCGGCATTAAAAGGCACTACTATTAATGTCGCCGTGCTGTAAAAGCTGTAGGTGTGAAAGCCGTTCACTCGGGAGTAAACGCGGATTTAAATATTTATGTGTGCAAGGCTTCTGCTCATACTGAAGCTTTTTTTTGTGTGTGTGTACGTGTGTGTTCATGTTTGGTGTCACTTCACCCTTTCATTGTCTGCATGTTGGTATGTGGTTTATAATTTTCACAGTCTGCCCCTGTCTGTTGCCTGTAGCATGTGTGTGTTGTGCATATCTGTGTACATCTGTATGTGTGTGTGTGTGTGTGTGTGTGTGTGTGTGTGTGTGTGTGTGTGTATGTGTGTTTCTCCACGTACTGTATCATTTATTCTCCAAAACAGATGGTAGATGAGGGGGGAATTCTGTTTCATAGCAGGGCTCTCCTGAGATCCGCACTGACACCAAGGACAATATTAACAATATACCAAGTATATCACTTTCTGCTCCCCCCCCAGCATGCCAAAACATGTCACGAACAAGCTAAAATGTCCTCAAAATTAGCCATGCAAACAACAAATTAATTGCTATAAATGCATGTTACAGCATTTAAGCTAATGCCCAAATACGAGTTCACCTAAGTGGTCATCAAGGTGACTAATATTTAAAGGGCTTGTCCACCCCATAATCTTTCTTTGCAGCAATCAGACTCACTATCTGTTATTAAAGTTGTAGTTTCTCCAAACACAGAGAAAGCTGCTGTGAGTAATTTGAAATAATTCAAGTGTTATATCAGTGTTAACAGCTTTCTGGATGGATGAATTGAAAAAGAAACACCTTTTATATATATATAAAAAAGGTCTCTAAGATCCAAGCTTCACAATCTGAGAAATATGACCATTCCTATCCTGTTTCTAACAGACATAGCTTTGCCAAAATGTTGTGAAATATGCTTCATCCAGTGGAGCTTTGGACCTTCAAGGAGGGCGATGTTGCGTCATCAATGCATTGTTCATTGTCATCCGAAAGCACAATTTAAAGCTCTGCTCGGAAAAAAAACGGACAAAGAAAGACGGAGCGGGTTTTCAAATCTTGCATAACGATTCATCCCGGTGGAAATCGATGCCAAGAAACTTGACCCTTTTTTCACATGACCTACTTAATTCATCCGGGCTCGGTGTAAGCAGGCACGAAAAGTGTTTGGCCACTGGTGCGTGTCGCGCGGGGTTGACCTCCCTCTACAACACACACACACACGCACACACATGCACAAACAAATGTGCATACATAGATTTACACACATGTATGCAGACAACCATTCAAATACACACACACACACACATAGAAACACACCCACAAACACTTGGCTGTATCGCTCTTTTGCAGCGGGTGATTTATTACTCTGAAGTAAATATCCATTGACACTTCATGCTTTTAGCCATCCCATTGACCCGGCTGGTGATTATTGATTCCCTCTGGTCGCTTCCTCTTTCTCCTTGCCTCTCATCGGGCCATCGTTTAATGCCACGGCCAAAGCTACGCCCAGTCTCCCTCTCTCCCACTTGGCCTCCAGGGTCTTGGATGAATAGCCTTGTCTCCATCACATCCATATCACAGCCTTAATTAAGATGCTCAGAGCCCAGATGGAAACAACTGGCCCTGGAAAACAAATTGGTGCCTTTCCAGAGTTTCAAATGTTCTGAGGCAAACTTCTGTCCCGAGAGTGCAACCATAGACTTTTTAATTTTGTTATAGACGAGGCTTGGCACTTAAAACTTAAGTGGTTTATTCTTGTAGGATGGGACGGGGGCTGAGTGATTGAACCGACCACCCTGCAATCAGATGGTCACAGGTTCATGCTCGCAGAGTCCAACGACATCCTCGTGAGCAATGCTATTGATCTCTTATGATCAGAGATTTAGCCAAAACTGCACTCTTGACTTTTATTCATTTGTCTAGTTTTATTCTGTCACATGTAATTGTCCTCTTTATTGTTTTTAAAATGTTTAAACAGACGCTGTCAGATGCCTTATGCAAAACATTTTGAATTGCCCTTGTATTCGAAAGGTGCTATGCAAATAAACTTGCTAAGCCTTGGCTCGGCTTGAAAAGATAAATGCACTCTGTCTGATCGGGAAAGGGGAGCAGATCCCTCAACATGCACATGCGAACAAGAATCCCTATTTGAAGTGAGATGATTTAATCGCGGTGTCCTCATTCGAGATTGAAAAATGAATTAGATTAAAGTGTCTCACACCAAAGCTTTTACAGTCTAGTTGGCTTACACTCATTTAATGAAGCTGGTAATCAAACTTTAGAAAATTTAATCCAATTTTATCCTCAGTAATTTACCCCCTGGGTATTGTAGTTGCATTGAAAGATGTAGAGGAGTGTAAAAACAGAAAACCATGAAGGTTAACTGACGCCTTTTTCCCCGTCTTTATTAGAGGACGTTGCGATCATTGCTCGGTAATTGAAGCGTAATTGGTTGTGAAGCAATGTGGCTGTTGCTTCCAAACAGATATGAGGTAAACATGCTGTGGTGGCTCCGAGGTGACAGTTTGCTGTAATTGTGATGAATTTGCAGTCCTTGTCCCTGGCTTTTCGCTACACTAACCTGAGACGAAAGGCACACAGCATGGTAAAGACAAGAGAATCTTTTTGAAAATACCTGAAGAGAAAGTATACATACGTTGGTATATGTATTGCCCCATTATCGTACACTTTGATTGAATATAGTTACAATACAACATGTACCAAGATTAGGCAGAAATCAGTCTTAGTATCTTCCAAAGTATCTGAGAATTCATTCTGAGATGTCATCAATTATGTACAGCCTCTAACTTGTTTGTGTTTCTCTTCTTCTCTCTTTCTAGTGGGAAGAAGTGAGTGGCTACGATGATGCCATGAATCCCATCCGGACATACCAAGTGTGTAATGTACGCGAGCTCAACCAGAATAACTGGCTACGCAGTGACTTCATTCCACGAAAGGACGTGCTACGTGTATATGTGGAGATGAAATTCACGGTGCGTGATTGCAACAGCATTCCGAACATCCCAGGATCCTGCAAGGAGACCTTCAACCTCTTCTACTATGAGTCTGACTCTGACTCAGCCACGGCCACTAGCCCTTTCTGGATGGAGAACCCTTATGTGAAGGTGGACACCATCGCCCCGGATGAGAGCTTTTCAATGCTCGAATCCGGACGGGTAAACACGAAAGTCCGAAGTTTCGGGCCACTGTCCAAAGCTGGGTTCTACTTGGCCTTCCAGGACCTCGGCGCTTGCATGTCCCTCATCTCGGTGAGGGTGTTTTATAAGAAGTGCTCCACCACCATCGCCAACTTTGCAGTTTTCCCAGAGACAGCGACCGGGGCTGAGGCGACGTCCTTGGTCATTGCACCAGGAACTTGTGTCCCCAATGCCCTGGAGGTGTCTGTGCCACTGAAACTTTATTGCAACGGAGATGGGGAGTGGATGGTTCCCGTGGGTGCCTGCACCTGCTCAGCTGGTTTTGAATCAGCAATGAAGGATACTCAATGTCAAGGTTAGTGTTTTCATAACAGACATTTTAGTTTATTACTGTTTGTGATGCTGGATCCATCCAGGGTTTACAGACTGGGTACAAAATCTACAAGTCCTATGCTGGAAAACAGGAAGTTGTCAATGAATCTCTACAATTTAAACACTGGTGTGCTATGTTTTATTATATACCATAGTCATACCTCTCTGGAAGATGATGGCGAGGTCAGGGCCGTTTCCCTATGGCAATCAATAATGCATTAGAGTATTACTTCTGAGAAAAGTTACATTTGCATTTTAGGCAAATGTTATCTGATGCAGTGAATTACAATGTGTGAGTAGTACGGGGTCAAATTCTTGTTGAATGACACTTCAAAGACACGCAAACACACACACACACAGCTATAAAGATTGGATCTGTATTTGCTTGGTCACAGGTTACAGCCTCTGTCACTGGATTGTCCAGCTGCCATATTATTATGAGCCGTTCATTTGCCTTGTATGCTTCTGACACATTAATAAAATGACTACAAGGTAGAATAACGCAATCTAGATGACACTGTCAGCGGGCGGCTGTTCATTCCTCTGACCTCAGTTTTGCTTGGCAGCTGGTTGCTAAATAAATGGAAATGCAGGGGAGGCTGTCTGTTTATGAGTGCTCGGAGGCCCTTTGATGGTTTCAGGTCTGATGGAAAACATGACGGGTTCACAGGGTTGAGCGCAAGGTGATTTTAAACAGCAAGGTCACAGCTGAAATGGAGTGCAGGTGACAGCGGGAGGAGGGGGGGGGGGGGTAAATGGAAAGCGTGTGTTGAGGGGGTATGGGGGCGTAAAATTAGGCTCAGGTCAAACGGAGATCGAAGATTGGGAGAGGGAGAGAGGAGCCGGCGAGGTTATTGATGAGCGGGGTTGATTGCGACTTGCATTCGTACGTACAGTTTGTGCACATTTTGCACATCGTCCTTGCCGCCTGGGTTCAGAGGGCTCACTAGTCTAATAGAGAGAGATGATGCCGAGAAGACCCTTGTTTCAGTGTCCATACAGCAAGAGAGTGGCTGCTTTAAACCGCCGACCCTGGATATAAAATGTGTGCTCACATTCAGGACAGCATTTATGTCTGTATGTGAAAGAAAAAAGGAGCAAAGTAAATCTAAAGCATGGTGGATGTGGTTAAAAGCTCATTTGTTTGTACCTGGCAGCTCAAGGTTAAAGCCCTGGCGACTGGGCCCTGATAAAACGATCTCTAATCAGACTTCGCCGGAAAACCACAAGGGATAAATCTTCTCTTTACTTCTTCTCAAATTATGTGTTCCACTCTCCTTTGCTGTCCTCTCCCACCATTTTAGCCAATAATCTTTTCTCATCATCCTTCCTCCTATGACTCTTCACCCGTTCCTGTCCCCGTTCCAACGTTATGTCCTCCAGCTCCACGGCTGTTTCTCGCCCTTTCTCATTATTAGCTTCTACCTCTTCTTCCTTCTCCCATCACTTCCTAATCTGAAGGCCGTTGCTCTCATTAATACCGCCCCTCCCCCCACCAGAATTGCAGTAAGGATGTCCCCATTAATATTAATCGATGAGCCCAAATTTTTTTGTTCGCCTTCCACTCCTTGCGACTCGTTTGCTGCACATTTTTCACCCCCAATATTCTTTACTTTTTTTTTCTTCATGCTCCACACTTTCCAATTTCAGCATACATTTTAATCAGTTCCTTAAGCTCTATGTTCTGCATGAGAGGATAAGACACAGGGGAGTGGGGAAGAGGGGAAAAAAAGCGCCTGCAGGATTAGCATTTTCTATGCCTCCACCTCTTCCACCTCTCCCTTCTTTTTTTCTACTGCCTTGTCTCTCTTTCTTCCCTATTCTTTAGTGGTTCCTCTAAGGGGAACGTTGATGAAAGGAGGAGGATGACCCCTTTACTTACTGGAAATGATTGATCAGCACTTTCAACCCTTCTCTGGAAAAAAAAAATGCTTCTTTTAATGGGAATGCTCCTTCAACATTTTTCCTTAGTTGTTCAAAAACATGTTCACAAACCAATACCTGCGTCCCCCGTGAGTTGAGAAATTGCTTGTAGTTTACTTTGTGTTGCATGAACTTAAATGAACCTCTGATACAGAATCAAAGGAGCTGTTCTCACATGCGCCAAATCTCAAGGTCATTTTTTATCTGTTAATCAAGCAGCGCTTCCTGTTAGCCAGCGGTGTGGATGACTCTGATTAATGGCAGAAGAACAAACACACTCAGTGCTAATGTACACGGTTCAGGCAACTAGTGGCGATGTGCTAATATTGAACTTTCAAAACCGGTAAAACAGAAGGGGCAGGAAGCAGTCCGCTGTAGATTTGACCTCCCACCTTGGTTATTTCCATTGGGGAGTGAAAAACAAACCCAGAATCTATGGCGGTAATTATCATTCAGAGGGACAACTGAGCATTGTGTCCTTGACATTGACAAGCAAACGCGCTGGTGGGCTGGCTAATCAACTGGCTCCGGTAAACTTTGACTCTCTTACTCGCGCTCATCTTTTTTTATTAAGCGCCACGGCGAACTCGTTCATCTTTTAACGAGACAGTTTATCAAAGATATGGAGCCTGCCAAAGGCTTCTGCATCACAGTGCCGCTGTCAGTGTTTCCCCCGCATGTCTGCAACTTATTACCTGAGTTATAAACTTCTTTCACTTATTATTTGAGCAGCTGCTATAAGGTGGGTTAGCCACAATTTCGTCCGGTTACCTAGGCCTCACCTGTTCAAATAAGCGGTTTTGTCATTTTTAACTAATAAGTGTTAAAGGTACTTTATTTTTGGTCTGTTTCTTTAAGAGAGATACAGACGTACTTTGAAGAAAAACCTTTTTAGCAATGAGGGTGCTGAAGTGACGAGGCCAGGATGGCGTGTGTGTGTTTGTGTGTGTGTGTATACATGCATGCATCTTTGCACAGTTGTGTGCAGACCCACGTTTGTGCACACGTCAGAATGTATATGTGTGTGTGTGTGTGCGCCACTCTAATTCTCTATGTGTATATTTATGTGTATTTCATGGAAGGCAAAATTCAGATTAAAGCCCTATTACCAGCATTTCAGGGGTCATTTATGCCATTTGGGTTGACAGCCTTTTTGTGGGTTTATGCAAACGGCTACATGCTGCTCAAAATGCCCTGACCGTTTCCACACATTAACAAACACACGCTAAAGACAAATAAGACAAGTCAGTAATTTTACCAGTGAGCTGAAACAGAGCTTCAAATATAGGCCAAGTATTTCCATTCCAGAATCGGGGTGGCCTATTGCCTACTTGGATATGTGACCCATACAAATGTTTTATTGAAAATTCTCTGTGGCTATTTTCAAAGTATGCTAGTTTTTTTTTTTTAATTCACATTTTCTTTCTTCTCCTTTCTCTCTTTTCCCATCAGCTTGCAATCCTGGAACTTTCAAATCCAAGCAGGGAGACAGCCTCTGTCTGCCCTGCCCAGCCAACAGCCGCGCGACCTCGGGAGCAGCCAGCGTTTGTTCCTGTCGAAACGGCTTCTACCGCTCAGACACCGACTCCCCCGACTCCCCCTGCACGAGTAAGTGAAGACAGCTTTTATTTGAGGAGAATAGAACCTCATCTTTCAAAGTCATAACATCGTAAAGTCAAAAACAAGACCCTTGCCGCATGTTCTTCTTCCCCAGTCAAAATACAGACAGATCAAATGTATTGGTAGCCATAAAACAGTATAAACGCTCCCCTGTACTTCCCTCTCTGAGTTGTGACCTCAGTCCCATTTATCAGCCCTCAGGAGCGCTTTTTTTCCCACCACTCCACACAGACAGCAAACATTTCCTCTTGTTTTCCCAGCGTTATCCAAAATCCTTATCATCCGACCCCTCCCCCAGCCACCGCCTAATGAAGTCTATCTATTCTCAATGCCGCCATCACTTCTTTACAAACAGAAAGTGGATGATGTTTTTTTTCTTGTAGCGGCGTGGTGCCTTCGTTAAAAGCAAACATGCACATGTAGGAGCTTATTCTTTCGCTGGTGAAGAGAGAAGAATATCTTTTTTTTCAGTTGCTGGGATGGAGGGGGGGGCTGATTCTCCCACAGTGCAGTGAGAGATAAAGCTCCGGCAATTGGATAAGAATTGCCAAGCCTCTGCCAATAGTTTGTCTCTCTTGCCCCCCAGAACATACACACACACACACACGGTGGAAGTGAGCATGCAATTCAGATTTGAACTCCTTTCTTTTTTTACTTAAGAACTGCTGGAAAAGTCCAAAAAAATGACATGTAAACTGTCTTTTGCAATATGAATCTCAGTATGTGTCTGCACTGTCACCAAGACAATTTCTATATACCTATTGTGCACGGAGATTAAATTCATTCTCATTCCAAACCTATTTTCCTCATCTCATCCATGCTTTACCTCCCCTTTTTTTCGCAGCCGTTCCCTCAGCACCGCGCAGCGTCATCTCCATTGTGAACGAAACCTCGCTCGTGCTGGAGTGGAGCGACCCACGCGACTTGGGCGGCCGCGACGACACCTTCTACAACGTCATCTGCAAAAAGTGCCTGCCCGAGCGGGGGATGTGCTCGCGCTGCGATGACAATGTGGACATCTCGCCGCGCCACCTGGGCCTGACCCAGCGCCGCGTGGCCGTCCGTAACCTCCAGGCCCACACGCAGTACAGCTTCGAGATCCAGGCGGTCAACGGGGTTTCCAACAAGAGCCCCTACACACCTCAGTTTTCTGCGGTGAACATCACCACGAATCAGGCCGGTGAGTACATCTCTGCATCCTCGTGGCAACATGTGAAAAAGACCACTATTGGTGCAAGAATGTTAAAGAATTGCTAAAGAAGTAGTGATCAATTTCTTGTATGCATGTAGGCGTAGGTTACATATTCCTTTTGAACAGGGATTGAGAAGGAAGGCATTCTTCTGAATGAGCTTAGAAAGAGACCCTTTTCACACGCCCACATTACGCTCCGTACTAACACTGCTGGAAATAGCAATAGCGAGGCAGTGTATATTTAAAGTGTTGAACCTGCCCACTGCTTCCAACCCACTGCTCCTGCAGCCCACAGCTATAACATTAACTAGGCCAGTATAGCAATCTATGTATTTATTTTTTTTGCATGGACAACTGCATCTCAGATAACATACAGAATAATTCAGGGTAGTAATGATATGCTGTTGCATGTTTTTTTTGGATTTGCTGTGAGATTCACCATGTATATTAAATATCAAGGTAGGAAGGTATATACACAGATGTGTCGGGCTGTCGAGTGTTGTTGAGCTTACTCTACACTTATGTTCTCATGAGATGGCGTCTTTGTTGTGGTTCTCCCAGGGCTCTTAAATTGTGCCTTGGATGTGTTTAGTCTCTATGTTAAATTTGCACTTTGGGCAGGCTTAAACAACACCGAGGATTATCCCTTTGCTTCATCTCCCCCATCATCTCTCTTGTCTCTATATGGCCTTGTCCTCCTCACCTCTATGCTCGCGCTCCTGCGCCTAAAAGATGCTTAAGGATTCCCTTCTGTGTGTGGGTCTAGGATCCAAAGGCCCCACATGGCCCCGTGTGAGGCCCCTTTTGTTTTATGAGGGGTCTGGCACTGGGTCGACAGAGACCAGTGTCCATCTATGGTTGCCCCAGGTCAGCAGGGTTCAGAGAGGAGAAGGAAAAAGGAGGAGGCAAGGGAGCATCAACTGTGATCAGATTATCCTCTGGTGTAGTCCCAAGACCATCCCTGCATGTGCATTCACCTTTTAAGAACCAAAATAAATACTAGGGCGGTGATAAGCCCCAGGGGCCACCTCCATGGTTACTTCAGCGTCTTCTCCCGGAGGAGGGCCCCTAATCCCCTGGCTGGAGTAACCAGGGGATCTGCCTAGGAAGTATTGTCTTCTCGAAGAGAAAGAGAAACATGGGGGGCTGGGACGGACAGGGCTGACAAGGGAGGCAGAGAGGCAGGGAAGGGAAGGGAAAAAGAGAAACAGAAGGATGTCTGGTCACAAATACAAGCAGCATAGGGAGAAAGGAAATGTAAGAGGGGGGTGATCAAAGAAGAAGAAGAAAAACTGGGGATTAAAAAGTTTTAACAAAAATGTGGGGGAAGCGTTGATGCAAGGAAGAGAGGTGGAGATGGGGAGGGAACGCCGGACTGCAGAGGTGAGAAGTGAAGAGTGTGGGGGACAGCGAAAAGCAGGAAACCAAAGGTGATTGTGTAGAAAGAAGTGAGAAACACGCTTTTTTTTAAAGAGACGCTACCACCGGGAGAGACAGTTGAAGTTATAGAACAAAAGCAATGAAGCAGACGGACAGGAGGGAGTGAGTCAGAGGTGCAGAACAAGCCTGAACTTAGAATAGAGGAAAAGAGAGACAGGGAGGCAGACAGTACTTGGCTGTTGTGTTATGTTAATAAGCACATGTGAACAAAGCATGGAAAGCTCAGGTGGGTGGAGTGCCAGCCTGTTTTATAGCACATCCCTAACAATGTGCAACTGTGAACACTTTATATAAATTAAGAAGTCTATATGGTGTGTGTGGTTGAAAGTCAATTAGTCTGCATGGCACCTACTTACATTGCTCTCTCTTGCTTGTATTAACTCATGTATTTTTGGCTAAAAGCATCTAATAATGTTTTAACCTGCAATGCTACAGTGGAACTATAACATTGTAACATTGTATATAAGCATAATACATAATCCATCCAATTTCTTTTTAAGGCTAACAAGACAAAACATGACTTTTCTGAAACAGTGACTTTTGGGGATGGAGTGAAAATAGAGCAGTGGTTCAGCATACAGTTGAACGTATAAAATATCTCCTTCTGTATGTACAGTATGTGTGTATACTTGTTCCTACACTTGCCTAAAGTTAGTGTATAGCAGAGAGTGTGTGTGTACTACAGACTTATCTATCAGTTTTGCAGTTTGACTCACTTATTGCAGGAGAATCAGACATCCCCTCTACCTCCCCAAGGACTCTCGAGAGGGAGAATTTGAGCATTAGTGGGGAATGGTCCTGCATACTAACCACTGGCCAAAGCTTTTCACAAAGCCTGCAGCCTAAGACTCTCGTATTTAGGCTTGTGTGGACACACAAAGGGCATAGGACTTGAAAAGACATAACACAGAAAACGTTAAAAAAGGCGGATTTTCTTTTATTTGTTTTCTCCTGTGTAGCTCCGTCCGCGGTGCCCACAGTCCACCTGATGGCGGCCTCAGCGAGCACCATGAGCTTGTCCTGGCTGCCTCCAGAGAAACCCAATGGAATCATTCTGGATTATGAGATTAAGTACCACGAGAAGGTAAGAAGCAATGTAAGTCAACTCCTTTTATACAATCCAGTTTTGTTGAATCTGACGGTCTCTGTTTCGTCTGTGTTTCTTTAAATGTGGAAAACAATGCCCTTTGCTGATTAGCACATGGTTGCAGTGAGGCTTATGCGTATCATTTTTCCCGACTTATTCCTTTCATTCCTAGCCCTCATTAATTTTTCTCTTTCTCCCATCCCAACCTTCTCCCATATTTCCATTACACTCTACCTTTTTCGGTACCCCTAATTCTCTTTTTCCCTCTTACGCCCGTCCTCTCTCAATCCATTTTAAAGTTTACAGCATTTTCCAGGGGCCCATAGAGCTGTGACTGGGTGTGCCTCAGGGAGAGAACAAAGGCACTCAGTATTTATCTGATATTTGTTGTCTTGTCCTTCTCCCTTCAGATTAACATGCCAGCTACAATCTGTCTCTTAATGTTTCTGTCACTCTCCTTTGTTTTTTCACCCGCCTACATGGTTCGATTGATCAGCCATGTCAGAAAGGGCAAAGAATCAGAGAGTGGATAATGATGAAGGAGACGGCACAGGGGGGGGCTTATATTTGATTTTGTTTTCATCCATGGCCATCTCTGTCTGCAGGACCAAGGTGAGGCCATCGCCCACACCATGACTGCCCAACGGAGCAACGCCCGCATCGAAGGTCTCAAGGCCGGTACGCCTTACGTAGTACAGGTCCGCGCCCGGACGGTGGCCGGCTACGGTCGCTACAGCAGCCCAGCCGACTTCAGCACCAACCTGCAAAGTATGTCTCTCCCTTAACCTACTCTATTACTCATGGATGTGTTGAGGTATTTGTGGCTCCGCAGCAACACCAGTAACAGTTCCATGCATAATCTTATGAACATAATGCAGGCTCAACAGCTTATGGAGCTAGAAGCTGCTATTAATAGCCTAACTATGTTTCAATGAACTGAAATCCTCGCAGAGATATTCATGACTTATTATTTGGTGAAAATCTACCATTTCATGGCAATCAGCCTCAGTCTTGCTGTACAGTGTGTGTCATTGAAAAGACAAAGTAAAACAACTCTGTCGTCTCTCAAGCAGTCTTCATAAATGAATGGCTGCATTTCATTCTGCTTCATTGACCCTGAAAAACAGGGTCATGCTTTTACTTATGTAACCACACACATAAAGTAGGTGTGAGAAGCATGCTGTGCAAGCCTTTATTTAGACTAACCACACAGTCTTGGTCACGGATTTTGACTAGTGTGGGTGATAAGCTCTCAAAGTAACCCTTTTCTCTTTTTGACCCCTCAGCCGACCCACCAAAGTCATGGCAGGAGCAGCTACCACTTATCGTGGGATCAGCCACTGCCACCTTGGTCTTCATCATTGCAGTTGTGGTCATTGCCATCGTCTGCCTCAGGTCAGAATTTAATTTCCTCTTTCAAAAAGAACATTTGAACAATGAGAGTGAGCAATTTGGCATACTTTACTCTCACTCCTGTGTTTGTTTCATGCCTTTGGAATTATGTTCAAACAGCAAGGACTTCCAAAGATATTAGGGCATTTCTACGTCAAGTTTAAAAAAACTGAGATAGCTTCAAATGTCAACTTTGTTAGTATGTCCACAAAGCCACCTCAGAACAGTCTCAGTGGACTGCTGTGCCACCTGTGAGGCCGCTGAATGCCAGATTAGCCTTCTGAGTCTGTGAATAGTAAACAGCTTTGGCTAAAGTGCTACTTTGCTCACTAGACACAGCGTGATGGAGCAGCTGTTGGGCCTGATAGGCCTGCCCTCGTGGCCTCACTCAGGATCAACTGTGCCATTGCCTGACCACAAAGAACCCAGATGCGCCCTTGTCTGCCAGGCCCAATCAACTGGGAAGATGCAAGTGGCTGCTCACACCTTTTCAAAAAGTCTGACACTGCATCATCTGGGTCTAACCTCGTTTATCCTTATACCACTCATTTGTCAGGCAGCAAATGCAGTGTGTGTGTGTCTATACATGTGTGAAAGGTTGGCACCCACCACTGACTGGCGCCCACCGGGTTCCATCCACAAGCCAGTTCAGGCAGCGGCTGACAAGCGTGGGCATCGGTCACGCTAGACTGAATAATAATTTCCCTGGCTCCCCCTCCTCTCGTTCTTCCTCCCGCCTCTCCACTCTCCCCTATTTTCACACCGCTATATTGTATCTCTCTCAGGGTCTCGGCTTAGCGGCTGCTCCTACTGCCACAGAAGAAGAAGGAGAAAATAGTAATAATAAAAAAAAAAAAATAAAAAAACAGGGCTTCGGCATATTCTGGAAGTAAATTAGAATTTGAAATAAGATGCAAATCACCATTGGGTATTATTGCCCTGGTTACTGGTTAGACAACAAAGGAAGCACATTAACATATAATTTCAACAACCCACCCCCCTTGCTCTGTCATCATCTTTGTGCCACCCTCCCCTCCAAGCATAGAGGGAAGACATGGAGAAAGATGAGCATACAGAAAAAAAAGAGAGATGAGAAATGGATAAAGAGGGAAAGCGGGAATGACAGAGAGAGAGAGAGAGAGCAAGAGTCAATGAGGAGAAAATAGGAGTCAGATTGAACTGAAACGAATAGTGTGATGTCTATAGGGCGAGGAAGGCCAGGCAGCTGAGCTTGCTGTTTGTGCCTGCTTTTGTCTCGGCTGCTCATTTCGGCTGAATGTCTTTCACTTGCTGCTCCAGACAATGGTATGATACCCTTTTGTTTAGTGTCCTGTTACAGTCCACAACTAGGCACCATTCCACCAGCAGGCATTGATTGATCTTTATCTACAGTGTGCTGCTTTCCAATGCAAAAAAAAGAAGACAAAACATCTTCACCAAGCAACATTGTGGTGTCTACATCTATGTAGACAATATTAGGTATCCAGTTCTCTTTGTGTCTTTTGTTCCTTTTCAGTGTTTGCACCCTGCTATGTGGAGTCCTCGTGACTCAATTTGTGTTTTCCTCTCTCTCAACAGAAAGCAGAGAAACGGTTCAGAATCGGAGTACACAGAGAAACTGCAGCAGTACAGTAAGTCTCTTTGCTGAGATGCCCCGCCTTCTTGAATTAACCACATTCCATCAGCAGTAACGGCTGAGCAATGACTTAGCATCTCCAACCGCTAAAGAATAGCTCACATGACATGAATTTGCTTGATCATCCAGTGCAGTAATTATGTATTATGAAGGATCTCTTGGTTGATGTTTTGGCAGCAAAGATTCACTTTCCTGTTCTTGCCACTGAATCCCCTATAGTCACGCCGGGAATGAAGGTCTACATTGACCCCTTCACCTACGAGGACCCCAACGAGGCGGTGCGCGAGTTTGCCAAGGAGATCGACGTCTCCTGCGTGAAGATCGAGGAGGTCATTGGCGCAGGTAACCCACCAAAGCTCCTGAGCTACAGGGGGAAGACTGCTAGTCACCTCCAGGCCATACCGTTAGAGGACTTCACACCAAGCGGTACTTCCACTCAATTCATCGCTAGCCCTCTCCTTGCTCCCTCCCCTACCTCACCCGTCACCTCTTAGGAACCCCTTTCTAGATGTCCAGCACTCTCCTGTGTTAAAACCAGTGCTAGTTATGTTCTCTTTAAGTTAGCTTGACTCACAGTCCTAGCACCCCTTACGTTGTTTTCCATACAATGTGCATTTAGAGTAGTAGCTGTGAAACCTTTTGTGTGGTGGATACAATTTGAGCCCAATCCTGGAACAGGAGAGCTGCTGTGCAAAAACCCCAAAAATGTAAATTAGTATGACATAGCAGTAAACCAACTCTGATAAAACATCTTTTTGAGTCTAATAAAGCAGATTTTGGACAATGAATAATTACAGCTCCGTACAGACAGGATTTATTTCTCTAGGGAGGCGCTTAATCCGGCGCGTGTGGGATTTTGGTCTAATCGCTTCTGATATTAACTACCAGCCAATTGTGCAATTTTTGCCACACTCTGGCCCTAAGTTTTTACTTTCCGTTTAGAAGATACTTTATGTGTTACATTATAACCAAAGTATCAATAGACCTCTGTTATTGCACATTTGAGTTCTATGTGATATAATGATGGTATAAGCCTCCACAGGGGCTTAAAGAGAGTTGCTGTTTAAGCCCCTGTGGAGAGTCAGACCCCACATGCTCATCAAATAGGTTATGGCTTCCTTACAAGGAATATTTTTAAATGTTCTAGCCTGGGAAATGAGTTGACAAATTCCTGTGTTTTTCCATCTGAGGTTGGCTAATATTTATTTCCCACATCCCCCCTGACATACGAATCCTGTCTGGATGGGGCATGTGATGTTACAGTATTTCTTGTCCAGGATTGGCTGTTTCTAACCCCATTTTATTTTTAAGTGTTCTCTTCATTAAAAGAGGGACTCTACTTGATCACTTTATTTGACCCTTGTTCCTTGCACTCATGTGATTGTGTTTCCTCCTTTAGGAAAAAAAACCCCACCCTGACATTTGATGTTGTAGATAGTAAAGTATTTAATGTATTTTGATATACTTGATAGTAATATCTCTGCTCAAAAGCTGCAGGACTGTGCCAAGTGAGGTTGAGTTTTCTTAGCATTGTATCTGAGCCAAAATGGAGGACGGTGTGATGGCAGAGATGGGAATCCCTACTACTGCTTCTGCTACTACCATTACTACTGCTACTACTACTACGACAGCTCTTCTACTGCTGAGGCTACTACCTGAAACCCGTCGCTTCCCAGCATTCGCCTTTAAAGTGACAAACCCTCAACCCCTGTCTTCCCTGTCCCCCTCCCCTCCTCTACCCCCTCCCCACCTCCACCCATGCCTCCATTCCTCCATCCCCTGCCCTCTTCTCCCCTGAACTTCCCTCACTCTGTCACCTTTTTTTTGCACCCGTGTCGAAACGCATCGTTGTCATCATTTACTTTTTCTTGCACTTGTGTACACGCTTGGTGTAGACTCTAAACGTAAAGCGTCGACAGCCCCCAGAACCCCTAAGCTTCTGTCTCCGCCTATCTCTTCCTCCTGTGCCCGCTTCTCTGACCCCTACGAAGCTTAGCACCGCCCCCTCCCCTTATCCTTCCCTCCTCCCCCCTTCCTCCTCAAGTCCTATCACCGTTTCCACACTACTCGACCCGTTTTATTTATTTGAACATGCGTTTTTTTTTTGTTTTATTTTCTATTCTACGTTTGCTCACATTCCGTCATCATGCCTCGTACTCACCATGCTGTTACCTTTACTCTGTAGCTTAACAGCACAAACGTCACTGTATGCTCCCCCATCGCCACCATTCCCTTGACATTGGCCTAGAGTCCTGGCTTCTCTCGCAGTTCCCCCCTGTCCCACCCCTCCTGCTACCCTTCCCTGGCTCCTTGGTTCTAACCAGTTAACTGTCCCCTCTCCCCTCTTTTCCCCCCACTCTCCTCCACTCTTCCGTCATGCCTCTCTCCCCTCCCTCTTTCTCTCTTCTCTCTTTCCATCTTTTGCTGTTTCTCTCTGGCTGTCTCACCTGGGCTCTCGCAGGAGAGTTTGGGGAGGTGTGCCGCGGCCGTCTCAAGCTGCCCGGGCGCCGGGAGATCATCGTAGCCATCAAGACTCTCAAAGTGGGCTACACCGACCGCCAGAGGCGGGACTTCCTGTCAGAGGCGTCCATCATGGGCCAGTTCGACCACCCCAACATCATTCGCCTGGAGGGCGTGGTCACCAAAAGTCGACCGGTGATGATTGTGACCGAGTTCATGGAGAACGGGGCGTTGGACTCTTTCTTAAGGGTGAGAAAAAACATGAAAAAATTCTATCATAAGACACCCAAAAAAGTTCTGATAGTCTAGTTTCTAGGACATGTACTAATGATTTTATCAACAATAGAACACTGTTCACTAAATTAAAAAAATTAACCATTCAAATCGGAGCTTGCTTTTTAGTTATCTCCCTTTCTTTGGAGCTTTAATCTTGGAGCCAATCTTCTTAAGCTCTGCTGCAGAACCCACAATGGATATCTGACAAATGCTGCATTCAGGCAATTGGTGACATTTACAAAGAGCTCAGTCTCTAATGAATCTCTTCCTCAAAGTCACATCATACATTGCCTGCCAGACAAAAAGGGTTTTACAAGGCGATATAGTGAAGAGAGGGTGGTAACAGAAAAGAGAAATGTTACAATGTGAAGAGACGGGACATGAAAGATGCGGGTAAGAGGGCATATGCTAAGAGGTGATGCAAAGATAGCGAGAGGCGTAGACAACAGAAAGGCATGCAGGCAGGACGAGTAAAGATAAAGACACAAACACACGCACACATTCCTTTGAACGTACAACTTTCCTCCTTGTCATTATCTCTGTTTTCCTTTGCCAGCTCAATGACGGGCAGTTCACAGTGATCCAGCTGGTCGGCATGCTGCGCGGCATAGCGGCAGGCATGAAGTACCTGTCCGACATGAACTACGTGCACAGAGACCTGGCCGCCCGGAACATCTTGGTCAACAGTAACCTGGTGTGCAAGGTGTCGGACTTCGGCCTATCTCGTTTCCTGGAGGACGACCCCACAGACCCCACCTACACCAGCTCACTGGTGAGTCCGACTGCATGCACTTGTTTGTGTATTCATGTTGGAAATCAATGTTTAAAGGTGCTACATGTAACATTTCAACATCAATAAATCATTATGATGGTAATTTTAGTCCTGTTCACAAATAGAATCCACAACTATCAGCATATACGCTACCGCAATTTAGTGTTTTCCATGATAATTCACAATTTTATTCGCCACCATGAGTTTTAAAATTAATTAATGATATTTTATTACATTTGCCTTCTGACACCTTTGTAGCATTAGAACACTGGAGTGATAGTTGTTGGAAATGGAAATGTATAGAGTGTATTTCTGATTAGTTTAAAGTTATCTTCATAGAAAAACAGTTGACTGATTCCAAACTTTTGAAGAATAGTGTATAAAAACAGGTCTGTGTCATGTCTGTTCCTACAGGACATGACCATTCTGGGTAGATTCTTTTTAGGATTTCACTGTGGATAGGTGTACTTCTGTAGGACAGGTATACAGGAATCAAGATACATATAAACAATAATATAATAAAGTAATAATTGCAGCTTCTCTCTCCCTCTGCTTATCTCTCTATGTGGATTAGTGATATGAACACACTATAACAAAAAGGCAGTGTTTTTTTTTTTTTATATTTTGATTGCTTAACGCAATGCACAAATAACGAATAAAGTAATCGAGGCTGTTTTAAAATCTCTTTCAACACGACACATAAGAAAAAGCAAAAACAGCCAGGGCAATGTCAGAAGAGTCACAAATCCCCTCGGTGATAGGAAGCAGTGATGTTAATTAGGGAGTGCGTTCTTAAATTTGAGTGACACTGCCAGCATGAGATAACAGTCAGCCTGCCCGCGGTGCAGCATGTTTGGTAATTACATGTCCTGATTCTCACTTTCACTTTTTTTTTTATTGATGTTGAAAAAAAATATCTGTGGCACATTTAATATTGTTGCGTTAACTTCACTTGTTTGTACATAATCATTTTCCTGTAACTAATCTTGTGTGTACGTGGTGTCGGGGTTCTACAGCATGCGCCCTCGTGTTGTGCACCTGACGTTTTTCCACGGACCGTGTTTTTTCTCACCCTCTCTCTCCCTCTTGTATGTGTGTGATTCTGTGTTTGTGCTCCATCCCTCCAGTATTTCATGCTCACCTACTCATTCGCATATCCACAGGGGGGAAAGATCCCCATTCGCTGGACGGCTCCCGAGGCCATCGCCTACAGGAAGTTCACCTCGGCCAGCGACGTGTGGAGCTACGGCATCGTCATGTGGGAAGTGATGTCGTACGGCGAGCGGCCGTACTGGGACATGAGCAATCAGGATGTAGGTTCAGAAAACTATTCCTATCTATACTTTAGTCATTTTTCTGTTTGGCTATTCAGGATTGAACTGTGGTGTTGATTTTGTTTAAGAAGCTATTGTTCTGTACCTCATAAACAGTGTTGGGCAAGATATTTACAAAATTACATTACAATATTACTGTATTTAACTTGTAGGGCATTACACTGCTATTGCATTACTTTTAAGTTACTCTGACCAAAAACACTGGAAATATGGATTTCGCAAACTAAATATAACTCTCCTTTGTCATTATTGCTGCAAATCACAACAGGGAAGTTTTCAAAAAGCTGGTGATTCCACTGTTAAAAGTGTTTTTTCATGTTTTCAGCAAAGCATTCTGACTAATAGCAGGAGAAAGTTTATTTTGTCTGTTTTGTGGTTTTATCTCCACTCATGCTCCACTTGCTTCCTTGCTAACTTCATGTTACTATGGCACCTCTGTAAATGTAACAGAAGTGGACAATTCTTTAGGTGTAGCACACAAAATGCATTACCCTACGGTGTTCAAATCATTATGTTTCACAAATGTGAAGTAATGTGTGTGTGTCCATCTGGAGAATGTGCCATCCAACGTTTACTGGATGTTCACTTATCTCGATCTTCTGTCTGATGAGCCAAAAAGAAAAGAAGACATTTCACTGCTGCTGATCTTGCAGTGATTTTAGCGAATTTGTATGAAGAAAAAACAAAAAAAAAAAAAACACGTCCATGTGTGTTACTGACATTTGTACCTAGTAAAATATTACCATTTTTTTCCTATAATGCCTTATATTTTGGCGTTACAGCAAAAAAATCAATGCATTACAGTAATTTATTACTTTTGGAACGCATTACTCCCAACAATGCTTAAAAAGTGGCAATAGTTTTCAACTCTTTCTGCTATCACTGTCTAAAAAGGCATTTTCCCTTCCTACATACCCCCTTAGAACCACCACTCACAGCTAATCTTTCTCTGGCCCTCATTTCTATGTTTACCCCAAAGCCTTTTTTCCCCCAGTTTATCTCTGACTCCCCCATCATTTTCCTCATTCATCCTAATTTGTCCTCCCTCACTTGCTCTTATCCCCGACCGATCTCGCTCCGTCTGTTGTCTGTCCTCCCTCCAAGCCGTGATTAGAAGAGATCGTGACTTCTCTCTCGCCGTTCCTCAGGTGATAAACGCCGTGGAGCAGGACTATCGACTGCCCCCGCCTATGGACTGCCCCACGGCGCTGCACCAGCTCATGTTGGACTGCTGGGTGAAAGAGAGGAACCTGCGGCCCAAATTCACCCAGATCGTGGCCACGCTGGATAAGCTCATCCGCAACGCCGCCAGTCTCAAGGTCACCACCAACAGCACACAGTCCACTGGGTAAGTTATAATATCAGGTTATAAAATGCACACTGGTCATGTTAAGTTAATTATTTTTAATAAAAGTTTCATCGAGCAAAGACTTAAAGCAAATATAGATGGTTTATCTTCATCTAGGATGTGGAAAAACCCAATTAAATCATGTCTTCAACACACGATTATGTATAGATGATTAAAGGTTTATGGTGCCGATAATTATAGAACTTTCACTATTATGCTGACTTTCCCTCAAAGTAATTTTTTTCCTTTTTAAAATAATAATTATTACGCCGGATTACTAATCTTCATAAAGGATGATAATGTCTAATTATGTCATTGCCGAAGCGTGGAGTGATTTCCACAAATCCTCTCAGATTTTCTTAAGTCATATCTTGGAGGAGACTTGTTGGAGTCTGTTGATAGATTGCATTAGCGGGGCATTAGTTTATCGAATGAAGTCACTTGACTTTTACAGACGTGAGAGCCGAGGCCCGAGCCGTTTTCATCTGCACCTGAGCCAAAGCAACCGCAATAATGATTTCCCCTGTGCAAATATACCTTATCCAGCCTGATACGGCGCATGAGAGTCACTCTGACTCAGCTTTAACAATCTCTTAACTCCTATGAAGACCAGATTTTTTTTTCCCTTTACAACTAGTTCTCACAAATGCAGCACTGGGCCATTATGCAAATCCAAATTACCATCGCTCAATACAGCCCTCGGAGCAACTCCTTCGCCAACTGGGAGCTCAATCAATGATGTCACATCTACATTTAGCTGCACCGCCTTTTTTTTTCTCCCTAACCTGTTTCTTGGAAAGAATTTGGAGGAGAGAAGGTGGCAGAGTTGACCTACCTATCTGTCCCTGCATCAGGGACTTTCTGTCTTGAGGGAGGGCCTCAGACAATCCTGTGTCGGGCTCACAGGGGAAAAAGCGGGGTCTCAGTTGGCCACCGGAGTGACGTTCTTAGAAGATTAAGCTGCGGTTAATTAGCTCGATTAAGCGCGATGCAAAAAAGAGATGGGAGCGCCTTTTAATTAGCCACTAACGAGATTTTAAACGGGCCAGTGGAGAGGTGGCCTCCTGCTGGCAATCCTAACAAGGGAGGAGTGAGAGATGTGGCATCGTCCTAGTCGGCGTTGAAGGGTGGCTAGAGGTTAACTAACGCTGTCTGGGATGAATCTTCCTTGGTTGTTTTACTTATGTGTATGTGACATTTAGCATGAATGTATACTACCGTAAAGTGTGGGGTCACTTATAAATCCTTATTTTTGAAAGAAAAGCACTGTTTTTTTCAATGACGATAACTTAAAACTAATCAGAAATACACTCTATACATTGCTATAATGATTATTCTAGCGGCAAAGTCAGTTTTTTGGTGCAGTATCTACATAGGTGTATAAAGGCCCATTTCCAGCAACTATCGCTCCAGTGTTCTAATGGTACAATGTGTTTTCTCATTGCGTCAGAAGGCTAATGTAATAACATTTTCTATTACCAGTAATTTTACAACTGATGGTGGCAAATAAAAGTGTGACTTTTCATGGTGGTTTGGTGACCCCAAACTTTTGAACGGTAGTGTAGATGCACTGTATGTATACAGTATAATGAGCGACATAGCTTCTGGAAGCGATATCATTTTAACTGCTGGTTCTTGCTTATTCTCTTAAATACAGAAAAATGCTTAAGAAAACCAACATCCACTCTTTGGAAACAAACACAATAGCGACCCGACACCGTGACGCACTCAGCCATTGACGGCGAACCGCGCCGCTGTATCGCTATGCAGCTGGCTCGCAATATTACCCGGGCTCCCTGCTGCGTTCCTGCTTGTAGCTCGCATGTGGCCGGCAACAGTTTGGACCCTTTTTTTTTGAAGCCAACTTTAGAGACGGAGGACTAACAATACCCCATTAAGAGAAGCCAGCGTCTGGCGTTAACAACAGCCCGAGGCCTTGGGCTCTGAAGCACAAGCCTTATTAAAAATCACTCCATCTACACCACTCAATGGAGCCTCTGTATCACTGTTATTAACTCCCCCTCTTTGCCTTCTCCCCCCCTCCTTTCTCCATCCATTCCTCTTTTAATTGTTAATGAATCTAATGCCATCAAAAAAGATGACAGGGATCAACAGAGCAGAGAGGAGGGGAGACAGTGGTGCTCTTTCTCTCCGCTCTCTCCCTCGTCTGTTTCTCCTCCTTCGTCCCCCTCCACCTCCACCTCTTCCCTTGTTCATCCGCTCCACTTCGCTCTGAGTTGTAGCGCAGTTTTATTAAAACTCCCAAGGTGGCCTCTCTATCTACAGCGCCGATCAGCACAGGGGGTTAGGCTCTTCTTTAAAACGGATTTTTTTTTTTTTTTTGACAGCAGCTGTGCGGGAACATGAAAAACACACCCAAACGTGTCTTCAAGGATACCATGGATGTATTATAAAACTGGATAACAGACTGAAATTTCAATGGAAGTTGCTCGCCTGGCGCATATGCCGAAAAACGTCCTCATTTCTGGGTTTATTTCAGCATTATGTTACCAAATGTAAATTGCAAAAACTGACACTGGCCACATTAAAAACCATTAGAAGAAAAATAAAGAACAGAGACTTTTCCAGAGCTTTTGTAGCCATTAGAATATAAAAAGTCCATGACTTGAAAATATGGAATACAAAGCTTTTTAATCAACAGGGTTATAGTTGGGGGTATCCTGCCAACAGTTTTACAGACTTCTTTTTTACTATTGTGGTCTGTGGGAAAAATGCTCTTTGGGTCGCATGGGATTTTTTGTTGCAGTACCACCAGTGGCCACTGGGAAAAATAGGCATGCTGCTGACAGACGGTACCCGATCCAGGTTTTATATTACATCTATGAAGGATACACACGCCGATTAAAGAAATGGTTGCACATTTAAATTCTCTTATATGCAATAGGGATTTGCAGTCCGTGAGTCATTCCTTCCATGAATTTGATGCAGGTTCATGAGTCAGCGGGAAAATGCAACAACCACACACACACACACGTTAGTGACATCTGTGTTTACATTCTGTGGATATTTCTCCTTTTTATGAAGCATTTTCCAAAACGTCTTCCACCTTTTGTGGCATCGCGTTGCACGCGCCGTTTTTTTCTGTCGAGGACGTGCGCCAGACCCTGACATGCCAGAAACTGACATGCCAGAAACTGACACTATTTAATATAAATGCAATAATGATGTCCCCTAAATGACATGGCCTATTGCCTAGTGAGTTAAGAGGCAACCCAAACCTGATTTGCGCTGACCGGCAAAGCCACATGGAATCCAATCTGCCCAGATCAGATTTAAACTACATTTGTTGGCGGTTTTAAAGTGCAACTCAGTACAAGTGATCAGATTGAATTTCAAGTTGTTGTTGTTTTTTTTTTTCCCCTCCCTTTCCCCCTTTTTTTGCCTCTGTGCAACACAGCGACATCTCATCACAACAAGAAGCACAAACCCCAACAAACAGAAATGGCAGAAAACTACATTCTACATTCTCTTCTATCGCCAATGCTGGACTGAAACGAAACTTTTACAAATGATTAAAGCCTCTGTATACATCAGTCTGGTTCCATGTGAATTACAGTGTGGGTAGTCATTGTTCAAAAACAGATCTGAACAGTAGATTTTGGATCCATCTGCCCTCCAAACACACACCTCGCTGCAGCGCCAGCATCCATCACCTGAGCCTCCAGCCAGTCTCTCCACAGTGATGAAAGTGGCCCGCCCCCCCTCCAAACCGTCCCCCACCCCCACCCCAATCCCACCTGCACACATCCTCCTTCACATGTGGAGGAGAAAGAGGAGATGGGAGAAGAGAGGAGAGATGGAGAGGTGGCGCTCAGCGGGGGGTCGTTTGGGGGTGAGGTTGGCCGGTAGAGGCAGCAGAGTGGACGACCTTAACCCTCTCTCTCTCTCTGTTTCTCTTTCTCCTCCCCCTCCCCCCATGTAGGGTATCCCAGCCCTTGCTTGACCGATGCGTGCCCGACTATACCACTTTCACCACTGTGGGGGACTGGTTGGACGCCATCAAGATGAGCCGCTACCGCGACAACTTCGTCAACGCCGGATTCGCTTCCTTCGACCTGGTGGCCCAGATGACAGCAGAGTGAGTGGAGGAGGGGGGAAAAGATCCGGCTAATCAGGCCGAGAGTGATTGACCGGGCTGAGTTTGAGAGTCAATTTAGCCAGATTGACCTTGTGGGAGTAAAAATAGTCTCAGGGTGAAATTAAACAGGATGCAATGTGGGCATCGGACATTAAAATAATATCAAACAATTATCATTCACATTTATTGTGCTATAAAGATATCTTGCCTTGAGACCATACAATATAATTTGCTGTGATGTCACATATCCATCTATATTCATATACTCATACTGTAATGAATAAGGAATACTGTTTTTTAAAAAGGAAAAGATTAATTGTCAACACAACATGGAAGAACAGAAAATCCTCTATTGTAATTGCGCATACAGTAATTGACCAATCAGGAATGGTTTGCTGTACAATGGGAAGGATGATGTAATCAGGAGTCATGACTACTGACTAATTACCTGCTTCAGATGTGAACAAATCAGATACATAATCACTTTTAACAGAGCAGTAGAATTTTTTTTTTCAGTTTCCTTAAACCACAATCTATAGTTGACCTTGAAGATTGGTCCACCTCCAGCCGTGTTAACAAACAGGAAATGATGTAATGGAAATCATGGAAATTGAAGGCCAGTGATGATCAAATAAACGAATTAGGATCATAATGATGAATAAATCATCCTCATTAGCCGCATAATGGGCAATGGAGGTGGGGGTAATTTGTTTCAATTTGGTCAGGCTGACAGGTGTGGTGTACTGTGGCTCTCTGTTGCCCTTAATGGCCAGTAATTCCTCTAATGGTTCCCATTTATTATCATTTCATCCTCCGTCGCTGTGCTGATGGGGATGGCGAAAAATGAAAAAACAAAAACACGCCATTTATTTGGGGGCGAAATTGCGGCGATGCGCCCTTATTTAGCTTTTTGAGAGGATGAATGTGTTCCGCGCGCAAACTTTTCTACTCCGATAGAGCCACAAAGTCATTTAGACAAGCCGAGTATATGGTGTCTGCATGTGATATTAGATTAGCCAGTATTTGTGTGTGTGTTTGTGTGTATGTGTGTGTGTGTGTGTGTGGGACTAGGACGCAGACTGGCAGAGACCCAACAGTCAGGCTTTTAATCGCCGCCACCAGACGCCGTCCGCTCTCTCTCTCTCTATCGACTGGGGAAATCAAACGAGCGGGCGGAAACGAGAAGTTCTCATGATATTATTGCACAGTGTTAAACCAACATGGCCGCTGACGGTGATTAGATTATGGCATCTGACTAACGGCGGCCAAGGCAGGTGCGCTATCCCAGGCCTTTTCAAAGGGTGTCGTAATGTCAAATGTATGTCAACATCTCAGATTTTCCCACAGCACCCTCACCTTCAGGTTAAGGCTCCTTCTACTTTAAAGATCACGCTACAGCTGTTCCAAACCTTTGGCCAAAAAACTAATTTACACTTTCCAAGCTTATTTGCTTAATTTTCCTTGCATATCCTAAAGTTCTGAGGGAATGTAGTGTCACGGTGGCCAACTTAAAGCTGATTTACTGACACATTAACCCCTTCTAAGTATGAATGGCAGGTTACCGACTGAGTAAGGCAAGGCAGGTTTATTTGTATAGCACATTTCAACAACAAGGTAATTCAAAGTGGTTTACCTAAAACATTAGAAGCATCAAGATACAATTTAAAAACAGTAGAGGTTTGGATGGCTCATAAGCGATCAGCAGATCAGAGATATATTTAGGACCTAGACCTTTCAGTGCTTTATAAACCAGTAAAAGTTTTTTAAAGTGAATTATTTGGCAGACAGCCAAGGACCTCAGAACTGGAGTAATATGATTTAATCTCTCTAATATCTTACATTAAAAAAAAAAAAAAACACATCTTCTGCTTCCCTGACTCCCTAACTAAGTGTCAGGCCGTTATTGACTCTGTGAAGTCTGCCAGCTGCCGAAAACAGTGGCTAAGTTTGCTCAGTAATCATTAACTATCACATCACGAGTCCCTTCTTCTCGCCCACCTGCCAGGAAACGCGAGAATGTTTCATTAGGGACCGACATTCACCATAGCTGGATGAGCAGTCCAACCATTTTGTTGACTTACCCTCAGGAAGCTTTTTTATGGGCGATCGCCAAGGTCCGCGCTCGTCTCCTGGTTCCCACCTGGTAGACGCTCTTGTTTACTCGTAGGCTGAAAGTGAAAATTCGCATTTTGACTTTCCGCATTGTGATGTTTGCCCACTTTTATTTTTTTACGACCGGGACACCTGTTCTTATTCCCAACCTCCTTTTGCTTCTTCCCACGCAGGGACCTGCTGCGGATAGGGGTGACGCTGGCCGGCCACCAGAAGAAGATACTCGGAAGCATTCAGGACATGAGACTACAGATGAACCAAACGCTTCCTGTCCAGGTGTGAAGCGACGCAAACACACAGACCGATTGCAGTCGAAGAATAGCCAGACAGGAGAATAAAAAAAAAGGGGGAGGAACTGTGCCAGAGAGAGCCATTGGAAAACCCTAGCTGCCTGACCCATCTCTGCCAATTAGACGCTATGAAACTGGCTTGCAGTGCCTCTGACTAGTTGATTTTTTTGTTCTTTTTTTTTCGCTACCACTTCCATTTCCTGTTTTTTTTTGTTGTTATTCACCGTTTATTTTTCCATTGAAGCAGAATTTGTGTGTTTTTTTTTGAGAGAGGAGTACGAGTTTAACCCCCTTTACCCCATGCGTGCCTCACCGGCTCTGGTGCGGGTTGACGTTTGCATGCATGTGTGTTTTAGTGAGGTCGGCTTCAGCCCTGTAACTGAAACGTCACACTCTGATCCTCGTGCAAGAGCTCCTTCCTCCCCGGACCCCCCCTTAACCCAGCTTTTGATGGACGTTAATAAATAGTAAAGAACGAACACCCTGGTATTAAAAAAGGGGAACGAATGTTCCTGCGTATAAAAAAAAAAAAACACAAAAAAACAAGAAGTGTTTTGGACCCACAGGAGAGGACAATTCTTTCCCTGAAGTCGTTTTACCGTGCACGTGTGTGTTGTTCTCCATCTTCATATTGAAGGTGTGTTATCTAAAGGGCACTTGCTGAAGAAGGGCGAGGAGGTGGTAAAAGGAACTAAGACGGGCTGAGGTCAGAAAGTCAAGAGGATGACAGAGGTCATATGGTCAAAAAGGAGCGGCAGCCATGTTTTTTTTTTTGGACACTTGTTTCGGGCTGCTAAATCCTCAGCAGGTCAACAGATGACCTCTTCACCATGACCTGTCTCAGGATAGTTTCACAGATCGGGATCACCTGCTCATCAACTGTGTTTTTACACATGATTTTTTTTCTTTTTTTTGCTAGTCCACTTACTTTTTTTTTTTTTTTTGGACTTTGTTACACTTTTTTTTGGGAGATTCGTGGTTTCAAAAATGGCCGGTCGAACCCAAGTACCCCCTTACTGGACGCTTCACGTGATTAAAAGGGGAGACGAGAGACTGTGGCAACACGACAGAAAGACCACTTGGCCTTTTGTGTGTGTATTTGTACGTGCGTGCGTGTGTGTGTGTGTGTGGATGTGTGATTAAGCGTGCTTGGATGTGTGGATGTGTGAAGTTGTACACAAGTATACTGTACAATACGATTTGCCACCATGGAGAATTAACGCATGAACTGAACCGTGACAAGGAGCAAATATATCTGAAACAATTACACTATATTCTGTGGACAACTGTTAAACATTCTTTTTTATTGAATCCAAAAAAATGAACTTTCGATACACACACACACACACACACATATATATATATATGTGTGTGTGTGTGTGTGTGTGTGTGTATCAACCAGAAACTGAGACAAACCATGATGGACACCTTACTTTCTACTTACTATTATCTGGATTTAGAAATAATTAAAATTCTTGTTTTAATTTCTTGACATCCTGCCCTATGTATTTATTTGTACCTCGCCCTCCGACCCCCCCCACCAACCCCCCCACCCCCTGCCACCAACACCCAGATGGACTATAGACCATTTGGGACCAGTGGACTTGGAACAATCAGAGACGGAAGAGAAACTCCAATAGGATTCAGCTAATGAATTGATGATTATTAAACTAAATAAATCGCATATAAATTGGATATTGTATTTTTGTTGTTGTTCTAAACAGCCATGTACATGTTTTTGTAACAAGAATACGATGAATAACAAAAGAAAAAAAATGGTGTTTTTTGACAAAACGGAAAGTGTTCTTGTGAAATGTTTGATGAGAATGAATTTAAAAGAGTGGAGGAAGAAGAGAGAGAGAGAGATGAAGAGAGGAGGCAAAGAGGAATAACAGCAATGGGTTTAAATCACCTGCAGCCACATCCTGCCCCTTTTTTCTCCTCGTCCATTGTTGTGTGAGTGTCTTTGTAGGTGTGTTTTAAGCGAGTCAGATACATCAGGCTTCCCCCAATCCATCTTCACTCTCAGCATATAGAACATCTGTAAAGAACTGAGCTGTTATTAATTGTCTTCCAAGCGCATTTTCAAACCCAGAAAAACCTCATCTCTGTGCTTTCCCTGCATTTTAATTTGACTCTTTCACCACCACCAACGGCGGAATCCTCCCCACCCTGTTTTATGTAAGATTGTTAAGGGATTGTTAAGTAGAAGGCCTAGTCAGCCTAACTGCCAATCATCACGGGGCTCCATCAGAGGAGCAGCAGTTTACTTCCCTGCAACAGGATCCTCATCAGAGAATCCAGCTGTCAGAAGAGAAACCCATTGGTCTTTGTCTGTCAGGTCCATTAATGCAGCAGCCAATCTGGCTTTTCGGAGGATACGAGCGTGCAGCGAGCGCAGACATACGGCGGGCTGACCTATCATTATCTCTCTTCATTTCCTGCCTGGCCTGCAATCATCCTGTCTCAGCTCAGGCTGCCGCATGATTAGTATAGTGCACGATCAACATCCCCGGACATGCACGCTGCTACAGAAATCTGCAGGCCCCTCCCCCCGCCACTTCATCCTAAATGATAGCAGATGCATCGCGGAGACCGTGATGTTTGCGCTTCTCACAGAGGGGCGTTTGAAGGTAGCGGATTAGGGGGACGTGGCTGCATCACTCGGTGTGATCTTCCAGACAGTTACCATATTGCTTGGGTTGGAGCTTATCAATGCAATATGTGAATATTATTAGTTAGGTGTGTGTCGATAGCGGGACGTTAGCGAGCCATGCTCTATGTCTTGCCAAATTACTTTTGGCATCCTCTTTAAAGTTTCTTCAAAAAAGCCATGGCAGATATTATGCAAAACAACATGTTTCTTGTTTTATATTGTTTCATCTTTTTTTTTTCCACATAGGGGCGTTGTCACTGCCGCTAGTGCACTCTGTAAAGCTGAAGTACACAGTCGAGTTAGCGCCAAAAGTTGCTGTTGCAAAAAAACAGTAAGAGACCACTGCAAAATGATCAGTTTTTTTCAGATTTTACTACTTATAGGTATGCATTTGGGCAAAAGGAACATAATAATATCAAATAAAGATATTATTGTTTAGAGCATTTATTTGCAGAAAATGACAAATGGTCAAAATAACGAAGAAGATACAATGTTTTCAGGCCTCAAACAATTCATCAAATTCATTTAAAACAACATAATACTAATGAAGAAATTCAGAAATCAACATTTGGTGCAATAAAACCTTATTTTTAATCACAACTTTCACAGTCTTTGCCATTGTTCTTGGTTCAGGTTTCACCTAATCAGTACCTCTTTAAGCAGGATTGAGGTGTGCATTTGTTGGAATTCCACAAATGCTGGAATACATGTAGATTTACTGATTAAAAAAAAAAGAATGCAGTGGTCCCTTATTTTTCTTTTCCCAGACCTGTATATAGAAATTTAGTCTCAAAACTCAAAAATAGTTTTCGAGGCTTGTTGAGATGATACGAAATAATTGAAGGTGCCTGTTAAGACGAGTGAACATATTTTGTGTAGGCACCGTTCTGCAGAATCATTTAGTTTCCCCAGGAATGATGATGCAATCTGTGTTTGGAGATGATGGAAGAGCAGAATTCATGAAATCGGGAGCTCGCTTTTAGTGAAAGTCTCCCAGGAATAAGCAATACTACGCCCCCTCCACTCGTCTCCAATCATTCTATCAGCTAAAACTCGTGCGGCACCAAACCAGACACAGCGGATGAGCATAATATCAGAGAAGGACGGCATATGGGGGGGGGGGGGGCTAAACGTAATCAGATGGCAGATGTTGCCCGCTCGTGAAAAACGGGCAGCACTTTTTCAGAGCTCGCGTGAACTATTGATGGCACACGAGGTCTGGAGTTGCGTTTTACCAAAACCCAAACTGGCCGTGAGTGATGAGCTCAAACTGGCAACTGTTGCGCGTCTTTAAACGATTAAACTGCCACCGCGTCGACTGCAAACGATCCGTCTTTGAGTGGGGTTTTCACACATTCATGAGAGTGTTTAAAATGAAACATTCACAGGGAGGAAAGAATCTCATGTGTGAGTGTGTGCGTGTTTTCCATTCATCCTCCTAACTGCAAGTTGCCGACTTTTAAGATGGACTGTTAGGTTTATTTGTGTGTGTGAGAGAGAGAGTAAGAGTGTGTGTGTGGAAGGACAGGATTGCCATTTTATAGAGAAACATTTTGAACAGCATAGACTCAGCTCTGTCACATATATCCGTGTGCCAATAAGTATCCCAACATTCCTTCCATCTTTTTTCGTCTATTTTAAACCCCCCCACAATCATCCAACACACACAGCCGTCCTCCTTGATACCCCATCACTTACAACTTCCTGACTTTTCTTGCTTCAGTTGTCTATTTTAAATACATATATACAGTACTGTTTTTTTTCCTTCTGTCTTCTAACAAGCTCTCTCCACATCTGTCTTTTAGTCACTTTTAAAGAGCCCCACCCCCCCGCTTCATAAAAAGAAGTGAGATGTCAGTGCGTTCTGTACATGTATAGTGAAACGGGGCGGGCGGGATAATGGAATATAAAGCGCTGATAAATGCAATTGTTAATTCTTCTTTGAAAAAAGCATTGAGATGTATTTAATGGTGCAGACATACACGACAAATTACTAAAAAGGAAAAAAAAAATGATGCATTCTTGTAGAAATATTTTTAAAAAGACCCTTTTTGCAATTAAATTATTTTAAGAAATGTGACCCGATCTCCTGACTGAGTCTTTGTGTTGTGTTCTGACTTGATGGTTATTTCGTGTTCTTGAACGCACCGCGCCAGCTCATAATCACACACATGTTCTCCGAATCAAGGAACTGCCCAAAACAAACACGTTTGATTTTCACTGGTTATCATTTATGGCCGTCTCTCACTCCTATAATCATTACCAGAGCTTCATGTAGCTTTAACAATAACAGTGGAAGCTACATGAAGTGGCACCAAAGCCTCTATTCAGATAACTATCTCCTCTAGATAAACATACCATACTCCCAGATTTAACTGCACATTTCTATTAATGTGCTCAGGTCTACCCGTGAGCAGGAAATGGTTTTTGTTTCAGACAGGTTTAGGCTGCGTTATTCCCCTTGCAGTGAAAAAGGCCGGAGGACATTCAGAGTAAACTATCTGTTAAAAAAAATGTTTGTAATGCTTTTATCTTTATAGCTACAGGCACCTGATGAGTGGATATTGATCCATGGGAGAAGTTCCCCCAGTTCGTCTATTTCTAATGCTCCTTTAGTTGCCAGGTTCTTTGCCTTTATTGGAGATTCTACTGTGAGTTAATACAACAATTCTACAGCATTTTGCCCAATTAGACCTGTCAAAAAATAAAATAACAAAACATGTTAAATTGGGCATCTCTCCAAAAAGATGCCAAAGGTATAACAGCATCATTCCAAACCAGATAAAACGCCTACAAAGCATCTATCACAACAGAATTTGTGTTTTCTCAGGCAAACAAGGTGCCCAACATGTTGTCATAATCAAATCAGAAAAGTTTTCAATCCACAGTAGAGCTGTGTCAATAACTTGCAGCACAAAAAGCTCCCATATTGTGTTTCAAACCCACTAATTAGTATGAGCTCCACTCATCTCCGCAGGCAGGGAGCCAACAGTCTTGTTTTCCAGCAAAAAAAAAAAAAAAAAAAAAAAAGGAAAGATGCTCAGATCATAGATTCTACCTCATCTGCCCCTCTTCTTGTCCCCTGGCTCCCCTCCTCTCCCTCTCCCTGTCCAATTAAATACAGAGCATCGGTTTGGGCGGTCTCGGTGTCTGGATAGAGCAGATATTTCTCCCCCCCGCCCCCAGACGTGCTTGGAGAAGTTTCGACTGAGGATTATGTGTTTTTTCTTCTCTTTTTCTGTGTGTGTTGCAGCAGAAAGAATAAATTTCATCTTAGATCTCCTCAACTTCTCATCCTTTACCATTGTTGTCAGGGGGGATGGACTCACTTAGGCCGCTGGCCACATATTGTAGACACACAGGATCTGCATTTTCTTCTACCGCGTCGTTTGGAACACCAACCAGCTTATTTCCCCCCCCCTCCCAATCATTGTGGCGCTATTTTGGCAGAGGACAAATATAAACCCACTGTGAGGGAGATAAAGTTGAACTGGTTACATCCACAGATATGCTGATCCCCAGTGTTCGGAGTAATGCGTAAAAGTAATACAAGTAATAAATTACTGTAATGCATTGATTTTTGCTGTAATACAGTGATGTAAGGCATTATAGGAAAAAAAAGGTAATATTTTACTTGGTACAAATGTCAGTAACATGCATTACAATGTGTTTTTAACCTGTATCGTTTTTATTTTTTGGTTTTCCAATGCATACAAAGATTAGCAGCAGTGAAATGTCTTGGCTCGTCGAAGATGGAGACGAGTGAACCTGCAGAAAACGTTGGATAGCGCGTTCTCTAGATGGACACACGCTCATTGCATTACATTTATGAAACATACAGATCTGAAGAACATCGTAGTCAAATGCACTTTGTGTGCTACTCCTGAAATAACACAGGACAACAACAAGGAGCATGAGAGTGGAGATAAAACCACAAAACAGACAAAGTTAATGTTCTCCTGCTCTGAGATTCTTCAGCATCAAGAGGTTAGGAGACAACATCCGTGTTGTGACTAGCAGCAATAATGGCAAAGGTGAGCTGATCCATATTTCCAGTTATTTTGGTGAGAGTAACTTCAAAGTAATGCAATAGCAGTGTAGTGCCTTACATTTTAAATACAGCAATATTGTAATGTAACAAATGACTTAAAAATGACAGTAACAAGTATTAAGTGCAGTTAAATTACAGTTTTGAGGTAACCTGCCCAACACTACTGATCCCATAGACTAGAGTTGTTTTTACTTGCCCACGTAGCTAGTACTCCATCAGTGCTCTATATGTGCTATAACCTGTCAGTTTGAAGTAAATATGGCCGAATGCCAAGATTATCTAGTAGACTGTATACTTCCCTGCAGCTATTGACATAGTGTCACATTACTCCAAGCTGGAGAATATTGATTGTGCGCAGGCCTGTTTCATCAAAATATGTCATATAATGCGAGGGAGAATTATTGAGACGTCAATAAAGATTAATTTCTTATTCCCACTTGGTCAGTGAGGAGGTATTAGCATAAATAGGGCTCCGCATTAGCATGTCTGAGCCACATGTCGGTCAGGACGAGGATCAATGCAAAACATGATCACACGGCTATAGAGGGTGGAAAAAAAAAGGAGAGAAAAAAAGAAGAAGTCTGCTCCCCTACACCCTCCTTACCCGCTTCTTCCCCTCATTTCCAAAGCCAAACTCCCGTCTGCCTTTATTCTGCCTCGCTCCCCGCAGACTATCCCTCGCTCTCCCCCTCAGGAGCTTCCCACAACACCCTGTCTGCCTTTTTTCCTCCCGTCTCTTCTGCCATAATCCCTCTCTTTCACTTTAGTTTGGCACAGCTAATTGGTCACGTCTGTGCTGTGACACGGGGACCTGACATAATTGCTGGACAAATAGCGAGGCGTTTAGCTTCGGACCTGTCTCGGCTAAGCTGTACACAGACACCAGCCGACTGGAAAGCCTAATTACCACTCCAACCCCACAACTTGCTAATTGGCAAATACTTCCAACAAAGAAGTACTGTATGTGCGCGTCTGCGCGAATGTGTGTGTGGAGGCACCTTTATTTCCTTTCTTTGCTTAAGGGCCCTGCACAAATAAATATATATAGATGCACAACAATGATAACGGCAATGCAACATAAAAAAAAGTAATTGCATATAATATGCAATATGCATCATGCGATTTGGACGACGGTTTCCCATTAATTTCCCTAAATTGCATTTCCTGTGGTCATCTGTAAAGCGTCAATTTCACTGAGTTCTTCATTGTAGTCCATGTTGTTGCTGCTGCCTGTCATGGCGATGCTAATTACATTTCCTGTTTGATTAGCTTAGTACAGTCCAAACCGGAATACCTTCCCCATGCGTCATGCTTTTGGTATTCCAAAAAAAAAAAAGTACGTCTTTAACACCCCCCCTCACCATCTTACTCACACATGCACTCGTTTACAGACCCGATTGAACTGATTATCGCATCCCAGAGCTTTTGGCACATGTCTGTTACTTTAACAACACGTTAATTACGTTGCGCCACGTTTTCTCGGATTAGCGTGATTCGACCTAATAAATATACGCATGTGGTGGAAGAGTTTTCCGCTTTGATGAATTCTCACGAATGTGCCGTCGATCGCTCGCTGTTCAAACGGGCATCACAAAAGATTATCCCCATTGCAAAACCCCTGAAATATTTGACCACCCGCTCACATCGCCCCTTTCCCTAAAAGAGGGGACCCAGCCTTTTCTGCCCTAGAACAAGCATCCTATTGTTGAGTGTTTGGGTGCAGCTGCATGGGCTTTCTGTCTGATGGGATGAGTATGTCTGCCAGAGGAACAGTATTCTGCAGGGTTTTCGTCCATGTACCAATGGGGTGACCTGGAGTTCACGGTCAAAGCCGGACAGTTGGTGGGAATATATCAAACGGGGGGAGAGAGAGAGATAGGACAGACCTTCAGGTGCAGCGGAGCCACTGAGCAAGCACATCAAAATGCCACTGCGGGAAGATAAGATGTCCTCATGGCTCCAGTTATCAAGATAAAGCCTTAATTCACAACAGAGCGCAATACCAGCACCATGACGCATGGACCACATGACCTGGCATGAAACGGACGTGGACCCGGTCTTCAGAAAGGAACGGATCTCACACAGACGGCACCATCGCATGCATGGTTGTCGGTGAGAAAATTAATTTACGTCAGCCCACGCCCCCCCCCCCCCCCCCCCCGTCCGCCCCCCATCCCCCCGCCGAGCTTGTGTCCTCATCGCAGTTCAGCAGACGCCGGGTTTGCGAGTCGATGCGCCGCAGAGTTTGCAGAAGCCTCCGAGCATATTTACAAAAAATCAGTGTCACGTATGCAAACTAGAAACATGAGTGATCTCCATTTGGAAACGTTCGCCTGTTTACCCACTCGGACCGTACTGGTGGACTTTAGGATTCTAAGCTTTGCGACTGGAGTGGACTTCAGTCAATAGGAGACAAACATTTTAAGATAATCTTTTAATCAACTAATTGACCCGCCTCGCAGGAGTCTTTTGTCGCCCGTCCGCCGGTTAACTGATAAAAATCACGCCGCTGAATGGGAATTAACAATAATCGTTCTCCGTTTGTCTGACGTAATTATGAAGTATAAGTATATCCCAACAAGCATCTGCTGGCCACTATTTCTTTGCTGTTAATAATCCAGCCTGCACCATTGATTGTCTTGCTCGACAACTAAAGGATAATTAATGGCCTGTGCTTTCCACTTATGAAAGACGGTCGTGACATTGCCAAGTCGAGGTCATTTTTTCCTCTCCATTGGTGTCATCGGTAGGCATGAAGGGAAGGGCCTTGTTCCTGCCTGACATCTCATTAGCCGCTCGTCGATATTTATCAGTCTTAATCAGAGCCGTGGCAGGTCCAGTGTGATTACTTCCTGGGTGTGAAAGCAATCACACCTCGTCCTCCCCACTGTCCTTGATTCACGGAGGGAAAAAACATCCGATGTGGTTGGGAAAGTTTGACAGCTGAGAAGAAAAAAAAAAATCTGTGAAATTAAATGGTGCACGTTCCCTTTTTCCTCCTTATTTCTCCATGTTGCAAACATACTTCACAAGATAAAATATTAAAATAAATCAACATCCAAGCTCAGAAATAATGACACTGTTTATTTTCTGTCTTGAAAACTATTCAAAACTCATTTATTTTGTCTAGCTCTACCTTCAAGATGAAAAAAACCCTGTAATTTGTGTTAATTCTTTCGCTGTGTACGTCATTATCCACTGAAAACAAGATATTACAAAAACAACTAATATTTAATAAGCATGTTTTTGAAAAATTGCATCAACCTACAAGTGTGTTCACATTAGGGAAAGGAAATAAATGTAACTGGGAAAATATAAAAGGAATAATAATATTATTAATAATAGATCAAAAATGCTAATGCATTTTTAAAATTGGAAATTGGAAAAAAAAAGGGAAGATAAAATCGCCCCTGATAATACATCTAGTTCTTTTATTCATTATTCTTGCATGTCATCCTGTGAGCCCCCCAAGGAGACTCATTGAAGCTGATTCTTTCAGGACACACCAAAATATGAACAGAGTAGAATCAGGGTAAGGGGGATACATACCACATAAACACCACTGCATGCAACAAAAGATGAAAACTCCAAATATTGTCCAGATTAAGAAAGAATAGAAACGTTGTATGAGTTTTAGGCAGTTGGAAATAAAAATATGTATGAAATATGTATGAAGATATGTTATGTTGCTCCATAATAGGATCAAAATTACTATTAAAAAAAAAAAAAAAGTGGGCAAATTAATTGTTCACACACTAGCTATAGTCATTTGTGTCTACCCCGCGTGGTCAAAGTCTTCCCCGTTGACCTCACTAAGGACCACTAACAAGGCCAAAGTGAAGCAGTCTAATGTCAGGTGGCAGCCAGACAAAGGTGAGGCCATAGGGGCTCGATGGAAAATGTGTTAACATTCTTCCGGGCTTCGCAGCTGTGTGGGCTTGAAGGCGAGCAAGGCGTTTTTATGTAGAACCGAGTGTCAGCTCATAATGGACTCTACTTCACCTCTCCGCCCGCCGTTGACCTGTAAACAGCACGAGTCGCTCGAGAGTCGTCGGAAGACAAAAGCGGAGGGTTAAAAACGCTCCAGCGAGATACGGCGGGTCGTGAAAAGTGGGACATCGTCTGATCTCACGGATCGAAAAGAGACTGACCATATTTGGTCTGCTTATTTTTTGCGATCTATATTTCGTCGCTATTTTTTTTTTCTTTTTCGCTCCGCGACGCTACTCCAATCACGTCGCCGGGCTCGGATACAGCTGCAGTCACGGCCGGTCGCTGCGGCGGAGCATTCTGATTGGACAGAAAAGGTGACCGATGCGTGACCCCGCCCGCGGCCAGACGATCGCATCATCGCGGACGGGTTCATCCAAAGGCCAGATCGTGATGCAGCTTGGGTAAAACGTGTCCTCTTTTTTTTTTTTTTTCTTCCAGCTGGTAAAGAGAGTAAACATTCCGTTAAACTAGAGGCGGATTCAGAGAAGCTAACCAGACATCCCTGCCTTAGGATAGTTGTTTCTCTCATGCTATACCAGCGAGTATTGTATTTAATTGCTGTATCGAGACAAGTCTAAACACACAGCGCTCACATCCGATGGTTTATGTCGCTCATTAACAAAGATTTGCATCAAGCCTAATTTAGCACAGTGCGCTGTCAGGGTGTAAATGGTGTCCAATAAAGAACAATAAAGGCTTTGGATAGAGGCATAGTTAGCGCCGGCAATTACCTCTCATTACATTCTAGATCGTTAGAGCCGTCATATTAAACACATGGAAAATGTGAAATAAAGGCGATGCTCCACACATCAAAGGCTGCACATAAATTCAGTTGCTAAAATAAGATTAGAATGTGCTAATTTGTGAAACCGTATTATCTAGCACTGCGTTGCAAAGTGTTGATAGAAGTGGAAGGGAAAACTCAGACTTTAAGGCCAATTGGCTCAAAGAGCATTTTAACACCGGTGATGTCCTGTTTGTTCTGCTCTTCTATTCTTCGCTTAATCCTTCCCTTAATCCCGCACTTGATGTTTACAGTATATTGGTGTGCAATTAAACACAAAGCCAGGGATTTTCCCTGATTGCTGCTTTTTTTACAGCCAAAAGGAGTTTATTAACTACAGTGTTTTTTAGTATCTCACTGCTCGTTTTTTTTGACATCATCTGCTCTCAGTTATATCGCAGATCGGTGACCACAGCTTGTGTCTTTCTGCACCTGAGACTAATAACAATGGATTACATTTATATAGCGTGTGAGACTGTGTGTGTGTGGCTTGTTCGTGTTTACTTTCATGTCTTCATACTCAGCTGCAAAAGAGTGCATGTCTTCAGAGGAGAGGGGGTTTTGCTGTGTTGACATGAAAACCCTCCCAGTCTGACGGGAGCAGAAAAAAAAAGGATTAGCGGCAGGTTTTCAAAAAAAAAAGAAGAAAAAAAATCTAGACAAGCTTGACAACAACAATACAAGCACACCTCCTACCACACATGCTCCAGTGGTCCCGTGTGATGTGATAAAAATCCACTGCATAGGCTGAGAGGCATGGCAGCCAGTTGGAAGACATGCACAGGCACATCACAATCTAATAGGTATCACTACTGCTGCCACACACTGCGCTAAAAAGAAGCAGCACCTGCACCTCACAAAATTATCTCCATAACAAAAGATCTCATTTTAACGTGACATATTCAATAAACTTCATTTCCATGTCAGTCCCACCAGGATTTCACAAATTGTTTTGGTGATTTTTGCAATCAAAATCATTGATTTCCTCATAATTTGCAAGGAATTTTGCACCCCTTTTTTACTTACTTTTTTTTGGCTTGTTTTACTTACATTCAGCTTTTTCAGCCAGCTGATACCAGTGTAAATGTCTCGAAGAAGCACTCATTGTAACAAGAAAAATACACAATGCTTGTTTTAATCGGCTGCCAATTGTCGGTGATCAGGCGCCAATTATTGGTTGTTGACTTTAAAAAGTAGTAGTAGAAGAAGAAGCCATGGAGTCAGTAAGTAAGTACACAGTGGCAGTGTTTGGTTTAGGGCAGCACTAACATATTGAATTTAGCACCCTGCACAAGTCAGTGACTGTACTGGAGTGACTGCAAAGAAGTGGACTGAGAGAAGTTAGAAATAGTCATGCGTGCAAATCCACTGCCATCATCGGGGGGGTAGAAAAGATATATGGGTTTTGTGAAAGATGGGCGGTATTTTACTTTGACTTTATTTCCTACTACTCTCACCTACCTAAAGATGCATCACAATCGACCATTCCTATGTCTTGCTCCCCTTTGTTACAGTTTCTATGTAGGACAAGCTAGACACTGCATGATACGTGTCCCCTTTTCTCCTTATGGGGAACAGTAAATTAAGTTCCAGTGGGGGTCCTATGGGCTGGGTGCTGTTATTGGCTGGAGTTGCTCTGTGGCTCTGTGGCAGTCCTGAGCTGCATTGCTGCAGGTCCTCTGGCTGCTCGTAGTTTGGCGGCACCCGGGCTGCAGCGTTCTGGCCTGGGCTGTAGCCGTTCCCCAGCACAGACAGCAGCGTTTCCTGACCTGGTTCCTCTGTACTCAGCCAGTATGTGTGTGTACATGTGTGTGTCTGTGAGAGAGAGTCGTGAGTAAAGCACTTGGTGCTAATAAATAAAGACTGAATGATTGATTGATTACAGAGACAATATAAATAAAAGGGATGTTCATCTTGATCTGCTCTGGCTAACAAAATGTAACGTCATGTCAAAAATATGTCAGCAACCAAACAGGAGTGTATCTGCGTTTCACTGGTTCTGCTCCCTGCTTTGTTCAGTGACAAGAAAAATGGTCCTATGTTCCCCTTTAGGTTGCCTGCTAACCCTAACCCATAACCCTAACCCATAACCCTAACCCATAACCCTAATCCATAACCCTAATCCATAACCCTAACCTCTACCAATAACTCTAACATCTAACCCCAACCTCAACCCTAACTCCAATCCCTAACCCCAACCTCTACCACTAACCCTAACATCTAACCCTAATTCCAATCCCTAACCCTAACCCCAGCTCCTATCATTAACCCCAACCTCTAACCCTAATCCCAATCCCTACAGTTAGGTTTGGCAAGGAATATATAGGAAACATGGGACATATAGATAACCCCAATCTGCCCTTTCCCAAATATCTTTAATTTTAGGAGGAGCATAGTTAGTTAGTAACTTGCCTCATTGTCTTTGCTTATTTTCAAATATGTTTTTTTATGGAACACTTTCAAAATGGTACTTTTTCTGACATTTACATGTTTCATTGAGAAAAATCTCACAAGGACATGATAAAAGACATACACATGTGTCATACACAGAAACACACTCATAAAAATAAAGCAAAACATAATATACAGGACCTATAGGACATTCCATCCTCCCCCCAGCCCACGATACCCCAAAACTCAGTAGTCATGTCCTCTCCTCTAGGACTGCATTGTTATTGGCCGTCTTGATCGGTTCCCCTGTCAAGATAGGAGACCAAAGGTTGCCAAATTTTCTCAAAGTCCCTTAATTTGTTTAAGATAAATCTAAATCTCTCTAAGTGGAGAGTGCCTGTCAAGTCTGCCAGCCAGTATTTAAAGGAGGGCAGCTCTTTTGTTTTTCCCCAGTGTAGAAGAATCAATTTTTGAAGTTACAACACCATATGACAGAAGACGCTCTTGTGCTACATTAAGCTTCAAGATCTCATCAGGTATTCCCAAGATAATCAAAATTGGATCGGGTGCTAGCTGAACTTCCAGCGCCTCATTGTTTTTGAGGTTGTTGTTACAGCGCTCTCATGCTGGAGGATTCCGTGTGCGTCCTGCTGCCTCCTCCCTCTGCCTCGAGGGCAGCTCCGATATAGCTTCACTGCTGTTGCCCCGTCACTCCGCCGGAAGAAGCTACAGCAGCCTGAACCTTCACCACCAGTCCAACGTAGACCAACGGAACACTGACAGATTTTCTGTCATATTTGTTTCATTCTGCAAGTGTGATTATATAGATCTTTCTTGAATTTTATGCACCCATTAGCTGACCCACTTGCAATATTTGTGTGCCTCAGGCTGCTAAATTGCTCTCCTTATAACACTTAAAGGGTCGAGTCACCTTGCCCAAGGGCTTAAAAACAGCAATGACAGGGTGAGTTTTTAGTGGGGACATTTCGTATGCCTTCCTGTTTAGACTTCCCAAATTGGTTTGAACTTCCGTCCCTCTGGTTGAAAGCTCACTTCTCTCACTGTTAACATAACACTGTGTGTGCAGTTGAAATAACGTGTCTGTAGTTACTGGCTGAGCTGATTTGTCCCCAGGACATACCCTTTCACTGGACTGTTGATTATTGCCAGACTTTACTGGCTTTGTCAAGGAACATTCTCTCTATATATCTACACACACACACACACACACACATACACATTATGTGTAGGCACAAACATGCTTGCCTGCAGACGGCTCACCTTGAACACACAGATACTGATGTTTCTCCCAAAGGGCCTTAGAGAACATTGTTGGGGAAATGAATCGATCTGGCGATAGTGGAGACAAGCTGTGACTATGATAATAAGTCTTTATTATGGCACATCGGAACTTGAAAAAACACGGCTAAGCTCTAAAAGCAACACTAATTTCTGACTATTCTCCTCTTTTGTTGCTTCCTCGTTCATACAGCATGCCTTTCCCCCCCCTCCGTCGGTCGCCTGCGTATTAATCCTCATCACCATCTGCCCTCCTGCTCTGAGGGTCAAAGAGCGGTCATGTTTGCTAGAATCGAGCACAGACGTGGTGAGAAATTATGACATACTGTAAGCTATGCTGTTCCTTCCCTTCATCTGTTTTTCTTCATGCACTGACTCTCTTCTTTTGTCCTCCTCTATCCTTCTTAGCAGTCATGACATGGAAATAAAATGTGGCATCACCAGCCTAGTTTCCAAAGGAAAATGGTGTCACTTTATGTTTCGACAAACCAGGAATATGTAGGATGTCAATGGTTCAGATGTGGTTATGTAGTTACCAGACATTTTACTGGGCATTTGGCCACATTTTACAGTTACAGTTGTCCTGCCATGTTGTGCATTGATCATTTTATCTAAAAAAAAAAAATTTTAAAAATGATCTTTTCCTAATCCTCACCAAGTGTCTCTAAACCTACCAACACCTTAACCACACAGCATTGTCACACCAGTATTTGTGAAAATATGCGCGTATCAGTTGACATGACACCCATGTTAAAAATGTTGATATGATACATATAAAACATTGATTTATGTATGAAATGGTGACATTTCAATAAAATTGAAATCTTCTGACCAGGCACTAAGACATTTGTAAAGTACTTTTTTCAAATTTCAGGTTCTCTAAAAAATATTTTTCTTTGAATGATATCCTCAACATCTATTAACACAAAAACCATAAGTCTCCTTAATAATTTAATAATAAAATAAGTTAATATTATGGTTATACAGTTTTGTTGTTAGTTTGCTTTGCATAGCCCATTACAACAAGGTGATATTAATGAGAAAGAGCTGTTTTAAGAATGACGGTTTCATCTTATATATCTTCAGCCACAACTTCACATTTTACAATCACAAGCTATTTAATGCCTTTTGTTAACAGAGATGGTGGCATTGGAAATTCATGATTGTGGCCAACCAGTGGCAATTTGAAATGGAATGAAACAGAGCCGCAGCAGACAACCCAAAACAGGAAATGAACTCGCTAAGGCCAACCACAAAATAATACAATGCCCTTTCTTAAGTTGAACCTGCCAAATCAAATGTTGTACCACGGCCACATAAGCGTTTTAGCTGTAAAACGCTGTTAAAAGCTTTTTGCATCTGAGGACTGAGATATAACATGCCTATGTGGACAAAGTGGAGTGACTGCCAGTTGTGATGAATAGCTTTCAATCAGGCCACAAAATGGGTTCACACACCTCTTGGAAGGAGTTTAGTCACATAATTGCTGTTAGGAAAAAAGGCTATTCGGATTACTTTGTATGGGAATTGTTATAATCTCATGGGGTTCATTAGTTGCATGCAAGAAAAAACATTTAACCTTGTGAAAGATTAAACGTCTTTTCAAATAAATTTCTTCATTAAAGATGATTTATTTTCACATAAGACAAGATAAGTTAAACTTAATTTGTGTGATGTTGGAAATTGTTACTGCTTCTCTAGCAAAGGATTTGCTAAAAAGTACACTTGTCATTAATGTGTAAATTAAACCACAGTGAGATGAAAGTAATATAATCCTTTATTAGTCATCAGTGACATTTTTTAAATCCAGATTAAAGTGAGTTCCCATGGTGAGCAATTTGTCAACATATGCATGTCAATATGTTACAGTATACATCTGATAATCTGAGAATTCATTTCACTCTCACTGAAGGGAGAGAGGAAAATCGTTTCCCTGTCATCTTGTCAGAAATTACAAATCACACTTTATAAAGGTAGCAGAAATTCATAAAAATATATTTTAATGACCTTTGAATTGTTGTTCATTGGGGATTATCTCTGGAAAGTGCAATACAACAACAGACAGTAATAAATAATTAGGTTAGCCGCAATCAAAAAATATTCAATGCAGTTAACACATTGTATCCAAGACCTATATGAACATAGTCCTACAGCCCCTACTCAGCACCATGTAAGGTAAAGTAAGCAAACACGGGAGTTGCTGTTTACATAAAAAAGTATGTGGAATAGGCCTATTTACTTTTGCTTTGATTTTAAAATGGCTCCTCAAACAACTTCTAGGTTTTATATGTACCATCAAATATATATATATATATATATATATATATATATATATATATATATATATATATATATATATATATATATATATATATATATATATAAATATATATATATAAATATATAAAAGGAATTGTTTCTCCTTTCTTCATCTTCCTTTGCTGTTAAGTGCCCCTTGTGTGTCAGTGAGTGAACACAATTTAACCTGTCCTAAACCAGTTAACCAGATTAGGATGGGTGCACCAGCTGGCATAATGGGAAGGCACCAGTCCCATTCCATCTCCAGTTAGCTCTTAACATTTGCCCAGCCATGCCACACAGTGTCAGCGTATGGGCATGTTTCCCTGAGGCAGTCGACCTGCTTCAGAACAGAAGGATTGAGCCACATTCTACTTCTTTCTCCAACCAGTAATCAAAGCAAACCTCACTGCAAAGGTATGTTTTATGTGATCAAACTGAGACGTTTACTGATTTCAATCTTGTCGAGGCAACAGAGAGTGCTGGACACACCTTTGCCACAGTCTAGAAAACCAGGGGTTCATAAGTCAAGTCAACTCAATTTTATTTATACAGCCCAAGATCATGAATCACAGATTTGCCTTCACAGTTTGTACAACAGCATCACAACATCCTCTGTCCTTAGATCCTGACATTGTACAAGTAAAAACTCCCTAATAAAAACTTTAACTGGGAAAAAAGAAGAAGAAACCTCAGGAGGATCCCTCTGCCAGGATTGACGGCACATTTAGAACAGGAAGAAGAATAAGTATATGGGTAATAGGAAAATAAGGCCCCGGCTACATGAATCTAGATTTTTTTCGTTTTTTTACCCACGCACTTTCTATCCAATTCGCCTCTGAACCACACCAACACAGCACTTATCCTGAGATTTGTCAAACCAGATAGACAAGTGGAGAGATTCAAAAATATCAGATGGAGTAGATTAGTGTAGTGGCCTCAATCTGAATCTTTTTTCAGATTCATAATGGTCTCATGCTCATGTTGGTCATGCTTGCATGGCTGAAATGTCTCAGGTTATGTCTGTCGATCTTGACACTTTTGGTATCATTTGCATCTTTGCATCTGAATTTAAGATTGCTGCTTGAAGTACAAGTAGATCCGCATATCATATAATCCGCGTAGATCTACCTGTGGTTTTGTACGTTGTACAGCGCATGTTTGAAATGTTCTATCATGCAGGTATTTGACATTTTGTTGACTGGCCACTATTGTTATGGGAGGGTGTTGCCAGGCCAATACCATGGTGTTTTAGGAAGATCTTATTCGTGTTGAGGAAATTTTTATTTTTTTCAAGCAACAACAGAGGCCATTGAATAATTGCTGACCCTGTTTTAAGTTTGTGTTGTGGTCTGGACAAGAGATACACTGTTTGTGGTTGCAGCTGCTGATTCCGCAGATGAAACATGGCTTGGACGACCGTTGTGACAAAGGAAATAATATGTTAATTAAATTCTGTTTTTTTTTAGCCTTTAAATATATCAGTATCATCAGCTCATCCAGTCATAGTTTCCAAAGAAAATAAAACTTCCAGGGGATGCTGGTTGTAGCAGAAGTGATCAATTCCACGATAACAGTGCTGTTTTGATTGGTTATTGCACTATGATTTACCCAGATACAGTAGTGATTCTGTTTCTGATTGGCTACACAATAGCCACTCAGAAGCTGCTTTCTTTTTTTGGACTTTTTTTTGACAGTACTGACACAGGTGCTCTAATGGGAGATTCCTGTCATATATACATATTTTTGTTTTCGGGTGAGTAATACAATGTGTGGCAGGAGTGTGTGACAAAAGACCCAAAAGAGTGACTGTCACCCTTAATGCGTGATGCTTGAGAGTCCTGGTAATAGACCTAAAAAAGAATTGCAGCCGGCGGGTGGGCGGGCACGGTTTTGAAAATTGGTCAAGAAAACATTGGTGCTGAGGGATGATGGGCTGATGATGTGGTTTGTGATGCAGTTGCAGATGAAATAACAGGCCATCTCTAGTCTGGATTGGCACCAATGGAGACTTTTGGGGGGAAAAAAAGGCAACATGCATTTTTGCTTCATGATTGGATGTTATCTGACTCGTGCAAACAAAGGTTACATGCATGTCGTATTAGCTCAGTGATGAGGGAAAACCACTAATGCATCCAGACTATTCCATGGCTTTCTCTGGTGATGGATAATATTCCTGGTACCGCTCTAAAATGTTGCTGTATTTACCATGTGAGGAATCCAAGTCTGTGTTTTCCGCTGCCTTGTCAATCTGCTCCTTGTTTATACCATCACAAACACGTGAAGGGTCACATGATATGCTTTTCTGGGGTTTTAATATAGACGTAGATTAATCCTAAAAAGTCTGGACGGAGATCATTTTCAATTTAAAAACTGTTTGGGGAGAAAACGTAGTACAATTTTAGCCTCAGAGAAACAAATATGTGATTAATATGCAGCGGAACACATCTCAGCTAATCATGTTATCCACCTACATAACACAGGCATGTGACCATGGCTGTATGGATAGTATGGATAACAAGTCAGCTGTCCATACGGCAGCATGCAGACGAGACTGCATATGCTCTGCTGACAAGGACACAATGAGCGGAGACAACATTGAAATTGACGAGGAGCATAAATGAATTAAGGATCGCCTGCCACTCTGGTGATTCACAGAAACTTGAATCTGAGCCACGCTGATTCAAAAAGCTCCTGACTCCTGCATAGGGAGGCTGGTGAAATATTCAAAGTCATCAGATGATTGCTAGAACGAGACACATTGTCCTGGTCAAAACCCAGAGATAGTTGCAGTTAATCATTTTATCTGAAACTTGAAAGACCTTTTTTTGAATCATGCATTCAAAAGAAAGATCACAATATTGATGGCTGACGACTTTTTTTTTTTTTGAGAATATAAATGACCCACCGTATTTTGAGTCCTGGACCAGGGTTTTTGGAATCAATTTTGAAATTGGAGCTTGCTGAGGTGGAGACGGGTCAAACACAAGCTTAAATTGTTGGCTTGTCTGAAGCAATGGGGAAACATCACAAGGTCGAAGCCGAACTAGGATCATGGCGAGCGGCGTTTAGCCGGGACTACAGGATTTGTTGTGCCCTTGCACCCCTACGTGTTCTGTTCTATGCAGGCAATCAACCGGACGGCCACCTTTGACATTAAGCCCTTTCTGCTTCACACATACAATAGTAGTTACTGCTTTGGTTAAACAGCTGATGGTAATGATTTGTTGATTCTCATAAAATTATGCTCATAGTCCAGCCCAAAAAAGTTCAATATGATGAATGAGTTTCTAGTAACAGTTTCAAAGCTTTAATCAATTAAATGTTATTTCTTTTGCTTTACTTTTTATTGACTTTGAGATACCAAGGTTTACAATGTTTCAACTTGTGTCTGTCTTTTTTTTTTTGTCATTGGGGCTTTAATTTAATTTAATAAATCGATACACCATTAGATTAATTTCAAAATATAAATCAATGATTTTATTATGACAGCATAATAATATATGATCTACAACTATTGTGCCTTTTGAAACTCAATAGTCTATGCGACTCTATATTGTTTCATTCATTTCTCTCAAAGACTGGTACATTATCCGAAGCCATTACCTACCTCTTTCCAATGCAAGCTTACTTTGCCCCAAAGTGGAATAAAACACGATTAATGATTTCAATTACTCTGACCCCGCTTGCCGTTTACAGTGCCTCAAGTCTGGTCGAGGGAGCCGTGCTGCATAAAAGGCAACGGTGAAGGACATTTACTAGGAGAATGATTCAGTGAGGAGGCTGGCAGATTGTGCTGGCTCATCAGTGGGTGAACAGTGCTTCTCTTTGTGTCGGAGTCTTCCTATTGCTCAGCTTGAAAACCACATTGTAGGTTGATGCTGCTGATGCTGCTGCCCTGCCACTCTCTTTTACAGGTCTCGTGTAATGGCAGATAGGGATCAAGGAATTTTTGAATAAGCAAAATGCCTTAAAATATAAATAATGTGCCTTGTGCAAGAGAAACAGACGTGTTGCTTCTAATTCAAAAAAACAGGTGAGCGTAAAATTGAGTATCCAGGAGGTTAATGGAGGTTAAAATAGAAGACAGTTGTGTATTTTTGTTGTTAACTATGACCATGGATTTAAGCATATGCAAATCAGTATTTTCCAAAAACTTTACTTTAATCAAATCATTGTTCACTGTCTATCATTGTGCAACAAAAGGTGACACCTTAAGTCATAGGTTTCCTGAAGGAAATTAGATTCATCATCCGCTGGCACTCATTCTGATTCTTCATTTTGTTTGCTTGCACATGCTTTTAAACAATGTTCGAGGTTTGCTTTCAGATAGTATCATATTTTGTTGACAGCATAACTGAAAGCAACAACGACAAAACAAGTTTTGTAATACATTACAGTATTAAAAACCTGTTTTAAGTTGGTTTGTTAGTTTACAGTCCAACATTTCTGAGAAATTATGATGTCAAAATAAGAGAGAATTATCGCCAAATTCATTGTTGGTGGATTTAGAGGCTACATATTTACTGTAGAGTCTTGGTGATTATATCAACTCCCATATATATTTTTCCCATCAAGATTACTTGATAAACCCATTATAGGTGACATACCCAGCAACAAAACTGAATATCTAAAGTTACAGGCAATCTGGTAAGAGAATACCAGAATAACAAAACAGAGCCCCAATAAGACAGAATGTTGGACTTTTATACACATATAGCACATTTTTATGTTGTTTTTTTACACAATCAGAACAGTACCCAAAGTTGATTTTTAGTAGGCTGTGTTGGGAAATCCCTCTTTGATTTACGGGTGTATGGTTTAGCAAAAAAAGAAATAAAGGGGAAGATGGTTTTATTTCCAGCAGGGTTTCGATTTGAACATATGCCATCCATACTCAAAAATGCCTGCACTCTTATTTCTGTAAGGTCCTTTGGATAAAAGCACACTGTACACTGTATGAAAAGAAGATGAGGCTGGGCGATAGAAAAGGGGATGTGAGAAATTGCTTTGAGAGTTTTAAATTGAGAGGAGTGCTTATGCTTGGCTTGAGGTCAGGAACATAATATCTTTTTATTTCCATCTTCACAGGCGAGGCTGAGAAGTCACAGGTATAGCTGCAGATTAACTGAGGTGGACCCGTTTACCTCCCCCTCGATAGTCAAGACCTTCCCCATCATATTCACATAGAAAACCCTTTAACAAGGCTGCTTAATAATATCTTGAATGTTTAATATGTAAAAAAAAAGAAGAACACATGCACAAGAGCAGGTGGCTCATAGTAGATTTTCCGATTACCTGAACTACTTTTCACAATGCTCTAGGCCATATGTGCCAAATTAAGGCCCGCGGTCCAAATCTGGCCCGGCATCTCACTTTCTGTGTTCCCTCAACAGCTTGCACAGACTTGTGTGATTCATTGAAAGATGGGAAAGTGAATAAATGTTAATGGAGACATGCTAGTCATGACGGCTTTTCTCATTTGGCCACTAATGTTGTTTAAAACAGGAAAGTTTCCATTTACTGTCATTACTTTCTTGTACTTTCTATTCTTTAATATTTAGCACAGCAGCACAAAATCATAGATTCCAATCTTTGAAAAATCCATGAAAATATATATATATATGATCTTTACAATTGGAAAATTGTAAAGATCATAAAGAACGCTGATGTGGCCCAGGATGAAACTGCATTTGACACCCCTGCTCTTGGCTGATGTCAGTGTGCTAGTCTACATGACTCCTGAAGAAACAAGGTGCCTCTGCATCAAATCTATTGAAACGTTAGATGACAGATTTGAACCTTGTTTGTAGTTAGGCTGATATTCAATGACAGTACATTGGCCAGTGGCTGAGGAGTCGCCTCCTTGAATCTGCAAAGGTATCATTTGACGCTCCTGGTTTGAGTTCCCCTACCGTGTCATTGGATATGAGGATTTTGTGATCTCGACCATTTGTCATGTTCACAGAATGTGAGCCAGTCAGACCTGGTAGCATGTTAAGTATTCGTGTGCCGAGCAATTATTACTACGAGAAAAAAAAAAGATAGAAAAACAGGTGTCTCTCTTCAAGCCACACTTCAAAGCGCCCTTGTGGCCTTTGAAGCCGTGGCGTGCCAATACCTGGCTGCAACAGATAGACAGCAATCCCATTTGCGTATAATTCATCCTATTCATACGTCCGCCGCTGAACAAATAGGAGGGGAAGAAAAGATCGAAACACAAAACAAAACGTGTTAAGTGGATTCTTTCGTCGCCCGTAATCTCCCCCTGCGCCGTTGAAACGCCTATGGAAATCAAGCGGCGAGGTCGGACAGTAACAATGTCCTTTTCAACGGGTGATGAAAGAGTTTCAAGTCATTCCCTATTCTGTGTGAGCCTTTGTGCCCCTTATCCACTTATTCAAATCAGTATAAATGGCAATGTGTCATATTAGCAGGCAGAGCAAAAGAACTGGGAAAAAAAATGCTTTGATATGTATGGAAACAAAAGTGAAAAGACGAGCGGAGAGGGCAACGTTGAACACACACAGGCCCAATCCACTGATCCTCTCTGGGCTGCTGCTTTGTGACATTCCCGCTTTGGTAGAGGTTACAGAGAGCTAGTGTGTAGTTGTCTAGATATGCATATGTGCACACATAGGAGCGATGGGTTTAGACATGAGGCCTTTTTATATGCCACATACAATGCCCTCCTCACACTCAAGACACCTCCCATCGGAGAGAGAGGGAAAGGAATTCTGGGAGTATCCGTCAGCCAGACCGGGGCCTAGACTGACACGGTGGACTTAGAATGACAGACGATGCGAGGGTAGAGGGAAGGAGGCTCCAGGAGCAGCGTCGGGAGGTTGTAGTTGTCAGCACCGTATCCATCATCCCCGCATATTAGTGAATGCAAGAACTATGAAGCATAATCGTTAATTAGCTGGGGCACGAACTCGCCTTGAAAGAAGCCCTGAACATTCCAAGGTCTTCCCACCCTCCCTCCCTCGCGCCTTCATTCCCCACCCTTCTTCCCCAGTGGCCCGATCTCTCTCTTTCTCTTTGTAGAGCTGAAGATAACTGTAGCCCTTCTTCACCCAGCCAGTCCCGGTTTTATCATTTGAAAAAACAAAGGGGCGAGGAGGGGGGTGGGGGGTAAGGGGGGGAAAGGCCATTCAGAGTTCTGAGAATGTAGCTAAACAGGATTAGAATTGGGTAGAATAGGGGTAAACAGTAGCACGCTGCATGGGGGGGCCAATGGGATGGGAGTTTGCTCGAAAGGGGGGGGGCCGGGTGGGGAAGACAATGGTTAGATTAGCCATCTGTGGGGCTTCTGGTGCCCAGCGTCATTAACCGGCTTAGGGCCCCACAGTAACACCAGACACCCTCTTTCCCCCCCATGCATTAAGTATCAAGACTTGTGAGACTTGTGTGTGTGTGTGGATTGGAGATAGATGTGACAAGGTAATGTCTGATGAAGCTGATAATTGCATATACAAACACCGTATACACACAGGCACACATGCAGAAATACAATTAAGTGTTTTTTCCCTTTTTTTCTGTGCATCTGCTTGCCCACTTAAGCCGTTGCCAGCCAAAGAGCACACAAATTTAGCATAACCTCCCCACCACACCGACGTGCCCCCCACCACCCCCTGCATCCCCAGTTCAGAGCGCACTCAGTGTGACATTTCCTTTGTCTCCTTTTTTTGTCTCTCGAGTAGATCGGTGCCATTTTGCATATCACTGTTCATCGGTTGGACAGGACACATGACTAACATTGGGACCTCATTCAAGTATTTACTACAGAGAGGAGAAGTGGGATAGTGAAGCAGAAAATCTGGTGTGTTCATATTGGGGCAGCGATGTTGTTTTAATTCTTTATGGGTAAATTTGGTACCCATCGCTCTAGGATGGTATCACCATGTTTCTTTTATGCAAACTGCCATGATGAGTTTATGGGTCAGTGACAAATAAAGTTTGGCAAGATGTCAAGAAGTCAAAAACCTTTTATGAAGCATTCATCAGGTCTCTCAAAATGTGTTGTTCATAGTTTCATGTCATTTGAAAGTCCATTTGTATCATTTTTTGTTTTAATCAGAAGGAATGCATGATTTTTTGACACAATCTTAAATGGTTTAACCAAAAAAAGAATGATACATTTCAAATATTTAATCCACCTAGAATATAAAACTAATTGATAGCATTTTTACCTTTTAGAGAGTTAAACTATGACATTTTTGACATTGTCCTTTATATCAATAGCCACTGATTTATCATTTTTATTTCTTCACTGTGTGTTATGCATAGATTTGATGTACAGCACATATATGAGATGTAAACTGGGAATTACAGGGACATACATTTGATGCAAAAGGAAGGAAAACTAAATAAAAATATGATAAATTCATGATCTGTGAAACTAGATTACATGCCTAATAAATGATAGTAATACTCTTTATATTCTTAATTAACTGTCTATAAATTATTCATGACTGCACAGTTAACAGCTCTCCATGTTGACTCATTAGGGCTTACCCCCTGTCAAGTGTTTATATCACGGCCCTGACATAAATGTATGGCTCGCTGTATGAGGTGGAAGCGCATGCAGCGTGCAATGACTGCAGCACAATTACAATGATAACCTTGAATTGTCAAGCTAATTTGAGAAGCTTAATTGCTGATTGTGTCGTTTTGTCATCATCAACATTCTCTGTTTTCACCATATTTCTTAGTCTGACACTGACTCAATTTGTTTTGTACAATCATGTACCCGAACAGGTATCTTCATGTAATTTGATTGTTTCCTATGGGTGGGTTCCATTCAACGGTCGCCACAGAGAAGCATCATATGATCATAGAAAATGAGACATGCAACAAGCGTGCTTTGACTGAACCAACAACGTCAGCATCATATTATGAACGTATACCCGGCATCGACATGTGTAGCAGCCTATACCGCAAAAATAGCTGATAATGTAATAACGGTGGTTAACATAATAAATTTACCATCTTTAAAATGTAAGAGGCCAATAATATAATAATTGGGCAATAACATAGTAAAAGTCCTGAAATGATAAGGTAATAACTGCTTTACAAAAATGTAATAACTTGTTACGTTATTGGCTCAGTTATTACATTTGCATAAACATTTTTTTCACCAGGCCAATAACGTAATAACCAGCCAATAATGTAATGAATTACAGCCGATAAGGTAATAACGTTAAAAACGCTGACATTTTTTACCTCATCATTTCAACACTTTCATTATGTTATTGGACAGTTAATTTGTTATTGGTCTATTACATTTTCAATAGGGCAAATTTATCACATTATCAGCCGTTATCATGTTATTAAGTTGTCAGCCATTATTACATATATCGGTTGCTACAACATGACACAAAGTTTCATTCAGATTGTGTGGGAGTAATTCTTAGCTGTCATGGACGACATTCCTGTGAATAATCAAGACATAATTTCCTTTCCGTTTTCTTGATCTTTATCTGCCACAGAGTAAAAAAGCAATTTCTTATGCTGCTCATCACTAGTCACCGTGTTTTTTTCCTTCACCAGTCACCTTCTTCTCCACCTCCTGCCATCTGGCTCTTGACTACAGGTTAACTAATAAGGTCAAGGCTGGGCCGGCATGTATCCACACTCTCCCTTTATGTTTAGCAACAAGATACTTAGGTGTGTATCTCCTGCTTAGCATTGCCATTGTCAGCTCACCTTGTAATCCTCTCTGACATCTCAATCCTCAATACTCGTTTAAAGGTGTCCTACATAGCTGGCAGAGAATAGATGTTGTTTGGTGTAATTGTCAACATGCCACCCCATGAGAAGAGGGAAAGAAGAGGAGCTGAACTGGTAGATTATATAAGATAGAAGGAATATTCGGTATTGTTTTTTTTTGTATGGTATAACTCATTTAGGTTTGAATTTGTTTAGAATATGTACTATGACCAGATGGAATCAAGGCTTCAAAAATACCTGGTTGGTTTTAGTAAAAATAAAAATCAAGAGTATTTTTTTTCAGGATTTCCACTACACTCCCTCCCTCAGGTGCTATGGATGTCCTCCTGCAACAATATTGAATAATTATGGGAGTCATAGGGGCATCAAGTTTCATAATGCCCGCTCTCGCCTTCCATGATACCCTCGAACCCTCTTATTCATGCTAATCACCGCAAATAAGTACATTTTTATGTTATCCATGCACAATGATATATTTAAACCCGGCACCTAATTGGCCATTATCAACCTGATTGGCTGCTGGTGAACTTAAACTGGAGGAGAGGTGTTTGCTTTGGACTGATTAGTACCATTGTCTCCATTAGCCCCTTCTGATGGTGCCACGCAAATTCAAGTGCCACTCTGTGATGAAGCCGTGTGCAAACGAGATCCCGATTAATGGATCATAGAATTGTTCATTAGCACTCTACCTGCCAGAGCGGTACTTAAAAAATGCAAATTGGTTGTTGTTTTTTCCTCCCCTCCCCCAATCACCTTTCAAGTGCTGTTTGAAGTGCAGCCATGCTGTTAGTAGCGCCGGGGTGTGAGTGACTGGATTTGGGATGAGATTAAGCTCAGACCCAATACCACAGAAAAGGGCTTTTTCTCTAGTAAATACCGGAGCTCTCCTCGCTCCGTGCTTCTGTTCATTTCAACAGATGTTCGGACCAAATGGATGTTTAGATGTCCTTCAGTAGCGGCCAATTGAATTATTAAACGCCTGTCCTTGCAGACCATATCTGATTCTAAGTGTTGGAGGCATGACTTTACAAGGATCAGATTTAGAGGAATTTATTATTCATTGTCTCTAACGCTACCTCCGCCTCGCAGACATACAAGGATATCTGTCAAGGGCATAATTTTCATCTTTGGGGTAGATATTACCTGCAAACTACACAACCTACCACCATTAGATTCCTAAGCTGTTACACCAGTGTGTTCTTAACAGGAAATTAAATCTACTTCAATAACACACTTTATACATGTATCTCAATAGGATACATCCAAATGCATTCTCCATAACCCTTTGGTCTTAAATGTGACACCTTGAACAGACTATTGAGAGAGGAGATGTATTTTGAACATCTAAGACTGAATAAATTAATAAACTATAACTATAAAAATAAACTACCTTCATTCAACTTACTTAACCCATTGAAGCCTATGAGTCTTTAAGTCTATGATTGTCATTTTATATGTAAAATTAAAAATTAAAATGTTACTCATACGTCTTTTTTCCTGACATGACAGACAACTTTTTACGTTTTAAGCAAAAAAAAAAAAGTTTTCAAGTGCTGCCTCTCATTTCTCAAGTCAACAACTTCCTGCTCCTTCTTCCTGAGAACATGGAAGACAAACCCTCCCAGAAAGAGGTCATTTTATTTAGGTTATTGTGATTTTCAACCCTGACATGTATCTATTTAGTCATTCAAGTCTCTAGAATAATCCCCCAAAAAAGAATTTTGTAGGTGGGATAAATAGATTTTTGTTTATAGGAATATTTGTGCAAGCAGCAACTATTATAGCCATTAAAATGGTATTTTCTACAAAGACAAGACTACAAAATGAAAGAAATAGATCTATAACATGATTGTTAGTGACTGACATAATTATATGCATGGAATCTTTTTAGGAATCTGGGCTTAAATGGGTTAATTCACAGAAGTCTCTTGCTTGTCTTGGAAATCAAACATGTAGTTTAACGGCAAACCATTATTTCATCTTTTCATGAAACAATAAACGATCTTACTGCACAATGAAATGTGTTAGACCTTCAGCATCACTGATTAATGTCGCTCTTCAAAAGCGAGACTCATCACTATCTAATCTAAAGGATACGCTATGTACTGACATCAGCACTTCTTAATCAATCCTAATTGGTCTTTGTGGCCTGTTATGGATCTTTTTTTTTTTTTTCTGGGATGGTTGCAGTGATCTAGTCATAGCAGTGCTCCAGGTACTTCCTATCCATCTGGGAGTGATGGAGAAGGCTCTGTGGGGGATCGTGGAGATTAGGTGTCTTGCTAGATTAGGGTTGACAGGGCGCCACGGCTCATCCCCTCTCTCCCCTGGGTATTTACACAGCACTTGGCTTGCCCACAGGTGGCTAATATGCCGTTAGCAGGGCTTCCTTCAGCCCCTATATGACTTGTGTACATATGCATTTGTGTGTGTGTGTGTGTAAAGAGAAACACGAGTGATAGGAAAGTATAAAGTTGTTGAAAGGCTGCCGGATAATCAATCAAACAAACAGATAAAGAAGTCTATACACACATATGTGCTCACACCACAATATCACACAATGGAATGTACATGCGGTGTTCAAATACACACACATGCACACACACACACACACACACATTCACACGTGTGCAGGCTTTTACATAAGCTGTCAAGTTCTTTTACTTCTTGTATACCCTATGACTCAAGTATTCATGCTTCTGTTTGGAGGTGGTGAGAAAGGCAGCAGCTGCCGTGTAAGAGTTTGCAGATACGTCACAAACTTTAAAATGCTTCATTAACCTTCATGTTGTTTGTTTCATGTTAATCAATTTGGAGTTCCAGGTTAAATTTGACCGTTCCATTAAGACTCGTCATTAAAACTGTAATAATACATTATCACCTATTGTTGTGCTAGATTTTATTTTGATCAACAGAACTTGTGAACATTACAAGTTTTCAACTTCAGTTATTTATAACCTGTGTGTGTCATTGATCTGACCTTATACATCTTGAATTCGATTTCTGAAAAACACAATTTCTGGATTATTTTGACAATAAGAAATAATCAGATGAAACACAATCCATTCCAAGTCATGTGTTAATAAAAAGAACTACTAACAAGAACAATAAAATTACATTTCATCAGACTCATCAAATATATAATCAAGAGCCTCACTATGTAGACAAATGGAGATGTACCCGAGTTTAACTTCTTACATTAATTCTGGTCTCCCCTATTCACTTCTTATATTCAGTTTTGACTGGGAACATCAAGAGTGTACAAAAGTTGAATAAAGCACACAAACTTGTATTGTAAATTAACACAATTTATTTTCTGTGCTGACATCCTCTTTGTGGACAAAGTCATGGAATCATAGGTGAATCTGATCAGGTAATAACCACTATTCTTCTTGGTCATTTCAAGGACTTGATATCAAAAGTATAATTTCTGTTATGAAACTGATTATTTAATACACTCCACCTCCACTTGCCACCCTGGAGCCAGGTCACAACAACACATAAATTGTTGAAGGTAAAAACAGTCTAAGATGAACTAATCCAAAATGTGAGCATCTTGTGCGCAGATACATGTGTTTCGTGTCACCACTGTGGTCCAGTAATGGATTCGCGGTGTCTCCTGTTATATACATGAGCAATTAATTTCATCTTGCGTATTTATGTCAAGTAGAAAGCATTGTTATTTGTCATCCTGAGTAAGCGTGGCTTCTGGTTCACTCTGAGTTTTAATCCATTACAAAGTGAGCCTGCTACGGCTGGAGAGAAGATGAAAGCAGAGGGAAGTGAAAACAGTGATGCGTGTGCACACTGGATGTCAACGAGAAAAGATGCAGGGGGGGATTTCATCAGCTGCTTCAAGTTGGGATAACGCTTAAACGTGTGTCTTCTGAAGCAGAACATAAGGGGGAATTGTTGAGAAGAGGAGGTATATAGACTGTACTGCACCCACTCTTACTGATTTTCTATGCATGGACCAATTTTGCAGATCATTTGGCTCAACTCACTAAGAAGAGTCGACTCTTTCGGCTCCCAAACGGCTCCCCATTTTACCACCTTTTTGTAATTCAGTCAAATTCAGCGCTGTTTTGACTTGTGATTTGTACTTGAACGCATATATCATTTCAATTTCAATAAAGTGGGTTAGCCACAAGGCAGATAGAAAATTCCAATAAAAACCTAAGCATAGAAATAAAAAAAGGTCAGCTGTAGACATTTTTTGTTTTTTAAACACACATCTAACAAAATAAGTAAAGTACTAAAAAAAAATGAAATTAAATACAGCAATCAGAATACAACCAAAATGTTAAAGATTAAAAATCATGTTGTAGATGTAAATAGTTATAGATTAAAAAATAATAACACAATAAAAAGAAATGTTCACACCAGCAGCAGCACCAAAAGGACGATTCAAACCAATGGGGCTTAGTTTGGTTCGTTTTCATTGATTTGTCGCACTAAATCAAGCAAACTGAGACCTCCTAAACATTTCAAGTGCGCACCAGAAAGTTTTGCGTGCACACATGAAAGTTTCAGGTGAGTATCAAAAACATTCTGGTGAACGTGAAACTTTTTATATTGCGCATCTGGAACTTGCACATGCACAGCAGACAGTTTTCTTCTGCAGAAAACGACAGTACAGAAAGTTATTACATTTGAAATAGCATGCAACTTGTGAGTATGCTAATGCTGTAGTCTACAATACACATTTCTTAACAGGCCAATGATATTGCTAGCTTGCTATTGCAAACATACTGTACGGTCATTTTGTGAAGAAGTAAACTTCGTGAAACTTTTTGGTGTGCACCTAAAATGTTTTTTTTTTTTTTTTTTTTTCTTTTTTGTGTCCCTCTAGGGCATCTGTAGTTTGAAGATAAATGTTGATGAAACGTCAAACGGACCAAATTTGGTTTGTTTTCAATTCTATTGCCTGGTGCAGACCAAATAATCAAATTAGCTGTGTGAAAAAGGCCTTAGTTGAACGATTTAAATGATAATTCAGATTTTCAGGCAGGTGAAACCGTTGTGAGCTGCTGAATCCAGCAGCATTCCTCTCCCTGCCAACTTTTAGTTACCCTCATTACAAATGATTCATTTGCTTTTCTTTGTCATGAAAACCAAACAAAGTGCAGGCGTCACAGTTATGAAGTGCTTTATTCAAAAATATATAATCCCCTGCACACCCCTAAAATAGTTATTTCCCACTCGTCATTTAATTAAAAACATTTTGGCAGGAAAGTAGACAGTGAGCACTTTGGGACAATATCGACTAAATGATAGTGGCGTATTTTGGAGAGATTTTTCAGCATATACAGACTGTGCTGTAAAACTATTCATTGGAAGTAGTTTTCTCAACCTCAACAGTATTGGCAACCTTTCTGAACATTATTCAATGTTGATGTACAACTTTTTCTGTCTGGGTTATGATTTCAGGTCAAACGAGTGGGAGCTTTTTTGCCCTGCGGAAAATGGTAGACTGACTGTTTATGATTTATACAACAGGCCTGGACCAAAAGTCTGAGAATAATACAAACCCCTGTGAGCAGTTCATGAATGTGGCCGGTTTATTTTGGAGGGTTGACGTGTCAACAGGGCAGGTGTCAACTGCTGTAGAATCTCATGCATATAAAAATGTTTATGGAAGATTTCCATATCTATTCTGACTTGTGATAAATCATGGAGAGAGTAATTGGCATGCATTATCTGTTCTTTTTACTTATTATTCTATTTTACTTTATTTTTTCGGCCCATTCTAGGTATTTTTCCTTTCCCGTCTTAAATGGATCCTAATTGTCAATCGCTATTCTTGTTGTGAAGTATTTTTGAGCTGCATTTCCGTATGAAAGGTACGATATAAACGAAGTTTATTATTATTCTCGATTATTGACAGACAGAAGCAGGGCATAAGAATGGCATCTAAATTGTGTATTGTGCCACAGCATTGAAAGCAATGATTAATGAATATTAAATTTGTCCTTGCCTTCATCTTGATCCCTCTGTGGGAGGAAATTTCTGTGGCACAATCAACCGTCTCTTTCCTCAAAAGGAAGCGAGAGACGCCTGAAGTGTCCAGGAAAATACAGAAGAAGTGCATTTTAATGTTTAGGACTCTGTGACACGGTAATACTTTCTACGCGTAGGCGTGAATAGCGTGGGATCGTATTGTTTTGGGACCAAATCCAGTTTCCATGTGGCTCCTAATTTTCTTCCGTTATTTGCCAAATGACCTCCACCAGAACCAGAAATACCACATTAAAGCCGTTAAAGAAGGTTTTCCGAGCACTGGCCCTGCTGCAATGTCCTTGTGTAAGAGTTTGAACCCCTCCCAGCAGTAGAAGTATTCCGACATCCCTGCAGCAACAAGATATTCTCCTTTGAAATAAATCAAGCATTAGGGAAAAGAGTGAATACAATATAGTGAATCATCAGCTCCGATGACCCTGTTTTACTTTGAAGGTTTGTTTGTTCCATTGGAAAGCATTAAATAGTGCACTAATATGCAGCATTAGCATTCCATAGGCGCTATTATGTATGCATTCTTGCAATTTCCATAATTCCCTCTAACTGCCTACTGTTATGTTTGCTAATTAATTTACAGTGAATGAGTTTCTTATCTGTGCCTCTGTAACCAAAGGGCCATTCATTTCTCAATTAAAGCAGGAAAACGTGGTCCCAGGCTGCAACAAGGAAGAAGGTGTTTCAGTAAAGCTTGACAAAAGAGCAAGTCACAGATGCGCTTGTCTTAGGACAAACAATGAATACGGCTTGGGGCTGTATTGACTGTTAATGGAAAAAGGGCGTCCATCAACTTGTGGCTCCATTAAACATGACCTAAAAGCGTAGACTGCTGACTACTGACTACTCAGTCTCCATTTTTCGTATGCTTCCAATATCAAAGTGCCGTGATGCAAGAGGCTTTCCGCTTGGTCCCCTGCGCCCAAGTCCACCGTGCTGTACTTGATGAAGCAAGACTTAAGTGTTAAATTTTTATTGAAAACACTTTAAGCATTTATTCACCCGGGGAGAACTCGCTGAGGGCCTTCACAAATGGTGAGTTATTCACAAATTCTGGATGAAATAGCCTACCCATATTTCACAACTACAACAAAAAGTAATAGGTTTTATTATTCTTTAAAAAAAATGATTGGGGGTGATCTGATGGCCAAATGGCATGTACCATATGGACATAACATGTCCCGAGCAGCGACTCCCCAGTTCAACTCTAGGCTGGTGTCCATTCCTGTTCAAAAGTTTGGGGTCACTTAGAAATGTCCTGTTTTTTGAAAGAAAAGCATTGTTTTTTAATGACAATAACTTTATACTAATCCAAAATACACTTGATACATTGATAATGTGGTAAATGGCTATTCTAGTTGCAAATGTCTGGTGCAAAATCTACATAGGTATATAGAGGCCCATTTCCAGCAACTATCACTCCAGTGTTCTAATGGAACAATGTGTTTGCTCATTGCGTCAGAAGGCTAATGGAGTATCTGGAGCATCACATTTGTGGGGTCACAAATTCGTATTTCTAACCTTTTCAATGTCTTGACTATATTTTCTATTCATTTTACAAATGGTGGTAAATAAAATCATGACTTTTCATGGAAAGCACAGAGTTGTCTGGGTGACCCCAAACTTTTGAACGGTAGTTTATAAATAAAGTCAAAAATGCCAAAAACAACAAAAATAAATAAATAACTAAAATAATAAAAGACAGGTTATCTTTTTTTGTGGTTATCTGATCATTTTATTCTAGTCTAGATTCTAATTAATTGCCTTTAGTAGGAAAACTAACAGCAGCAAATATCCTGCACAACACAGCGCTGTTGGTTTGGCTTGTGTTGTAACAACGTATTTGGAAATGGTGAACATGCCTGACAGCATAATGTGCATGTTCCCTGAAACTTGATCACTCACCAGTATAATTGTGCTGTCAAACACCTTCCGCTTAGCACATTATCAAACAGCATAAGTATTGATCTGGGCCAGGTTCTGCAGGAGCATTACCGCACTAAGTAATACAAGGAAGAAAAGAAAGTGCTCCCTCCGATTCCAAGGACACGACTCAGCCAAAATAAATTCAAAACACACCGATAAAAGCTCCGATAGAACGCCTCTGATTGTCAGAATGACATATTAAGAGAAAAAAAAAAAGCGAGAAAACAGATCAATCATGCTTTCGTCCTCCTGGCCTGCAGCTTTCCCAGTTGAGTAAAGAACCGCTGACATATTCTGTGAAGACCTAAAAAAGATTGTTTTTCACAAAGCAGATGAAGACACGTAACACTTAAAAGGAGCCCTAATCTGTGCACCCAGACTCCAACGCAAAAAAAACAACCGCAAACACAATTCCTCGCCATCCGCCTCTGAGATCAATGCTCGTTCCATCACGGAATAAGATACGTTAGGCCACATGCGGTGTCTCACAGTTGCTTTTTTGTTTTGTTAGTATACACTTCTCTGGCACTTTACTACCAACACGCCCCGTCTCCCTATGTGGTTAATGTAAACCCAGCTTGCAGATTGCCACCACCGTGCGCTACAACACATCAACAGATGGGAGCGTTCCAGCCTCGTCGAGTTGTTACAGATACATCAAAGTAAAAATACACTTTTTTTAATATCCCTCCATGTCTGACATAAGATCAGCTTGAAACCTTTAATGCAGCTCGCGAGGGGTGGTGACACCTTGTGAGCAGATGTGCCAGGGATGTAAATGAAGTGAAATGGAGAGGGGGGTCTAGCGGGTTACTGCGCCGCCAGTGGTGCGTTTGGCTGGGAACGACGTTCAAGCCTAGATAATCATGGGAAGAATGATTGCGGTAATAACCATTACTGGGGCTGTGTGATAGGCCCCATGGTGATACTTGTTTACAGTTATTAGTCAGCGCACCACCCCATGCTGGATGACGCACGTTACTAATGTATGTGTGTGTGTGTGTGTGTGCAAAAGAAGAGATGTGCTATGGGTTAAATATTTGCACCTGAATGCCACTTTTGGATTCGTTTCTGGCCGTTTAGGTGCCAGTGTGATTGTTTTCACATGTGTACGTGTAACACCAATTTGTGTGCCATTTCATAATGTTATCACCATTGTGTGTGCGCGAGTGTGTGTGTCAATGCGTTTAGTGGTGTCTGTGTGTGTGTGTGTGGGCTTAAGTGTGTTTGTGCAGCTCTGTTTCTGCTCAGGATCCATCTACAGCAAAGCCATCCATCAATCTGTCAACTCCCCAGCCCACCATATCACCTTTCCTCTTACATTCCTCCCATCCTTCCCTTTTATCTAACACCTCTCTCTCTCTCTTTCTCTCTTTATCTCTCTCTCTACCACACCGTGTTGCTGCTGTTGGACAGACAATGTGGCATGTGTGTGCGCTTTTCAAGAATTAAGAATACAACGCCTCTATTCATCTATCTACTTCTGTCTGTTCAGAGAATTGTGAAAGGGAGACTTGGTCTGCCCATAAATAAAAAAAAAAACCAGTGAAACTTTTAATTGAAGCAGGGAAAACAAATATACCAACGTTGCAGTTATAAGAGCCCCCCCTCCTTCACACAGGAACACACACAGACATCAAGACCTTTTCATGCAGCTAAGGCCATATCCTCCACTCCTGGGGGCACATGCTGGAAGGAACTAGCTGAGGTCAGTGTAATTGTAGCGGCCTTGATCAATGCTCATTTGCCTGCATGGCCTCTGTCTCTCTCTCCCTCTCTCTCTCTCTCCACACAGCCATGCATCATTCATAAGGAGGGTAAAGAGAAGCTCAGCAACTCTGGGGCCTTCTAACCTCTAGGCCAAGGCTGGCCCCTCTGTGCCCTTTGTGAGTTATGTTCTCCTCCTGTCTGTCTGCGAAAGTGACAGCGCGGTTTGGTTGCCGGGGCAGTGTCATCCGGGCGTAGAAGATTTGACCGAGAACAGAGAAGTATGGTGTGATTCAGGTCGGATCAGAGTGGAAGCCGACGGGTCGTCTCGTATGACATACAGCGGATAATCGAAGTTAGTCCTCTATTTTAAAACCCGATCTATTTATATCCACTGAGAATTCCCTCCTTAGTAACTCAAGTAACCACAGGGTGTTATATGTACTGTACCTACTGTAAATGTCGGTACTTGGTTACAAGGTGCTTAGTCATGATTTACAAATCCGTTTAAAGGCGCAGTTCAATTATTCAGATTATTTTGTGTAATCTTATAAGAATACTGCAGAGCTTTTCAGGAGGGAAATGTTGGGAATTGTTGTTGCTGCTTTGAATGGCATAAACCCAATGCCACTGAGCTATTTGTACAGACATGAACAGATATATTATATTTTTTAGATGATGTGTTTTAGGTTAGGTGATCTTTCATGATGCCTGCATCTCAATATTCTTAAATACTTCTAAACATGTTAACAATGATAAGTAGTTTATTAACGGAGAGATTACTCTTCTCGTTTTCGGGTTTCAACACAAAACATACAATAAAACAGGCAATCACACACAACAAAAATACAGGCTCTCATTTACCCACTCACCCACATTTCTTTCTCATAAATCCAAATTCTGTTCTGTTAAGTGATAGTGCTGGGATTTCCTGAGGGTCTATGAACATGTCTTGGAGTATCTAGAGTATGGTTCTCCTCTAAAAGAAGAAAGCAGCATTTGTGAACTTTTTTTTACGAAGTTTAGCGTATGGTTTTTGAGAGACGTTACATAATTGTAATGATAGTGCTGGGAAGCAACATGAGGAAGATTGCCATGATACGGAGCTTTACACTGTAAAGAAAGTGCTGCTGCAGCATAGCTCTTTGATACATAAGTCTGTGGGATTTTAACTATAATGATGATAATGATATTTGGAATATCTATCAATAGTATATTGCAGCATATATATTGCAGCAGTATATTCGAAAGCTGAGGTTGATCTGACAGAGAGATATGCAAGATACTATCAATAATAATAAGATAACAATAAAAGAGAAAACAATCAAAATTATAGTGACTATATATTTAAAGGCGCATCTGCCTTCAAATTCATTGCTTATCAGTTTTTTCGTTTAGGCCAATGTGTCAATGTAAGTCAATGTAAAACCCACACGGCACTTACCTTACAATACAAAAGACACACTCACAGCACTTGGGAGATATTATTTTTTTGTAACATTTTATGAAATGGAATGCTCAGTACCTGAATGCAAAACATGTCTTTTTCATTTAAAGCAAAGCTTTGACAGCCATGTCATCTTTGGGGTGCTGTTGGGTAAAAATTAGTACAAAGACAGACAGTGTGTTTCTGTTTGTATAGGCAGTCCTTTCTCCTCCGTTAGACTGTTATTCAGACAAGAAAAATACAATTTCAGGCTGTCAAAGGTTAAAGTCAACATGTTTACTCAAATCAGATTTTAGCAATGTTAACAATGCTGCTCTGTGCAACTAAAATGTGTGGGCTATATTCTTCACTACTGTGACTCACTCTTCCTAGCACCACAGATTTCTGTACAAATGTGCAAAAATACAAAAGCATGTTGTTTATATAAAGACAAACACTGTACCATAGAATGGAAGGGAATAGGATTAATTCCGCACCTCTTGCATCAAGAAGACAAATCTTCCGTGTTTGATCTTCATACCTCAAGGCCATGAAAGTCAAGGTTGCAAATTAATATCTCATTAACCATCGCACTACTACACAGGAAATTGCATTTTTGGCCATGCTACTTTTTTCCTTCCTTTCTCTCTTCACCCACAGGACCAACACATAAAAGTGGAAGCAGACAGGGAGATGGGTAATCAGGTAGGCATTATGTTAATAATTTCCTCTGGTGCTGCGTGGGAGCTACGTGTACTTAAACCGTCCTGCTGTTCCCTCCTTTTTGGTCTCCATTGGTGCCTGTTCATTAGTTCGGCAAGTCCAGCAAATGAGGTAATGTAGGAAGGTGGTATGGCTTCTCCTGCCTGACAGATGCAAAAAACTAGCATGAAACTTGGTGACAGATTGTTTGTTTGTGGGTGGGTGTATGTTTGGCTGTGAGGTCAAAAGTTGGAAGGGATCATGAAAGGAAAGGCATTGCCGTAAAGATAGCGCATACATGAATAAAGTTTCTATGTGCACACAGGCCTTGTGGCTCTGACTGTACCTCCCACTCTTCCCTGCGTCTCCACCTTGCCTCCTCCATCGCCTCATCGCTCCTTTGATCACTGCCCTTTCTTTTCACAGGCCTCACTCCTTCTGTGGCTTCACAAACACAAACGCAGTGTTTTCTCCTCCTTTCTTTCTCTCTATCTTTCATTCCTTCTCTCCCTGGATAGCACCTAGACTTTGATCTGCATCACAGACACGCACATCCCTTTCCCCCCTTTCTTCTTCCTCCTCTGCTGTTGATGCGTCTTCCTCTTCCATGTATCTTATGAGCCCTTTGTTTTACTTCCATGTTTTCTCATTTGGACATATGCTCCATTACCTGACTTTAGCCAAATTAAAAAAGTAAAAATTACAAAGGTATTATCTTTCATATTATGGGCATATCATACAGGTTTGAAGCCAAAATTGACCATTGTTCTCTAAGTCTTTGATCTAAGACAAACAGGATAGCAGGAAGGCATGGATCTGGCAATTGTTCAACATGACTTTCCTTTGGCAGCGGTTAATTGAAGACTTGAAAGAGATAAAGATTTAAGATTGGAGAGGGAGGGACAGTGATGAATGGCAAGAGTATCATAGGCTCCAGTATCTTCCATCAGTCCTAGTGCCTCCCTACGTCTTTCGAAGAAGGCAGTAGCCATGGTAACAAGGACAAAGAAGGGCAGAGTGAGAATTAAGAATAAAAGCAGGATGGAAAGGCGGAGGAAGAAAGTAGCAAGAGTAGTTTAGACTAAGATGAATATGAGAAACAGAAAGAGGACAAAGTTAGAGACAGACAGTCAAAGCAGGAAGGCGTGAACGAGCTGAGGCAGGACAGACAGGTCATCTCCTCCGAGGCCTGACCCTGGACTAACGGCAGGTCCTTCCTGCTGTTGAGACGTGATCCCCGCGAGGATGGTGACATTTGCAGACATCACGTCTCAAGGGAAGCAATTTCACAGATGCCGTGTGCTACTGCAAGAGCTTCCATTTAACAAATTTGGCCCTCCGGTATCATAAAACTTCAGGGCTATTTACTACCTTGCCAGCCCTTGTTTCTCCTCACAATTTGATCTGCGTTCATCCTCGTGACCTGTTCTTGTTTTGATAAGTTAGGTTCCTTCTTGCTCCAAGCCTTACAGATTTGAGGTCAAGAATGCTTCGGCATCTTCCCCCTTCTTACACATAACTACCAGAGTCTATAAGAGCAAGGCAATCGCAGTGCTGCCAAGTGTTTGTCAGTTTCAGGGGGATTGTCTTCTCATAGTGTTTCCCCAGCAGGTATAACCTTGGGAGGTACATTGTTAGAAAACCTACAACATAAACAGACACACTGAAATCATGTTTTGACACAACCAAGCATTGCATTGAACACTGCCTAGACAATGCAGCAAAGCAGCAAAGCTGACTAAAATATGTGATCCCAGCCATGTGGCAGCTTGCAAGAGCTGGAGTTGCCAGAGGCAAACTTGTGGTACATAAGTTGCTGGTTCAGCTCATCTTATGGTTGGATTACTGACAATCACAGGACTTTATATAGATGTTAACATTGCTACAAACAAACATTGCACCCATTCAAATGTTCTGAGGCTATTCATCATGTGCTACAATTATAGGAGTTTCCATTTGCAGGCTGTCAATGTTTAAAAGTTTGCCCTTTGATCAAATTCTGACACTGTGTCAGAAAAAAGATAAGCTGGGCAGATGGTGCTCAGTACCAATATACAACCCCCAATGTGAGTAGGATCAGCTATTTTTTTGCCATCTCAGTTGCAGTAGGCCTTCCAGCTCTTGTTGGTTGTTGCAAGTTTAAAGACTTCACAGTTACAGAAGTTCCAGTGGAACTGGTCAGTAGTTTACAGGTCACATAGGTAGTGTTGATAGCTCCCGGGTATGAGCTTCTGTATTCACACGTACAAAGTCAGGGTATTTTTATCTCGGTGTCCTCAGAACCTTTATCTGGCTTTTACAGTAAATATTGATTTCAGTATTTATCCACATACTGAATAAGATTTAGTTTGAAAAATGTTCTGCAGCTTTTGCTGAAAGCAAAAAACTGTGGATAAAAGGGACTTGGATTCATTCTGTAATGCAAATAAAACAAAGATGCAGTATATATTTTGACCTTGTGTGCATTCACATTGGTGTTTAGGAATATATTTATTGGGTTATTTTTGCTTTGTCTAAAAAATGTTGCCTACATAATACAGATCACCAATGGTGGGATATAACAGATAAAAAAAAAATCTTTGCAATGCAATTTTACATTTTCTTGTGTGGTTAAAAATCTGTCACTAAAATCATTGTTCCATTAACTGGCCAAAAACACATGCTGTAAGAGGCAATTATCCCTTTCTAGCTTGGAGGTAATTAACACATTGTCTCTATTCTTATTTTGGGTTTGCATCCACAACACAATGTGGTGATATGCTGAAAACTTGTCCCTGGGAATAATTTCTTCACCAAACAACTATCCTAAGATAATTAAACACCTATAATCAAGGGTGCAGGTTTCATCAAAACTTGGGGCGGGGGGGCACTGAACATGAAGTTTCACCAAGAGAATTTGCTGGAGAGGACATACATAATATCACCAACCTTTAACAAATTATCTGCACTGAACATGAAGTTTCACCAAGAGAATTTGCTGGAGAGGACATACATAATATCACCAACCTTTAACAAATTATCTGCCATAACAGATGAGGGATACTGGTTCACCAGTCACCAGCCACTAGTCTGTATATGGGTCAGACGACTGAGCAGGATACACAGGGAGGACCCAAACAAAAGCCCTTCAAAGGCTTCAATTAAATTGTTCTTATGTATTGGGGAGACAAGTTCATGTTACATATTAACACCAATGGGGATTGATTGATTGACATATTGTGTCAGGCTTATGATGGAACATGGCTGTCTAGTCAGTATCAGATGTGTTAGGGTGTGGCATACATAACATATCAATGTCTGTGTACTACCATTGTTGAGCAGGTAGAAGGCATGAGGGCCAAATGTCATCTAAATTCAAAAGAAATGTAAATGGAACACTTTTTCCCCCCAACTTTCATCTACTTTACGTAATCAGCACCTTACATTTTACAACTCATACAGGTGTTGTGTTATCTATGCAAGTATCTACACCTTTTATTTTTGGCTAGTTTGTAAAATATAGGGACATCTCAATGTGCAGGTTTAGATTTAACAAGTTATTGAAAGGCTATGTGAGAATTATCATTAGGAAGAGGAATGTCAATACCTGCCACCAAGCAAGTCTGGCCTTATGTTGGAATATACGATTGAATCCTTGCCTGAGGTTGGAGTCTAATTTAAACTCTCTTTGTCTGCCAGGTGTAGTACCAAATGCTATTTCAACAGCATTTGGTAGTACATTTATGTCTTACATCTTCCTAGAAACAAGATGGGGAACTAAAAGTGGCAATCAAAGTGCACTGGAATGAAAAGAAACACAAAGAACTTAGGAGGAAAATAATATTTTTTTATGATGGACTGTTTTATTTTTTTCTACACAGAGCACTTAAGGTGGTGGCTTTAAGTTCATTGTGACTTGATGTTTCCAGTTTCAATCCTGCTATTAAAATATAAAAACCAAGGGAACGAGAACAAGTCCCCTTTCACTCAAAAACTCCTGTCAAAGGGCTCTCGAGCAGAAAAGACTTCCTCCATCTGCTCCAGCAGGAATGCTAGCAGAGGATATGGTTACTGAAAAGCTTTCAATTGTGAATGTGTGGAAATGAAGTGAATCCTGTGAGAGTTGAGTCCCCGCTACACTCACATGTCATACTCTTCTCACTACGATATATATCCAGCATATAACCTTTTGAATATGGCAGTGTACTTCAGCTATCTGTGCCTTACCAATTCACCTGAACGCTTGCTGCTGTATTTTTCCTATAGCATTATAGACTCCATCTACCCGCTGCCTGCTGTACTGACCTTGGTGCTTCCTTTTGTGGAGGGACAATGTTGCAGCCATGTTAAATATTGACAATGTGCATATTCTACATATACATAATCTGCATAAACTGAACAATTGTGCACACAGTAAAACTAGGTTAAGAACAGGAGTTAATTTAGAGACTAGGTGCCGAGCAGAGCAAGATAATCTTCATATTTGCTTTTGTCCTCTACAGTTTCATCTTCTCTCTTTGTCCTTTGATCTCTCCCCCCATTTGTTTTCCCCATAAAACGATTGATTGACCCAACCCAGTAGTTCACAAATAGGCTCATGGAACCGGCCATCTGTTCTCGGCACAGCCCATGAGATAAAGAAATAAATAAACTCCACGCGCACCAGTGTGTGTACTTGTTTGTGTTGGTGAGCGTGTGATTACAATGGGGGTGGGGTGGGGGAGCGATAGCCTTTGCACCTCATGCATGCATGCGAGCGCGTTTAAAATTCAGCGGACGGAATGCGGTCTGCTCTCTAAGAAATTGGTTTGGTTGAACTCAGACAGCGGGGCGTGGAACCATTTTCAATCACGATTACTCGTGTCTAGAACTTCAGAGACTATAAATCAATCTACTTAAATAAACCCTGTCAAAATGAACCCGGTCAAATAAATGGGTATAAATAGCAGCGCATCATTAGCAACAAAACAGCAAAGCTCAAATCAGATCAGTCCATTCTTATATCGTTCACGTACGAGGCTTCGGCGCCTTGACAGCCGTGCCGGTTCACGATGGCTGACAGAGTGATTCCACAGCTGCCGATTTCCTGACCCATGAAGCCCGAATAAATGTAGGTCTGGCAGCGGAGAGTACAGGAAGCCGATTGACAAGTGAAGTAGATGATAAGGTAGCCACAGACATTCACAATTGTAGGAGCAGACACACACACATACATAGAGATACAGGTTGTGCCAGTACATGCCCGGGCAGACTGATGCTTGGAGGGCCTGTCAGCCACTTGCTTGCCAGTTCACTGCTGAGCGACCTCCTTCCCGGCCACGGGTCTTAATCCTCTCCTCCTCATTCCGATGTAGCAGGACTTTGAGCTCTTTCTATAATTGGACCACACTGGCTCTGGACATGGTTTGTGTATCCAAGTATTATCTTGTGTGTGTGTGTTTGCGTGCAAGCTTATCTGTGTGCTAGCCTGTACAGATTCATGAGGTTACAAGCCAATGTAAGAAACCATATTTCAACAGGACTCACGATTTTAGATTTAATTTATTAATATAAAACTATGGATGACTTCATTCGTCATCTCAAAGATTCGATTTTGCAGTACATTGCAAATAATGTGTCATACATCATATACACACACATACAAATATGGGGTCACCAAGCCAATTTAGTATTTTCCATGAAGAGTCACTTTTATTTACTTTTATTTATGAGTTGTAAAATGAATGGAACATTTTATTGCATTAGCCTTTGCAATGAGCAAACACATTGTACCATTAGAACATTGGAGTGATAGTTGCTGGAAATGGACCTCTATACAACTATGTAGATATTGCACCAACCACATTATCAATGTATAGATATATACATAGTTTATAGTCATCATTGAAAAAAACAGCTTTTCTTTCAAAAATGTGGAAATTTCTAAGTGACCCCAAACTTTTAAATGATTGTGTAAGTTTATTTTCATACTATGAGAAAATAAGTCAGAATATCCGATGCTATCATTACAACTTTTCTTACAGTCCCATTACACCCCGCCCATCCTGATGTACTACGTGTATGGCATTGTTGGCTTTACTAAAATTTTATGTTCACACATGTTCGTTAAGAGAGGATTAGGGTCCCAGCAGATTCATCACTTCTACTTGAATTCCTTTGAGAGCCTTTTACCACCATCTCTAACTCTATAACCACTTGAATGGTCATTTCCCTCCACATAACTGCATCTGACTGGAATATATTTTTGCATATTCTAACCACAGTTCCTCTGTTAAGTTCGCTGATGCGCAGACTCGTTCTCTTGTCTGAATTAATGAGCTTACTTGAGCGGTCTCGCTTCTGATCTGTATTGTATTGCGTCTGTGTTTGTACCTGTGTCGGCATCGTTCAGGATCTGTTTATGTCTGCGAGTGAGCGTATAGTTACCTGAGTGATTTGGCTGGGGAACAAAGCCGTATTTCCTCGCCGTGGTCGGCTGTAGAGGCAAACATGTCAACGCGCTAACATTTTTTAATCACAGCCGTGTACCACATTAAAGATACGGGTGTTTCCCAGCAAGCGGAAATGTTTCTGCTTGTCTTTTTGAGCCACTTAAAGCAACAGCGCTAAATCCCGGTTGACACGGGCTTCTGCACAGTTCAACAAAACTGAAAAGAAGACTTGCATTGGGAATACAGCACTAAGCATGGCTCTGCTGTAAATGCAAAACATGACTTATAGTCATAAGTCTGCTGCTACCGTGGTGAGGCACGGTTTGGATAAAGTGGTGGAAAGAGCCTTTTACAGTTTTCAAGTGCAGCAGTAATGCTAAGTTGGTTTCCACTCCATACAGGAGGGTACATTTCAGGTATTTATGTGAGATGAAACTAGAATTACTAATGCATCAAAAAATGCTGCATTACCATGGTTTCACATAAAGTTATACAGATTTCAAAAAAGGTGAAGGAATTATTGATTTAAATTATTGTAAGTAAAACTGAGGCAATTATTTAACCCTATTGTTGTGTTCGTTTCATGTTAATCAATTTGGTCTTCCTGGTCAAATTTGATGGTTCCATTAAGACTCATCATAAAAACTGTAATAACACATATTACCACCTCTTGTTGTGTATGTCTCATTGAATTGAAGGTATACAGCTTGAATTGGAGCTATAAAAAACACAATTATTGGATTATTTTGACTATATGAAATAATTAGATGAAACTACTTTGGGTCAAAGTTACCATTTTTTGTTTTGAAACCCGTTTTGGTGTGTGAGTACGTCTATGCATGGTCCATCTGACCAATGTCGATGTGTCTGAAATTTCTTACATTAATCTGATCTGCCCAATTCATTTCTAATGGCTGGTCATTTTTGCCCTGGAAACACAAAGGGTGTACAAACATTGAATACAACACACTAAATTGTATGTAAATTAATACAATTTATTTTGTCAAGTCAAGCCAAGTCAATTTTATTTGTAGAGCCCAAAATCACAAATCACAGATTGGCCCCAGTGAGCTTTACAGTTTGAACAACACAACATCCCCAGGGGGAAAAAAAAATGTGAACAAAGTCATGGAATCTTAGGTGAATCTAATCAAATTAACCACATTTTTCAGAGACAAAATCTTTGAAACGGTCGGATTTGACCGGAAACATGACATGAGGGTTAAACTTGTGAGTTTCCCAAAGAATGTGACTTCTGTCTACTGGTGTAATGCAAAACCAAATATGGTGGATTCGAGTTAAACTGCTGTGACAGTGCAAACAACCGCCATGATGGACAAGAATGCGCCGTCAATCTGACACACATCTGTGCTTTTGTCACCGCGGAGACGCATGCTCAGACAGATACAGTCACACACGCCGACATTCACTGGTTCACACCTTTTTGGAAGTCTCCCAGAGGCTCAGTCAGTCAGTCAGTGTCAATCTGCAAGTGTCACTCACGACGCGCCATGAAAACCAAATCAGCTGCTTGCATTCCTCAGATGCTGTTGCTCTCGCCGAGCTCATAATGATGCATTGAAGAGCCGGAGCTTGCTGGGGGAACCCTGTCGAATTCTTCATGAATGTAGCTGACAAGTTAAGAACTGGTTTGACACATGCAGCTGAAATATTTCGCTCAATGGACATGCGGTTAAGATACCATAGTGAGACACGTCTTAGCGGATAAGTCCGGCCTATTCCGACACGCAGGTGTGTTTGTGAAGCGCACTGTGATGTGTGCATTGTGGGAACGAAACCCAAACCACATATAAATCAAAATGATCCCAAAACATAGGGAGGCAGAAGGCAGATGTTTATGTCTGGTTGATGTCAGTTCCTAATACGTGGAAATCCAGGCATAGCAACAAGACCTTAAATTAAATCCAGTGGTAAACTGAAGAAGACAACGCAGACAGGTTCTCTGTGATGAATTAAAAAAAAAAAAAACAACCTTTATTGATTGTACTCATTCAAGACAGTGTGACCTTTTTTAAGTCTTTGATTCATGTTCCATCAGGACATATGGATGTTAGGAAAAGCAACAACAGCCAAACCCAAGCAACCATACTCCTAATTTATGTCTCATGAACCTAAAATCTAAGACCAGCTGCTTCCGACAGATGTGATGGCAACATGATCTCCTCGGTGAAATTTAGAAGTCTTTGCATTAATTTCCCCATCGGGGGCTCTTTATAAATAACTATGGCAAACCGCCTGGTACAAGGTGTTACCCCACTCATTCTGTATGCAGCTGATATTTTTTTTTTCACTTATATGAAAATGACTATTTGAGTGATGTGGAATGTCTAACTATCGCACACTCATTTCCATACCTCTCATGCCTGTAGCAGATGATTGCCTTTTTCACTCTTCCCTCTCGCCCCATCTCTTGTTCCGTCTCTCTCTCTCTCTATCTCCATGTCTTGTTGTCAGCGGTAACCTCTCCAGGGAGATGTATTGCTTTAGGCAGTACAAGAGACTATGTATTATACTGTCTATCTTTTTCTTACTCTTCCCCTCCCCCTATTTCTCCTGCTCTCTGGTTGTCACTTTTTTTTTTTTTACTTGATTGGGAACAATTGATAGCTGAACCTTGAAGGATGATTGAGGTTTTACAACAACCCCAGCCTTGTTTTTTTTAGTTTTGTCCATCATTTCTAACAGTTTTCATTATGTGATGGAATGTGATAAGCATGGTTACTTTTCCATCAGGTGTGGGAGCCGACACTGCAATGACCAGAGAAACACAGAGAAGCAAGAAATGTAGAAATATAAATGCAAATTTATAACAAATAAAGATAAAGCAACCAGGCGCTAATGAAAAAAAAAAGAAAATAAAAACTGTACACAACAGGAAACAATAATAAATGAACTTGATGAATTGGTCACCATGACAATTACATTAAACCTGTTGCAAAAGTATTAAAACCGGGACCATGGCAACAGTATAAGATTATAACAAAGCAGGAAGGTTGTAATCGAGCCAAAAAATTTGCTGAAGACTTGGCTGAAGAAATTAAGTCTTAACAAAAGTGAGAAAGTCTTGTATTTGGTCCAATTAGTCCAATTTTCTGATTAAATAGACTAAAATCAAGAAAAAAAATCGAAATAAGCTAAATTATCTCCCAGTGCAATAAGACAATTCTACTCAATGTGTGACTAATTGGACCAAAATACAAGACATTTTCACCTGATAAGATTAAATTATTTTTGCAGTGTATAACCAGCTGAATATTTATCTGCTTATGTTTCCCTATTGGACTTCTCATTAGTTTTATTGCTACATTCCCACAATATCGGCAACATGGTTGGAAATAAGAACAAGCAATCTCCTGTATTAGAGCCTGATGTTTTGTTGAAGCATCTTTTACCTCCACAGACTCTGTCACTACATAATAACATGGTCTGATTTCCTCTTTCCCGATGCATAATTACGATGGTTGCTATGGGGCTTCTGTCACTTTGACTTAAATATATGTCGTCTTGGGATATTTTCATAAACAACTGCCACACACACACACACACACACACACACACAATTGATTTCAACAAGCTAGTCCCAGCGTGGTACATTTGATATTGTTTTTAATAGAGTGTAGTCAGTGCCCTGAGCCTGCAGCGTTAATAATAATCATCAGAACACACTCATATCAGAATGCAACCCTTCAATCATTGTTCACTGACCTCCATTCAAAGCTTTGAATTAAACAGCAAATCATGAAAATCTAGCCTCCTTGAAAACGGCAAATGATGCCAGCAGATGAAGATAAATTAACCTCCTAATAGTCAGCGCAGTGCTCTCAGCTGCACTACACAACAAAGTGACACTCATCTTATCTTGCATTTTAGACGTTTATAGCCGATGCTCTCATACAAAGTGAAAGTGAGCGCGGTGGCATAATAAACCAGTTCATCACGTTGAAGAGTAGAACTGCGGAAGCTGTTGTGTTCTAAACTATTAGAGGGGGCCAAATATGTTGAGGGGAAATTGAAACATTGGGAAGTCAATAGGTTTCAACATGACCCCCCTCCCTGACAAAAAGCCACAATATAAATGCTTCGTTTTTTTCAAAATTTTGACTAAGTGTTCATTTTCATTTTATTTTTTATTGCCGCTGGCTCCATTTCACTTAGTTTTTGTTTATCAGCTCTATTATTTCAGACTCCCATTGCTTCTGCCAACACTGCACTGAACACACAAGGGACTGCTGTAAACTGCAGAGGTTTTAGCCAATTAGTGTAAATCTACTCTGCTTCTACAGCAAGTTAGCCCCTTTAGTTACATGGGCTGAATTTAGCAGTTAACGTAGTGCAAATCATGACAGGTGTTATGTTGAAAAAAAAAAAAGACTCAGGAAATTATGCCTGTTTTAATAAGTCGTGCATATGCTTTAGGTGAAGACACGGTGGGCGGGGATCGTTTTGTTTGACATTTCGGTTGTTTCGTTTGCTTAAACTTCACGGATGATGGATGGATAAGAGGACCCGGGGCACCTGGGAGAAATCGGGTGTTTGTGAATCCTCAAGTTTGAATGGCAAGTCAAACTGGTTTCCTGTAAACACGGCGACTGTTGTCCTCGACAGGTGTGGACAGCCGTCATCGCTCCGGGAGAACCTCTGAGCTCTCACACAATCCATCCTCCAATTCAATTTTTCAATTCACTTTATTTTTATAGCCCAATTTTACAACACAGTTGTCTCAAAGTGCTTTACAAAATCCAGTCCAAAGTGACTCAGACATCCCCCGTCCTTAGACCCTCCTTCTCGGCAAGGAAAAACTCAAAAACCCAGTGGGAAAAAGGAGAAACCTCGAGGAGGACCACAGTGAAGGAGAGATCCACTCCCATGGACGGACAGGCTATAGATGAATCAGGACTGACAGACATCTATCTGATGATGAAATAATAGTCTTTAAAGATGTTTTAGTCTGTAGAGATGCCGTAGGGTGGGGGCAGAAGGGTGGGTCCAACCAGGCAGGTGAAGGTTCATCAGGGGCCTCGATGAGTCGCATCAGGAGTCGTCATCGTTGGGCCTCGTGCGGATGAACTGAAACAGTAGCCACTCCCCCGAAGGGGAGTGGGGAGAAGGACTCTGGGTGAATAGTGATGTAAAGACCAAGTATAAAGTAGATCCTGTTTATTAATGACAGACAGTGGTGCATGGTACCAGAAAGAGATGATAGAGCTCAGTGACTGTACTTCCCCCAGTATTCTCACTCCTAGGGCAGCTTAGACTGAACTGTGGTTTTAAGTCTACCTTTAACTACCCTGACCATAGGCCTTTTGAAACAGAAATGTTTTTAGTCTAGCCTTAAATGCACAGACTGTGTCGGCCTCTTTAATATTAATTGGGAGTTGGTTCCATAAGATAGGGGCTTGGTAGCTAAAGGCTCTAGCTCCTACTGTGCTTTTATGGACCCGTGGAACTACCAGTAGACCTGCATTCTGAGACCGCAGTGTTCTATTTGGATGATACGGGACCAGAGCATCTTTAAGATAAGAGGGGCCCATCCCATTAATGGTTTTATAAGTGAGGAGTAGGATTTTAAATTTAATTCTGAACTCAACAGGAAGCCAATGAAGGGCTTGGAGTACGGGGGTGATGTGTTCTCTTCTATTAGTTCCTGTTAGTAAACGAGCCGCTGCGTTTTGAACCAGCTGAAAACTTTTTAGGGAACTTTTAGGACACGCTACTAATAGGGAGTTACAGTAATCTAGTCTAGATGTAACAAACGCATGGATTAGTTTTTCAGCATCATTTTTAGATAGGATATTTCTAATTTTGGCTATGTTACGCAGGTGAAAGAAGGCTGTTCTACAGGCTTGATTAATATGAGGTTTAAATGATAAGTCTGGCTCAAATAAAACTCCTAGGTTTTTAACTGTGGTGCTAGAGGCTATTTTCACATTATCTAGAGTTACTAGTTGCTCAGATAGGGACTCTCTAACACTTTTAGGGCCTAATATAATAACTTCTGTTTTATCAGGGTTAAGTAACAGATAGTTCACAGACATCCAGGTCTTTATGTCTCTAACACAGGCGCTAAGTTTATGTACTAGCCTGATCTGATCGGGTTTAATTGATAAGTATAGCTGTGTGTCATCTGCGTAGCAGTGGAAATTTATGCCGTGTTTTCTAATAATATTACCCAAGGGCAGCATATATAGAGTAAACAAAATGGGCCCTAGGACTGACCCTTGTGGGACACCATAGGTGACTCTTGAGTATGATGATGATTGCTGGTTAACGCTAACAAACTGGAACCTATTAGATAAATAGGATTTAAACCAGGAGAGAGCGGATCCTCTAATGCCTATGTCCTGTTCCAATCTCTGCAGTAAGATGCTATGGTCGATTGTGTCAAACGCAGCACTTAGATCCAGCAGGACCAGAACCGAGCCCAGCCCATCATCAGCAGCCAGCAACAAGTCATTAGTGACCTTGACTAGTGCTGTTTCAGTGCTGTGATGGGCCCGAAAACCAGACTGAAACTCTTCAAATAAACTATTGTCCTGTAAGTGCTGACACAGCTGTTTAACTACCACTCTTTCAAGAACTTTTGAAAGAAAGGGTAGATTTGAAATTGGCCTGTAGTTTACTAAAATATCTGGCTCAAGAGTGTTTTTCTTTAAGAGCGGTTTAATGACTGCGTGTTTAAAAGCCTGCGGCACGTATCCAGTTATTAGGGACATGTTAATTATATCTAAGATATTATCAATAATTAAAGGCAGCGTCTCTTTAAGTAGTTTAATTGGAATTGGGTCTAGAATACACGTAGTTGATTTAGATGACATAATGATTTTAGTTAACTGGGCTGGGTCTGCAGGGGTGAATTTATCCAGAAATATTACTGGGTTTAAAGGGGCTTCTAAGCTTACAGCCTGAGCTTCCTCAGCACTGATGTTTGGAAGGATTTGATCTATTTTATCTCTAATACTTATGATTTTATTATTAAAGAAATTTAAGAAGTTATCACAGCTGAGACTAACTGGAATAGATGGATCTACTGAGCTGTGACTGTTGGTCAGCCTGGCTACAGTGCTGAACAGGAATCTGGGGTTATTCTTATTTTCTTCTATTAATGATGAATAATACCTAGTTTTTGCTTTACGCAGGGCCTGTTTATAAGCCAATAAACTGTTCTTCCAGGCCCTGAGGGAATGATCTGTGCGGGAGCAGCGCCACATCTTTTCTAATTTACGTGTAGCTTTTTTAAGGGAACGAGTTTCAGTATTATACCAGGGAGATAATGTCCTGGGTCTAACAGTTTTACATTTTAATGGGGCTACCAGGTCTAAAGCGCTATTGAGGGTGTGCATCGTATTTTCAACTAACTCATCACATGTAGCAGGACACAACATGTCTGAGCTGCTGTTCTCATAATTATATGTGGGGGTGAATATAGGCTGAATTATCTCTTTATATTTTAAAACGGAATAGTCACATAATGCTCTTTTCATTTCAGTTTTAACTACTGGTGAGGAATTATCATTCATTATAAACTGAAAGGTAATTAGGAAGTGATCTGAAAGAACTGGATTATGGGGGAGAACAACAAGGTCACTAATCTCAATACCATAAGTTAAAACCAGATCCAGGGTGTGCTTGTGACTGTGGGTTGGTTTATTTACATTTTGAGTAAAGCCAATTCCATCTAGTATGCTGCCAAAAGCGTTACTTAGAGAGTCACTATTGTTATCAACATGTATGTTAAAGTCTCCCACAATTACAATTTTGTCATAGTTTAACACTATACTGGACAGAAAGGTAGAGAATTCTGCTAAAAATACAGAGTAAGGACTAGGAGGGCGATAAACAACTGCAAATAGGGCTGGTTTTTTGTTTGTCTGCCTGGAATCAGTCATTGATAAAAGCAAAGTTTCAAATGACTGATAGTTATGATTATTTTTGGGACTAACACCTAAACTAGAGTGAGAGATGACTGCAACTCCTCCACCTCGACCAGTGCTTCTAGCTGTATGAAAGTTAATATGACTAGGTGGAGTGGATTCATTGAGACTCACATACTCATCCTGCTGGAGCCAAGTTTCTGTTAATGCTAAAATATCCAATTTATAATCACCGACCAGATCATTTACCAGCAGAGATTTAGATGCTATAGACCTAATGTTTAGGAGTCCGCATTTTATAAGTTTATTGGATGTTGCTTTGGTTTTGTTTCTACAGGGAATTATTTTTATTAAATTGTTTGTTCTCTGTCTTATAGGCCTTCTAATGCTAGGTTTATTAAAGCTAACTATACGGGGGATGGACACAGTCTCTATCTGCTTTCCTGAACCTGGGATATGTGACAGCTCAGGGTGAGACGAGTGACTTACAGAGAAGTGTTTTACACTTCGACTCTGTGCCCGGGCCCCCACTCTATCGGGTCATTTAGGTAAACTAAGTCTTGGGGCCATATTTCTGCTTAGGACAGAGGCTCCTTCCTGAGTCGGATGGATGCCATCTCTCCGGATGAGCCCGGGCTTTCCCCAAAATGCGCGCCAATTATCAATAAAAACTATATCGTTTTTAGGGCACCACCTAGCTAACCAGCGGTTAAAGGATGAGAAGCGGGAGTACATCTCATCACTGACCAGATTGGGCAGGGGTCCAGAGAATGCTACGGTGTCAGCCATCGATTTAGCGAGTTTGCACACCGATTCTACATTCAATTTCAGAATCTCTGATTGTCTCCGCCGGGCGTCGTTACCACCTGCATGGATCACGATGCGGCGGAATCTAGCCCTACTCTGCTTTAAAAGCCTAAGGTTACCTTCGATGTCACCGACTCTGGCCCCTGGATAACACCTAACAGACGCCGCTGGGTGCTTCACGTCTCTGACTATAGAACTTCCAATTATGAGTGTGTCTGGTTCAGCCGGTGTGGCGCTGAGAGGGTCAAACCTGTTACTGACGTGAAGCTGTTGGTGCACTACGTGTTTGCGCTTAGCACTACGTTTCCCCCGGACTGTCACAAACCCGTCGCTACTCTTTCCCGGCTGCGCGGGACTCACTGGGGGGCTAACCATGCTAGCGTTTCTACCGCTGCAGGCACGGCCGGCGGTCCCTGCTGCTACCTGGCTAAAGCTAGGCTTAGCCTCCAAAGCGCGGAGCCGTGCCTCTAACTCTGACACCCTAGCCTCCAGCCCTGACACTAAGCTACACTTTCTACAGCTACTCCTATCCTCAGTAAAGGAGGCCGGGAACTCACTGAACATACAGCACACAGAGCAGAACAGACGGGAGGGAGAGAGCAGGGGGCTAGCCATTGCTCGGTAGAGCGAGGCTAGCAGCTAACGCTAATAGAAGAGAAGTTGATTAAGTAAAAATAAACCTTTTGGTTAAGGTTAAACACTATCCTTTAGCTCCGGAGCTTGGTGAGCCAACCGGAGTCTAATTCGGATAATCACTAAGTGCTCCGAATTTGTAATTTGTAGATTAAGTTCACAATAAAGGAGCGCTAAACGAGAGAGCGTCTGGCAACGACAACAACAGGCAACAAGTGAACGTAACACACTCACCGGATGTGACGTCGACGATGACCAATGCTCCATCCTCCACCCCCGCTCCTTCACATGGCTACTGTACTGAACGGCGATGAGAGATTCGCAGACTGATGCGGGTCAAGAAAGTAATGAAATGGATCTGGGCAGGAGATGGGTGGCAGGGCGGGGCGATAAAACGGTCGGTTGATAGGGATCTGAAAGCAGCAGACATGCAGGTATGTGAGTAATGTAACATTTATGCTGTGATAAGACCAACAGTTTTAAACAAGGTGCAGTAAAGGTAGATCGTGGGTAGGATAGGTGCAAAAACAACCCATAAAAAAGAAAGAAAAAAAAGAATATCAAAGACTTGGAAACAAGGCAGGAGGGGGGCATATCTTCTATATTTTCATAGCATTCAAATAACCCCCAACAGCTTATTTATGGCCATGTTGATGCACATTGTAACATAAGTCCATTTCCTTTATGTTCATGGCAAATGATTAATGAAACTAGTGGCAAATATCCTCATTGCAAAAAAGCTAACTTGTATTTTTTGGCCTAAAACAGGAATTTATGTTGGTAAAACTTGCAAATATAACCTGACATTTAAGGCATTACTATAAGTTAGCACACCAAAGCAAGACAGTTTTATAACCGCCCCAAAAATTAGTGAGTTGTTAATGCGTAAATCGTGAAGTTGTGGTTCAATACAAGGGACAACAGTTCTGCTAACTCTTTTTTGTGTTGCGAAATGCTGGAAAGCTAACTAACTCGAGTCTCATTGTGGCTTTGCTGCTGCCGGGAGCTAGAGTCCACACATATAAGTTTTAAACAACCTTTAATTTCATTTTTTTTAAACGATAGAGGAATTTTATTTTGAGTTGTGTCCTAATGGAGAAAGCGACTTACACATTTTCAACATTTAAACATAAAGCTTTTCAGTCCTTAGCAGTTAGCGGTAAATTGATGCTAGCAGGGCTGCAGGAGTTAGCCAATAGCATTATCCTGTTCAAATTCCATTCAAACAGAACAGCAGATTGGAAAAAGATGGACTTCTGGATATGCTGGAGGAAGATAGAAGTTATGCAGCTGTAGGGCACAATTGCAACAATGAAATAAATTAATCTTTGGTTTGTTACATAATAACAAAGGAAACAACATAAGAAGAACAACAGCAGCAATACATTTTAACAATGATGCAAGACATTCCAGAAGAGCAGCACCAGGACAAAGAGGCACTGTCAGAGGAACTGTGAAATCCAAGTGAGTTACTATTAATAATTTCTTATGTGTCCAACCTCTTAGGTTAATCATTAAATTTATATCTCTTATTTCTTAAAAAATCATATTTATGCATAGGAAAATATTTATATTTTTATTTCTTTAAAAAATGTTTAATGGGGTTTAATTTTTGGTTTCATTCACTAATATTATACTTATTTTTCAAATCTGTTAAAGTCTGAACTTTGAGAGAGTTTAAACAAGAGAGAAATGTGAGAAAATGTTAATGCTTGTCTGAGACCAAAAAATAAAGCTGATTACTTTGCGGATTTCGCCTGTTGCCGGTTATTTTTAGAACGTATCCCCCGTGGTAATCGAGGGAGGGCTGTATAATGATTTTACCACACACACACACACACACACACACACACACACACACACACACACACACACACACACACACACACACACACACACACACACACACACACACACACACACACACACACACACACAGTTTAGACAGCATGTATGACAGTAAATCATGTTCTTGTTTCAAAACAACATGAACAAATACCACATGCTATGTATGGCTACTTAAGACAAAGAAGAATTTTAGGATCTCATTTTTAAAAAGTCTTCCTTGTCTGTGTTGTGTGAAGCCACATAGTTGGTGTTACTTTGTTTCTTGTTGATTCACTACATAGCAGCACCTTTTATCTGCAGGCAGTGCACAGCCACTGTCCTATTGTCTTATTATCATATGCTAATTTGTTCAAGAATAATTTGATTCAAATGCTCATTGCCATACAGTACCTGGCTCTCATACACACACACACACACACACACACACACACACACACACACACACACACACACACACACACACACACACACACACACACACACACACACACACACACACACACACACACACACACACACACACACACACACACACACACACACGGCCCCCTCTGTAGTTTCTTTGTATTGGCCACAAGTTGACTCACAGTGAGTTTTTGTTCTGTGGTGTACTTTGTTGTTGTGTTTACCTCCTTGCTGCCAGTTGTTGTCTTTCCTGTTCCAACCCCCTGGCACGCACACAAACTGCCATGTTCTTTTTTATCTGATACTGCCGAGGCCCAGCTACCTACTGCCTTCACTCTGCAGTCCTCACATGGCACATATCCATTAATATCAGGCGCTCAGAGGTTCAAGGTGAGGATATTCAATGTCCTACACTATAATGCAAAGCATAATGTGGGTGGTTTAACATATGCAATAGCAATATTAATTGTAAATACAATGTCATTGTGGACATATGTATTTATTTGTGTTTGTGTTTGGGTCAAATTTTCTAAAAAAGAATAAATTGACTAAAATCAATAAGAACAAAAAAAAATGATAAAGCAAAATGATCTGACAATGGAATAAAATGAGTGTATCCATTAACACTAGGAGGTTCAAGGTGAGGATATTCTATCTCATACACTATAATGCATTGCATAATGTGACCAGTTTAACATGTACGATTATAGTTGTAATAGTCTGCAGATATTCATTTGTGCACATATGCACCTCTCAACAGTCTCATTTCAAGAAAACAAGACCAAATTTTCTTAAAAAACTAAATAAATTGACTAAAATCAAGAAGAAAATTAACCTTGAAATAAGCTAAATCATCTGCCAATGGAATCAGATAATTGTACTTAAAATGTGACTACTTGTACCAAAAACAAGGTATTTTCACTTGTTACGGTGCAAAATTGCTTGTATTTCAACCTTATGATCACAGTGTGTGTGCTGGAGTTTTCATGAACACATCCTGAATCACTGAAAATGCAGGAGTGGTGTGGTAAACGTGGAACCTACTGGACTCCTCTTCCCCTTTGAAAACAAGCAGCCATCCACACAGTGTTGGCCCTCCTCTTCCAGTCAGTGTGTTGCAGAATTGTCAAAAGATACAGTACTTTAGTAGCGAAGAGTGCATAACATGAGATAGAATCCAGCCTGTTTAGACATGCAGATGTCTTTGTACGTACGTAAATGCTCTGATTCTTGCGAATTTGCTCTAGGGCAAAACATCTCAACAAAACCTCAGTGTTTGATGCCTCTTTTTCCCCCTCCTTGTTTTTCTCCATATGTTGGTTAGATCCCATCCTGCTGGATCAACCTCAGTATTACTTCCGTGCTATTTTTAGTGTTACTATGTTATAGGGGTAGGAAATGGTCAGTTTTCTTTTTTAACTGCCGTGGTCTGCGTGATCTTCTTAAAGATAAAATCTGTAAAATAACATTTTATTAAAATATAGGAATATATGGGAATATATTGGATGTAGATGTTATCGCACTCAGTCTGTGAGTTGCTATAAATTCTCATGATTCAGTCTCTAAAAAAACAGAGCCATCACACATCAAGGGATGTTACAATAACTCGGTGTGACATTACCTTCATATGGCAGAAGTTACATCATCCCACGGACATTTGGGTGTGTAATGCCACCGCTGTGGAAAACAACAATTTACCAAAGATGTTATCTGGTTTGTTTGGGGACATTTTCCTCCAGCTAGGTAGATACCGGGGCTGTTTACACAGCCGGAGACATCAAGACAACATCACAAGTAAGACTTTGCTGGAGCTCCAGCATTTTAATTTCCACTTTTTCAACACGTGGAAAGTTTCCAGCTTGAACTTCTCAGCTCTTCACTCATGTGGCTCCACACAAGTACATCAAACAATCACTCATTCAGCAACAGTTGTGTTTTCAGTTTGATAGGGTTTTTTTTGTTGTGTTCTAAACAAATGTTGCTTTTTGGATCGAAAACTCCACAGTATCATTTTTTTTTTTTGCCGGTAGTGAAATTAACTACTTCTGCAATGCTGTTCAGGAGCATTAAAGATTCATTCAGTGTCATTTCAATGTGGTAACACAATCTTTTTTTTACTTTTTTCCATCACTATGCCAGAATTTCTTTCCCCCTTACAACCCAGGCTCTTGCTGTATGACAATGACTTTCTCAGTTCTTTTTAGAAAGCAGAATGAACTCTTGAAACAGCTCACTGTTATCTCTTTTTGTAAGGTTCTCGGGTCGACCGAGGTCGGGGATAATAAAGTCTTTCCCTTCAGCGACCTACTGTAAACGTATTTCCACCCATTTGTCTTCCAGCAAATTTACTGGTCCTTTTTCGCAGCCGTGACTCAGGGTGGAAAAAGTCTGCCCTTACACGCCTGGGTATTTTCTTGAAGGAGAGCATGAGTTAGTGTGCATAATTGCTCTCAAAATTGAGAGTAATTGCTGCATTCATGGTGTAAATACACACGGGACGCAAGCGTGCAAATACCTGGGAAATCTAGATCTCTCTTTTTTTCTTGTCCTTTTCTCAACGCCTTCAAATTTGAACAAGTGATTTAAATGTTCAGGCCAGATTAAACTGTTTTTTTTTTTTTTTTTTTTTTTAATCATTTACGTTTCTATTTCAAACCCATTGTGCATATATTGCTCTAGGGAGGTTTGGGGCATATTCAAGTGCTCCTGTACCTGACCGTGTAATTATTTGGGTCTTATATAAGTAATGAATCTTCTTGGTATTTAAATTGTCCCTGTGGCCACTTTCCAAAATGTCTGTCGCCAAACAAAACAAGCAAATTGTTTCTGGGAGTATTGCTTTATCCAAGAAAAGCTATGCAAGATCACTATCAGTGCTTCTCATAAGAAATTGGGCAGTCAGTCTCCAGTAAATATGCCCATGCAGCTCATTGCAAGCAATCAGAGAAAACCACAAACAGATACTTTCTAGAACACTCCTATTTAACAGTCACCTGTAATAAGTCATTAGCTTTTAGTCTGACATTTATGTGACGTCTGACATTGTTATAATGTTTCCTTAGGCTTGGATTTCTAAAAAGATGGAGTTCCGGATGACTTCTAAAAAGGCCTGTTAAGGTCAGACCTGCCCATTTTATATGTTTGCCCACCTCTAAATGAACATCTTGCATGTTATTGCTACGATCTATGTCAGTGTTGTCAAACGTGGCCCAGGGGCTGGAACCGGACCGCTAAAGGGTCCAATTTGCCACTAGACAACTCACAAAGTATGACAAAGAAATGGACCAGTTCCTGTTTCTTCTAGAAATGTGAAGTCAGTGAATATTTTCAGTTCTCAGCGGATAAAAAATATTCAGTTTTGTTAATCATTTTTGATCTACTGTTTTAATTTAAAGTGCATGAATATGGAACAACTGAGACATATTTTTGAAACTATCCTTTTTTTCTTATGTCATCTTGCCTGTTTTGTCAATTAAAGGTTAATTGTATAGATATTCATAATGTATTTGTTCACATAAAAATAGGGAGAGAAATTTGTAGGTGTTACTTATAGACACTTGAGATCAAATTGCACTAAATGTGGTGGATGAACTAAAGTAAGTTTGACTCCCCTGATCTATGTGATCTCCAGATTCAATTCAAATGCAAAAAGGAATATTGTTAAACTAATACTGGCGGCACGGCCGTTGCCTCACAGCAAGAAGGTCACAAGTTCTTGGACAAGGACTTGGGTTGTGACCGTTCTGTGTAGAATTTGCATGTCCTTCTCATGTCTGCGTGGCTTTTCTCCAGGTTTTTCAGCTTCCTGAGAAGTCCAAAAACATGCTGAGTTTAATTGAAGACTCTAAATTTCCCATAGGTATGAGTATGTGAGGGAATGGTGTGTGCCCCATGATAGATTGGTGACCGATCTGGGGTATATTCTTGCCTCTCACCCAAAGTACGCTGCGATTGACTCCAGCAGACCTCTGTGACCCTAGTAAGGAATAAATAGGTATAGAAAATTGATAACTTTAGGCATATGCAATTTTTTCCCAAAAGGTTTGTGGGTGGGTCATAAAATGGCACATGCAGTTTAGTAGGCTATTTCCATGTTGATCGTGTCTGCTGTTCAGTGCTGTAGGTAATGGTGGTGGTCTGTATTGTGTGGATTTGGTCGCCCATGGTCGGAGTAGTTGGACAAGTGTACGACCTAGGAAATGCCGCTGTTGTTTTGATGGGTGGTGCCATTGCTATTGTTCATGTTGTTTATTCGTGTGCTTCTAATCAATGCTGCAGTGCTGGTCATGTTGTGTATTTGTGTGACTTCACGCAACAACATGTCGGTCATGCCGTTATGTAGCTGTATGTGCTGTATGTGGTGCATGCCTTCATGCAATGTTGCAGTCATGTGCTGTTGTTTATTTCTGCTTCTTTGTGTTGTGGCAGCAGTGAGCAGACAGGGCACTGCTGCTGGTGCGTTTTATATGTGCATCTGTTGTGGTTTGAGGGCTGGCATCACAATCACATACCAGCTCTACAGATTTGCTCACATTCTTGTCTTGTTTCTAAGGCTGACATATCGATTGTTGTGTGGTATATTTTAAAGAAATACATTCTACATAATTGATTATTTCCTGAATTCCTATCTCAAATCATGATTTTAGGGCAGCACACTGTAAAAAATTGAATCCTATCAGGTGAAAATGTCTTGTATTTGGTACAATTAATCTAATAAGTAGAATTATCTCTTTCCATTTGCAGATAATTTAGCTTATTTCAATTTATTTTCTTGATATTAGTCAATTTAATCTACATTTTTAAGAAAATGTTAGTCTTGTTTTAGGAAAGCAAGACTATCATGTTTGACCAAAATCTAACCAATTTCCAAATCAGAAAAAAAATAAATAAATAAGCTAAATTATCTGCCAATGGGATAAGATAATTCTAATTGTAAAAAATACAAGGAATTTTCACTTGTTAAGGTTTCATTTTTTTGCAGTGTAGAACATTGTTGGTCTCATAGGATTCTAATATCAAACAGAGAGACTGCACACATGCACACAAAACAGATACAGCTGACAACCTCCAGATAACATGCACATATTCATATACATTCATGCAGCTTTTCTACAGTTGCAGATAGTGCAAACACTGACATGGGCATAATGTATCTACTAGATGCTGTCACATCAGTGTGCTGATGTCAGCCAAAGAGAACGCACCATCACACATTGTCATATGATAATAAGACAGCTCCGACTGTGCCTTAATAATTAATGACTGGAGTACATTGATTATTATGCTGATTCCTCTCTGGCTCAGATATTGGTATTTAACTTCTTATAAAGAAATAGATTAAATTGCTGTCTAGTCTGAGGTTGGCATAACTGTAATGCTGCCAATAACATACCAGAGGCATTAGAGGAGGATATTCTGAAATGGAGTAAACAGAGGTGGGTTGCACAGCCGTTAATACTGCAGGGAACGGATTATGACTTGAAGCTTTAATTTGGTTTTCCTACCAAAAAAAAAAAAAAAAATTGAGCCACATGACCCAGTGATAAGGAGCCATGGCAAACAGGACTTTTTTAGTGAAACCCTTAAATACAGCCTTTCCCAGAAATATGAGGGGTCATGTGTGAATGAGTAACATTGCAGGGAATATGCAGGGAAGGCTGTGTTTTTGGACCAAAAGCAATAACATTACTGGGAACAGTGAAAATCACTAGTGGTGCCTGGAAAGCCGTTCCCAGTAATTTACTGGGAACTATGTATGAATGAGGCTTATGTTTCTAAAGACACATTAGGAAAGTGCTTAAGCCGGGCCCATTCAGCCCCGCACTTCTGTCAGGATCAGGGACAGGTTTTTAAACGCAAAACACCTTTTCAGCGCTCGACAGACAATGTTGCTTTCACCAAGAGTGAGGACACACCAGCTGGTGGTGTAGCCGATTCAAAAGGGAGCAGCGCTTAAGCTGCCAGTGGGGACACATAAATTAGCATCCTGAAAGACACCACCTAGATTTACTTTCCAAATGGGAGAATAAAACTCGACAGGGGTCACTGTTCTCTAAATGAGCAGCCTTAAATTTAGACCCCATCTTCCACCCAGCAACACGCCGTATACACACCAGAGGGACAGCAGCCGCCTTGGCAGGAAATAATTGCCAGATTTTAATGCAGACTCCCAGAAGCCTCACGTAGGCGGGGTGTAAGGTTCAGTGTCAGGAAGGTCTGTTGAGTCCAATGAGTTCTTCGCATTCAGCTGAACTCTCCATTGTGCTTAGTGGCCCTGATTTCCTTTCGATTTCCTCTGCTTGTCGTGTGATTAGAAGTAAATGTTGGAGCGAAGAAGGCGCGGTGATCAAAGTTGAAAAGGGTAAAGGATCAAGAGACAGATCACAAGGATAATTCGCTTTCGAGGGCTTCTGCAAAGCAAAACGCAGGTCTCGTTTTCAGTATATGATGGAGAGCGCGGCTTTCTGTAAATGTGAAGATGTTAAATTGAGGCTGATGTTGCTGGACGACAGCGAGTTTGAAAATTGCCGACATGTCAGAAAGAATAAAGACGCAGCTCAGTACAGTGTGCGTCTGTTTCTCTTACATTCTCACTGCGACTTCCCGCTCGCTCTTTCTTTTTTCCCCAGCATGTTGTGGCGTGATGCAAAACAGCAAACGTCTGACCTCGAAACACACATATTTCCATTGTGACGCTTTGACAGCTTTGTTTGCGAGGAGTGAGAGGGAGATAGCGATAATGGCCTGTAATATAATGTTCCGCGAGGTTCCTTGATGATGCTGATGTTCTCTTGAGCGGGCCAATTCAAACAGAAGAGTGAACCTGGACCTTGGCAGACACCCTCAGCACTCCTCCATGCAGCCTCCCTGCATCATTCCTCCCTTCCCTCCCTGCCTGATGTATGACTCATACAGTTGGACTGGAAGAGCCTGGGGAGGGTCCTGAAGCTCCAGATAACTCCAGACAACATAGATATCCTCGACTCCTCTTGTGTCACGGAGTCAAAGTCATATGTCTGGCTTTTTCTGTGGTCTTGAAATTGCGTTTAGGCTCTTCACAAGCAGGCATCAGCGACATGTGGCTGCCACTCCTCGTTTCAACAAGGATCAATTAATAGAGATCAAAAGAGACCGCTCAGATACAGATGAGTGGTTTAAGATCTGAGCAAAGAAAGGATCTCGCTGTAGCCCTTGCGTAGTTATGCATTATGCAGCATTTCTTTGGAAGTTAACGTGTTTTTTTTTGTTCTTTCCATGCAGCATAATGAAGTAACAAGGCGTAACACGTCCACTCCAGAAAGCTACCACAATATTTAAACATGTTAATCTCACTTACATCGAAGGCGGTTGTCCATACACAGGTTATACAAACGCACGTTGAGCTCCCCTTGAAATCCATTTTCTATTTCTTATCTGCGGCGCTGAGGCTTTTCGTTATTCTAGCGCAACCTTAGTGTTAGAGAAAACACAAGGGCCCATTAAAATAATAGGCCTTTTTGCTAGGGGCCGCACATACCTTCCCTGTCCTCTAAGGTAGTCTGCCCGGACAATGTTTGTTCTGTTATGGGATCTCACACAGCTGACCGAAGTGTGTAGGTGCATGTGGGTGTTTCTCTATGAGAGACCAAAAGATAGCATGTGTGTGTGTGTACATGGGCGGTAAGGGCGTACGTGTGTGTACATGGGCGACTGTATGTCTGTGTGCATGTGTGAGTGTGTATGTGTGATAAAGAAAGCCTGTTATCGCCGCATATCAGCAAAGGATCTAGCACAAGACCCATGCCGCTCCTGAATGCGCCGCTTGTTCTAAGGAGTTTGTCTTACGTCTTTTTTTTTTTTTTTAGGCACAGCTGGATTCACAAAACACTGCAGCGTAGGACTTGATCCACTCTCCAGGTTGAGTTTAGTCTCTTTGTGAGCCTGCTGGGAAAACCATGATAATCATACCAAGTTCTGGTTTATACCTGGGGTTGATAATATCAACATGGAAGTTCCACTGCTCCCTCAGGATGTTGAGTGAGCTTTTACCCTGTGAAAAAAAATTCACTGCGCTTTAGAGAGTGGAAAGATTATTTAAATGGGTATTTGATGCTTTTAGTGTTCTGTTGTGAATTAGCAAGGACCTGGAATCTAAATCCTCAACACGAAAAAGAGATTTGTCATTGAATTTATAATTATTTATTCGGTACACCTACAGAATACCAAATGTATAAAAAAAAACATTTTTTTTCAAAGAAAACTTGATTGCATTCACAGCCTGATAACACTAAAGGCCATGAGCAGTTCATTAATTATTTTTTAAAACTAAATGCCGAGTATAGACATTTTTATATGTTTTCAGTCTTAATTTTATTTTTTAGTCTTGTGTCAAATGCCCATATTAGTTGTCACATTTAATCAACTTGTATTCTTTTTTGTTTAGTCATATTTTAGTCAACTCAAATTCTATTATTTAGTCTAGTTTTAGTCTTTCTTTAGTCTTTGGGAGCAGGCTGTTAATGTTAATCAAAATTAATCTAGTCAAACCAATAGATTCATTCTAGTCTTTTTCTCAAGATTTATTAGTCATCATTACCTGATGATGTAGCTCCACATGTTGAATGATTAGGAATGCTACATTGCTAAAGGCACCTGATGTTCTGATTTGTATATTTTATTATGAACCAAAAAGATTCATCAATTATAGACTTTAAAACAGTCAAGAAAAAAAAACACTAATAAGACTAATAAAACACCAATAAACTACGGATATGAACCAAAAACACTGCTGACATGATTTCTAAAGTAAGATAGGTAAGTTGCAGAAGATCACACAAAATTGGAATTTTTTTAAACATGGCAGGTTTAATACATATCGAGCCATATGCAGCTAAATGAGGAATATTACATTTTTTATCTTCTATTTTTTCAGGCAGGAAAAAGTTTTTTTGTTATTTTTTGTCAATAAAGAAGTGTGTTAATTTCTTCACAGTCAATGGTTAAGGGCATTGACTTTGTCTCGTCTTTGTCTCCTTTTCATCACAAACATTGTATTGTTGATGAATATATTTTGTCTAGTTTCGTCTGACAAAATTAACGCTACCTGTTTTTCAGTGTTTTTCAGTGAAATAAACATTTATACAATAGATGGAATATAATTTTCATTTAGCAGAATGAGCTTATTGGCCCAGTAAGAAGATGTTTTTACAGCCAGGATCTGTGAATGAGACCAGGACAAAGTGGGGCGAGATGTCTGGGTTACAGTATGTGCCCCAGCACGCCATCGAGGGATAGAAGAGGACCTGCTTCAAGATTTCAGTTTTACTTATGAAAACATTTTTTTGGAGAGCAACGTTAGCTTACTGGGTGAATATCAGTCTTGTCATAATATAGGGACAGGAGAAAAAAAAAAAAAGGATAACAAGCATATTTCTCTTTCCCTAAGGCTGTGGCCAGACTGACATTGGCCCTGCATGATAGACTGCAGCCTATTCATTTAAATGAGGCCAGTCTGGCAGCGAATTCTCCAGCAGTGGTTGTCTGGCAAAAAAAAGTTAAACCCGGTTCAACTTTCGACAACGAAAAGTGATATTTTCCAATAATAGCTTGCGCATGGCATGGTGGTGTATATGCTTTTTTGTGGATTTTTTTTGGATGGGTGTTCAAAAGATAATTCTTATCAATAAAAAGTTAAAATCTCAGACTTTAGCACTTTTATTACAGTTGTTACACTCCTCCTGATGTTGCTTCCCAGCGCTTTCATTACAATTCAAAGCTTGTCCCGTTTCTTCCTGCACTGATTGTGCAGCCAACATAATGAAAGTATGTAATGTCTCTCAAAAACCACACTAAGACATTAGCCAGTTTAGCGGCTACTTGATTCCTCACGCTAACACAGGCTACCGTGGGCCATAGCTCTCTTACTCCAAGATGCATTCACAGACCTTTAAGAAATCCCAGCACTATCACCTAACAGAACATAATCTGGGCCTGAATTTATGTTATTATGAACAGGTGTTAGTACAGTAACATGCCCAGGTACGAAGTAAAAGATTTATCACAAGTCTCCTTTATTCGGCCTATCAACAAAATTTCAAAAAGCTGATATGTAGATTGACATCCCATATTTCAACATATATTGTTCTTTTTTCTTACAATAATTGCATTAGCATGTTTCTTCCTATCTCAATGTATGTCCATGTCTTACCCAATTTTCTAATAGGACTATGTAATAATCCAACACACCCTCATTTGGCCAAACATGAAAAATGTACTTAAGCTCCCACTTTTTCTATAACACACAAATCCTATGGGCAGCGCATTTATAAAACTTAAATAGAAAAAAAAAATGTTTCCATCTCAATACATTTTTTTGGTTAAAGTAAAATTGCTATATGCACATCCATAATTACCATTTGACAACACATATTGAATACACTATGTGTGTGTGTGTGTGTTCATGAGGCCGTTTTGAACTACTCAGTTTATACAGAGGGCAGAGGATTGCCTGGTTAGAGAGCATTTATCATCCGTTAATGATATCCACCTGCAAAGACATGGGCTCAGGGGCTATCGATCACTTTCTGGGGCAGGAGGGGGTGGCTGGTGGTGGTGGTGGATGGGAGAGAGAGACACCAGCGAGGCTGTCAGATGAGTGGGCGAGGAGACAGATAGGCCCCCTTGACAAGTTACAGACCATTAAAGCATGCAGATAATGTGAGAAAAGGGGTCCAGAGACACAGCCAGAGCCACAGTCAGAGCCACGGAGTGTGATGTGAGATAACACTTCATGAAACGAGAGGATCAGACAAACTCCACTTCCAGTTAATTTAGAGCTGCAACTAAATGTAAAAATAAAAGTAAAAAAAAAAAAGTAAAACAAGGGTCAGATGCCATATGCAAATGATTTGTTTTCTGATCTTCTTGGAAGGCCAGGTGGGTCTGATTTCTTCTGAAACAGTCAGATCAAGCACAGTGTAATATAACCAAAAAAAAGACTCAGTCACTTCCTGTATCTGTCAAAACTTTTTGATACTCATTGTTCTCTTTCATGTAGAAAAGGCCACACATCTGCTATTGCAAGCAGACAAAAAGTAAGAATTATGAGCAAATCTTTCACCTGGTCTTGGAGAACTTTACATTGACATGAGTATGTGGCCTGCGTCGATACAACCAAGATGATCCCGGCACGGAACCCAAGGAGATATTTGGACTCTGAGCAGCACTTATAGTTAGAGCAGATTTCCTAGAAAACCAAAGCCAACACAAGAGCTGAGACAGCAGCCGGCAAACAAAAAGAAAAAAAAAAAAAGAGTTGGCAGGGGCCTTGAACCGTTGTCTCAAGGTTACCGAGGTATCTGCTGGAACGCCTGTGAACAGGTGTACTGATGCCCTGTTAGCCATGTTAATGAAATCATTAGTGCCAGGCTTCTGGATGTAAGTGTCTCCATGGGATTAGGGGAAGAAACCCTCAACCGTCTGTTTCGCTCACCTGTCACACTCATGATGGCTCTCATGATTTAATTAAGTAAACAAAAGCCACAGAAAGCTTCCCTTCGAGAACCTAAGTTGTGTCCATTCATTAAAAATAGATAATGCATCCATCAAGCAACGCAACACACTTTGAATGCAGGAAGGAAAAAACATGGAAATACTATAATAATATGCATGCCATTTTTGTTTTATGTGTTATTCTGTGTTGTTAGTGCACAGTTTTAGAGGATGTGGTTTTTTTTATGTACTCTTGGATAATAGTGGATTAGACTTGGTAGAGCTATTCTACAAAAGAATGTGCTTATCTCTCTCGCTACAAATAAAAAAAAATGTACTTGAAATGCAAAGCTTTTTACTGTCATCAGACCTGAAGAAGAAGACTTTCCCTCATGCTTTGTAATTAATTTAGTTCAGCTGCACACCAGTAAAACAGAACCATTTCTGTTCCACTGCTGTGCAGCTGAAAGGTCAGAGTAGACAGCAATAATGAACTAAAAATCAGAGAATCAGGCTGGAGCATAAAATGCTTCTTTTTTTCTGGCCTTAGAAAAATATGAAAAAAGAGGGAAGTTTTCAGCAAAAGTTTTCAGACAGCTCTGGAAAACTGTTTCAGAAAAAAAAGACCCAATGAAAGTCTAGTGAGCAAAAACGAAGGAATCAATTGCCTTAAATGCACATCAGAGTCATGCATTTACATATTTTATTGATTTTAAATAACACATGGGGCTTGATCACGTTCATTTCGACCCGCTGAATTATTTCTTCAGCTACTTCTTTTCCAGGATAAGTGCACATTGATTGGTGCTCAGCTGTGCACATCCCATGTAAAAACCTGTATTGTAATTTGCCTCAGAAGTTGGAGAGGATTCCCATACACAGATGTCATAAATACTGGCTGGAACTCCAATTCGTAAAGTGTCCATCCGTGGGAGAGCTTTGACGGCCAGATTCACATGCGCGATTTATCTTGCTCATTTTATTGAGCATCTCCTCCAACTGGTGACAGGACACACTGTAGTGGAATTGATTGGTTGTCAGCATGCAGACAAATATCCCTGCTCATTTTGCATCGGAAATACATATTTTTTCCCCCCTCTGCTTTGAGAGACTGATGCAGTGATGAGAGAGAGCAGCGTGATCAATGAACTGCAGCCTTTGTGAGGATGAATGCGCCGAGGATGTAGCATTGATTCTCGTACTGAATGATTCAGTGGATCACCTAACGCAGAGTTTGGCTATATCGCATGCGTTCAGCGAAGCGTGCGCCACCAAACTTCCAATCCTTCAAAGGCTTTATAGTAACACCTAGGAAACTAATGGACAGATGATGAAACCATGGTGCTAAGATGAAGTGGTAGAAGAGAGAGAGAAAAAAAAAAAACTATCGCTACACTTTTAGAGCAATTTCAGCATCGCTGAAAGACACTTTATAAGATCCACTTCTGTTAATACATACACTCCACAGTTCTCCGCGCCCCAGTGTTGTTTTTCCCCTGACTTGTCCTGCGGTCAAACAATGGCACATTCAGTCTGCAGCCCGAGACTTAAGAGGAGGGAGATGCAAATTAACGTGGCATTAATTTCATTACAAGAGGGATGAAACATTAGAGTAATTCAGTCGAGAGGCTGACAACTTGGAAAACGGCAGTCCCCATGCCCGCAGCTGGTACAGTACAAAAGCAGAATTACTCTGGAAATGTGGGATTTTTTTTTTTTTTAAACATCACGAGAAGCCACTGGCTAATGTGAGAAAAAGCCACTCTGCTGACTGCACTGATTACGCATTTGTAGCAGCACTCCAAATCACTACCATCCACCGGTTCTCTGCAGCGACTTTAGAATGGTATACCTTCATTTCTCTAAGAGGCAGTTCCATAGAGGTGTATGCTGCTAGACGTAGAATCTAAAGAACAAAAAAATAACTTGTTTCGACAATAGTTATGCCTTTAGAGTGCCGAAACTCTGGTTGCTTCCCCGGTAAATAGCAGCTCCGTGCTTGGTCAATGCGGGGGGTGCTCTGCACCAACCTGCTCGGGTTATTTTGGGTGGTTGTGTGAAATGTGTGTTGGTGCTTGAGTCTCAAGTGGACTGCTGGCTCTGACAGGAAGGGAGGCTCACATAGATCCTTTAAGTGTCACTTTACAAAGCACATTGCAGAGCACAGCGCGGCCGAGACCTCGTGTTACGGCTGCTGTTCCAGGTGGAAACATCCTACACTTTGTAAGATTAAACTCAAAACATGTTTGCTATCCGAACGCAGCCCAAGCTGCCTGCACCACAAGAGGCATCGGAACCCAGGTGCTGGTTTCACATTATACCGTGTCATCATTATAGCAGGAAAAGTTCTAGCACATTATCCCGACATTGTAAACAGGCTAACAAAATGGCAAGATTGATCAAAGGGTGCAAATGCAATGAAACAGTATTGTGTGCAAGTGTGTGTGTAGACCTATAACTATTTGTCCTGTGGTTTTCCTTATCTCATGAACGTGCAGTAGAATGACTGAGCCACCCTGAGCCAAATAATCATTAGCAGTCTGGAGTCCGAGTCTGAAGAGTGGACAGATTTGCAACATCAAAGGTGATCCCATACCGCGAACACTCACGCAGCAGCCTCCTTCATAACACAATGCCGAAATAATTAGCTTTCTGTTGCTGTGTTAGAGATGGAGACAGTGTCTGTTTAGTTTTATAAACAAAGCATCTTAGCTGGTCATTAAGTGCGGTGGAGGTTTTATATGTCTATATACAGTACAGTTGCAGTTTGATCATTAGTGCCTTGGCTCAGTCTGTAGGGGAGTATCATTAAAATGGCAGGGTAAAGTGATCATGACTATACTTTACTTTAAATGCCATGCAACAGGCTTACAATCATGTCTTTTGCTTTGGTGGAGGCCACTAATTGCTTTGACTGAGACCCCAAAAAGCCGAAAGGATTTTGATAGCATTCCATTAGACAAATAATATATGTTCAGCCGTCACACTATGTCTACTGTACACTGGCACGGTTCTGCAAATGTTTGCGGCTGGAATAAATATGATTTCCCGTGTGACGCAAAACAAGGTGGCACGCCTGACTGTCACTTTTAGTCTTGCATTCCAGCTTTGCCCCAAGACCGAGCTTAATCGAGATAACAAAAAAAGGATGAATGCAAAAAATGCCAGCGATAACGATCATGATGGAATCGCAGAAAGTCATTTGACTGGTAAAATTCTTATAATTCCTGTTTCACAGGACAACTGCAGTTCAGGCTATTTAAATCCGCCTATTTAAAGCCGCCTGCATATACACATCAAACTAAATTTAAACAGGGTAGAGTAATTAGTTTATAATTATTGCTAACATTGTATTTGCTCCTAGTGATTGAAGTGACTACCGTTTGTGGATGAGCTATTGGCTTCCTCATTGAGCATGAACATTAGTGGTGGTGATACTTTAAATGTCCCCGATTGGATGAGTTCAAAGCTCAGCTGGCTCTCATTGGGGCAGCGTCATTACATTACAGCAAGAGTCTGTGTGACTGAGCCATACCCATTATTACTGTGTCTTGAGTCAGAATGCCAAATTACTGTCAGCATTGGGGAAATGACAAACTAACGGACCGAGCTGTCAAATTAGCCTGCAAAGCTTTCATGAGAGACTAGAGTGGCTTGCTTTGCGGTACTGTACACAGCATACCTGGAAATTCACGCTAGCTTCTGAAATTATAAAGGAGGTGGATCCTCAAAACATGCAAGGATCCAGGGAATCAACCCATTAATGACTAACAGAAGACGTAGGCCTGAGGGAGACTCAGAGGTAGAGAAAAAAAAAAGGCTTGAGAGAGAAATTGATGCAGGAGGGAGTGGAATACTGTAAGGAAAAATGAGAGCTACAAATGATTCAGTGACAGTGCCGTGTGTCACACTGGTGGAGGCTCAGACTTACAAAGGGTTGCTGTGACACTGACAGGCCGAACAGACGACAGCACATCACAGGGTGTCCAGTGCTGTAGCGGTGAGCAGTGATGATGACACACTGTCTGGTGACAGATTGAGAGAGCTTGTTACTGGCACAGCTCTCTGGCTAATTGGGGATAATCTTCAATGCTGTCCAGGGCAAAGATTTTTGGGCCATTCAAGGGAAAAAAAAAAAAAAAAAGTGGAGCAATTTGCTTCGGGAACAATGGAGGTTGTAGTAAGACAGGAGAAATAGCGAAGCTGTGCACAAGGAGGATAACACCTGTAAGTCATTATATGATGGAAATTGCACCATATTGTACCTGGTATTTGGTAAAAGTGATATTTGATCACATCGCCTTCCCTTCCCGCAGGCCAAAATACACTGTAACTGAACTTGTTGTGCTTTAGCAGCCCCAACAGCCTTCACTCTACCTCCAACTCTACCGGTATCCCATTAATGTTTTAGGACACAGATGAAAAGCCCAATTGTAGAGCAATATACTTTGTTGTTCTGGAAAAACAGGCTTTAATTAGGTTGGTTGACCGACTTGAACCAAGGTTATTATGCAGCTTGTGGTTTATGTTGTCATGTTTAATTGGAAGGGTGTTAGCGGCTGAGATCATCTTTCCATAAAGAAACATGCTGCCATGCCAGCTACAAAGGTACGTTCAAGGTGTTACCTTTAAACCACATCCGCAATATGAAGGGCGCCAGCAGTATTCAAACTGCCAGTCAAACATCTTTCTTGAAAAATAATTCTAGTGTTTGGAATATGCGGTGCCGATGGCAGGTAGCCGCCAGGCGGAGGCGAATGGAATCAAGCTCAATCGAGTCCATAAAGAGGTGATCAGTTCTGAATAACAAGAAATTAATCTCACGAGCACATTCCGCCAAGGTATTTGAGAGAGCAGATTGCCGTTTTCAAAATCCTGGATGAAGTTAAGAACACTGTCCAGACTTTCTCATTCCAGTGTTCCCTTTATGCCCATGAGGCCTGACTCCACTCACTCTGATCCACTCAGCAGATTCCATCGCATTTTCCCATCGATTTCCCCTAGTGAACGCCCTCCAATCTCACCTCCCAAAGAAGAGCAAATTAAAAGCCTGACACACGGTGTGAGAGTTCAGGTTGAGGTATGAATGGAAGGCTGCTACAGTTTTGTCCTCAGCATGAATGAGTAAATTAGACAAGGACAGTAATTAGGATCGAAATGCTGGCAGATAGTAAAAGTGCTTGCTATTGATGGTGAAAGGCATGGGACTGATCTGTATAAAAACACCAGCAAATTGTATAAAATCACTAAATCATATCTGTATGACTTGATGTGAACCGTACATGTTAAATGCAAAAAAAGCTGAATTATATACAGTATGTTTTAATAATATTGGACCCCATTATTACATTTTTTCATTTCCTTCCATGCCCTTTCAAAAGCACTTGTCTCATTTCCCAAACTCAACAACCTCTATGAAAATCATATCCATTCAATTTTGCAGCAGCCTAATAAGTTTAACAGTCATGTTACTGCAGGGTACTTTTGGTCAGGAAAGTAAGCTTGTAAAATGATGCCAAACTTAACTCAACTGAACATTATTTATACACTACACACTTGATCCATTGTGCCCCCCCCCCACCCCACCCCACACACACACACACAGACACACACAGACACACACTCGCACAGAGAAAAAGAGGAAAACAAAAACAAAAGAAGAAAAATCTGCAGGATGATAATAACAATCATGATTATAATAGTAGTGTATAATAGAATATTAAACAAGGAACATGGTCACACGGAGCTCATAGTGACAGCACAGACATTAAAAGGTCCAATGTGTAATATTTAGCGGAACAGACTTGGCAGAAAGGGAATATAATATTCATAAGTAAGATTTAATTAGTATAATAATCAATCAAAATAAGAACTGCTGTATTTTTAATCACCTTAGAGTGAGCTCATTCATGATTCTACAGTAGCCCAGAATGGACAAATCTAATACTGGCCCGAGAGACTGTCATTGCGTTTTATGCAACAAAAGCAGCAAGTCTGGTCCAGCAGAATAGTTTTCATTTTCACCAGGATGAGCTGCAGAAAAAATAAACATTTAATCATGAATGCTCATTGTGTATTTATAGCTTATTTAGTCATTTTGAAAGAAGGCTAATATAGCTAATACACACTTACAGCCTGTATTGCCTTCATATAAGGCTTATATGAGGCTTTTATCTATTTGTAGCTCCAGACAGATTTTCATTTATTTATAAATGCATATAACCAAAACATGCCCAGGTACACTATACCAGACCCAACATGACTTCTAGTCGCCATTTTGGCAGCAAAATGTTAAGTGCCGCAGACTGCAAGCTGCCTGAGTTCACCTCTACGCGCTTCAGTTTCAATGACATGGATTGAAAAACTAATGAAATTAGATATTACGGCCCTTATAATGCCCCCAGGGTGCTTTTTAAAAGAATTTCTGCTGAACAGGACATTCAGACCTGCAGTATCTGGATACAACTGATCTAACTTTCCACCATCTCAAAGCAAAAGCCTGGACTCTGTGCTCTTCTTTTGCTCCACAAAACCACACAAACAAGAAAACGGATGTCAAAAAGAAATAAAGATAGCAGTAAACACTTAAGCTGTTAGTCTCTTTAGCCTTAAGCCTTTCCAAGCTGACTCCCAGCCGGTCGCCGCAGCGGCACATATCATCGTCCGGCATCCGCCTCAGGCGATCAGGACCAACGGGGAGGCCTCCCCAAAAAACCTGGACAACAGCATGACACTGCCCGTTAACGGGGATGATTTGACACTTACTCTTCCAGTGAGGATACAGCCTGTTTTTTTGTTGTTTTTTTTTCTTGCTAGTAGTTTCCACAGATGTTCATCACAAAGCCAAACTGCATGCATAAACCTTCTGGGCTGCTTCTAGAGATGGAAAGTTGATTTTATGTAGGAATGCTGCAGGTCTTTGGCGGAGTTTAAAAGCATCTTAAGGATAAGGATAGGTGATATTTAATTATTTAATTTTGTAATTGTTGTTTAATTTAATTGTTTAATCATTGGAATTAGAATGATATGTGAACTCAGATGTCTTAAAATATTTAGACATTAGACATAGACATTTGGGTATTAATATAACACTTAAAGAGTTAATTTTAACACTACTAGTGTTAACTAGTTAACCAATTTAACTAATTAAATAATTAACTAATAATTAAAACCAAATGAGGGTATCTTGGACATAGTCTCAGTTTGTTGGACATAGTCATAGTCTTAATAGACAAATTGTACATTTGTACATAAGACATTGATATACATTGAGATGGAGAGACATACAAATGTAGTTATTGTCAGAAAAAGGCTACGATTAATGTTGAAAGTGCGGACGTCAATCTACATATTAGTTTTGAAATTGTGTTGATAGGCCAAGTAAAACCAAGGCAGTGTTTTGAATTTTTAAATGAGCCACATGGGAGAATAGTTGGTTAAAAGCTAGTTTTTCTGGGATTTTAGAAGGAAAGGAGTTTGGAGATTGGTCCGCGGAAAAATACATAGTACATGTAGTACATGTACCATGGGAACATACATGTCCGGTGAGTTCTAAATAAAGACTGCTGGGGCCAATGCTGACAGTAACTCCATTGAAGAGTTTGATTGGAATACTGCCAAGAGAACAAATGGAAGTTAAGGAAATAGTATTGGTTCTCAGTGTAGTGTTTTCACATGAGATGGATAAGGCTATTAACAGATGGAATAATACTAGCTCTGATATCAAGTACTTTCTCTCCAAAGAGGTTAAGGAAATCTTCACATTCAGAGGCAGAGGCTTTCAAGCGGGAGGTGTGAGTGTAGGATGTGATAGAGTTAACACAGTAAAAAAAAAAAAAAAAGTACCCTAGGATTATTACTGTTTTTGTCAATAAGATTAAAAAACATTGAGTACTGGCATTTTTGACAGCCTGCTGGCATTTATCCAAGACATCCTTCAGAATATGAAATGAGACCTGTGATTTATTGATCTGCCAGTCTGCATATTCCCCTTATTTCTCTAGTAATATGGAGAACAGTTTTACATCTTATAGTTTTGACCAGTGCAACAGAGTCAAAGGTGGTCGAAACATTTCTGTTTGTGCAGCCTCAATGTTTTAAAACCTAGTAGGGGAAGAATTTACTATGCAGCATTGGAGAGGAGAAGAACAGGGCGACAGGAGAAGTGTGCAGCAAATCAAGATAACAAAAAAAAAATGATTAGCCTGATGTGATCAGATAGGTGGAATTTTTCTATCACAGGGTTGAAGATAGAGAGCTCCACGGAAAGAACTAGGGGTATGGCTGTATTGTTGGAGACCAAGGCTTTCAAATAAATGATAACCAGAAATCATAATAAAAATCACAGGTCAGGCTTCAGAGGGACCACAAAATGTGGACCTTGAAATCTCTGAGAATAGGAATACAGTTATATTCTGGGGCAATGTGGGAGAGGAGATCAGAGAATTCACTGATAAAATCAATATTTGGCTTACGGGGGTCTGGGCAGAAGACTGACGAGGTGCCGTCTATCACACAAACCAGAAATTCAAAAGATGAAAAAAATGGGCCTGGAGAGATAATGGAGCACTTGAGGGCATTTTTGTGAATTACTGTAAATCCACCACCTTGTGCATGTGACCTAGTTTGAGCCTGAAGAAGTGGCTTCAATGAGAGGGGAGAGGTCATCAGAGGTCAGCCACCATTCGGTGATCAATAAATGTATAAAATAAATGACAGTTTAGATTTTGGGACATGATACAGCCTTGAAATATAGATGATTGATGCTTGACACTTTCAGCAGATCAAGTTTGGAGGGAAGTGGAGGTTTCTATAGCTTTTCAGTGTGTGTAGTGTGTGTGTGATGGTAATAAGATTGCCATAATTTACTGAACGGGATGCTTTGGAGACAAAATTACGATGTCTGAGTGTTAGACAGACTGGAATGTGATTTACAGGTAGAGCAGCTGCCGGATGAGTGGTAGAGGATGAATTTGGCCAGATGTTACAGAAAGCAACTTCTTAAGCACTACTTAATATACTGATTCATAACACGGCTCTTTGAGGTGCGTAAATCATGACCACATTCAGAAATGTATTTTTGATTAAGAATATTAAGAAGGTTTTCAATATTATTTCACATTTTTGTTATAGATTCTTGAGCACAATCTGTTTGCCCCTTTACTTGAGGAATGGTAGATCTGTAGGCTGCTGTTAGGATGCATGTTGAGCTGAAAGATGTGATGTATTTCCCAGCAAAATAAATTATTTAAAGGGATGGGCAGTTACAAGAGCAATTTAAATCAAATCCTAACATTTGATTGGGCTATGAGGAAGTGAGCAGAGCTTAGCATTTAGCTTTTTGAACAATAACAAAATTAATTGGATGAGTGTTGGATGCAGGTGTAAATGACCCTAATTGCAGATTGTTTCCCAATGATTTGAATGATTCTATGATATGTGTAATATATACAAAGAGATACATGAACAATTAATATAAGTAAACAGGATTGGGAAAATGTTCATTCATGGTGTTTTATATACCAAGTTAAAATAACTAGTTATTGGACTACCCTTATTTTAAGTCATTTTATACAAAATATTCCCATTGTAATAATGAAACTCTTCCATAAATAATTAATTTTTAATCTATTATTAAATACACTGTTTAAACCTTGTCTTGTTGATCTGTAACTACATTAATGCAAACATAATTACTTAATTTAAGCCACTTAATTACAAGGTAATTAAACTAATGTGTGTGCTTTGATCTGTGTTATCACTATTAGCGTTAGTAGACTTTTTCTAATATGTAAACATTATTTTTTTAATCTCATAAGTCTTCTCCTAATCATGTTTATTTGTTGAGAAAAAAATGCACAAAAAAATGCATTGTAATGTAGCTTTGAGATGCAGTAGATGCGATCATAGACCTGATTTGTCTTTCTTTCAACTTCCTTTTCGCCAATTAAAGGTAAACAACATACCTTTACTTTTGTCACCTAGAGTATGTGTATGCACATGTTTGTTCTATCATTTTATCACTGCTGGGAACTCCTGACAGGTTAGAACAGCTCTGCAGCTCTCGCTGTAATCCTTGAGGGGGCAGGATGCATTGCCTTTGTTATAGGAGGAGGTAAAAATGCTCTAAAATAGGACCAAATGTGCACCACAGAAGTGTTAGGGGCTTCAAGGGATTCTACGTAGGTGTTTAGGAAGGCAGATTGGAATAAATTGTACATAAATTGCCATATGTTGTAAGCAGAGAATGTGAACATGAAGTGGAAATCTTTGTCCTCTCAAAAGAAGTATTCATATCTTTGGTGGGTGCACTTATATGCATTAAGCAGTAGAACACATTTGATCAAATCCATTTGCCCCGGCTTCCTGAAACTGACATCAACAATTGAGTTTTAAAGGCTCAGTCAGTGTGGCTATTGTGTGCGACTGAATGGTAGATACCTTAGGGCCTGTGTCCACAATGCTTTCTGTTTTGTTTCTTTTTGTGCTGCCGTCTTTTTTCAGTTGCTGCGAGAGCAGCATATGGGAGAGCAGCTGTGGTCATGAAACAAAATGAAATAAAACGTTATTTCTGATTATTTCACATTTCTAAAAAGCGCAGATAAACACCGGCACACCTCCTCACAATGTGCTGCACTGCCAGGATTTTCTGTAAATACAGAGCTTCATCCTGTCCGCTGTGGCCTTTGGGCTCTGTCAGTGTCAGTCAAACAGACACCCCACACATAGCAGCACTCTTCTACACAAAGAGGAAACAATGAAGCACATAGAAAGATTGAGTGTGCTGCAGGGATAATGTACTTTTTTAGGCCAAACCAGAAGTTAACGTCTCCCTGGTTCCCTCAACGAAAAGTACAATGTGATTTTTTCCACTGGATTTTTGGATTATTGCGGAAAATAAGCTCCATGGCAAACAAAAGACACACAAGTTTTCTAAGCAAGATCATTTCCACAAATTAACACATTCCCAAGACTTCATGTTTCCGGTGTATTCGGCATGATGGCGTTAATGTCACCAACAACCTATATGAAGAATAAGAAAATACAGGCTCATTGGTATTGGTATAGACTCACAGTTCTAGTGGGTCATAAGTGATGACTGAGAGGGATTACTTTTATATGGGTCTTTAGATTTTTTCTTTTAATGGAAAATACTGCATACCTTTAAGGACACTCCTCTCAACACCATTCTTCTTTCTAAAGCATTCTTTTCCTATGATCTAGTGAGGTGGTGTGGTATTCGAACAATGGAGGCCTTTTCAGAGTGTGTTTTCTTTATTTTCTTATATAAAAGTCCATCAAGAAACACATGCCATATGTGAGCCATAAGCCTAGTCATTTTCCTTCATTAGACACTTGATCTTTTTGGATGACAGTATTTCTGGTTTGGCTAGTTTTAGACCAAGCCCTCTATTTCCACAGTATTCTGCTTTTGTTCCAGTGATCTAATTATTATTTATACTGTGCCACCTGGGAATACTTTACACAGCCTTTTACACAGAGTGTATTGTACCAGTTATTGCCTACTTCTTCCTACTCCTGTGATGATACATGTACCTATGGCTCTAAATGGCCTACATGAACAACTGTAATCATTAGCAATTTGATACAGAGATTATTGTGAAGTACTTAGATATTTCAAATAAAGAAAATTATAGAGTGCTTAAGAACTTTTGCCTTCCAGTTACCTTATACGTTGTCTCTCACCAGTGATCACCAGACATATGTTTTTTGCGAAATCCGATGAGTAACCAGAAGGTGGAAGTACTTATTCTTTTTTAATTCTCAGAAGACAATCTGAAAATCTGTTTACATTCACTTCTATTCAATTCTAGGTCAAAGTTGAACATAACAAGTTTATCAGGTGAGTCAGCTGAAGAGCTTCGTCTGTGATTATAGCCAAATACGGGGGCAAGAATGAAGGAGAATGAAATACATCATGTTGTTCTCTCTTGATGATTATCTAGATCTGTCATCTCTTTCTGTCTCATCTCCACGTCATAGTTCCCATCGCCACTTCCAGGCACATTGTCTGCAAATGAATGAATGTCCTATCTAAAGTGCCTCCCCCCACACACAGGTGGGGATGAGTGTGTGCAGCATAAAAAGGTGTGTTTTCAAGCATGCGCTGATGAAGGCTGCTGCCAAAACAGGGTAGCCTGATGAAAGCAATAAAAAAAGATTTGTATCTGAGCCAGTTTTGCAACCAGTTTTTTTTGGAGTGCCGTTATTCCCACATTCTTTTGTGGTGTTTTTTTGTTTTGTTTTGTATTTTTTTTACCAGGGCTCATCATCTTTGTTTGGGTGTGTTCACTGCAAAAATAACAAAAAATGACAAAAATAAAGAAAAGAAAAAAAAATTGAAGCAAGCTAAATTATCGGCCAGTGGAATAAGATATTTCAAGATAATTCTACTCAACATTGATATAATTGTACAAAAAACAAAGTATTTTCATTTGTTAAGGTTTAATTTTTTTCTTGCAGCGTACTGTGATGGTTCAAGGTTGTGTATGTGCACTATGTCAGGGCTTGCCTCACATTAGGCAGTGCTGCTGCATGATAGATTTAAGAGGTAATTAGCTCCTCCACTTTAAAGACCTTTTTGTATTTGCACCATCCTTCCATTTTTCATCCATTTAGAAAAATCTCTTCTTTAGAAACAAATGCAAAACATGAACTTAACTTCTACCTACCTACCAATCTACTGACCTACCAACCTGTCTTTGTCTTTCAAAACAGACAATCAATCAGGAATTAAGAGCCCAGGAATGCCAGCAGGCAGAAAGAGACTATAGACTAGGGAGGTAACTGTCTAAATTGCACTTCCATAGTATCAAAAACAACACCAGATAAGTGATAAGACAGGAACACTTAACTGAAGCAATAGAAGGCATTATCATTCATCTATGCCTAAGGGTGGTGACCTCCTAACAGCTTACAGGTAATGTATGAGCTGCATTAGAGGGGACTGTTTTACCTGCCCACCCCCAGTTTGGACGATGGCTACTTTAATGGTCTCTGAAACAGGGGCAGACACTAAGACTAACTATACACATGTCAGCGATGATTGAAGTGGCAATAAACCATTTTGTCCATTAGTGGGGTGTTTTTTGCTATTAACAGAACCGGGGATGGTGTTTTAGCTCGTCGGTGCCTTATGGTGAGCCCATACTGCCTGAATGAATTGGTGTGTGGGTGAAAATTGCTGGATCCGTGGAGGTAAAAATACAGTGGGGTGGGGGTTTTGTGTTTAGTCGGCGGGTGAATCTCGTCCGTCTTTCTCCCTGATGTATGGTATTGAAGGAGAGGAGGACAGGATGCCAACAAACTGCTGCTGAATGTCCTGTGTGTGTTGATCCTCCGCCCTTCGCGGCGGTGATCCGTCTCCCTCGTGTCAAGCCGAGTTGAGAGGACTCCCGGGGTATGTTGACCCATGGGGGGGGGGAGCTTCCCCTTGGAAAACACACACACACACTCACAACGGCCCGCGACGCTCTGGATAAACACAATTAAACGACCCCACCCTCCGTTGTCATTCTTATCTTATCTTACCTCCTAACCTTAACCCCCCCCTGCCTCCCCCCTCCCCACCACTCACAAGGCCCCAGGGTGGCCCCTGAATCCTCACCTTCCTCCAGACGTGCACAGACAGCCAGAGCTAATTCATCTCCCCTTAGTTACTCCATCATTTTCTTATTCCCTCTCCTTTCCCTTCTTTTTTTTCCCTTCTCTCTCTCTCTCTCTCACACACACACACTCCAAAGTGTGACAATTTTAAGCTGCCAGTGGAGGGGAGAAAAAAAAAAAAAGAAAGATTTGAAACACTTCTCTGAAAACTAGCACACGTGTTGCAATGAATTTCAGCGAGGTGTGGAGTATTACCGCCTACTTACTGTATCCTATTAGCGGCGATTTTGCTAGATGGGGCAGTTCACGGCTCGGTGTTTTTAGTTTGACTTGTAGCCCCGTGTAAAACCATCAAGCCATTACACGGAATGGGACGCCTCCGTGCCAGGGGGACGTTTTAGCATGGCCGCAGAAGAGGTGGCAGAATGAGACATTCCGTGTCGTTTTCCACCGCGCCGACCGCATAATGGCCGACGGCCAGCCCTGCCCTCAGCCTGTTACATCTGATGTATCGCACCTTAGGGTGCGTCGGGCGAATGTATGAACTAGCGAGCACAGATGGCTCGACGCCTGGCTGCCTTTGGTAAATAGGCGGCATGGTTCTCGGATGGTGATTTCCGCATTGCCCGGGAGGCTGAATTTATGACAAACAAAACAGAAGGTATTATCATGTATCACGGCCCTCCAGGTAGCAACAGGCCGTTAATGAATTGTGTGGCGTGGCTCCCGATACATCCCGCGCCTCTGTCTGTTCATAAGGGGGGGAAAAAAAAGAAGGCTCCATCACTCAATCTCTGACGCAAGAGTTGTGGGGAATGATCGCGTCGCCGCCGTGAATCAGTTTGCACGTCTGGCAGCTTCTGTGCCGCCTACGGTTTGCGGGATGTTTCCAGGGGGCGAATACTTGAAATAGCTGCTCTGATGCACGACGCATGATCACCCACAAGAGTCGTGTGTTGAAAAAAGTTTTATTTGTCGTCCTGATACCAGCTTTTCTGCCTGCCTATGGCACCTACTGAAAGATGTTTTTTTTTTAATGGGCATTTGCAAAGAAAGCCTCTGAGAAACAGCCAAGGGCACCCGCCATACAAAACTGTAACAAAATACGGTGCCTGGCCTTTTCAGACAGTTACTTATATTCTCTTTCCTTTCCAGTTGGCCAGGCTATACAGGACTGTAAGGCTATCTAGTGGAATGTAACAATCTCTACACCTCTGTAGAACAAAGACTCTTATCTCCTGGTGCCTTCTGCCATTTCCTTTACCCTCAGGCTCCTGGACACCAAGACAAAAAAAAAGAGTGTAAATCACTGCCTCAATATCGCTTCTCTTTTTCCTTTCTTTCCTTCCTTCCTTCTGTCTGCAGTGTCGCGCTCGGTCTGGCGCTACAGGCTGGATCTGTCTCGTGCAATAGCAAGAAATCTCACGCTGTTTATTCGCTCTCTTTATATTTTGCCTCCCTGTGGCTTTTTCTTTTTTTCCTGCATGGAAAAACAATGCTTAATTTACAATTTATCTCAAGCTCATTCCCTCACTCTCTTTGACACGTCGTCTGTCTTCCTCTGCCTGGTTTTGCCCCCCCCCCCCTGCCGCACTCCTGCTTCCTCACTTCCTTACAGTAATGGTTTAATTGGAGCCTTTTAAGGTGGTTGTGGGGGGTTAGGGGGGAGGACGTTGAACTGTGGAGGCTGCAGTTTCCTCTGCTGCTTCTGCTGCAGCCGCTGTCCGCCGAAGCGTGGCGCAGCCGGCCGGAGATAAAGCGTTCCTGTGTGTTTGTCCGGGAGACCAGCAATTAGGGACCGCTGCAACACAGGGAAGAAGGGCCGACGTCAGCCGCCGTTCCGCCACATTGGATGCGGAGCGGCGGGATGCACCGGGCGGGAAGCGGCAGGAAAAAAAACCCAATAGAGCGATGGCACAGAAGTGGAGGGATTAAGCGAGGAGGAGGGATTGGGAGGGAGGAGATTGGACAACAGAGGGAAGACCGATAAATAATTCTCATTAACAGTAAAACGATAATTTAAATTGCAGCACGGGAGGCGTAGCAGACCAACCCCGCGGTGACAGATTTACAGCGACTCCGAAGCGTGTGGAGGCTGAGCTCGGAATTATTTATCTCGCATCGAATTGACTTTTTGGACAACAGAAGATGTTTTCATTGCTTATGTATTGGCAACAGAACTCTTCTTTTCATTGTTCAAGCTGTCTGACAAATTACCAGTTCCCCCAGTGGAACTGGCATGTGTTTAAACGAATAATCTGTTCATATTTTTTTTTTGAAGGCAAGCCTGTTTAGAGTCTCTGTACCACTTAACTACGACGAGCAAATCTCTGGGAAACGTAGTGGTAGGACAGAAGTGGTCTCTCACCACCTTTTCTTTATGCCTCCATCTTGTTCCATCTCATCGTCTCTATCATCACTCTACATCCATTAGTATGTTAATTATTCTGTAATGATAGCAGCAACATAGCGACTGCAGTGACCCCTACTTAATCATCTTCTCCTTACCACATTTTATGTCGCTGACCATGGATAAATAGAAGCTGCCTCACTGAGCCGATGAGGTTGCATGTTCAAGGTATGTTTGAACGGCTGGTCAAATTTTTAGAGCTGAAACAGTTGAGACACTTGGGTGAAAAGACTTGGACTATAATGCATGACAAAGCAGTGAATCACAGTAGTTACAGTAGTAGTTTGACTATATAGCTCTGGAAATGGATTCCAGCGCCTTTTGAATTCCAACACATGCACACTTTGCACCAAATATTGATTTCTGAACTCTTCTTAAGTGTAAACATTAGTGATATGTATTATATATTATATTATATTTTAAATGAATTTGATCTTGTTTCTTTGCATTGTTTGAGGTCTTTTGGTTATTTTGACCATTTGTCATTTTCTGCAAATAAATGCTCTAAATGATAACATATTTAATTGGAGTTTGAGGGAAATGTCAGTAGTTTGTAGAATTTGAGAGAGTAAGTATGTCAATATTCTTTATTATAATGGCACAACCCAGAGACTGACCACCCATTGTACTTTTACTTTAAAAGTACTTTAAAAGTAGATTATTGATGTAGTACTTTTACTTAAGTAAATATATTGCAGGTTATTGGTACTTTTACTTAAGCACTAAACTTTAGTACATCCTCCACCCCTGGTGTTCCAACCCTGAGGTGATTATTGTTCAGGGCAGTAATATACTTATACATTTTCAGGGCATTAAAAGTCAAGACAGGCTCATTTAAATATTGTCAGTAGTTTATAGACTCAAACAAAAATGTTCCTTTTGCCCCAACACATACCTAGTAGTCAAATTAGAAAAAAATGATAATTTTGCAGTGCTCTCTTATTTTTTTTTCCAGAGCTGTATCATGTTCAAAGAAATCTATGATATTCATTTGATATCAGAGCCTGAAACATGCACCTTACAAGACATAAGACCCACTTGAGACTTCAGACTGGATTCAGAATCTCAGACTCACTTAATGAAAAAAAAAAAAATCAGCCAAAGACCACACAGAAAGTGTGACTTCCACAACATTAGTAGCGAAACTAATTTCTGAATTCAGCCATGACAGTGTTGGATCATCATACTTGAGAGTTGAGACTTATGAACATCTGGTCTAAGCCTGGAGTGATTTTTTACTCCCTCGGTGCAGACAGGTAGTCATGCCTCGACTGTGTCCGTGTGGTCAAGTTTGTTATGTCTGTGCGCCGCTTTCAACCCATGACTCACTGGCTTCTATTATTTTGCTGCAATCGCCCTGAACAACAAAATAAAAATGTTTGTTTATTTCCTTCGCAGAAATAGCTTCGGGAAAACCCTTGAAGGTCATTGCTCAAGCTGGCCATAGCTCTCGCTCTCTCGCTTTCGCTCCCTTCTCTCTCTCGCACCTCGGTGTGACATCAGAGTGATCACGTACCCCGTGCCCCCAGTGCTATTACTGCAGGGGTCTGGTCCTAATGCATGGTATCAGTCAGGCCTGGTTGTTACGAGAGAAAACTGGGAGTGAAGTCAGGGGGGCTGGGCAGCAAGAGGTTTTTGCTTTTCTCTGCACGGTCATAGGAATTCGCACTACATGTCGTCTCGCCTAGTCCCATCTTCCACATGCGTTCACACGTGCAGCACGACGGGGGCCCGCTGCAGCACACAGAATGCCCATTCACTCTCATCTGTGCACGCACATGCACTTCTTCAAACTCCTGACCGGATCTTCAGATCCAGATTTGATTTTCCCTCTCAAAGGGCCCTTTTGTGGGACAACCTTTACCAAAGCAATAGAGAACATGCAGCGCTGCATTAATTTGAACTCGGAAATAATATGTTGTAATGGATCTGGCATATTGGATTACCAGGTGGTTTCCCCCTGTTTTTTTTTGTTGCTTTTTCCAGGTTAATGGTTTTGACTGATGTTCTTCCTCTGTCTGTGTTTGCGTTTAACCAATTTGTTAATTGATCTTTTGAGACACATAAAGTTTGCCCAAGAACTATGCAAGGAACAAGCAGCACATGTTGGACGTCAAAACAGCAGCCCCTGGTGAGATGGAGATTCTGTATATAGAATGTAAAGGTAGCTGCTTTGCTCACATGTAGACAAAATACACTATTATTATACATTACATGTTATTAGTGTTACATTTCGGCCATTAATATATTATTCTGTGATAATCCTGTCCCCGTTGGTAAGAATATGGGACAATGGAAAAACAATATTGTATAAACAATATTAAGACCTACTCAACATAACTGGTGCATACTTGAATTTATTTCCCTACTAAAAACATAAATCCATGATAACTTTTGTTGACATGCTGCCTTTGGCTCATCTGAGCAAGAAATAACCCTGAAATTGCACCAAATCACATGTTAAAGTGCATGGAGTCTGGCATGAAGCGGAAGCCAATAGCAAGTAGGAGAAGGGGAAGAGAGCTACAACAAGCTTGTCCTGTCCATAAATCTGTGAAGCAGACCTGAAGTACAGATGTAATGATGCAGAAGATATGCTCTACTTGTCACGGTTGACTTTCTGCCCTCCTGAAAAAAAAAAACAACACTTCCGACCTCCCTCCCCCCGTCTACCTCACAGCGCAGGCAAATGAAAAGTATGGGATTGCCAAGATTGTTTTACAAAAAAGAAAAAAAAAAAAAAGTCTTGTTTGCCTCGGTTGAAAAAAGAAACATATCCAGGAATAGGCCCTTTGTGGATTGAAATTGAATTGAAAAGAGCTGAAAATAATTAGAAGAACAGGGCTGACCCACAATAGAGGAAGCGATGCTAATGTATGTTAACTCAATTTAGTCTCACCCCGACCGGCCCCACACAACACAGCCTAAAGATGACTAGTCACGTTCTCTCCCTCCCCAGAAGTAAACATCTGCTAAGGCCTGTGTGACACATAGTGTACCATCTGTCCTTTTTTCTCTCTTTCTCTCGCTCTCATCTCCTTTCCATCATCTGCAATTACGCTAGTGGCAGCTTTTAGTAAAAAAAAAAAAACGTGCGACGCGGCTTCCTGGAGCATGAATGGCATATAAATAATTGACAAGAAGTAGACTCCTCAACACTATAATGTTACTGGGTACACTTAACTCGGAACAGTGAGTCCATGTTGGACATGGCCTCGCTCTGGGTTATGCCCAAAAGGAACATGCCACAGAGCCTACGGCGCTAAAGGACAAAGGCCTCTTCTCTGGCTGAAATCGGAGATGTTCAAGGAAGCATCTGGCAACCTGGACACTGGGTGAGCCGGGTAGATGATCTGGATATGAAAAAATGCCAATAATGCGAGCCTCCTTCAGGTCTCTTGGCAGGAGCGGGCAAACTTGATACATTCCTTCTCCTAGGTTTCCTTCTCTCTCGCCGGTTAGGCTCTGTCATTCTCGCTCTCTCGCCGCCGCTCTTCTGTCTTCCCCCGGCTTCTCTCATTTGCCCGTCACCCTCGCCGCTGGCTCGGAGGGGAGAGGAGAGGAGAGGTGAGGTGGGCCCGGAGGAGACAGGATACGCCGTTCGTCAGCCAGCGGCGGACGTGCCTGACTGGAGCTCCGCTTTCAGCCTAGGTGTCAGACAAAGAGTCACTTGGTCCAGGAACTGCGGGACAAGCTGTAAGTCGTCTGTCCGCCCTCCGAGTCACACCCCCCCCCTCCTCCAACACCGCACCCTCCTCCGATAGTGCTTGCCAGCGCTGTCTCTCGCTGCCTGACCCCAGCCGCTCGCTTTCATATTTCGATGGCAAGAAATGCCTGGAAAACAAAAAAAGATACCGAGCGAAAAAAGGCTGACACCGTCGACTCCTAACAAATTGTTTTCTCGTGTATTTCCCTTCTACCTTTCACCCACTCAGAGAGCTAAAAGGTGATGGGTCGAAAGTGTCACTGTGTGTGTGTGTGTGTCAGTCAAAGGCGGAGAGGGGGTGGGGGTGCAGGGGGGACGGGCACACAGGGCAAACACAAGTAGATTTCCTCTCGGACACAATCTCATCATCTTTTGTTGCCACTGTCAGGCAGATGGTGCCGCCTGGTTCCTCATTTAACACACACACACACACACACACACTCACATACACAAGCGCTAACAGACATATAAGTACACACACTCCCGCCTGCTCAGTAAAAGACCATACATCATTTCATTACCCGTCTTCGGTTTTGTACAATAACATCCGCTGGGGTAATAACCGCATGCTCTCCCAGAACATTTCATCAGGGATATCAGCCCATACTGCTGGCCAGCGTTGCCAGGTCTTGTCTTTTCTTGTAAAACTATCCGTGCATTTCCCCTCCAACACGCCACCACCTTCACTCACACAACACCTGATACTTTTGATTAAATCAGAATCAGCTTCGATTCAGGCCGGTGGCACCAGCGGTGGAAAGTGGCAATAAATTTTGTCAAGGAGGACCACACCGTACCTTATGTAAAGAAAAGAGGTTGGGAAAAAGAAATGTAAATGAGAGGAGATTCCAACCTCAGATATTCAGATAGATACTCTAATTTATTTTTAGCTTTTATACCCAGTAGCTCACAGTAGTCACATGAAATTTTCATTTAGTGCAGCTAAATTGCATTCAGGTCCTTTGAAGCTACTCTAGGGAGGAACTGGGAACCGCTTCTCTGTGTATGGTCTTTAAATATTGGTGCAAAAAAAAATATATATATATATATATATATATATATATATATATATGTATATGCCTCCAGAGTCTAAGGAACTAGAAACCTGACATTTAAAGCTGCATTAATTGATTTTTATGACCATAGACTGGCAACATTACAAATTGTAAAACAAATCATCTGACAAACGTCACCTTATAAGGTAGTTAGGCCAAAAACTACCTTATAATATATATATAAATATATGCACCAGCAGCCACAAAGTTACATTTGCATTAATTTGGAGTCGTGTTACTCACCACCAAACACATGCAAGTCCAAAATAAACTATCCATTTAGCTCTCATTTTGGACTCCATTCACTGGCTGAAAATAAAACATTTGCATTACATTTAGATAATACTTTATATTTCATAGAGTGCCTTATTGATGCTCTTCTATTTTACTTTGTATACTTGCTACTCATCTATTGTGAATGTGGACAAATACATGGGCATGTGCGTGTGTAGGATTGTGTGTGTAATTTATTTTTTGTTATTTTGCGGTGCTACAGCAAATGTCATACTATATTTGTAAAATGAAAATGATGATTTTTGATTTCAATTCTGAATAAAAGTCTATTTATTCTGGCATTTTGCTAAAACAGTGACCAGTTTCCTCACAGGTCTTTAACCGGGTAGAAACAGTGAAACGATATACTATAAAAATATATATCTCTCTTAAGGCAATATCTACTCTAGTATGTTGATTACCCTGCACTAAAGACAGCTGCCTGCTATAAAAGGCAGTAAAACGTTCTGTAGCTTTGAGTGATAAATTCAGAATTTGACATTACAATTCACCATGGTCATGTGAGACAGTAATTTCATGCATAGTTAATATAAAAATAATGATTAGTGCAGCTTTAATGTTGATATTTGTTGGAAATCTACGTAAAGTCACACTGTTGTGACTGCTGGGAATATCTGATTAGGGCCTGGTTGTTATGTTTCCATGTGTGATAGCGTGTGTATGAGCTCTCAAACACCTCCCTCTGTTTATATAAGCCTGACTGAACACAGTCATGTATGTATGTGCCTGTACAGGTAAGTGCAGATCGTTGTACTCTTCGTGTAGGCGTAATCCCTCATTATTTTCACACCACCAGTGTTTGCTGTAGCTTTCCCTATTTCCCGACACCGGCTTTGACAACAGAGCTGTCACACAAGGAAGCAAATCATCATCACGGTGACTGCACGGTCGAGTGATGACACAAAGGAACAGCGTTGACACATCAACACTGTACTGGGTCACCATGCCGTAACTGTTTATAGACCCATGCCTGCACAGCTGCCTCTTTTACAGTTTTCTATCATCACTACCCGTAGCCGTGCAGGGGCGGGGACACTGGCGGTATGGGGAACTTTCTGCCACCTCGGTATTGACGTCCTTTTAAACGAGCAATGTGCAACGCTTGAACTCTACAGGATCCATTCGCGGTGGCTAATTAGCATACGGCCATCAAGTGTGGCCCGTAGCAGGTAAAGCGTGGCCGGTAGCAGGTCAAGTGTGGCCCGTAGCAGGTCAAGCATGAGCCGTAACAGATCGCGTCCATTAAAATTAGCTACAGCAGCTATGGTGACTGCGGGCGACCCGCTGCGACCCTTTTGTGATGCATGGCCGTAGCACAGAGCTTTTCTTGGTTTTCGCAGCTGTCAATTTTTTTTTTTGCTACAAGACTCTCAAAAAAAGGTAAAAAAAAAACACATGAAACGCGTAAAACCAGAAGCAAAATGCAAAACGTGACACAGTATTGCTATCTTGTGGTTGTTTTATGTTGAATTGGAAGGATTACTACTTAAAAACTTGACCCCTCCTCAAAATTTCAGCAGGAAACACAGCTAGCACGCAGCAATTAGCAACACTGACAGACCATGCATGCGACATGTTGCAGCGCAATCCTGTGGAGTTTGGACGTAATACTTCAAATTCATACAATACATTTCATTCCCTACTAGCTACCTCTCCCTTAAGAAGTGGTATTACAGTACAGGAAGAGCTGGGACTAATTATATTAGCATGCTAATTGCATGGGTGGAGCCGCAGCACGATAGTTTCAGGTCTGTGACATAATATAACCACTGTTGTATCTCTATATATGTTTTTGAGAGGTATAGTGCATTTTGGGATATTTAATATTATAATTAATATAATTTTATATAAGTCCTTTAAAACATATGGCCAAATATTACACATTGCACTTTTAAGGTGGCGTGTAGTCAATTTAAGCCTTCAGTCAGTCACTAATCATCAGTGACCAGTTTAGTATTTAATGTAAAGCATAGGTCAGGTCTGTCTTTAATAGCTTCCGTTGGAATTTCAATCATACTCAGCAACAGTGTTTCACCCTTATTTTGCAAATTAGTAGAGATGCTGCAGATAGCTATTGAGACTATTGATCCAGAGACAGACAACACAGACGATTCAAGCTCCATAAATGCTACATAGTGTATAGTATTTTCCTTATTGAAGTTTTTATAGCACAGAGGTCATAGGGTTGGAAATAAAATAAAACTCCCCATTAGATTTCATGTTGCCATCCACTGTCTCAGGATGGTGGATTCTTTACTCTCTAGTTTACTCATCAGGTAGTTATTGTACTTGACAAGACTCCTATAACCACTAGTCGGTGCTGTGGGCAGTAGTCAGATTTACAGTAGGATTTTTTTTCTTTCTAGTTTGTAATACTGAGAAATATATCTTAGACTTTTAAGTACTACAGTGTGACTCATCAATATACATGTAAAAACAATAAATCTCATCTAAACAGACACTTGCACATTATGTTTATTTAGCGGTATGGCAGCGGCAACAGTGGCTGCAAATATGTCTCCTTTCATATCCTTTATTCCATATAATGAGGTTAAAAATAATCTGTCAATTATTTTGCTGAATGTGGTGACAAATAAAATCCAATAGCAGGGAAACCCATGGGAACCTGGATTACAGAGAACAATAATGGATCATGACTCAACCAACCTTTGGTGGCCTGGTCTATAGGAAAATGTGAATGCATAAGACAAAAGTGTGTGTGCTCGCGTGTGTGTGCGTGTGCTGTATGCCAGCCAAGCTTAAGCCACACAGCAGATGGACAGTTTGAATAAATAAATGTTGTGCATGACATGAATTGCTCTTTCTCCAATGTCTCTCCCTCTCGCTCCCTCCCTCCCCGTCCACGGCTACACGGAGGCCAAGTCATGAGCTGACTCTTTGCTTTCAGAAGCCTTTTGTCTGGCTTGGCAGCAGAACAGATTCAATCATGTCTGAAGGTCAAGAAGTTAAGGCCCGCGTTGCCTCCTGTTTCTCGCTCCATGAGACGGCGAGAATGGTAGCAGTGAAGGCAAACAGAAAACATTCAAACACGAGGAAATTATTCCGCATGTAAACACTGCCTCGATTTTGTATGGAAGTATGCACACACTCAAAAGTATTGACATACACACTGGATACACACTCCATGATAAATGCCCACAGTGTAGAGCAGGGGAAAAAAAGAAAAGGAAAAAAAAAGTCACCCTGAGGGGAATTTATTGTGTATTTCAGAAGCGCTCAGTAGACATGCTTCCATTTATACCTATAAACATACGCACAGCACTTACACAGATAAAGGAAAAAAAATGTGTGGAAGGTACTGAAGGAAATTACAGTTTGACATGTTGCAACTTGCCACTGCTTGTTTGGGCAATCATTTTCTAAGTGAATCATGCAAATAACAGTTATTTATTAAAATTTCCCATTTCCTGACCATATATTATTCAGACTGCATTCTGTTTCTGCACAAAAGACATTATAAGATGCTTTTCACTTCTTTTGATTAATTAATTTCCTCTCTGGTTGAAAAACACAAATTCTAACACTATAATCTATCTATAATCCACCACTGCAGTCACTTTATAAAAACTTGTACAAAATATTTATTATACTGCGTTTATTTATTTAAATACTTCCACCTCAACCATAATGCAGGACGAATACTGAGTATGCTTGTACTGGTACATTTGTACTCTGTTTTTTTCTCCTTCTAGATATTTTTATGTTTAAAAAAAAATAAAAACTTATTTTCTTACTCATTGCTTTCTGTATCTGAGCTGTGGTACCGCACACATTTCCCCGATGTGGGATCAATAAAGTTGCTAATCTAATCTAAACTTCCGGTAAGTAATTACATCATGCGTCTCTACTCGACTCTACAAATGTAATTCTGTCATTTCGTGGCGTGATGCTCACAACACTGTATCCAATGCTTTTCAGTTGCAAAAGTAACAGACTGCAGTTGAGCCTATGATGCAAACACTGTTTTTGTAATTACTTTCACTGCCAGAAGGGGGAGACAAAAATGACACACTATAGCTTTAAAAAATAGAATAATTAAATAATCTCAGGCATTTAAATACAGTGGAATCCAACATATTGAAGTACATTTTTCTATTTAATTTCGGGGAGCTGAATGGTTTTGTACCGTAAAAGGAGTGTATGGTTTTACAAGTAGTAGTGGTGGACAACCAAATCCGTCTTAAGCAATGGGGTTGAGGATTACTGGAGTGTGTGTGTGTTGGGGAGGACCGACCAGATTAACATTCCTGGGGGAATTTTAACACTCTGGGCGACAAATTTGCAACACTGTTCCCCCTTGTGTTCCTCCTGTGTGCTAAGCCCAGGACCCAAGTTCCGAGTAGGTCATTTGGAAAGAGCAGAGCAAAATCCCTTCTTCCCCGAGAGCTGTCGGACACTACTAAAGAGGAGGCAGAGTGTGTGTGTGTGTGTGTGTATGTATGTGTGGGGTTGGGAGGAATTAAGCAGCTGTGGGAGGAGGAGATATGTTTTTCCGTCTCCCTGTTCCCACTGGCTGAAACTGAGCCTTTTATTGGAGGTGGTCTCTGCCATTGTTTTGTATGCTGGCATACAATGAGTTGAGGATTTGTAATTGGAATGTAAATTGATGGAGTTTAGGGTTATCTCCATTAGCTAATGCTCTAAACACTGAAATGTTATACTTAAAGCCTCTGAAAGCTCGGATTCAGAGTATTTCTCTCTTGTCTACAACATTAAACTCTTTAGGATTAAATAAGCAACAATTAAGGTCCTGTATTTTACACTTTTCCTGGGTTTAATTTGAAGTCATGATATCCCTAACAAGATAAATTTAGGGTTTTAAGCACAAATAATCATCTCCTCTCATGGGAGAGTAGTTATAGAACTTTCTTATAATCAAAGAGCTATTAAAATCACACTTTCTATGAGAAGGAACCTTTCAAAATAAAAATTGACATATAAAAATTCCTTTATTTATTGCTTTTAAACTCAGCCAATCTGCTCCTTTAGAACTGAAAGTGGTTGGATTCAGATTTGATTAGCGGCGGCTTGGCAGACGTCTGCAAACAACACCACAACTGTCATGTGATTTGGATTCAAATATCGCTAGTGCATGTGATATCACTTTATTTCCAACAGGGTCCTGCCCACTTCAAACCAAACTGAAACAACCAAAATGGTTTTGAGTCTGGCAGAGACATATATGTGTTCTTGTAGGACCCCATCACTCACAGAACAAAGACGATTGAGAAGAATAAATGCTCAGGGCCTTTAAAGGAGCATGTCAAAGTTTTTCTTTTTTTTAATTTTTTGATGATTGATATGTCACCTTACAGGAGACATAAAATCATGAAAAACATCACCCCCTCCCCTTTTATTTGTGCTCTGTTCGAGCAAATGTCTGTTTTTTATTCATAGATAAACACATTAACAGTGATATAGTAAGTGTATAGATGATGAATAAATACAGTTCTGGAAAAAAATAAGAGACCAATGGAAAATTATCATTTTTTTTTCTGATTTTACTACTTATAGGTATGTGTTTGGGCAAAAGGAACATTTTTATTTGAGTCAAACTACTGACAACATTTCCCCCAAATTTCAAATAAAAATATTATCATTTCATCATCAGATCTCAAACAATGCAAAGAAACAAATCATTCATTTTAAAACAACATAATACTAAAGTTTACACTGAAGTGAAATCTATATTTGGTGCAATAATGTCATTTTTAATCCCAGCTTTCATGTATCGTGGCATGCTCTCCACAAGTCTTTACCATTGTTCTTGGTTCAGATGTTCACCTAATCAGTACCTCTTTAAGCAGAATGAGGTGTGCATGTTTGTGAATTCATCAGACGCTGGAACAGAATGGCTGGAATACATGTAGAGATGCTGATTTCAGGAAAAAATGCAGTGGTCTCTTATTCTTATTTTCCAGAGCTGTAAATGAAGAAAAAAATAACTCTTTTGGTTTTGGAGAGACAAAAACAAGTTGAAATTCCCAGTGATCACAGCTGAGATTACAGCAACACCAAAAGTCATCAGAAAAGTGTCCGGCTGAGCAATGCCTTCGACCTTGCCGCCACAATTGACCTTGTGATATTTACAGCGACGCAACAATAATCTACACTGTGGAACTGCTGACTGCGGCTAAATGTCTCAGTCTGAGTAAGCGGAGGCGGAGGAGAATATCTCTGTCGGTCTCCCACGGCTTTATCTGTTAGCAGCTCTTGTGTGAGTCAGGGCAGGGCAGGCGTGGGAGGCAAGACACCACAGTGTCATCAGCTCCCCCCCTGGAAAACCCAGGTATCTAAATAAAGCACAAAGTGCCGCGCTGGCATACAAACAGATAAGCGCTCTCATTCAGCTCATGCTATATCACAGCCGTATGCAAACAGCCAAACGGAATTGCAGCTTTTTAAACGCATGGCTGGCTAATGTTTGCATTTCTCAGGAAAAAACTGCCTCGCCGCAGCGTTGTGAAAATTTAAATTTCAGTTGGTGGGTCAGATATTCTCTCTGTGTTTAGAGGAATTCTACAAACCTCTCGTCTGTTCAACCTACACAACCGTTCAAAAGTTTGGAGCAATGTGGTAAATGACTATTCTAGCTGTAAATGTCTGGTTTTTGGTGCAATATCTACATAGGTGTATAGTGGCACATTTCCAGCAACTATCAGTCCAGTGTTCTAATGGTACAATGTGTTTGCTCATTGCGTCAGAAGGTTAATGGATGATTGGAAAACCCAGAAGCTAGAAAACTGACCTTCCTTTGACGAGAGCAAGGAAGGAAAAGGAAGGAAGGAAAAAAAACATATTTCAAATACAAATCATTTTTTCTAACCTTGTCAATTTCTTGACTATATTTTCTATTAATTCTACAACTCATGGTAGTAAATAAAAGTGTGACTTTCATGGAAAACACAAAATTGTCTGAGTGACTTTTGAACGGTACTGCATTTGAAAAACATTTTTTTTTATTTGGATTGATTTGCATGGTTTCCACCTGACACTAACAGTATGCTAATTTACGACATGCATTCATAAAATATTTGAGATGCATACCCGTCCCCCTGCCACACACACGCTAATAAAAAGTGTTTCCTCATCTTACATCCAGTCCTGCCACACACATACACACTCCCACACACATACTACCACCCATATCACCCTAATTGAACACACTTGTTGCTTCCCCTCTCTAGCTGCACTGATGAAAACAGTAGGTAGTGGCTACGAGATGTGTGTCTACAGTATGTGTGTGTGTGTGTGTGTGTGTGTGTAACACTGAGGCTGTTGATAACATAGTGTAGGCTGCAGGGCGCTACCAGCGGGAGGAAGTTCAACAACACAAACCAAAGGGAAGAAAAAAAGAGACAGACTCGAGGTCAGCATCTGGTATTTAGGTTGAAGCAACAACGCCTTCCTAAGAGATGACCACAGGCTTTTTGATAGGGAAAGAAAGAAAAACTTTGTTTGGAGTCACATTGCTGAATCTACGCAGGCTACCTACACTCTAAAAAGCTTGTCTAGACAAGGATGTGTATGTGTGTGTGTGTGTGTGGAGGGGGGGGTGTTCAGCCACATGTTATCGGTTGTCCATCTTGCGCATGTCTGACAGAGCAGATACATGTCTATTTGAATCAATGCAGCTGTGTACACAGGTTGTTTAATGGTCCGGTTTCATTTGTGCTACACACACGCTAGCCCCGACCTGAACCATGTCTTTGCGCTCCAGGTCCAGTTCCTTCCATTTCATGGTAACTGCAGCGATTGTGTTTCGGGCTCAGAGCAGACAAAAAGCGTGGGTGTCCTACGCTCAATACTGTGCCTGAACGCATCTCGTGTAGACAAAGACAAAGCTGCTGCATCTGCTCTGCTAATGTGCTACTCCTGCCAATGCAGCATGGGTAGACATTATGAAGAATCATGGCCTTTATGATGAAAAAGGTTAAGTAAGATGGTTACATTTGTCATTTCACTGAGACTTTTTTTTTCTTTTAAACCACAGCTCATGATGTATTTCACAGTGTTTCTCACACGTCATAGCACTTGTCCAAACCTCTGCAAGGTTTAATAGGGGACACCTGTACATTCTACCTGGACTGAATTTGAACATCCAGATCTGTCAGGTTATAAAATATAAAAAAACCCCCCAAAAAAACACAATGGTGGTGCAACTATAACTAAAGTTGACAAGCTGAGGACACTGAGTTTTTCAGTGTGATAGGAGTCTAAAAAATCTGCTTGTACACTGTAGCTTTATGACCAATAAACAGTATATAAGCCTAAATATTGTGGGTCATCTTTAGCAGGAAACAAACTATATACTGTCCATTTAAACAAAAAGAGAGAAATACTCTCCATATGTGCTCTATTAGGGCATGGTCCTATAGAGATTAGATACAAAAGACAAGGGAAATAATCACTGTACACTGGTGTGTGATTTCCCTGTATGCAATGACAGTATACTTAACTCTTTCCTTCATGTATTCCCTTTTTCTTCGTATACAATATTGGAACATGGCTTTATTGGTCCAGTCTTTCTTGAAAGCAATAGATGGAATATATTGGCTTTTGAGGGGGAACAAGTTAAAGACAAAAAGAAAAAAAGAACACCTGTCTTCCCATAACTCATACAATGACGTACAGTATGTCATAACCAAGCTGATATACAACTCCAGGCAGGTTCCCACAAAGTTCAACATCACTTTAAGGCGACTATAACCTTCTAACCTGATGACCCAGCACACACAATGAGGAAGACAAATAGGCGACCACTTCATATAGAATCCTAAAAGAAAGGAGGAAAAAAGTTGGTAAATATGCTGTGCAAAATGCTAAAACACTCCCCAAGCCAGGTTATTCAAAGCTTCTATTTTACAGGCCAATAGAGAAGGCAAACACAACATACAACTATGTGCACCCACACACACCTGTCCAAACACGGGCTGTGTCAGAACGGTGTGTGGACACAACCTGACTGATGGGTCATTCATTTCCAGGCCCAGGCGGTAATCTCAAAAAAGGCAAACTGGAGTGAAGGGCTGGTTCAGGCTCTGTTTAGGCTTTCATCTGTAAGGTTTATTTTTTTAAACTCCACATATCAAAAATAAAGGAACAAGATCCCATGTCTGGTTATTGTGTTCTTCAATTGCTTAAATGAAGAAAACCTGTACTAAATCATAATATTGGAAATATTATAGGATTAGCTATGTGTGAATATTATTTACCAATTCTGTAGCTTTTATTCAAAGACTAAGTGCATCAAATGCTGTTTTTCTTTTTCTATAGTTCAGGTACACTATGGATCAACCAAATTTCCACTTGCTGTACAATATAAAGTATGTATTCGAATCCAAAGTGCAAATGAAGGGGTCACTGAGTTCACTTTGCTTTTTCATGTGCAATTTGAACAGAACATAAAGACATTTCACTTTGACTCGTGGTGCCCATTCTAGCAGAACCAAGGATACTGGTTTTATGCTTAAGAGCCGAGGTGGAGTCACTGACTTGTGAGGCTTTGCCAACTGAAGTCAAGCTGCAAATACCCGGCTTCCTGGGGCTTTGAAAGGAAATGAGAAAATCAGGAGGGCAAAAACCTTTTGGAAAAAAAAATACATATTTAAAAAAAAAAAAAAAGAAAGAAAGAAAAAATTAAATTACCTCCATACTTGGAAATAACAGAAGTTTAACTATCCAGTAGTAGTTAGTTGGTATGATTGCATCAGGGCATGTAGCTTATGTCCATATTGAATTACAAGATTGAAAGACAAGATTTTTGAATTCCTTACCCTAACCTTTCAAATTCTGGTGAAGCTAGCCTAGATTCTGGTGAAGCTGGTGGTGCCAAGCTAGATTCTGCTGAAGCTAGGCTAGATTTTGGCAAAGCTAATGGTGCCACGCTAGGTTCTGGTGAAGCTAGCCAAGCATCTGGTGAACCTAGCTTGGCATATCTGTGGCTATGTTAATGATAACCTGGCCTATAGTAAAGTACAACCACAGCAGGCAGCTCAACTGACTTTCTGTCAAACTTACAGCCAGCAGCTGATGGAGTGAGTGTGTATGTGTGTGTGAGATGCCTTTGCTCCGCCGGTTGACAAAAATAAACTCTTCTTGGTAAAGAGCCGCCGGTAAACAGCTGTATTATGCGGGTCAACTTTTGCGCAATGACAGTCTTGCTCGTCTGGCTGAAAAAATAAAGTGAAGAGAAATTGTTACAAAAATAAAAAGTCCTCCAAGGGCCGCTGGTAAACTCATGACAATATGGCTGCTACGGAAAAAAGGTCTGCAGCTTTTTCTTTTTTTGTGCTGATCTAAAACCAAAATCAAATCAATTAGCCTGAGAGATAAGCTATATCGTACCCTGAAAAGGAAATTACTGTATATCATGAAATTCAGCAGGGGCGTACTATTCGATCCACATTGAAAATACCACTCACCAGGTACAGTTAAGTGTTGGCATTTTCTATTTTAGTATTTCCAAAAGGTCTCCTCACTTATGCATGCGGAGGAATGTCATGTGAATTGATCTAAAATGACTTCTGGATCGTCCCGATCCTGTTGGAGCCTCCATTTTCAATCCTTTGCCTCCTGCGGGCGAGCTGTTTAAATCTTAACAACCACCAAAATGTCAACCACTCCCCTGACTGGCAACTCTGCTGTTCCTCATCATAGTACATGTGTTATGGAATACCGGGACATAAAACAAAGGTTAACTAGAGTCTATGGTGTGACGAAGTCCAGGGACTGGCTTTCTGTGCAGAGCCTTAAGAGCTGTGTACCTGAAATAGACTGAAACTAGACCTACCACTGTGAAAGGGTGCTTGGCTTTAAACACAACATATTTACAGTATTCTAACTGGTTTGTATCTGCCTCTCCTGTGTATGTGGGATTTGACTTCTCTAGATCTGTATCTGCATGCAGTCACGCTGCATTCTTAGCTCTGTTTACATGGGGATTGTGTGCGATACGTCCATAATTGTTTGGGGCTTTGGGATGTTTTCTTCTCCATGGTGGTTTCGTCTTACAATATCACCACTAATGATTTTAACTTTGTTATCAGCATGTGGTTTGGTGTTGCAATTGCTGTAGGCAACCTTTGCAGATTTTAGTGTGGGGTAATTGCTAAAGACTTGTATGTGACCATGAAAAAAAAAGCACTGAGTGGTGGATGAACCTTTTTAGAGAGTGAAAACAAAATAAATCGGTGACTGAAAATCATTGCACACAGTCAGGGAAGTATTTCATGTTTTCCGACATCTTAAATACACCAACTTCAGATCCATATCAAATTTGCATTTCTATACCTCTTCTGATAAAGTACTTGGCCCAGGAAACTATTACTTTCCCAAACTGGCAACGGCTGCATTTTATGACAATTCTATACAGAATTGTTTAGTCTAAAAGCATTTCTCATGGTCGGCTTAGAAGGAATTATGTGGCCTTGTGTCTTGAAACAAATGTAGTAAAAAGCCAAGCAACATTACTCTTGTAGAAACAAGAGGGTAATAAATGTGTCAGTGTCCTGTGAACTGGTTTATATCCTGGTTCTTTCTCAAAAACACTGGTGTCTCAAGGCCTTGTGGGCAGGTAATGGACACAGAGACACATCCTTGAAATTGGCTGTTTGCAACAAAGTTTTGCCAAACTTGAAAAAAATAAAAAATGAGCATGAACTCTAAAACACAGATGGTCCTTTTTTGAACTGAAGAACATGAGGCATTAATGAAAACTGGACTATCACAATTCAAGTTGTATGACTTGTACTCAAACAATCTTTGCTTTCAGTTACTTACCTACAGGACAAGGTTTGGGTATTGATGGGGACTGAAAGTAGAAAGAAAGAAAGCAAAAAGAAAACTTTTTTTTTTAAATTTAGGTAAAAATCAGAGATGAACAGAAACTGTATTCCCCGATTCACCACATGTCTCAAAACCCTTTGATTTTAATGTCAACCTATCTCTACCTCTGGTTGTCTCTCCCCCCACATTTTGAGATTGAAAGAATAATTTTCTGAGTATATTTTGTGCCATTTGCTCTTAAAGACCAAGCTAATATCAACTGTCATTCAGCTTTACTGGGATGTTCTATCAAGATTAATTACATCACTTGTTCTGTATAACCAGGAAGAAGTTAAAACCTCAGAATCCACCCTGCTGAATTCCCCACAGTCAATCTGTGAGCAACTAAATCTGATACTGCAGTCAGTCAATTACTCCTGAGCCCTTATGACATTAACATGCACTTAGTCATACATGTTTACAGCCGTTGCATTTAAGAGCTCAGACGAACATGCTTCCTCTGGCAAATCAAAGCCCTCAGGGTAGTCCAGACATGCAACAACCTACTGAAAGTTTTATGCCGTAATAAAACATGTTTACATGGTTTTTGCCCATTTGACCTCAAGGGCAAAACGGGTGAAAAGGTTATCATGAAGTCGCCATCTGTCCTTTACTTCAAAGTGTCCTTTTTATTCATTTATTAGCTCGGGGCAGTTTTGCTTTATTACATTTTTACCGTATTTGATTTATTTGATTTTGATACCCACGTTTTTCCACAGAACTCGTGTTTTTTAGCACGGTCTCAGAGAAAGCAGAGGATTGATATGGTAGCGTGGTGTTTGTGAGAAAGTCAAGGGTTTCTTTTGCTCTCCTAAAAATGCATTGAAGGATTTATTACGAGGATCAATACTTGGATTTGGAAGGGAATCAAACACAGACCTTGACCGCTTTTCAGTCCTTCAAAAGAAAGACTAAACGTTTCGATTGAGGTAACAGAAATGCTGGGAATCTGAACCCATGAGAAATCACCCATTCCTCTTTGCTCCTGAGAAAACTTAGCTCGACCATCGTTCTCTCTTATGTCTAGTTTTCATTTCCTAATCTTTTCCCTCTTAGCTGGCTCTTTGTGACTCCCTCTTTCATTCTCCTCTTCTCTCTCATCTCTCTCGCCCTTCAATCTCTCCCTCTCCTATTACCCTTTGTGCCCTGTAACGCATTGCTGTCATCAACAAATAGTTGGGTCTTGGTTTTATTAGTGCCCCTGTTTAAAACTGGCTTTCTGAAAGGAGCGCAAAGGTTCCTCTGCATGGCTGGGCCCATCTGTGGTGTGGCATAATGATTTTTTCACGCCGCATTAAGTTAACACTGTGCTGCCAGCAACGCGGGCCAAGACCCAGTTTCTAATTGGACTAAGGGAGAGAGGGAAGGTGGAACAATAGTAACACAGAAAAAAAGCATCAGGCACCTTTAAACCTCGAATTCATCCATGTCAAGTTTCTCGCTTTTCAAAAACTGCTCACTTAGACACTTTTTTTCCCTTGTATTTCCCTCGGTGGCACCTGTTATCCCCGTGTGTCCAGGTTTGGAAGTGGACGATGGAGAGAAGGATTGACGTTTGGCTTTTGCCTGTTTATACCCCGGCCAGATTAAAACCAGTGTCAGGTCAAAGTGCTGGCTGAGTTAGGTATTTGGGATTGTGGTGCACAGGGCCAGGTTCCAGGTCACAGCCAACAAGCTACACATGGGCGGATTTCCCCCCAGTAGACCTAAGCTGCGGGTCAAGCACGCTGACCCACTGGACTCTAATGCTTTTTTTTCCAGCATTGGCAAAGCAAGCTATCCCTGGACATGAACAAGCATTTAGCTAGTTTCTGTTGTCAAGGGAAGTAAATGAAAAACCTGTTTGTGATAGATTTAAAGCGACATCATTTTAAATTACAGTGACTTGCTTGTTACCTATTTTAACTAAACCCAAAGGTCCATAAAGTGATCTAGGCAGATATAGCCCTGCCTGTAAATATGTAGTTCCACTGATAATTAAAATGCATTTTCTAAAGGGTTTAAATGGTTCCCTTGATCGTGAGGTTTACCTGTCCCAACTAGTCACGCAAGCATGCTAATAGCAGAAATGTAATCATGACATGTTGTGGGTTGGTGGGAATTGCAGCTTTCTGCATGACGGCTTTCTGCGATACTAACATGATGTTTTAATTTGTTATGTTACTCGAAGGCAGCCTCCAGGACATGCCCATTCTTTTCCAGACTGTACCTGACATCCTGATTACAGGTGAGCAGAAACTGACAAGCAGCATATGCCATCCTCCCTATTTAGGACTGTTTTGATGTTCATCGGAATCCACCCTTTACCTCTTGCTTCTCCACCGCTCTTCTCCCCTTCCTGTCAAGATTTGACAGCTGATATGCACCACAGGGCCTCGTGCTGAATTCAAAAGTGCTGCTAAAATGTGATTTTAGCCGGTCATATCATTGCTGAGATCCTACTGCATTTTCCTCATGCAAAAATACTATATAAAAATATTGACATCTAAAAGAGTTGCAACAACAAAAGACACATTTTACCTGCAAAATTAAAATCACAGCAGTTTTATGGTTGTGAATTTCCATTATGAACTTCAGAGGATTGGAGTGCCAAGACAAACTGGTTGCGTTTGGAATTCCAATGAATTTACTAAAAGGTTGGATTTGAGTAAATAAAATCAACATCGTGCAACTGTTTATTGTTTTAAATTGGCAGGGAAATACCAGATTTGAGTCACATGCAGGAAAAAAGAGCCATTTTCAGCTGCAATGTAAACAGCCATCATACAGCCATATACAGAAAAAGCCGCACTGGGTTTTGCACATTGAAGGAGAGTGTGAATGTTGTAACATGCAGCTGGTTGTTGGGACTGGGCAGAGATAATGATGTTGTGTACAATATGACTCTATATGCAGTACAATAATATGCAATGAGATGCACACTGTTTAAACCAGCACGATTATGAAGATTGGACAATCTGGAGAAGATTTTCAGCCCATCTGAAGAAAAACAACCTTCCCTTGAAATTGCCTATCATGAATCTGAACTGTTATAATTGGTTTTGAATGAGTTTCATGAGGCCTGGGGTTATTAAACTTCCATTAAGACCAGGGTAAACTTCAATTAAAAGCAGGAACATGTGTTCTCTGAGGTCTGGTGACTCCTTATAAGTTACTATAAATGCTACTATGGAATGTTAGTTAAAGGCCCAACGTGTAACTTTTCCACACACCATAAATTGAATTTTTATCAATTTTCCTGAAATACTTTTTAAATCTTGTTTTTTTAATTATATTTTTTAATCAAATGAAAGATTTTAGTGGATATTAAGTTATCTGATTGCTAAGTAATGGAGAGACAAGAAACGTGCAGCAACATAGCCATCCGGGAATCGAACCAAGGATTGTCTGCTCAGGGCACTTTTGTGGTATGCACCCCAACTACTTGGCTACCAGGTCCCTGAGGAAACGTTGATTTTGAACGTGCTTCATTCAGTGTTTTTCCTGGTTTCAGTCACCGGGTCTGTATGTTTTGGAGAGGAGGAGACTTCCAGTAGCCAGTTCTCTAAACTCATGAACATATATATTATAGTCTGATTCAGCATGGCGTACTGGGATTATAGTCATGCATGTTAATTAAGCCAAAGTCAATTCGAAAAATAATTCAAATTGAGCCCGAGAACATTTTTGGTTCAAATCGTAGCACCCAGACCATGTCAAGATCATGACTAGAATAAGTATTACACCGTGACTTTCCAAAAGTAACAGCCGTGGTGAAGAAATGTATTTTCAATAAAGCTGTATCTGCATGAGTGGTCTTTAACATCTAACAAACCAAAAGAAAAAATACAGACTTCAAACATACTTATCAAGATGTTTGAGGTTTGAGGCTCAAAACTGTGCTTTAAAAGAGAAAATTACCAAGTACCAATAAAAAAAACAAACAAAAGTAACCATTTAACATATTAGGCAGACAAATCTGGACGGAATATTGAGTGTTGTAGATGAGTCTGGGGCGGCTTATGTTCAGCCCTGAGGCAAATTCGACTCCTGTCATGTACATGACTTTACACATGGATTAAATACAATATGAGCTGCAGATGCATATATCTCAAGACAGAGGCATGCACGCGCACACACACACACACACACACACACACAAGAGGACAGTGATGCAAGCCAATAGTGCCGCCTTCTCCTATCTTCCTTCCCTCTATCCCTCTCCCTTCTCCTGGGGTCGTCATACTTCTTCCCTTACGAACACCAGTGTCTCTTCAGGTGATGAATGCTTCTTCCCTCTCACACTGTCTAGGTTTGGACACTCTTAAATTACCCCAAGCTGTGGCGAGGAGAGGAAAAAGGAACTTAAAAATAGCATTTGGACAGGTTTTTTTTTTCCTTCCAGTCAACGATTGACCATGCCTTAGCATGCTTTAACCTTTGTCCCTCCGCCCTCACTCCTTATTTCCTTCCTCCCACCATCCCTCCTCTCGTTATGTACGGGGAAGGGCGGCGGGTTATTGATGGTGATTCTGCAGACCTCTGGTACTTCCACACACACACGTACACAAACACACACCGTTTTCCCCCCACAGGTCTCATCTCTCTTTCTCTTCCTCTCCTCTAGCTCTCACACCATGAATAATGCTGTCCCCAAGCCAGAATGAGGTCAGGAAAGTAATGGCATGACATATCGTGCAGTTAAAGCTGTCTACAAATGGCCCATCAATAATCAAAGGCCATGTATTAGCGGATGCAACATTGTATCTGAGTGTTTTTTTTTTCTTTTTATCGAAAATAGGTGGTTCTATTGATTATCTAAACTAATCCCTTACTTTCTAACACTTTTTAATAGAAGCAAGGGTGACCAAATTGGTATTATGGAGTTCTAAAGTGCTGCATTAGTCTAATTTTCCCTAACGATGTTAGTACTGGGGCATTTTTCATATGTATTAATTATTATTTTGAGATAAATATGTTTCTTTGTGGGGAATGAAGGGAATAAAAGTCCATAGCACCGCCCCCTGTGGAGAATCTGACAAATTGATTGTTTTCCCTGCAGTTAAAGTGATGAAGAGCCCGCAGCCCCGCTCGGGTGTGTTTGACCTCCACTGTTGGCACATCAGCACACAACTTGTCATCAAAGTTCGTTTCAGCCCAAAGAGCCGCAGTTAACCTCTGACCCCTCACCCCTGCTGGCCCTCCGTAAAGTGGGTGCCCTTAACTTTGGGAGACTGACAGCTTTCTTAAAAAAGGGTATTTGGAGGCAAGCGGTTCTGGGTCACAGAAATTTAGGATGTAAAGGAAGAGGGGAGGGGTGGGTGGTGTGTGTGTGGGGGGGTTGGGTGCAGCGTTATCGGCTGGTGGGACTGGAGGGATGAATGGGTGCTGGATTTTCTGTTAAAAGTCCTAATTGTGCCTCAGAGCGCTCCCCTCGGTCTCCCTTTACAACTCCCTGGCTTAAATATTTACCAACAAACCAGCGCCGTGGCTTCATGTTTGTCCTTTTGCTCATTTGCCGGTGATTAGAGAGCTCTTGTTCATGACTCAAAAGCCCACTTAGAGCCCAACCTCCCCCAGTATCGCTCCCCAACTCCCTTCACCTATTACCAGTTACACATAAGGCACATTCCTCATGTTATCGCCTGTGGAAGCATTTTGCTATTTAAGCAAAGGTATTGTGGCAGATTGGTGAAGAAGAAGAAGAAAAAAAACGTGATTCCTCGCATGCATCGTTAATCTTGGTGTAATCTTGTTTAAAATAATTTACAGGTAAGCCCTGGAATCCCAAACATCTCTAATGAACTTAGTCCTGTGTCAATTCAATTGTGAATTTCTTTCAGGGAGCGGGCCGGCGCAGGTTTACTGCTCTCTTTCAGGACCAGATAACCCTGACTGCAAGCATGCAAGCGATTAAAAGTTTTAAGTGGTGCAGAGTTTCCAGACGGAGGAGAAATCAAAGCATGCATTTCAGACATCAATGTGTAGCATGTCAATAACAGCCAGGGGATGCCAAGGCAGAGCGGAGGGCAGGCCGGGCCTGTTAAAAAGGAGCTGACTTCCATTCATTGCCTCCAATGCCGTTCTGCTCCACTGAACAGGCTGAACAAATCAATAGCATTCATTTGAAAGCGTTTCTTGGTGGATATAAGTACTGAGGAATGTTGTCACCGCCGTGTGTGTGTGTGTGTTTCGTGCTTTATTTGCCCATTCACCAAAACAGGCAGATATTCAACATACAATACACATAGGAATACACAGAGGATTTGCAAAAAAAAAAAAAAAAATCGTTAAAGTATTGTCTTTTACTGAACAATAAATGTATAGACCCATGGACCATAATTTATTAGGATTATACTTTGGGCATTTTGTGCCTTTAGTTAACAGTGAAAGTGGAGAAAAGCAGGAAATGTGGGGAAAGGAATTAGGGGGAATGGCATGCAGCAAACAATCTGGGAATCAAACCAGGGACTCGCTGCTCGAGGCTTTTTTGTCCCTGTGGTATTTTCTCTAAGCACCCAGCTATCAGTTCCCCCTCCACTAAACTTACTTCATAAGTTAAATAGGTTCATAGGTCAATTTAAATACATGTACTGTGATGAAATGTGGTTTGAGAACACGTTTTCTTCTTCTACTGTGCAAGCATTTTCCAGGAGTGCAGCTTTTTTAAGGCTCATAATCAATGCCCAGACTCTCTCTTCGAACTCCCGCTTTGATTGACGGGTAGAAATATTGATCAGGAGGCAAATGAAGGCTGTTATCAGCTAAAAAACAACATAAAAAACAAAGCCATTAGGCTATTCCAGCGAAGCCCAGGGCACTGCTAAGGAGGATATTATTCTTTTTTTCTTATTATTTTTCCACTTCCAATGTCTCCCTAGTGGCAGCCTCTCGTTTAACATTGCAATCACAATGACCACCACAATGAGCTAAGTCATGGGATACAATGATTGCGTGTCCGACTACGTGTGCCAAATTGTTTCTGCAATGGAAACAGCTCAGTAATTGATAATTCGCTTTTCTGACTTGCCTCCAAACTTTCAAACGCTGTCCCTGAGGAAAAAAAAAAAAAAAACACCTCGCCCAAAGGAGAGAAGAGTGCAGGCCGGGTTCTCTGAGCACGAGAAGTGTAGCATGACATATATACAGTTTATGGTGGCAAATATCTAGCTGAACACTCAGTATGCATTATAGTTTACAGTTTATTTGCAGAAACAAAAATAAATAAATAAAAAATAATAATAATATACAGTGCAGGAAGAAGCAGAAAACCCAGGGGGCTTATTTTAATCTTTACCTCTAACCATTTAAATAATGTTTTAATTTCACAGTGTTATAGAGAAGAAACTAATAAAGGAAATAATATGGCTACATCAGGACAAACTAGGAGTATCACAATATAAAGAGAATAACACAGAATAATAGTAAAATATAATAGTAAGAAATCAAAAATAAAAGCTGAACATTTATGACCAAAGCTAAATGTCAGGAATATTGATTGAATATTATCAATTCTGTTGATGTCCTTTTGCATGCATTTTTCATTTTGCAGATGAAGTCAGGTCATCACATCTTTATATATATATATATATATATATATATATATATATATATATATATATATATATATATATATATATATATATATATATATATATAAGCTGGCTTACTGGAGGGATCTGTTATAATGTATTTCTCAATTCACAGCTATCAGATGGAGAGAAGGTGGTTTTCCTGTTTTCCCAGCAATCCTGTAATTTTTGAGGAAAAAAAAAGGGTGTTGTGGTGGGAATTAATTTGTCCTGATGCGAAGTGAAGTTCAAATTGTTTAAATGCATTTCCTCCCCCAAGCACCACATGTCCTTTGATTGGACGCGTTCCGTGAAGTGTCAGAATACTGAGTACTAACGGACGTGTTTGAGGTTTTTGAGTTTGTTTTTGGAGTGGCGTGCTGTTGGTCAGACATGATTTAATCAAGATAGCCACAATGGATCATTATGCGTAATGGGGCTCCACTCCGGTCTCGGCACATTTCAAATTAGCAGCAGCAGTCAGATGTAACACACATAGCGGTAGCTGTCCTGCTGGCTTCAGATGACTGTCGGGAATTAATCAGCTGAAGGGGAATTTTCATACAGTTCAAAAACAGCCCTAGATGACAGATACTGGTTTGAATCACCCAATCTTTTGTTTATCACGACAGTTCGCGTTACTGTCTCAATATAAAGCTGTTTTTTTTTATGTCAATCCAGTAAACGTGCTTATACTGTTATACTGTGGAGAGTTTATACACTGCATTCATATCAACACCCATCTCATGGTGCAATTACAGCACATTCACGATAGGGCTGATCAATTAGGGCTACGGATAGGGCTAGATCAATCGCATTTGCAATAATATCGCAATATGATAAAGATGATGTGCAGCGTCAGGTGTTGTGCAGAGCATAGCATGCTCCTGTTGCTACTTCACGCCAAGTATTGCTCATTACAACTTGTTCCAGCAGTGTAAAAATGACCACATTTGACAGCTATATGGTGCTATATGACAGCTGTATGGCTGAAATGCACCAATGCTACAGACCAACCAAATACCTCAAGACAGGGATCACTGACCAATGTTTCTGTAATGAGCAGTTAAATAAAAATGACATTTATTTGACGTCATACATCTTTTAAATTGAAAAATTTGGGGACAAAATTGGGAAAGAGAGAACATTTTAAATGCATCTAATGTTTCATATTTTTTGTGTCATATTTAGATTATTATTTTATTTTGTTGAGAAAAAAATAGAGGATACAATTAAATTGCATATTACATTGCAATTGCAAAATTGGAGGGAAAAAAATGCAATTAGATCATTTTTCCCAAATAGTTCAGACCTAATTCATGTCATGCTTCTAATGGAACCACTAACCTAGCAACAGAGTGGCTTCCCGCGAATCACATATTTATTTCCAACATATAAAAGACACCTACCGCAGCAGAGATCGATTCCCCTTTCACCTTTTTTCTGTCATAGCGGAGCAAGGCAACACAAAAACAAGACGAGCAAAGGCACGAAGACCAGCTCATCTGCTCGCTTGCGTCTTTGCACAAAAGCGGCGGAGCCATGTGGAAGACATTGCTTTAAAAACTCGAGAATACGGGGATGTAAAACAGGCAAGGGATGGTGATGAGGCCTGCATCTGTGCTTATAACCATCTATGTGGAGGTATATACTTGTCAGCCAGATAAAGAATGTAGATAAGAAAGAGGGCATCGGGTTTATTCCATCAGCAGGGTGTTTGTGTATCAGTAAGGGAGGGAGAGTGGGGGAAGATATGAATAATGAATGTGTGCATCTACGTTGCTGCGTGTTAGTTTATATTTTTTGGGGGGGGTATTACGAGTCGTCCCAGCGGCTGAATATAATGAGGCAGCAGCACGGCTCACCTGTCCGGCTGCCAGCGAGAGGTCAAGCACAGGTGAACGCTGCGTTCCCTCTGCTGACACATACAGATGAATGCACAGATAAGCACATAAACACACTAAAACAATATCACACTGATCCATTTTTCTTTGACAGTGCAGTCTGTACGCCTTTTCCCCGTCATCTCCTTTCTGACACTCATAAATAGCACAAAAGTTCCACTAAATCCGATTACTCTGACAGTTTACTGTATATTTCATTTCGCCCCCCCCCCCAGAGATGAAGATAAAATGGTCCGCCGAAAAGAGGCGTCTTTCTCTCGGTCCGTCCTCGGAGAATTCAAAATCCTCCTTGACAACGCACATCTCGGGGCTGACAGTCGCACGCCTTTTTTCTTTCCCCAAAGAAGTACATTCTACCGTATGATGCGCCGTTCTCCATAAAAAGGTGATAAGCCGCCTAAACCTGGGTAGACGATATGGGATTTAGAAATTCACCCATCGCATTACGGGAAGAATTATTAACTCCGTTTCAGAACCGAAGGAGGCAGAGATGGCCTTCTCAACAACTTATACAATCAATTTGACTGGGCCTCCGAGCTCTGTCTTCTATATTTCTTATGAATCCTGAAAGAGAAGCGTGTTCTTCTCCTGGTCCCTTTGGAATCTAAAAACAACCTGTGATAGTACATGGGCTGTGAACAGTCAAATGTTCATTTTTTAAGGGAATGTTTAAAAAAAAAAACAGCCATGGGTGGAATGAAACTTAACAGTTTCAACAAAATCATGTTTGAACTTTAAAAAAGGGGAAATCTATGTGGATCCAGCAGATTCTTTCAATGATATTATGATTCCTGTCAATAATGCTGTCTCCCTCCAGCCAAATGTGAATGTGATGATTCAAAAAATATGTCACAGGCACCTAACTCTACCTCTTAAGGACTTTGAGGGCTATGACAGTCTAAAAGGCTGAGTGGTGACAGTCCCTGAGGATCACAATGCTAAAACGCACTGTTCCATTTAGCGCTGCCCTCCCACCAGAGAGCCATTGGGTCTGTGCAGCCCTAATGGCGTTTACTGCATCAGCCTCTTAATCCAACCGCTGGCCTTCCATAACTCAGCTCGCCGGTACTTACACGCCGTCCACCCCCGCACCCCCCCTACCCTTGGCTGGGGAAAAGGGGACGTGACAGGGACTCGGTGTCTCAGAGTCAATTACAGGTCCAAGGCAATCCCCCGAAGAGCCGGCAAGCGTGTTTGTGACAAAATGGAAAACATTCATTCCTTCATAAAGATGCAATTTGCGAGACCAAGGAGAGGCCTTTGTGGGCAGAGGAGTCCAGAGTGCATCTCATGGAGGTAGAGGATCATGGACTCCCCTCGGATGACGCCGCCATAGCCTGGATGAATAAATGATGAAATGGGCTACACATTGTGCTTTAAATATAAAAGTTGAGTGCAGAGCAGTGAATCCAGAGTGTGTGAAGTTTCACAGGTTTAGAGTATGCAGATCCATAGATAAGCTCGGGGCATTTATGACTTGAGGCAGCTCACAAAACTCAACTTATCCCCTTTCAGATATGAATCCTAGGTCAGACCTATATTATCAGATAAGATCAGTCTAACAAAACGATGTTCCTTTAAGAAAGAGGAAAGAAAAAACATTCAACTAAGCAGCAGATTCCTGAACCAGAGGGAAGTCATCTTAGAATCAATTCTCTATAACCCAGAGGTCATCAAGGCTAACATTGCCGGCGATAATTGTGCAGACATTCGAACTTAATGTTACTTATTCAATCACTTACAGAAATTCATTCTATTAAGTTAATTGTTGAGCTATTAAAACTGAAGTTGAAGAACAGATTGTCATGGCGGTAAGGGAGGAGTGCAATATTATTCATTATTTTTTTATTTCACCTTTATTTAACCAGGCATGTTGCTTGAGATCCAAAGATCTTTTATCATGAATATGGCAGTGATATATAAAAAAACATGCAGAAAGCACATAAAGACAAACATGAGAGTCAGAACCCAGAGGGCTGGATAGGGGCAGAGAAGGTGGTAAGTGGAAGTCCTTCCTGAGGTTGTGTAATATGAATGTTCATATTACACAACTGCAACACAAATACAGTGAAAAAACTTAACTGGTGATAAAAATATTACACAGTAAAACATTTACACATTCCAAAATTGGGCAATAAAAGGCTGGTGAGTTGAGTTTTAAAATCAGTAATGGAGTTGTAGTTTGAGTGTATGATGGCATCCTTTTTGAGGACAGAGTTAGTACAGGCTTGTGTTTCCGTGGGTGCCCGAGCTCTCAAATCACAAGAATTAATTCCCATATACAAACAGAGCAATGCCATCCAGTCCCAGGCTGGCACCGTCTTTCTCACACACATTTATTCGGAACATTGGACATTGTTTCAGCACTGATTGTTTACTCTTTTTCTGGCCTTGGCACAAAATAGACAGGGAAAGTTTGCAGGTCACCGACAACGGCAACACTTTGAAAATAATGTTTTGTTATATTTGACATTAGCGACAGATTGCTTCTGCTCCGTTAATTCCTCTGAGTTATCAGTCCAAGGTCCTTCCCCGACGTCCTTGATTTTATAGTGTCTGTATCTGGCTACTTTGAGTTTTTACTTTTGCTTTCTCAGTTGTCTCAGACCGCACAGCATCTCATTTAGAATGTGTGATCGATCTTGCTGCCATTCTCCTCCTAAATCTGTTTTTTTTTTTCTTTTTAAATCTTTCTTTCACTTAGCAGATACATCTAATGTTGCATTTCAGGAAGCCTTAACAATCACGAGAATGTCTTTGGAAAGTTACAGGCGTGAATTTCAATCAACCGGCTAATAAACAAGTTCCTGCCTTCGCCGGCAGCTGTAATTGGGACACCCTTGAGCAAAGCATGTAATTATGTTCCTGTGGATTCTGGTGCTTATCCTACAAAATACCCTAACATTTTAAATGTGTAGAGCAAAATACGTTGCAGGATGTATATGGATGAACCCTTTTTCCACCCGGTATTTTCTAAAGCTGTGAAATGCATCCGTATTTATGCAGTGATTTTCTTTATTACAGCAATTTAAATCAATTTGGTGTCTAAGCATCCGTTCTGACATTTGCACTTCTCCATCTCAACACTTACTGTACAGAGATTTCCATCAACCTGGAGGTTCTAAAGTAAATTTAAACGAGAGTGTGTGTTGACTTTTAATGCCCTAAACATTTATTAGTATATAACAAGTGTCTTTACTGCCCTGAACAATAATCACCTCCGGGTTGGAACACCAAGGAAGGAGGATGTACTAAAGTTTAGTGCTTAGGTAAAAGTACTAATACCCTGAAATATATTTACTCAAGAAAAAGTACTACATCAAGAATCCTAGTAATCCTAGTCCTAGTAAAAGTAATAAAAACAAGTATAAAAGTACTTACTATTAAATTTACTTTAAAGTAATGGGTTGTTAGTCTCTGGGCTGTGGCATTATGATAAAGAATGTAGACATTTATGCAACTGCTCAGTGTTCAAAAAGCTATATATATATATATATATATATATATATATATATATATATATATATATATGTGTGTGTGTGTGTATTGAAAAGATTGGGGTTGTGTTCTCTGTAATACTGTGCATAAAATTCTGGAATGTCAAGTATTTACTAATTTAGCATTATGACATATTTTTGATCTTTTTTTTATTTAAGTATTTAGTTGCCAACATATTCACAACACTGTGCTCTGTTAAGAGAAGTAAAAGTAATTACAACAGCAACCTGGAGGTGATTTTTCATGCAAGAATTTGATGAAAAGATGTTAATATAATGTAAGATATACAAGAAACATCGATTTCTGAAATTTATGTAGTAGAAAATATTATGTATTTGCCACAAAATGTAGTTGAGTAAATGTAAAATGATGCATTATTACTTTTACTTACCAAGTAAAATATAAATACAAAAAAAACTAAACTACTTAAGTACAGTACAAAGTAAAATACTTGGTTACCAGTGTGGGAAAGCTACTTCAAAACTGTCATGTGTTACTATTTACTACTTGTTACTGTCATTTCAAAGTAATTCGAGACATTACAATATTACTGTATTAAAAACGTAAGGCATTACACTACTATTGCATTACGTTTACTGTTGTTACTCTCACCAGAATAACTGGAAATATGGATTTGATGATCTATATATAGCTCACCTTTGTCAATATTGCTGCAAGTCACAACAGAGATGTTGCTGACAAAAGCTGGTGATTCCACCGTTGAAAGTGGTTTTCATGTCTTCAACATCCTCTGACACAAGTCTCCTAAACCTCTTAAGGCGGAATAATGTTAATTTTGTCTGTTTTGTGGTTTTGTCTCCACTCTCATGCTCCACTTGTTTCCTTGCCAACTTAATATTACTATGCTCTGAAAATGTTAAATTACCGGTGCCATTTCAGGAAGTGGACAGTTCTTCAGGTGTAGCACACAAAGTGCATCTTCCTACGATGTTTTTCAAATCCTTATTTTTAACATAAAGCAATGAGTGTGTGCCCGGTTCACTCATCTCCATGATGAGCCAAAAGGAAAAGGAAGTGAAACGTTTGCAGGGATGTTTCACTGCTGCTGCTCATTTTACTATATTTTAGCGAAATTGTATGAAGAAAAACAAAAAAATGAATTCACTCCAGGATAAAAACACATTGTAATACTTGTTATTGACATTTGTACTGAATAAAATATTACGATATTTTTTCCTGTAATGTCTTATATTACTGCCTTACAGCAAAAATCAATGCAATACAGTAATTTAATACTTTTGTAATACTTGTTGAACATTCCACCACAGTTGAACGCAGACAGCATTGACTACTTTATCCAATAAGGTCAAATACATTGTTTTTTACCTAAAAGAAAAAAATTAAACAAAGAAAAGTTATGAAACACACTGAATGGCATCTTGTTTGGGTGACTTTGTCTTCCCTGGGAGCCAAAAACAGTAGTACTTCTATGTTGCACAGTGAGATGACTCAGAAGCACATGGCAGTAATAATACACGTAACAATGATTTGTTGCACGTATGCTTCTTTTTTTTGCAAAAATCATGGTTGAGTCCATCAATTTTTGGAGTGATTTGTATACATTTGGACACTGATGCGTAGCCTGCCAAGTTAAATTAATTTGCCATGGAGGAAAGACGTCCATTCTCTGAGCTCATCATGGCGGTTTATTGGATTACCTGATTAAATGAAGACAGAACGTCTGAGGGCAGCCGGCAACGCTTTCCATTTCTGAAAGATGAGTTCAGAACGAGCATGAATCAAAAAGTCTTGTGTAAATAATATGCAGAGAGATAGCACGCTAATGCGTTTGGCATCCCAGGTGGTGGCCCCATTTTATATTTGTAAGGGCTAAACCCTTTAAAACTCTGTTTTGTTTTGTGATTTATATCCTCCATAATGAATCCAAAAAAATGTGTTTAATCGTTCTGTAGCAGTGGGCTGACGGTGCTTCGGCTGCCAAGGCTAGTGTTTATTTTCACAAGTCTCGGAGCAGCATAAACACAGAGGGCTGAGTGAGGGGGTGGCCCTTTTCATGCCAAGTCTGCCGAGTTTTTTGAAAGCGGCACCAACCTTCTGTTGTTCTGCAACTAGGCAAGGTATTCCCTTTCATCCGGGAAGGATTCACCCCATTTCATGTCAATAAGGCCCTTTAAGCTCGGAAACAGGTGGGAAAGGAGAGGAGAGAAAAAAAAAAAAATCAACGGAAATCACCATGACTAGTTGACAGACAAAGCTCTTCTCCTAGACAAGGAAAAGGGAGAAAAATGAGGCTCGTGTTGCAAAAACAAATCATCTGACTGCGTTTTAGGAGCCTGTCCTGACAAGTTGACGGCCCCGACGAGATTTTTATCCGTGTCCGCACAAGGTGCAAGTCATCGGGCTATCATCGCACTCGCCGTTATTAACAGTGCGTGATTAAATGAGAACAGAAGACTAAAGCCTGGTTTATACTTCTGGGTACATAGCTGCGGCGTCAACACAGACCCCTGACACACGCCTCCAAAAACAACTATGCATTGCATGGATGTGAACCGTGAAAAAAAAAAAAAACATTTACCCTTTGATATCAATGAGATACAAATCGGTCTGGTACAAAAAAGAAAGGAAAAAGAAAAGGGAAAAAAAAGTACACACAGTTGGTAATGTGTTAAAGGGTTATGGGTTTTTTGCCTGTTTTCTGTCACCTGCAAGGGCTGTGATTGGTGCAGCTGCTGCAGTCTTAGTACATGTCGCCGCTACATATACTTTTTCTGTCGCTTCAACATTTGCAATAAAAATATTTGCTCTTTGATATCTATGAGCTACAAAACACGTGCTGCATTTCGGTTGTACAAAGGAGTATTAGGACCAGGCAAAAAAAATACAACAGGCAAAAGATGTCTGGTACAAAAAAGAAAGGAAAAAAAAGTACAGGTAAAGGTTCATACAGTAGGGAATATGTAATATTTAAGGGGTTATGGATTTTTTTTTCCTGTTCTGCACTTCAACATTTGCAATAAAAGCATTTCATTATTAGATTATAAACTTTATTAATTCCACATAAGGGAAATTTATGCATTTCCGCAGCTCAGATACAGAGAAGAAGAAGAAAAGTTAAAAACAAAAAGTAAAAAATACACATTATATACAGAGAGTAAAAAGTACCAGCACGAGCATACACAGTATGCATCATGCATTATGGTTAAAATTTTGTTTTTTGATATTAATTCTTTAAAGGGAATGTTTAATGCCTTTTTTATCTTATACCAGACTTCATTTTTTTTTTTAAATGCATTACCTCATCGCAGAACTTGCACGAGGTCTGCGTTGCGTCGATTGCGTAGCTACGTATGCGGAAGTATAAACTGAACCTAAGTATCACAGTGATGAGCTGCCGGGTTATGAGAGGTCGCGGCATTCCTCTGTGTCCAGGTGACGGCGCGGCCGGATGCAGGTGTCGTCTCCTTGTTTCTCGGTCAGACCTGACTAAGCCGGGACAGAAGCTCTGACAGTCGGTCATTCATCCGCCGGCCCTCCATGCCCCCCCCACCCTCAAAACCCTCTACCCCTTCAGCTTTAAAAGCCTGGGCTTTTGTGACTTAATCAATCACCTGTGTAAAGTGCGATGGCCGTGTTGTGTAAAGGGAGGATTGTGGAGGGTGGAGAACCAGGACAGAGAGAGAGAGAGGAGGCTGTGACGAGGGTGTCAGGGACAGGTGGCCAGGGTCAGTCTCTCTCTCACCTTGGCAGCTCCTCTCCAAGTGCTCTTGACAGGCTTACACGCATCCACCCACCTGCACAAGAGGAGCCGCGGGCGCACGCATACCAGAGTAGGTGTCTCTCCCGCACACGCGAGCACGCTCACAAACACAAGCAAAAAAAAAAAAAACAGGCACGAGGAGCTCCGGGCTACAGGCGCTCCCTGGGGGGAAACTCTCCAACTATGCTAATGCGTGCCAGTTCATCAATTTAGTCCTGGACTCCACACGTTTCCTGGACTGCCCGGCCGTGCATATTTCCCAAGGTTAAAAAGTTGCCGGGGATAAGACGGCCACTTGCGCGTGAATGAATCTCCATATCATGAAAGGAAAATCATTAGCCGCGTCCAATAATGCGGCAGATGGAGATAAGTGCATCAGCTGCACTCAATTATTTGAGAGTATTGTCTGTTTTCCTGTTGGGATGTGACAATCAAAGGGAGGCGGTGTGCATGTTAAACAGTTACGATACGTCCGAGTCATGTTCGCCAGAAGCCAGCAACGTTAAATAACGATAATGACTCGTGTATTTTTTTTGTCGTTTTGCTTTTCCGCGTGTATAAGTCAGATAAAGAGTGAAAATACGGTTTCGGGAGTGATGGATGCTTCGCACAGAAGTGGCTGGAAGGACTTGGCGTTAGCCATAAACCACAGAGCGTCTCAATATTCCACAACGAGATGAGGAATCAGACCAAGAAAGTGAAGGGTTGGGGGGGTGGAGGCGGCGTAGAGGGTTTGACAAATTGAGTGAGATTGACACGAACAGAAAACACAGGGAGTATCGAGAAGTTGGGGATTAGGTAGGAGGAGAGAGTGAAGGAAGAAAGGAGGGTCGGGTTGGTAGTATTAAAAAAAAAAAAATCTCATGCATTTGTAATTTTCATTTCTATATTCAGACGTGCGTCTTCTTCCCACCCCCCTGAAGAAACCTCATGAATATAGATGAGCATGTCAGAGTGATGGTACTGTTCCTTTACGTGGACAAAACAAACACACCCCTCCTCAAGTGTGTGTGCTTGACCGTACATGGCTAATATTTCCCCTATTTTCCCCGGTTATGTGCAGTTTTGTGAAATAAAAAAGAAAAGGAAAAAAAAAACAAAAAAAAGGGCAGGTATACCACACTTTTACTTCCTTTATATTTCACTATCATACCATGTAAATGAGGATTGTAGGAAGTGGAATTAAGGGGATGAGTTCACATATTTGTATCTACTTACTTACACACATACGGGCAGATTTCACACAGCTGATCACACACACACACACACACAAGCTGCACAGACAGGGAGTCTCGCTTTGAATAACTATTGGCGTTGGCTCCCCACTGATGATCTTATTGGTGCAAGCTATGCAATTATTACACTACGATAATTCGCCATCCTAGCTAGCCTAAGCCTACATATGTGTATGAATAATTTCAGTTCACACCCCCACGGCTGCATCCCAATAACATGCTACCGGTGTCAGCTTCCCAGTCAGCAGATTCTTTTTGATTTTAATTCCCAGTGATCAGAGAAATTCTCAGGAAATCCTGTCACTTTGCCCTCCGACACGAGACAGTTGTTCTCATCGCTCAGGCTCTGTGATCTTGGATTTGGGATCTGTAATGATGCTGATAAGTAGAGTCTACAGTAGAAGTAGGGGAAACGGAAAAGGATTTAGAGCCCGAGAATGTCCCCTTGTTTCGAATACCGCATAAAAACAAGTGGCAAATCAGATGCATAATTTACAGTGTAGTTAGGGCATGATAAAATATGTCAGCAGAAGAAAAGTCTCGCCCCCCCCCCCTTTTCCTGGCGATGTCTAAAAAGAAGGAGAAGGAAAAGGGGCGATGATTTTGAAGTGAGGAGTCCTGGCAACATGAGCGGCTATTAGTCAGTTTGGTTTGTGTATGACTGATAAGATGTCAGCACGGGGGCATTATCATTTGTCACAAGCGGCGCACAACAGGTTGATCACAACCATTCCTCAGCCTGTGGTTTAAGATAAAGGAGACACAAGAGGCCGACCCATCTGGCTTCCTGTAGCCTCAGCTCAAAGCACTTAACCCTCGACACAGGTCTGGGTTCAGCTCCCAGGCACCGCTACTCCGCACATTAACAACCCCCCCCCCTATATCCCCAGCCGCCGTTCAGGCCCCCTGAGGGCCACACAAGGAATAACTGCTGTCAGAATGGGTTGGCTTTTCATTTGTTTCTCCACCGGAGGAGAAGAGGTGGAGCGACCGTGGAGCATCTCCCTGGAGAACGACAGGAGTTTGCCTACTTTTCCTCTTTTTGAGATCATATATGTAGTATCAAGATTGACCTTAATCACTATATCAAGTACAGGCCAAAAATTTGGACACAGCTTCTCATTCAACGTGTTTTCTTTATTTTCATGACATTGTAGATTCCCACTGAAGGCATCAAAACTAGAAATGAACACATGTGGAGTTATGTACTTAACAAAAAAAGGTCTGATTGATAAAGCAAGAAATTCCACTAATTAACCCTGATAAGGCACAACTATGAAGTGAAAACCATTTCAGGTGACTACCTGAGAATGCCAAGAGTGTGCAAAGCAGTAATCATAGAGTGGCTATTTTGAAGAAACTGTAATATAAAACATGTTTCCAGGTTCAGGTTTCTTTTTTGTTAAGTACATAACACCATAAACATGTGTTCTTTCATAGTTTTGATGCCTTCAGTGAGAATCTACAATGTAAATAGTCATGAAAATAAAGAAAACGGTGAATGAGAAGGTGTGTTCAAACTTTTGGCCTGTACTGTAAATAGCTTCTAACTAAGCGGGAGACAATGCAGCTCTGTCTCTATTTCTTTCGCAATCAAGCAAGGTATTGCAGGCCAAACGCATACCTCGAGATTCATAAGGTACACCACAGAGAATACACGTTTTCTCTCTTTGATGAAAAAGGAAAAAAAAAAAGGTAGCACTGATGAAAGATTAAGCAAAACCATGCAGAAGCTGCTGGCGGCCAACGCAGTGACCTGTGGCCCAAGGGGATGTACCAGATGTGTCCAATTTATCACGGAGACAGGTGAGAGGTGGGAGACAGACAAGGGGAACCCGACTGGTCCCTCTGTGTGTCTTTTAGTAACTTTCATGTATTCATGTGTGCGAAGGATGAAACGTTTGATGTAAGCGATCTCCCAAAGTATTCGGGGACTGTTTTTGTATCACGTATCGTCAAGTTACATGAAACACAACCGATACAACATGTACTACATAAAGTTTTGCTGTTATATAAACACAGAGTCAGGCAGGACTTTCCTATCATAAATCCTCTAGTATGAAAAAGAAGAAAAGGTCCTTTTTGTGTTTACGCTGACATTTTATTGCATAGTACCAGGTAGTTATTAACAGCAATAGAAAGAAAAAAACAAAAAAGGATCTACAGAAATTCACACAAAATCCCAAAACGCAGATAATTTATTTGGATTTCTCCTTTCTTATGTGTGTTGGAAAAACAAAGAATAAAAATGATATTGATCAGTCCAGCAAATCCTAATAATGAGTTTCCTGCCAAAAAGACTGTGCTTGAATGGGATTCTAAACCAATTAGCCTCCCGCCGTGCTGCACAATTCAAGAGTCAGCAAACAGCCCCTGCCCGAAAGGCTTAAGATGTTCCTTCTGGGCGTTTCTTCCACACCAGGTACGTTCACGCACGTTGCCAACGTGAAATCCCCACGTGATCGGGCTGGTATCTGTTCACTTTTCAATAGACCTACAACCGTCTGGCTGATCATGACCTGAAGCAAGGATTAAACACTTTAGAATTCCTTGAATGTCTGGAGTATTTAAGGAGCTGCCGGTGTTAATCCTGCATGGTATAAAGAGTGCCACTCTGACAGCCGTAATTAGTGGTTGCACGTTATATTTTTATTTTAGCCTGTGTTCACAGTAGGAACCGTACATCTCAATATCTCAGATTTCATTTGAGTTAATTCACATCCTCATGCTTCTTTAATTTGTTCAGACTGAACTTCTTCTTTCTTCGTTCTTTTTTCTGATAACACAATAGTAGACAACATTTTTTCTTAAAACAAAGGTTTTAAGCAAAATTATTCACTTTCCAACTGCTTCCTGTCAGATGTCATCAACTGCCACATTAGACAATGGTGAAGATCAAACCCTGCCAGAAAGAGGTAATTTTATTGAAATTATTATGACGACTTTTAAATGTCTCTACAACAAAACTCTCCCCAAAAAACTTTTTTTTTTATCTGGGATAAATTGTTTTTTTGTTTATGAACATATTATAAGCGGCAACTGTATTAGCCAGTTAATAAAATGCTATTTTAAGAGTACAAAATGAAAATAGATACATGACTATTAGTGAGTCAACAGATTAATTAATTATATGCATGAAAAAATGACTGAAAAAAAAGGATGTAGCTGCATCAAGTGGAACGGATTTGACAGGAATGGATTATAATATTTATGAGTATGTTTTAATTAACTTGTAATCCAATCAAAAATAAGAATCATTGTGTTTTTTATTCTGAAAGTAATATTGTGTTTTAATAAAATTCAAAGCTCTCGCGCAGGAACTTTTAAATAGAAATCAATATCTGATACATCCGAGCAATGAAAGGAGTTGACAGAATGCTGATTAAGGCCATCACCACCAGGTGAGTCTGTATTTCACAGTAGACTGACTTCTTTAATCCTGTGTCTGTGGTGACACTCCCTGCTGGCCAGATGAATTTGCATACCAGGCATGCTCTCTGGGCAGAATGTGCACATCAGAGATTTCCACCGGCTACTTTCAGGTAGCCCTCCGCTAACTCGGAATTGTGGATAAAATAATGTAACCTGACGTCTCTCTCCTAGACCCTCCGAGCCCTACCAGACCCAGCGGCTCACATTCTGATAGCGAAACAAGTCATTTTGGCGGAGCTCTCGTGATGCTCTAAACAGTTTATCCACCGTTTTACAGCCACAAAACGGCCACAACACAGCGACTTTTTTCCTCAGTGTATGTGTAATTACGCCCTGGCAGGCAGAACTCCCCCGCTGCAGGTTTAAAACATTAAAAAAAAATAAAAAGAGCAAAAAGCCATCAACAGTATATGGAGAAACAGTGGAGACAGAGCTGAGGTTTGAAGCTGGGTAAACAAGCTAAAGTTTGCTATTTAGCAAAACGATGTTTAGCGCAGCTAACGACAAGCTAAATACACTCGAAATGACAGTGTGGTTTTGCTGTGGCCGTTTCTTCTCGCGACTGAAAAAGTGCACGATGGGTTTCCCATATTGTTGCTGCAGCCAAGTGAAGCAGACATTGCGGCATAACTGGTCTGGTTGGAGATTAGGTGCTGTGACCAGTGTATAGACTGTGGGCTAAGTTTTGAGCTGGTTTGGCATGTGAGTTTTTGCCACCTGGCAAAACCCACTTATCTTCATGTGCACTGGGAATGAACACGTGTTTCTCTGATAAGGAGAGGAATTACTGCAAGATAGCGCAACAAGTTTATCTCAACATTGGTGTTACAAGTGTAATTCATTGACATGAGTCCATGGTGTGCAGTATGCTAACATAGCTGCACAAAGAGAGTAGGAAGGTACAAAATGAGTCCTAGTTTGGACAATGACACACTGTACCTTTAAGGGGCCGCTTTAAACTCTACTTACTTTGATTTAATGTTTTTTTTTTTTTTTTTTTAAAAAAGCTTAACATTTTAGAAGATATATGACTTGTTGTCACTGCAGTTCATACTTGTAGGGAAAGTGTTGACTCAGCATAATTTAGACACTAATTACAGAGTGCACCAGCAATGATGCCCTTTTTTTCTTCTTTTTCTTTTCTTCCTGCACCTGGTAGAGCCGCCTACAGTCCTCTACATTAATGACTTTGTTTTGCTATGCTACATCTTAATATGTGTTGAAGTTGGCTCCGCGCCCAGCATGAGTCAGTGTTTGCCTAAAGAAGAGGAGAATGACAGTTTTTCAACAAAGCTTGCATTTAAATTTTTTTTTTCCTCACCACCAAGTCTGGGAATTGGGCGTCTGAATGGTTTCGGTTCAACTGTTACAAGTTTGTCGGGTCACGAGGTGGATGCTGAGGTTATGTCAAGATATCAGTCACGCAACTGCTTCTTTACCACATCAGACGACCTGTTTAAAGTGGAAATTTTGCTCTGATGAGTTCTAAATCTGCCAGCTGAAGATAGGTAATTATGAAATTCTCTTTGCAGAAGAAACAACTCCTAAAGCTTCTCATTAGTTTTTTATTTATATCGCTGGCTGCAGATTTGTGGTGATTCGTGTTCATGTCATGATGCTCGATTTCTGAAGAAAAGCTTTCCATCTGTTATGCTGTCACTGTCATGTTTTACTGTGATTGGCTGAGCTGTAGAAAATAATTACAACACCCACTGATCTGTATTAACCTTCATCCAGCTGGTTTGCACATTGCACTGCTGTACATTCATGAACCAGAAAAGGTGTGGCTGGAGAAACCCACACAGTCCGTGCATCAACCACCCTTAACCCATTTAAGTCTGATTTTTCTTTTTATGTTTTTATGCAAAACATTATAGAAACTGAGTCATTAACAATTATGTATCCATTTTGCACTCTGCCTTGAAAAAAATAGCATTTTAATGACTGGCAACTATAGTTTCCCCAACACAAATATGCCCATAAATAATATATTGATTCCACGTACCCAAATCAGTTTTGGAGTTATTTTAGAAATTCAAACAATTAAATAAATGTCAGGGTTGAAAATCATAATTTTTTTTTTTTAAATTACCTTTTTCTGAGGGGGTGTCATCTTTGCTGTGTTCTCAGGACATCATATGACATGAGTCACTTTTTGTTTTTGCTTCAAACATTTCTCTAACTTTTCTACTATCATATCACGAGAAAAAATCTATGAGTAACATGTAGGTTTATAATTTTGAATAGAAAATAACAGACTTAGTCAACTATAGTTGTCAATGGGCTTAAATGCGTTGATAGGACCCTTAATAACCTTTACCGATTTCGGGGATGGAGACTTGTCCAAGATGGGCACAGTGGGCAGGCCCGGATCCCAAATGTCCATACCACCATTTATACAGTAGGTTCTGTTTTGCTGTAACTATGTTTTACAACCAGCAAAAATTCAGAGTTCAAGTCCAAAGAAAAAGAAAAAAAAATACAGATTCAAGGTAGAATCTCACTTCCAACCTTTCTATTACTAATTTAGTATGCCTTTCATCATTTTATCATTGTAAATTTCCACTTGTTTTTTATGTTGTTTGTTCTCTGTGCTGTCTATAAACAGGGCACATCTGTCATCTACAGCCAGTCTTTTTATAAAATAAAAGATGACTGACTTTTTTTTTCCCTTTTTCTTTTCTGTAACTGTGTAGTGGGAGCGAGCAGCGAGGATAGATGCGAGATCGGTTGTATGTATGTTTGTGAATTCATTAAAACATCTATAAAGCCACACATACATCATCAGAGAGAGAGGTAGGCCCATTTTCTAAACTGTCCATGTTCCTCTTTCTCCCCGGCACCAAGCACCGACTTTGCTCTCCAGACAAAAAAATGTTAGTAATCCTTTCATCTGCATGCTTTCCTCTCATCAGAGACACAAACACTCATGCTTCCATGTGTGTATGCTCTCTTAGAAGCAAAGATAACTAAACACACAGAACCAGTCACACACACACACTTAACCATACCACATACTTCAGTTGAAAAGTAAAATAGAGCGGTGGGACATGATGAATAGCTGTGTTGTCAGTCTGGTTAATTGTCAACAACTTCAACAGCATGTGGCACGTTTGCCACAAATGAAAATCAGCATAAGGCTCCAGCCAGTGGAAATTGTTTGTTGATAATGAAACATTCTCAATCAATCTCATGTCAACTCCAGATTGCCAATTGATTAAAACATTCATCTCATCTGAATTTAATTTAGGGTTCCATTCCACAAAATGATTAACACTATATGATACACCGCAAAGTCGATAATAACTGTCACGATGTTGCATTCTTTTTTTCTGTTCTGCTCCTGCCATAAATGAACTCAGCCATTTTTCTTATGTAAACGTGGTACACCGCAAATGTTTAGCTATTTTTTGACATAATGGGATTTTGTGCCATCAAAATAAAGAAACATGAAACCTTTTTTTTTTTTTGAAATGCCAAAACAATGTTGAAAGAATCTCTCCATTTATTAGGCTTAAGTGTTTTTTTTTTCCTTCCTAACCCGCTTTCTTGCCAGAGCCCTGCGCTTGTCTGAAGTCAGACATACAACCAACAACGGAGTGAATCATGAGGTAAGACCGGCTGAGAAAATAATTCAAAAAATTAAATAAAAACAGCTGTCAGTCACCAAAACGTTACAGGTCAAAAAGACAGTGACGGCATTATGCTAACTTGCATGTTCTCTGTTTTTTTTCCGAGAGCACTGAAGCCTGATGTATCAAGATGAAAAAGGTGCTCAGTGTTGTCGTGTTTTCACTGTGTGTTGCGTTGGAGAACGGTGTTGTTGCTATCGTTTCAATCACCATTCTATTATTGAACTGTCAAAGCCATTGCAGCTCTATTTTCCCCATCTGTAATGATGGTTCACCGCTTGAAATTCATCTCGACTTTGGAAAGTCTCAACAACTTGTCACATCTAGTCACACATGGTAGCTCTCTGTACTTTTATTCTTAAGATTTACCATTGGGAGCATGTGGTATTATGTTTTGAGAGTAAAGGAGATTATAGGTTAAGACAATATTCTGCTCAGGACTGTATCAAGTGTTTAGGCAATATGACTGTGTCACCTTAAGAACAGTAATATAGCCATCTTCGCTGGGCTGGTGGATTTCATATTTGAGTCTCAAAATCTTTGATATTTGGCTATCAAAGTGACAAATGACATGAGTTTCTTTTTTATTATTATTGCTAATGTCTGACTGCACCTCAACAAGACAAAAATAGGACAAAAGTAGTTTAGTTTACAATGTAGTTTGTATTCAATCCATTGTACCACCTCTACCTCCAGGTATGATGTGAATAATACTGCCATAGTAGCCCCTGAGCATGCATTCATACATGCACCCATCTATTCTTCAACACACCTTTCCATGCCTCTACACTATATGCTTCTATTTTCACAACCTACGTTATGTTTTCTGCTTGTGGAAGGTTGGGAGCAGCGCTGTCTGTACTTCATCTTTGAACTGCTGAGCCTGAGCTTATTCCTAGACAGAAAATGGCACCAGCTAACAGACACATTGTCTGAGTCCTGCCACTGAAGTTGGGATGCCAGCTCGAGGCTTGTCAGGCCTTTGGACATTGAGATTGGGTTTCCCCAGACCCCCTTGTCAAAGGATTAGCCTCCGCTCTGATCACTGGGAACGCAGAGCTGTTCCTCCTCTTCTCTCCTTTGCCACTTCTGCTGCATGCTCGCATTCCTTTGTACTCCTTTCACGCCTGGTGAAATTTTTCTTAATGTGTGGGAGCAGTCTTACTTTAGTCCCTGTTCTTCTTCCCCTTATTTCTCCCTCCCTTGTTACCCTTCACACCTCCCCATTCCTGCCTTCTCTCTCTTTTTCTTTCACCATCACTTCTTCAGCTGTGTGTTGATGAGCCTGAGCACTGTTTTTTTTCTTTTTTTTTTTCTTCTGAGGAAGGAAGAGGGATTATGCTAAGCCCCAACTCGGGCAGACCAGCCTTATCTTGCCTGTAGCAGCTCCGTGCACCAGAGAAAAACAGGCTGGAAGAGAGCACAGCTACAGGCTGGGGGAAGACAGTAGGGGGGGAGACAAGGATGGGCATGGCCAAAAATATAGAACTCATCCATGTTTTCCTACATTCTTGGTACATTTCATGACCTCAAGGTCATCATCAGCCATGCTTTTGACCGTGCTTGTAGCACAATCACTCTTGTAACTCATTATGTTGAACGATGCTATTCACAAACCAACAGGCACATTATCTCATTTTGTTCTTGTTCTTGAGGCCTGCAAATTGCTCGAATCACATATCAGATGTGATTAATGATGCAGTGGAATGATAGTGTTCCCCAGGTGATTTACTCCCCCTCCCTGCCAAACCGCCCCTCAACCAGGATCCACCATTGTGTCGGACCCTGCCCCAATCCCTCCTTTTAGTGAATCTTCAATTACGGCTGCATTATACTCAATTATGGTGACTCTAATTAAAGTCCCAGCCCCTGATCCATTTCCTGCATGAAACCTTTCCCCTCTTACCCCCCCCTCCCCATCCTGAGACAATGGGCCATACTACAACAGGGAACAAGGCCCCACTGTAAGCAGGCTTCTGGCCTATTCACCTGGCCTAATTACCCTTACCCTATGGGGGCCGTGCTCCTGGGAAAGGCCCTGGCTCTTGGGACCCCATGGTGAACTCACATTTCCTCGCTGGTGCTGAGACAGGCATCTGCCTAGGACAATGTGAAAACATCGGCAGAAAGTGACATCAGCATTCAATTCTAGAGGTAAAGATTGTTTGCACAGGAGAACTGGTATGACCTAAGTGTATTCATACACCAAAAGCTCTCTGTAGGTCAGCAACTAGCAGGCTGTATGCGAAATGCGAAATGTTTAAAGGCTTTGACTTGTTAAAAGTAGCAGATAACTCAGAGGGAGGCCTGTACGCCATTAGCTATGGATAGCGTTACCCCTTTGTTAATGTTTGTTGTCTGTCTCCATTTACTTCAATGTCATCATAAAGCTTCGCCAAGAAACCCACAGCAACAGATTAGCTGGGACTTGTGGGGCACCAGAGCTAACAGAACGTAAGCCTTCATAAACCCAAGGACGACGTTAAGATACCAACTAAGGACTTGGTCTTTCAAATATGCCCGAAAATCCAGCAGGCGAGAAACCCCACAATTGATGAGACTTTAAGCCAGCGCATTGTGTCTCTCTAGCGCACGACCCTCTGGACTCTGTAATTCCTTGGTGCAACAATGCCATGAATTCTCAAGGCAAAGAGACAAATGGTAAATGTTGTCCTTTTCATATTGTGTATTACTGAGCTGTTTTGGGGGGAATCGTGCAACTCTGCAAAACAATTCTTCCATATTTTGGGGGATGAACAGAATTATATATATATATATATATATATATATATATATATATATATATATATATTATTACTTTGAAAAACTTTTTTAAAAACTTGCTTCAGCTTAGTTGTATTATGATTGCCGTTATTGAGTGAAAGTGTAGTCTTTTCATGACATTTCAAAATATGCAGTGCATTACGTTTTATTTATTACAGAGCTTTGACAGTGATAACCGTAATCTTGAAGTGACCTGACTGGCCCCGGGGTTATTAGAAGGCTAGGGTGGGGTATTGGAGGGGGGAGGTAAAGGGCAACAAAGCTTCTTTCTTCACTCTTCCGCCTGATCCTATCACTCCATTCCTTGGCCATGGAGATGAAAGACTAGTCTGTAACTGGAGAGGAGGGAGCAAGTGGAAGTAATGAGAAAGTAAAAAAAGGGAATGGGACAGAGAGTGCTTGAGCAGTAGGTAGGGGAGAGTGAAAAAGAAAATACCTTTGATTTCCTCAAATTAAGTGAAGAAAAACAGCCCAGCCCCGCTCCTCGATCGAGTTGGTTTGATTGACAATGTAGCAACGTGAGGCTCTCGGCTGTAATAACTTGCCTTTGTGAGGAGAACTCAACGCTTTGTCTTCCTTGTTGGTGGGGCCCAGGGTCTAGGGATCAGCCATGACTTATTATGACTGGCTTTTGTCCTTCAGGAGCAGTGGGAGACTTGACTTGCCCTTTCGTCTGTCATCAGAACAGGGATCCCATACTGGGGCCGTTCCTCAGGCATGGGAATGATGGAATGACAGCTGAGGACAAGACCAAAGCATGTAGTACCCTCTGGTGTTGTAATACACATGCTGTTATGGACAAAATAGATTCCTATAAACCTAATAACCTAAAGAATCTGTAAAGTTCAAATGATTCTATACTCATCTCACACATACAGAAGAGGTTGTATGGTCCAGTCACATTTTTGGAGGCCAATCCAGGAAACATAATCATCAATTTTGGTGACTCATATAATGATGAACCTAGCACATAAACATTTGGTGCAAACACCCAAATGACCAGTCATTTTATAGCCAGTAGCCACAGACGATAAAGGAATGAAAGACCTCATTGAGCCACCCGGTTGAGTACATACACATATGTATAATATCCAGTTGAGATTTTTTACTGCCACAATAATTCATCTATGACCTTGCAACCTTTGTAAACCTCTCAAGAACCCCATAGTATGTCTTCTTTTTTGGACTTTGGAAGTCTTTTGAAATGGAAAAACAAAGATAAAAAACCTCTGGAGCATGCACACATGGTTAGGGATTTGAGTTATTGTACTCACTGCTAAATGACCAAACAGTGGATTATTATGCCTGTAAGATTTACTCTTGTCTCCTACTGGAGTTTTTCAGCTGCTTCTCCATGAAGGGGAATGTATTCCATTATCCGGTTGGAATTTTTAAGGAGGGACCCGGGCGCTTATCTCTCGCTCAAATCTGTAAAGCTGGGGTCTCCTGTTCCCTCACCCTGCCTTCATAAACTAGGGCAATAAAACAGCCGTTAACCCCACCCACTCATACCAAGTGCTACACCTGGCCACGGCTGGAGCCAAATATTTTAAATAAGACTTTTCAATCCTACAGTTCATTTGCTCTGTTGGGTCAGGTTGCGTCGGTACAAAGTATGATTGCTGTGTTCACATCTGCCCAAACAAAGGGGACTGAAGACTTATTGGTGATCCAGAAGATGCTAAAATACCATGAAGGGGAGATGGAGGGAGGGAAGGTGGACATGAAGGTAGAAAAAAGGAAAAATGGCTGTAGCAAGGGTCAAATAGGCATACGAGAGAGAGATGAATTAGAGAAATTTAAAGATTTTTTTTAAGTGCATGTAGGAGGTTTAGATTGAGGCACATGTTTAAGAGACACTAAAAGGGAGGTCCAAATAAAAAGAGTTTTAAAACCTAAACAATAAATCAGCTTGGAATCACTATTCATTTGTCTTAACTCCCGGGCAGCTCTATAGGCAGCACATTGGAGAATAAGTTAAGAGATGGTTTTTACATTTAAATGTAGTTTTTTTGTGTGTTAAACAAAATACTGTGAACCATCATTTGCCAAATTGAATCCTTGAAATGGCAGCCTTAACTAAAATTATTGGTATTTGGAACAAGAGTGGAGTTTGCATGACCAGAAAATAAAAATGTATGAAATTACATCATTCTTATCGTTTCTCTTAATGTTTCCTACAGTCAGAGTCCTTTCGTGAATAGCAGTTAAATGCTAATCTCAGTTAGTCCCTGCAAGAGGCTGTAATGACATTCAACAAATACAACACACACTCACACACACAGATGGAGGTACACAGGCTATTTAGTCACGGCTGTGCCCCCTTGACTTTGAAAGTGACATGGGTGGAAAAAAAAAAAAATTGCTCCCGACCTACAAAGAAATTGGCTCTTTTCCACCTGGCCACCCCCTCTCATTTCCATTCAGCCATCTTCACATCCTATCAGGCTAAACGTTAAGATGTAATTACCTCTCAACTGAGTGAACTATCAAGTGGGGGAATAGAAAAATTATAGGGACCCACAGCAAAAAAAAAAAAAAAAAAACAGTAGCTTAGAGTCACGACAGGTGTTTTCTCCTGGGCCAAACTGAAATGAACATGGAAATGAATGTTTGAAATGCATTCAGCTGGGAGTGAGAAGAGAGAAAGAGCGTGGGGAGGGCGAGCGTGTGTCTCAGCAACTCGGGTAATTTTTTCGGCGATTCTTTCACCTGTGACAAGAGGCTTAGGTGAGCAGGGGTGTTTCAGAGGGAGGGATGGCGTACCATAGGGTGGGCGGTTGCTGCTACCCAGAAAGCAATCGGCCTGCCGACTCCCCCAATGACAGAATAAGCCTTTTAACTCTCTCTCTGTCTCACTTTCTGTCTCTCTCTCTCTCTCACACACACACACACACTGTTAAAGCCTGTTCTCTTCCGTCTTCATTCCTTTCTCTTTATACCACATATAATGGTCAGGCCATTTGCTCAATTGAACTTTTATTTTGCTCCCCGTTTCAATTCGTCCCAGCTCTTCCCACGCACTCTCGCAACAATCTCACACATGCCATTTATGCAAATAAGAGCCACCCCCTCGTTATGGGCCACAAGTAACTCACTCAGGGATGGAAATTTAAGGCCAATTGCAGTGGTTATTGCAAATTGTAAGGTCTCCAGTCTTATGGCGATGTCAGATGAAGCTCCATTATTCTATGCGCCCCACCACCACCACCACACACACACACACACACACACACACACACACTCTCCTTCACCTAGCTCAGCAGTCTTAGTCTCTATTTATGTGCATGGGTGCACATGAGCTGAATAAGACAGAAAGCACAAGGGTGAGGTGAAAGCAGCAAACACCAATCAGCCTCTGCAGACTGAGGTAGAGTTCGGTACAGAAGCACATCTATTTTCTCAGTGTGTCACAGATCAATAATGCTCTGTCCATTCTTCTTTATAAAATGATATCTCAGAAGGAAAGGAAGAGTGAGGGAATTAGGTCGGCGGAGAGAGAGTTATAGTCAAAAAGGTTACAGTGGGGCTGAACTTGTGACCTCTGACTCACTCTCCTGGCTTTCTCATTCAATTAGAGAGTAGACTCAGGTTACAGTCCACGACAGAGGGGGAAGATGCGCTTGCACACGCAACCTTGAATTAAACATTTACGTGATCCAAATGTGTGTTGCCCTGGACGATGAGCTCGGTAGCCATCACGCAATTTTCTGGTGCCGTCTGAAACAGCGCCCACCGAAAGGGGGAAAAACATCTTGTGATGATTAATAATTTGATCATAAGGAAATGTCCTTCTGTAAATTTAATCAAGAGATGCAATGTGGAAATCCCATTATATACTGTAGATGCAAAGTGAAAGTATAAGAGGGCCTGTTTTTTCTTCATTAATACAAATGCTGAGGCCTACAATAAGTTGAGTGGATTCATTTCTTTGAAATTAAATGGTATAGACTTAATTCCATTTACCCTCAGTCCCCGTGCAATACTCCATCCACAATAAAGCAGATTCTCATTTCTGGCCAGGGGAAGACTGCAGATGATGTCATGTTGCCATTATCAACCAATTACATTACAGGGCAATTGCCTTTGATGCTGTATATTGGCTATTCATACAATCACCACCATCGATCAGGTCATCAGGGGCGATTCCATGAGCCCGTCTTGCTAAACAAATGCACATTTTTACAGCCAATCTTAGGATACATCCATTTTATTAGGGTTTTTACTTTTGTAAATTGCCTTGCAAATTTGCATCCCTATTATATCTAGCTGCCCGCCATAAAGAACTCCAGAGTAAAATCTAGACTGGTTTACAGTAAAATTCCCATCTTCTATACCGCTGTGGATCTAAATACTATGCTGGGCACTAAATCAAATGCCACGAGCTGCCGGAGCACTCAGGTCGCTGTGCATTATCAGCATAAATTACAGTGTCACCCTCATAGGCGAAAACATCTTGTGTTACCACTGTCGCCACCATATGGACTCTGGTAAAAGAATATAAGGTTGAAACTGAGACAGATGGACACAGACCTGAGAGAAAGTGGTGTGATCGAATGTCCACGGTTGAACGGGGGGGAGAGAGTTTCTGGAAAAAAAAGCAAGCTGGTTGAAACTCAAACTGAGAGAAAAAGACAACCTTATAGTTAATCAGAAGAGACAATATGACATAAAGAGATAGATATCGCAGCTGGTAGCAGAAAAAAAAAAGGATCTTTTCTTCCTTTGGCTTCTTGAACAGTTTTCATACAGTACAGTAGGCAGCAAATCACGATATCTGACTTCTAAGAATGTCCGCGTTAAAGAGAGAAACCTGATCTATGCGTCTGAACGCTCCGAACATATCTTTGTACTTATGAGTGTTCCTGTGTTTGTATACGTGTGTTCATGTTGCATGACCAAATACCCAAACGTTCGCCTGAGTGTGACAAAGTGGATGTTGTGAAGTGTGGGAGCCTGAGTAACGAGGCTTCAAAGGGAGCGCGCGTGCTTGTTTAACATATGTGAATATTTGTCAGCGTTGAGCACATCTGGAGATACTCCTTTTGGCCTGACAAGTGTGTGAATGAGGCGGGTATGTGCCGCGATTGTGTAAATACGTGAAATTGTGTTCAAGTCCCGGATTCCTGGCAATGTTTGGATCTGGCTTTTTTCCATTCTTTTATCTTGTTTGCTTCTTTTTAAAGAATGCAGGCCCCTCTCCGCGTGTTTCGCTGTTTATTTTACGACGTGCGCTCCTCTGATTGCGATTGCATGTGGGTGGCAGACTGATATTTTGATATTGACCTTTTGGTATCAGATAAAGGGCAATCAGTGCTGCCTCTTGGTGCCATGATGAAGTGAGCATATAAAACCCATCAACCGGCTGTAAAACCCTCCCAAAAGGCGAACTGCCCTCTATTTTATCAGCAAAATGATGTGTGCCAAAATGTTTGTTATGTGAACCACTCTTCCTTAGAGTTACAAATCATACATCCTGGAACGTATAATATGACAGTGATAAGGAGGTGATCCACTGACTAATAATGAAGTGCCTGCTAATATGATGATTAGTCTAGATGCTTCTTGATGGAAGGCTTAGTGCCAAAGCAAAGGTATCTATTCCAAAGCTAAGTAGTGTAAATACATATTTAGCCTTTATATGACTTCTTATTTAAATTTATGTCTTATAATCTACCTAACAGCGTGTAGATTTTTACATCACTTGTTCAAAGCTCTTGGCTTGAGGAATGAGCAGCACACACTCATCCAGGCACAGGAAAATTGCAATTTTTGAATTCTTTTTAATTAACCGTGTTCCCCATTGTGAAGCGGACAACCTTCAAAGGAATCGAAATATTGAGGATTTCATTGTTTAGTGTCCCACAGAGATCCTAGTACTGTTTCAGGGACTTTTTCATCCCGAAAACAAAAGCAATGAAATAATCAGCAAATAATTAATCCTGGCATTTATGGGGAAATGGTCCATTTATAGTGATGTATTCTCCTTTAAGAGAAATGTCTATATTGATATAAGACGTAAAATGTCCTTATCACCCGAGCATGCAGTTGGTCCAGTTCCCACTCCTAAGAGATAAAACAATTCTTTTCATACACAAAGCTTTCTTAATGAACCCGCCGAAATCTCGAAAACACCACAAAGAGCTGTCTGCCCTGTGCCAGCATCTCCTCGCTTTGGTGCAGAGGGAGAGAGACGGGGAGAAAAAAGGAGCCGCTACCGTAGAAGCAGTACAGTTAGAGTTGGAGGGAGAGCAGCTATGAGACAGGAGTGGTGAAATAAAGGAAGTGAGAGAGATGCAGCAAAGAGAAGAAGAAGCAGGGAGCTCTGGAGACAGAGAGAGGGGAGATGACAGGAGGAGGAGAGTTTGTTTTCTTTTTTCTTCTCTCTCTCTCTCTGTTGCTGTGTACCCTAAGAGCAGCAGAGGCTCCCGTCTAGCCAGAACGAGGATGCTCACAATCCTGATTTGCTCATCTTTGCTGTGGCCAACACCACTGATTCATAATGTTGGCTCAGACATACACAAGTACAGATACAGACAAAACGTCTGCACCTTCACAAGCAGGTACACATGAAAACAGACAGTTACTGAGCACATATTCAGACTCAGACATCTGTAACATGGACAGATATAGAAAAAATGTATAAAAATATGCACATTCAACCTTCATGTGCATACTTATGTTTGTACCCACACACAAATGCAAATATACCGGGACACACATGGATGCATATTCAATCAGACTGATAATTGACTGATAATACTACTGTTCTAATGGTACTGTGTGTGCTCATTGCATCAGAATGGTAGTGTACAACACACACACATAACACACATTTACAAATGGAAGTATGATTAGTTTATAGGCATTAACACAAAAGCTAAAACTGTATAGAAAGAGAAATATATATATATATATATATATATATATATATATATATATATATATATATATATATATATATATATATATATATATATATATATATATATATATATATATATATATGCAAATGCAAAGAAAGCACACACAAACACAGATCCCCATACACACACATACACAACAGCCAGGTGTGTGAATTAAAACCCATCCGATTCAATTAGGTTGATAGGTTCGATGGTGCTGATTACCTCTGATTGGGTATCACAACATTGGCAATGGGGAAGAACAACTGCTTCCCCTGGACACGCGATGCCACCGACCATTCAATCGCAATTATATCCACCATATTAGCAGATTAGCAGACAAGCTGACCCCGGCCTGGAACAGAGCCAAGATAGAGCCCAAGCGAGTTATGAGGCAGGTGTTATAACTCCCCCACCCCACCCACACACACACAACCACTCTGCAGCCTCTGCCCACACACCCTGCCTCGGCTTCTGGCTTACAGCTGCAGCAGTGGCACGCCAAGCGTTAACTCATTAATGATACATGACAGAGGGGCTCCAAGTCCCTTTATCAGCTAATAGTGATGTGTGATGACGGCCCACTGTCTGTTCTCCTGTAGAGGTGAGGGGAATAGAGAGGAGAAGGCCACGGCCTCTGCCAAACATATAGTACATATACTAATGCACTTTCAGAAACAAATGCAAATGTGGTGAAAATGCTGATGATAGTGGTGGCCATGGTGTGTTATGTACAAAATGTGTTTTAGTGAAATATCTCTTGGGCCCCTCTGCATCTCCAAAGATTACTAATCACAACAAATTCATTTGCTTCACCATCACAGCAATACATACATCTCTGAAATATATGTATATCTGTTCTTTGGGAGTCAATATTAAAGTGTACAGGGCATCAAAGGATTTAGGTGGCATTTTGATACAGTGGTTACTTGATTTCTTTTTAGGGTGAAACTAGTCTGAAAAGTGGAAGCTAAAGTATTTTCCTTTCAAATACAGATATTGTAAGAAAAAGGCTACCACTTATGTAGAAAGTGTGGATGTCAATCTACATATCAAATTGTGTTGTTAGGCCAAGTAAAACCAGACTTATGATAAATCTCTTACTTCAAACTTTTTCCTATATAGTGTAACAATGAATGAGCTTAGGCCCAGATTTTGTCCTTTTGGTGTTAGTGCTGGGACTTCCTGTTAGTGCTGGGACTTCTACCACTTATGTAGAAAGTGTGGATGTCAATCTACATATCAAATTGTGTTGTTAGGCCAAGTAAAACCAGACTTATGATAAATCTCTTACTTCAAACTTTTTCCTATATAGTGTAACAATGAATGAGCTTAGGCCCAGATTTTGTCCTTTTGGTGTTAGTGCTGGGACTTCCTGAGGAAATGAACGCATCTTGGAGTATGATGGCTATGGCCCACAGAAGCCTGTGTTAGTGTAAGGAATACATTAGCAGCTAAACTGGCTAATGTATTAGCATGTGGTTTTTGAAAGACATTACAATACTTTCATTACGTTGACTGCACAATCATTGCAGGAAGAAACAGGACAACAGAGGTTTGGATTGTAGCGAAAGCGCTGGGAAGCAACATGAGGAGGAGTGCCGTCATACAGAGCTTTACTCTATAACAAAAGTGCTGCTACAGGACAGTGCTGTGATACATAATTCTACTGGATCTTAACTTTTGATGATAATAGTGCTGTTTTATATATATATCCATCCAAAAAGAGGATATACACCATCATGCCAGGTGCAAGCTATATCCAAAAGCTGAGGTCGATCTGACAGCACAACAGTTAGAGAGATATACGAGGCACAGACACACAGATGCTTCTTGCTTTTAGAGATAATAATATAAGATATAAGATTACCTGTTGTGGTCAATCCATCCGCCCGTATCTCAGTTACAGTGTGGATTGCAATGGCATGTTTCATCACTGCATCACCCTGATGATCATTACACTGGCAAATATCCTCACACTTGTCTACATCACTGCCTTCCTTGTCGTCGCATGCATATCATTTCCATCGTCAAGTAGTGTACGAAAACACTTTTAACCGTAACATTTCGGGCACTGAGGCACCCACATTAATCAGTGAGACAGACCCACGTCCCAGCAGCTGGCATGTCTATGAATGGGTGTCATATCTCGGTTTGATAACGTGTCTCATTCGCTAACCTCGCGCCCTCTCTTTCAGCACCTCTCTCCTAAAGTGTCCCGTCTCTACTTCCAACCCACCTCAGGGTGCACCCAGGAATGTATCACTGCAAGACAAGCAGAGTCACAGACTAAGTGGCTATATGTGTTATCTGTGTCCACACAAGTGATAGGTGGGTGGGGTTATTGCATTCATATTTTTTGGTTTAGAAGGACACATCTAAAAAGACATTTCTCTTTAATTGTACAGTGAGCGTTAAAGGTGGACCTTTCTATGTGAAACAGAATCATTTGTGACTACTGCTTAATATTTTTAATGACACGACTGTGTAAAAAATGTGTGTGCAGTCCTGTGACAAAGCATTGTCTAGCACGCTGTATATTGATATGATCACCCTTACCTCCCAGCACTATCACCTAACTTATGAGCATGCACCTATATACTGTATATATGGATCAGCCTTCAGGGCTTGGAGCACACTCAAACAGGGGGAGGTCAACTTCATAGGCTCTGTTTTTGGCATGCACCCTCAGAGGATGTGTGTAATGCAGCTTGGTGGGTGTCCTCATTGACTTCTTTCTCCAAGTTCTATCACTTAAACATAGTGTCACACATCATCTTCTCTTCTTGGAGGTGGTAATTGATGCTTAGGTGTATCATATAATTTCTTTGCCTGGTCCCTCTTCAACTATGTTTTGTCTTTTTAGCAGCTTTGGCTTCCTGTTTTGGTCTTGCTCCAGGTTTTTTTTTTTTTCTTTTTTTCCATTTTCATCGGGAACGTGCCTCTTTGATGTCATGCCATTAACCCGGAGGATATCGTTTTATTCCTGTCTTTCAGTCGCTGGCAAAAAAATGTTCAAACTCAGTGGGTTTTGTTTTCCTCTGTGTTTGTTCTGTCTTAAATATAATCCACATTTATCATCAAACTTTACATATTGTAATAGTTGCAATTTTTTTATTCTATGCACTTTTTTAAACTTGATGTTTCTTGCGTGTCTTGGTGTTTGTGTATTGCTGTGTGCACAGTGTGCCTCCAAGTACTTATGCTGCACCGGAATTGCCATTTTAGGGGACAATAAAGATTCATTGGATTGAATATGTGACATAAATGCATATTTAAACACAGTTTTAAGACTGAAAATGATCTGAGAACCATTCGTTGTCAGGTTGAAGATGGGCCGTCCTTTCCTTCCCCTGTTGAGTGGTGACATCACACCCACAGGTGTGATTAATTTGGTATAATGCTCCTGACCCGAGGGTGATAGTCAAATGGTTCCAGGTTCACTTTCACTAAACATTTGTTTTATTTAGTAAAAAAAATGTTTTACCTTATGCCTGCAGCAACTTAAATTACTATTACCTTCAGAAACATTGATATATGTTGACACTTTAGGGATGAGTGAGATTATGGTATAATTATTCCACTGAAAGGACTGCAAGTGAGTAGATTTTGATGTTTCCCTTGTGTTTACCGGGTTCTGTAGGAAGCCTTTAAAGTCAAGTAATTAAGTAGTCTCTTACAGTAATTAAGCAGCAATCTATTTTCATTCTTTTTCATAACAGCACAACAATGTGTCAAGATTCTCTAAGTGAAACGCCTGATAGGGAAAATAACATAATGAATGGGTGCAATTTACTACGGGAGTGTCAACAAGGAAATGTGGGTTAGCAGCGCTTTAAATGGCTTCTTTTTATTAATATTCATCATGTTTTCCTAAAGGGGCCTTCATTACCAAACTTTTCTTCCCGTTAAGTACAGTAAGGCTGCTTTAAATTGGAAAACCACAGAGAGTCAAGCTACCCAGACATGCCATTTCCTTCTTATAACAATGGTTAAAAATGTGCACTGGATTGTGCTAATAAAGTATTCACTGTCTCTACAACTTTACAGTTTTCTCCTCATCCCATAAAAGAAGATGGCATTCGTAAAGAGGACTTTCAGTGAAGGTTAGAGCATTTGGCTCTCAGTAATCGCCTGTTACAGCATGCAACCGTCACAACAACTAATACAATGAACTACGACATTTTCTTTGCTCCATTCACAAAATTTAAGTTGGAGTTGCCTCCTAAATGATCTGATTCTTCGTATTTCCAGTGCCACAGGGAGTCCGGCTGGGATCCACAGAGTACCATTAGGCTACATTTCAAAAGGATATTGCAGCCTCTAAGCAGTCATATCACACACCAAAAATGTGATATGCTCCCTCACCAAAGGAAAGCAGAGGGATGTAACATGAAAGGGCGACAGAGGCTGTGTTTCACGTCCTGTGGCTACCACATATTAAATTTCCATTGTTAAGAGCCATCAAGGGAAGCACGTAATGTTTAATATGATGCGTGTGATTGATATATCTGTACCACGGGGGGAAAAAAAGCATGGTACAGCTGGTAGTACTTAATTTGGAAACATGATTTTACAAATTAGTGGATCAGTCAAATCCAGCATCCCTGTAAAATAAATTAATAAAAAAAATAATAAAATGTAAGCACCAAATTCTAAAAGAATTTATGTTGGTATGTACGATTACCATCATTGCTGCACAACTTCCTTAACATCTGTTCAGCAACATCATGTTTGCTGGGATTATTTGGTCAACATTCCGGCTCACTTTTCTTTTCCAATTATATTTCTCCTCTGTCCACTCTCTCCCTACCACATTATCTTAACGCCTCCCTCCTCATTCCTTTCCTTTTTTTTCCTCCACCAGATTTGACAACACCTTGTGGGCTATCTATTACGTTCAGAAGGCTGCTAGAATCCAATTTTACTCATTTGATGAAACTGTAAGAAACCTTCCACTCAATTTTCTCCATCTGACCTTTTCATTTCAAGAGTCCATCAGTGTTGGCTCCCTGTGACTCCTCAGTGTGGACCCATCCCTGCCAGTTTCACGGATCACAGCGTCTTGACAGACATAAAAAAAAAAAATAAAAAAATAACACTTTAAGATGAAGTGCACTGCCACTAGCATTTCAATGAAATGAAGTGAACCGAAACTGGCTACAACTCGTTCTAACGCCAAAATCACTTATTTATACACTAATTAGAAACTCCTCGCCGTGATCGGGAATTGTGATCCTCACATTGTTTTGAGTGATAATGACGTGGAGCCTCCTAAATCCAGAATAGAGACATAATAGCTGATAAAGCACAGGAGTCATTTTATGCTGACCTCACCAGAACAGAGAGTCAAGGCTGAAGCTACGAAATCACGTTATAGCTCATCACCAAAAACCTCAAAACTGTCAATCAGTTCAGCTTAAAAAAATCCACTCCTCTGGAGTTGTTCTCTCATCAATAACACCACCACCACACAGGCCCTTTAGATTAGAAAAGAAAGTGGGTGCAGTGAAGCATATCGGGAGCAGGAAGCCTTCGGCTGGGCAGAAATCCCAGCCTGGATCCTCCGAAGCCCGCTGGCCATGAAAGATGTCGGCTGCCTTTATAGATACCCACGCTGAGCTGATGGGGCCTGACACGGGTTGGCTGCTGACCACCGTCAAACCAACTCCCCACTTACACCCGCTAACCCCCCCCCCAAAAAAAGTCAGTTGGGTAAGGGGATGCCGCTTTGAGCCAATATGGCTGATGTGTGAAAGGAGCCAGATGCCATAGCAGAAAGAACCGTGGCATCGCTGAACTGGGCCCGCTCCGTTCACATACTGGGGGGATCGGTGGGAGGGGATCGCTGGGGCCAGCCAAGATCCCAGGTGACGGGCGGCTGGGACAATGTCCCAGCGGTGAGTTCATAAAAGACGATGGGTTGTTTTGTGGTTGCTGCCTACCCCAGGACATGAATGTAATTAGAGCACAGTTGAAAGGTCAGGGCTGTACTTTTAAGTGCCACTGAACGCTGCAAGGGCTTAATGTACCATTGAGGGCGAGATTGACTGGCGCCCCATCCGCCCCCTCTCACTCTTCACATCAGGGGCAGTGGCAAGTGTGCAGGAGTCTTTGTTCGCCTGTCACAACACTGGTTGAGAAGTTGAAAACATGTCTCTGAAGATGTCTAAATGAATATCAATACTATCGCTATCAGATTATGAACTTGCAAATAAGCCTCATTTGGTGATTTTGCTGCAACTAATTCTTGACCTACTATCAACTTTTGGGAAAAGTTACAATGGACATGCTAAGATTAGTAAGTTCACTTCATTTTGGGATAACCCTATGCATCAGCATTCACCGGAAGCTCGAAGTGTAAACAATGCACATTTTTATCTCTTGGACACTTTCCTATCATCAACACAGTCTGTTGTGGGACCCTGCCAGACAAGCAGCTCTGTTCTCCTTCATCCATAATGCACCAGATTTTTTCCTGTACTGTAGATCCATCTGGTCTGCAGAAGGGATTGGCCAGAACTGTATTGGCTTTACTCTGCTCTAGCAACAACTCTGATAGCGGTAACTCTGATCCGCTTGCCATCACGGCCTTTATCGCCGAGGTAACCTTAGAGTTGCCTGTGAAAGCGATCAGTCATGTTCTTTGACGTGAGGCTTATTGTCACTGCGGGAGGAGCGGTGTAGCTCTACTGGACAGCTTTTCATTGACTGCAACAATTTGGATCCCGCGGTGTACAGCTTGACCCCCGATAACCAATTGTGAATACTCATAAGTCTTGTTCAATTGTACTGGCCCTTCGGTGTGTGTAGCAGCCGTTCATGTGTGTGTGTGTATGTGTGAGTGTGCATGTATTTTTCACCTTCCGTCTTTTCCCGAGGCTATATTGAATTATGTCTCTGTCAGGTCCCAAAGCCCCCCTATATTTCCTCTACTGCGCTGCAGCCCTAGATTCAGTATCAAATTCTCCTCATGCTGGCACTTTGTTCATCCCCCTGGCCCCTCAGATCTTTATCCCAGCATCCCCTTCCCTGGCCTGTGGACAATTCTGAATTCATGCTAGGGTCAGGTTTAAAATGATTTTACTACAGATAAAACACGCAGAGATCTGCACCGACGCTGCACACATATTCAATCAAACATTCTTAAACTGCAATACTAATCTGCTTTTATTGCTAGAATGGCTAATTAGCCCTGTAAATGTGTATAGTTTCAACCGTGCACTGAGGAATTGGATTTTGGATCACGCGGTCGATCTGATGGACCATAGATACTACAATGGAGGCAGACAGAATGACGATGGAAATCCCAGTCTTCTATTGCTCCACGGACCCCTGTCTGAATCATCAATGGTAGTGTAGTGGAGAAAATGGGCCTGATTGCTCCATTTTCTCAAATGAGGCAATTATGAGGGCAGCCTGAATGGAGATCAGACTCAGCTTTACTGTGCTACGAGGAAACGAGTGAGACAGAGAGAATCGGCAAGAGCGAGAGGCACAGGACTCCTTCCAAGTCCATCGATTTCTTTTGCCCGAGAAGCATCAAGAGCTCTTGCGAAAATTGATCAGAGCAGGGAGCCACCTTTGATATCGATAAACTGGGAGGCTCCCCAACACCGAGCATCCAAAGACCCGACATGGGAAAATGGCTGGAGCTGTGAAGACAATCTGGCTGCCAATGCGGCCATATAGCCCAACAGGGAACAGGCTGGCAAGAAACGAGGGCTTCAGACCAGACTTTTCTTTTTACTGCAAGGTCAGCCTCTCAAGTGCTTGATAAAACTAAACAAATCAAAGGACTACATCTGAGAGCAATCTACGAGAAGGAAAAAGTGTCTCTGCAGCCCACACTGACAAGACGAATGATCAGAGATGTAAGAGCTCACATTAATTACACTAATTAACAGTGAACATATTTCAAACTACAAACGAAGGTATGCGTGCCCGAATTCCCAAATTGTCTGCCACATTTAGATTATGAAGAGTGCAGTCTAGACCAGCTCTATTTTGAAAAGAGACACGAGTTAATGATTTGGATGCTATCTAAATAAAACTGACTTGACTTAAACCAGGCAGAGGCAATATCCTGTTGGAGAGCGGGATGACTACTATATAAACTGCATTAAGAACTGAGTTTATTTTAACAGTTTCAGTAATTAGCCTTTGTAATCTCCAGGTCACCGTTACGTGTTCCTTTATTAGCAGATTCCCCTTCACATTCAGGAAGGTGTGCTGCATGACCAATCGTGACAAACCTCCCTTGCAAATGGAATAAGACATTATAAATGATACTCTTGCAAACTTATTGTTGGCAAGGAAGTAAATCACATCACATGGATTTTAAAATATGGGTTGTTTTAAAGGGGCTCTGACTAAACACTTTGTTCATTGGTTGTGTGTAAATATTTAGGTCTGTGGTGTTCCTCCTAAAACATACAAACTGAAATAAGACCTCTTCATTTGTAGTGTTGTTGAAATAACTCCTTTAGAGTTATTTCTAAAGGACTCTTATAAGTCCTTTAGAAATAACTCTGTTGTGATGTCACAACAGGAGTACAACAGTAACCACTCCTGGATTCATGAAGTTGTCCCCTCCTTTCAGAGTATTTATACATAAATTATGTTTCTCTGGCTGACCCCACTTTTTTGAATAGTGTGATATTTTCGACAGTGCTAGGCCATTCATTACAGAGTGGGCATTTCAGTAGGAAGGGGAGGGGGTAAACAGTGTTTAAAGAGTAAATTTGTGAGAAGGCAGATTGTTTGGCTGCTGCAGGTCTAAATAGGTGCTTTATTCAAAAACCTTGATTGATAATGAGTTCAACGAAGCAAGTAATTAATATAGCTCCCGACTATACAAAACATGGTATTTCTAATAAATTGTCAAAGTAACTGTGTAAATTTATGTACCCACGCTGAGCTGATGGGGCCTGACACAGGTTGGCTGCTGAATTTCATTTATATGTTTTTTGGTGTTTCCAACATATCAGAATTAAGGTCTAATGATTCCAACACTGTCTGAATAGAATTAAACCTAAAAAATGTACTCTTTAGTAGGGTTATCTGGACTAAGTAGTATTTTGAAAATATTATTTTCATCATAATATTGCCATATCAATGTGTTGTCTGTGTACCTAATAAAAATGCCAAATATGTGTGTTTACAGACACAATTTATAAGGTTTATAGATCATTTTAAATATTCGCAAACCATTTTTGGGAACACAAATACGATTGCCACATCTAGAAGTTTGCAGGTATCTTTCAGTACAATTAAGTCAGTCACAGACAGCTCAAGTGCGCACTTAGAGCAGCAGTTCCACAAAATGACACCAAAGCCAGTTGTCTGAGCAGGCGTATTGCTTTATGGATCACTTGTGTAACTGACTGACTTCTAAAAGTGATCCAATCAGGAAAAAAAACATTTGGCTCAGACACATGGAAATAGAAAAAGTTCAAGTGCTGAATTCAAGGGTCATTTCAAGACTGCAGAGGGCACTGGAAGTGATACAGTCCAATGAGGCAAGTTGCTCAAGCGAGTCCAGCCTGTCTTGACTGCAGATGGGCCAATTAGGAGATGATGAAAAGCTCTGGGAAGGCGGGCCTAAACTGCGTCTTTGTACCTTGCTGAATTTCCTGTGTGATAAGAGAACACCTGCTATCCAAATTTACATCAAATATGAAGCCTCTTCAGAGACAGGAAGGATGTCGTAGCAGATGCAACTTTGCCAGACCTTGTGGGAAACATATACCCAAATTCAGTACCAGAAAGCAGATACAAAATATCCAATCAGGTCTGGGAAGGCTTTTGAATGAGGAGGACATTCCAATCTGTATTAAGTGTTAGTCTTTTCCTGAGCAATAAATTTTGAGGTAAATTGGAGGAGCTCAAATGGCAAAGGCTCTTGAGGGCACTGACAACATGTCTGGCTCATAATGACCCATGAAAGCACTTTGACATTGGTAATAGCTGGATTCTGATGAGCGGGTCACAGTACTTGGGAGTTTGTGGGAAAGCGGTTTCCTTTCCCCCACTCTTTCCTTCTTTTTTTCCCCCTCTTTAGGCAAGACTACAAGGGAATCTTTTTTTTTTTTTCTGCTCCTGGCAAGCCATCCGTCTCTCTCCATTTTCTATATCTCTCACCTTCCAGAGCATCCTGCAATTTTTCATTTCTCTGTCCAGCATGGGGATTTTTTTTTTGTGGAGAAACAGTATGGCAGGGAGCGTTTCAGCAGTTCATAAATCTGTGTCTATGCTGTCTCATTTGTTATCCTTTTAAGTTTATGGTGTTCCTTCTTTCTATGTGGGTAGACTAAAGGCTGCATTCACACCAATATCCAGCACCATGGGGCAGGGGGCTACAATGATGGGGGCATGTTTGAATCACCAGTGAGACAATGAAATATGATCCAGGAAGTTGGAGTTACAGATGAATGTATTTAAATGACCTATAATAAGCTAAAACACTGCACAGTGTTTGTAACACTCACAGACAGGATTTTACGACTCTGGAAACTTTCATGGCGGCAATTGTTTCATCTGTTATTGTGATAATCATGAGGTAAACAGATGAATGCAGTGTTCACGTTGTAAAGCAAACCAGGAATGTGTGCTTACATGTATGTGGTTGACCACCACAGTGTGACGTTGTCGAGTTGTGCTTTGGCAAAAGTTAGGTCATGTTCAACCTTTTGCCAGACACCGCTGTTTTTTTTTGCTGAGCTCTATGTGCCCTAGCACCCACAGGACAAAATCATGATCCCTGCCGGCCTCTTAGAGGTAGAGGTATCTGCTCCTGTAGTTTCTATAACAGTTGCAGCATGTGTGGCAGTGAGCCATGAGAACCCTTCATGGCCTTTTAACAAATCCAGTGGAAATACAATGGAATACGTGGGCGATATTGAAACTAATACGTGGCTCACTTCTCTTTTGACCTTCTAACTATTCATCCAATATGGAGCCACTACGCAGTGCTATCCATTTAATGATTAGTATCTCACCTGGACCTGCATCACATCAGTTATGGTCCTTTTTCCTCACTCTAGCCAAATGTCTGGTAAGCATTTTCTGGAACATCGAACAATTAACCCCGTCACTTATCTGAGACTAGAGTCACCTTGAAATAGTCGAAGCAGTTTACACTAATTGGCAAATAATCAATTTAATGCTTTCAGGAATTCTCCAAGAGATGCATGCATGTTCTGGAGGCTGTGCATGCTGCGGACAGCTATTTAGCCTGAAAATCCACTGAATAATAGACACACTGTACCACATAGTGAAAGGCCCAAAACAGGCAGCCTGTCTATAATTTATTATGATGAACAAAGCAGATGTATTATTACTTGGGAGTTTGAGGGATTATGTCGCTACTTATAGTTACAGTTCATGATATTAAACATGTACAGGTGCTACTATGAGTAGATCTTAACCTCAAAACACTTTATCATATTGAAATACAACTACCAGTTAAAAGCATGAAACATCGCTATTATTGTGTCTCTTTAGAAAACATCTCATGCTCCTGGTAAAATAGAAACCGTCTCATCACATCTAACCACCACTATTTGCTAGATAAATTGTGACGGAGTACAGGACATGTTATTAAAGGGTTGTAATGGCCCAACAAAGGAGTAAGTTTGCATATCCACCAGCGTTGTGAGAGGAATGCGTGTCCTCATCAGCTTCAGGTGGTTTGAGGTCTGAATGTGTTGCACCTTTCCTAGGTGATGCACCTATCCCTTGATAATTGCTGATCTTGTGGCCATGATGGAACAGAGACAGGGATTAATAGCAGCATTGTAATGTAAATATTGTTCAGAATATGCATATTGTATCTTAAAAAGTGAGGGCCCTATTGTGATTGATTGCGCAAATGTATGGTCTTGAATATTTGCAGTAGATCCACAGAAATTGCTGTGCTGGTAAATGTTATTCAATTCATGCATTTAAGTGACTGTTCATTATTTAGAATGAGGGGTTTTTACAGTTCTTTGAACTAAATTGCATTTTCTTAGCTTATTGATCAATATTTGCTTCTGTTTTTCCCCACACAGAAAAATAACTGAAATACCCCATTAACCATTTGGTCATGATTTGGCAAGAGAATAATCTTGCTCTCATGACCATCAACTATTGGTATCCTGATGGTTATGCAACAGACCATCTTCTCTTAAACCCACAATATTCAACCAGATTTCTCCGATTCAACTTTCCATGTCATCAAAAAAGCCTCAGGTTGAATTTCCTGTGCAAACTATGTCTAGAACCTGACAATCAAACACGATAACTCACTTTCTAAACAGTTGCTCATTTTCCCTTTCTTTGACAAACACACCTCCAAATATACAGTGTTTAATATTATAATATACATAATTTAATAATAGGAAATTAGCTGTAAGGATATCTAAGAGATGCAGGAGAAGTAGAATGAAATTAAGCCAATAAATCCTTTTTGGCACATGCTTTATCCACCACTCCTACAATTTACAATTTCTTTGTAAAAAAAATTATATGTAAAAGCTAAACACAAACCCAGAATATTGTATTGTAGTATTTTGTTCAAGACATGGTTACATCTGTGGTTTTTAATTAAATTTTGACTTAAACCATGGTGATTAGAGAGGCCATACTTCTAATCTGTTGTACAATCTCTGCGTGTCTATGGAGCAGAATGAACAGCCATCGTGCACCCGCCTGTCAGCACACCTTATTATTTGTGCCGCTTAAATAGCACAGGGTTCTGCTTCGTAAGACCTTCTTCTGATCAGTCTTAAAGCACAGACCTGCAGTCCTACACCAGATCACACCTGCAAGAAACGCACTGGGTCAAGATTACATGAAATTGACATTTGCGTTGATGGAAACTAGCAATTATAATTGCGTTTTGCCTTTGCGGCTGTGTTAACGTTGTTTTGTGTTTAGAAAAATGACTTAATGCAACATCCTGACCCGATTTGTTAACTCCTCAATTTTGTCCCTTGCATTTGACGAAGGAGCTGTTTTCAATCCTCTCCACTTTCTCTCCATTGTTATAAATGACAATGCAGTTCCAGTTTGTATTGTGTTTGGGTCCTTTTTTTTGATATGCTGTTTTCTGTTGACCTAGTTTGGGATTTAATAAAAGCCACAGTCAGGTTATTGTGTTATTGTGGCAGACTTTGTTTGATCAGCAAACTGAACCCGTGGCCCAGAGCTTCCTGTACTATGTTTCTGTACAGTGGTAAATTAAATGCTCTGACATCTCAAAACATGGCTTATTGCTTTTTTCCAGTTTATCAGATCAATTAAATGAGCAAAATGAGCATGTTTACGCTTTAAATTTTGGATGAACAATCAAAGTACTTACAGCGGCACTGTTGCTTCCCAATTAATTACAGCCTAGTCACATGTTTAATAAATCATATCATCACGGCAGACATATATATTCAGTTGGGACAATTTTTCATCACACTAAGACCTTGCTGTGTTTGTTTAACTTTTGTGTTTGAGACTGGACAAATTGCCAAAATAATGAATTCAGAATAGATTCAATATTGGATTTGTTTCCAGGGATGCCACACAGGACTTTCTCACACCCCAGGACCCTGGAGGGCTGTCCAACCGTAGCGACTGGCAGAGCCAGGCGTCTCCTCCCCTCTCTCACTTTGTCTGTCTGTACTCAGTCCAGGACCACAGTCTGTCAATACTGACAGAGACCCCACTGACTCTGTGTGTGTGTGTGTGTCACTATAGTATGTTTAAAGATATTCATTTCAGGACAAAAAAAATGCTTTGACATTAGTCCATTTTACACAGCCCATTCAAGTGGAGAAGAGCTCACATTTATGCTGTTGATTAACAGAACATGAACTACAAATTAAGTATGTGTGCAAGTAACAGTATAAGCATCACACTCTGTTCACCCAATGGTAAGTCAAGGACTGAAGCACATGTTACACGTCACTGTCACGTCATCCATCTAACTCCAGAAAGCTAGCATGCTGTCTATGCTTCTTCATGGCAATATTGCAGGATCTGTATAAAAGGGGCCACTAACAGATGGCTCCCATGGCTACTGGTGGCGCCAACGAAACGGGATCACCAAACTCAGAGCGTGTCATCCTCTGAGGAACATAAACGTCTACAGTAAATCATGTTAATCCATCCAGTAGTTGTTGAGATAATTCAGCCAAGATCAAAGTGGTAGAATAAATGGCCCGTCAGATAGACTGTACCATCCCTGGAGCCATGCCACTAGCATGGCTAAAAATTAGGGGGGTAACATTCTTAGGAAAAGTGCGTCTGTGCCAAGGAATGGCGTTAAGAAATGGGCCACCCTGTTATTGACCGGTGACATGATGTGCAGTATAGAAACATTACTATAATGATATTTTAGTGCAGCTGTTTTCCTCTAGAAATCAATGAGTCTTGTGTATTACTACTTTGGGTTAGACGTTGGGGGTTTATAGGGCTGTCCTTGATATGAGTTACCGTAAAGCTGCACTAGAGTATTATTTTAAAAATGGTGTAGCTGTCTCACCAGACTAAATCACAAACTGGCTCCACGACTAAAAAAGAGTGTCCGATGCATCTCCCTCATCCCCCACAGAGAGCAATAAATCAGAACTTTAGAGTGAAATACAAAGTCTGCTAAAAAACAAGTGCTTCATCCAAAAGATGGCTGGACTCACCAACATTAGATATTTCGCTGCTGTCATCCCTTCTGTTGCAAGCTGCATAGGCTGTGAGGCTGCTGGTTGCAGTTTTCTGTCATCATGTTTCATGTAAGAAAGTTCATAGTTTTTATTTATCTACCACTACTAGTTGGGAGTTTAAAACACTTCATATAGAGAGGTCAATAGCAATTAAAAGTCAGTGATATATATTTTTTGGCTGTTTTGTCATTTCATCTAATGTCTAAAATCTTTAATCTGTTTTTCTTCTCCTTATATTATACAGGGGGGGGGGGGGGAGAAAGAAAGGCACCACCTCTGTGGTTTTGGTCTGTCAGCATGTTTGTATGTGTACTGCTGTGAGTTTCATCACTGTGTGGAAGTCAGTGCTGACAAGTTTGGGGGAGACACAGTAGAGTGAAAAAAAGTTAACACGGGGAGCCATCCAGGATAATGAGCCGACAAAAAGGGAGAAAAAAGAAGGGAAAAGCAAGGACGGAGCCTTGCAACATTCAATGTTAGCGTCTCATTCATATTCACAGTCATCTGGCAGCCGGCAGGCAGAGGGCTGGGGCCGCAAATTTAATCAAGGCCCCGGCGAAGTATGAGTGTGAAGGCTCAAACACTGGGCAGAGGCTCTGAGACTATCTGTAAGGTTTTGAGCATATGAATAATGGGTATAAGCACGGATACTGGGGGAGTGTGATGCAAATGCAGAGATTTTTTGCAACCCCACCCAACATTTGACTCGACGCACTCTGCTTCTATTGCTATGCAGTTATTAGATTAAACTATGACCTTCATATTTACGAGGCTTGTCCAGCTAGTTTGAGAAAGGTAATCGAATCAATTTCTCCCATTCAAGAAATATTGTTGGTCTTGTTTTAAAACTGATTGGCTAAATTATAGCAGCAGAAAAGAGATGCTGCTTGGCAGCTGTGAGCAACAGCGAAGTGTTTGATTCAGGCCAAAACTCTGTAGAATGCCATTAGTCAGCTGGGCTGGCCAGCTCCTGGAGTTTATGCTCAGAATCCTGCTCATGACATATCCTCTCCTGCTTTTTTTGCCACAGGACATGTGTACATTTCGCAAAGCAAAACCGGACCCAAATACACCTATTAATACAAGGTGCAACAGGAAAGGAGATATCAGTTAAACATGATACGCACCCACATTATGCTGCAGAGAGATCAAATCAATCCACCAGGATGTGGCCTTTAGATTTTTCTTTTTTTTTTTTTTTTTAATCAAAAAAATGTTTGAGACTTTCAGTGAAATTATACAGAAAGGAGATGTCACTAAAAGTAATTGAGAGAAGAATGTGAGAGGTTTTTGTTATGAAATGACAATGTGAATGACCCGCATATTCATTTTGTCTGTGCAAATTTAAATAGTGCCTCTCCATTGTACAAAAGTCACTCAGAATGATTGGCACGTACACAAGTCTCCTAGCAGTGAATACTTTTTTTGGACATTTTCTTCCCAGGCTGGGAGTTGATTAACAATGTACTTGTTGACAGGGCTTTGACGGGTTCCCCAGATTATTTTTCACCAAGAACAGATTAAATGAAAAAAAAAAAAAGAATGAAGAATACATATTCATTGTCAACTCTTTTGTAGGACACAGAATCAATTAATGAGATATTTGCAGTGTGCACCATTTAGAGAATATTCCACATATTCTGCAGCCATCCATAGTAAGCACCTCCTTAGTTATGTCTAGGGTTTAGAAAAGCATTTAAATAAATACATAATAACCAATTAACATGCCCGTAGGGAACGTTAATGGACTCAAACAAGTGGTGCATCTAGTATGAAGTATCAGTTACTTTAACCACTTGTTGCTAGCTAATCAGGAACACACATCTAATTGTAACAGCTATGTTCAGAGATGTAATCAGCAGCCCTTAAATGGGACCCTGTTGAGTAGGGAGAGCAGGAGCAGCCGTGATCTACAAACCTGATATCCCACATTCCAAACTTATTCCATGTCCCAAGCCGGGCTAAAACATAAGCCACTGAATGCATATTATATGAACACACAAACTCACTTTTTACCCCAATATTCAGGTAACCAGTACTGAACAGAAGAACTGGTTAGAATATGGCGGTGAACCTGAAAAACATAGTTAAGGTGGATTTCTCCCTTATTATGGCTTGGCCACATCTTGCACTGCTGCTTGAATTTCACCAGCTATAAAAATCACTTCAACACAATGTTAATTCTATTGTTAACAAAAGCAGACTGTACATTTATTATAAGTTCAACCACGTCATCATCACTTCTTTCCCATGTATGGAAGGATACTTTTTTTTCATTGCTAAACTCTTTCAGCAGGATTTTCGTTTTCATTTTGTACTCTTTTCCAAGACGTGTCCTGCCTGTTATAGGGAAAAAAGTTGAATTCCTAACTTTAGTTATGCAGTAGAGATTATAGTTTGAATTCAACTGATTTATAGTCAGGGTACGGTGCTCAGCATTTACAAAGATTGAAAGACTGCGGATAGGCAGGATTACGTTAACACAAAATTACACTGAGTTTGAAGCAGCTAAATCACTATATTATTTGATAAGTGTTGCTATGATAACTGACATTTAACCTGTTGTAATATTACCTTTGTGGCAGTGTTTGCATTCATGATTAAGTTACTTCATCTTGTTAAAATCATGGTCATAAGTCTTTTTGTATGTTCTGTATATGACAAAGGCATTCCAATGTTATCATCTGAAAACTTTCAGACCAGTGTGGCAGCGGAACCTCACTTATATATCTGCCAAAAGCAAATTTTACCAGCACTGGGCACTTGGCAGGTGGTAATATTGGACCTGGATGGCAGGATATGAAAGCTGAATAGGGCCATAATGAGTTTATGGCCATTAGCCAGGTTGCTTTGTGTATGGGAAGGAAGCCACTAGAATCATAATGAAAACCAACTCTGTTTTTACACTTTCTGGTGTACTTGTAGGAAACCAGGGGTGATGTGTGCATAGAACTGGGAACCATTCATCTTTAGCACTGGGGTTTTGTGTCGCCACCACAGCAGGGACTAGGGGACATCTTCCTGTCCATCCGAGCTGTACAGAGAGTTATCGCCATCATCTCATCAATCCCAGTGCCCAGATGGCATCAAGCCCTCACGTCAACACACTTACTGCCCATTCCAGGCTTCTGGCTTGGCCCCACCAACAGGCAGGAGCACCAACTGACCATGCCAGAGACCAGCCAGGACACAGAGCTCAAAATAATAGATAGAATCCACTTCCAACTTCCCTCCTGAGTCCTCTCTACCCTCATCCATCAACGAAATGAATCAACGCCATGGGGTGCCTGGGGTGGATTTATGAACAGTTAGGGTATCTTATTGTTGTTAAACTTAGCGGAACAAAATGAGAGAAATCCGAGCCTGATCCCCTGATACCGGGAGTAAAGCGCATATATAAATGTCATATGCCCTAAAAATGTTCACAAGACAAAGACGCTTTGGTGTGATTCATCTGTTTGAGTGTTTGAACACGCTAGAGCAGATGCTTGTAAAATGAAGTGCAAATTAATGATAGAATGGAATAAATGTGTAATGAAATCAGATGCAGAGACCTCTCCCAGTGGTTAGATGATCCTTGATGATGATGAGGAACAACAGTTCAGCCAGGGAAGGCTTCAACCCCCGACTTCTCTGCAACAAGGTAATTTGCTTAATGAGACCTTTGCTTTCTCCTTAATTACTGCCATCAAATGTAAGATCCCTACAAGCTCCAAATGCACAATTAGATACAGAGCCAGAGGGGTTGATCAAATCATACTCGCGCCTCATTATTTAAACACCGTGCTCTGGGACACAAGAACACAGCGGTTATTTTAAGCCATCCAAACTACATAGTTAGTGGTAACAATCAGAGCTTTGCCATCCTGGATCCATCATAGAGAATGAATTATTTTATCACCTGTAAGAGGTGTCAAATGGAGGCAGAAAGACAGCTTGGTTTCATATGTGTGAAAGAAATTTTCTGCCTTCAACCCCAATCCAATGAAATTCCCTGTGCACATTTACAGGAAACCTAAAGTACAAACATTCCTATGAATCTGATGGATCCCAATTGGCCTTGTACGTACCTCCATATATAGCCTCTAGAACATTTTTGTCCCCACATACTGAAATGGAAAACATGTCTTTTCAGTCAACAGCTGCCACAACAGGCCTAAACACACAACTATAGATATAATGTAGTGTGCCCCGCTTTTACAGAGGTAATAACAGCAGATGTCGAATGTAGAATTTGACTCTCATGTCCACATGGCTGTAATTGTGCATTGTATGGTATATAGACGGTGTAATCATTGTCTTAGGTTTAAATCACAGTTGGCACCACGGAGCTATGGGAAGAATAGAGGAGGCCAAAACTGCAGTCTCAGGGTCGCCAGTGTCAGCATGCCTCTGAAAGTGGACGGTGTGTGTGTGCGCGCGTGTGTGTGTGTAGGTGTGTGTGTGCCTGTCTGTGTCACAGGGGCAAGTGATGACAAACGATTGCAAATTGGAGTGAAGGCTTCCCGCTGCTCACTCGCCATGCCAACAAAGAATCAGAGGCAAGAAAGCGGCTGAGAAAATGCCTGTCAAAAACACACACACACACAAACACAAACAGGGACACACACACTGGCAGGCACAGGGGCCAAGTTTTACAAAGACGAGTGGGCTGCAAAGGGTGAGGTGGGGGAATCACACTGAAGGGCTTCCAAACACTCACTTTTATAAGAGCACTCGTCTCTACATTTTGTTTCAACTGATTGATTTTTTTTTTCTTCCTTCGTACTCATCAGAACTTGAGACGTCATTGTAAGCCTAGACCTGACAAATCTGGTAAGTCATCCGTCACAGTAGAAAAGTCCAAGATATGTTTCAACAGCCCAGAAAGTAGAAATAAAAGACATGCTGTCCAAGTTGTTATATTACTCAGTGCCATATAAATCGATTTCTTTACATTCAAAATGATGCAAACATCTAAGATAAACATAAACACCATTGTGGATGTGCCAGAACACAATGCCTTGGCTGCTCTTCTTCCTTTTGTCATGAGCATTCTCTAACCGGATTATTCTCTGACAGCCTCCTCCCCCACGGTGAAATGTATGTCACATCAGTGGGCTCTCTGTCTCTCCACAGGAACCCAAAAACTGGAGGCTCCTAACTAACAAAGACACGAGTGAGTATTTCACCATCAAGTGTAATGAACCCGCAATTCAACTATTGTTTTCTTAATGATGGATTGACACACCATAGAATGGAATGTCAGTTTCACCCACTATTACAATGACAAACACTGAGAACTGCCTGATGCATTTCAAGACAAAGGAGAGTGTTTGTCATGAATGTCAAGTTTTGTCTGGTCATTCAGATTTTAAAAAAGGAGAATATATTGAACGGCTTGGATCAGCAGAGGGGTATTATTATGCAGGTACAGCAACGGTAGCGGCTTCCTTGAGTGGTTTACTTTTTCCAGAAAGCTGGTGCAAAGTGCAATATCAAAGAAAGCATTCACATCCCCATTATTGTGTCTATTATTAAGCCTTGAGATGAAACGCTTCACTTTTGCAATCCAGTGTCGCCTCAAATTGTAAAAAATACGTGTCACATTCATTTGGAATACCTCAAACTATACAGTGTTTTGATCAAAGTCATCAAATTTTAAAAGCTGGCTCAATTCCAAAACCCGGAGAAATATATTTATTCATGGAGGTAATTGAATCAATAGCATATGCTGTATCTGGTGTTGCAGAAGGCCTTTTCCTGTGAGACCCCAAAGCTCAATACTCTCTTTTGGCTGCCGAGTTTGCCCCTGCTCTCACGGCTTAATGAGAGATGGCGTTTCAAAAGCATTAATTGAGATGGTCGGCAAACATCCTTGAATGTGGCAGCCCATTCTTGGCCAAGAGAAAGTCCATCATGCAATTCAGCACCTCTTTTAGTGGGAGGCAGCTACAAATCAAGGCTTGCTTTGGTGATTAGAAAGCGAAAAGCCTGCTGTGGCACGGGGCTTTAGCATTGACGACAAAAAGAGACAATAGACCTTCTTCAGAAAACTATCTTCCGTGCCATGCAATTTAATGGTTTTAATGGCTGTTATTATGAAAAAACACCGTCTTTGTGAAGGTAAAATATGGTCCTCTGCGACCTTGAAAGCCGTTCATTGCTTTCAACTTAAACATTTGCCTTTGAATGTATCAGTGTTGAAGCAATTACAATGTGATTTTTCAGAAAGACAAAAGGCGACAAATTTCTGTTAACGAGATGTAGCGGCTCTTCTGGAATAAATGCTCTGAGATTTCAAGGTAGGTTCAAGGCTATTTCAGGAGAGTTGACCTACTCTGACGTTCCTGCTCACATAAATGGCCACAAGGGAACTGTGAATCTATCTTCGCCTAATGGATATAGGAATCTCACTTCCCGCCTCAGTGATGAATGACTAGGAATGGATGGCTAAAGTATCACTCTCAGCAGGATCCACAGCTTCATTCATTCTGATAAGAATCATAAAGCAAGGCGGGCATGCTTTGCTTGGGTCAATATCCTGTTCCGATTAGCCATTAAGCCACGTGCGACAATGGACGCTAATACCATCAAGGTGTACCGCCACCCTTCTGTCATTGCGTTCATCTCAAGGTGAATTATAAATGGTCCTCGCGCTCCCAAGTTCCGTACATTCTAGCCAACGGGAAAGATAGCGACAAAGAACCGAACCATACAATCCATCAGTGTTCAGTATGAACATGCATGATGATCTTACAGCGAAAGTGTAACATTAACCATTCTTTCTGACAGACCCAGCAACCAGCCGTTTCATGTTTTCCTATTCAGGCTGTAATAACATCCAGCCATGGGAGCTGTCACTGTGATGAAACACCACCTGCCACGGAACCTCGAGGAAATCGTGATGTGGATTTTACCGATACGGTCGGTTGTTGTCCTCTGCTGCTACCCGAGCTATTTGATGCAACTAAAGAGTTGCATGGCCTCATCAGAAAGTGTGTGTGTGTGTCTTGACATTTCAGCATTGCTTGACATGAGCTGTTTAACGGAGAAAGAAGATTGGTAAGTCACTTGACAAGATAAATTTGCTTGAGTTCTAGGTCTGTTTATTCACATGAAAGTATGTTGGAAGACACACAGATACAAGTATTGGATATGTTGTACATGTTACGTTATCACAGACATAGCACATCTGCTTCATGGATGTATTTTAAGCGCTGGATACCAAACTGGAAATGAAGCCTCAATCAGCTTCAATCCAATAAGAATTGCTTGCCTATGGGATAATCTTGACCACATTTTCTCGATCCTTCACTTGCCTTCTGTCAAAAAAGAAAAAAAAAAAAAAATCAAAGACTGACCAACAAACCACAAAGCTGGTGGTTGACTTGGTAAATAGCTCCGTTCAGTGTGAGTGACCTTTGTCACAGATGTTTTGATGTGTATCCTGGATTGCCGCACAGTGACAGATGTTTTGACATGTCATGGATTAACTATAATCTGGATTTGTTAGGTTGCACTGTCTCGTGCAGATGAGATCAGTGCACCTGGAGTGTGGGTGAGTGCACCTGTGTGGGAGTGGAGTAGAAAAACAGGCCACTGTTTGTCCACGTTTAGTCATTAACTGAATCGTTAATCTTTGCTTCGGTGATGGTTAGCCAAAACCAAATGACTTTGGTTTAAAGGAGAAAAGAGTAAAGGCAGATAAAATAAAAATAAGAAGAAATAAACAATAACAAAATATCACAACCAAATGCAGAACATGAAGCTGGAAAGAAAGAAAAATAAAATACATAAAATTAAAATAGTCAATGTGGCAAGGGGGAGAAGAAGAATTATTCATTTTATCTCATTTGTATTTTTCAAGGTAAGAAATAATCACATTTTTTGTACTTAACATATTTACTCCAACACATTCTTCCAAATGAAACAACCCCATCATTTCTTTTTTATTAAATATTTGAGAATCATTTGAATAAGTGAGAGGTTCTTTTGTTGTATCCTTAAAATCCATTCAAACTGCAGCGAACGGCACTCGTGAATGTATATTATGTGGAACAGGGCCTCCCCTCTTAAAAGTTCAAATGAAACCTACAGCATTTTCTTGACCTTATCTGCCCATTCCATGCCCCATATCCTATTCAGCAAAACGCAGAGCAAGCACAGGAGCAAGAACTCATCCACTGACGTGTTGCCCCACATCCATCCCCTGAGCTGATAAAACCCACATCCGCAAGCCGTCTGGAGGAGACAGTAGCGGCAGCAGTGGGATTTTGTTCACGTGATGTCAAGGATTAAACTCGGTTGGGATCAGCTTCGAGGAGACAGACGCCCCGAAGGGCTCGCTCCATTATTGCTGCTCTACCCCCGCCCTCCAACCCAATCCTCCCCACCACCTTCCACCCTCGATTCACTGGCACTTTAAATTCCACAGTATGAACTCCTTTGTCAAATTTATTCACCCTCAGAGCCCTTTCAAGCAAAATAAAAAAAATGTCTTTCTCAAGAAAAGCTATAGTAGCAGCTACCTGAGCAGAGGTGGGCCTCAGGAAGAGAGAGTTGTCAAGACTGGGACTGTTTAGGAGGAAATACTCCGGTCTGTCGGATCAGAGATGACTCCCCCTCGCCTCCTTCCTCCATCCAGCCTAGTGCGTCTCCTTTGGCCTTCCTATAACGCCATTACACGGCACATTCCTCTGAAGCTCAAGATTTGGAGCCCAAGGCCGGAACTGAACTGAGGTGTGTTTGTGCGCATCAGGGGCGCCTGGTACTTCACTTTCAAATATCCTGTTCCAGTGCTTAATTGTACGTGTGCGAGTGTGTGCGTGCGTGACTCCCGCTCAATTAGTAGCCTATGTACTGGTGTTGCTGGGTGAGCGTGCGCCGTTAATGGAGGAAGAAAGAGGGTTAATCCTCCGACTACAAAGTAACGTGTTTATTAAGCCTTTCGTTTTAATCCGGCAGACCTGAGGAAGCCGCGGTATCTCGCCTCAAGGGCAGCTGAGCCGCATAGGTACGTGTGCGTGCATGTGTGTTTGGGAGTTTAATGGTACGTGTCTGCCATCCCTCATGCGTGTGTGCATAATTGTAACCACAGGGTTCGAATTCGCAGGGCTTCTGAATGTGATATACGCCCGCATCGGGACTTAGTATGTTCTTTCGGGGTTAACATTACAACAATAAAAAAGCTTTCAAGATGAAGTAGGCAGTAAATCTCCTCGCAAGTCCCCATGAATCGGGTTAATAAATGCGGCAGAGGCACGAAAGGAAGTCGGATCCCCGGCTGTCGGGGTCCAACAGGGCCACTGGATAGAGGATTTCTGATCAGATCCCAATGAAATCAAAGCAAATATGGAGCGGTGATAGTGATCGCTGTTAACAGGTAAATGGGTTTTGAAGCTGCCCCGTTAATACCACATGTTGCAAAGTGTTACTCCTCTTACACAGGAATTAATTGGGTTTATATTAAAGCAGCAAATCTTGTCGAAACATGATCGCCGGGATGTCATTTTCAATCAAGCGGCCCTTCTTTGCTTTTTTCTTTTTTCCTCTCTCCCCCCTCATTCATTTTCTGAATGTTGCTACGGGGCTTTTCATGGGTTTTTAATTGCCCTTTAAAGATTGTGGCTGTCTGGGAAGGGCAACAATGTGTGGTAGCCCCTTTTGCAAATTGTCAGGTTGAATGCCTGTCACTTCTGCAGAAACGGGTGATTTGTTGCACACGCGAATACACACACAAAGACTTTACAGTGCAATACAGGGGCCTGCTGGTATGATCCGGCCGGATGCTGAATTAGTATTTTAACATTTTAAGCTGGCGACTGGTGTTGATGGACCAGGACCCAGATATACCCCAGGAGGATGCCCTTAGCCAAGTGGTTACTTTTCCTGGTGACTGAATGTTTTCTTGTGTCACCATTTGTTTTATATCTTTTAGTTGCGACCAGATCAGCCAAAGAGTGATTTGAAATATGAGATGAAAGTCTGGGAAAATAGAACAATTCTGTGGAGCAGAAATATGTTTTCTATGCTCTTAAGAAACTCATGACCCCTGTAATGTATTTGGCTACCCCTTATGGGGATCCAGCCCCCCAGGTTATGGACTGCTGCTTTAGACCCGTGTTTTAAGGGTTGTAAGTCTTTCTAGGCCTCATTAAAAGGGCTGTAAGTAGCATTCCGACTCCCTCATACCATAAAGTGAACATAATGCAGTTGGTCGATAGGGTTATTAATCAGTACCAGTGACTTAGTAATTATTAGGCCAGGTTCTGAGATGACTTTAGAATAAAAACTCCCTGCCTGTTGGCAAGAAATCCTCAGTCCCTCAAGACCACCTACTGTTTTTTTTTTTTTAGTAGATCTGCTGGAACTGCAGGATATTTTGTTGAGAGGTTTAAATCTTGTAGTCTAATAACAAAAAGCAAACAGTAAAATTGAGCCTCTTCTGTAAGTCTGGTGGGAACAAAGAGTCTCGATTTTATCTTAGGATTACTTGATCTTTCTAACCTGCAGCACAACTATCCCAAATTGTGGATCATTCAAAAACCTAAAAATAGTAATGCCTCATTACTTATTACTGTCATTTCAAAGTAGTTCATTATATTATGATATTACTGTATTTAAAATGTAAGGCACTACATTACACTACTATTGCATTACTACTAAGCATTATATTACTATTGCATTACTCTCACCAAAATAACTGGAAATATGGATTTGCTAAATATAGATATTGTCATTATTGCTGCAAGTCACAACAGGGATCTTGCTGAGGAATTTTCATAAAGCTGATGATTCCACTGTTGAAAGTGGTTTTCATGTCTTCAGCAACATCCTGTATGAAGAAAAAAAACCCAAAAAGAAACAACCAGTTCAATCCAGGTTAAGTATATATTGTAATGCTCGTTGTTGGCATTTGTACCACGTAAAATATTACCTTTTTTTCCTTGTAATGCCTTACCTCACTGTATTACAGCAAAAAAACATTGCATTACAGTAATGTATTACTTTTGTAACACATTACTCCCAGCACTTCTTAATAATGCTGATAATGTCGCTCACCAACCAGCTGCTGCTGCAATACAACCTGCAGATGCACTCATGTGTTATTCACTTTAAGACGATTAGCATATGCTTTATCATCTAGCATGTAGTCATATGAGCGACGCGGCCATCTATTCCCACTAAAAGGTTTATGTTGTTATTTACTTTGCCTGTCATGAGGTGTCTCTGTGAATGCACTAGAAAAAACGGCCTTGAACTGAACCGTAAATAGCGAACGATAAACAATGACGAGAATATTTCTTGTTATTGCAACAGTATTTTGCAAAGAAATATTTTTCTTTCTGCGGATCTGTCTCGAAGTGCATAAGTGGCGCATTTACCCTCCTCTACTTCCCCTCCCGATCCCACAGCACACGAGGGCAATAGAAGATTGGATTTTAAGTTCTATCCATGTTGCTTTAAGACCAGTTGTTTACAGATAGTGTCCATTAAAAAAGGTAACGGAACACTTTACTAATGATCCTGTCAGGTTCTAACAGCACCACAGAGGACACGTATTGGTAGCGGTGGAGCTAATGTAGGATTTGTTCTCTATAGCGGCCGGGAATAAGGGAATTTCCAACACATGATAGCTCCGTTCCGTTGAACACTGGAATGAGGGAATTAGGAGATTTATGATGGTCTGGGGTCACGGTGGGAAGGATCTGAGAGCAAACCCACGCCTCCCCTGATTCCTCACAGTACTTTACAGTCTGACAGCCTGTGTCATCTCCACACCCATACCCACTAGATGGAAACAGGCACATTCATAGTCACAGAATAATACTGGAAACAGACGCACAAAAGCAATAGGCACATCCTGAGTCACACAGCCATAAAGCACAGTCATCTAGGCAGAGGCACAGTGAATGCTTGAGTGAAGTGTCTACATCCTAATACACTATAATACCTAAGCTTCTTTCTTAACCATCATATGCCTAATTCCAACCTTTACTCTAACTGTAACCTGGGCCCATTTTTTTTAACCCTTCAACAAATCTTTAACCCTCACTGCCCTTTGTGGACAATGGGCTGTTTCTCAGTTTGTAGGAAAACATTGTACCCGTATACATATCGCACATTTATGAAGGTTTATCTGTAAACTTTCCCAAACATCACTATTGTGCATGTGCATTGTGCATGCAGCAATGATTTAGTTGTAAAATTTTATTACATTAGCCTTCTGACGCAATGAGCAAACACATTATACCATTAGAACACAGTGATATTTGCTGGAAATGGGCCTCTGTACACCTATGTAGATATTGCACCAAATACCAGACATTTGCAGCCAGAATGGTCATTTATCACATTAGCAATGTATAGAGTGTATTTCTGTTTAGTTTAAAGGTATCTTCATTGAAAAAGACTATGTTTTCTTGCAAAAACAAGGACATTTCTGAGTGACCCAAAACGTTTGAACGGTAGTGTATGCACACCCAGAATCTGCTGTTCCACTGGCCAGAAAGACAGAGCTACTGAAGGCACATTTAGTCCTGCCAGCACGGACAAGTTCATAGGAAACAGTGGGAGGGCAAACAGACAGACAGTGGCCATCCTATGTCATTAGACACAGGCGCACACACACACGCATACACACACACACACACACACGTTGTGGCTTGCTCAGTGTGGTATTGTATGTCACAACACTTTCCTTTTAAACACCCATATTTCTTCTGTGACAGCCTTAACCTAGTACACCCCTGATCCAGCCCTCCCCTGCTCACCCTTTCGCAACCGTTTGGGTTTTTGGTGGGGCTGGCTGGGGAAGGCTGGAAATCAAACAGCTGGGTTTTGTGTGACAAGGCATATACTTTTCCTCAAGGTGTATTACAGTATAATGTCTCATGCATTAGTAGATACAAATGTAACAAATAACACTTTAGCAGTCTTTGTTAAGAAAAAAGGGCATACATATGCCTAAATATATAACTGTGAAAACACCTTATCCTGGGCTGATTACACTTATTTTCTTATCAGCGTCATACTGTATTTCATACGTTAAATGGTGTGCGAATTAGATTTACTTCCCTCCTCTCTATTACAACCCCCCTGAGACCAGCTCTCCCATAGATCTTCCTACTCTCTATAGTGTAGCATCCTAGGAATGTTAATCTCCCCTCTCTCCCTGGGAATGCAGTGTCCAGGCACCTCGCCTCTCCAGAGACAGCCAGCAGATAGAGCAGTAGAAGTGTTTAGGGATGGGTTCACTGATAGTCTTTGTCCTTAACCCTTTTTTCCAGACCTTAATTTCTGCTCTTTAAAAAAACAAAAAGTAAAAACTCTTTAGCTCCTTCGCGACCCTGTGTTTCCCTTTCACTCTTTGGTAGATTTCGTCACTCTTCAGCCTCGCTGCCTTTCAGGCACAAATATGCATTGCGTTCATTCATATTGGGCCTTGTTAGCGGACCTTGACACTATTAGTCCCTTTTGATTGATTAGTTGCTTCATTTAGAGTGATGGATGTCTCCAATCAGTTTCCTGTGTGAGTTTATACAGTAAAAAAGGTGCAGACCATGCTGTGAGCCTGTGGAAATATGTATAAATCTGTCCACTGAAGTGACATATTCCTGTGAAGGCACATGGAAAAATATGCACTTGGATGTTGTTAGTGAAAAGCGATTGGCTCTGTGCTACTGTAATAAATATCAATCCAGTCAGAAATCTGGATAGCTTCAAGCTATATATATATATATATATATATATATATATATATAGAGAGAGAGAGAGAGAGAGAGAGAGAGAGAGAGGTTTGCCAAAGAAAGAAGCAGGGGCAGGAAGTTAGAGTCGGTATATTTAAGATCCTAAAATCTACTGCTTATTCGTGAAGCCTCGAAAGACCTTGTCTGGAAGGCAACTAGATGGATTGATGGGGAACAGGTGCATGAGGACAAAAGTATATGTCCCACCTTATACCTTCTATCGCTCTGTCTTTGAAATAAGGAAAACGAAGAGAACAGACTATACTATCACTGTAATAACTGCAATTTACGCTATAATTTGGACTTAATTATACAACTGCTCCATCTCATTCATAATGCTAACCATATAGTACATCTTCAGGACAAAAAAGATAAATACAGGCTTCCAACGAAGCGAAATGCTACAAAGATTACATGAACAAAAGACGAAAAAAAAAAAAAAAGACCTCCTGCTGGAATATCTCTGACCCTTTACATCTTTATCTTTGTCAAAGTTGTTTACACCATTAGCAGCAAGCTGGAGGTATCCAGAGTTTTTACAGCTCCAGCTTGAGTTTGGGTTGTCTTATAAGGTAACCCGGGATTGTTTAAAGGCTTTTCAGACATGGAAGTCTGAGTATATTTATGGTGTGCTTTATCAAAGCTGGATTCAGCACAACATTCTTGTAGCGGTGTGAATTTCTAGCCTGTTTTTAATCCCTTTGGCAAGTGCATATAAATACAAAAAAAAAGAAATCACACAGGTAGCCAGAGGAACGTCATGTGGAGGTTTGACTTGAAAAGGCAACGGCGTTCGTGCGGAACTGTCAATACACATGTAAGCGCACCAGACACGCCGATCTGCTGCAATCACACGCTCGCCCTGCAGCTGACCTTCTTACACGGAGTCATGCACCCGGCTCCTGCAGTGCATCCACACTGCATTAATCCAGTCACCCGTATGCACATACACAGAAACAAATGTGGAGAGAGATTTCTCAAAGGCGCGGTTATGCCGTCTATTGCACACTGGCTCCTCACGTGTATGACATCTCTGTGTCAGCCCGCGCCATATGTGGTGTTACTGAGTGATGGAGAACGAATGCTTTAAAGAAAGCAGTTTGTATGGAGAGAAAAAAAAGGAACATCTGCTTTTTATATTTAGACAGATGAATAATCTGACACAGCACAAATATTACTAAAGACCTACTTCACATTTGCAAAGGTACACGTTCATTTCAAGGTTCAGGTCAGCTTTCTACTGGACATTATGGCATACTCCAACACTTGGAATCAGCTGAGTATCAATTTAATTTGAAAGGTACTGTTCTGTACTTGTGCTCAATGACATGTTAAAAAAAAAAAGAATCCCACTGGGCCAAGGTGTTCCCAACAGACACCAGCAATCTGCAAGACCAAGCATAAATAAGACTAGGTGAAAAACCTAGTATGGCTGGACTGTGTGTGGTCAGTGTGAGAAATTATGTCAAGTTACTTGGATAGTAACGCTGCAGCGGGCATTGACCAGCTGGTGTCGTTTACAACAGATGTTTGCTCCACTCTTGCTAAATGTCTGAATGAAGGCATATAAAGTTCTCAACTTAACGCTTGTCTCACAAAGGTAATTATTTAGTCATCAAATCCAAACATTCTTGCAACCACTGGCTTTTTTTGAAAATGAACAACAACTCTAGGCTTTGCATGCTGTAGCTTTTTGGCGGTGGCCAATGGGGAAAGTCCGACAATCATCGGCCGACCATTGGTGGCGTTTGTTCACACACTCACACGCAGACAAAAGAGTGTAAAATGAGTGGTTCAGCCAAAAATGGTAACACACATATACACATAACATAACACAAGTAATGTTTGAGTTTTTTAAGAATTAAGCAAGAACACCTTCCTGTGAAATTTCCTCATTTGAAAAGAATCTATTCCTTATCTATTGAAACATACTGTGTTTTCCAAGAAGTAATTCATGCAAAGCCACTGTATGATGAATTATTTTTTTTCCATCCAAGAAAACAGGATTTCATACCAAAAAACACATTTTCAAAGGATTTCACATTTCAGAGGATATTAAATCTTACATAGATAAAAGATGCTACACAGAGATATTCTTCCACTACAATTAAATTTCACAAAAGAGCTTGTGAATCACTTACTAAAAGAAAATAGAGTTAAAGTAAAACTAATACATCTCGGTGGTAGACTGTCCAAGCAAAATATTCAACAGGCAAGATGTCACCCACTGCTGCAATCCATTATAATTGCAATGATTCTTAGAGGTTGCTGTACAGCCATTTCTTTTAGATTTTATTTAGAGCACAGTGACTGGGTACAAGACCCAAATCTTGCTTTGGAAATTCACCTTGCTCACCAAAACATGACAAGCAAATTCCAGTGAATGAAACCTTTTGTTTAAAGCTTGTTGATCTTTCTGAGAGGCTGATGACAGTGCAGTTAGTTGCCTGCAAAGTAAAGGACCTGGATAAAACCTGCTATTCTGGCTGCCCTCAGCCTGGAGGTAGTGGGCACTTTGTGAATATATATAACCTCCGGCTCTGGAGACCGCTGCCTCAATGATTGCGGCTTAATCCATTTTAGGAGCCGTATACCTGTGGAATGGTTCGCCTTGAACCAGCATTTATAGCCCAATCTAATGGGAATGGGAAAAGTGTAATCACAGTATCAAGTCAATTCCATCTGCGTGGGTGGTCGATGACAAGTTCATCTCTAATATATGACGGAAATATTCATCTTGGGATATGTGAACAACTTGATTCATTTCATTTGTTCTTACAGCGATTTTCACTGGGGAGTACTAAATATTTGATTCATTCACTAGTTTTGAAAAATAGTCTATCTTCTTGTTTTTTTTTTTTTATTTCTATTAACATTCACATAAATCAACTCAATAATTATTATGAGAGAATGTATGAGTTAGTGTGGGAAACCGCCCAATGGTCTACCTCTGGAAATACACTGAAAAGACTCCCTTGTTCATCTTATCTCAATGAGCGGCTTGAAATAGCAAAGCGTTACCATTCCCTGTGTGTCCTCTCAGCTCCATGACACGTTAACACTCGTCTAACACTGATGCTACCATGTCTCTCTTCCACTTACTCATTTCCCTTTGTCTCCTTTCCTATACGGCTATGATTTCCTTCAGCTGCTTTTAGACTGTCTTTCCCCACAAAATGTCTGCTCTGAATGCTTTTTTAAAAATGATAGTTAATAGTATATTTATTAGACAGTCTATTGGTATAAATGTTTAAGCTGAGAACAGATGACAGCCTGCACTGGGCAGAAATGGTTCATTTGCACTCTAAACATAGCCATTAGAACACAGTTTTGTTTGCTTGTGCTTTATCTTTTCTTGACATTTTCACCAATGACTGAAAACGTGGTCCAAGAATCTAATAATTCAAATAAACATATTTTTGACAGTTATGAAAAAATCATTATAAACATAAGTCTGTGTGATTTACTAATAATGCTGTTTATCACTCGACTGCCAAATAAATGCCATTAGTCAAGGAGTCATCACTTTGAACAGTATGCGAATTCAAATCATTCTTTCCTGCCTCCTACACAAAATGTAATAGCCCACTCGAGCTTTTCAATTAAGACTCTGCCTTGAAATTCAGTGTGTGAGGAGGCGTGGTGAGGCTTGTTTATTTCTACACAGCGGAAGAACAAAGGCTGAGAATACAGCACATTTCATCAGCACTGTGGCACATGTACCGTATCTAAAGCATTCTGCTTCATGCTAGTGGTGATTTTGTGGACGTGCACGAGACAGTGGACAAGGCAGACCGAGCGAAAGCGTTTGTCCTTTTTGGATTCATGTTAAAATATTGTTTATCTGTCTGTATGTGGTGTAGATGTAGATTAGTGCCTTTGAATGGATTTGAAGAAAGTGTCAGAATCCAGAGTTAAATGGATATGCAGAAGAAATAGGATTCAGCAGTTTGTTCTCTGTTAACAGGTGCAACAATACTAACAGGAGAGTCAGGCAGATGCCTATGGTCTATGGGCGCTTTCACACTATTAGTTTGACTATTTGGTTTGCAATAAAATGTTTATTAGTTAGCATATAGCGTGATTCGCTTTCACACCTGCAAATTAACCAAAATTGGTCCAATTGGCATTTCATCAGCATATCTTATGGTAGAAAAAAGAGCTAATTGTGACTCACTATGGAGCCATATGTTGCCACATACTTGCTAGTATCCTTGTGTATTACATCCTCTGTATTGGCCTATTTTTGACAATATATCCTATTCCAAAGTGAGCCGTGATAGTGTATGCATGTTGCGTCATTTCAGGCAGAGGAGAGGCGCTATTTTTATGAATGAGGTCATATGGGCTGAACATTGTTCCATAGACCCACAAGGTAGGCTATTGAATAATTAGTATCCCCTCGTTTGGACTCTAATTCATGCTCTCACCAGAGGGGCTGCTCCACAGTTTGTCATTTGTTGCGAAGTCGATGGGACCGAGACCACCTCCTTTTTGGAGGTCTTGGTCTGTTTGATTTAGTGCCCACCGAGTGCTACTGATGCTTTCTTACCAATGAAAACAAACCGAAATATGCACAATGCACATGCTCTCAAAGGCTTGTCGGTCAGGGGGTCGGTGCAGCTTGTAGGCTGCAGCAGTTGCAGTAAGGCTGCCAGACTGCTGTGAGTTTGACGACGGACGTTGTGTCTTTTCCAACCATTTCTTAATGTTGTAACGGATGGAGAAAACGCAGGTAATTAGCTTTTGGGAATTAATAGTATGTTTATGCTCTGTTTTTCTCCTAGCATGGGAAGTCAATGTAACGATGCAACATACCCTGCGTGGGGGTGAGACAGTCTGCGCAAGGAGGCGAGCTGCTGTTTATAGATCCCTATAGATCTGTTGAATGGATCGTGTGTTTCCTTTGACCACTTTTTCTTTTTAAACCAAACCCACTTACTGTCATTGGAGATGTGAAAATCCATAGCCTTTTAAAATTCTCTATCAGCTAACAGGCTAATCTTAATATCACCATTCCTAATATTGTTTGCTTATTCAAATTTGAGTGCTCAATAGAAATCTTGCTGACAGTGCCTCAAAAGATCAGTTCAAAACTGGACTATACCAGATGTGATATTTGCTTACAAGAGGGAGAAACTCATCAACTAGATGATCAACTGTCTTAACTTTGTGTACTGAGCCCATTAGTATGAACAACCATTGCTTCCACTGGCAAATATGCATGTTTAAGCATTTAACACTTGCTCTTTGAGATGCTTGCACTTTGAAATGTAGATTTGGAGACATGTACCCCACCCTTCCATACCTCCTACAGTGGCATCCTACTCAGACATGCCCCCAGGGGCACGGTATGAATATAAATGTGAAATTGGGCTGGCAGGGTGGCATCCCTTAGATGTATGCAGATTCACTTAATGTTGCGCATTCAGTATGTACAGCTGCAGGTAGACCTCAAGCTGTTTGTTTGCTCAATTTATCCCTCCTCAGGCTCAGTGAAAGAGGCTGGGCTTTAGACATAAATATACTGTATATCTGACTCTACTTAAATCTTTAAACTGGATATTAGTGCAGTCTGTTGTGCGTGATGATACTCTGAATTCTGTTTGCAGTAGAAGTGCTGTGTATCTGGGGATCTATGATACAATTCCTGAAACTGTCAAGCATTGAAATGTGGAAAAAAAGAAAAGAAAACATTACTAAGTGCAAGTTCATGAAGAGCAGAAGGAAGAAAAGTTTCGGTAAATCCTTTGTAACATAAGTGATGACGGGTACAAGCCATGTGTTTTTCTGGAATTGCAATGGTGTTTCTCACTAACAGCAATGACCTTGAACTTGAACTGAAACTGGCGTTATGCAAAGTGTTGAATCACATTTAACATGGGAGCAACACCATTCCCTGCTTCACTCTCACCCTATCACACACTCACTTCCTCTTGATGGTATGGCAACTTTATGCAAAATCCTCATGAATTTTTATGTAAAAGTCAAGGCCACAAACGCCTATGCCTTTTACCATCTGCAAGTTCACATGTCCCTGTCAAACATCTTGTTATATTTTATTTAAAATGAGGAAGATTAAAGGTTCGGGAAGTCATGTTAAAGCAGAGCAAAGCTTCATGTTTTACAATTGGTAACTGAAATGTGATGTTATATCCAAATCTATTATAGAATATAACATCCCTCATGGTGTTATGTAGATCTAATCTTGTATATTAAGTTTTGTAATGATAGGCGCATTGCAATAAATTTTAAATTAAATGATATGGAAGAAAAAAGGGTCTTTCTATGTAACTGGATCCTTTGTAGAAAGTACATCCGTGCCAATTTTTAATTAGAGAAATGACTACTGCTGCTTCCTCCAGTAGCTGTCATTTTTTCATATTAACACTGAATAAATTATTATTATTAGGCTAAGATTAAATGGGTGAAAGAAAATGACGCTTCTGCTCGCTCAAGATTCTGGATGTGGAGGTAAAGGTAATTATTTGTTAACAATTAATGAACAAGGACTTGGATTGGATGATATAGTGTTTGAAAAATGCAACAGTCCCATAGCTGCACATTTCTGGGTTATATGTGAAGTCTTGATGCATATAACAGAATATATTTACAATTTAAAGTACAAGCTTCAACTCGATTTAGTTTTTCAGAGCTATCTCAAGTGCCTCGCTCAAGAAAGCACAGGTTGTACTCTTCTGTCTTCTCTTCTGATTGGCTGATTTTATTTGGAAGACCGAAACATGTGGTTGTGATGGTAGAGACAGGTGGGGGTGACAGTAGGGACAGGTGGGCTGTGCCTCTGTATGCAGAGAGAGCTACTACATGACATCACAAAGTCAAGGAAGTACAAACAAGCCATAGTCTAAAATAGCAAAGTCTAAATCCCTGATTATTTGATGATTGGGACAATTTTTATGTATGTCTTATCTAGAGTAAATAAATCCACGAAAGTGGTTATTTGTGTGATATTGGGCAATTGAAACTAATCTCTAATCAAATTACTCACTAATGTATTTACTCCATGGTTTTTAGGTAAGGGATCACATCTTTTATTTTTCCAAGCTTATCTTGTATGCTGGTACACATTTAAAATAGATAAAGACCATTTCTCAACTAATCTTAATCTTCTTTTCATTTGTTAGCTAAGGGCTCATAACGTACTGTCTAAAAAGCACATTTCTATTTTTGCGCTGTCTTTAAACTCACAACACTCCTTCCAAAGGAGGTCCAGGAGAAATAGTGTTGGGCATAGAGACTCACAGCTGTAAATGTAATGTCTCTAACAAAAATATGAATCGCTAAAGCGAATAGCAATATGTCAGACCAAATATTCTGGAGTGTCTCTCTGACTTGTATTGGTGAGCAGCTGCCATTAATGGCAAGCTGGGCACCCAGGTGTGGAGTATGGGGCTAAGTAACTAAATTGTGATGAATGACTCACCGATTTTGTGTGCAATGATTCTCTTTTTTATGGTGGAACACAGTCTGTGTGCTGTCTGTCCTTTGCTACCGTGCAAAGGAAAAGAAAATTCACAGAAAAAGATATTCTCTCCTATTTCCAATAGCACATAAGTTTGATTTGTACTCGTAGATTTGATTTGTAGCTATAAACTTGGGATTCACACATTCAACAGAGTTCTGGCTGTACCTTTTTCACATGCAAACAGAGACGAGTAACTGTAAACCTTTGTCCAAATCTGCATTCATCATCTATTCAAGCAAAACATGTCCACAAAATGTCATGCAAAGCAAACAGATCTTATGGATTCATAGATTTAATTTATTTTTCTACTACACATTCATACATCTGAACCTATTCATAAAAAAAAAAAGGTTTTCACACCTAATTTAAGCCCATATAATATACCTTGTCCCTAAAGTCAAACCAAACTCTTTATAAAGGAAATGGAGAGGAGTCTTTTGATTTATTTCTGGTTTGTTGTGAAAATTCAAGATACAGATGAAGTTACATTCCATAAAAGAAGAAGTAGAAGCGATATTAATTTCATTTGATAAGAGGCCATAACTTTCTAATTTGTCTCAGCTCAGAATTTGCTGCTACATCTTTGTCCCTCTACTCAACCCACCGATAGCAACAAGTTCAAGTCCATTTGTTCATTCAAAAGTGATTAGCGTAAAGTCACATATCACTCAATCAATGGGGCAAAAGCAGATGGGAAGGTTGAGGTGAAGTCAGAACACTACGGTAATAACAACACTTATGAAATTACTGCTGGAACACGTCGAACATCAGTGATGATTAACACCGCAGAGTGAAACAAACCATTAACCTATCGTGTGTTAGGTTGTGTTGGCCAAGAAATCTGCATTTATTCCAGAGAAACAGACTAGTGAGGTTTCTTTGGAATAAAGAGCAGTGATGTAAAACTCCCCTAAGATACCCAACATGCCAAAATCAAATAAAACTGTCCACTCAGGGGTAAGAATCGCACAACTTAACCAGCTGAAAGTTAAATCAAATGCTTGTGAAATCGTTAACTTTTATTTAGCAAGAATGGGCAATTTCAGCAGCATTTTTAACTATAAATACAGTGAAAAATGCATTAAAAACACTTAGCTCAGTGTGTCTACTCGGTCATCACAACTTTTGGGCCCAAGTGTAAGGACTCAGTCACATAATGGTTCCATTTCTCCTATTAATATGGAAATGCCTTTTGTGTACCTAGTTTAATCCCCTCTTGAATGGACTGGTGTACAAATTTTGGTCAGTGGACCTCCAAGACCTGTACTATTGCAAACTGAACACTTAAAAGGAAGAAAATAAGGTTATTTTACAGCTAAAACTCAAAGCCATTTGAATCCCGGTTAATGGGAGTTCACACTCATTTAATATGGAACTAATGAGTTGTTTGTACAGTGTACCAGGTTAGGTTAGTCAGCATTAAACCGCTGTTAATGGTCACACATTAAGATGCCATTTCAGCATAATAGCTAATAATTCTAAAGCTTGCAGTGAGACATTCTTCCTTTGATGCCAATAAGGCAAGAACGTTCGTGCCAAAGGCCATTTCAGTCAAAGTAAAATCAACTCAGCCTTTGTGAGACTGGGACTGCAGCTGGAACAATAAAAAATTGTTGAGGTACTCAGTTGAGCAGGTCCTTCCTCTCTAAGGAGCCGGTCCTGCACCGGGGGGGGAGGACAAAGGCGGATTAGCTGGCATACCATCCCACCCGTCTGGCCTCCACATCAGGACCAGACATAAGGTCCAAAGATCCCGCCAATTAACTTGTCACTCACTCTGCCTGCCCCAACCCCCTCCTCACTGAGACTTCAGGGCTTTCATTGGCGAGATGGCTTACGTGTCCACCGCTCACCCTCCCCGTCCCAAGTCATTACTTCTATCCTTCAGGAGAGACGTTTGTGAAAAAGATTATTCAAGGAAACTTGGCTCAATCGTTTATGGTGGCTTACTTTTAATAAGTTTTGAATGTATCTATTATACACTATACTGCATTTGTTCTGATAAGCTTCACACACGTATTCAAAGGTAACCATGGTAAAAACAAGACGTGTTTCCATTGAAAAATGTTTGATTCTTCTTAGAATCTGAATAATGTCTAGTGTGGAATGTAATTAATTCAGAATTAATTCAGACTGTAATTAATCATTTATCATGAAGGTCTTTCACGGCAGCTTGATGTTAGTCGATATCATATTTGTGATAAGCAGGTATAAATCATCTGCCAGGGGGCACGCTTTCTCTGACACTCATTTCAGTTTCTCATAGGCCAACTAAACCATGCCTCCCACGGTTACAGCATCAGCTTTGATAAATCTCATTAGCCCTTACTCTGCATGCTCATTTGCATAAACTTGTCTCGTGTTCGCCAGCCCGGGGTTGCAGAACCTCCATAAATACACCTATGTGGCGATGACCCCCAGTGACTGTTTGTCATCTACACAAGGCTGTTTACGCTGATGTGGCGCCAATAGTAAACCTGTCCTACAGTTATCTTTTTTTTTTATATAAATACATCCTCAAACGCTGCCAAGAATAAAACAAAATTAAGAAAAAAAAACATGACATACTTTATACACAAGCAGGACGCTTTCTCTCCTCAGTACTCAGCCTCTTCATTATGTTTTTTTTTTTTTGTTCCTCCAACAGTCTCTGATCAAACTAAACATTCTTCTATTATTCATTCAGTTCAATAGCATGGCAAAGTGGGGTGCAACAAAATCTGTGAATTGAAATATAGTGAATGTAGGGCATCAATAAATTATACAGTAGTGTTTAATGATACAGCGCAGGAGCAGTAGTAGATGAAACTCCGCCATGGCCTACTGTGAGTATGAACTCCATTAGTAGAACATGTTTTACCGAACAGAAAGACCTAGAGCAAGATATCTTAAAGAGGTCAGACTCTGTAATTCTATTTTATCTGTAATATTAGTATTAACACCCATGTGGGGTGAAGAATATATTAATAATCAGGGTTTTACCCTCATGCCATCGCTAAGATGGGGGAGGAACGTGTTGGATTTGAATATATTTCCAGCCTTTCTTTGTCTCCAACACTGTGCCGTACTCAATGAGAGATTCTACATTTCGTATACAGGGTTGCTATTTTGACTACTCTATCATTGTTTTTGCAAGGCATGTATTACTTTAATAATAGGAGATGCCTGTTAGCTTCGCTGCTGTTGTCCACAAGATTCCAGAACATGACATAACCCTGATCCATCCATGCCTTTCTTTAATCCTAGGAGCAGAAAGGGAAAAAGCATTGTCTACTTTGATCCTGCATGTCGGAGGAATTACTCAAACCGCACTAAGTGTTTATGAAAACTCACTAAAACACATGTAACTGTGCAGTAATGTGTCAGGGTTGATTTATGAATGAACATTAGAATGTGAATCATGGTATTTAGGCTGCAGATGTATGTGTATTTTTGTATTATGCCCCCATAAGATGTTGTTTGGTTAGATATTTTCGGCTGACACCACATGATGAAACTTTCAGTATTTCCATGCAACTTGGGGGTTACACAAGGCAATTCAAAAATAATGAAGTTATATGCAACACTATTTTTTTTCCACATAATCTAGCTAGCTAGACCAGTAGTTTTTCCACCTGTCATATGCTATTTTCATATTTCTCTCGTATGAAGTGGGATGTGCCATTCCAACGCCATCAACATTTCTGTATTATGACGTCAATGAGAATAATCTTCATCACAGTTGTGCAAGAGGCCATCTTCTGTTTGGTTATTTCATTTTGGTAAATCCATTGCATTTATTAGTTGACATGATCAGCTGTTTGACATCATTATCTAAGTGTGTTGGCTGTTGCATGAAACTGGATTCAAAAAGTTGAGTTTCAGACAGGGTCCAAGCACCTTTACACCATGCAACACAACTGCAACTCAATTCCTCTAAGTTTTGACAAAATTGCATGAAGGTTTTACAGTGTAAAGCCAGCCCTAACATGCCATTTTAAGTGGCACTTTTACTTTTTGAATATATTAAAAGAATAACTTTTGTTTTTTATTAAAAAAAAGAAAATATTTGATAGTTATGTTAATCTTGCTTCAGTTATAGTAAATATGCATATAATACATATAAGGCTATTAGAAAGTAGCATCAATGAAAGAAAGGACTCTCTCTTTGGTTGCATAAATTTCAGTATATTTTCCATTTTTGCAAACATTGTAAAAGCAGCAAAATGTCCAGATTCAAATTTGCAGGTTGGAGTATTCATGCTTTAGATACTGTGAGTAGATATCGAAGAGGTAAAAATACATAGAGAGTGAACAAATAAGCAAATAAATCAAACATATTTCCCTATTACATTTTTTGGTCTTTGTGCTAAAATGTCATCATCTGTGCCAATATTGTAGAACATCTCATCTCTCATCTCCTCAGACTACAGCTGATAACTGCCACCTTTGGTCTATAAGACAAGGACATGGTTAATCCTCAGTTATTTCCCTTCCCTCGTATTCCAACTGGATGTTGGCAGTGGTGCATGGTACAGTAGCATGGCGTTACCCCAGCCAGCTTAAGCAGTAATATAATTTCATATTGATTTCTTGTTGACCTCCCATGAAGCAGCCATCATTCTGTAATGTGCACCACACGTCTTCTTAATGAAATCAATAGCCCCCCCTGTCAAACCGAAGTCCAATAGGACTCTCTGGGAACTCAATGATATTACAGAGTGAGTAATGGGCACATTTTAAGGTTTAAGATAGAATTTTCACAGTCATGACCCATAATTAACAACATCTGAATATACAGATTATTGCATTTTAGAAGAAAAAGATACATACAGTAGGTCTGCCTTTTCTACATGTCAATTGTGTTTGTAGTTTGCGTTAAATATTTTGGAGATTGTGGTTCAGCTGTTTGTGCAGATGTGGTCAAACTTGAGATGGTGTGGAGGGAAAAGTATATTAATCTTGTGGAAAAAAAAAAGTTTACAGCTTCATATTCCAGATATGTTGTGAGCATATCCAGCCTTTTTGGCATGATGGAGCCAATGGATGTGGTGTCAACCACTCTTACGGCGTTTGATTTTGACAGCTCATATACACAGATTATGATTTATGCAACAAGATTGCTTCTGAAGAATTGTAAACAATGAAATTTCAGATTGTGACTAGAGGACAATTCATCACACAGGCTGTCACAGTTTGTTATGTCTGCTCAACCCCACTTAATATGACAGGGAACTTTTACAAGGAAGAATGAAATGCATATTAGGATGAAAAATCATGTTGGCGAAAGTCACTAAATCTGTCAACCGACGTGTGCATTGCATTGTGGTAGTGTAGGTAAATCACTAATCCTTATTGTGCAGGGAAATGGTGCATGGAGGTGACTTAAGGAGGTTTGGGTGAAAACCATTATTTTTCAATTTATCCTTGCAGAGGTAACCCACCTCTCAATACAAAGACCTTTTTTAAACAGAGCAACAATAAAAAGAGAAGCTGCAAGCAAACACATTATCACATATACAGTGGGTAAACAAACTACCTACAGTCACACTGTGCATAAATAGGATGATATTGCCCACAGCTTTTTTTGCAGTAATAGGAAAACACCATGTCACCTCTGTTTTGCTTACATTTCAACATTTTCAGTGCCACCCTGGACTGATGTCCTTTAACACGCTTAATACCCGCCATCTATTTGGATGACTTCACTGTCTACCTAGGACAGTGCTGGAAACTGTCAAGGTGACTTTCGCACATCCGACCCGATTTGCCAGTTGCACTAGCTAAGCCAATGTTGACAGTGGAGCTTTTCAACGGTTTGATTTTGAAGCGCTGCTTTGGACCTCTACCAACACAGAGAAAACACACCATGTTGCCGTCAGACCTGAGGCGGGCAGGCCACAGCGCTGTGAAAGGTGGATTAGCCAGTGTTCTCTGAGTATGTGTGCGACTTTAAAAGGAGTTTCATTCTGAGTGCTTTTATGATGCCCTCATGCGATAGGTACATCTGCAGTGTATTTCTGAAGTCTGAGTCAGAAGCTTTGCAAAACATTTTTTTAAATGATGGTTCATTTAGAAAATTTGCAAAATGGCACTTGTCTCACTGGACAAAATCACAAACTAGGGCTGCAGCAGAGTAGCCTTATGTCTTTCCAGGGATTGGAGAGGTCTGACTGCATTCATGCTTTTGTGTTGGGGGACAAATAAAATGTAATTCTGAAATAAAAACACTTTTTTCCAATGAAGATAACATTAAACTAATCAGAAATACACTATACATTGCTAATAAGATAAATGACTATTCTAACTGCAAATGTCTGTTTTTGGTGCAATATCTACATAGGTATATAAAGGCCCATTTCCAACAACTATCACACCAAGCCTCAAATTATGCATCAAAAGGCTAATGGATGATTAGAAAGCCTTTGTGCAATCATGATAGGTGGTAAAAAAGGGTGATTTTTCATGGAAAATACAAAAACTGTCTGGGTGACCCCAAACTTTTGAACAGTAGTGAAAATAGTTACTCAAGTAAATAGGGAAAAAAATCATGAAATATTTTAAGAGACTTTCTCTTTAGTGTCTTGGGTGGGGAGACTTATAACCCCTGTATTTATAAAATCCTGGCTATGATCCTGGAATTAAAACCTACCTGCAAAATACAAAGTAATTCCTAAACAGCAGACAGTGACTTAAGAAACAAAACCTCACATCAGAGCCTTTGTTTTTTTCGCTCACTCATCTCTTTATCCTTTCCCAGACAAGCATGGAGTTTACCGATGTCTCATCGCCCAAATGAATGGTAGTTTGACTACGTCTGATATTTAAACCTGCCAGAGAGCGGTGAAACGGTGAGACGTTTACATTGTGCTGTGGAAATGTAAGCCCTTTAAAAGTGAGACACTGTGTCTCAGAGGATGGAAGGAATATAATGTGATGTTGGTACAGGGCTTAGGAGCCAGTGATTGGTTATATACTGAAAGGGTAAGAGATTTCTCCAACTGGAGCTTAGAGAGGAAAGAGGGGACATGTCTGATAGGGCTCATTATCAGATAAAGACAGACATCTACCCCCCAAGGGTTTAGAAAGCTGAACCTCTAGAGTCTCTCTAACAATGAAAATAACTCTTTCCTTCATCGGTAGCACCTCACTTAATGCACAGCATACTTAATATAGCATCCTGCTGCTTACTACAGTATATTCCCTTTTTAAACGAAATCTTACTTTAAAAAAAAGGATCAATCCATGCGACTGCCATGAGAGTCAGTTTGCACTGACAACTGACACCCCCATGCTGCTTGCACTCTGCAAGCCGCTACATGAGAGCATCAGCTAAATACTTGGAATTTAAATGTAAAAACACGTTTCATATTCATGTGCAGCAGTGTGTCGACACTTGCAGAAACGAAAGTCATGGTATAGGAAAGAGCCACTGTAGGTCTCCCAACACACACGAGCCTGACACAAATAGCTTTCAAATGAACAACAGCAGAGAGCTGGCATGTCTGACAGAGTCTGATAACATTATATACATGTCCGTCACAGTCATGGGTGCTTGAAACATAAACGTATGTGTTACTTGGCTTCAGAAATATCAGCCCTTGCAGCAGAAAAGCTCTAGATTTGGACTGGGCCAAGGCGAGAGGATAGAGAACAAGGGGCGGGGGGGGGCTGGGGTTGAAGGGGGGGGGGCGATGCAGAGAGAGCAGTGAAAGAGCAGGCGTGAAAAATGAAAAGCACAAACGGTGTTGACGGAGTAAGAACTAAAGAGGATGGGGCAAACGTCTGCACACCTAATGAGTTCCCTCCAAAGACAAAGAGACTGTCCTTCACAGCAAATTCCTGCAGCCAATTCTCAGACATGCACATGCAGAGATGTACCAGGAAGACATAAAAGAAAAACACTCGGGACAGTTTTTCGAGCCCCTCGCACAAAAAGCAATGCAGAATAAGCCCCATGCGAAACAATTGCAGATGTATCTAATGTGTGCACATGTGCATTCGTGACATCTTTAACAAATTTGCATGCATATCCTGTACACACGTCCAGGAATGCAGCTATAAACAAATGCAAAAAGAATGAATTTATTTTCAATGAGAGGGTTTATTTCCTCACCAACAAAAAGCAATTACAACACATTGCCTGCAAATTGGGTGTTGGCCAAGTATCCCCTGCTCACCACATGAGAGAGCAAGAAAGAGAGAGATAGAGAAAAAGAGGAAGAGGGAAAGTGAAGGCACGAAGCAAGGAAAGCAAGAGAGATGAGCTTCCCATTAGTAACGGAGGACAAAGAGAAACAGATGGAAAAGAAGAAACGAGAAGGGAGCACATCACAGAGAGTGGGAGGCAGAGAGAGCGAGCAAGATGGACAATGTGAAAATCCTTAAATCACTTCAAGTAACAAGCTCTCAAGATTCACTCCAGAGGGGAACAATTCTCTGAAATCTCACTGTAGATCATTTTGTAGATGTGAGACAAGAGCAAATCTTTAGCACCAAAGCAAATAAAATTACCCATTTAACTGCTTAACCCCTCTGCATAAAGTAGATTGCTTCCATCAGTCTATGGGTGTGTTGAAGTTCAGTCAAGAAACCGTTTTTTCACCACTATCAACTTCAGCACACCAGTAACAACCCAAACTATACTCAGTATGCTGTCATTTTATAAAACATAAATGCTTATCAATAACAATGGCATTTCATGAAGCTGATTATTTTTGTGTATCACCTGAACTCATTTTTGTGACGAAAAGGCAACACATTTTGTACCATCCATTAATTATCTGAGGCACCCACAAGGAAATAGAAAGTCAGAGAGACTTGGAGAGTGTAGTGAAGCCTGGTGAGAGATTACGCTCTTTGCTGCTTACAAGGCGGTGTGTAGGAACCCATTTAAAAATAGGCTAGCATTTAAAATGGGCCAGATAGTAGATAAAGCAGCCTCTCTCCGCTGGAGTAATGAGCTAGGACCCAGTCGTTCTATTAGCAGAGAGAGGGAGAGAGAGAGAGACAGACACCCAGCTGTGGCAATTAGATGTTGGCAATCATCAGATTATTATTTTTACACAATAAGTCAGGGCAAATCATCAATATTTGCCAGGCCAAATGGATGCAATGCTAATGTGATATGCTAATAGGGATTTGTGCACATGAGCGTGCATATTTGTTTGCACCTGCAACGGGCAATATGGTTAAATGCATGTTATAGTATATGGCGTTTGTGTTGGTGTATATTCATACAATAATTAGAATGTCTGTGTGTGGAGTCATTAGCTTGTGATCAACACAGGACGAAGACATAATATACCTCCATAGCAATTTGAATAGATTCAGGCAGATGGGTCTCAGATTCCTGCCGTCCTCTGGTGCTCACAAGGGTGCGGTCCAGTATGAGCTTAGTGGGCATACTGTGGATTTTCTGCACCAAAACCCTCTCTTCTATCTCTAGTACTGTTAGAAGTAGTCTACTTACTGAAAGACTAACATGTATAAATTGTATGTTAGGTACAGCTCTGTCTCAGAAGGAGGTAGAGTGCATTGTCTAGCTGTTCAGACCAGGTTGCTCCCAATGGTCCGGCCAGTGCCTTGCATGGTAGATCAATATCAGAGATCTCCCCGGGCCAACTGTTCATCTGGGGATTTCCAAATGTTGCTTGGACAGCGGTGAAAATGGCCACTAAAAAACCTACAGCCCTCACATTATGTCAAGAAGCAGAAATATCGCTCCCACTCACTTTCTTCCCTCTACTCTGCAGGAAAACTATTTTCGCATGTTACCCAAATTCACTGTTCAAATATAGAGGTCCGCCCTAAAGTATTTAGACTCTTGTTCTTGGAGTAAAATACTGTCTACTAAGCCCACCAGGCAGTAATGTATTCATAAACAACTTACCACCAATGGAATGGTGGCTTTTGAGAGTCATAATATGAGCTACAGCAGGGATCTCATAGCACAACACTTGTACAGACACATTAAAATTCAATGGTACGTTTATTGGTAAAATTATATCCAGTTTATATAAAATTATATATCCTGTTTGACCAGCACAGCATAGTTAATGCTGTGTTGGTCAAACAGAAGAATCTAATGGGCATATAGTGTTTGACTGTTTTATGAGCGTTTCATCCAGACTGTATTGCAGGCTACCCAGCCGAAGAGATAATGGCCAACCCAGAGTGATGTGTGAGATGTTTAAGGAAGGCTTTGCACAACCAACCCCAGACCCAACACGTGAATAAACCATAGCACTGCATCAAAGACATGCAGATGTATACCTCGCCTCGGGCAAAACAGTTTCTCTTGCATGAAGGTCCACAAACAACAACTGACATCCTGCCAATAGCCATGTGTCACACAGGCCATGAAGCATCACTCCGCGGGCATGTATAATCTCTGGGTCAGACCAAACATCAAAATCCTTCTCCCCCCCACATTTGGCGCTTCTGTGTTCAAGCCACACTTATCTCTGGGAAACAGAGATCCATTGAATAACCTCTTCTTTATGTTGTTTATTCAGAGCTCATGGCTGATGTATTTGCCCTGCAGCTCAAAAGAGGTCAGAGAAATGGTGTATTCTCAACAGCGTACATCCTTCTGCACTTACATGCACACTTTGTCCTGAGTGCTCAAGTCATGAGCAGGTTTACAGGGCATTATCTATTGTCCATCAAGTGTTGCTATGGATCTATGAAGTTTGTAGTAGGGGAGCACTGAAAGTATGTATATTTTTATTAATTAGACTCATTGGTAATTAATTAAATAATTTAAATTAATTATATAAAACAACTAAAGCTAAAACAAGCTCCATTAGTGATTGAAAAAATATCATGCAGCGGTTGGTAGAGAAAGAAACTTATTTGGTTATATAATTTAAATGTGAAATTTAAGTGTGTAAGCATTTATGAACCTAGTTTGTTAAAAGAACTATAGTGTATTTTCAATCACAATATGCTACACAGGTTTGAGTTCCACTCCACATATTGCTTCTCTTTGTTCTGTGTTCAACAACAGTGTAATGCCACATATTTGACTTACTGCAGAGCAGCACTCATGTTGACTGACAGTGATATCTATTACTCGGCCACTAAGGCCCATTGTGCAGACCAAAGCGCATAAATCATGTATCATTACCTACTGTATGTTGCGACGTGTCTCTTCCACCACGTCACTCTGTCAGATGTATGTGCACTTGATCAAAGTATATTCTACTTATAATGTATCTTCCAGGGTTGGGGCACGGCCCGAGCCTAAAGCTGTTTTGGAGTACAACACTGGAAGAAATGTGAAACAGGCAGCAAGAAGGGCTGGAGCGGAGGAAGAGTAGGACAGCAGGAACGTGAGGTCATGGCTCCCCCTATGGGGCGTTAGGTGTAAAGAAAAGTGTGCAGATATGGGAGAGCCTATGGGAGCTTCTGTTCTTTTACTCTGCTACCCTCTCCTAGGAATGTCTGAAGTCTTATCCGTTCTGGTTGGCCCAGACCCCCATTGGTACTTAATAAACCGAACACTTAGCAAGCAGGAAATATACACATGTAAGTATAGAGAGCTTGCATTTCCCCACATTTTGAGCCTAGAGAAGAAGGATGTGCATGATGGGAGTAAATGAGGAGAGAAACATTCAGGGGAAGCAAAGGTTTGTTTGATCCTACGTCAGTAGGAATCTAGCTGCTGAGGAAAAGTGTGAGGGGCTGTAGAGCATGTGGTTAGGAGATCAGAGTGTTTTTATCCTGCTCAGGGCGTCAGATGTCGGCCTTACTAGGAGTAATGGTATCACCCCCCACCTGCCCTACTGCCTTAGATTAGTAACTGTGTACATCAAATTCATAAATAGTGGCTACAGCTGCCAGACATTTGGGATGGAACCAGCCACACAGGAGAGAAAAAGAATGGGATTCCTGCTTGGGTTATTAATCATGTGATGTAGTTATTCATTTCTTCCAAATACACACCCCAAGGCCAGTCGTAAAAAAATATACAGTTCGCGCCCATACTGATGAAAATCTGTTGGTTAGGAGAAGACAAATGTTGCAATACAAGTAGAAATCGGACTTCTTTGTACGCTTGTGATAAAGGGCCGTCACCGAGCTCTTGTAAAGATGCGAGGAATTTGAAGCACATGTCGGATATCTAAGCTTTGTGCTTTTATTATTTCTGAATGGAGTCTTAGTCAGGTACCTCTGGTTCCTCCCATCCAACAAAGTAGGGTCAAGGGGTTAGGCAGGTTGCCATTAAGCCCCCTTTTATCCTTTCACCCGGCTCCTACATTCACAGTGCAGGAAAAAGGGGATTCAGGCTTTGTGCTTGCTTCATCACCTTCATGCCTTTAAGACTTTATCATGTCTCAAGTATCAAGGAATGGCCTAAGGGGAAGACATTTTCAGCCCCAGTCAGGTGTGCAGTGCCTTTGCAGAATCATAAAAAACTGAAGGGGCCTCTGCTCGCCACTGGCACCTGATTGAAGTTTGTCGGGTTTTTCCAAAGTCGATTTATGAGATTCAGCAGGGAAACTATACAAGTCCCCTGCTGACTATAAAAATCAGGTCAGGAAGAGAGGTTACCAGTCAAATCCATATTAATACTAAGGTTCTCTTGCTTTTGAAAAATTCTAATTTCTGTCGAACATCAGCAAAGCAAAGACAGTCAAAATTTAATGAAGAATGTATAAAAAGCTCCAAACCTAGGACAAAAAAAAAGTGATTCGGTGAACTTCAAAAGCGACTGATAAGGATTTGAATCTTGATCTTTGAAGAAAAACCCCTGCCATTTAACCCTGAGTGCTTGACAGATCGGCACTGACATTAAGGGATGTAAATGACAAATTGTGCAATTTCTCCAAAGTATTAGCTGTAGGCCCACAGCATATTTAAAATATACAAATAAGAACCGGAACACGGGGAGGAACAAGTCTTTGCTGATCAAGATCATCCCTTCGCTATTCATTTCACCGAAACTAGAAAGGAAAGATTTCAAGGGTGTTACATCAATACATGAGAGAGATAGAGAGGAGAGTTTTCTATGAGGGGAGCAGAATTTACTGCTCTTATGCTTCATCAGTGTGCTGCAGTGGTGGCTGTAAATCTGCAGATTGATCAAACTGCAGAGCCAAAGGGATCCAAAGCCTTATCTCAGAGTAAGGGCTCTGCAAAGTCGAAGACTCACTATTGGTATGAGTGATGGCAGCAGCTATCTGGCTGCTACCTGGGACCTTCGACTTATAAACACAATTACACACAGCGTGCACATATAGCATAATCTTTCTCTCCCTACGTGTTATCCTACATATATTCTTAAGGAAATAGATGGAATGGGAGACTGATAATGCTGTGGAAGATAGTTTGTGCATTTGGGTGAGATTCACATACAGAAACAATGAAGTCTTTGCTCATTCTTTTCTTGCACGCAGCGCGCTTCCCCTGCAGCACAACTCAACTTCGCTGCAACCTCGGCAGGTAAAACAATGACCCCATCCTAGTCCAATCCATACCTTCCTGTCAACCCACCATACATGACTGCCAAAAACAGACACTAAACCATCTACCCAGCCATGTGTGTTGTTGAGGGAGGATTACCTTTATTGGAGGACTAGAGCCTGAAGGCTGAGGAGACAGGCAACCTGGCTCAGGCAGGGCATCTCTCTTGTTAATAGCCGCCTTTGCCTTCAGTAAAGCATAGATCCCACACGGAGGATGCAGCGGGAGGAATGGGGGGGCATAGGCTCGGAGAAAAGGAAAGCTCAAGCCTGCTAACCCCACGGCTATTCTACGCTGCTCCGTTCTCCTCATTGCAAGTCTGAAAAGGGGTTGCATTTGAAGCGTTAGCCTGCTTAGCTGGCATAGACCCCAAAATAGCTCAAAAGAATGTTTGAATTTTCGGTGTGCGGGTACATTGGGAGCATGTGCGTTTGTGTATTTGCGTGCATGTGCGAGATATGGGCATGAACATGCAAAGAATAGGAATGTGACCAGAAGGTAATTTACATATTTCCCTGTCAAGCTGCCCTCAGGTTTTTTTTTTTTATAGTCTGGCAACTTTGTGGGAAGTCTTGGAATGCTTACTTTAGTAGATGTAATTGATTCAATATTTTCAACCCCTAGCACTGCCATCACACCAGGAGACTTTTTATTTAAAAATAAAAATTCTCTCTATATTGTTTCCTTGTGTACAGAGGGCTCAGATGCTCCCAATCTTGGTGATATACAGTTTTCATCGGCTTTTTCAATTATTGCCAGACTAATCCACTAATCGTCTCACTTGATCTTAATTAATTTTGTACTGTAATGTTGTTTCTCTTATCATGCAAGGGGATCACTCTAGAGCAGAGGTAGACAACCTCTGGATGTCCTGTGCCACTTTAAAAAACAAATAAATAAATAAATCACAGACCCATGGCCAGTTCTCATAATGAGCGTCTATTTATTTATCTCCCTGTCTCGATTTTTCTTGCTAAAAGGTCTGCACCACACACAAACACACACTTTATTATTTGTGCAAATGTATGAAAATTACTAGGGCACAAATGAAATTAATTCACTTTCAGTGCTTCAGTGTGACCCTTGTCCCTGCTTTTCTTTGCGGAGCTGCAGGTCTGCATTTGGAGACTTTCAGTCGGACACATTCCTCCGAATGATCTGTAGTCACTGGGCTGTGCGTGGGACTCAAAATTGACTTCATATGTGAGAATATCTGTTCACACATAAAATATATGTGGATCCAAATGCTTAAGTCAATGTGATGGTCACCTTCTTCATACAGACAAAGCTCTCTGGCGAACTTTCCCAGAAGGCCTGAACGGAGGCCCCTTGATTGATGTCAGTTTCCAGCATTCTGCTGCAGCTGTGTGAATATAGATGCCTACAAAGACGATGTGTTGAGTTCTATTTACGGCATTTCAAACTCCTCAAGCCCACATCCACTGAAATAGGGTCATGCTGTTCCCCTTTTCAATGTCTTGTGTCCATCAGCAAAGAAAACAATGGGCCATGTTGTTGGAAGTCCCGAAATCCGGTGCAGATTTCAAGCTCTCGCATGTTCACGCTGACATCATCACGTTTGACAGTTTGATGCACTCCTTCAGGTGCTCGAAGTAATGAAAGATTCCGTTTCGAATGTCACATGAGGCGACTCAAACGTTCGCCACGAATGCCGTCCAGAAGCAAACAGAGCCAGCTCTGTGTGGCCCACGCCTTGCAGCTGTGTAGGTTGATATCCGTGAAGAACATGAGTTTCATAAGCCGTTCCTCATCTTCCAGCTCAGGGTGGACTTGCTACTTGTCAATCGTAAACGCCTTGATCACATTAAAGTACCATTCCACAACCTCACCAACCCTCAGCCACCTAACACTGCATCGGAGCAGCAAATCCTTGTGAATATTCTTCACCTCCTCCAGCTGAGATCTTTATTGATGGTGTGTCAAAGCAGAGCGAGGCATATTAAATAGATAACCATATTCAACACTTTTGCAATTGTACTATTAAGATGAGACTTCTACATTTTTCAACCAAGTCACAAATCCCTTGATTGACAGTCTGTGATAACAGCAAATATTTTCTTGATATTATCTCCACTCTCCTCAAAATGATCAGTAAATGCTTTTGCCAAATCCCTTTAGTGGTAGCATGCACTTCAAGGCTTGTTTTGCTTTGTACTGGGCCCTGCCTTCTTGATTGATTCAGCTTCATTAGCCTCATCTTTGAAGTTTTTCCCTCATATGTTGTCAAAATTAGGTTTTACACTTTATATTCAACACGCTACATTTAGACAACCTGTTTGAGACAGAAGTTGAACTGTGTGGGCAGTGTAAAGTAAATAAGTGATAAGTGAATTTAACTGTAAATCATGCAAAGATATTCAAGTAAAGCCTCAGATTGAAAAGTATAGACATGGAAATGTGTAAACACAATGTGAGCACATATTATACTCTGGTGTCTATTAGCCAGAGAAATACTTGCATGAATTATTATGTATTCCATGAGATGTATTAAAATACCATTATAGGGAAGTCAATGTCTAACAATTTCTACTCATTACTATTAAATTTGGTCACCTATATTCCTGATCATCCACGTTTCCAACACAGTATTTTAGGGAATTGTGCGTATGTGATTGACAATCAATTAATAATCATAATTAATTATTAAATTAAAGACAATCCGCAAATACAAAATGCATTATATTAAGTATGGTTATATAAGTCCACTGAATAAACGGGTAGTTTCATTTGAAGAATTGTACAGAAACTCAGTATTTGCCTTTTGCCAACTAAACTACCATTTACTACCAACTACCTCAAATTCACAGACAATGTTGTCACAGCAAATTGTTTAACAATATTTAACACTATCTGTATGAACAGTATTTTACGGACGCCCGCTGTGGTCCTCGTTTGCAACGTCTTCTCCAAATCAGTAAGGGGAAGACTCCTGCCTTTCTTGTGGTTGAGTTGTGGTGGCCATAACTCTTTCCAGATGCTCCACTGTACGAAATGGAGAGGCTGTTGTATGGGGCGAGGGAAAGTGAGCAAGAAGGGAGAAACCAAGAGGGAGAGGATGAGCTCACTTTTCATTTGTGTTGGCTATAAATAAAGAACACATTTGATTCTCTTTCCTCATCACCATTGCCATAAATCAGAGCAAGCCAAGGTCTGCACAGATATGTACATCCTAAGCAGAATGGGAAATGGAGAGAGCGAGAGTGACTGAAAATCAAGGGGAGAAATCCCAGGCCTAAGTTGTCTGACAGATAAGATATTGCACCATCCATGCTGCTCTTCCATTCCATCTCTGTAAAAGGTGACCTTCCAGCAGGTCTGCAGACTCCCACACTTCATATTTCTTCTGAGATATTCTCTGCTTAGTCTTAAGCAGATTTTCTGGACGGAGAAGGAGAAGGTGTGTCGCGGCCTGACTTCTGCTTGGTTTAAACGTCAGGTTTGTGACGATCATTTAGATAAATGTGTGTATCATCCTCAAAAAGTGACAACTTTCTCAAGACCTTTGTCTGAGCGTTATCCCGACTCGAGATCTGGGAAAGACGTCTGGCCCGTCTGTTGGAAAAGGAAGCCAGTCATGTCGGAACAAAGCATGATAAAGTCCAGGAAACATGGATATGTATATGAGGGTGAAAAGGACTTAAGCCTAGCTTCAGTGGAGATCTGTAAGCAAATATTCACTTGTATATGTTGGGGATGACATGTGATCTTTAGTGAGCAAGAACATGAAGCCTGATAAACGGGCCATGCATCTCTGTAACTGCCCTTCCTTTTTTGTGTTTTACAGTCTGTCTGTGTCTTATGATATCCCTACTTTCAAAGGAATATCTCAGTGAACCATTTGTCAAATTAGACACTGGGTTACCAATGAGCGTTTGTTGGCAGGACATGTGAGGACGAAAAGAAGTCAAAGAACACTGAAAAAAATAAACAGAGGACAAGTAAAGGGTAAATATTATGACTGATGGCTTTCTGGGGTGTGTGCCTGCGTCAGTTGGCACCCCATATTACCGTTAGGGTTTCAGGCAACTTAGGACCTGTTATTTTGCCCCACCACACCGCTTAGCTCTCCCATTTTAGTTTTTGACAGCATTTGTGTCTGCTAAAAGGTTTGTGTGTGTGAAAAACGTGTGTGCTTGGTCAGTAGAGTTGAAAGGCCTTTTTTCTGTTGGTGGGAAAAAAAAAAAAGAAGACCTGCCTCTCAGTTATGATTTCTGAAATGGAGGGACAGCGAGACAGAAATGTGTAAGCATTAAAAAAGACAGATTGAGACAGTCAAAGGGAAAAATAATCTTTCATGGTGTAGCTCAATAATGAACACAGTCCCACTGGTTTGCACTGTTGAGTTATTGTTCAAAAGGAAAATTGCCTTGTATGAGGACAATGGAAGTGCACAGGGTAGACTATACCTCATTCAAAGAGTGGAATTTCAGAAAAAATAATAGTGCTATGACAGGCAAGTTCAGCTGAGGAAAAGACTATTTCCATACCTCTCACAGACCATATGTGAGAGGTATATATTTAACACCAAAAGTAATGCCACTGAGTATTTTTGTAGAAAAATGTGTCGTAGACTGGATTAACTAGGTGTTTTCACAAAGATGTGCCTAGATTTCCTGATTTAGTAAGATGCTTTGTTGCAGGTGATAATGTATGTGACCTCATTACATGGTAGATAGTATAAGTGGAGTGACTTATACTCAGCAAATAAAATTGGAAAATGATTGCCTGGAAATGCATCCCAACTAGTTCAACGCAAATGTTTTATAACAGTAGGAAAAAATATAAAGATCACAAAGAACTGTTGAAGTAGATGCTATTCATAGATATACATAGATGTCTGTGTGAGAGCTTTTTCCATCAGAGAGCCAGTTACAGAGTGCAGTTAAAGTTTTATATGTTTTGCTGTTCAACAGTGCAATTTAACAGTCACACAACAAAACCATAAGCTATAAGTGACAGTATGATAAGTCAGAATTTACAGTGTGGGAATTTGCACACTTCAAGTGTTCAACCATTTTCAATAAATGTTGGATTAGTAACGAGCTCGAGTGAGACGGAGTCAAAAATGACATTCAAATCCCTTTCTGAAACAAAAGTGGCCCAGAAAAGCCACACAAATTCCAAATTAGGTCTGTCATGTACATCTTAGGAGTTGTTAAAAATGAGATGGATGTCAGTGTGAGCTTATTGGAATGTGTCAGAAAACGTGTGGAAGGAGAGTGACAGGCTTGTTGTTATCACGCCTTGAGCTGCCATGGAGTAGCCTGAGGAAATGTTAGTGTCAGTGCCAAGGGCATCGATGCATCTTAGTCCCCAGCTGATGTTCCTTCAGCTAGCCACAGAAACTCACAGATCTGCATATTTGCCTTCCTCTTTAGCCTTGATGCGCCCATTTCGAGACAAAGACGAGACTCAGCTGGAGTTTATACAAAAAGTGCTATAGCGCATTTGTAATGTGCACATGTGAAAGTCTTGGTAGAGGTCTTGATGGGTTTCAGTAGCAGTTCAGGCTAGCACTGACCTCCTTTAGCATAGAGCGAAGACAAAAATAGTTGACATTTGTTTAATATGGGAGTAATACATAACAGGTTTCACTTCTTTTTTTTTTCATCTCTCTGCGTTGAAGGTATTTCTGTGATTTCCTGAGAGAAAAATTAAATGAAATCGGTCTCCTCCAGCCAGATGGCTCTGTGGCTACCTCCCTGCTTTCTCACTCGCAGCACCTCCCTTCATCTGCCCACTCGCCTTCTCTGCTCTCTCTCAAATGTCACTTTGTTTGATACACAGGGGTGAAGGCCAGAGAGGAGAGCAGACAGACATTTGGCCTGGTGAGACGCTCACTTTATCATAGATTTGTTTAATCCAAAAGTTCTACTCAGCTAAAGATGTGCCAGACTCCCCCGGACCGGTTCATTCCGGAGGCATTTTGCCAGCTCATTCCTGTCCATTCAATAAGTAGTTAATCGAGGCCTGCAGCCGCCGGGACGTTCTGTATGAGAACATTTGCTTAGCACACATTTTACACGTAGCGTTTTAACCTCTAAAGCAGTACAGTATGGAAACTGCTTTAAATGCTGCAATAAAAACTGAATGGTATTTGGCCGAGATCTGCTTCATTTCAGCCCAGACTGCTAGCGGGGACGAGGTGAGCGGCGGTTTGTCGCTGTGTGTTGTTTGTAATTGAATCCATCCACATCTCTCTGGAAAGCCATTAATCATTCACCTAATTGAGTCATGGACCAGTAATTAGTGGTGATTGGGAGCTTGATGGTTGGAGGGATTCCCTTCGATTCAACACCCTTTAACAGCGGCACGGTAGCCATTGGGAGCACATCCACAGCGCCCCCTGTTGAGGCTGACAGCTCCCCCGGCGCATTCATTCTCTGTTGTGATCAAAGCCAAGGACCTGTGTCTTTGACACATCCAATCTCATTTGTTCTTCAGAGGCAATCTCTCACACATCTGCCTCTGTGATCCACAGATGACCATGTGGAGGTCAGTGGGAAAACATACTGGAGACCTTTTAACAATTCCAAACAAAAACCCACTCAATACCCTATGGATGAAGATATAGGATAAAGCTATTCGACAATGCAAATTAAGGTAAGGGGATATTATAGACTTGTTCCTTTATGTTTGTGTTAGACTGAATGCTAATGCTGTAGCCTACAATGTATACTGTACCATGCCTCGAGAGCAGATCACTTTAAATGATCTTTCTAAAAACACTGCTAAAGACAAAGCCTCAAACTGCCAAAGCTGAAAATCCCTAATTTCACATGAAAATTGAGCATGTAATTGTGAATATTTTCTTTTAGATTACATGAAATGAGATTATATCAAGTCAAACTGGAATGAAATTGATATTTTTCCTAAGAAATCAGCATATGCATGGTATCCTGGTTTTGAGTTGTGTATTTCTTATTACAAACAATAAATGCACGCTTTTGTAATTTTTTTTTGTCATGACAGAGGCCCTACATCAGTGTTTTTGAGGTGGCAGGAAATTTCTCCATGACACTAAGGGTTAGTCACTTCCTGAGTGAAAAAATATACAAACTTTTTAGCACAACAGTTCTGTTAGATTCTCTGTGTTATAAAGGGACAGATGTCTTAAATCGCTATGAGCACATAACCACCATTGATGGTTAGGGGAAAAAACTGTATTCCAGTGTTCACAAGCTATATAGAACTGATTAGACTGAATAGAACCAGACATACATACAGGAAGCAAAATATTAATATTGATGTAAAAGCACTTGATGAAATACTTTAATGAAAACACAAGCACTCTTCATACAGAATGTCCTCTATAAGCTGACATACACCAGTCTGTAGCACCAGGTGGCAGCTTTTAATGTATAATTTTAATTTACATTTCCTTACACCAGTGTTATGACTTCACATTTAAGCTTAATGCTAGATGCGAGCTTTGCTGTGATCACAGCGAGTGTTTTCTTATACACTTTCTAAGGCAAACTACTTGATTGAGCTTAGACAAACATCTCTCCCTTTGCAGGAGGATAAATATTATGTCTTGAGTACAGTAGTTCATTCCTTACCTAGGAATCAGTATGTGTGACAGATCATCTTAACTCAGGGCCTATTTTTTTCAGAGATTTAAATCACATCTCCTCAGCAAGTTGAACTGGTTCTGGCATCATTAAGTGATAATATTTAGAGAGTCTTCAAATCACAAGTCAATCACAAAACAGCCCCTGTGTATCTACAGTCAGTCAGTCATTTTCTATACCTGCTTATTCCTCATTAGGGTCACAGGGGTCTGCTGGAACTTATCCCAGCAGGTTACGGCAAGAGGCAGGGATACACCCCAGATGGTCGCCAGCCAATCGTGGGGCACACACACCATTCACTCACACACCTACGGGCAATTTAGAGTCACCAATTAACCTCAGCATGTTTTTAGACTGTGGGTGGAAGCCGGAGTACCCGGTGAAAACCCACGCAGACACAGAGAGAACATGCAAACTCCACACAGAAAGGTCCCAGACCCAGGACCAAGGAGGTCTTGAACCTACGACCTTCTTGCTGTGAGGCAACAGCGCTAACCCCTGCTCCACCGTGTCGCCCTGTATCTACAGTCCATGGTTGGATTTCAATCCTCTTACTGTTCTCTCAAATCTGCCACTAGTGCAGGGCGTCCCATCCCATGCACCCACACATGCACACACCATGGGCTTTAATGTTGCTCTCCTTAATGGTGGAATGGCTTTCGTCTTATAATAAGATGGCTGAATCATTGCCTATTTTTTAGAAAAATAAATGAAAGAAAAAGATCTGCGGTCTCTGAACATCGGACCAACATCATTCAAAGTCATTCACCAAAAGCACATTCACAACTGATGCTAAAAGGCCATTTTTTAACAGATACGGTAGTCGACATTCCACATTTGCTCTCAGTAATGTGATAAAACCTAAATCGGTTTCATTCACTGTTGAGAAGGCCGTGAAATGCAGTCGGAAACTCAGAAAAACATCAAATCGAGTTGAGTTGAAATTATTTTGTCACGGAGCCAAAGGGGTTGTTTTATTCATTCTTTATAGGACTGCAAGAGGTCACTCAAAAAACATTTCATTTCAAAAGAATGACCAGTGCTGTGATTATTCTGCTGATGACAATCTCCCAAATACATAAAAAAGATAAGTCAGGACAGGAAAAAATTGTTTAGACGGAAATTTTAATCTGAATGCTGATATGCAACAAAGCATCGAGTGTAGATCAGCAATGTTGGAAGCAGCAGTGCACTGTTGGAAAACAAACATTCATAAGACGATAAGTGGTGTACACACACACACACACACAAACACTAACTCACACATACACACACAGAAGGGTAATCTGGGAGTTGACCTGGTGAACACTGCACGGCTAGATAAAGGAGATTATCCGCACTGTAGAGATGGGACCTTGGTTTTGTGTGTTTGTGTGTGTGTGTGAGAAAGTACACATGCACTTACTGTGTGTTTACTGCTGATGTGTCTTTATACCCTACAGTAGGCTATGGGTTGGTGTTTGTATACAGAGTTGTGTAACAGCATTTCAAGCAACAAAGAGGAGGGATTATCAGGATTTTCCAAGTGGGATTTTCAGCATGGTAGTGGAGAAATACGACTAAATCGCCTTCACCACCTGACCTCCAGGATCAAAGGCAGCCTCCCAGGTTCTTGACACCTGGCTTATGGGTCCCACCTGAGGTTTTAATGGACACACTGGTCCTGCCCACCTGGGAATCCATGGGACTGATCTTAAAGGGGTTGAAGGTGTTATTATCTTATTATCTGTTTTAATGTCTTCCTGCCTGGTTTTGACCACACCACGACACTTATTGCTCCTGTTAAGGTCTTCTGTGACATGCAATTAAACACTGACAATGACAGAATTTCAGTCTTAACATTGCCTGATCCCAAAGTTTGACCAATTGAAAAACTGGGTGGAACTCTGTTGGACAAAAATGACCTGTCCCCAAGGCTCCATTCTGGGGCCTCTTGTGTTCATCATCTACCTATTCTCACTAACACACACACACACAACACACATTTACATATTACCAGGGAATTATACTCCCATACAAACACTAAGAACAAATACAAGGACAGGCCAGAACTTTCTTCAAATAAAGAAAGATAAAAGTGAAGTAACTGTTTTTGAGTAAAAGAAGAATGATTAAAAGTCAATCATTAATGTGATGAACTACAAACCAAGCAAGACATCTTGGACTCCAAACTGAATTTAAACAGTCACATTAAAATAATTACAAAGTCAGCCTACTATCACCTGAAGAATACATCAAGTAGTAAAGGATCCCATATTTCTGATCTGCTACTACATTATTAACCATCCAGACCTCTTCAGTCATCTGGAACAGGTCTGTATATGTCCCCAGAGTCAAAAAACATGGAGAAGTAGAGTTTTATGCTGCACATAATGGAACAAATGTCCAGAAAAATGCAAGTCTGCTGCAAAAGTCAGCTCTTCAACCAAGACTGAAGACGTCTGTGTTTGCCGTTGCCTTAAACCAGACAAAAATGTGTTTCTTACACTGCACTGTAACATTCATTCTGGATTTTCTACAATTCAAAAGATGTGTTATATATAATATTTCTTACATATTATGACACCTTTTATACATGTTAATGTTAACATGTTAATATTTTTTGTGTAAATTTGTTACAGTAGGCAAAGATGGAACTGCTGAATGCAGGCATCATTGGTTCCATATACAGCACATTAAATATGCCATCCATTAAATCCATTATGAAAGAATGAGCTGTACAATTATGAAGAAAAAGTGTGCTACTCGTGTACTACATTGTAGGATACACACAAGCAAAGAAATGGAAATCATCAATTTAAGCACCTCAATTAAAACATCCAGACTGCCAGCTATCTCCCTGGAAAGCAGGAGTTGGCATAGCAACCAATTAAGCAAAGCTAACAATTTATTATATAAACAGAGCACATCCGTAGCCAATTACTTGGCTTAATCTACAGTACCTGTTGTATAACATGATGTATGAATATAAATATTTTATTAATTATATATATATATCCGCTCGTAAAAGTTGAGATAATATATGGGTTAGCTTCTGCCAAAAAAGTCACTGATTTATTGTTGGTGTCTTAGCCTGGCCTTGTTAATTTTTTTTTCCCCAGCACAAATAATACAAATAATCCTACCACTAACCGAAGGTGTACAAACTCAGGACGAATTTCACCATCTGCCAAACTTTCATTTAAATCCAGGTAGTATGTTGAACAAAGAAACTTTTCTAAACGAGCAGCAATACACCGTCTGTAGGTATTGTGGGATGGCGAGGCAACCGGAGTGAAGCGGAAGACGTGGAGCGTAGAGGAGGAACTGAGATGAGTCAAGTGCTTTATTAAGAAGACACTCAGATTGATTTCCTGTCAGCAAGCATCCATACTGATTAGATCGATGCTGACAGGATGGGAGGTAGAGATGGAAGACGCACAAGAACGGAGCAGAGTGAGAGATCTTTCCATCCTTGGAGTTGCCTCTCATCGCCTACAGGCCCAGACAGGCTGATCGGCAAACTGAACAGATCTGTCCTTTTCTTAAGTAATTAAGACATTACTGGGAGGTCTCTATCCATATTTGATGAAGACCCAAGCCACAATTAAAACGAGTTCTTCTGTGGGGGTTGTGGAGGCCTGATTGATAGTTCCCACACAGCAAGGCTGATGGTGGTGGGTCAGTGAGCTGCCGGCTTCCTCTGCAGAATACCCTTTAACCCCTGCCTGGGTGGGTGAGTCCCCATCGGGAGCCAAATATGGATGGTACATCTGCTTTTTAATGAATTAAAAGAGCAATTTAGTCTCCTTGGCTCCCAGAGGAGTTGATTTCATCTCCTTAATGATCGGCCTCCATGAACCCGGCTCGGAATTGCTGCATTTTATCATAAGTTATACCATCAGGGAAGCTTATTAACAATGACTTGAACTGAAAGGTGTTAGCAGGTGCAGAGAGGAAAATGCCTGAGGTTAGAATTAACCTAATTGTTCATATGAAACCACCAATGGTGTGAAAAAAAATTGGTATGTTGTAATTGGCCTCTGCCCCTTAAACAGTTGTGTTTTTCTTTTTTCACCATGACATGATACCAGAGCAGTGGAAATTAAAATCATATTTGAATTAAAGTATTCTAATGTCTAAAATCAATCTGAATTAAGTGTATTGCCGCATATTCTTCAGTCCAGGTACAATATGCCTGCACTGATGTACAGAGATCATATATCACCACATACAGTCAAACTTCCAAGGATTGTGACAGTTACTGAAACTCACTCCACTGCTTTCAAATCCGAAGCTCATCACCACTCGGTATCACGCTGATTACCGTCTGATCGACCCACTGTATTTCTAAGCAGAAAAAGGCTCCACGTGACATTGCAGGAACTTCAAAATTCATCTTTAATAGAGATGAAAACACAAAGCTTTGGAGCGAGTAATTGGATAAAACTTTGCTGCACGTAGAGCTTTTCAGGCCTCACTTCATTTTATGATAATGATAATTGAAAGATGGGGGAGGAAGGACTAAATTAAAAAGCTGGATTAACAAAAAGCCCATGCCGGGTGCTAAATTCACTCTCGTTACACTAGTGCAATAGTGGTTCGCAGCACCAGGCCTCTGGTTATAGCACACTGACTCGATTACCGCCCTCTTAATCAAATTCTTCCTTCTCAACTGCATTTGCAGCGGTTTAAAATGTGTTTCTCTTCTCGCGCTATTAAAACTCTCCCCTTAGGTTGGGACACGCTTCAGCTCTAGAACAAAGTACCTTTTGGTTTTTAAGGCTGGAGAAAATCCATAAATATGCTCCCGTTTATGAGCTCAAACTGTATTTCCCAATATGATACAGCATAAATTGTCTTCATTTATGTGACATATTTATACATAAATAATGCATAATTATAAAAAGGTCATTATTAATTAATAAAAAAGAAAATAAATTATGAGTTATAATTAAACAATAAGCAAACAACAAAGCGAAACAGTAACCAAGTGTGGCGGCGACCGTGTGAGGGTGTCTGTGTGTAGGGGGAAAAGTGTGTGTGAGAAAAATATGACAAATATAGCTCAGTAAACAATGCAGCAGACACTCTCACGCTATTAAGGAAACATAAAACGCAATCACAGTATCAGGTGTAGCAGCAGCAGCAATACTATTTCATAGCATTAAGTCAACAATCAAAAGGAGTCGGACATGCGGTCCGTGAAAAGAAAACAAGACGAAACAATGTGACGCCGGTCACTTAACTGGACATTCAGTATCACTCAAATAGAGAAAAATTGGGCTGCTTTCCTCTTCTGTGGGAAAGTGGAAAGTGGCTGGGTTGCAACGGTGATCTCTCTCCTACTTTGAAGTCGGGGAAAATATGGTCGGTTGAACACAAAGGAGATATCTTTGCAACTCTGCCAGCAAGGTTTGAAAATTCTGCCAGTTCAGGGGAGGTAGCTATGGGTTCACCTTTTTTTTCAGGGTTCACCAACTCACCAACTCAGTTAAAGCAGGACAAAAAAAATAGGTGTGAATATGCCTTCTGTATTCCCAATTTTAACAAACCAGATTACCACTATTTGATTGAACTGCAATACTATAGTCTATTTTAGTCATTCGTACTTCATCAAAACTATTGGGGGGGGGGGGGGGGGGGGGGTGTAACTATCTGCAGTAAAAACAAAAGAGTTTATAGCCATTAATAAGTGATGCAACAATCCTTCCAATTAGGCATGCCTTTGATCAGAATAATACTGTGGCAGATTTTAAACAAATATATAAGTAGATATCTGTAAAACATGACCCAAAGTATTATCTTTATAGAAGCTTTAAAAAAACTGAATGTGATATTTAGCCTTTAACTGTACACGTGATATCTCCAATGCACATGCCAATCCCATGACACTCATTAGAACATCCACATTATTGAAATACGATTAATAGGTGAAAAGTGGAAGTCATATGAACTCTTAAGCATAATATTAAAATACACAGGGCACTCAATATACTGGTGGTTATACCTCAACAATGTACTTAAAGTAAAAATCTTTTTACGAACTGAACCTTGTCGGTTTAGTTTGTCCATCATTCTTTGTAATAATGACACTATCCAAGTTAAATGCTGAGATCTGTGAATGCCACAACAGTCTGAAGGCTATAGTACACAAACAGTGTGGACCATTCAAACAAACCACCAAGTTAGCCAAACCTATTCAGAAAAGAAAATGGAGATCTTGAATGTTCAGAAACTGACCCAGTTTCTTTTTGACCTGCTCTACCTTAGGAGTGCTCACACTTAATTTCACCATGGGATAACTATTGGCTCATAAGTGCCACTTTGTCCTTTGAATATATATATATATATATATATATATATATATATATATATATATATATATATATATATATATATATATATATATATATATATATATATATATATATATATATATATATATATATATATATATATATATATATATATATATATATATATATATATATTACAAAACTCAACTCAGTCCTCACCACAGGTGCACTATGAACTACATTGTATACTCTCAATGATGTATGGAATTTGGCCGCTACAGTACCTGCTCATTTTATCAGCATTTCATTTGGGATATGTTTACACATGTACTCTCACAATCTCTCACACACACACACACACACACACACACACACACAAACATACTCACCCACACACCAATGGATATGCACACAGTCCTCCATGGCCTCTAAGCCTCTCTGAGGCCCTCTGCAAAATTAATTACACAAGTCCCTGGTCTAGACAGTGTAGATAGTGTGTCCTGCTCTCTGTGTGTGTTTTGGTGCCGTGAGAGATGAGGGCTTGATTTATCAACAGCTAGACCAGGAGCCTACGGAGAACAAGCTGACTGATCAAGCTCTTTCAATCTGACGAGGCCTCAAAAAAATAAAAGAGCAAGAGAGGGAGAGAGGACAAAATGGGGAGACAGGAAATATTGGGCAGCTATAAGGTTTGAGAGCTGGATGATTTAGAGGTCTAATATCAGCCATTATTGCTACTCCTATTCTTGAGTTTCCTAATTTCCCCCTAATGGAATCCTCACCCATCACTGAGCATACTGATCACCCGTTAAACAGAGCCTCTCTCAACCAATCATCATGAGGCTCATAGCTGTCAACCGCCTATCAGATATGAGGAAAATGGGGATTTTTGAGCATGACAAATCTGATAGGGGTGTTTGAAAGAAGTTCACAAGTTGAAAAATGTCCTCAAAGGCATCACAGATTAAGAATTAAGGGGAAGGTTAGTTGATTTACAATGTTTTCACGCTATTATCTGGAAACAGGAGAAACTTACTACATAGATGTAATATTTTGCCTCACACATTAAAAAGCATTCATACTGATTACATCTCATGAACCGTGTATTATGTGACAGTTTGATGACACAGAGTTGCCAGTTTATTAGGTTCACGCACAGTAGGTACATCCAGGACAATTCAGTATTAATAGCTCTGCAATAAGCATATCATTTTCAGCCTTTGTCAACACTGTGAGAGGACAGTGTTGATTCAGCGTTTGAGTGCTGTATTTTATGATGCTGTTGAAGTGTATTGCATTATATTGACAATTGCCATCAAGGTAAAGTGATAAATTTCCCATAAATGTCATTACCTATCATGAGAGTCATTTTGCTTAATCTGTAATAGTCCGGGCAAAACAATCAAATAAACGACCCTCGTCGACTGCCGTCACACGTTTCCAGGTGGAACTGAACAAACACAAATGTGTAAATACTGACATGTGACACATGACTAAGTATATCACAATCTTCATTATTCATTCATTAAAGCAGAGCTCGTTAATCAACTCCCAGGAGGATTTCTCATAATGAAAGATGAGCTAACGCAAGGTGCTTGTTTACACAAAGGCTCCGCCTCCTTCCTCGTCGTGTTGGATCATCCCAGCAAGCTCTTAACGTGATTATAAATCCATACTTAATGAGCACATAAAACACTGCAGGGATTATCAACATGTAGCTTGGTCTTCCATTGTTGCCTGCAAAGGAAAACAGAGCCACTTGTTTCTGAGTGGGTTGAGAGTTTTGGGTCGTAGCCACCCCACTTTCTGTAATTTTTCTTTTTCCCCCCTCAGTTTAGAGGCAGCCGGCCAGGGCTAAATGAATCTGCCATGCTGTAAACCTGTTATGAAGTTTTAAAGGCCTGTGCAGTTTGGAGTGACTGCGAATGTGTGTGTTTCATTGCTGTCAACCTCACCTGGCATGGGAAGAAGTAAATTAGAGAAAATGCAGAGGATGATAAGCGGAAAGAAGAAAACGATGAGGGGGAGGAAGGGGAGAACATGGCCAGATGCTGTTGGAAAGCAGAGGAGGACCCTCGGGCATTGTTCTAGTCCAGCTTGACCAAATGGCCTCTTTGTAGCCTGGTCATGCTCTTCTTTCACTGGCTTTGTTCAGGTGTTCAGTTTCAGGAGAGGATGAACAGAAAACCTGGTAGTCATAGTTACAGAGCACAGAGGTTTTCAGTGAAAGGTTGGTTACACTTAAATTCTCCAAGCTGCTCTTGTTGCATGGTTAAAGCTCATGTATAGTATTTTTTTTTTCCCTTGGGTGGCAAAAAAAAAAAAAAAAACAACCAGAGAAAGAAGTTTGTGAAGCCTTTAAATTATGTCTTTACAGATTGTCTGTAAGTGCGGCAACCTGTTTTATTTACATTAACTTTAGCAAGTATTTGGAACCCCGCCGCAACTTTATCTTCACTTCTTAATTGAGCAGTTGTTTGCCAGGGACTAATCTCCAAGGCTTGTGTACACAACAGTCTTGAAAGATGCTGCAAATGAAAGACTTATCTTAATCCTCTCCTTCCCAAAACATTAGTCTTTCAGATCAGGACAATTCAAGCTGAATGCTTTGTGTCTGCATAACGGAAAAGATGAATGTACACTCCAAATCAAACCTGAATTATCGGTTGTTGAAATATGCATGTAAGACAATACCACCCAACTTCATTGTAGGGTTGCAGGTTGACACATGCGTGAGGACGCTTAAGCCATATAAGATTGCCTCTAAGTGCATCTGTGGATGTGAATTGAGAAACATAAGTGCCTAATGTAGCAATTTTATGCTACGCATGAACACCCATCAATACCTTTGTCTCAGGTGTAACTTGTTCCCCCAACAAACCGTGAACACCTGTCTCTCTAATCCTACCAATTAACCTGGGGACTAGCTACTAGCTTGGGTTACATCCAATATTGCTTGCCCATCCTTTGTCCCCGCGCGTCAGCCTGTGCAATCTTTTAATCAGAGTAACCCAATCCCTGACTTCTACCCCAGCTTGAGCTGAAAAGGGGGCCGTCCCAACAAGGAAGGAGACAGATTCTGCCTTTATGTCTGCCAGCATCGGCCTTTCATCCATGCTATAAGCCCTCCACCCCCACCACCATCCCTCGTTTTCCATTTCTTGAGATGCAGTGCACAGTCTGGTTTATCCTTTGTCCGAGCCTGTATTCCAGTCACAGATGTAGTGGAGGAATTATATGGGACAGGTATTAAGCTGTGATTTATTTATCCGAGATTGAAACCAGACCAGTGCCTAGAGCCTGTCAGGAGATTTGACTGCCCATAGTTCACCCCATAGTCTTACACAGAACTGCACTTACTCCAAATAAGGCCATGTCCCCAATGACCACACTCATTCATATCGATCTCTAGAATATCATCTTTAAAAATATACCCTGAGGTTCATATCAAGCCAAGAACAGCCCCTCGGAGACAGCAACAGAACAATAGAAGAACAATATAAGTACATACAAGGCCAGTGGCTACATGTCAGATAAAGTGTCAGCCTATTCCTATCTCTGTGCCTTTAGGCACCAACGATGAGCCACCTTAGCTGTCCTTTGCTTGATTCCACAGATGCCATAGTAACACCAATGAGATACGCTTCAAGACAATGGAGAACAGATGAAGGAGGTTGCAGGTGAAAAGGTCTTGTGGGAATGGCTATTACAGGATGTGGCAGAAAACCTTTGCTACAAGGGCCACTCCTGGTAGGGATATATTGATCCATGTTTCTCTTCCCTTATTTCCTTCAATTTGGAAAGTAAAATTGTGAGTGAAAACAGTCGTGCACTATAACCCTTTTATATTATCTTGGCATTATTTCTCCTCACATTACACAAATTAATAGGTTTAAGTAAAGGGGATATGGCAAAGTACAGGTTAATCCTGTGGCAAAATGGTAACCCCAGTCTGTATATGCAGTGGCCAGCTTCTACACACATAAAACCAGCACTTTGGGAGGAGCCGTGATGATGTGGACAATCAGTTTAAAAGCTTATAAAAAGTCTCTCTGAATAAGGCTTTTCACATATCAGAATGCTTGTAAAAAAAAAAAAAAGGGTCTTGCTTTCTTGGTGATGTTGGCTGGCAACTTGTCGTTCATAACAGTTGAATGATTCAAGGTTTTGAACATAGACATAATGGCAAATGCAGCTTCTTTCCCACCACAGCAGCTAAAGCAGTTGTCCTCTGTTGAAATGAGGCTGCCTATAAATGATCATCATATGAGGGGAGTTTCCTTTTTTCAAATATGTAATATGCCATTGTTAAAAGTTGCAGTGGCCCAAACCAATATTATTTGAAAATACACACATATATATAGCTGCATTCCAAGCATCCAGAGCATTAGAACTCCCATGAGTCCTGTGAAGGTCTGGAAACAGATGAGGCTGATGAGGAACACAAGATTTTAGAAGAGATGTAAGATGAGCTGCTGAGTCAAGAGGCCTTTCCTGTAGAGATAATTTGATATATAAAGGGTTAGGTGTCCAGTATAAATGTTAAATCGCTGTCTGGGCTCCTGGTCCTTAACCTCCTTAACAGTGGACTAGAGACAGAGGACCAATGATACCTCTGTCTAATCATTGGACAATTACCTTATCACATCTTAAATCCTCAGCCTAGAGACTAACCCTCCACCAAGAGTTTTCATGGGCATTGCACACAGCACTCCTCTGACAAATAGAGCAGCTGCTAGGGTCAATGACACACTTCAGTTCCCATCACTTATCAGTAAACATAGATTGATATCCTTGGTTTCATAGTGTGTGTATGTATGTGTGTGCATGCGCATGTATGTGTGCGTTTGTTTATCTGTTTCTAAATCTTCTAAGGAGCTTACAGGAAGCCTTATGAGGTGATATCAAGTTTTCAGAACTTTGTTTAGATGGAAAACAACACTGATCTCAGACACTTAAATTTGCCAGCCAGCAAATGCACCTAATGTGCTAGTTTTGTGCCTGCTTGATGACATAGATAATGCTGACGCCATGGAGCCTTAAATGACATCTGAGAGGCAGGGATCAAGTTTAAATGAATCAAAGGCACTGCACCCTTGGGAAGAGAGTTTTTAAAAAAGAATTGAAAACATCAGTCCCGATGTCTAATATGCGGCTAGCAACAGTTGTGTTAGAATGAAGGCTACTCATAAGGCCATGAGCGCAGGGTCAGAATCTGTGACATTTTGGTATATACATGCACTGACAACTATTATGCTTTTATAATTACTTATCTTTAACTTTGTTACCCTTTCCCTTCACTTTTGTAATGACAATTCTGTGATCAGTTGGTTCAGTTGCATCTTGTACTGGTTCAGCCCATCAAGACCACTCAATTATCCTTGTTCTGGTTACCTCTGGTTACTTACTGTTCTGGTCAAATTATTATTGAAAATCTAGATTCATTACACACAAAGATTGGCAGAATTGAGCTGCAATTCTAGATGACAGCTATTAATCACTAATAATAATAAAGATGCTTAGAATTAGATGAAAAAGCAACCTGTTCAGCTGCAGAATCAAACAAAGTTGTGACAGTTAATTGCCAAAGTCTCTAAAGGGGAAACAAGCATTTTAAGACAGTCACTACATTCATTTCCATAGCTCCTGCAGCATTTTCAGTGTGAGCAACCTAAAATGTACATTGGCTGTTTCATTGAGGGACTGCACTGTGTATCAAGGTTGAACCTCCTATTATGTTTATTATTATTATTATTATTTTGAAGACTAAACCAGTGTTTTTAATGTGAAGTGTATCAGTATTAAAATAATCTCCATTGGCTCATCTGTTTAACCATACAGCACAACAATGTTCTGAAAGATACAAGACACAAGGAATGTCTAGATACATCTTTATGACTAATGCTGATGACCATGAACAAGAGAAATACCCAAACCAGGCTCACCTATCCAACCCCATCACCAAACACATATAGACACAGACACAACCAAACTCACACTAGAGGCATGACTCACCTCCTTTCCAACAATGCAGCGATTCCATTACAGCAATGTGATCCTAAACCCACAAAAAGGTCCCAATGCTCTGATAGAAAACAATACAACACGACAGACGACGTCCATCTGCTCCCCTACAGGAGCAGTGGAGGCACCAGGCCAAAATTCCACCCAACAGTGAGACAGTGAGGGGCACAAATAGTGTCTCACCAACCCACAGATGAGGTCAGGGCATATGAGGGAATCAACTGTCTGGATGGTCCAATGTTTTCATGTTTCTTGCATTGTCACAGCCTGGGAAACATGAACAGGAGGCGGATAGAACTACTAAATAATGAAGTAATCAGTTGACAACAAAAGCTGAATGTACAGGTGTGTGGGTGGAGGAGATCTATCGGCCTTGCACAGTCAACAGAAAGCAACAGCTCCAAGCAGAGGCTCTCATGGTATGAAAATCCTCTGTCAGCAAGTTTATAAAACATCCAGAGGTAGTTTAAAAAAGCAACTGGATCTGATTTTAGATCTTGAAAATGTTTCATCTATGTCTTTGTTTCATCTTAATCTTTGATTTAGTAGTTCCAGATATTCTTTCAGGATATTTGAATGCATAACAAAGATGGAGTCCCAGGACAATGCTGTGAACTTTGTCCCTTTAACACCATCACAAAAGGGACGCTTTGGCGTGAGGTCGGAGAGCAGGCGTGTTTTTACTTCTGTATGTGCTGTACATGTTGGCACTCAGACGCATGTGAAAGCATCAACGCCAGATTAGCAATTTCAATTCATTGTGCATTGCACCATGTAACACCCTGCCCGTTCCCCTAGCATAGCATGCATACGATTTGCATTTTATTAGATGACATCACTGTGCATGGCATGCAGCAGCTAGCTGGAACCAAAGTTTATTTCTTGGAGAGTTTTTTTTTTATTTTAAGTCTCCCCCACCTCTCCCATGGGTGATGTTTTTCCAAAGTGGACCCGCTAAGGCGTAGCAAACAAGAGTGAACGCTCAGGCTGGACTGTGAGGAGAGGCAGATCAATGAGACAGCTCACCAGCTCATGCGTAGCAGCTTTGTGGAGATAGTCCTCTGTGGACAGTTCTGCTTTGGAAACCTGAAATCAGTTTTTTGGTGGTGGTGGGGGAGCTTGGGGTTTGCTTATCAGCAGTGGATCCCTCAGCGCATGAAGCATGACACAGGGTGAGATGGTGTTGCTGTGAGGTGTGTGTGAGAGAAAGGCACAGAGAAACGAAAGTAAACCGGAGGGGTTGGTAGTGGCAGTATGGGTTGAGGTAAGGAGAAATAAAACAAACCTGACTCATTTTCTAGCCAAAACCCAGCTGGCAACATTCTAAATCAATGACATTTTGAGAAATATTTAGAGGTTTAACATTTGCCTGATCAAAAGGAAACAATGCTTTCCATACACCGTTGCTTCAGGTCTGTTCCGTGTATTTTTTCTGCCCATTGTCTATCACATTTGCAGTCCTGTTTTAGGGCAATGAATTTCACGTTTGTTAACGTCATACGCTTCATGAAACATTATGTTAAAAAGAAAAAAAATCAGAATATCAGAGGATCTAGAATTCTGCCAAGGTTGAACAAATTGAGAGCAGATGGGGACACAGGTATTGCCAAGGAAATACAAGATTCTTGGGAAACATTTAAACACTGTTCACAGTAATCTGGAGCATAGCAGATGCAGTACAAGAGTTGAACAAAACAGGAGAAAGGCTATTACCATCTTAAATTGATATGTGACAGTATCAAACACATAATTTTTGCAAATGTTTTACAGACAAAACATTGTTATTATTCCATCACTTACAACCAATTGTCCACCAAAAACAACCAGCACGTTTTGATGTATTGATGCTTTCAATGGCCTTGTCCAAAACTTCCTTAGATTTAGATTTTACATGGAGTCCTGTTGTCTTTAATATCCATATAGCACACTTGAGATTAGTATTATATACAAACTGCTGGAGGCTTTTTCTCAGAGAATGTAACTGGACCTTAGACTTTACAATGTCCAAAGTAACCAATGTCCTTTCTGTGTCAGCACTTGACGTTGATTTATCCTTAATCCTCGTTATCGGGGCAAAGGCTAACAGACAGGAAATCTCTTTTAATTGAAACAACTGTCTCTGGAAAGTGTCACACTGGTCAGAAAACTTGGTGTCATCTGGGATGCTGACCTAACTTTCCACTTTGCAGAGCCACAGCATAATTAAAAACGGATTTTATCATTTAAGAAATATCAAAAGTAAGGGGCCTCTTATCCCAGAAGGAAGCTGAAAAACTCATCCATACTTTTTATTGCCAGTTGGCTAGACTACTGTCGCACGCTGCTCACATGAATACCTAAAAAGCATCTTGATCGATTGCAGCTACTCCAGAAAGCAGCTGCTAGAGTTCTAACTAGAAAAAGGAAATATGACCATATTACACCTGTGCTGAGGTCGTTACACTGGGTACCAATAATTTTCTTTTTAATTGATTTCAGAATTGTAATGCTTGTTTTTAAGACCCTGCATGGTCTGGCATCCCAATATGTCTCTGACGTGGGTGTGAGTTATGAATCATTTAGTCTGGCTGTTTGGTTATTCCACCAAGAAAACTGATGAAACTGCTTTTAGTTTTTATGCTCCAAGCTGCTGGAACATTTTATCCACTAAAAGTATTCATTTGTAGTTGCACCTTTCTATAATCGTGCATGCTGGTTTTTATTATTTAATTTCATTCTTACTTTTAAAATATTTTTAATTCACATTTTTTTTTTACTGGTCAGGTGCTTGTCTTTTTATTTTAATTCCTTGTTTCTTAATGTGTTTTTCCACATACATTATTTAAATATTTGTTTTAATGTGTTTATGTCTCATGTTTTATCTTTAACACTATGCAAATGTTTTTTTATGGCTACAAAGCTCACACTCTGAACCACCTTTTACCTGCAATGAATTGTACTATATAAATAAAGTTTTGCTTGCTTGCTGTTTCTCTACGTGTCAGAGCCATTAAATTCAAATTATGCAGAATGAAAAAAAAAAAATCAGGATGCCCTAAAAAAAAAAAAAAAAAAAAAAAAAAAAGAGTAGTCAATGAGAAAAGTTCTACTCACTAAAGATAACAATTACCCGAGTCTATTTACATTTAGACTAACATTTTGCAGCAAATTTCACGCAAGTCCACAGGTACCAGACAGCTCGATGGAGTCTCACAGTTAGCAATAATGGTAATACACCATGAGTGGGGGCTTGAAAATTTAAAATTGAAGTGAAAAAAGGATTCTGCCAATGGCACCTAATCAACCAAGAAAAAAAAAAAAAAAGTATTTCCGAGACCCAGTCAGTTCCTAAAGCCTCTCTCATTTACCTGCCTTTGTTTTATGGCAAGTTGTCGGTTAAATTCCCTAACTTTAATTAGTTCTTAATCACTGGTGACCCATTGCTTCCATGCACAGTTTAATTTTCAGCCATAAGTTTTCTAAAATAAACATTTGTTGACTATATTACTCAAATCTAAATTTATCATAAAACCTCATTTTCTAACAACTCATTAGTTCTCTACAACTTTAAAGATTATTGACTGAATATCAACACTTCGGGAGAAATACACTCTTTTTATTAAAAGTTAAACCCAAAAACACACAAGGAACTGAGCGGGTACAGTTAGATCTGCAACGTGAGCAAAAAACCTGACAATGGCCGCCAGATTCCGTTTCAAATGTTAGATGTTAAATGTTAGTGAATGGAGGTCTATGACATTGCCTTCTTCCCACTTCAAACAAGTAAGAGAGCAAATACAAAAACACAATTACAGAGATCTGTAATGTAAAATAAACAGAAATTGGACACAACAGAAAACTGTTTATGGAGGACCCCATCACTTATTGTGAGAAGGTGATTGAATTAAATAGTTTTCGGGAACTTCATCTTAACCAAATTAAACCTTTAGCCAACATTTCCATCTGATCAGGATAGAAATGTTAGATTTATTTCTTCCTGGTGATGAAATAAAGCTGAATCATGGCATTCCTCATGAACTGTAGTCTGTATTTTAGAGTTTCACAACACAATTTCAAAACATTTGGAGAGACGGCGATTGTTTCCACACTGTATCTCAGCTGTATATAGAAAACAATTCACAAAATAACGTGCCCAAGAAAAGAAAATAGAAAAGCACTTATCCACCTTCAAAGATAAAATGATGAATACAAGCAATGCATTCTTCAGCTTCATGAATATTTCTTTTATGGATACATGTTCATGAGGACCTACAGCTGGATGTTAAGAGGCCTGTAAATCAATAAAGGAAGCTGGCCTTTTACTGGTAAAGCACCTGCATTTCGTCTCATTTGTCTCCTGAGACATCTTTGAAGTCACATTAGAGCAACCTCAGCATAACTAGTATAATCATATCTGTATGTTTCCTTGGATGGATAAGCTTTACCTCCCTGATCTAACAAAACCTTCTGTTATTATTGTTTACAATGCCTCCCCAAAGATTCAGTCCATAGAATGCATAAATAATAGATGTAGCCACCATGACCTCACCTGTTGATTGATGGAATCCCATTCTGAAACCTCAAGTTTGCATTTTCAACCATTGCCATCATCATTGCCAAATGTGACCATATTCGGACAAGAATGTGGAGCTTTGGAGGAGATGTGCCTAGCAGCAGCCACCTAGCAGCTAGTGACTTGTTACTCAAAATTGCCAGTGCCTTTATTAATGTATGAGCACAAAGAGTTTAAACGGTTGTGCCACCTTAAAAATTCCCCCCTGTACAGTTGTGAACAACTGGGCAATTATCTAACACAACCATTTCTGTAACAGCATCTATGGAGAGTTATCTCTATAAACACATATCCGTATATGAATATGCGGAAGCGCCATTTATAGTCAGAGTAGTGTTGACCAATCAGTTTTGAACAGGTCATTGTTCCACAAGTGACAAAAGGCCATGTGGAGGCGGATTGCATTGGCCAAATGTTATCGCAGGACATAAGGGACACTGTCTGGGATTTAGCTTTTTATTAGATTTTACTAACTTTTCATTAACTTCTATTAGTGTTTATTAGTACAGTTCCATTTTTGTGTCTCATGTTACGAGTCGGACTGTAAACAATGACCCATGAACGGAAGAGGAAGTCTTGTACCAGATGTCCATTGGCTCCACTGGATGCAGAGAAATATTTGAACTTGACCCCAGAGACGGATTCATTGTCAGATAATAGTCGTTAGGTTCCAAGTCTGTTTGGAGGAATGTCTTGCTTTAGGATCTAATCTAAACCGCCCATTCAAGGAACTGCATTTCTGTGATGACTGCAACTGTAGCTTTTGTGTCCCCGGCTCACTGGTAGACCCAGGAGGAGAGAGAGCAGATTATTAGTACAAGCAGGTACTTAGATGAAACATAATGCCACTGCACGCTTTACAGAGCAAATAAGACTCAGATCTACAATTATTTATTTGACAAGTGGGTATCATGGCCTACTCTTCTGTTATTAAATGTTTTATGTTCACAAGTGAGATAGTCTACAATGGATTCTATACAAACAGACACGCTATCTCCCGCCGTGCCTTTATCTCCCCAGCCCTCTCATAATGAACAAACAGTTCTGCACTCAGCGAGATGCCATACTTCTGTGCTTATCTCAGTGCATTACAGTGAATCATGTTTAACTGTTATTTAGAGCACTGTTGTGACATCAGCCCATTTTGCAAATGAAACCCAGCCAGCTGTTTGCATGCAGAACGCAGTAAGCGATGATCTGCCGTACAAGATAACTGAACTGTTTTCAAAATAGACAGGCACGCAGAAGCTGCTGGCTCATGCGTGACACTCAACATAAGGCAACACAATTGATGCAAAACAGCACAAGTTCATTCAATTTAAGACAAGCAGCATACAGTTTGAACAAATCCGTGGTTGATGAATCATAGGTAGGTAAAGTCTACATTTTCAGCTCACACTACACTGCTGCCGCTTGACTCTGAGTCTGAGTCAAGAATGGATAAAATATTTAGAAGGAGCTGATTCTCCTTTGGGAAATGTTAGCAAAGAAGATCTTTTCTACCCGTTCTGCCTGAGCGGCTCTGCTGCTGTTTACTGGCTTACAAATGGAAGGAGAACCCCTCCACCACCATGTTCCTCATCCGCCCATGCTGCAAACCTTTGTCTGACACCATTCCCAGTATCTCCCGTCCTTTTGTAGCACAAATGAACCCTTCTTCTCTCCTCTCATCCCCTTCCTTGTACTGACCAGGGTGGGATTAAATGATAATTCAGCCCTTTATTCTCTTTTGGAACACTTAAGGGCCCAATTCCACTCTTGCATGTCTGATCCGCTTATATCAGAGCACTCACCGACATGTTTTCCAAATTCCTTCCGTACCGCTGCTACCAGAAGCCAACACAGCTTTCAGGATGCTACCAAGTTGTGAACATGGTAATAAGAGGAGCGGAAGCATAACCAAGAGAAAGAAGTAGGAGGAAAGGGGATTCTGCATCATATTGGAATTAAATATCTGGCAGTGTAGTGTGGAATTCAGACTTGGAAATTAAAATATGCTTCATTCTTTGTCCCTCTCCCAACTTTCTCTTCTCTGTTCATGTATTAGCAGTGAATGTGCTGAATGCACCCATACATTGTTATCAGTGGATAACAAACCAAACTCTTCACTAGCAAAAGCCAAGTTGTCACTACATACATATCACATGGGACAAGGTCTCATGTCAGTGCACACGGCTTAGAGCTACAACGAGGAGACACATGCATCCACTTGTCCAAAGGCTACGGTCTAACCTTCTTCATAATAAATAGTGTTGTTTTTTTATGTTTCTATATTTATTTTACATTTATTGCTACAATAATAGTGTTATTCCTGGGAGCTACTTGCGCAATAAAGTATTCATGAATGAATGAACAGGGCAGCACAATGAGGTTGTTTTCCATTAAAAGCGCGGACAGCAAAATGTGTTTCCAAACTGAGCAGGTTATGGGTAACTTTCGGCGGCGAGGCTTCAGCAGAGATTTAAAGACTTTCTAAAGTCTGGGTAATTTTAATATTGAAAGGTAGGCCATTCCACAGATTGGGCGCTGCTACCTCGAAGGCTGGGTCACCTGATTGCCTGACCCAAGTGCTCTAGCTGAAATGTGTACACGGAGGAGTTCAGCTGGGTACAGAGGTGCCAGGCGATTGAAAACTTTATGAACAATCCATCAAATCAATCCTAAGGCACACAGGAATCCAGTGCAGGAAGGCCAGAATTGGTGGAATGTGGTCACGCTTATGTCCAAAGTAGCAGCATTTTGCATTAAATGTAGACGTCAAGGTAAGGAGTACTCTAGACCTACATACATCACCTATTATATTTCACTTTTGTTTATTTATATACCATTTGTTACTATGACAAAGCATTTGTGTTCTCTTATAACAATAAAAATGAGAACACCCAGAAAGAACTGTTGAATAGATTAATGAATTCAATAATAGGTACGGCTGCAGATCATTTCCCACAATGATTGCACCTTGAAGATTTCGGTTGATGAAGAGGATACAGAGTCTTCACCAACTGGTGAACATTCAACATTCTGGTGTCTGTTGTCATCAACCTTGAGATAGAAAGCATAATGGAGGGCGCCTCTTTTGGGTTTTATATCTTTTACGACTGTCTTTTCCAAGTACATACTTCCTTTCACTTCTAAACCCGTATAGCCATTGGAGAACAAGAAGCTTAATCTGTCAGAAATTGATTCCAACCCCATCATAACTTGCCTCATCTCTACAGTTTGTGACCCGGCCATTGGCAGCTGTTGTTGAGGAGGAGGAAAAAAGGGTAGGGGGCTATGTTACAAATCACATAAGCCCATTGGTGCAGCGATCAATAGGGAGAGCTGTAGTCAATCTTGTTTATTACTCCTTTTTGCAATTTCAGAATTCAGATTTTGTGGCAGAGATGAGAGATGAATGAGTGGGCGCAGCAGAGCGAACGCCACAGATTACCCACACGCAGAGAGAGGGGAGCGAGGAGAGTGCGGAGAGAGAGGTGGAGGCAGTTGCCATGGAGATGGTGATAATCCTGGACATGCTCAGATGGTGTTTTGTTCTCCCCAACGTACAGGCTACAGACATACACAAACACAAACAGAACAATGTGTGGTTAATCTTCACCATATGCCTGGCTGACTCCAGACAAATGTGTAGACATGGGGGCTTAAGATCAAATAGAGGCTGGGGGTGTTCATCTCAAAGCCCAAAATGAGGTGCCAGGGTCGGGCCTGGCAGAGTTGGAGCCCTATAAGCGCTCCGGGAAAGCGGGGCAACAACAGCTGGGCGGCCAGCAGTGACAGTCTGCCGCACCTGCAGGTGCCCCCTGGCAAAGCTGCTAGAGTTATAATTGTTCACTTAAAAAAAAAAAAAATGAACAGTGCATGCCCTGGTGAGATGTTGTGCTCGAGGCAACCGCCAATGTCGCCTATGCCACAGGCCGCTCCTGTGAGTTGCAAGATACTTCAAGACTTTAGAAAACAAAGTTCTCCAATGTTAGAGAAAAGGCAAAGCAAATAGTTTTGTGTAATGCAATCAAGGTCAGGCCTGTTCAAGACAATTTCATTGGAAATATTGCAAAACTGTTGTATAATTCTACAAAACTATAGACAAAATGCATATTTATAGAAACTACCTTTACACCCACTTAATTCCAATTCATTCCCTTGCTACAGATTTGCAGTGAAATGCGATGAAAGGACATAGTAAGATATCAAGATGATGTTCACAATGGGAAAATGTGGCTCACAGTTGTGTTCAATATAATAGTGTATTTAAAAACGTGAGTAAAGCCAAAATCCTTATAATAATTTTATATCCTAAATCAAAATCAATTTTTTTTAGAAAAAAAAGAAAAATGAATATTGAGCTGTTCAAACTAATAGTGTTTTATATATTTTTTTTTTACAAACTCAAATATTTACTGTATGAACTGAAATATCTTCAGGGAATAGTAATCCTGTGAATCACTAAAGTAATATTTAGAGGTATGTCCAAGGTCTGGAACCAATATGCTGCTGGTTTACTGGTGTGTTCGGGGTCTTTGTCCTGTTGAAACTCCCATTTCAAGGGCATTGCCTATTCATCATAAGGCAACATGACCTCTTCAAGTATTCTGATATAGGCAAACTGATCCATGATGCCTCATATGCGATAAATAGGCCTGACACCATAGTAAGAGAAATATCCCCATATCATGATGAATATTCATTTTTCTTCATTTTCTGAAAAGTAATTAAAAAAACATCACATTTTCTTCACATTTTGATTTAGGATATAAATTGCAGTGTGCCCAATGCATCGAAATAAAAATTATTATAAGGATTTTGGCTTTACTCACATTTTTAAAAAACACTGGTATTACATTGAACACAACTGTATATGGAACCTGCATATAACTACTTTGTATGTTGGAGGTGTTAGACTTGCTTTGCATTTAGCTGCAGTGTGCCAAGTTAAGAGTGTATATGGTGGACAGTTTGACAGTTTTGAGCTCTTAGAGGAATTTACTGTCAAGTTCCAGACTGAAGATCTAGTCTTTTTGAGACGCCTTCTTCAGTCTTCCTCCTTGTTCTCGGTGACGCTGGAACGACATGTCAGCTTGCACATTACACAAGATACCTACCTCAATGCAGTCAGCAGAACCCCCGTCTGTCTTCAAAGATTACTTAACCTTGTTCTTCTGAGAGTATATTCACAATATGTTCTTACTAAATTTGTAATTCTCTGTACTCTTACTTATGTGTTATTTCATGCACCTGCAACCTTGTGGCATTTGCATTCTACTTGATCCCATGAGGCTTGAATTTCATTACATCACTTTAGCAAAACACCTGCCGAATGAATAAATGCAAATATTGAATTGACTGTTCTTCAACAGTATAGGAACAGTACTGAAATTCTGGGATTGTTAAAAAACACACATTTAACTATTTGTGTATGTACTCCATATACGCTCTGTGTGTGTGTGTGTGTGTGTGTGTGTGTGTGTGTGTGTGTGTGTGTGTGTGTGTGTGTGTGTGTGCTCTGCCTTCATAACATTTTGTCCCCCCTTGGTTTTTCATCAGAATTTCTGTTTCAGGCCGACCAGAACGAGAGACACTGAGAGAAGGCAAGAGGGAGCAAAAAAAGGAGAGACCCTGCTGCATCCCAATCAGCCTGGCTCACTGAGGCAGAACTGTGCCTAAAATACTGGGACTGAGGTGGTCTCAGCCCCGCCGTCCCATTTCCAATTCACCATTACCACAGTCCAATGTAAATCAAATAATACCAAATGGGGGAACCTGGATGGATATGTGCGGCATGCTGAGCTTTTACAATACACGGCACGACTCCTGCACATTAAAGTAGTAAAGTCTGGGAGCCTAAAAGGGGGTTGAGCGCAGGTTACACTCAGCCGAGCAAGATTTGTATGTAATAATATGGCTATACCATTAGCCTCATCATGAAGTGGGACTGCAGCTCAGAAAAGAGTCGTAACATCCCCTAATTGATTTGCTGTATTTTGGATTTTCTGTCTGCCAAAAATGAAATTCTAGACTTAGGAATAGTCTTAACTTCACTAGCCTTGACACACAAGCATAAAAAAACCTGAGTCTGTAGCAGAGTTTGGTTACAGTCCTCAATTACAATGTTTTTTTTTTTTTATTATAATTTATTCATACAACATTAACTACAGTATGATTACAGTATAATTAAAGCCACTATGTACAATTGTTTTTAAATTTCTCATATATTCAGGTCGCGACTATCCACACACACACACACACACACACACACACACGATTTTCTATATTATAGCTTCAATGTAAGGGTATAATCATAGTTCATAGTTGTTAAAAATCCAACATTAATTTGTTAGTCTTTTCACTCCCCAGGTTTTTTTTTTTTTATCACCTCTCTTCAAATGAAAGCAAACATGCCCTAAAACTCCTAACACAATTATTTTTTTTTTTTTTTAATGCATGCTCCAAGAGCATTTTGGTATGTTTTCCCAAAATTGGAACACGTGCTACAAAGAGAGTTGCAGAGCACGGAAAAAAGCATGCGTATGTAATTGGGCTCATTTGTGAATACAGGCTTTGGCAGAAGGAAGCTGCAGTAAATGAGAACTGCTGTTGTGACCTGTTCTTGTTCTGCGCACAATGGATTCAGGCTACACTTTCTACCTTAAAAATGTTCACTGTTGCAGCTGCATCTTATGGAACTCATTTAGAATTGCACACATCGATATCCAACACCGGTTACCTCAGTTGGAGTCAGCTCGCATGTCCAGGTTGTGCAAGTTGTGGGAGTCTCAACATTTTATGCTAGGCTTTTCAAATGAATTCATTTGATTTAGTGTCACTAGCTACACAATTATCTCAGGGAAACTGGTTAATCCTGTGAAATTGTAGAGTGCACAGCACAGTACATTTCTTCTCTCCACACCTGTCCTCTGTCTCACACGCAGCCACACATTGAAACAGGCATGCCCAAATGCAATTCAAGCAGTTGGCAAATTGAAAACAAATTTCTGTCCAATTTCCACACAATAAAACGGCGGCAATGGTAATCTGGCCAAACAACAGCACACAATGCGGGGATCAATCTACTCTCTAATCCTATTGTGTTTTGTGTACCTGCTTACAGTGGCTCAGCCTTGTATCCTCATTTCCACTGCATTGCCCCTCTATTATTAAGCACCTGTTAGAACAAGCACATTCACCAAAAAGGAAAAACACTCCAGACTATTACACCTTTGCCTACAGGAAAAGCCAGGTTCAGGAGTTTCTTTATTGGCATGCAACAGCCTGGCTTTGGCTTTCAAACCCTCTCAATACCAATGACTCTGCTAGGATAGTACTTACTAGCTCCTACTCTGTATATATTTCTCACTATTACAATATCGGTTGTACCGTTTTACAGCCACTGGAGGCAGATCTGTTTCATGCAGTCTAAAAGTAGATGCTTTAAATGGGAATTCGAGCTCACTGTGTATCCTACTAACATCTTTCTTTTCTGTTTGGTGTGTGTCTCTAACCTTTAGGGAATTACTGGTGTAACCATGTGAAGCACAAGGATGAACATATGGCTTAGAAGAGTAACTGGAGCATATTAGCTATGCTTTTGCTCCAAAAACTGCTCATTTTTTGAAGAATTTCCATTTACTTTTTCCAGTAGAAATCCACTGACAAGCATTACACAGAGGAAAAGTCTTATCTTTGTCTTATCAGACATTTCTCGTAATCCTTAGCCTGGCATCGCCAGACCAATTCACAAATACAAATTAGTCTGGAGACTTTCGTCTTTGGTTTCCAAGGGGCAATCAACAGGCGCAAACCAAAATGCCTTGAAGCAAATTCAATAGAAATGCATTCAATAAGAACAACTAAATGTGAACACTCAATCCTGTTGGACGTGCGTCGTTCTTGAAGAAAATAATAGTGTCCAGTTTGTTTAATAGTGTCATAACAGTGGATTCAACAGAGTCCACATCAGTGGCAGCCATCTTGTTTGTTTATATAAATGCCTTAAAAAGCTCCACTGCTATCCATTGTGTCAAATCTGCCTCATATTAGATAAACAGCTGTGACTGGTCAAGTGGAAATCTGGAAATATAGACTGAAATAAATAATGATATAGCCACTTTAATGCACCCATTGGTTTTCAGAACATTTTGAAATCCTTGAATTTGGCCTTTTGGGTCGAGTCACCATCTTGTTTTTTTGGAGGGGAAATAGACTGGGACAGAGATTAAATATGGTCAGGTGCAGCTTTACTCTTTTTACTTAAAGATTGACTCTTGGATTCAATCACAGAAGAATTCCCGATATTGTGCAGGCTCATTTATAATCAAGTTACTTGAGCTGATTATTTCAGACAAATAAAAATCAATAGTAGATGCAGTGAGAGACAAAAAAAACATTTCAGGATCTTAAGGAAGGCTATATCTCAGGAGCTGAATTTAAGAAGTGAGAAATGAGAAAATTGAGCTCAGATGTGTCTAGGTGAAATAGACTGCATTAAAAAAAATAAAACAAGTAAAACTTCTGGGTAGTTATAGTCATGATGTTTAAAACCATCATTTCGACAAGAAGCATCTTTCTGTCATTGTTTGTAGCTTCTTTGAAGTTCACAGTGGAATATGTATGATTGTATGACTGCTGTTTTTTTGTTTTGCTCTTTTTTTTAACAGGAAATTCATATAAATCTAAAAAACTAAAAGTATATACACTTTCAATTAATTTTCTTGCAGATGTGCGACTGTAATCTTGGTATTTCTTGGTTTACTCAGCATTAATCATTCCCTGTGTCAATCTTGGAATGTATTGGTGAAAGCATGAAATGTCTAATAAGTGACAGTAAGTTGATTAATGTAAGTAAGCAACTTAAGAATTCCATTCTGATCCAGGCTGGTGTACTGTATGTGTGGTTTTGGTTCGTGTTCAAAGGCATCACATCCCAAGTGTTGACCTCACCCAGACAGAGCAGGCGAATGAAATGGGGACATGTCTGTATCTTAGCTGCTGCAACAACAAATCCTCATCATCAGTCTGCCTGACAGGCTTTTAGCCAATGACATGCATGCAGAGTTTCTCAGAAATCATAAACAAGCAAGTGTTCTCCACCCTACATCGCTGAACACCGAGTAAAACCACCACAAAAACTCTGTCTCCTTTTCCTCTGCCACCGTTACCAAAACCTATTTCTCAGTGTGCGGCTGTGTCCTCCGACACGGTACGGGAGCTTCACCGGGTGCTGGCAGAGGTGCGGGTGGCACTGGCACAGCCGAAGGCAGGTATGGTGCCCGATCAATGTGTCGGCCCCGATAATGCTGCGTCGGGCGGAGCTGAGCCACGCTCGGCGAGGCTGCCAGCGCCCCGGCCGGCTGGCTTGCTTCGGCTTGTCGTGTCCTCGGCGCATTAGAGATTTCTTCCTGTCGAGGAGGGGGGGGTTCAGATTCTTTTGATTAAAAAAAAACAATATATTTGCGTGTGTCGTGCTGCTTTGCGTTAAAGACTGGCACATACTGTCGCAGAGAAAATAACTTCAAAACTTGGTTTGCAAGAGCTCATTCCTTCATTGTACAGACAAACCAAAATGAAATTAAATGTTTGTTTTTTTTCTCCCAGCACACTGTCAATGCGGGTGTTTGTCCCTCAAATTAATAAGAGTGGCAAACAAACACAGATCTCATCTGTTTTAATCAAGTTCGGCATACCCCGGTGATTTTAGATCATTTTCCAGGTACTGTGGTAATGTATCGAGTTACTACTGCATGAACTTTATGATTATAGAGCATCCTGCAATGGGTCCTGTAATAGATTATATGAGGAAACGTTTTAAAGAAATAAAAATCGTCCATATGATCGAAAGGACAGGCTCAGTAAGACTCCAAAGAGAAAGAAAGCACTTCATCACAAAGGAGAACTGTTCTTTATATGTCTGGTTACTGTGTAGTAAAGTTAAATGGTGACCCATAATTCAGAGAACACACCCAGTCGTGTTGTTTTTAAATGACTTCTCTCTGCTTCAGGGCTTTTCCTCCTTGTGTCCCAGTTCCTCTTTGAACTTTTCAAGAGTGAACATGTCAAAATAGGCTCCTCTAAATACACCTGAGGAATTCCTCTGCTTTTGTGTTTATTTGAAATGTCACAACACAAAACGGAGTATAGCGTTTACCACTTTGGTGGATGTCTTGAGGGCAAAATCTTCGCAGTAGAACCAATTTATTTCTGACTTGGGTGTTGTCGAAGAACACCCAAATGCACCACAAATTTCAGTCAGTTCGAGGCAGGCTGCAGCAGTTGATGTTAATGCCATAGTAAATCCCCTGTAGCAGAGAGTCTACATCATGTTACCTGTTGATTTACATTTTGGCGGCCATGGTAATGTGTCAGAGGTACCACTTGGCCAGCGGGACCTACAGTAGCTTGTCATTTATAGAATAGGAGGCTCACTTATTTGAGTAGTTCTCAGCAAAACACAGTAAACATGATCCTTTGCTGGTCATATTGACGTATCTGCAACAAACTCTTTAGTTTCAGTGACTCATCAAGACATGATTCACAGAAAAGCACACTTTTCAGCGCCCCAGGCAGAATAGCCGATGCTTGATACAATCTAATGAGTATCACTCACTTTCACTCCACTATCCTTTTCAAAATAAAAGCCCTCTAGCAGTTCTATGCAAAGAAAATGTGAAGGCCACACGCACCCACTGAGGTACACACGCATAGATATGGCTATAAGATACACAAGTGTGTACAAAGTGCTTGTGTAAATGTTAATGTAATGTTCATTTTTTTTCTATTTCATTTGTTTAAAATGTTTATGGCAGTGGGAACGGAGCAGTTCCGGTGGGTGTTTTTCTTGGCCGGGGGGCCGATGGTGCTGTAGTAGCTGGAAGGACTTGTTCAGGGGGGTGAGTGGAATCCACCGTAATGAGGTTAACTTTTGAGTTTGGCTTTTCTTTCAACTTGGTTAATGATCCGAGAGAGTTTTGATTTGTTCCCGAAATTGATGGAGTCGAACGAGGATATTATGCTGAATGATTTGTACACAGCCGGTATGATTTAAAGACATAAGGCTATCTGCAGACATACTAGAAGGCCCCTACCTGCTCCTCTGTCCCTGATTCAGGGTGACTTGCTGTAACTGCTGTGCCCTGCTAGACCATTTATAAAGATAAAACTATGTATGTCTATTATGGAGATATTAGTGAAAGTAACATGAATGAATGAATTGGGCCCTCCAGTTAATCGGTGTCATGAATTAATGTGGTGGGAAATATATTGATAACATCATGAGATAATGGGGGGGGGGCCCTCTTAGAGGCGCAAAATGGTTTAGTCCAACATAGACAGCGGCCAAACCAACCAGTCATCAATATAATCTGATTGTAGCTTATGACCCTATTTATGTTTGTTAATTTTTAAGTAATTTTTTGCTCATGTCCTTCATGCACTGCCACAGATTGGGGCAGTGCATGAAATGTCCCCTAAAGAGTCTGATGTAGCTCTGTTAAGGGAAAACATGCAAACCTGCCCAACCATTATCCCCTAACTGACAGATTGACAAGCATTTTGTTTTTAGACAAATTAGGAAATGTATAAGCATTTAGTAATTTTGCCAGCAACTCATCACCTTTTGTCATATTTAACAATAAAATGAGTCTGCATGGCGCACGATAAGCATTATTGAGGCTTAAAGAGACAGACACGACTGTCTCCATTGGTAGCGTATAAGCACACTGTATTTTAATGTTAAACTGCCCTTCCAGATAATGTTCCAGCTTTATATAAAGTCTCTCTTTGAGGGTTGCTGTATTTCTAGCACTTTTCCCCCAAGCAAACATTTTACTCTTTAGGTATTTAACAGAGGATGTTATCCTGTGTAACTTATGATGAGAGAGCAGGTTCAGGTTCAGAGACCACCACCATCACCAGGGGGACACATCAAGATACTTGACTTGAATCTGGCTTCATATAATTGAGCATTTTTCTTTATTTTTCCAAATACCCTGAAACTACTGGTAATTTCTACTGAGATTCCTGGACACCGGAATTTTTGCACCACCACCGACATCAGCCCCAATGAGACCAAGATGGCTCAACACATGAGACATTAAAGATGACTTCATGCACTGATAGGGATGACCAGCATGATGAAAATAGCGCCTCAGAGCTAACTACTTAAGAACCTATAGAGTTAGAGGTTAGCTGAAGTAACGTTTGTGGCCTCCTTTGAGTGAAATAACGACCCTTTATCTTGTTTGAGTCCCGTTTCTTTCTATCTCAAAAGAGGGTGCTGAACTTTTTCATTTCTTCACAAAGAAAAACACAATGTTAATTATGTGGTGGTGTGCAAGTAAGAGGGAGAGGGGGAGAAAAAATGCAGAGAGACGGGAAAAAGAGAGAAAGGAGAGAGAGAGAGAGAGAGAGAGAGACAGAGACGTGTGTGTGCGTGTGCATCTAAGTGTGTGTGTGTGCGCAGCGGGCTGCTCTGCAATGAGGATTTTCCTTCATCACGAGTATGATATTGACACATTTTAATCGGGTAATACTCATGCTCGTAAAAAGTACATTATCCGTATCGGATACTCGTTTCAGACGAGTAATCGGCTCAACCCTCATAAATACGCAGCATTAGTTTCACTAGACGCCAAAAAAAAGGGGAAAAAAGCCTTTTGAAAAGAATTAAAAACTCAGTACACTGTGAAATACAGAGAGATTTACCTGGAGGTGATAGGCTTAATCAGCATTGTGTGAAGCGGTCTGGCGAGGGCTTGTATGGGAACATGCGTTCATTTATATGTAAAAGTTAGGCCCTGTAGTTTTAAAGAGAGTATAAGCCAGACCTTTTTCTGCCCCGCGGCACAGAACTTCCTCCATCTGTGCGGACTGCGGGTGGAGATGGACGTCATAAGGTTGCTGATAGGTTGCATTTATAAATTCCCCCCAAAAAAAGACAGATTCTTTAAGCATTCCAGGACAACCGTTCACCTTATTCGCAGTATATGCAAAGCCTGTCCATACTTATGCTTTTATATGAAAAAAAGCTTCCCTTGAAGCTGGTCCCCTGCTGAGTAAAAAAAAAAAAAACACAGGAGAAAGTCTTTCAGGAGAGTTGAGAGAATCAGTAGGGGTAGCGTTCAAGAGACACAGTGAACCAAGGAGACTGCAAAGTTGTTCTGCACCAAAACATGAGAAAAACCACCGACAGGATGAAGGGGACTGGGCATCAATTTAAACGCGCTACTGCGACCTCTGAGCACTCGTCCTGCTCATGAGTGCAAACAGGTTCAACAGCAGTCGTAAAGGAGAGCTCTTGAGGAAGGCCTCGAGGCTCAAATGTTCGGACGCCGTGCGTTACAAACGGCAGTGAGCGGTGACTGCCGTTTTTGACCCGGAAAACACAGAGGAACGTTTGAGAAGGCCATGTCGAGCCAATTTCTGCCACGGCTCCCACGAGGAAGGCACATGAAAGGTGTTACTGCTGCCTCATACTGGAAAGTTGTGTGTACGCAAGCCCACATGTTTGTCAGAGCAAATGAGGGTGGAAAATTGTCTATGTTAAGCTGTTAGTACAACGCAACAACGCCGCACTCTCATTGGCTGCGAGACGCTAGAAATGGCCACACTGCTGTAATTGTGCAGGGATGGGAATCATTTAGCTGTGGCTAATGGCCAGTTTAAGCGCCATTCATCAAGTAGTAAGCATGCCTTGGACTGAATTTACTTACTGTTGCATGTCTGCTGCTTCAAGGCTGTGTTTTAGTCTGAAGGCTCACTGGTGAGTCAAAGCCCTTGAAGTTTGGCCTGTGCTACTTTGAGTGAGTAAAGTAGCACAGGCCAGTTATGTCGACGAAATCTAATACAACAAATGTAACTACTAAAATAAGGTTAGGAGGACAGAGGACATTGGTATCGATTTATTCAGTCATCTCCTAATAGTAATTTACTAATTGTTTCCGTTTTATTTTTACTATTGATTTTACTCTTACCCATTATCAGATCTTGTCAGGGCAATTTGCCCTTGTTTAGTATCTGCATGGGTGAGCAGAGCGGCTTCCAGTGTTTAAGGCTTTTCTTCACATTTCAGCAACCAGATTGGTCCTTAATGAAAACTGCAAAGAAGATAAAAGTTTCAAATTGTGTGTCTTCTGGTTAGCAGAGGTGCATAAACACACGCGGAGCCCTCCAATGTTACAAAGCAACTTCTATGTGTTTCACTTTCTTTTTCTTCTCCAGTATTTTGCATATCATAACCTATTGAACTGTCAAAATATGGCTATTAATGTGACCCAGGCAGATCTGAAACATGTTAGGCTAATGTCTGGATCTCGCCATGATGTTCCCCTTGCTGACTGTTGTCACCACTGGCTGCAGCTGAAACCATAACTGTGTCTAAGAAAAAGGCCGTGTGCATTTACACACGGAGCCCAGCGGCGGTAACTTCATTAACACGGATCGGTCACGATCTGACAGTAATAAATGGTCTGTGTTCTGCTACACATCTACACAGATCAGCTGTTTCACACATACTGCGTGATAAAGCAGTCCATACGTATCATGATGGTGCGTTTCACTTACCACCAACTCTGGAAATGCTAAAAATGACATGGACTGTACTGCATTGAGGCTCATCTGCATATTACATTATATTTACATATTTGCAAAAAGCAAAGGTGGACTAAGATGCCCTTTGCTTGGTAGCACAGTTTGCAGTGCATTTAGCCCTTGGTGTTTTGTGAATAATAGAATTTGTTTTTGTTCCATTTGCGCAGGTTAAGCAGCTGCTTCCTTTCACGAATTCGCCCCCAAAGTCGCTGCTTAATTCTGATTATTTTAGTTGGAATTGGTCATTAGAGGTGAATAAATAACATTAGGAAGTTTAACGGCTGTTCTCAGCACAGCTTTATAGCGTTTGACATGTTACTGAGTTAGAGAAGGTCGGCAGCAGCATGTGATTTAGACCCTCCCTCAAAGAAAACGCTGTAAGACACCACTGTAGCGTAACCATGTTCGTTTGAAAGGGTTTCTTTGTGTTTGTCTTTCTCGTTCTCCCTTTCATTCCCCGGTACAGCAAAAGGCCATGTGGTAATTTACTGTACCAATAGAAGTGATTTCAGGTGGGGTGTAAAGGTGAGACACATTTGGGTGCTCACAAAAAAGAAAAAAAAAAAACAGCAAATGCTGGCCTATTTGGTTTGTGTTTGCTCTACAAAAGCATTTATCTCTAATGGAGAATGTGTTAAAAATCAATCACAAAAAGTCTGTGTGTGTGTGTGTGTGTGTGTGTGTGTGTGTGTGTGTGTGTGTGTGTGTGTGTATGTGCCTTTTATGGTCTAATATATATTTTTGTGGATATTATCGTGGCATATATGACCATATCTGTGGCCTTGCGTTGCAGCAGTGTGTTTGCGACGCTGTGTGATCTGCCATACACACTCTCGGCCAGGGCAGTGTTGAGAATAAATGGCTCCCTGAGTCACAATGTGCTAATGTTTAAAAAGACAGAGTGTGTCTTGGTTGGACGAAATGCACCTGGGGTGCCTGTTCCCTGCTCCATCCTTTATTCTGTGATTAAATCAATAGAGGCCCGGTGATCTGAGAGGGCTCTGACACTGCCAAGCGCTGCCTGCCATCATTTACTTCCAACACTTTGGCTAATGGAGTCACAGCAATGTCAGGTGGAAGGAAGTCCGTTGTGGCGACCTGCCTGGATAAACTGTCAGATATTAGCTGGCCCAAATGGTCATTACAGGACCCGTAACCAAGCCTTGATTTCTATTTAATACACCTGGGATAGTGTAAAGATGTGTTGCAGGGGCAGAGATTGGATTCAAGGCAGAGTTGGTAATGTAGGATGAAAAACTTGTTATATAAGAAGCTGCTGAAAGTTATTTCCACTGGATTTCATTGAATTTAACTCTGTCTTGAGGAATCTGTAGTGGCATCTTTAATAGGACCTCATTTAGAGGTGTTGAAATGCAGCAGGAGCTGAGTAAAACAGAGGAGGGATGCCGGCCATATCTGGAGTTGCATGTCGGCCCAGTATGTGTTAGTGCTTAGATGAAGCCTTCGACAATCATTGACCTTGGAGAAAGAGGGAGGGAGAGTCCTGATTTATCCATCTTTGATTATTACCTACTTTTCCCTGATTCAATGTTAATCACATTTCAATCCAACTCAGAGATATTCTCATTAGGTCAGTCTCCTCCCGGGTCAATTCTATTGGTGAAGACAGCCAAATGGGCCATTTTTCATTTCACAATTCCAGTACAACTCAATTTTTGGATTAAGCCAGGGATGTTAAAGGGCACTGAACGAGCTATAATTGTTTAAGCCTCGCGCCGTCAGAAAACCCTTGAGACGTGGCCGAGTGCACAAGGAGAAAACAGTGCTGTACGTCATTGCCCTTCAGGTCAGTCACACAACAGCTTACAGCTTTATAAAAACACTAGTCTGCCTGGCAAAACACTCGCTTAAATAAGTCAATTTAAAGGGACACTTTTACGATTTTCAACCTTACTTCTGTCCATCCGAATTAGGGATATAGTGTGAACGATTGCTGTTCTCAGTGTTGTCTCTGTCAAATGTGTTCTTCCCGTAATGCATGCAGCTTTTCACCATTTCATCTATGATTGTCTCAAGTTGAAGTGAAGACGACAGACTGAGGCTTTCCTTTTTATTTTTGGTCTGCCGGCACCGCTTGTTTTATGATCCCTGCAGATTGGTACAATATATATCCAGAATCGATGAGGGGAAATGTTTTTTTAAATGAAAATAACCCTTTGTAAAGAGATATCACGTGACTGCTTATTAACTTTGTTTCTGAAACATATGTACTGCCTACATAATGTAAACACCCCATCAGTAGGACTGGACAAGATGCATGCAATGCATTCCTCTTGTTGTATTATTCCCTTAGGAGCTATATGGAGAATCTACAGCCTTTTCCAGTCATAGGGTACCAATTTAAAAAAAATAATTGCTCCTTTCTTCTACATACTGTATGTGACCTAGTTTTAAATAACCATATTCAAAGAGTGATTTTTCCCTTTAATCAAATATTAATAATCCTGTCTTTCTTGGTGGCAAAAATGGTGAACTGATTAAATTACAATTATTTTTAATGAAAACCGATACATATTTTGAAATTTCCCTTTTGACCCATGAGAGACATATTTAGTGAGTAGAAGATTTCACTCACATGAACAGTGGTGGCTATGCACCTGTCCCCTATCTCCATTTCTACCAAATTGAAAGCAGAATTATAAAAGAAAAAATACCCAAGAAGGACATTACATACCTACTAACCTTTCCGCATCAAGACTGTGAATCAGCTCAAGCAAGGTCAAACAAGACAGTATAACCTGCTCTTTGATTGGATGAGACAAAGTGATGTCATCACGCCCTGGGTCCAACAGTTCTTTGAATTAGAAAAGGTGACGATGGGTATTTTATGGCTGGTGTTACCGGGGTGACATTGGCCTGCTTTACTGCCTGGTCCTAAAAGGTGAGATTGAATGTTGCTGTAAAAGTGATTGTAAAGAATAAAAAAAAGGTCACGAGCAACATGTTTAGCATCAAAATAATCAAGACATTATCTTGGAGTCAGTTGGGGTTGACGGAACATAGTTATGAATATGAATGAATGCCGGTTAACTTCAAATTAGCATTTTTGCAAAGTCCCAAGGTAGATACAAAAGTTCCTGTACACTGTCCATCAATTGCAGTGGAGAGTTAATGGTGTTTGGGTTCTCAGACCTCAGGTACCTGATGAAGCTCATGATATTTAAAGAAGGTAAATTTTACCTGATGGACTGAAAGAAGAAATTTAGTTAATAGAGGGAATACAAGTTATAAATGTAGAGGATTTTATGATCCAACAAATCTGTCCATGAAATCTAAGGTGAAATCTATGGGTGGAATAATAAAATGATTCTGCAGTATCTCGATATTTCCTCCCATGATACAGAGATAAACCAAAGCCAAATTCTGATTAAGAGAGTGAGAGGTGCGACATGCAACACAGGGAGCGGAACCATGAATTCTGTGAAGCTGACACTTTGATGTAGTGAATAAATACACAAATACTGCTTTTTGCCTTTTGAGGGATATTTTTCTTCTTTAGTCACAGATATAGTGATATATCATTGAAATTTCTTGCAATTTATTGAATACCACTGTACCCAATTGGGAGGTACTTGCCGATAGTCACCCCTGATAAATTACAGTTGAAAAAAGGTAATAAATTGCAATATAGTCTATGGCAATGCTCAGTATATTGCAATAAGTGGAAAAATCACAATACTAATCGCATCTTGCCTCAAGTGATTTCCCCCTACAGCTGATTTAAAATCAGCAGAGAAATATGGATACTATTCATAATTTTGTTGGCTTTCATGCACCCAACAAAACACAATTCTGGGCCCTGCACTGCTAAAATTTACTCGCACAAATGTTTATCCGTGGATGTTTGGGAGGAAATGGCTCTCATACCTCATAGCATGACCCCATCGACTCAACACTCAGCGAGGTTATGATTTACATTGTGCAGCTCCGTTTAAAAACTTGTCACCCGACTGCAGAGCTTGGTATAAATCAGCGGTTGTAGATTGAGATATACCCAGCTGATTATTAGCACAGGGTCTGGGACCAGTGATGAATGCTGCCATAATCTGCTGATGCATGAAGAAGGAAGTACATCATCGCCTCTTCCATAGCAAGCCACGACAATCATTTACCGTTTTAGTCACTGCTCCACTGGCGCTAGGGGCCGTTGTCTTTATCATTTAAAGGTGAGAATGTGCCCTGGTTCCAACCTATAGTATACAGTAAACATGTCAGCGGAAATAGGCTAATTTGTTACTCTCATAAATATGTCAGGGTCTACTATGAATGTGAAAAACATTCAAAAGATATTGTGATAAATTGGCTTAATGCATTTTATCACAATTATAATGAGCTTTATTAGTCTTTACTTTTCAACCTTCCTCATTTAATTCTAAATCACTTATTGATGTTGTAGCTTTTGCTTTCATTACAGGCTGGCCAAGGAGCAGAGAAAAGTTACTTTGCCAACGTGTTTAAGTTACGTTGTGGATTACTTCACCTAAATGCTAGAGTTTGTACATACAACATAACTAAAGACAGAAGTTTTTTGTCATGCAGACGGCGTACTGTATTAAGCATTTCTGTTATATTTGTTTTTTGTTTCTACTTTTCTGGCTGCATGATTTAGCAATGATACACTCTGCTACATGATTTATTTAGTTTTCATCCTACAGGATGATGGGAATGTCAGTAAAATAGGCTTCCAGTCATGTTTTGTTGAATATAGTGCTTTTTCTATTGTTGGATTTATTGCAAGTCACTCTTGATAACTGTCTGCTAGTGCATAATATGTAAAATTGCACAAGATAATTGCTTCAGCTGACATGAGATGAGAAGCAGCCGCTATTCTAAAGTAAAAGATTGAAAACACCCAAACAAGTGGGCTGCCAAGATTTGCAACTGGTCTCTCTTTGCTGATGTTTTCTCCCATCTGGGGGACAGAAGTGAAAGAGAGATGGAGTGCCTGGCTCAACGGGAGGAGAGGGAGAAAAAGGGGAGGGAGCGGGGTCAATTACCTGAACACAATTACTGTGTCTAACAACCGCCATCCATCACTTGCATCCTCCCTCAGCACCCATCCCCACATTTGGGTTGGCTTTCCCGCCAGATTGGCCAGACACTCTGTCATCCCAAAAGAAGCCCCTCCTCGCACCAATTGAAAACCTGAGCGGCATTCTTAAACACCCTTCACTCCACTCTTCCGGGTCCTTGTTTCTCCTGCATGTCTCCCAGTTCAGCTACCTCTGGCTGGAAGTAAGCCGCCCTTGACAGTAAAGCCTCAAGAGGGGGTGAAAAGGCCAGACCTGCCAGGCAGAGTGCTATCTACATAGCAGTGAATGAGGGCCTTTAGTCCAACTCACTGCCAGCATATCAAGTCTGGAATCTGGCCAAGGCATATATTGCCCAATGGGATGGCACACCTAATGCCTCACAATGATAAAATAGCTAGTTGGAGATTGCAGTTGGATGCTTGCCCACCCCTAAGATGAAATACTTGGACTGTTGTTACCTGCTTTTGTAAACTGTTGAGCTTCCCGCACCTGCGCTTGTCTTTCGTCAGTTTAGCAAATATACATTTCAAAGAGCCATTTTGAAACATTTCAATATACCATATTAATGATCAATTAAAATTCACCCTACAGTTCATGTTGCAAAAGGGCCTTCGCTGCGTGTTTGAATGAATGAAATAATCAGCCATAAAAAAAAAAAACACCCAAGGACAGGCTATTACAAGAGCCAGAGAAAAGGGACCCAGATTGCCGATCTATAATAAAACAATGAGAGTTCCCTCTGGGCCATATGGGCATTGCAGCTATGCAAGATTGTGTAGGCGGGCGGCCACCCCAGCAATATTAGATGGAGATTAGATTGAAGGCGAAACTCCTTTTTAAACGAGCCCAGAGGAAAGCTGTAAACATGCTTAGCCCCCCCCCCCCCCCTATCTCTCCAGCGCACATACAGTAAATTCATACACATCCTCACAAGCACAGACTACAGGAGGTTGAGAGATAAAGACATGTGACCAGAATAGCGATGAACAGCTGCTGCTGGTAGACAGGTGAGTGGGTTGATAGGGAGGATGGCTAGAGTGGGAGGTTATGCAGCTGTATCTCGTGTGTGTATGTGTGTGGTTCTAATATTTATTTTATCAGTTGTATGTCATCGTGATTGCCCTTGAGAATAGGTCTGACTTAAATATTGATAGCACTTTCAATATATACACTGAAAGTGCTATAGTGACCCATACACTTACACATTGGCTCATTTCGGGTGCAGCAACGATGCCTTCATACTCAAACAGTCTCTCAGTCTTTCTTTTACCTCACAAGATAATGGACTAGTTCTTTGTCTCATGGCACACGGAAGGTTTTAAAGCACACGCCATGGTCTTTTTTCCCCTCACCTGGCTCTCTCTCCAACGCTCTCAAAAAGGAAGATCAACCTATCACACGTCTGGTCTGTCCAGTGTTTTCTTTCTCATCTTTTGGCTTCCCATGTCCACTGACAACCTGCAACTATTCTCCTTTCTTTACCTTCGTCGGTAGCCCTGGAGCCCAATTACCCACTGAGAACACAGAGATCCAATCACAAAGCCAGGTCACGCTCCGCCATGCTCACTACAGGCTTGCAAAATTCCCAACATACCTGCTGCTGCCTCGGGCATGGAGTTGACGAAGCAGTGGCCGACTCACCTCTGATCTGGCGTCAAGTCAAAATTCACCCACCCTTTGGTGTTCAGAGCCATTTCTTGAAGGGTATTTTGATAATCGTGTCTCACAGCTCTTCTACTTAAGCCTGGCAGCTTTTGCTTGTTAGCTAAATCTCAACCACCACTGGAACAGATGGGAGTGTGTTATCTGTGGACTGTGGAGAACAGTGCTTTGCAAACATTTACTCAGTTGCCTTTATTCCAATGGTTTCTGTTGCGGTAGCCTAAGGGGCACCAGCTCTCTTATTCATTGACATGTGGTAGACAACAGAATGAGAAAGTTATGCCACGCAAGGTTAATGATTACTGAAGTGCTCTTAGAGCTTGACCACAATTGATTCAATTGTCTGAGAGCAACAGCTGCAGCCCATGTACTTTCTTGGGATCTCAACACGCCAAATTCATTAGGATTCTTTCTGAGGCCAAATATCTTCATTGGAATGATTTGGCGGTAAAGGTCAGCGTTGAAGACCTCTAATGATACCAGAGCCTCGGGTGTCTGCCAGACGATGTCACAATCAACACACTCAGGAGTGTGTTGTACACTGACGCAGAACCACTAAAATGTAACCAGACTTGACAGTTCATTGCCTGCCAGAAAGGTCAATCCCCAAGGCTATTTAGCATCAGCCCAGAAGACAGCCAGAAAGCCAATTCTGGGAGTTGAACCGCAGTTCACTGTCCAAAGTGTGAAGCTTGGCGAAAGCAACAGGAGCAGGCATAGAGAGATAGTATAGCTCAAAGGACTCCAAAGTACCAGATTGCTCTTGCAGATGCAAGCTGCTCACTCACAGCTTACTGTATATAGGTCGACTGCATCTGTTCCGGGTCACCGCACTGAAGGAGAGTTTAACGGAGCAAAGAGTCAATACACAGTCGGCAGTAGGGGGTCACCCAATATACATCCACCTAATTAAGTGGTTGTTTAGAAGGAAGAAAAGACCGAAAAAAAGGATCTATATTGCACAGCAGGAAGTTAAGAAAGAGGTGAAAAAGAGGAGGCAATCATGAAAGGGTGAACTTTGGGCTGAAATGGGAGAGTGTAAATAAATGGAGAAAGAGAGTTTTAGATAAAATGTCATGAAGAATTTTATAGGGGTTTCTAAAATACACTGAAAATCCAAGGGACCCCCTACATGGAGGTTGAAATATGTTTAAATTAGTTTTTTTTTTATTTTCTTTATTTATGTTCTCAGCATGGTTTTATCTTCAAATGTATATTTTAATTTTGACTTAGTCTACAGCTGACTCAGCCAGATTCTGTTAGATCAGTGGCCAACTGGATAAAACTCCATGTATATGTAGGTGTAGAAATCTATGTACACACAAAAACAATCTTTGTCAGAGACATAAAACCCCACATACATCAAACTGAAACTGTGCCCATAACATCGTCTGACCATGCCCACATTTTTCTATAAATGGCTTCCAACACACCTCCTTACTGCCTGATTTGCATATGAAGGGCCAGCCTTTGGTTTGGGTTTGAGGAGAAATAGAGGAAGCATTTAAGAAGCAATTGAAGTAGGAAAAGCAATTTTATCGACTGAACGTTGTATCATTTGGCACAGCCATTACGCAGCCTTTATATAGTGGAGCTTTAACAACCTGTTAATTTGTGACACCCAATAATACAGATAATAATCTTCATTTATATAAAGACCATTCATGTATTGCCACAGCAACCTCAGCGATGATTTAAATTGGTAGCAATTCGTGGTGTTTTCAATAAAGAAAAAAAAAAATCACACTCCAAATAATACTTACTGAAATTTTAAATTACCCATTTAAAAATGGGTTACAAACATTGATAAAAAAGGTTCCATAACTAATTTTAAACTCAAAAAGTATTGAAAGAAACAACTGGAACTTAGTGATAAAATTTTATCATTTAAAAATGTCTTTAACATGAATTAATTTGTTTATTAAACAAAGATGTTTATCATAATTTTAGTGCATACTACAACGATATTAATGTTTATTATCAAATAAATCTAGTTAACCACCATCAGTATGAAATCACTACAGAGTACATTCTACTATAATATAGTGAAAACTATTTTTTAATTTTTTTTATTTGCAGCATCACACTAGTCAGAATCAAGACTGTAGAAAGTCCACATTGTGTGAAAGATTTATTTTATATAGTTTTGATTCAGAATCCTGCATGGAAATTAGCATACAGTGCATGTTTACTGTGTATACATAGTTTATGAATTTTGCCCAAGGTGGAACCTTATAGCATGCATTTTAATGACCGTAAATAAAAGTAATAAAGAAGCTACCGTACAACACTGAACAGGAAAAGTGGGTGTAGAAAATAGATTGTTACAATTACACTTTTGGATGGACTTTTTAAATTATACACAAGCAGCTAACACTGCGAGGTAATGGAAGGGCAAAACACCCCGCTGTAATGTTCTCGACCACTTTGCTTTCACCTTTGCTGTCCTTCCTTCCCCAACTGCTTCGCTGATGAAATCACAAGCGCAACGCGACTCTAAAAAGATCAATTGTTTGTTTTTCAAGACATAAACCACAGACTCCGGTGACACTTCACTGCAACAGGGGAGGCAGGAATTTACAGTCGAAGCCTTGCATTGGACCATGGGTTGAGGATGGGACACAGCTGTGCAATTCATATAGATCCAAGATCAGATTATTATTAGAGTCTTGTTTCCCCCCCCCAACCCATCCCCAAGGATGAAGTATTCCTCAGCTCTAATAAAAAGCCAAAATGAATTGTGATGTTGTCAGGAAGGAATAATTGCACTATCAAATACATTACCCAGAAGCTATTAAAATGGCAGAGGAGTAATTAAGTGTTGTGCTGTTGGGATGAGGATGGGAGGGGGGTGTGATTGGTACCAACCCGAACATTACTGCCATGATGACATTACTGCCATTAGGACTTCTTAAAAGGAACTGTTTGAATTGGAGCGTGAAGAATGTGATCTAATGTTTCCGGTGCTTTGAAACAAACTTTTATCCATTCAAGAAGGTGCAGATGAGCTCCCAATAATGAACTGGTGCTCTACTGTATCTTATGATAAACCAAGACGTGATTTATAACTCCATATAATGGTCATCATCCTAGTTGTCCCTCACATAGATTTAAAACCCAGTTCCACTATACCCAGAAGCTTGCATCCATATTTTGGGGCCAACTCCCAGCCTGTGCTGGGCAGACAGAGAAGATTCATCATTATTACTGCAGCGACAGGTCTATTACCTCCAGAGACTAAGAAAACAAGAGAGGAATCTTTGCAAAGGAGCCATTGTGGAAAACTCATTTAGGGAGTGTGGCTAACTTTTCTCTTTCTTTTGCTTTTGCTGTGATGTAATTAAAGTAATGCCCAGCTCAAACTGTGAGCTTTTGTGAAGCTCACAGTTTGAGCCACCATTACAAATTATAATGTGCTTAGGAGAACATCGCCATTTATGCATTTTTCTTTTTTCCGCCCAAGACGATCCTTTCATATGTCCAATGCAAGATGGTAACCCAAAGGTTGGGCAAGAGAGGTTTTTCGATTTGAAACCTCAGAACTGCTGGGAACCGCTGGGACAGGAATGTGATTGAGTGAGTGAGTCATGCTTTCTTTTTGCTGTACAAATAATTGAGGCGGCCCAGAGCAAGTCATTTGCCCCTAAATTGCTCTGTTAGAAATCGAGGAGTGTGGTTTTTTGGGGAGGATCAGAGGAATGTGTATCTGCGTCAATGTTTTAAAGAAGGGGGGAGGGGCAAATAAGAAATATAAAATAAGAACTGAGGTCAAAAAAAAAAATTATCAAACTTACCATACCACTTGATCACAAACTTATACATATCACGTTCTAAGAAACCCATAAAAGCAATATCTCGAGGAAGACCATCCGAAATATTCTGATCTTCCAAGGCACGCTCCCCCCCTCCCTTTTCCAATTTCCTTTTTTCTATCCTTTGTTGTTACCCTGTGAGTGTCATCACTTCTTTATCTTCCCGAAATGCATGTGAGGGAAGCAAGCGTTTGCACCGCGTACCACCCTGATATATTCCTTTCCATTCTCGCAGGCCCACAATCAGATGGAGCATGCTATTGCAGAGAGCCGCTCTCCATTGTCTTTAAGATCATATTTAACTGTGTTGTTTTCATGTTATTGGCTTCCACGGTCGCTGTGAAGTGTACGGATATGGTTTCTTTATGAGAGTAACCGAGACAGTGTTTCTTAAACAACTCGAGACAAAAAAAAAGCACACTTGAAGACATCTTTGATCGGCTGCTTCATTATTAGCGTGTGCTGATTGATGAAAGCAATATTCTTGAAAATGGGCCCAAAATGCAGCGGTTTTCCGTCATCAAATAACATTTCCTGAAGAGAAAGGGTGTTGTTAAAATGTTCCTGGAAGTTTTCAAAAGGAGCATTTGAGAATTCTCAGTGTCAAATCAAAAAAATCTGGCTTTGTCATTACTGTGGACACACATGCCGGCCTGCTCAGGATGGTGCTGAAACGTTGTGTTGTCATATCAGCCCAAGTCCCAACAGAGAGGTGATAAGTGGCACACCGCCGCACAAACAAGACCTGAGTAAACGCTAGGATGGGGATAGGATCGGAGCGGCTTGTCCAGGGGACCTCGCCAGCTAAGATGGTCGCGTGCAGGAAACCTCCGGAATCTTGAGTAAACAGGACAAACTTGCTGTGTAACGTCCTATCTCTGAAGGGGGCCAGGGATGCATGATGCACACTGCTGCACGAGATAAGTGCTCAAGATGGTGAGAGAGGTGTGACCGTAGATAAGCTCAGGCTGAGAAGCCGAGGGAAGGAGGAAAAAAGTGGGGCAGTGGGGAAAAAAAGTGATAAACTGGACTCTACCAGAGTTACAGCGTCCTAAATTGTGCAGCTGTCCAGCGTCTGATTCAGCATTGCCAAACTGATTTGAATATGTGAGTTTTGTTATCTCCGTTCGACAGTAATTTATCTTTTGGCCTCCTGACTGACTGGTCTTCGCGGGCCTTTTAACACACAACCTCTAAAATAAAAAAAAATCATCTGGGACAATAAGCTTATCTAATTGACAATTAAGTGTGGGATCGTTCTTCAACTGAAGCACATCACGCAGATTAAGCAAAACTCCTGCAGCATTATAATGCAGCTACGGAGTCAGTCTCCTCCATCAGAGACGTTATCAGTCTCAGGCAGATTGGAAAAAGGCTGGCGTTCTTGGACACGGTACCTCAAGGCCTTGATCTGAGAGCCGTCTGTGCTTACTTCACTCATGAGGCAGTGTGTTTCATAAGCTTTCCGCAATGTAACGGCTCTATTTATGTGTCCCGGTGCAGGCTCAAAGAGGAGGCACGAAAAACGGCACAAACATAGTTACAGCACTCCGCCGGGCTGAAGTGGAGACAAAGGGGGAACGCGGCGAAATCTATCACTGAGAATACTTTTCTGTGGGTTATACGATGAGTTTCACATCAGGAGTCTTGATGAGGTTTAAGGCCTAATAAGAATATCTACTATTAATATCTTCAGTCCAGTTGATGAAATATAGATTAAGACAGTCATTTTCCAAATGAATGCCTGCCATCTGATGAGCAAATTTACAGTAGCTATTAGGCTATGATAGGGCGGCTGATAACTGAGCACAAAAGAGGTCCTCTCAGACAAATAGAATTTGACATGCAGCAATTTGATGAATTTACTCTTTGTGGTTCTTGTCAAAGCCTTGTCAACTGTGCATTCAGGATGGCAAATAGGCGGTGGCTTTGTATCAGTCAGTGTTACTTCCACCAGCTCTCGAAGCGGCTTCGGGGAAACGAGGCTGATTTTACTGCTCATTTTTATTGCTTGTAATTTCTTTAGCTTTATTTATTGCCAGGATTTGCATGGTTGTTTTCGGCACAGCACTTTGCAGCTACAGTATGTTCGAGGTGGAAGGATATTTATTATATTATAATAAATCTCCCCTGATTGTGCACGCGAGCATGTAAATGTGGCTGTCCAACAAGTGCACCTATGAATATTTTTATGTGTGAAGGATTTCAGGTTCTTATCAATGCACGGTGGCCATTGTTCACAGCACTTTGGAGGCTACAGCCAGCCGTGAGCGTCCTTTTACTCCCCGATAAAACGGCGTACAAGATGAATATTGCTTTCAATCATGTGTTAAATGAAGCTAACATCGCGCGGCGTTCCAGTTCTATTGCACTCATGGCAACGCCATTTGCTGCTGCAGCTCCCATCACCATCCCAATCTCCTCACTGTATAACCAGGTGCTGTAAATATTCCATTCCTTAAACTGTCTAACTGATACATTGTTTATTGCTCAAACTCTGAATATTTTTTCCCCAGGAAATGCTGTTGCCAAGGTGTATAATTCAATTAAATCAGATGCTAGCAAAATAAGCCTCTATCACTCCTGTCAGTAGGATGTCTCTGGTTGCCATGGTCACAGGGTGAGCCATAGCTGCAAGTTAAAAGGAGATTCCACCTTAGTTATCACCTCCTACGAAAGCAGAAAATAAGCAACCTGGGAGACACAGGTGATATCATTTTTGAATTGAATACGACAGAGGTGGAAGTTGCAATTAGTGACGGGAAATGCAGCTCTTTTTAGTGAGCCCACTCATTTGGCTCAGCTCACTATGAAGAGACAACTCTTTCGGCTCCCAAACAGCTCCCCATTTTACCATATATTATATCTTGTGTAATTCAGCCAAATTTGGTGCCGTTTTGACTTGTGATTTGTACACATATTTAAATTTCATTAAAATGCTGCATTTACAGATGTAAAATCCCTTGTAACTCTCTAACTTGCTACACAAGGCAAATAGAAAATGCCTATAAAAACCTAAGCATAGAAATTAAAAGAAATCAACAAAGGACAGCTATTGATATTTACATTTTTTCCCCCAGTTTAAACACACACACCTAACAAAATCATAAAATCAAAAAAAAAAAAATAGAAATTAAATATAGCAATCAATATAGTGTTTTGTTAAAATAAATCCAAAGTACGCCTGCAGGTACTTTTCCAAAAGAGAAAAGTAAAAAAAAAAAAAAGTTGATTTCAAAGAGTCGTCTCTTTGAACCGGTTCATTCACAACCGACATATCACTAGTTGTAACCTTGAAAGCGCCATTAGGGACTGAGAGTTTGGTGGATGTGTGTGTACAGCACACACAGAAATGGACATATCCACTGCTACTGAGTCTTAACCTGTTAGGCCCATGTCATCGCGATACAGAACGTCAGCGAGGGTTAAGCGTCTGAGTATTTTTATCTCGTCATCCCTCTCCTGCCCGTGGGAGGTGACAGCCGTAGTGGCGGCCTGTCAGAGGCTTTCGCCGAGCGGCAGCTTTAATCATCGCTGAGTGCAGCTCTCCATTGCAGCGATGAAGGCGAGTGACTGGAGGGACGGCTGTAGCCAACGCTGGCTGGAGGTAACGGGTTGGACGGGACATATCCCTGCGTGTGGCTGGATTCACACATCAGCAGAACAGGGCCACACAAAGGACTCACACACACAAGTACATGTAAATAAAAATATGATATATGTATATATAATATAATATAAAAACACTGAATATCCATGTGTATAGCAACAGTTTAATCAACTGCTTTTAAATTGAATAACCTTCCTTTCAATTTGATTTTTAATCTCATTTAATTTTGATATATTTTTCTTGTTTTTTGACTTTTTTCCCCTTTTCAATCAACTGATTTCAAATTGATGATTTTACTATATATATATATATATATTCACTGAATAAATCGTGGGAAAGTGGTCGAAGACTTTTTGACCCACGGTATCGTTATTTTCAAAAAATAATAACAAAATAACTTTATTTGTCCCCAGGGGGCAATTAAAAAACCTCAGAGCAGCAGCATAAAGAAACTGATAAGACAATAGAATATCTGCTTAACTTGTACCAACCAGAGCTGGAGGACACTTCAATTTTCACATCAATTGAATTATATCATAAATGTTCTTATTTCTCTCCTTATGAGTGTCTTTGTCTTTTGAAATCCACAGGTAAAATGCCTACTATTAGATTGCTGACTGATAATAAAGAAATAAACTATTTCAATCTGTCTGGTGAAGAAATAGCTTACAAGCGATTGATAAATGATGGCCAGAACCATCTATGATTTATCAGAATAGACAATTTTGGCATAGAATTACATCTTTCAAATCATTTTAGTTCACATCTGAACTTTGAGCCTCACTTTTTACTCTCCGAACGGAAACAAGGGCGACGTGAGATACCCAAGTGACACAGGGCGGAAAGCGAGTGCTGAAGTGATAAATTGGGGTACCTGGATGTATCTGTTCCCCGTTTCGCCAACAACCGCCGCCAGTCACAAGTGATACAAATTACTTTCTGCTACAAATTAGTTCTGTTTCAACGTCACACCCTGGAGTTCTGTCCCTGTCTTGTACTTCTGTGCGATTCTTCCCCCCCCCCCCTCCCTTCATCTTGTTCCGCTCCATTTTTCTCTGTCACCTGTTGCAGCCAATTATCGATATTGGCCGCTTTATTGTTGTCTGTATCCCTGCCAGGGACTTGACATGTTGTTGCAGTTGTACAACAAGAAAGGTCATTAATTAATGACAACTGCACGCGGCAAAGGGGCGCCGACGCCGATTAATTTGAGCCGGACTGTAAAGACGGATACTTTTTGATGACTCATCCTGACAAAGATTAAGATTGAATTCCCTCATCCATCAAAGGTCTGGGAAAGAAAAGGTGACATCATCTGAGGTTGTAAAACATGTTTCAGTTTGGCTGTTATTTATTATATGTAAATATATGACATATGAATTAAATATTCATGCACCCTACAGCAGTGAAACTGCCAACGGCCTAAAATGACCCATTTATCTACTTAGTTACAGACGTCAACTTTTTTAGTCCACGTTTATTGTTCCCCATTAGTTATTGTCCATTTATATTGTGCACCTCATTCGTCATTTTTTTCTGTTTAAGTGATAATGATGGTCAAGGTAGTTCTGCTGGAGATGGTAATGATGAAGATGACGGTGATTCTCACAAGATGCAGCAATGCCAAAAAATAAAAAAAAAAATCACAGAATTTGGAAGACAACAGTTCAAGAGAAAACAAGAACAAACAGTGAATCAATGAAGAGATAAATTGGAGTAAAGAATGGGGGGAGGGGGTGAAAAAATATGGAAAGGCAGTGGCAGCAAAGATGGAAAACAAAAGGGGAAAAGTTCAGTGCAGAAATGGAGAGTAAAGAGCAGAGGCAACACTGATATGAAAGTAAAAGTGGTAAACAGGGCAAGGATGGAATAGAAAACAAAAGAAAGAGACTACTTATAGACGGAAAAATATGAAGTGTATACTGTAAGTGACAGGTGGCAACAACAAAGCAGAAGAGATGAAAGACTGGACACAAAAAAAAAGTAGATAAGAGAATGAGGGAGCGATGGAAGTATCGTACACAGGACAAGTAGCAAAGGGCGAAAATAACAGAAGATAAGGGGGGTAAGGAGGAAGAGGAGAGGGACTAAGATAAGGAGAAAGGTGGAGGGGGTTGGTTCTGTTTGTCCTGACTGAGTCGCCTGCTAAGCAGATGATGATAAATGAGGCGGTGGGGAGGCCGGCTCCCCGCTCTGTTCGCCGGATGGAGAGCTGCGCACAAGTCTTTTTCTCTCTAATTACCTCTCACTTACCATTAGCCCTGCCACAGCCACTCAGTTCCACCATCAGTTCCCGGCCCCGCCTGGCCCGCCAGAACCCATTGGTCCCCAATAAGGCGAGCGTCCTCGACTGACTCCGCCGATTGGTTGCCTCCAATCGGTTCACCCATGTAGACGCTCGCGCTTGACGTGTGGGTGTAAGCTCGTCTTCCATAGGGTTTACAGAAGTTGTGCAAAAGAAAAAGAATAATCCTGGACCCGTTTGCACTGGTATTAATGCTTCCTCTACATCTGCCAATCTCGTCGACACCATCCAGTAAACCCCCTTTCATTTCCACATCTTATTACACAAATAACACGGTGCCCTTGCTCGCCGGCTAACCCGGTTTTGAATCTAATGAATCACGATGGCTACTTAAGCGTTGATTCATGAATCCAGTGTCAAATGCCATTCATCTATTCTGTTTACAGCTGAGATTAACTGGCAGAGAGGGGCTTTTACATTTAAATACCAGGCAAATCAATCAAAACTCTCACTTAAGTGTGTAATAAATTGAGACTTCCTACTCGTGGATGCAGCTCACTGTACTACTCTGTATTAGCCAGACTTACACCTTTTTACTATATAGTTTTTGGCTGGATCACAACAGCAAGGCCAACCCTTTAAACCCCAATGTCTGTCCGTCGCTGATTGACTTTAAGTGTTGAATTTACACCACAGGGCAGACAGCCGGGTGTTGGGAGTTTTCCCGTTGGCTGTTGCTCTTTCAAAATTAATCAGATTCAGCCTGAACAGTTTTCTATTATGTCATCAGCAAGTGCGAGTGCAGCCATAAAAGAAGTTTTAAAAATAGGCAGAGTTGCCTCACGCGGAGGCTCTGACATCAACCACACCAGCCTGCGGAAGGTCCATGGACCCAGTCGCGTTTCTCACGTGTGCACTAATCAGGCGAGAACATTTAGAGGGGCAATATCTGGTTAGTTTATCCAAATGATACCAATTTATGTCATGTGACAAGACACAACCTTGTACTTTTACATGTATCCGGTGTCTTTCCAAATAAATTCTAGGATTCAACATGGAACATTGTATTGCGGTCGTTTACCCTCAGAATTAATGATTAACTTGATATTGTGAAATGTAAAACATAAATAACAGACTAAATCTTAACTCAACCCCTCTTACAAATTCAACTTATCTAATGAACCAAAATCTGGGGCAATGTATTTTAAATGTATGACCTAGTCTTGTTAATCATGGCTGCCACCTCTTATTCCCAGTTGGCTGGATCCTAATTTTAAAAAAAGCATCTTTCTGATTTGTAATATAAAGATATAGAGTAATAAAACTGAAGTGAAAAAAACTGATTTGTTTGGGTAATTTAGGCAGTTATGAGAACTGGTTTTGGAATATTGGTGCAGACGTGTGAACTAAATCAGGACTGCATGAAAGGTGGGTCTCAGTCAGTTTAGGCAAAGCAGACTAGTCATTATGCACATTTGCATGTCAACAGGGGTTGCAGGGATTTTACCCAATAGATTGTTTTTGTTGTGCTCTCTACATTTTCCCAGTTCCTCATTCAAAAGTGAGTGAATCCACAGCAATCCCACAGTAACTACCCTCCACAGAATATTACAGAACACCTTTCACTTCTGTTTATCTACCTGCACCTCATTAATAATGACATGTGACATCCACTTCCAATATGAATGCGCATAATCCTTTCATTCTTAGTGAGTAAATAAGTACACACAAGGTGCAGAGACGTGCTGCATGACTTAATGTCTCCAGATTAGATTTTCCGCTGCAGATCCAAGATGACGATAATGCAGGCTGACCACCACCACTGGCTAATGAATGAGTTTCCTCCCGGTTTCATATGACTTCATGTTTTCTTTACACTTCATGGTTTGTAAACATAAAACTACTAGAATTTCTTTCCCCTGCTTGGTAATGAACAATTAAACTGAACTGCAGTTGCCAAAGTGATTCCTTCAAATAAAAATATTTGATTCTTTTCATACGTATATATACATATTTGTCCCAATAGGATTTCATGATTTTTTTGGTGATTTTTGCAATCAAAATTACTGATTTTTGTGGCAGTATTTTCTCCCAATTTGCAAAGACTTGCTTTTTTGAATTACTTATTAAACATAAAAATGAATAGAACACTGAAGTTTACTTGTCACACTCAAACTGCCAGAATTTTGAGTGTGGGTTTTGTGAAAAATGGACCATATTGTGTTTATTTTATAATAATTATGCAACATTATGAAACATGTGGCATCTCAAAAATGTGCAAAATATTCCTATATATACATATACACGTACACATGCATATATACACATATGCATACATACACAAACATTTGATAAACAAGAGAGTCAGTCACCCATTGCTATCACAAAATAGCTTATTTATGTAAGCTGAAATAAATGTAATTATCTTCCTGAACTGGCAGAATTTAAATTCAAAGTAATTCTATACTGTTAACATTTATCAGCATCACAGTGAATCCTTCAGGCAGACTGAGCTTTAGAATGTCCGATGCGGATGATGCAGTCTGTCAATGACATTGCACGAATCCTCCCCACTGACCAATTAGCTACCTGCTATTTGCTTCTGCTAACTCTCCTTGTCCAATGACATGAAGAATTGTCTTTCCTTTTCCAAATAAAGTGCCCCGTGGACATTCTTCCCAAAGCTTCTCTCTATCTTGGTATGGTTGTTATTGATTGAGCCAAAGGAGTCTGGACAGTCAGTAATTAAACGGAACGACTGGTGGGTGTAAAATTAGCCTTTGTGTCATTAGACTGGAACGACAGTGTGGGTAAAAGAACAAGTGCGGCAGTGATGACTGATGACTGAAGGCCAATTAAAAGGCAGAGCGTAGAAGGCATGAGAAGAGCGACTGGAGATGTGGCAGAGAAGCATATGGATTTGTCTTGGATAATGAACTCTTCAACCGCCATCGATCTGCTGGAAAAGAGATGGCGGATTAAAGATCCACTTTGAAGGCGCTCAGGGGAATCAGTGGAGAGTTTGCTTTAGATGTCCAGATGAATTTGTAAACATTAAATTGGTTTCCTTTTAACACTGAGAAATTGTTTTCTTCATGATAATCCTGGAGTTTCTACTAATCGCGGTAGACGTTTCTTGATGTTTCCAATTTTTGAATGATTAACATTCCTTGGGGTATTCATCGCCACTCTTTGATGAATGGTGTGACCTTCAAGTCCCCACACAATGCACATTACCTTTTAGCAACAGTGCCACAAGTCTATAGTTTAACAGGGTTGGAGCCCAATTAACAGACAAAATATTGGTTTTCATCAATTTATGTTTGGCAGAATTGGACCTGTTTAATCATAAAGTTTAGAAAGGTACATTTAATTATTTTACATAATGTTTGGGTATTCACATAACATAGGTTTTTAGCAGACCGGAACCCGAGTGGTCCCTATAAAGAGTTATGTTTGGATGTCTTCTACCTAAAGTTTTGGATCTGGCTCAGGTCGGATTCTGTTCAAATGTATCCTCATGAGAAAATTCTTTAGCTCATCCTTAATAATGGTGCGTTTAAACCAGGAGAGAAGCGAATTGTTCACATGGTGCAGTTACATAGTAGCAGTAGATATGTACAAGTTCAAAAATTTCCAACTTAATCAAAACACTGGCATGTATCATGGGGCTAGCCAACATACGGGTGCTGAGCGGTTGCCAGCAGTGGAGGAGAAACCTGGGGAACAGACCCACAGAGTCCTGCAGCTGCCAATTCTGGAGGAATTAAATATAGGACCAACAAACCTCTTACATTTTATTCTGTACTAACCAATGGACCCATTTATTTTTTTCCCACTTTGGGAATTAAAACATTGATCTACCTAAATTTCGCCTTCTCAAGAAATGGTTTGACTGAGCCACATGGCGTTGCACATAACCCTCATCTGCTGGCATCAATATCAAGAACTCAATGCGAGTTTATAGCCTTGTTTCCACTGTCAGTATGGTATGGTTCGATACAGGTATGGTTCGGGTGGGTAATGGACAGCATTGCGTTTCCACTGGGTAAGTGGGCCTTACACTTACACAGGCTCCTTCCCTAGGGTACCGGTCCTGTGTGCTAGGTACCCCAACCAAAGGTGTTACTAATATGTGACAGGTACCATGGGACCGATACGGTTCCTTGGTAATGGAAACGCTAAAATAAGCATAATGTTCCATCCTGCATTGTGGAAATGGGGTATATACGGTTTCAAAGTTCATCAGAATGCAGATATCTGTATAAACAATAGTGTGTCTGCCAGATTTATGCCTTTAGATGACGTTAATACGACGTTTCTATGTGCCACATCTAGGAGATCATAAATAGAAAGTCTAAATAGAACAAATTCCAGCCCTACCTCGCTTTGCCTTTGTAAAGCAGTAACACATGGGATGTATTTACCTACATTTAAGTGTTTTTAACAGTTCTGTTAAGTCTCTTGTAGCCTCTGTCCAACAATAAGAGCTCTCTCAATGAAAAGACCATGACATCAGCTCTGTTCGCATACTAATCCCTGGAAAGTCTCCCTGGCACGGCTGCTAACCTTGGCTTTGAATTAAATCAAGATTTGAGGGCCGAAGGGGAAAAAGGCTCAGAATCTGATAGTTTTTTGCATTTATTGAAGTTGGCACACCAGCTGGGATTCCTTTGAAAAGCATAGAGAAATGCTGATATACAGTTTTTTTGCATATTATTTTGAACCCTGATAACAGGGCTCGACGTTGCTGTTAAGGGGGTCTGGTACTCTGTGTGACCATATGACCCAGATTTTAATGAGCTGACCACTCATCACGAAATTATCAGATTTAGCCAAAAAAAGCACAGAGGCTTTGTTCATTGCTTGTTTGGATCTGTGCAACATCAAAAGTTCTGGTCCATCTAAATGAGTCCAAAATCTTTCCCTGGAATTCCTGAAATGGAGTACATGCCTTCCCTCTTGGATTAATGCAGACTGATTCAAATTTAGTGTAAAAGCATGTTCTGTATTCAAAAAGTACGCAATCCACAGGGGGAAAAAAAGTGTCCGCTGACCAAAAAGAACCATATATATTGAAGCAAGGATGACACAATAAAGCTAGATATGATTTCTGTTTGGTTCTGATTTAATGTAACCTTTAAATCACATGCAGTAATGATAGTTTGCATGAAACTGTGAGCTTGCACAATGTGATGAAATTGTCTAACAAACAGAAGTTTTGAAAGATGAGTGTCCCTTGCAAGAAATGGCTTGCTCTTCAAGAGCCTTCGACCACACAGCTGTGCAGCAAACGCCCAGCAATTTCTTAAGTATAGCCTCTTCAGTCGAGGAAGATCCACCACAAACAAAAGGCACAAGTAGATGTCTATCGTGGCAAAAACTGTAACCTTGTCACGGGCAAATAATAGTCTAAGGTGATGTCACACAGACAGAAATTTGCTTGCAAATGTTAGATTTAACTTAAGCTGATTACACCCTCAGTGCTATAAAATGACCAAATACTGGAAGGTAACCATAGAAATGTTAACTACAATAGCAAACATGAATTCTAGTCCAATAAATATGTATTGCAGAAATGGCTCCTGTAATATAGTGAAGCAAACACTTCTTTTACCAAGACACCAGTGTACACACCCATATGTTATGTGGTTGCACACACAGTTTGCACTTCCTCTCTCACACACACACTATAGTCCCTCTTTGTTTGAATTATTCTTTTTGGCCACCGTTTATATTTATTAAGGAGCCTCCTCTCTACTAATCATCTTATTATTTGCTAGTTTTTTTTCTAAACTGTGCCCAGTTTAATTCAAATAACTGGGACAAATTGTGTCATACGGCTGCCTCACTTCCATTCATCAATTGCATTTTAATGTAATTTAAAGCAGTTTAATGCGCTTTTCCACACTCTGAACTGTACTTGGTGCTTTTAGAGCCCCTTATCTAATAAGATTTATCAGCAATGCACCACATAGAAATTACAAGCTGGAAAGCCAGAAAATGTTTCTGATCCCTCCTTTTAAGTCATATGTTGACTGATATTCTAAAGAACAACCAATGGTCTTGTGTGCTGCTCCAACTTTGCCAACACTCAATCACTAACACCTCCTAACATCTTCATCAAGTCATTTCTCATCAAACATTTGTTTTATTCTTCACAGCTCTAAGGTCCAAAATGTTTCCTCATCCAAGTCATATATTCATTCAATTTTGTAAATTGGGGGTGAGTTGCTGTGAGAGTAGGATCAGATATAGGCTGGCATCTTACTCAATGATGATCAGGAGGACCACAGCAATTAGGGGATCACGCTTTTGACCTTTAGCTCACAATATAAACATTGAGTGTGAATGAAATAGCTACATCCACACGCACTTAGAGAAATCCTGTCACCTCCATTGTCCTCTTAATCTGAATCCTTAAATAAACCCAGCGCCCAAGGCTCGGAGGCTTATTAATATTGCAGCACCGTCGGTATTCATTATAGATGAGAACAAGTGTGAAGACTCAGAACAGGCTGCAAAACAGTACAAGGCTGTGGCTGTAACAATGCTGGTCAGGCAGATAATCAGCATGCCCAACCTCAGATTGACTGACAGGCTCACACTTGGCATTGCTTAGAAAAACATGAACAAAATTCTTCATCATGTGTGAGCAAAACACCTTCGCAGAGCAGACAGAATCAATGGGACTGCTACCATATTTTATATGGTTAATTTAATGGTTATGAGAGAAATTGATAAGGATAGCACAAATGTTTCTGTTTTGTCATGAAATTAATAATATTAGGTACTGAATTAGGAGCTTGCTAAATGGGATTAAATATCCACGTGTCTGTTTTTATCTAATATTTTTACGTGCCACTACTCTCTTTAAATGTGCTGTCACAATGGGCATTTACATCTGCAGAGCAGAACAAGGGACCTCTCAGAGCTACCAGAATGTCTCTTGATAAATGATTTACCTTTTTCCATTAAAGTGTCCTGGGACATCTGTGACGCCTGACCTGGCAGTGGAACTGGTGACAGAGGAGTGCCACAAGGTGCTGAACCGGGTCCTCTCGCACTTGCCCCACGTTGATGTCAGCCGTTGAGTCCAACAACAATGGTTAAGTGCTTCCTGATTTAGATCTGCCTGAAGAGGGTGGAGGAGAAAAGGGAAGAAAAAAAACTAAATACAGAAATACTGGCAGCAGCCAAAGGGTATAGCATGTTCATTTTTGGCTGCAAAAAACAAAGTACCGTTTGCATGACTATGAAAGGAGGAATGCACAGAACAGTTCAGTATTTCAGGACCTACTTTTGTTTTCTTTCTTGTCTAGATTGTTATGAGAGATACAATTCTCCTTTTCTGTATGGTAAGAATAGCATTAGCGCCAGGAGATTAGTTTAGCACACAGCTTAACACATACCAGCACCTCTAAAGCTCACATAACAGGTTGTAGCTTGTTTTTACAAAAAAAAAAGGGCCAAGACATAAAAATGTTGGGGAGGGGGGGTTACAAGGTGTAAATATTTGTTGGTGAGATAAGAGCAGTGACTTCATGGAGGTCTCCAGACAGAGGCTACACAAAAACTGAGCAGATAGATAAACAGTTTGACACAAAACAATTACACTGAATAACTCCCAAGGAAACAAAACAAATTCAGTTTGTGTGCTGATTAAACAAATGAGATACAGCAAAAGGCAGTTCAGGCGGGACCACTTTTATCAAAAGGAAGTTTTTAATTTCTATTTGTATTAGTTAACGGTTCTGTTCTGGGAGCTCCCTTCCAGAGAGCAGCAGTAAAGGATCCCTGCTACAGAACAGGCAGGCAACAATGACAGCAGAAACGACCTGATTTAAGTCAGCGTAGCGTGTAGGAGGAGCAGGGGCGGAGGTGGGTTGCAAATTGGCTTGCAGAGGAAGCAGCAGCCATGTTAGGCAGACTGAAGCAGCTTAAAGAAGGCGCCCCGTGTGTGATTTGCCAACTGAATGCTGAGGGGGAGTCAGCTGAGCTGTCAGCTGATGTGGGCTGCTTTATTATTTGACAATCAGCTGATGTAACTGGATCTGTGAGCTGGCAGTTGACATCACAGCCTGCCTGAAATAACACTGTGCTCAAATTATGAGCCTAGATATGACAGTGGTATCTATCATATTGTCCACCTATTAGAAAGAAAGCCATGTTTCCTGAAATGATAACAATGATAATCAGAGTGTTATAGTCTCTACAAAATGACAACACTTCAGCCACATACTGTTTAAACAGTAGTATCTGTTTAATGTGACCAGGTGATAGTTAGTGGATAGGAAATCTATCAATTATATTTAAAATAAATGGAATTAAACTTTAATAGATGGCCTAACTATTAGTAAAAAACAAAGTATGTTGGGTTAGACCACACTATCTGGGGGGTTGGATAAAGTTAAACGTAAATGCAGGAAAGTGTCACCATATGTAGGTAAATTATGAAGAAATCATCACTACACAGGACCAATGAAAACCAAAGCTGGGATAAAACACTAAGATTTACCCAGTCACATCAATATTAGTTGACTAAACCATAAGATAAAGCACACTTCTAAGATGGCAAAGCTATCACTCAGTCTCCCCTTTAACAGCCCATAAAATTAATAGTTTAGGACACAATAAAATATAATAAGTCTGGGAAAACAGTGGTTGATTCCTCCAGTGATGTATTTGTCTATAAAAATAAAAGAAACAAAAGGAACATTAATATACAAAAGGAAACCTTATGAGAGCACTTTTAGAAAACACTGAAAACGTAAGAATAAATAATACCATGCAAAGTCTGGAGCACAGTCCCTTCCCCCAGGCAGATACGTGCAGGTGTCTGGAATCTATAATTATAAAGAGCCATGTTAATATATTAACTAGGGACTAAAAACAGCAGATCTTGTTTCTTGGCTGACGTGCCTTAGTAATCACTCCAAGTTTGAGATGAAGAATAGAAAAAAATACATGTTTACAGTTATACATAGTTATTTAACAAATCTATAATATTACGAGCTAAAAGACATGTTTCGTGGTTTAACATGGTTTAACATTTTCTTATAAAGGAAACCTACCAAATCAAACAGCAACAAAAAAGCTAGACTCAGCTGCTCTTACTCTCCTTCTCTCTCGGGTGTATCAGTAGAGGGCCCAGGTGAGTTTCCTTCCCTTATTAATAGACTGCCACTCCCACTGGGTCCTAATGCCCGACTGCCTGTTACCTTCCCTTCTACATTAAAGTAACAAAATTCACACATATGTATTGAAAGCAAAGTGATATGCTGCGGTTTCCTATGTTTTTCGCCCGTCTTTTTCTTTTTTATTTTTAACATCAGCTTGTCCTACATTTGAATATTAAACAAACAGACACACACATGAACACACCCTTTTTACGAAGTTTGTCTCACATTCTTCACTGCACTGACACATACACACAACAAATATGCTCACCTACATTCTCTGCTGGAGAAATGGCTGTATCTGTGCCACCAGGTGCATTCTCAGCAGTGGCTTCGACCCCGGACAGAGGTCTGCTCTGTGCTGCACCACAGGGATACAACTCCAAACATGCTCCAAACATTTATTTTCTTATGTGTCCACCACACTGCAGTTGTTATCACCTATGTCAGCTGTTGATAGGAAAACTGTCCACTTGACAAGTATCTTCATTTTTTTTGCAATATAGTTATACATTTTTAGCTTAAATCATTAAGGCAAGACAGGGCAAGTTTATTTGTATTGCACATACAAATAACCAATTTCTCTGGCGGGTAAATATATGTAGTGCAGTGTAAGGAAAGAAAAGTCTTCAGCCTTGATTTAAAGAGAATTGGGTGGTTTGAGCATAAAAACTGAAAGATGCTGCTCCAGGTTTAGTTTGGACTGCAGACAGAAAACAATTCTCTCCAAAGGTCTGGATGGTTCATGATGTAGCAGCAGATCAGAGATATATTTAGGCCCTCAACCATTCAACTACTTTATGTACCTTTTCTTTCAAGTACGGCAATAGTTTAAAATCAATTCTTTGACAGACAGGAAGCCAGTGCAAAGACCTCAAAACCAGAGTGATGTGATCCTTGAGCAGCATCGTTCTGAATCAGCAGCGGCCGTCTGATTGATCGACTCTTTATAGAGAAACCTGTAAAGACACTGTTAGAGTAGTTGAGCCTGTTGAAGATGAAAGCATGGACAGTTTTTTTTTCCAGATCCTGCAGAGAAAAGTCCTTTAAAGTCCTTTAATCCATGACATATTCTTCAAGTGATAGTAGGCTGACTTTGTAATGGGTTTAAATGCGGCTGTTGAAATTCAGGTCGGACTCCATGACTACACCAAGGGTTCTGTAATTTAGCTTTTGACAGTGTGGGTAATAGCGATATAAGAGCACAATTTAGCTGTTAGGCTCATTGAATTAAACAGTGTACCCCATCATGAAGTGAATTCCAGTCAATAGATGAAAAATATATAAAACCGTTCAAGCCTCGAGTGAGGTGTTGTGCCGCCAGAACAACTTTAATGCATCTTGGTATTGATTCAAGTCTCTGGAACTATTCTCTATTACTCTATGCTTCTAAAAGTTATTCCCTCATTTGTTATTTTGATGATGGTGGTTGAGAGTGCTGTCTGACATGTTGCTCCAAAATCTCCTATAAATATTCAATCGGGTTGAGATCTGATGACCTCAGAGGACGTAGCATATGATCCACATCATTTTCCTATGTATCAAATATTCAGTGACCCATTGTTCCCTATAGATGGGACCATTCTCCTCCTGGAAAAGACTCCTCCCCATCAGGATAGAAATGTTTCATGACAGGATAAAGCTGATCACCCAGGGCAACTACGCATTACATTACAATGCGATCATGTGAAAATTATTGATTTACTGATTGATTCATATTGATTTGCAGTGACCTTTCTCTTTAATCCATAGAAGAAAGGGTCACTGCAAATTATTATTTGTCACCTGGGGACAAGTGGCAAAAATGCCCCTTTTCAGCATAGAAGATCCACCAGATCCCATCACCGTAGGGGTCAAGCGTTCCGGCCTGCACCTTTGTCTCGGTGCACGCCACACGTGCGCTCGTCCACTGAAGGATGATTCATCCTACCATATCACTTTTTCCCACATCTCTGCAGACCGGTGCTTATGGGTTTTTGCGCCACTGAACTCTCAAATGTGCATTCATCTTTGTAATGAGGGGTTTATGCACTGCAACCCTACTATAATATCCCTCTCTATGTAATTGTCAAGGGACTGTTTTTGCTGACACAGTCTGATCACGTCCTGCATTGAAATTTTCCAGTCACCTGCGGAAGAGTTTAGTTTTTCCTCACGTCGCACTAACGCACGAGCATCACCGCCATCAACTGTGTGCTGTAGATCACAGTTTCACAATCGACTGATGTAATTTCCCATTGATCTAAATGCACATGTCACTTTAGTCACTTTTTCTATAAAACATTTACCAGTTGAGCTTCTTTGTGACTGAAGCTCTGTGCCCCAACAATTAACCCTTCTTCAAAGTGACTTGAATTTCTTTCCTCTTTCCATCTTGATACAAAATCAGAATGAACCGGGCCTGCTCAGCATTCTTTTGCATGCCCTGGTGCAAGATTGGTCGCTAATTGTACCATACAGTGCCCCTTAGCGATGGGTATTTCAACTCTTTTTATTGAACCAGATCATTTGAGTCAGCTCACTAAGAAGAGCTGACTTTTTCGGCTCCCCAGCGGCTCTCCATTTTACATCTTTGCACCTTTTGTAATTCAGCCAAATTTAGCACTGTTTTGACTTGTGATTTATATTAAAACGGTAAATCCTCTGGTTAAAAATTTTAATTAAAACACTAAAACCACTGATTCTAAATTAGAATAAACCACAAAATTCAAAATTAAAATAAAAATAAAAACACCAAACCTGCTGATTCATATAAAAATTAAAACACTAAAACCACTATTGAAAATTAAACTTAATACACTAAAACCCCTGATTCAAAATTAAAAGAAAAAAAAAGACACATCACTTGTAAACCTGTGTGGAAGCATCTGACTTCATTATGTCTCTCAACTCATTTATGCAGGTATTTCCTTTAATTTATCATCTGTGTATATAGACATTATATCCCTATAGCAGTAAGCTTGTTAAAGATAATGCAAATTTTAAATGTTAGCGATGTATGTCCCATGCATGGTGAATTTACATTTTACTTTCAAACACCAAGGGCATTATAATTGCAACTGTAAGGCTAGTCTCCCTGCTGTGGTGTCCATGCAGAGACCTGACGCATCAATAAACCCAAGTGCTGGTCCGAGGGGATGTTTTTCTATGCAACAGGTGTCTTTTACTACAAATTTGCCTCCTGAATAATTCACAAGGCTCCTCCACCTTTAAAAGACGCCTTATATTATTCATTATTTAATTGTCTTTTCACTGTGGTGTCAGGCACCTTCAATTATTTAACAACAATATAAAGCCTAGCAAGGGGTTAATAGGGCTTTTGCTGGCAGTGAGCGGCAGGGGAGGTAAAATGGGCAGAGGAGGTGGTGATGTGGGGGGAGTAGGGAAGATTTATGACACAGGTCGAGTGGCGAGGTGAGAGATTGTGCCACCGGGGGAATAGAGCTGCGGGTTTGAGAGAGAGATTGAGGCGGAAAATGTTTGTAGTGATGGGAAGCATCAAGAGGACCCCCGCCGCCACTACCAACATGAGACGTAGGTGGGAGCAATGTTTGCACTGAAAAGGGGGGGAAAAAAAGTCAATCTCAACAAGTCATTATATTTGGACTGTGATTTGAAGTTTAATGTTGTGGGATATAGCTATTGCAAACTCAGCCGTTAGGGATCATGAACAGGTCTACCCTTAAAGTTCCTTTCATTTTAGTTTTGTTTTAGACTGTTTTTTTTTACCTTGATATGAAGTAATAATCTGAGATTAATGTTGGGTAACATGACTACAATTATAGTTATATTATGTCTCCTCTAGCTGATTTGTAATTTGTGTCTAATATTGTTCAAACACCATTAAATCATATTGTTTGGGTACTGTAATATTGATGTTCTTTTGATGAAGGACAATAGAGATAAAAATGATTTGTTTTAGGTATTTAGTAATAATTTCTACATTAAAACATCTTTTGAAGCAATTATTTTGACCACGTCTGGATTTCTACACTATCATCAGTGAGAAAACACTATGTTCAATCAATACAAGGTCAGTTTTATATCACATAGCAGCTGACCACTTCACTACCTCTCTTCAACTATCACTCAAATGATTTTGGACTTTTTAAGTAATTCCTGAGACCGTTTAAAGACAGTTTTAAGGGGAAAAGCTGCTAGAACCAACTTGTATCACAAGACTTTAACAATAAAAAAAAGCTGTGGAAAGTGCTGTAATTGATTGCATTTGCATGCAAATGTAATAATCCAAAAAGGGGGATGCAGACAAGCAATTAAAAAAAAGATGTGATTAATCTAAGATGCAAAACACTAGAGCAAAGCAGAGAGACCTGCTCAAACTCATATTTTATTTTTTTTTATTGACTAATGCTAAAAAATAATGTCCCCTGCTTCTGTACTAAGATATTCAGCAGCAAGTAACTTAATATTCTAAAGTTATTCCCAAAATAATTCCTTTAAAAAGAAAACCAAAGAAGAAAAAACAGTTAGTTCCAGTCCTTATGTTCGTCAGAATGCACATGAAAGAGTCTCGACAAATTAGATCATTTAGTGAAAGGGCAAATTTCAAAAGCAACACATGAGCTTCTGTTGTAGGTCGGTCCCACACGAGACGTTCCCACAGCAAAAAAAAAAAAAACTTGGCTGCTCACAAGATGTTCTACTTTCAAACAAATCCCAGCCTCACCCTTTGAGCTCTGTTTTACTCACTTATATCTGCTTTGTGGTGATTCTTTACCTCACAGCCAGGCAGCCAGAAAGCTGCTTTCACCCTAAAGCTCAGACATTTACATAAAAACATCGACAGGACCACAGGTTATTCAGTATGTGTGTAAACTTCTGAAATATTGAGCTAACTTCCTCACTCAAACTCAATGTCTATTTCCTTATTGTATTACATTCTGAAAGAAATTAAATGAATTAAAATTATAAACATACAATATGTCAGACAGTATAATATTTAGACAGTAACAATATGTATAAGATGCAATACATGTGTAGGAATTAACTGATTAAAGCAACATAATGAAAACTGACAAATAGTCAATAATAAAGACTGCAACTGACACATGATAAAAAGGCTTTTAAGGCAAAACCACAGGATAAAAGAACTATTTGAGCTAAATGAATAAGTTAACTGCCTGGCTCATGTTCGCTTTCACCATTTAGATACTAATCTCTGTAAGTTATTTAGAGTGAGTGAACAGGGGGATTCACTGTCTTGTACTAGGATTCTTTAACAGGTCACACGGCTGATGACAGGCACATGTTTGCTATTTTTGTCACATTCTTTCCACCCACGGCATCGACCTGAACATATGTATCAGCGCCCCGTTTTCTCCCTCTCCGTTACCTTTCTGTACGTTTCGACTCCAGGAAACCGCCATCGGCTTCTCTGACCATTAATCCACCGCATTAATCTGGACAGTCCGCCCCGTAATTGATCAAAAGCGATCATTTTGCAATGTTATCGTTATCATCACTAATTGATTTGATGATCCATGCGTCCCATTAATAATGTAATAGATGGGAGATTAAGAATTTAACTGTCCATAGCCATTAATGTGATCAAGATGTAATAAATGAATGGGCTACATCTCATTTAATTTAATCAAACTCAATTTTATGCAGTCCAGTTTCGGCCCATATATCCTGCCAGTATGCAGGCATAAAATATTTGGAGCTGAATGATGTGGAAAGTTTTTAAAGGTCACATATTATACTCCTTTTCAACAAGTTAATATAGATCTCTGGGGGTCCCCAAAACATGACTTTAAAGTTGTTTCTTTGGGGGGGGGGTTTGCTGAAAATACCACTGAGATTATGCATTCTAGCATGCCTCTATACCCTCTGTTACTGTCCTGGTCGAGATAAGCTGTTTCCGAGTCGATGCAAAAGAGCTGCAGTTCTCCCACGTCTCAGTCCAGCCCTGGATGCGGTTTTCCTGGGCTGTGACACAATGCAAGATAATATGACTGCAAAGGAAGAGATTGTTGAGAGTATTCATATGCATACTGGAACTGCACCACTAATAGCCTGCTAGTATTACAATGGCGCTAAGTGTATCTGTGGATCAGAATGGTCAAATTAGCCTTGGCTTTACTTTACAGACACCCCTGACGAAAATTACTACACAAAACCTATTGATGCAATAGCAGTTGTGGAGTCATGTGTAGCAATAGTGCAGTAAATGTGTAATCTATACACTAGTTACAACATAACATAAGAGTTTTGTAGTGCAACAGTAGTGTTCCAAGTAGTAATCATGCAGAGTAGTGAAAAAAACTACTGCACTACTGCCTCACTGCAAGAGCATTTAAATAATACTGCAGTAGTTTTACTATTTATTTGTGTAGTGGATATGTCATCACAACACTACAACACTACATATTTTATATAGTGATCAAGTAGAGTATAGTACACTACAGAAACACCACATATATTTTAAATAGTCATCAATTAGAGTTTTTAGTAGTCAATTATATTTAATAGAAGGAGTACTGGTAGTTCACCCAAAAATGTCTTATTACTATAAATTTGAGACACCATGAAGCCTCCATGAATACATGGAGATTTTTTTTTGTTGCTTTGTCTTCAGAATGCGCAAAAATAAGCCAAAAAAATATCCATGCATTCCATGGGTGAGTAATTCATTGAAAAATGTCATTTTGGAGGTGAACTATCCCTTTAACCAGTGGTATATAATAATAAATAATACAATAATAATAATAAATGTGAAAGAATGAGCAGCGATTGTATAGTACCTTTCCAAAAAGCCAATAGTGGGGCTGAAGTAATTAAGTATCAGTCATGCAGTGATTTGAATAGCTATGTAGGAATTATCAGTGGTGATCAGTAGCGAAACGGGCCAATTTTCAACTCATTATTATTGAAATTAATAAGTAGATTTCTACATATTGCAATAGCACTGAAATGGTAGTTTTTGGTAGATATTTAGTAGTAGTAGTATCGGTAATTCAATTGTGTTTTTTCACAGGGATTGCCCTGTGGGCCACTATTGGGTTTATGATCTGAGTCAGTTAGATGCTGGTTGCTAATCAAAGCAATTCAACATTGCCAAGCAAAGGAATTCCTGTAGTTTGGCTAATTCTTTTTTACATATGTATTGTTGCCTTTGTGGCATGCCTATGTATGTATCTATTTACATAAAGTAGCAACAGCAGCTAGCAGCTCAAACTGGCAAGAATCAGAACAGGCATTTAGCATAACAACAAAGCTAGCTGAGCTAGCGCTTCAGTGTAAAGCTCCACCAAAAGCAACATGAAAAGTTACAGATACAAGTTACAGATACAACCTTCTTGTCATTAAACGTAGCTGGCTTCAAACAAGGCTTAACGTACATACAAGCTGTGTACGGATTCAGCGGGGGTCTACAAAGTGTCCTTCGTAGAATTCGAAGGCCGAACCGAGCGTCGCCGAGTGAGACGGTCTGGTCTACGGAGGATTTCCCATTTGCATCGCCAGCTGTTCCCGCAGTTACCCTTGCATCACGAAAGCGCCGCTCCTGTCACCTAGCAACCTTGACAGCTGCTGTTGACAACTGGGGACATAGCTAGTAGAAGTGGAGCCAGAAATTTTTAATTTTGTTTTTGTGGCAGCCATTCCAGGTTCAGCACCGCCACCACTACCCTGTTCAGCTGTAACGAAATATGCATAAACATATTTTCTGAGGCCCAATAATTAGAAAATTTAATTAAGACATGTTTGTGACAGTCAGACACCCTGTTATTCCACTTTATATGCACTATATTTATAGTGTAGATAGTTTACAGTTCTGAAGACCTTTTTTTTACTTTTCTCAATTAATCAATCAATCGATCAATTAATTTTCTCAATTAATCTCTCAAGTTAAGAGAAGAGCTTGTCTGTTTTCAATCATATCTTCCTTCATTCGTTTAAAAAGCTCCACATATTTTTTTTTCATAGAAAATAACGTCATTGACAGAGATGCAGTAAATGATGTAATCGGGCCTTGAATGTAGCTATAATACAAATCCAAACCGTTATGTAGCTTAATAAAATAAAAACTAAATTTAATATAAACTGATATGTTTATTTCAGTAAAAACATGAAGCTTCACTTTACATTTAGACAAACTAATATGGGAAAGTCCGTGAGACCAACATTTATCTTCAAAAAGGAATCAGATTGCAACAGAGACACTACAGCAGGCAGTAAATTACCAAAAAGCTGCTCGGATCAGTTCGTCGGCTCATGTTCTCCCTGGTATGATGATGGACTTTGACCAGCTGATCATTGCAGGAGTCGGGCCGCCAGCCTCACAAAAACATCCCATTTCCAAATAGTAGTTAGTTGGATAAACTGAGCATACATTGGGAATCTAATTGTTTACTTTGCTTTTACTTTTAAAATGTATTCTGGGAAAGGTTGGAAAAAGAAGGATTCAGCCTAGTCTGAAATAAAAGCTGGAGATACATCATTTCCATCAAAAATAAAAATAAAACCAATGGGTCTTCCAATCCTCAGATGATGGCAGGATACAATAAAGCCAGTTGTGTTGGTTATTGAAGCCAACAGCAGAACAATTTCATTCAGCAGGTTTTCAGTGGGTGGGGACCGTCAGCCTCCTGAAGGGAGTGGAGGAGGTCTATGTGCAACAGATGATATCATAAAGGGAGCCAAAATCTAAACAGTGTTTTTGTAGGCATATTTACTGAAAGACAGCAGAAACAGCAGAAACAGAGACAATAGGCTTTTATCAAAATGTATGGGTCTCAGACAAGACAAAGTGCATTTTTCCTGATGTGTCATTTAAATATTGTTTTCATAGACTTGTGGAGACCTTCTTCATAAAGATAAAAAATAAATACTTTAACTTGATTTTGAAATAAGTTTGTACTCCCCATCCAAATACACAGCTTTTAAAATGCTGTAGAGACTATATTTATATAGAAAAGCTTAGGCAGAGATCACATGTTGCTCTATTACAAACAAATAATTTGCAATAAAAGACCCTTTTTCTAAGTATACAGATATAGAAACTTGCTGAAGGGCTCAACCCAATCCAATTTCCTCCATCTCTGGCCCCCTCTTTGTTTTGCGATTAGAGATGCTGCAGCTCCCCCTATTGGTCTGTTTCAGGTGGGACTTTTCTGCAGATCAAAGTTTCCCCGGCTTCATCAAACATAGCCCTGTAATGTAATGGATACCACAGGCAGGAAACCGGTCCCGAGGAACGTTTGACACATATGAAGTGGTAATCTTTACCCGTGATCTGTGCTCTGCGGTTTGACTAAATGGTACAGTCAACAGAGCAGCACTGGACATGTCATTAAGGCATTCATGAGTGTAATTAAGCATGCCTAATCTCAAATGTCATCAATAACAACCCCATTCTACAGTACATCTGAGCGTATTCATTTCTTTTTCTTTTTTTTTTTCTGCAGGAAAATTATATCAATTTACTGAGATCAAACAGCAGCGGAAATCCTTCAGTCTCTAATTAGTGGTTTATTGAGACAAAAGCACCCTTTTCTTGCCTCAACAGTTGAATCCTAAGTGCTCCGCTCTCGAGCTGCCTTCGCCCGACGACGCCTGGTGACACACATTCGAGATTTTCAGCCGGTTTGAGAGAAAATTGAGAGGTTGACGCCTCTCGCTCGACAGCCGAGGAGCGATAGAACAGGACGTGAGTGGCTCTCAGTCTTTCGGGCCTTCCCCCCTCCTCTCTGATTTTTTGGAAAAGCCCAGATGAGCACTACTCCATTCACAGAATGACACTCAGACTGTCCCAATTTTTCACTCAAATGTGATTAGAGTCTGATGTTTTCTTATCAGTATGAGCAGGATAAAGTGCAGTCACATTTTGCTTTTTTTTTTTTTTTTTGAATAAGTGATACAAGAACGAGATACGGAGTCCTTTGACATGCTGACTGCATTTGTCACACTGCAATTTGTCAGCACGGCCCATAACAATAAACACTGTAAATCATATTTTCCTTAAAAAATGAGCCAGCTGTCAGGGTTTTTACACAATGGCAGCAGGGCTGAGCAGCGCTAGCATAAAGGACAATGAGGTGGAAAGAAAGCAAGCAGCCAACTTGTTTGGTGTCTGGGGAGACACCTCGGTTGAGTCATGATTTAAAGACACATACCGTGAAGCAAACAGATACAGATGTGACGTTATTTCTTCCTTTTCGGCGGGCCTTATCGGCATCTGTTTGCGTTCACGTCGGCGCGGGCTGCTCTTTGACTAGAAAAAGGGAACGAATAAGGAAAATAAGAAAGAGGCAGCTTGGATTTGAAGATGAAGACCTACAGCGTGTTAACACAACCCGAAAGTGTGCTCCTCCGCCGTGCTGAAGAAGCAGATTGAAACTCTTGATACCGCCGTACATCTGTCTGTCTGAATGTATATCTGTCAGCTGGGAGAAATAAGGAGTAATGGAAATATGCATGCGTACGATAGAGAGAGTGGGCGTGTCAGCGAGGAAAGTTTGCCCCAGGTGACAGTTTGAACCAACTCCCGTGAAGCTCTCCGCCGAGAGTTGCACGCTGCGCCACGCAGAAACAATGGACTAATTAAGGCGGGGCCCTTGGTGCAAGGTTCATTGCAAGTCCTTGGATCTCAGCTGGACCGGGGGAATGGAGCGGGGAGGGAGAGAGTGTTTTTTTTCCCCTGATTAAATTCAGATCAAGAGAGCTGACACAATCTGGCTCAGGTTCTGGCCTAATGAATGGCTCTAATTATTTTAGCTGCAGGTTCTATCTGCCTTGACCACAGGCTTCTATGGTACCTTTGGAACACACACTGCAAGCACAATCAATGCCATGGCTTATTCTACACAGATCCATAGTTTTAAAAAAAATGTTCAACAAAAGGCATGCATTGTTTGTGCTTTTTTTTGTTTCCACATCAGGTTTTCTATACCAATCTAAAACAAAGTCCCTGTGTGCATTTTTAAAATGTCACATGTAGATTGCTAAATTGAGCAAATAAAGCCCCAGATTCAATCTATGCCAACCATATCAAGAGGAAAGATGGATTTGGAAAGTAAACCGGGGCATATGGTAAGACTTTAGAGGGATTAAGCTTTTTTTTTTTTCATGTGGTGTAGGTGTGTGGAAGGAAAGGAGAGTGAGAGTGAGAGAGTGTAGGAAACTCAAAAAGGGGGGAAAACATTAATACATAGTATAGCAATAAAGTCTTCCAGAGTAATTTGTGAGCCTATTTTAATATCAAATTCATTCTGACAGTCACAAAAATTAATGCACCGTACAGTAACTCTGCATGATATTATACAAATTGAGCGAAACAGGAGGCAGCGCTCACCTAACTCAAACCGGCAGCTTGGCACCGGACAATGATGTGGTCTCGTTTGAAGCGAGAGGCATACTTTCAATTTATTAAGACCCTCATTCAGAAGGAGTATCCTTCTTAAGGCTAGAAAACGACTAACAACATTTGTGTTACTTTACTTTGGCATTCAATCCATCCCAATGAAACTCGCAGGTATTCTGAATAGGACTTTTCTTAAAGAAGGAAAACCGTTGAGTTCAGGCTTTCTTCCCAGTTTGGCATTAAGACCTCAGAGGGACACAATTACAGCAAGTCTTCAAAGGAAAGCTCAAAGCACAAAGGACATGTATCAACCGTTGGAATCAACGGATTTCTTGTGGGCCACTCAGCCGCGCCGCGCACACGGTCTTGTCTTTCCTTCTTGGATATCTTTCAGTACCGTGACCTTTTCTAGATGAGAGCAGCGTGATTCATACTTCTTCGGGTTCCAGTATGAAACAGGCTCGGCCTGCGTTTAGAGAAGTGGAAGCATGTGTAACCGTCGTGTTTGAGGTCAGTCATCTTTAAATGGAAAAGCTGCGCTTCAGTGTTCAAACTTTTATTTGGAATGAAGAAAGAAATGACTGCCCACGGTCCATCATTTAGCATCGCCAAGAGTCAATCTGTGAGGGCAGATGTGGACTTTATTGGACGACTTTTAAACATCCTGATATAAAACATTCCGTGTGTAGCGCTTATTTTTCAGCGAGGACCCGTTTTTTTTTTTTTTTTCCTTTTTCTAACTTATATGTCAAACCGTTACATTCCAACTAAGAGAGTTCCAACAGTCAGAGACGTGATGCGTTCAAGGCGATGTCAAACGCTTCAGTCAGAATATGGCGAAGATCAAGTTGAATATAACGCAAAACACAAGTGAGTAAAAACCACTTCCATTACAGCAAGGTACCGGAAAATAAATGGATACAACTGAAAATGTTTGACGACATTTGCAATGATTTGTTAGATGAATTATTGAGACTTAATGAAAAGACACAGGCTTTTCTTGTCTTCACTTTGTTTCCCTTTGAATCACCAGGCCACCCAGTTTCTCTGCATATAGTATAAATATGAACCAACTTAATGAAAGCTTATTGTGGACTGCAACGATGGAACTGCAGCCTAGCTCTAACATCAGTATCACTTTTCTGTCATGGCTGAAATAAAAGCTGAAATAACATATGCCATTACATTATTCAGTGAGGCTTATTAGAGCAGCCACCATTTCTAGGTAAAACTATATTTGTCTTGTCAGCTTAAATCACAAAGTACGGCTCAAGGGGGATGAGCTTGCCCTGCCGAATTATTGAGACCCGTTTGATTAGCTGCGCCTTCGCTCAAGTGACATTCTGGTGTGAAATCTCCTCTGCCTTAAAGTGAGGTCTTCAACAGATCACATTGTTTCTGGCTCATCTGTTCGCCTTTATTTTCAAAGAAATATAATGCCACGCATTTACTGATATGTCCCTCTTTTTTTTCCAATGACATGCACCACTACTACCGGTATGAGAATTCTCCCGATACATAATAATGTTCTGTTTTAAATCAATACGTGATAGTCCAGTAATTTTAAGTCAAAATGGGGGTCAACCTCAAACAAATTGCAACAGAAGCAAACTGATTTTATTTCCTCAGCATGTCCCCAGTGAGGGGGGAAGAAAAGCCCAGAAGAATCCCAGTAGGAGAAAGTTTTGAAAAAGGCCAATTCACGCATACTATTTTTTTTCGCACATGAATAGGGTAATATTTTTAACCTTTAGATATCTTTTGGGAAATTACTGAGTTGATTACTTACATTAAGACAAATAAAAAATGTATTGTTTGATGTTTTTGGAAATTTTTCCCTCAGACTTACCTCCCAGAAACAGCCTCACGGACTCAGCCCCCAACCACATCTCTGCATTAATAATTACAGTAATTAAGACTAGTTTATAGTTCCTTCTTCCTCCCTGCCTCTATGCTAATAGGAACCCTAAATGGGCTCCATTCAGACTTTAAGATTTTTTTTTACTGAAATATTTCAACAAGATTAAACAAGACATTTTCACCTGCTGTACTTAATGTTTAGATCTGGTGGTATGAATATGCATATTAGCCATCTGTAATGAGATCATGCACTATTTTCCCATGTTAACAAAAATTTTCAAAGAACTTTTTTTGTTTGACTTGTGTGGGAAAAAATGTGCGTGAATGGGATATATTTTGGTCTTTTTCAAAACGTTCCCTTACTTTGATTCTTCTGAGCTTTTCTCCCCTCACTGAGGACATGTTGAGGATACAGTTTGCCTCTGTTGCAATTTGTTTAACCTTTTTTTTCATAAAATGACTGGACTATAAGGAAACCATTATTAATAACAGCAAGCATAATGTGCACACTGACAAAGTTTCGCTGTATCTTTAATAGTGATTCATTTGTTTTATCTTTCCCACCTTAACGAACAGACATGCAATCCATCCCCTGAAACCACATCCATCACTTTTTGTGAACCGACAGTTCATTTTTTTGGGCCTTAGAATCATTTGTTCCAACTTGGCAGTGGCCGCTGTACGACTTGCCGAAAGCCCCGGGAACAAACACATGCTGTCATCCCGTCTCTGTCTGTCAGCCCGCCTGGATCCTGAAGCTCCTTACGAGCGACAGCTTCCCAGCCGGCATCGGCACCGTTTTTTTTTGGAGCGTGTGAGACCAAATGTGCGAGAGCTGCAGGTCAGTGTGTCTGCATGTATGTACGTGGCAGCAGCTAATGTGGAATGTGCGCGCATGTGTCCGGCAGATTGAGTTTTAGCTTAAACATTTTCAGATGCAGGGCCCTCGCTGGCAACAGAAATAAGAATGTGGCTTATGTAGCCAGAAATAACACGAGTTAACTACAAAAAAAAAAAAAAAAAAAAAAAACTTGAGTGGCAGGGAAGAAACATAATTTCAGAACTGGAGACGTCATCCCCAATAATTTCATATACTGTAAATCATTTGTCCCCCTCAATTAAGTCAATCAAATGTCAACTCAGACGTTTCGGGGAGAAATGAATCTGAGAGTCTGCTGGTTCAAACGTCACGTTCGGTCTTGCTTTTGACGAACAGCGAACCTGGCCACATGTTAAATTAATCAGGGAGACAATTTGACTTGGCTGCGGTTGACGCTCGTGAACATTTTCTCACCACGTTTCCATGCAGCTGGTCAGTTATTAGCCACGTCGAAGCGCTGTAATTTATAGCCCGTTCTGACCAAGTGCTTCAAGAAATAAAGGGGACGACTTCTTCCCTTCAGCCTGCATCCACTGAATGTGAGGATTAGACTAATTAAGCAGATACTAGGTTAGTTCCTTGTCACGATTTGTAACAGAAGTGGACACAAGTGCAATTGAGTGAGGAAAAAGTGAGAATTTAATAATTCAAATAAGCAAGAAAATGCAGGAAACAGCCAGTTAGACACAAGTGAAACAAATAGGACAATCAGACGAAGACTGAATTCAAAACAGGCTTAAATACACAAAGAACTAATCACAACAAACAGGTGTGGAAGGAGATACAGGTGAAACACATCAGATAATAAGTAAAAGTAAAAGGAGGAACTATTTCAAAATAAAACAGGAAATAGAAACAGAAGGAAACAGAACAAAAGAAGATCATGACATTCATCAATGGTAATATTTCTTTTTCCCATCATTTATTTTTCACATGCTGTGTATCTGCATGTCAGGGCTGCAAAGAACGGAATGATCCATACACTTTTATTTTATTTGCCTCAAGCTATTTTTAATTGGATGTATTTTTTTTTAAGAAAAAAATCACAAAGGAACATCTTCCCCCAAGAAAATTTGACATTTTGTATTTGGAACATCATAAATGCAATATTCAATCCTCCATATAGTCCTGGGTCTGTGTATGCAGTGTGTATTTATTGTGCTTTAGTTAATTAAAGTTACTAAATGAACTCAAATAGGTCAACCTAATAATAGTAGGTAGTATTTGTGATTAGTTTGGGTCTGTTTGTTATATGTTTCGCTAAATTCCAAAATTAATTTAATGTTTTTTGATTTCATGCAAGTGAACAGAACAGAAATGCTAAACAAATGAAACAACAAAGCAAAAGAATTTTTTGGGGCAAACTTCCAGATCAGGTTCTACTGCGGGAGAAATATTCTCATTATCTCATCACTCATAAAGCTTTAATGATTCATTCACGAAGCACTTTATTGTCTGATCACTAATCAATAAAGCCATTAGTTACAGCTTTAATTTAATTTGACCAAACATTACTGTCTAGTGAGCATTTTTTCCCTGTTCGGCAAATTAACCTTTTATTTTTTCCCACTACAGTGGAGTGGAAATACGGTCATTCAGATGCTGCTGACACAGCGGATGAAAAGAAGTCGGCCCGGCTGAAAGGCTGTGGTTCTCTGTCGGCTCGGGTTTAAGTCAACCTGTGAGCTCACATACGGCCTCGGTGGGAAATGTGTTCTGTGAGGGTGTGTGCTGTGTTGTGTCTGTGCATGGGTGTTAGGAGAGGGTCATTCATATTCAAACATTATCATTAAAGTGTTACCGGATCCGTTTTGTTGGGAGTGGTGTGTAGCTGGGGGTTTGACAGTGTATGCATATATACAGCTCTGTAAAAAAAAAAAGAACCACTGCATAATTATCAGTTTTTCCTGATTTAACTACTTATAGGTACGTGTTTGGGCAAAATGAACATTTTTGTTTGAGTCGATGAACTACTGACGTTCGTTTAGAGCATTTATTTGCAGAAAATGACAAATGGTCAGAATAACAAAAAAGAAATAATGTTTTCAGACCTCAAACAATGCAAAGAAACAAGATTAAATTCATTATAAAACAACATAATACTAATGTTTACACTTAAGAAGAGTTCACAAATCAATATTTGGTGCAATAATGCTTATTTGCAACTTGGCATGCTCTCCACAAGTCTTTCGCATTGTTCGTGGTTCAGGTTTCACCTAATCAGTACCTCTTTAAGCAGAATGGGGTGTGCATGTATTGGAATTCAGCAGACACTGGAATGGAATGGCTGGAATACATGTAGAGAGGTCTTTTATTTTTTCTTTCCAGAGCTGTATATGTGTGTATGTGCATGTGCGTAGTCTTTTATTTATTTAGGTTTTCCTGTTTTCCGTTATGCTCAGACAAAACAATTGAAAAGGCTGTTTTTTCCATGCCACATATTCCTTTGCATTACGGGTAAGACGATACATGCCGCAAGCTGCTGGAAAAACCAGGAGGTGCTGCATGGGCGCTGTCACCCGAAACTAAATGAAACATTTCGCCAAGGGACACGGACGCGGACTCCTGCGAGGCAGCGAGAGCCGAGAGGTATGGAAACGCTGCCGAGGGAACGGAGGGTTGGGGAGAGAAAAGGGGGGGGGAAAAAGCACTCAAACATTTTATATTGTAAGTGGTGCCATCTTCTTTGGCCAAACAACTCGGTCAGCAATCTGTCGGGACATTTTGCGAAATGGGATTCTCCCTCAGTGATGACTGCAGGCAGGCACTTCCTCCATGATGGAATGATATCAACCGATCCTCTGCTTTTATTTGCCTTGGGCGCCGCGTCTCAAATTTAATATCACAACATGGACATCCATGTCTTTTTTTTTTACTTACACTACCATTCAAACGTTTGGGGTCACCCAGACAATTTTGAGTTTTCCATGAAAAGTCACACTTTCATTTACCACCATGAGTTGTAAAATCAATGGAAAATATAGTCAAGGCATTGACAAGTTTAGAAATAATAATTTGTGACTCCACAAATGCGATGCTGCAGATATTCAACCTGCTCATGGGAAGGTCGGTTTTCTAGCTTCTCTAACCAGCTGTACTGTTTTCAGCTCTGTTAACATGATTGCGTTTGAGGGTGACGGTTTTCTAATCATCCATTAGCCTTCTGACGCAATGAGCAAACACATTGTACCATCTGTTGCTGGAAAAAGGCCTCTATACACCTATGTAGATTGCACCAAAACCAGACATTTGCAGCTAGAATAGTCATTTACCTCATTAGCGATGCATAGACTGTATTTCTCATTAGTTTGAAGTTATCTTCATTGAAAAAAACAGTGCTTTTCTTTCAAAAATATGGTATGGAAGTGTATAAATCAGAAGTCAAAATGTTTCCGACCTACATCATAGCGCCGTCATTAGAAGTATATCATGGAAAAAAATGGTAAATAATTTTGGGGGGCACCCTGGTGACCTAATGGTTAAAGCACCTGCCATATAATCACAACATCCACAGTTTCCATTTCCATTGTTGCATGTCACACCCACTCTCTCTCTCTCTCTCTCCATCGCTAATAAAATAAATAAAAACATCTTGGCCGTGCTGTGTTGATGTTGCAGCCTCTATTTTGGAGATATGGACTACAAATGGGGTGCAGTGCTCTGTGGGAGCTGCTGCCATACAGATAGATTACACTTGTCACCGCTGATCTACGAGGAATGGCTGGTCATTACTGGAACCATCACGCACCGGAATACAAATGCACATTATATAAGCAGAGCACAGGTGGACAATCGGCGGCGGATAGATATGTGACGGAGACAAGTAGCGAGCATTGTAGGCTACGCGCGGTGAAAGATAGATGGCGACGCGGCCCGCAATGAGCTATGCGCACACAAAACCCAGACACATGGGAGAGGCACGCCCAACGCGCCTCGACTTCACACACACAGTACACGCAGCCAGTCTCAAAGCAGATAAAGCCGTCAGTGGAATTAATATCTGTGTGCTGTAGCGCTCTGGGCCAAAGCCCTTACCGTAAACACATCACTCACAGTGTAGCCAACACGACCAAGGATCAATCCAAAGGGTCGGGAAGGAAAGGGAAATGGTTTAAGTGTGTGTGTTTGTGCCGCAGGGTGAGCTTTAAAAATTAAGCTCAGAGATAAAGAACTGTAGCGGATAGTGGGTGTTTTTCTTTCTTCACTGAAACAGGGTTCTTTTAAACCACGGCATGTATTTAAATGGATCTCCATTAACTCTTTGATGTAGACAACAATTCCCTTAAAGGACACTTTGGGTGATGTTCTACTTTTTTTTTCTCCTTTCGGTCAATATGTTCTCTTAAAGAGACCAGCAGTTAATTGATTCCACTAACAAGTTTTGTCCTTGTAACCAAAGTGTATTTTTCCTCCGTTGTTGTCATTGAATCCACATTACTGAACTGCATTGTCACCCATGGGTGACAAGTTTCTTCATTGGGATGAAGTCGGGCACCGTTAATGTTGAATCAGTTGCACACACACACACGCGCACACACACACACACGCACACACACACACACACACACACACACACACACACCAAAGAGTTAGTAGATGTATCTCTATTAACTTTTTGATGCAGAAAACAATTCCCTTAAAGGACACTTTGGGTGATATTCTACTTTTTTTCTTTTGGTCAATATCTTCCCTTAAAAAGTCCAGCAGTTAATTGATTCTACTAACAAGTTTTGTCCTTGTAACCAAAGTGTATTTTTACTCCAATCCACATTAATGAACTGCATTGTCACCCATGGGTGTCATGTTTCTTCATTACAATGCACTTGGGAACCGTTTATGTTGAATCAGTCGCACACACACACACACAGTCTGACTGCTGTAAATACTCACTTTAAATATTTAAAACAGGAATTAAAAATCTTCTGCTTATAGAAGAAGAAGAATACATATTTCATTGGTAATAAATTAACTCTTGCTTATTTTATACCAGCCTCAGTCTGGTACAAACTTGAGCTAAATCCTGCATGGATGAATTCAAAAAGTGAATTTGCCCTTCCCCTCTTCTGCTCCTGTTACATACATTTTAACACGCCACAGATTAACATTTCTTTAATGCAACTGGCTCAAAATAATCTTGGCAAATAAAGGCAAATTCAATGTGGCCTGATCTTATAATTACCACTTCTGGCAGCAGCGCTTCCTCTGAAAGTTAAATAAGTATTAATTTCGCAGCTGAAAATAGTTCCCAACAAACGCACAATGAAGTCCTGTTTGGGAAATGTTTGACAGTGCCCAGCTGTTTCGGGAAACGGTCTATTATCTTATCGTAAAACCATTTTTTAAATATTCACATCCTCGGTGGGAACGAGAGGGGGCTCGGGGGGGGGGGGGGGGGGGGGGGGGGAGCCAAAGACAAACCAGGAAAAATCAGAAAAGACTTGAGAGATCGCTGTTTCCGATTTGACGACAGTGACACAAATCTAGCGGGATCCTTTAGCACTGAAATAGTAGCGTTTTGTTGAGTCGAATCACAACAAAGATGCCTTGCCTGAGATCGTTTTACGTTACCAATCCATCTTCCTCCTAATCTCGGCGCAACATTAAACAGATGTTGTCCGATAGAAGATTAATTACGCGAGTGCGACACATCTGAGAGATCTGTATCCAGAAGGAGAAGAAGTAGATGGAGGAAGGTCATTCCCAGTTGATGGGAACACAGACATGTTTGAAGACAGGACTTCAAAGGCAGACGGGGCTATTGTAGAAGACTTTTTTTCGCCCTCGTGGTTAGAGAATGCCGGCCCCGTAACTGCAGTTTTTTAAGAGATTGTTCAAAAATTCCGCTCAATCTCATCAATCTCCTGCCCGAGGAGAGGATGGTCAACTATTAGAGGATAGGAGGAGGCCATAGGCTGTAGAAAATGGTGACAGAGGGTTGTGGGAAGACGCGGCCGCACGGTTGGGAGCTGAGGGGTCGAGGCGTTTTGGGAAGTCGGAGCGGCTCGTGTCAATCACGGCAGGCCTCGGGGCCGCCGCTGAGTGGGAGGTGGTGACGGAGCGGAGCAGACTCCTGTTATCAAGAAAAAAGGCCACAGAGGGGACAAGCTTAGACAGGATGGCGATGAGTGAACCTCAGCTAGGCTGAAATAAATAAATAAAGCTGCTGATTTTTTTTTTTTTTTAAGGGAATAAAAAGAGGGAAGGGGCGGGGGGGGACGCTCAGCTGGTCGGGGGCCAACATCAAACAAGGTCCAAGCTGAGGAGAGCTATTGTGCGGTAGTGGAGAGAACCAGCGGGTATGAAAGAGAGGCTGTGGACGTGAGTGAGATTGCGGGTTTAGTGCGGAGAGCATGAGAGATGGAGGATATCGCGGCCCTTTTAGGGGGACACTCCGAGACAAGACGGGGGCGAGAGATAATTGGATGGAACAGGGACAGTCTTTGTCGTCTCATTCCTCACAGCCACTTTATAAGCCCGATCGCTCACTATGTGCAACTGAAAGGAACGAGTCTGCCATCACTACTACTAAATATCTACAAAGAAACTACCATTTTACTTCTTGTTTGCTATTGCAATATGTAGTGATTTATGTAGATTTCAATAGTAATGACCACTACTGATTACTACATAATGCCTATTCAAATCACTGCATGACTGATACTTAATTACTTCAGCCTCGCTATTGGCTTTTTAGGAAAGTACTATACAATCATTACTCATTCCTTCACATTAATGGATATTTCACTGCATGGATTTTTTTTTTTTGTACATTCTGGAGACAATAATTCGACGATAGTCATATTTTCACTCACTGTTTCCCACACCAGATGTTATCAAATTATTTTTAAAAAATATAGAATAATTAGCTTCGGAAAGTGACGCTTGGAGGCTTCATGGAGTCTGAAATTTATAGTAAATAAGTCATTTTTTGGTGAACTACCAGTTCTACTTTAACAGATATAACTGACTACTAAAAACTCTAATTGATGACTGATTCAAAATATATGTAGTGTTTCTGTAATGTTGTTACTAGATATTCACTACTGGAGCAAGTAGTAAAAAAAACTCTACTTGATCACTATATAAAATATGTCGTGTTGTAGTGTGACAACATATTCACTACACAATTGAGTTGTAAAACCACTGCATTGTGAAATGCTCTTATAGTGAAGCAGTAGTGCTTTAATAGTTTTTTCCACTATTCTGCATGATTACTACTTGGAGCATTATGGTTTCACTACTAACCTCTACTGTTGTGTCATTACACATTTACTACACAATTGCTGCATGTGACTATACTACCACTATTACACCAATAGTGTGTTTAGTGTAGATATTCAACAGGAGTTTTTCATCAGGGATAGGCCTTCTTCAGAGCTAAGTACACATAGTACAGCTACATGTCTTTAAGTAACACAGGGAGCTGGGATCAAGGCACAATATGACTAAAGTAGAAGACTTTAGTCATATTGTTTTACAGCTAATACATGGATGGAATATAAGTATCACAAAACAGTGATCAATGATGTGAGTCCAGGCAAAACCTGAGCTCAATCTCCTCCAACTTTTATTGGAAACATGGAGCAAAGAAAATCAGGGAAGGCATTTCATCCCCTTGAGTGTTTTAGGGCTTTGGGCCACACCGTGAGTGAGTAGTGAGATTTTCCACCTGCAGTCTCCTCTGGCAGACATTTTAAAACAACAAGAGGGGAAGATAGAGGACTTACAGTGGGAGACAGAAAGCTGATGAGGGGAAGTCTGACTCCCTACAGCATCACACACACACATATAGATAATGGAGTCACACACTACAAATCTGAGTTTATCACTATGCACTATCCCTATCCATAGGTTTTACCTTAACTCTGCGTGGGCTCTTTGCACATAACTCTTGCGGCACCAGAATGCGGCCTTGTCTTTTCCGGTTGTAGAAACAATGGAGCTTTTCTATATGCAGCGTTTACAAGACTTGCCAAGAATTAGTGATGTACATGGCATTAGTAAGGTATCCTCCAAGAGCACTAACTAGTAAACTCAGTGAGGGCTTTAGGCTGTACATGTCTTCATATATCCAGATATAAGGTTAGCTTATGTTTGCAAAAGGTCTGTGATTGTATATTTGTTTGGTAATGTATTACCACATGAATATATGATATAATGTAATGTTTGCATACGCAATTCTAGTCATTTAAAGGGATTTTCCACCCTTATGTGGAATTCAGTCATTCCTCACAGTCCCCAAAGGAATGACTAAACTGCTGTTAGCTTAGCATTGCATAAGCGCTGTAATTCAGAGTTGCAACGACATGCTAGCTGGCAACTCTATGTTGCAAAGCTAAGCTAACCAGTTCAGGGCAATTTGTGAGGCAGCTGAAAAAAGGGCTTTGCTCACTTATTTAACTCTGGGGACTGCGAGGAATGACTACATTTCACATAGAGGTGGAGAATTCCTTTAAATGACTAGGAACATGCATGCAAATAGTAATACAGTATTACACGCTTATATGGCCATAGACAATTTATTAGCAGACCTTTTGCTAATGTAAGGTGGTAAGGGGTTTAGGGAACTTCAGGTCTGTTAGGGACATATATTGTGAAGATTATTGCCAGTAAAAAAATGTAAATTTTATTACCAATTTCAGAAAAAAAATATTTGGTGTATATCTTATTTTGGAGGAATATTAAACATATGTTTCCACAAAAACATAAGACAACACATAACATTTTCCTGGTCATACAAGGACTAAAATACAATCGAAATGTGACATATTCTGATTTAAAACAGGACCTATCAAATCAAAGTAAATAGACCAGACTGAGAATCTGACAAAGTATTTGGTGACAACTACCGTCAACAACCACTCAACAGTTTTTGATACACAGTGTTTCAGACACATTTCAAATTCTAAAAAAAAAAAAAAGTATTGAGGTTTGATATTCAGCCCTTTTACCACTTGATGTCTTAACTGTGTGTGTGTCATTACATGCAGCAAATGTTGCAGAAAATCCATGTTGGCTGATGTATTCATCTTCTCCTGTACTGCGGGAAAAGACTGAAAAATCACCTGTCCTCTCTTAACACAGCGTACTGACACAGATCTATCATCTGCTACCTACAGCCAGGGTGTTTCCATGTTTCTGGCAGCGCAAACGTTCGGTTGAAAATCAACAAAAACCCGGTCTAGACTAAATTAAAGCATCTGTACTGGCAGCAACAAACGGGGGAAGTGTCATGTTTGGGCTGAAGGCTGTCTCAGAAACACACAGCAGTTATTGAGCACAGAAGTGAGGACATGAGGAGTGAGGAGGGAGAAGCGCTTGTTAATTATACACAGAAACATTTGTTAGAGAAAGTTTATCTCAGCCAGATTCAAAGGGGAATTTCCTTTGAAATGGCCAGAAAACGTGTATTTTTTTCTTTTTTTTTTTTTTGTCAAACAATAAAAAAATCTCCAACGCATTAAAAGCATGACAAGTTTATAGCACTGGCCACCCACTTACTCCCCCTCCTGAAACAGAAAAAAATGTGTGAATCACATGTTAAAATCTTAATTGCAATCTGTGCATGCACGCAACCTGCTGAAAAAATGTCAAAAAATAAATAAACTTGAGACAAAAAGTCAGACTTTTGCAGCACAATACACGTGTCCAGATGCATTAAAACGTGACGCGTTTTAAAGTTTCATATCTAATCTGGGAAATGTTTTGCAGGGACGGGCTATCGCTCGCACTTTCCTGGCAGCCGTCAGGTAGAAAAGCGACTTGCAGCGGGGTCTGCTCAGTGTTCCAACTGCTGCCTCCCGAGACTCATCTGTAAACACGCTGACGACTGCCTCTCACACACTCACCCACTCAGACATAAAGAGCCTCCCCATACATGCACACACTCAAGCAACAACAAAAAAGAAACCTCTCCCTTTCAAATGCTGAGAACACTTAACACACACACACTGTGTCCACCCCTCCCTTCTTTTTCTCTCATTTCTCATGCTTCACCCAGGATGTCCGGATGAGCTGCTCAATACAGAGATGTCCCGTCTCCCCCCCTCCCGATCTCCCTTCCTCTCTTTTCATCTCTATGTTTGCCTGCTGCAGTGGGGTGGGATCCGGCAGCCAATAAAAGAGCAGCCAGTTTCTGGTTCACCCCCCCCCCATTCCAAAAAAAGGTACCGATCCATTCTGTGTTGAGTGGTTTGTTTTTCTTCCCTTTTCTGTGTACTTTGCTCCAGGTTCTGGCCTCTTTTTTTTTATCATTCCGTCCTAATAAAGGAGATTTAATAGAATTCATTACCCCGAGCCGTGGCTGCCCAGGCCAAAAAACGTCTATAAACAGATATAGTGTTGGGGAGTTTTTAATGACTACAGCCAAGTCAACATGTTCATTCAATTCGAAAGATAAATTTTCCCCCAGCGCGAGCGGCTGATGGCCTTGATTTGCGGCGCTGGACTAAATAAGCGCGGGGCCAGAGATAGCAGCAGTTAGAGATGGGGAAGGAATGCTGATAAATGAGGGATACTCCCTTATCATTTTTCCTGAACAATAAAAAAAAAAAAAAATCTTAAATTTGGTTTTATTTATTTTATTTATTATTCCTTTCCTTAAAAGTACATAGACAGAACAAAACGCAGCATGGCGATAAGTTTCTTGGCGTCCGTAAATAGGAAACAGGCTGAAGTATTTAAATTCATACTTTGAATAAATGCATTTGAAATACAGGCCATCTGTGCATCTGTTCCTGGAATCAGGCTGCTGTAACATACACGAGATCACCCTACCTCCAAAAATCTACATTCTGCTCCACTCAGGGCCCTCTCCAACAAACACTCCTCAACTCCTGAAAAAAAAAAGTTCTGTGAATATTTGATGGGCACAGGAGGCTTCTTTCTTATTTTTTTTTCACTTTTCTTCTCTTTTTTTTTTGAACTACCAGCGCATCATTTCATTGTTAAATCTTTCAATATAGCCTATATAAATATTTATTTTTCCACCATACAGTATTTGGCTCATGAATAATTCAAGTGGGATAAAAGAAGGCTCTCAGGGGCTGCGCTTGTTGTTATTGTTGCTCTTCTGTTTGTTATGGCACTTTTCTTGGCCCCGAGCTACAACGCTCTCTTCTTACAGCGGTCCACTTCTTAACTGACTTGTTTTGCTCAGAAAAAGAGAGAAAAAAAAAATCATTGCAGGCCCTTTTGTATTCTGGTGATGAGTTTTGTGTTCATTTTGCGAGCAGACTGCACAGAAATGGCCGTTATTACTGGCCGGTTGCAAAAAAAAATTGTATATGGCGGTTTCACTGCCCCTTTAATGTTCAAACTGCATTTCTGTTGGTTATATTTGATTATTTTTTTTTATCCGTGAAGTTTAGTCCTAATTAGTGTTTCATTGGTTTTTACTGAATCAAAAGCATAAACGCAGAGAACTGAATACAGCTGGGCCATAAAAAGTCTGTACTGGGGCGAAAAAAAGTCAGAAATAAGCCGTTTTAAATTCATTACACTCTTGCTGATCACAGGTTTCTATTTGCAATTCAAACAGGGTTTATGGGTTTGACCCGTCAGCCTTCCATCATGCCAGGGCTCAAACAATTGGCCAGATAAGCAATGCAACAAATACACAATAGCGGTAAAAAGCTGTCTAAGGAAAAAGCCCCCATCAGATTAAGGTTAAAACGTCAGTTCCCCCCCCAACCTCCCCGCCCCCGTCCTTGGCCTCCTCGCTGCCAAAGTGCAGGTGGTGGAGAGGCAGCAGGGGCTGCTGGGTAAGCAATCAGCATTTGCCGGTAAACAAACACAGGAGGCGGAGAGACGTGGCGCTGATGAAAAAAAAAAAGAGGCGAACAAAGGTGCGTTTCGGGAATTCAAGAGAGTGCAAAGGAGGAGGAAACATTCAGCTCTGGAAAAAAATAGGACCACAGCAAAATGATCTGTTTAATCAAAAATCAATATTTGGTGCAATAACCCTTATTTTTTCATGAGCCTTGGCATGCTCTCCACAAGTCTTTACCATTGTTCTTGGGTGACTTTATTCCACTCCTGGTAACTCTGTGTTGGAATTCAACAGACGCTGGAATGGAATGGTTGGAATACATGTAGAGATGCTGATATCAGTAAAAATGGCAGTGGTGTCTGATTATTTTCCAGAGCTGTAGTGGCAGAAAGAGGGAGAGCGAGGTGACCTCAGGGAGGAAGAAGGAGAATCTGCAGCACAAAAAAAAATGGATTGGGTTACTAACGAGGCAGTGATTATTTATTGGAGAAGTGTTCGGAAGTGTTGAGATTGAATCCAAAGAAAATCCTAGATTGTTTCCAGACCTGCACTTTTGAATACGGCCGAATGGACTCGTGACGTTCGTGACCTCGATTTGAACTCGTACGCAAAACGCTTTTGGAGCTCGGTGGCTCCCGTAACCACGTCGCCACCCTGTGGGATGCAGACGAGGGGGAATCAACAACTAGCTAGCGTGAGAATAAATTGAGGTCGGACCCGGGCTGGTGCAATTCTGCTGTGTTTACACCTGATCACTGAGCTGGAGTTCTGCAGTGATGTGATTTGGGTTTGGTTGGATTTTTGTTTCTGCGAAAAGAAACTGAATCGAGGGAGGAAAAAAACAGCAAATAACTCATCAACTGATTTGAACCACAGCGAGTAATAGTAAGTTTCAAAAACGCCCCGAGAGAAGCCGTGAGAATGATGCAAGTGAAAATAATGAATGGAGGATCAGAGCTGATGCAGGGTTGGGTCTGACTGGAGAGATGCCAGAAGAGCAAGGGCTGAAGATGTTGAGACGATTGTATCGCCGTTCTGTGATAATTCTGCAATTTTTGCCGTACACCCTTAAAATAAAACCTGAGCCGTGTCCGTCTAGAGGAGAGCGGGAGCTGGCCGAAGCCAAAAGAGAGGCCTACCAGCTGGAACTGCTTCTGTCACCACCAGCCTTGCAGGAGCTCATTACCTTGTGTGGGAGTTCAGTCCTGCAGTGAATCAAATCTGTTTCCGTCAGGCTGGGAAACAGAATGCACCCAGGAGGCACAACAAGAACATTCCCATGTCAAACATGTAACATGCAAGGCCAGGCTGTTAAGAACTGGCTTTCTTAGGAGGCTCGGCCATGTTTTCAAAAAAAAAAAAAAAAAAAATGTCTCCGCCTCGCCCTGTTACTGGCCTAAGTCGAGTTAGGAGTGGGCAACAACTACCTGCCGCTGTAACACAGAGAGGAAATCTGCACTATATGACAGCCAGTTTGCTGTCTGCACCATAAAGGCTGGAGCCTGAGGGAGAGGAAGGTGGGCTGTTCACCTGTCAGTCAACATCAAAAGTATAGATCTTCACGTTTTAAGTTTCCCCACAGGCACCGGTAGTGGTGAACATGCTCAGCCAGTCATTGCTCAAATCTCTACTCTGTGTCGGTGAATCCATACAAACTAGTTGCATCCCTTGTTGCTTGCAGGCTCTGTTGTTTTCGTTGACCTCGCCACAAACTACAGATGAAGAATCTGCCCAAGTTTGAGCCAGATGCACCACGAAAGGTAATGGTTTGTAAAACGGATACACATACGGTATGCTAGTAAACTGTGGTGTGCATGGGGGGGTGGGGTTGCCCCCTCATGACCCAGTTGCTGGCCCTCATGGTACCCAAAAAGTACATTTTAGGGAGCTACAAAGCATGGTAAAATGCCCTCTTGGAGCCAAAATGCATGCTAAAGTGCCCTCTTGAAAGCTAAAAAGGGTGTTAAGGTGCTCTATAAGAGCCAAACATATGTTAAAGTGCAGACTAGGAGCCAAAACACATGCTAAATTGCACTCCAGGAACCAAAATGCATGGTAAAGTATCCTCTTGGGAGCTAAAAAGCATGATAAAATGCCCTCTATGAGCAAAAATGCATGCTCAAGTGACCTCTAGGAACCAAACCACATGCTAAAGTGCCCTTTTCCATGGCGAAGACATACTATAAATGCCTTTTTTCCCCTTTTGCCCCTGACCTTCAAAAAGTCTGTGCACGCCACTGCTGGTAAATCCCAGTAGAAAACAGGAAAGACTAGTGGTTACTTTTATCTGTCAATGATTGCAAGATAAATATCTTTGTCAGTTTTTGAGAAACCATCGGAATCAGAATTTGGATTGAGGATGTTATTTTTTCTGTGTCAAAGGCAGATACTGATGTAGGAGAATTAATGATATGAACAAAGGAAGAGTTTTTTACTGAGAAGAAGCAGTCATTGTTCCTAAATGTCTGTGAGGTCTGTGGAGACAGACCACCAAGAGTTGACCCACATTGCATACAGACTTTAATCTTTTACTACTCCCGTCATATAAAGATAAAGAATCTATCTGGGGTCTAAAACGGAGCATTTGGACTGGAGGATTTACCCTTCCCGCTGAGCTACAGCGTCAAACGTCCGTTTCCCTCTCCCTTAACTGGTTTATAGGCCCTTTTTTATTGCTTCTGGTCAAAGATGTTCATGCATAAAACCGTCCTCTCTACATTTTTATTCACTGGTTGTCTTGCTATTTGGTTTCCTTGTATAGGCAGTAAACGAAATCAGTAATATCTTCTTTATTATTTATTTAACATGCTGCTAGCTGATGGATTGAGCAGGGATGACAATTCAAAGCTTTTAATTTCATAAGATGCCAGATCAAATCCCAAGGTAAATTTGGGAGAGGAATGTGAAAGGCAAACGCCCCTCTTTGACCTGAACCACTACTGCTGCTGCATTCTGCTGTGAGATATTTAAACCGTATGTGCACAGATTTTTCTTTTACCTGTCATGTAGCATATGTTTTTTTGTTGGTTTTTTTATAGGCATCTTCCCCCTGGATAAATAAAGATTTATCAGACAATTTTGCCTGTACCAGCTCCAACGCAGGTGCCAGAAATGATCACAGCTGTGTGATTTCTCTAGAGACGCCACAGCAGCTTTCAGAAGCATCCCAGGAAGTCCTAGAGCAGACCAACACCCATATATAGTATACTTATATATAGTATACTTACTCATGGTAGAAGCACAAAAATCAAGGGAAAATGACCTAATCAACAAGAAAGTCAATGCTGGCCTTGCAAAGTAACCTTTCGTTGGATTGTTGTAAAAGTTGTCATGCAAATTAATGTGTGATTTCATGGGTAATGCTCTGCTTCTGAAACACAGACACGATGGAGCAAATGTTGAGTTTGGATGTCAATTACTTTTTTTGTTTTCTTTTGGCTTTTTTTTTTTTTTTTACTTTTGCAACTGCAAAAAATGACAGCCCTAACACACATACTCACTCACACACACTCACTCAATCACATCATTATAGGCTCCATCCATCTAAGTCTGGATTCCCAGCATGCACTGGAGGTCAGCGCCCAATCAACAAGCCATGTTGAGGGATCAAAGGTCAGAGGCCTGAGCTGATTTCTGAATGGGGCCTATAAAAGTTGCAGCCATTTTCTAAAAGGAAAACTGAAGTGTTCTTTTTTTATTGGTTTTTGACTCACTGGAGTCACACAGGGACACACTTCACACCCAGCAACAAACTAATGTCTCACGGCCGTATTTACGCTCATGTAATTACTAAATCCAGATGACAAGCCACTGACAGAGAGCAGATAGATGGGCTGTGCCCTTGAGTTTGGACTGCACCCGCATGGCCTGTTCATCAAACACATAATAACACTGTAGGTGGACGGCACAGAGTCGGACATACGGATTCTAAACCCAAGGACATGGGAGCGTTGGGGGGTCTCTTCACAAACTGGATGAATATCCTCGGCATGTTCAAACACCCGCTCCAGAGAATTACACTACACTGCCATAAATGCCACAAATATATTGGCACATAAGTATCTTTTGACAGCAAGTCCCCTCCTTCTGGGAGCACTTCTATTAATGTTTGTTGGATGAGAAAATGCAGGATTTTCCGGATGTTGCTGTCATGGATCCGCGGCATAGTTTTCATCTGAGAGAAGGGATTGGGCAGCCATTATGTTATGTCATCTGTCGATAAAATGCTTTCTTGCTCCCACAGCAACAACGCGGCTTCATCCGGTTCTGAGCAGATTGAAATGTGTATCGTCTTACCCATAATGCAAAGAGTATGCTGGGATAAAAATGCCCCTTCAGCTGTTTTGGTGAAACAAAGGATAACAATAATGCAGGCGCGCAAGAAGTTAATTTATAAACACACACGTCTCGATCATATAATCAGGTTTGACTCGCATTAACGTAACCCGGCCCGTTTCGGTGCAGGAACTAGGTCATAAACCCTTCATAATCCTGTCAGTGCAGTGTTATTACAGCTGCTACGGCCGCTCGCAGCAGAGCCGGGGGGGAGACAGTTGATGTCGGTTGTTCGAGAACAACAAAAAAAAAGGAAAGAGCGCATCAAAAATTGCTCACCGCCATGCCAAAAAAACTTCATCTCATCACCATCTGTTTTGCCTCTGCATAACTCTCATTCTCAAGCCTCGCGGATTCCGGCTTTCACTCGCCGTTGCCTAGCTGCCGCCGCTTGTGATGCGACAAGCAAAAGCAAAAGTATCCGCTAAAATATGCCTGTAACTCATCTGCAGCTGCCAACACTTTGTCAGCAGCCAGTAGAGGAACACCGAGCAAATCACAACACGGCAACTGGGATATTTCAAGCATTCAGCTACCCCAGAATCACCTGACAATACCTCGGACACGTCGGCCCAGAGCTTTACAAGTGTTCGGATTCTTCTCGCCGCGCGCAGGTTTAAATGCAATTTAAAGAGGTTGAGATAGGATAAACATAAATTGCCGATATATCATTAACTGGGGAATAGAAGGGGTCTGTCACACATGGCACGGCACAACACCGAGCCACTAATTTGTGATTTGCTATGTTACACAGATAAAGACGAAATGAGACATTTGGTTATATTACCCCTGAAGGCCAAAGCAATGAAACGTTTACTAGCGCACATTATTTTGTCTCTCATTATTCGCAGGCAATAGCGGCTAAATATTTACTGGTGGGGTTTTTAATTTCCGGCGTGATTCCGGTAATGGAGGCGACTAAAAGTTTTAAATATTCCACTCCGTTTGATGTGTGTTACCGCTCTGGGAATGAATCAGGCTGCGAAGCTCTTGTGTCTGTTTCCCAGAGATGCACAACATCTTGTATTATGAGGTGAGATATTGGAATGACAGGTAATTTGTTTTTGTTTTTTTGTTTTTTTTTTGGGGGGGGGGGTTGTTCGGACTCAACTCTCAGGGAGAGTTCATAAGGGCTCAGAAAAGAACATTGAGTTTCATCACGTAACTATAGTTAGCACAGGGCATGCCGTCATTCACTTTGTGCACACTCGCATGCACGCACGTGTGTGTGTGTGTTCTGTGCAGTCCTTGGTGCCCGTCATCATGTCTCCAGAAGGATTTAATGTAGTCCCTCAGGCCTTGTGCTCAAAGGCAGTGAGTGACAACTGGCAGGGGGGTGAGGGGGGGTGAGAGATATGCATGACTTGGTTTACTGTATGTGTGTGCATGTGTGTTGCTGCTTACATGCTCACACTCCACATGTGTGCATGTCACTATGTGTGTGCGCATTGTTTTAAAAACTATATGATTAAGTGTCTTTTGTGTCATTTTGTGCCACACACATACATGCACTGAAAAATGCATGTATGTCTGTCAAGCTGCAGTGAGAGTCTTCTCCATATCATGTGCAGCAATCCATCTTATTCTTTTACAGTGATAAATGTTAATTTTTTCATTTAGAATGATTAGGGGGAAGAAATTGCTAATCTCACATTTATAATTCAATATCTCTATTACAAAATAACAGTATTTGGTTAGTTGAGGTCACTGCACTTCTTTAAGTGTCAAAATTTCTCATAATTCTGAGTTCGATTATGCCAAACCCTTAGGAAAAGTAGTTTAACTTTTTTTTTAACCACCTTTTATTACCTTTTATTTTTTTAACCTCTTAAACTCTAAGGTCCCCCCAGGGGGGGACCCTGGAGTTTTAAAGTTTAAATCCTTCTTGTTACGCCGACTAATAATCACCAATATGTTCATGTAATACACCAAAATGTCGACAAGAAACTCAGCTACAAATGTATTTTAACCATTATTAGCTTTCAGTATTAGTAATTTTCAACCCAAATAGATGATTTTTTGTTTGGGCGGAGCAAATTTTTTCACTTTTTTCCTTCATTCTACCTGGATTTACTTTAACACTGTACATTTTAAATTGATTCTGGGACTTCTACAACTATCCCACAGGTGTTAGCTTTATTTTAAGCCCAAGATCATTCAGAAAACCCCTGTAGTTGTGGAGATATACTACATTAAGTATGGGCATGTAATTTTCGGGAGGTAGACTGATAAATAGGCCTAGAGCTTAAGGGGTTAATAGGGTAAAGATCGAGGCTTCCGATCTCCTTTATGGCGACGCAAGCTGTGAGATTGATCTCCGAGTACGGCTCCTACGTGCCTTTTTCGGCCAGATTCGGATCAAATTATACCCACCGTCCACCACGCCACGTCCCAGTTTACATTAGCTGGATATGCTTGTCACTAAAAGCCTAAATAAAGACTGACATTTCATGTAAAGGCCTCGCTGTTAATTATAACAGTGCACAGCTGCAGGTTAGTGTTGGCTAAAAGTGAGTTATCAAGCCCCGAGGCTGTGAATGGTCGCACTGTATGAACAGCGGTCTCGTATGTCAATCTACAGGGGGCTACTGTTGCACCGCTAAGCCTCGTCATTGTTACAGTTGCTACTGTTGTGTGGGGGGGACACTTGCACTGCTCGGAGTGTGTGGGTGTTTGTGCGCGTGGGTATGTGTGGGTGCATGACAGAGAAAGAACATACATGTGCAATGTGCACTGATCTTAATGTGCTACAGGTTGAACGCAATTGTGTCTTTTTGTGTGGTATTGATGGGAATTTAGGCTCTTTTTGGTGCGTCGGATCATTTGGCTCAGCTCACTAAGAAGAGCCGGCTCTTTCGGCTCCCAAACAGCTTTTACCAATTATACCTTTTGTAATTCAGCCAAATTTAGCACTGTTTTGTGATTTGTATTAAAACAAAAAATCCTCTGGTTAAAAATTAAAATCAAAACTAAAACACTAAAACAACTGATTTAAAATTTAAATGAAAATTAAAACACAAAAAACACTAATTCCAAATTAAAATAAAAAAAATTCACACACACGAACACACACACATCACTAGTGTGTATGTTTGTGCATTATACAGCGTGCACAGCATGCGTCAGTGTGGCCACAAGTGTCTGTCTCTACCTAGCACATGTGTTGGCACCGATGTGGCCTCTGTCGTCCGCCTGCTTTCTTTTGTAAGAGTGTATGATAGTGTGTTTTGGCAGAAGATCAGCTCCTACAACAGAACCCCCAGTTTCAGTGCCAAGTCACAGTGGCTTTAATTCCCCATAATCTACCCTGTCTCCAGGTAGGTGAACTGTGTGTGTGTGCGTGTGCGTGTGCGTGTGTGTGTGTGTGTGTGTGTGTGTGTGTGTGAGATCCCTGCTCTGGTGACATCAGCAATATGTGACTACTATCGCAATGCTCTGGAGTCATTTTCCATCAGCCTGTCACTCCTCGCAGTAACCAGTACACTAAGCCTATCATAGGGCTGGTTAAGCCTTATCATGTGCTTTGTCTCTCACTGGGGGGTACTAGGGCTATTAAATATCAAAACAAGGCCACTTAGGTATTGCCATCAGTCAATTTATCAACTACCAGTGTATAGTAACATTATTAATATATAGAGGCCCATTACAAATCCCTTATAAATCAGTAGCCATCAGTGCCTAAATTTCTAATGTGATAAATTCAAAGATGAGTAAACTGTTCAGTTATAGCTCAGTTACCATACACCAACAGTTTACTTTGGCATCGCATTAGAGCTGGCTGATGAATTTTGCAAACATTTAGAATTGTCTGTGAGAAGTGTGTGAAGCCTCGTTCAGACAATAGCAAAAAAAGAAAAAAAAACATCCTCATTAATTTAAGTCTACTGCAATGAGACAGTATGGCCAGATGGAAAAAACAAAGTTGAATGTGACTCAACATTTGCCACATTAGCCTTCACATCATCCATCTGATGTACTTTGCTAGCATCAAATACATGCAAGTAGACATTTGTGGGGGACACTCTGTAGCCCTTTACCACTTGGCAATTGAGCGAGAAGATAAACCGATTGTAGAGTTGTAAAATCCTTTCTCATAGTATTATAAATTGCAGTGTAGTGTTTTTGGCATCTGATAAGCCCCTTGTGATTGTTTAACACGTTACTGTTTTGGAGATAAATGTCCCCTCAAGGTAGCTAGCTAGTCAGCTGCTATCTGAGCACACTGATCTAATGGATTACGCAAACAAGAAACCATGGTAATAAATGAGGTTTACTGGTGCTGGTAGGTAAGTAAGTTTTTACCTTTGGATGGAGTGAGGCTAAGCTAGTTCTTGATGCCAATCTTTATGAAAAGCTAAGCTAACTTTCTCCTGGCTCTAGCTTCATATTTAGCATACACATGCAAGAGTGGTATAAATCTTCTCATGTAACTCACTCTTGGCAAGAAAGTCGATATTTTCCAAAATGTCAAATTATTCCTTTAATAAAGCCAAGAGAAATTAACCCTGCTGCATTCTGTTAAAGGTGGTCATCCAACATTCATTATCAGTATGCATATGTGTACCAGCAGAGAATGTGTTACATTACCTGAAAGTACTCTCTCGTTAAAATAATTCCAGATGTGTATGAGGGAAGCAGAACCACATGGAGGCACATATTGGCGAATGCGCCCAGACAAATACATGGACTCAAACACATGTTCACAATACCCCGGACAGCACACATACACATCTGTTTTGGTACACGCTCAACACAAATGCCAGAAGACCATCACCATGATTCCATTCCACCGGCTTTAACATGCCCGCTGCATTTGTCAATCACCCAGTCAGTTATACCACATGTCAATCATCTTCCTCGCTGACCAGCCGTCACGGTGTGCAGAGCGAACACCGGCCACCCCCCCCCCCCCCCCCCCCCCTCCCCGCCGCAATCCGGCGTGAACTCCTCACCCCAACCATAATGCACTTGGCCTCCCTCCAGCCTTCCTTCAGCCTCCCAGCTTTTACCTTTCTCCCGCTATTCACAACACCAGCATTTATGGACTCAAACAGATCTATCACTCAGAGTACTGCCCCCCTCCCCCTCCTCCAACCCCCGACCTCACCCCAACCGTCCTTGCTCGGGCTCTTATCCAACTATTCCTGGTATTTAGCCTGAGTGACAGTGTTTAATAATGTGTTCAAGTATAAAAGGGCATTATTAAAAGGGTGAAGCAGGAGGGAGGATGCTAAAAGGCCATCGTTTAGGGTGGCCAGGTGACGAAGCATGTTTGCGTGATGTGTAGCGCTCATAAGCGGGCGCGAACGGGGTCACGCCAGGCGGTAACGTACGCCAGCTTTGGATGTGTGTAATTAAAGAGAAAGCCCACACGGAAAGGTGTAATAGCTTGTCCGATCATTAGACGACGATTATCTCAACAAACGTCCCCCCAGTGTGCCCTGTCTGATAATGCGCAGAGTAATGAACACGCTCCGACGGTAATTTGGTGTGTAATTCTACGTGAAGTTAGCATTAACTGAACATCACAAAAAGCATTACCGGCATGTCTAGGAATGTGTGCTTTGCGGCCGATCCTGACCAATGATAAGGCACCATCTGTTACCCATGAGTGGAAGCGGTGGCCCTGTCCACGCACACAGATGCATACACACACATAGACACACACACCGCTATTGTCACTTGTTCCAAAGCCTCCCACCATATCCTAGATTATGGGAGGGTTTTGGTGTTTCAGGCCGGTCGCTTTTCCTTCTGTTATTGTAGCGTCTTTTGGCAGCAGATGCTGCCCTTTCTTCCTCTCTTCGGTTTCTTGCTGGGATTACGTGAAGTAAAAGGGGGCGAAGGAGAAGCTACAGACTCCCATCTCTGGTCTCTATGTATTTAGGGACACGGGGCCCCACATGGGCAATTCCCTTCCCCTCCCTTCCTGCAGTTTTAATTTGATTGGATGTGCCAGCAAGAGGGGGAGACTGACAATGAAAGAGAAGGGACAAGGGGGGAAAAAAAAATCACGTTGTAACAGTTTCTCTTCGTGCTGTGTACAGTCCCTGGTTGTTGTGTTTGGACGGAGTTCAGAGTGTGAGAGGGCTGCCATGGGGCACGGAGCGAGGATAGGGTGACTCTGGCTTAGCGAAAAATGGTCACAGGATTGTATTTCCACAAAAAGCTTTTTTAAAAAAGTGGCATAACAATCTTTCTGACCTCACTGGGGTTTAATTAAAAAGTAAGCGAGATGAATGTCAGTCAAAACAAATGGAAACGATACGTTTTGAAAGTCACTTTTTCCCCTTCTCCCCTGCCTGGTGGTGTCACGTGAAAGGCAACAGGAAAAATGTCCCTTTCAATTAAAGTGCCCGATTTGTATTGTTCGGTTATCTGATCGTGGGTCAGAATGAAAGGCTGCCCGCAAATAGCTGGCAGATACCAGTCTGGGGTTAGTTCCTGTTAGAAGTAACCATATGCCTCCTATCTGTACTCAATGGTGCTAAGTTATACTGTTTGCTTGCCAAATATGATGATGGAGATGAAATATGAAAATAAAATAGCTTGCCTTTCTTCAGCGAGGGTGTTTCTCTATGCTAGTCTTCAGGGATGTTCGGTGACTCACTCGCAAAATCTATGTTTCTACAACACTGTGCAGCAGACAGAGATGATCATCATCTTGTGACGCCGTTGGGGCAGACAACAGCAGTGCCACTCATACTCTTTGGCAGAGACAACCACAACACAGACGAATGACCAACTTGTGCGCTTAAACTCTTCGGTAGAGGGGATGACGCATTGACATTGGCGACCAAATGAAACGCCCTCTTACCTTGATTAAAATTACAGATTTCTAAAGGTTTGAAAAGGGTTGAAAACATTTGGAACAATGTAAATTCTCAACACCTCAACAAAATAGCAGGAGTTCTCAGACAGAAAATGTGGAAACATTACATATTTGGCCTTTAAATCAGAAGTCATCTTTTTTTTTAAACTGTGTGTAATGATTGAATATTTTTGAGTATTTCTATGATCTAGCACCTACATTTATTAACACAATGTACACTACGGTTAAAAAGGTTGGGATCCATGAAAAGTCACACTTTTATTTACCACCATGAGTTGTAAAATGAATAGAAAATATAGTCAAGACATTGACAAGGTTAGAAATAATGATTTGTATTTGAAATAATAATTTTTTTCCTTCAAGCTTTGCTTTCATCAAAGGAAGGTCAGTTTTATAGCTTCTCTAACCAGCTAAACTGTTTTCAGCTATGCTAACATGATTGCACAATGGCTTTCTAATCATCCATTAGCCTTCTGATGCAATGAGTGATAGTTGCTGGAAATGGGCCTCTATACACCTATGTAGATATTGCACCAAAAACCAGACATTTGCAGCTAAAATAGTCATTTACCACATTAGCGATATATAGAGTGTATTTGAATTTTTATTAGTTTAAAGTTATCTTCATTGAAAAAACAGTGGAATAAGGAAATTTCTAAGTGACCCCAAACTTTTGAACAGTAGTGTAAGTTCATCTAAACCCTTCAGAGCCTGTATCTGCAACTCACTAGAGATATTCAAAACATGTATGATTGAATCTCAAACACAGAGTCATCAGGTTGAGCTATAATGAATCATTAATATCACTGACCAAATCAGTAGCATGTTGCTTTGGAGCTTCTTGAAAGACATAAAGGTCTGATTGTATAACTATATAGGTAGATAGGTGGGTGCAAGAATGAAAGTTATACTGTTATTAATGGTGAAGAGATCGCATAGCTTTGAAAAAGATGAACATACACCCAGTTGCTATAAATCTTTGAACTGAACTGAACTGAATGAAATAATTCAAATCATGAAGGTGATTCATAGTCCCCGTTTCTCTTCTGAAAGTTACATCCAAGTCTTCTCACAGCCCAACTTCACACTCCTAAATTATACTCCCTGGATGCCATCGCTTACTGACAGAGGAGCGGTAAGTAGATTGCAGAGCAGCAACAGGAAACTCGTTGAAATATGTGTCAAGACGTTGGTAGAGAATCAGCAGGAGGGGGATGTAGACAGTGGCACTGGGAAGGAGCGATGAAGAGGTAGATAAACAGTGAGAGGTCTTCAGATTGGTGGAAAGACAACGGGAGAGCACCAGCAGGGGGTGTAGTGAGAGAAGTCTAAGATGAGTTGAGATGGTGGGTTCCTAATTGGAAAGTTGTCAGTTCTATTCATCCAACCAACTTAAAAGATCTTCAGAATGAATAAGTAATGCAGTCTGCTCTCATGAATGAATATTAAGTTATTTATGACCATTATCAACCAGTATGAATTACAACAGTGGTAGAACTTTTCATGACCTGCATAGGGATCTGACAGTGTCTTCTTCCTTTGAAATAATCGTTTTAGACTATTATTAGTAATAGCATTACACTATTATTCATTATCGTCTTAAGCTATTATTAGTAAGAGCTTTAGACTATTATTTTGTTTCAACACAAAGGACTCATAGTTTAACAGTGCCGTCATGTGCAAGTTAATTATATGGCATATCTAATCGAGCTCACAAATTTACTAGAATAACTTTGTATTTTTTTTTAGCTTTTAGCTTTCCATTGTCCCCAACAGTCAAAAATCCAGTTACTCCTGTGGCTTTTATTAAATCACAAATGTGTAGACAAATAGTGATTTTTTTTCAGTGCTCAAATATGTAGGTCTCTGTTGTTCCTGCTAACACATAAACTGTGAAATAAGACCACAAATTCATGCTGTTGTGGTCTTGACTCCCCTGTAGTGATGTTGAAATCTGGGTGAGCACAATCCATTTAAATGGCTCTGGTTGTGATGTCACAACAGGAGTGGATATTTAGATCTGCCCCTGGATCCATGCACTCTTTCCAGGATGTTTGCATTTGACTTGTGTTTCTCTGACTGATGTCAGGTCTCTGATATTTCCAACACCGCTAGTCAAATCACAGCCTTTCTGTAGAGAGGGAGGGGGACTTGTGAGTGTGGAAGAAGGCAGACCACACTGCTGCTACAGTTCTAACTATGTATTTTTGGACCATTAAAGCATGCACATTTTTAGAAACAGACAATGAAAATTCATATATATACTGGGAAAATGGAAAAATAGAAAAAATGATTCAAATGAATTTAAGACACAGTAAAACCTTGCAAAAAAGGCACAGCATCTTGCGCCATTGCTCAGTGGTGAGATGTCTAAAAGATTTAGTGCTACTGCAGACCTCACAGGTATGAGAGGGCAGTTGCTTTTCCAGCCTTCCCCTTGCAATCATCCACCAAAGGCCCTTGTGTTATGTGGGGTGGAGCAGGTGAACCTAAGTGCTGACACGGACAAGGAGACAGAGATGTGGTAGGAACAAGGAATTATTTGTAAGGTGAGGAAAAAGGGAATGCAGGCCCAGCGAAACTTGGACTGGTTGCTGGGAACCTAGAGCTGAGGCTGGAACCTGGGAACCAGGAGCTGAGGGAAGCTGAGGCAAGGTGAAAAGGTCAGGGGTGGAATCTATAGGCAAAGAGGAGTAGATCATGGGGTCAGGGCTGATGAGATGAAGGACAGGAGACAGGGAGCGGAGCCAGAGCAGATGGGACTGCAGGGAACAGGAGACACAGACCAGAGCCAGGGCAGATGGGACTGCAGGGAATGGGAGACAGGGAGCGGAGCCAGAGCAGACAGGACTTTAGGGAACAGGAGACAGGATTAGAGCAGGAAGACAGGCAACGAGACAACGGGAGCCATGCAGGAGAAATGACTTGAAGCATAAACTGACCAGAGGCAGAGGCTACAATTTGGCAGCGTGAATCTGGCAGGGCTGAGGATTAGGAGAGGTCTTGATTATGGAAACTTGCTGTAGCTGGTGGGGCTCTGCTGTGACTCCAGCACACCTGTATCCAATAACACAATCTAACACACAAGGCCGAAAGGCAGAGAGAGCCACTGGGGAAGTGGCAACAGGTAGAGAGACACGGGACCGAGGCAGGCATCCTGACACCCTTCTTGTAAACAAACATGTCCTCCTGAACTTGTCGGGTTAAGTAAGGATTTAATCAAAATACGGGCGGTGCTGGGGCTGCCAAGTGTTTGACGTTTTACTGTTGGGACTATTGGCAGAGAAATCCCATGCTGCTCCTGCTGTCTCATATCCAAAGGCACTCTCCCAAGTGTTTGCCGCTGGCGAAGGCCATGTAGACATGCTATCGCTACACATGCTTAATGGCCACAAACCATTCTTTAACCACTGACAACCTGCTAGGTCCTTGTTTTCTGGGTCAGGGATGTTCCTTGGGGGAAGGTGCATATGCTATGCAAGTATACAGGTGCCCTGCACTTCTCTTGTTCTGGTTTTGGTTTCTCGTCTTTTCTGTTTCTCGTTACCATCCTCTACGCGTAGGGTTGCGGATCCTCCAACGCCCACCCCCGTCTGACCCCCCCACACCCCAGAAGTCTGCCAACTCATGTCACTGCGATAAAGTCGAAACAAACCAGGGTGCCTCGCCAAAACAAATTCCGTGGCGTAACCAATCATAAAGTTCCCCCTTCATTTAACAAAAAAAACCCAACAGAAATCCCACTGTTCTCTGACAGAGTGCATTTGCAGTGACAAGTGCAAGTGTGTATCTGCGTTTTATGTTTATATTTTTCACAAGAGTCTGTGCGTGTGAGTTTCTGGAGTCACGAAACAGAAAATAAAGCAGGCATACCCCGCGCTCTAGTCCCCATGTCCACTCCGCCTCCGCTGATTTCAGCCTTCTGCCTGCACACTGGACGGTTCTTTACGTCACAGCGCAGACATCTCAGCTGTCTGGCTTCTTCACTGTCAAGGTGCTAACAAACCATGAAAGGTGTCAATACGAAGGTCCTCTGATCAGGGTTTGGCTTTCACATGAAAGCTGTCATACATGTGTGTGCTTGGAGCTCGTCTGGCCCCGGAGCGCCGTGCATGATGGCAGGCCTTCCACTCAGTGAGGGGAAACTGATGGTGGGCCAAACAGCCCGACACACTCGGCTTCTCAGAGCCCTACTCTCCATGCAGATGTGAGCAATACTTTGGCTCCAGAGCCAGTTCAGCGCTGATCCAAACCTGTGAATCTGATACCAATTAGGTGCAGCCTAATCATGTGCCTCCCGGTCCTGGCTTTTGTTAGGAAACGAAATAAAGACATGGAGAAAAGAAAGAAGGCGAGCCAAAAAAAGGGGGGGGGGCTAGAAAAAAAAGTCCAGAAAGTAGAGTGAGAAAAGAGGGGCCAAGGGATTGTTTAGAGAAGTGATCTGGCAGCAAAAGGCTTAAATAGTCTTAATTGAATCTGTGCGGGAAATTCATCCCTAGGAGTTAGCCGGTATATATCGGAAAGTGGACGAACATAAAGTATAGGGCTTATGTTTGCGCCACTGCTGGTCTCCTCTCAGCGTGATTCACCACACCCAAAAACTCACAAAAAAGCGCATTTAAGCATTAACAGGCAAACACACGGAAGAAGACTCACAGGTATTCAGATGCATCATTGTCACTGTTCCCTTCTTGCAGGTGGAAGGTTGGCATTTAAGCAGTCAGTAATGCCCTGCTGAGCACCCAGCAGATTTACAGTTCATCAGAGGGTCATATCTCTCTCACTCTCTCTCCCTATTCATTCATTACTCTGCCCTTAACGGCAGCATCGCCCCAAAAGCAGGTTAACCACTGCCCCCTAGTGGAGCACATCTATAACAAACCAAATATCCTCATTCAGCCTGGCACATCTTTCAGCTAATTTGCACCCATAACCTCAGTGTGAACTCTGTGTCATTCAGAGTTCACGGTGTCTGCGCTAACAGCTAAGCTTCTTTTTTATTCTCCACTAATGAAGCTTAGACACATGTCTGATACATGATTTGGGAGCTATCGGGTATTTGTTTGAGGAAATCTATCTGTCGGGGTCCCACGACAGCGTTTTCAGGCGGGTTCAACTGCGGCTGAGGGTTTATCTGTTATATCGAATACACGTGCAGCACAGAGGAATAAAAGAGAGCGCTCAATATGTAGTTTTCTAAATGAAATGTTCCCAAATCCATATTTTAACGTCCCCGGTCAATCCATGTGTTTATTTTAATTTTCATAAAAGCACAATTCATTTTTCAGATTTCTTTCCTGAGCATATATCATCAGCAAATAAGATATGATGCTTTTTCAAATTCAGAATACAATTTGATCAATATTTCTAAATGGAAATATAAAATTACATTTCATATAGTTTGATGTACTCTATTTCACTTCTATTCTAGTTGTTGAAATTTGTACTGATCGTTGTAGTTATTAATGAATATATGTGATTTAGATGCATATTATAGTATATTTACAGTTACAGGTGGTGGATGAGCTTATTTGTGTATATATATCCTTGGCTTTCTACTTTGTAGATGCAGTAGCAGAGGCAGTGCATACACCATGATAATTAAATTCTTTCGACAGCAAGCGACTAAAAATAATAATAATAAATACAAGTAGTTATTATAATAACAATGATCATTTTTCAGTCACTTAGAATTTACAATTTAGGAAGAAAAATTTACATGTCTCATTTTTTCCATTATATTTACCATTGTATAATTAAGGTAATTAATTGTCCCTTCTGGAGTTTCTTTCCTGTTTTAATATATTTAATCAACATTGATTTAATTGGCTCATGGTTCTTTATGCTTTAACTGATAAATACACTGGTGCAGATAATTCATAACAGGCCTTTGTAATATTGTACAAATGAAAAAAGTAGAAAACTATTTCTATTTAAAAAGTTTTAGTAGCAAGTGTGTTACCACTGTAAACTCTCCAAAGGGTAATAGTGTCAAAAATTAGCTGTAAATTTATATTACATCCATCCTTAAAGAATGTACCTCTTTACATTTAAATATTACATAAAATGTTATAGTTTTAAAAAGTATGTACTAATACTGAAAATTGTGCATTATTTTATCATTATATGTCTTTTTCCCTCTAAATTCTTCAGTCAATCAGATTTTTGAGCTATGGCTCTTAATCGACAGAGGTTTAAAACTGTTCAAAGTTAATAAATGATCTTTATAGTTAACTCAAAGCCATAGTCCCAGTTTTAATTGATATTAATTTTGAAGATGTTCAGTGATTATTTTACTGATTAATAATATAAAATAGAAAGAAGAAACTTTCTTTTAAAGTAGCACAAAGTAAATAAAGTTCTTTATTTATTACTATACAAAATCCTAAATTGCAAAACCTATAAAAGTTAGTTAAAAAAATATAACAAAAAATATATAGTGCTTTACATGTTCGCCTTGGTTGTGCATGATGAGTGTAAAAACTAAAACTTGGATTCATGGTTCAATTTTTGAGAAATAAAAGTATCAAATTCAAATTTAACAGTAAAACACAAAGTTGTTAACACAGATCTTGAGCATATAAAGAAAATAATCAATGACCAGGATTGAAATCTGTATACTTTTATCTCAAAGTTATTAAAAGTTATATATTCATCCTGTCGCAGAAAACCCTCTCAAAAATATTATTCATTTTATTTATTTATAATAAATATATGACATATTATATTATTGTGCCAGGTTTATAGATTGGAGCTTCTGATCAAATTAGTGATTAGTATTTTAATGGTAAAAGGAGTATTGGAGACAATTGAGAGGATGATTATACACATACAAATGAGCAGGAACATTTAGTCTAATATTCCCTGAGCTGAGCTGAAAACTGAAGAGGTTTGAATTGTAGGAATTATTTATTTATTTTTTGGAGTACTTGGCTTGATGCAGCTTCCTGGTATTACTTCTGCTCTGTGGCACAGGACAACAGCTGGGCCTATTTGTCAATGTTTATCATTGTTTTCCCACTCATGACATATACACATGACCGGCAGCAACGTGGACGTGAAGAAGCGGAGAGGAGGGGCGACGCTGATGAGCATGCTCTGTACTAGCAAAGACATGCGATGCACTGGAAAGGCACACGGCTATTTAAGGGAGAGAGAGAGAGAGGAGAGAGAGAAGAGAGAGGGGGAAAAAATGGGCCATTGCCTCTCGGCGGCCTCTGACAGCACGTTCACATAACAACTGGTCTGCTTTCGTGGACACTCTTATCTTAATGAGGAGCAATCCTTTGTTTAGCCCACAGTGGATCCACAGATAGGATTGTTTTTAAATAGGTCTCGTCTACCCCCCCTCATCACGTTCCTTGTGTACTTCTGTTGGCTCGGTGCCTGCATCAAACCTAGGCAAGGCAATGCCTGAACTACTGAGACATGATACATCAGTGTCAAAGTTGTCAGCTATTCTGGGCGGAAGAGCCTGTTAGGATTTCTTGAGGGATTGACGGAGAGATTCGGAATAACTGTCCCCCTCAGCCATGCTGATGCTTTCAGGAAAAGAAGGCGGAGCGCCGGATGTGCCGTGAAACCCCGCTGAGCCGACTCTCTGGGTGGTTTCGTGATGCTCTGTACGAAAAGGGGAACTTTGCAAATGTTATGTCTGTCTGTTTTCTGGGTTGGAAAATAGAGAGAGAGAGAAAAAAAGAAAAGTCAAGAGGGCAGCACACGGCTGAAGGTCAAGATCCCTGTAAACGGTTCAGAGAATGGCAGAGGTCAAGCAAAGGCTACAGAGGCTCTGCAGGCTTTTATAGTGACTCCAAAGGCCCGGAGGATTTCCTCAGTCCATACACAGATGCATACGCTAATGTAACTAGGGCACCAAGCCATCAATTAAAGGATGACGGCATCCACAGCAAGACAAGTCTCCTTTTCTTTGAAGATGCTGTAAGTCACCACTTCCACCTTGACCCCCACCGCCCGCCGAGCCCAGAAACTCTGTAGACGGCCTTTTGTCTGGGTTCTGAACGCCGGTGGCTCTTCTCATGTAAAGGACGGGCCTAATGGCCGCCGGAGAAAGCGCAGGGTAAAAAGTTCAATCGGTGTGTGGCACCGGAGGCCTTTGCTCCCTGTGTTTATAGCACTTAGTGAAGGCAGGCAGCACGAGCGCTATAAATTCCCTTTCCCGGCTAAGTTAAACGTTACATGGCGGACACAGAAAACAAACAGCCTGTAAACAGCTTTTCTTGCAGTATTTCAAGTGAAATGGGAAATATCTCGGCACACAGTCGGGGAGTGCGTGGGGAGAGGCACCTTTGAAGAGCCGCTGTGAAACACTTTTAAGCCACCCAGCGAGATTATAGTGTTCAGGGCCATTGGTCGCAGTGTGGGAACACTTGACTTTCTGGCTGCAGGACTGAGTTTTCAAAACGTAACAGTTAAACGGTCAAGTGCTTCGTAATGTCTGACACACAGCACGGCTTTACTCTGGGGTTTTTTTTAGCTATAAGCTATTTGAGTGACACATACTGTAATAGACATAGTTACAGTACTTGGGATTACAACTTTAGCACTTTACCAAAAAAGATATTTTACTGTTTTTGAAATTGGTGTGTATGTGTAATACAGTACACAATATTCATGAATGTTAAAAATCCCTGCATCTCTTAACATATTTGTATAGATTTTAGACATATTTTGCATTAAATTCATTTAAAAGGAATGTTATCTATTGAATTTATTCAAGCACATTCATGAATTTATTTATTTATTTTTAAGTTTTTGTTGTAAAATATAAATAAAAAATAAAATATGTATATTTTAATATACTAAATTAGATAAAATAGTATAGAAATAGTATATAGTGTTACATAGGGGTCAGTGACAAAAATGTGATGTGGTGTAAAACTAAAAACTTGGTATCAGATTAAAGTTTAACTCAATTTAACTCTTAAAACGGGTTAAAATAAATATTAATTATTTAATATTGGAATAAATATTAATAAATATTTAAAATGTATCATTGTTTTTGAGTTACACCATTTCTTGTCAAAAACTGCACAAAATCCAGATTATTGTAAAAAAAAAATAGAAAAAAAAAGAAAATTAAAAAAAAAAATCTTTTAAATAACAAGAAACCAGCATCAACACAAAATGTACATTTTGAGAGACCTGATGAATGCTTCTTAAAACTGTATCATAAAAAGTTGTTTAATGTTTAACCTTCTCATCTTCTTCTCAACATCATCTGTCACTGACCCATATGTGGATTCTAAAGTTACATTATTCCTAATTAATTATCTTTACCTTGATTATAATTGATTGACGACAAACACAAAATGCTTAACACACTATATATATATATATATATATATATATATATATATATATATATATATATATATATATATATATATATATATACACACACACACACACACACACACCCCGAATGTAATACACCTAATTACAGCCGCCCCTGTCAGAAAATCAATATTCTCATAAATGCAACAGGCTTATCCAGAAATTTGGTTTTTCCATTTACCGCCAGTTTAAATCCATCAAAAGACACAAGGATTTTAGTTTTAAATCATTTTGTTGTAGAAGGAGATAAGGTAAACGCCTCCCTGGCAGCAGTAATTCAGTCAGGCTTTAGGTATAGATAACCAAAGAAGCTCTTGAGGCCATAAAAAGTCATTTCAACCAGGGATTTTAAAGATATAAGAACCCCCCAAAAATCTGCATACAGACCCAGAAGAAACCAATAAACGTCTACACAAAGTAAGGACAAGAAGATAGATGAGTGAGTGTTTTACAGTCTGTGATAAACATACTTGGCAATAGATGTCAAATGGACATCGTAAAGGGAATGCCGAGATTGGAATGCCGATGGTAGAATTAACCGTAGTATGTTAAAGGAGAAGAAAGCAAATAAATGCTTTGTTGGATGCAATCCAGACTCTGAGTTGTCAGCATTCCAAGTTAATGTGCATAAGACTTAATATGCGAGACTACAACATGTTAATAATAATGTGTGTAAATTACCTACAACGTTCATTGCTACATGTCAGTGAGGGGAAAATGTCATATTCATTTACAAAATAAAGATGATGAAGGTATACACTGAATATAGATTCATTTAATTCATTTAATTATTTTTTTTCATCTCATCTAAGTCTATGTTTCAGCCTGGTTTCTCTCTACTTCATTATTTAAATAAATAAAATTAGACAAAATTTTCCATTAAATATTTACTCATCTATATTATTTAAATATTTGAAATGCATTAATTTTTAAGTACTGATATCACATGGCAATAGACCTTTCTGAGAACCTGAGTGTACCAAGGATATTATACTGGTACTTATTTTAAATGGCTCCCATGAGAATACCATTTAGCACAGGACAATAGAATTAGAGGTGTTCCTCAAGGCTCTGGCCCTGGCACTTTGCAATTGCAAGACAAATATCTTTGTATCTGCTTATTTTTGGAATAAAAATGTCTTATTACTTGGCATGTTGCATGACTGGCTATAAAAACACATCACATATAATCATACCAACATGAAGTAATAATAGTTAATGTTATGGGGGGTAACAAGCATAGGTTTGAGCATGATGTCACCTCAAATAATGTCATGTAAAGCATTTGTCTAACTCAATCTCTATCATAACTTCAACCTCACTGTATGAGAGACAGTGAGAGACTCTACTGTCCATAGTTCATGTTTATTGACAGTTTGAACAAACAGCAAACCCAGAGACTGATCAATAAGTCAATCAGGAAACATTTACATTTTTTTAGTCTGTTAAATAGTACACATTTTATTGTAAAGTTATAGCATGTAAGACTGGCATTTAGCATCATCTAGCACAGGGGTGTCAAACATGCGACCCGGGGACCAAAACCCATCCGCTAAAGGGTCCAATCTGTCCCACTGGATGACTGTTCTGAATCTTTCAGAGCTCACGGGATAAAATAGTCAAAGTTTTGATTTGTAAATGTTTTTTAAGGCAGAAGATAACTTGCACATGAATATTGAATAACTAAGACAACTCTTTTCTTATGTCATCTCTCCTGTTAGATTTTTTTAATTGAAGGTCAATTAATCATGTATTTTTTACATGAAAAAGAGGAGACATTTGTAGGTGTTATTTATAAGTATATTTATATATACATTTTTACTGGTCCAGCCCAATTCAGATCAAATTGCACTGAATGTGGCCCATGAAATAAATGGAGTTTGACATCTCTGATATAGCAGAACATACATATTCATAGGTATGTTTTAATATTCAATCAACATAATGTTATTTTTACCTTTAAGATGGTTTTATCAACATGGCGATATCCCCTGCCATGTTTCTACAGTAGCCCAGAACAGACTAACCAAGCTCCCCTATATTTATTATATATTTATTCTTTGACACCAATGACACCATTTACTATACATGAACACTAATGTATTTTAAAGGTTTAGTTATTTATATATTTAACGGCATATTAAAGTGATTGAGGGCAAAGTATATAAATAAAATAAATGATGGAGCTGGGGGAGTGGTAGATTTACAAGGGAACAACTTAGATATTCTCTGAGATTAAAGTGGTACATTTCATGGGAGAAACTCATAAATTTATGAGGAAAAAAAGAGTCAAATGCTCTGAAAAGACAACAGGGAATATATTATTATAGAAATAATAGATTCAGATTTGAATTAGAACCCAGCATTTATCCAGCGTCACATTTAAGAAAATCTTTGTCGTTACTGTGATTTTTTTAATTTCCAACACTCTTTTTTTGTGGTTGCTGTTATCTTTTCAAACACAGGTAGGAAATATACTGCCTGTTTTTTAAGAGCACCAGAAGTCATAATAACTCCCTATATGTGAGACTTTTCTTTTGGACTTTTTCCAAACCGATACAGTGATTAGTTGCCATATTAAAAAAGAGAAAAATCACAAAATTAAGAGAAATAAACATGAATATCTTCTGAGGTTGTTGTGGCAAATATGAGGAAAAAATGTATTAAACTGAGAAAAACAAATAAACATTCTCTGAGATTAAAGTCACAAATTTATAAGAAAAAAATGATAAAATATGTTCTTTTCTGTCAAAGAACCATACTGCCTCATATTGTACATCTGGATCAACTTCATCAGTCACAGACTGCAGTCAATTTAGACGTTTGAAAAAAAAAAAACGGGGACAAACCGGCAAAAAAGAAAGTCGCAATTCAACAATCCTTTCTAACATTGTAGAAACCAGATTAAGACATAATAAACATCAGATATTAAATGTTATGATAAATGTGAGACATGAGTCCTGGGTTTTGAAGAGAGAAGGGCAATGTGACACACATTGATAACTTGGAGCTGGAGCCATTTTACTCAACAGTTTTTAAGAAAATGTATGAGGAAATTTATTTTAAATTACATTATGAAAATCAGAATTTACTCATATTTCAACTGTCATTAAAAGGGTTTTAGAGGTTTGTGGGAATTCAATTGAATTCTGTTTAGGATCAATGACCCTGACTATGACTATGTGAGTTTACTGTACAGATTTTGAGAAAATTGAAGGGAAATTGGTTTAAAATTACATTAAACCATTTATTTTCTCATATTTAAAAATAAAATCCAGAAAAAAAATGTTTGTTAATATTGTCTTGCAAATTAAAAAAAAAAAACATTGGATGGTTTAGAGCCCCAAATTAAAAATAAATAAATGACATAAAAAACACACAACATGACAAAGATTCCCTTAGTGTTTAAATGTGTCACAGGATAAAGGCTGAATTTCTTTATGACCCTGCAAGTATTGTTATTTCTCCAAAATATGACTCTATTACTTGGATTACATATTCTCCATTGTTTTTTCACAAGGGTCAAGGGTTTTTTCCCCCAAATGATGGTTTTCTTTTCTGTAGTGTGATGATCCAAACTGGAAAAGTGAAGCGATGTGGTTCCTTGACAAAAACAATATTTTTTTATATTTTTTACGAGAGGAAACGAGTTTTTCCTCTCGTAAAAATCAGTGATTTTTGATTCAAACTTGCAAAGGGATGTGGTTTCTTGACAAAAACAAGTTTTTATCGCAGATTTATGCATTTATAATCCAAAAGTTTTTATTCTCATAATTTATGAGGTTTTTTCTCTACTTTAACCCTAGAGAACATTCAAATGTTTTTTTTTTAATAATTTTTTCATCTTTTTTACCGATATAGACCCTGTTGTATAAATTAGCAATTAAAATTTAAAAAGTATAAATACCAAGACAATTGCACACTTTGCTGCAAATATTCAATAATCACTTCATAACTTTTACTATTAACAACTATAATAACAGTTTAACTTCCTGTTTTGTTGTATAGCAGCTAACATTGAGGAAATGAAGGCAACTTGTTCAAAGATTATCATTGACAGTCCATTGGTATTTAATCAGATTACTGTCTTTGTATGTTTTATATCTGTTGCCAAATGCAGAAGATAAACTGTCACTTTCATGTCCTTTTACTCACTAGATCTGTATCACATCACCATTGTTATTTATTGTAATCAGACAAGTCAAATCAGAAAAAAAAAAAAAAAAATCAAGTTCAGGTTGAAGAGGGTAAAGGCCCTTTGAAAAGAAAAAAAAAAACACCGGGGATTTGGATTAGAAAGAAGAAGCAGCACAGCGACGTCACGTCCACGAACGGCAGATAAGGGAAAAGGAAGAGTTGCAGCGCAGCAACGTGAATTAGAGCAGCAGTGTTGTGACAGTTTGGGAAGTAAACAAAAGCAAACTCACAGATCACCAAACCAAATGAGACTTCACCAGGAGAATGACTAAGTTGTCAAAAGTCTCGTAATCCGTACTTGTTTGTTTGTGCCTCAAACCGTCGGCACTCCGTTTCTGAGACAAAAAACAAAAACAAACCATGAAAACTGGAGAAACGAGATTAAGTTGGGAAGAAAGTGAAATTTCGGAGAGGGGAGAAACTGTGGATGGATTATTAAACCCAGGGAGGGTTAGGGCATTTGTCTGTGTTGATTCTTTTTTTTTTTGAGTGGGGGTAGAAAGTTTAGAGAGCGGGCCACTGAGAGGCCCCAACAGGGAGGTGTTATGCTGTGTAATTGCGCGGCATTTGTTTTGGCACCGCTCTGGTGTGACCGCGATGTCTCGGCGCCACATGAAAGCAACGCTTAAGCCGCGCTTTTATTTAATTTGACCGGACGTTAATTGGCTCGACGGCAGCTCAGCTGGCCGAGGCCCGGGCTGACTCTTTGACGTGTCACAGGACGTCCCGAAGAGCGCCTCGCACCTCCGCCGTGGCGGCGAGGTCGCAGGTGAAAGCTGCGAGCGGGTTACAGCTGAAGGGAAGAAGTGGGGAAGTCCCTCGGTGAGGTCAGGAGTTCAGGAGCGGAGTTGGTCACATGCTCGCCTGGCACGCAAAAAGCTGCCCCCCCCACCCCCCCACCCCTCTATTCTGTCTCCCACTACCTCCCTCTAATTGGATTTAATGAGCGATTTAACAACACAGCGCCGCTCGATCAAATCAAACTGCTACTGTCCACCGCGTTTAATCCTGGGTCACTGCTCTGTAATACCAGCGTGTCCCGGGGACCCTCCTGTTTGCGAGGCTCCTGCGGGCCTTCTCGCCGGCTCCTTCCATCACACATTCTCTCCCCTCCCTCCCCTCGCCCTCCTGTCCGTTTCCCTCACCATCTGCCTCGTCTAACCCACAGCACGCCGAGACCCCCCACCGAAACCTTCCCCTCCAAAAAAAAACAGCAACAAAGTTGCCCATGTACTCACAGTAGCAGCTGAACTGTTTGCTGTTGAGCTCAGGGTGTGATCACACCTACAGGTCAATAGAAATATGCCCAGCCTTCAATCTTTTCTGGAACTATGATTTTTTTGTATTATATTCATGAAAAAATAAGATAATGCTTTGTACAAAATGCTAATCAAAACTAAGGATTTTTATTGGATTATTATGATATATACTGTTAAAGAGGTTTTGTATATTTAAAATGGTTGTGATTTACTTCTTTTGTCATAAAAAGTGTTAATATACTTTATTTTTACTTAAAAAGCAAAATTATGTATACAAATTATATAAAATATACAATTATATATAAAACAATTTTATTTTTTTTTCAATGAAGATAACTTTAAACTAAACTAAACTAAATATTTCAAATTGAAATCATTATTTCTAACCTTGTCAATGTCTGTGACTATTTTTTTCTATTAATTTTACAATTCATGGTGGTAAATAAAACTTTTCATTGAAAACACTAAATCGTCCAGGTGACCGTTTTCGAGTCTAGAGGAAGTTTTAGAGGTTTTAGACGAGTTATAAGATAAAATTAGGTTTATACAACAAGGCATTATCAGTTAACTTTATTTTTATGAGTTCATGTAAAGTGATATGATAGTGTTCATTCTACTTAAAAAGCCATAAAGTTGTCTCAACTCAAAAGTCCAATATAATCTTTTGGGTCACTTTATTTTAAGTTAGATGAAGGTATTAGTGTTTACAGTGTAAATGATAATCCAAAAATCTGCCAAGTCTAAAAGATGCCAACTTAAGGCACCATGTGGTCGTTTCATGCAGTTGGTTCAAGATAACTTTTGCACTCCTTAATAAACCAACTGCTGAAAGCTGAACAGAAAATTGAATTTGGATGAATCTGTCATTATGTATCTTGTGTGAATGCATCAAAAGCTACGCTACCTCGATAATGTGCACAACAGGTAGTAGCTATTCAATTATCAGGGCAAGCACTCGTTATTTTTCCACATTGCTGTGCAGACCATTTTACAAACCAGGGTTTTTTTCATAATTGTTGTAGGGTAACAGCTATGACTTTCATAATCAATCTGAACTTGAGCTGCATTAGCACGCATTAGGAAAAAAGGAACTTTGAATAAAACATCGCTGCAGACTGTTATTTTGCTGTGATGGATTACAGCGGTTTACTGTATACAACTCGATAATCTGCAAACTGATTTCCATGCAATATGGAAACAAATTAAATCCGGCGGCTGCCAAGAGGAAAAATAAATACACAAAAAAAAAAAAAGCAGCGAGCTCTGCAGAATCTGCAGCACAAACGATGTAGTGTGAAGTAAATTGGCTAAAACATGCAAATACTGTCTTTATTCTGGTTTTAATGATTTTTCAATAAATGCAGGAATGTGATACAGGCCAGAGCTGCACTTTTACCCGTTAATTTCCTCACACCTTTGACACTGAACTAAAAAAGGTCAGCGTCTGAAATGCGCCCAGCAGCACGTTTTCTGGACTCGCAGATTCCAGAACGTAGGATTACTTTCTCAGCGGGACGATGGGAGATTTTAGGAATTAAACGAGGGCGCTAGAAAGCATCTGACGCATGGCGAGGACGCCGCGGCGCCGCATGGCAGCCCTCGGCAAAGCAGTTCAATTGGGAGAGATTTGTCACCGCAGGTTGGCAAAGCTGCTTCTCAACTTATAATGCTAAAAGCAGCTTAATTATTAGGTCAAAGGAGTAAGGGTGAGGAGCTGGGAGAGGGAAGGGCCTGATGGGGTTGTTACAGGGTTCAACCTGTTATTATCTCTGCCGTTGTTTGGGGGTGTCATTGCAAGGCATAATTCTTTTAAAGCTTCCTAATCCATAACAACATCCCTACTTCCTAAACAGAAGAGCACTCTTTATGCCTCTACTTTAGAAATAATACTATAAAATCTGCTTAGGTAAATGCAAATAAATGTAATAATAGTTGTAACAATTATTATTATAATTAGAATAAAAGTATGGGTGAAATATATTCTAGCACTTAAATAGTTCTTACAACTATTTTAACATTATTAAATCCAAGTACAGTATCAAATTGAAACCCTGCACTAGTCAATGCAATTATATTGAAAATTAAAAATCTCAGACTCATTTGGGTTTCATTGGAAAAGCTGATTTCTTAAAATTGGGCTTTTCATTTCAAAATGAAATGTTCTGACACAGTGGTGCGTGTTATTATCCGTTAACACGGTGCCTAAATAGGTGTCGTTTTATGAGACCGCCAGTCACGTCACCTCCAATAACTTCCCATGAATGATTTACCTTCCTCAATTAACTCAATAATTAAAACCATTTGTCCTACTCGTCTGCGGTCACATTTATTCACACTTCTGACAGACGTAGCCGCAAAGAGGACCAGTGGGTTAATCGGGGAGAAAATGGCATGTTCTCACTCATACATTTGCATCATTTATCACTATCCATTTAGTAGTTTAAAAAAAAAAATGTAATGCAAAATCTACATATTCCATAAATCTCTGCTTTAGACTTAACATTTCTAAAATATATGCAGCCTCTGAACCATGTATGCTAAAATAATCAGCATTGGAACGATCCTTCATATGGGCGTAGCAGAGCTGCTTGTAGATCGCACATCATTATGTAAAAGACACACTGGCCAACATTCTATTTTTAGTACTTTTACATTAAGCTGGAGCTCGACATACATCGAGTCCTGTCACGCAACATGCCTCATGGTTTCCTGCCAGCTGGGTCCAAAAGTATGTCACCGCTGCAATATAAAAGCTGTGGACATGGAAGTTAAACCATTATGTCACGGCTAAACTATAAAAGCTGGCATCGCTGTGGACATAATGGTTTAACCTGACCTTCCAGGCTGAGGCAGAACCGGCGGTGATGCAGATCGAGATCTGCAAATGCTTCTCGGTTTGAAAAGAACACGAAAACTCAGCGAGCCTCCTCTGGGAAGAATTGTACAAACCCATCAAACGGAGGAGCTCATAACGGAATGTTCTCTGTGCTGCGGAAATAATTTAATACGTGTTACATCAAATCCTAATTATAGTTCAAATGTTATCAGACAAGGAATCTCATTGTATTTAATTATTTAAAGCTCCATATACAAATATGGGGGAATAAACAGGGGATGGGGGACAAAACATGAATGAAATCTTACTTCATTAGTGAGCAGTGTTTATGCAGTTCCAGATGTTTCCATCTTCAAACTACGCTCCAGTTCATACTATGCCACAAATGCAATGTCTTCACAATGCAACAGTGATGTCACTGGAATAGATACTACTGAATCTTTATTGTTCTTTGTTGCACCCAGCGGCTCTTCACAAGCCTATAACGGGGCCACTGAAAGTCACGGCAATTTATGTTTTACTGCTGGAATTCATATTGCCACTGATGCCCTGTTTTCACTGCACTCAGAAAATATTTATGTGCATATATCTGCCCTGTTCCTCCTGCACGATCTTTCGTAGAGGCCTCAAGCTGTCTTAATCTCTATACCACCACTGCGTCTCTTTTATTCCGATGTGTTCCTCTCTTTTTTTTTTTCCTGGCTCCCATTCTCATCTCATTGCGTTTGCCGATTGGCCCTCGGTTCAGCGGCAGGGCACTAGGTCACGGCACTGGCTTGATTTTCACACTGTTCCCTCTACTGAACGCCACATCAAGTTAATCAGGGTTAACAATTGCGGCGGAGCCTTGCTGAGCAGGGCTCCCATCGGCTTAGCCTGGCCTGGCCTGGCTCTGGTGATGCAGATGGGCTAGTAATCTCTGTTCGGGGAGCAGAGGGGACGGATGAGGGTGGATGCACGTTGTGGGTGTGCGGTGGTGGTCGGGACACAATTAAAACAGTGACACAGGACTCAGATAAAGAAGTACTGATATTTATCAAAAAAATAAAATAAAATAGGAGCGCTTCCTGGACCCAAAAATCTTTGTTTGGATCGAGAAACGTAGATTCAAAGTGAAACGAATGAAACTCCAAGGGATTCTTTTCTTAATGGTTAAATTGCCTTCATTTCCACAGCATGGTCATATCAGACATATAAAATCTAAACTGTATCAGAGCACTGATATTTATTGAAAGCAGAGCTGCTGCTGAGACAAACTATTGGGAGTTATTTCATAATGATAATCAGAATATATGATGACTGTCGGCTAGCCAGCTGAACTTGAATTACAAGATTGTAATACAGTGGGTCAGAATAGTATTTAGTTAGCCACTAATTGTTCAAGTTCTTAAAAAGATGAGAGGCCTGTAATTTTCATCATATGTATACCTCAACTATGGAGACAAATAGTGAAAAAAAATCCAGAAAATCACATTGTCTAATTTTTAAATAAATGATTTGCAAATTATGATGGAAAATAAAAGTTCATGTCAATACTTTGTTATATACCCTTTTTTTGGCAATGACAGAGGTCAAACATTTTCTGTTTTCACACACTCTTGCTGGTATTTGGACCCATTCCTCCATGCAGATCTCCTCTAGAGCAGTGATGTTTTGGGGCTGTCGCTGGCCAACACACACTTTCAACTCTCTCCAAAGATTTTCTATGAGGTTGAGATGTGGAATCTGGCCATTGTAGGACCTTGAAATGCTTCTTATGAAGCCACTCCTTCGTTGTTTGGGATGATTGTCATTCTGAACGATCCAGCCTCTTAAAGAAGAAGTTACAGGTCTGTGAGACCCAGAAATCTTGTTTTTAGGCGACCAAATACTGATTTTACAGAGGACTTTACCAATGAATTAATTAAAAATCCTACAGTGTGATTTTCTGAGTGCCCCCTCCATTCTGGTTCTCATAGTTGAAGTGTACCTATGATAAAAAAATTCAGGCCTCTCATCTTTTCAAGTGGAAGAACTTGCATAATTGGTGGCTGACTAGATACTTTTTTCCCCCACTGTATATGACAAAGAGAGGGAGTACTTGCACCCATCATTACTTCATGGGACCTTATTTAAGAAAAATGACATCAGTTGGTCAATGGAGAGACAATTTCTTTTTATTATTTTTTAAAATTATTAATAATTTTTTGATCCAGTTTAATTCATGCCATGAATCACTCGTTTGATGTCTATTTATATTACTATGAAACCTTTTTTAAGAAAATAAATGTCAAGTATTGGAAGTTCTTAGTAGTTCTGTGTGAAACTGTTCAGCGAAACAACATCTCACATTATAAATGTCACCAACTTAGTTTCAGCGGCCTGTGGAGAAAGTGGCAGAGAAAAGGTTATGACATCACTTATGCTGCGACTTTCAGTCAAGACATTCAAGTTGTCTTTTGCCATTGACCAGCATAATTTTTCAGAAATAACTTCCCATGGGGTAAGAGGAAGCCAGAAATACTTAGGGACTCAATGATGTTCAACGGATCAACGCACTTCAGTGATTTGCCCAAAAAAAAGAAAAAAAAAGGCTTTTTTGGCTTCAATACAACAATCGCATCAATGAAAACTCCTCAGATCAGAGCTCTCCCCAAAAAGATACATAACAAACATGTTCACACACCAAACTGAGGACTTGAGTCTTCAACGAGACGCGTCGGGCAGAGAAGAGAACGGGAGAAAGCGAGAGCAGTGCCATAATGATAAGAAAAATTAGTATTCCTTTCATAGAGTTTGCAAACTGACCGAATTAAAGAGTCTGAAAAGTTGTCAAATGTGACAAAAGTATCGTTAATCCCTTATGTGGCCGCTCTGATCTCATCGACAGCCCAGGTCAGGACTTCAAACGGAACCAGCGCGATGTCAATGGGTCAAAAAGACTCTCAGAATTACAAATCCAGAGTGAGAGTGTGATGTTTTCAGATCAAAGAGAATGGATGGGGGGGGGGGAGGTGGCAGTTAGAAGAAAACTTCCAGTGCTGAAGATAACTGAAGCGTGACCCATTTAGGCAAAACAGAACTCTGTGTGCAATAGCAGCTGGCTAACTTGCACAACACAGCCCTGGGTGCCCCAGCTAAAGGCTACGCAGACGTAATTATTCATTCAGTCAGAAGAGGCGTTACACAACCCCTTCTTTACTTGTAAGGAAGGGGAAGAGAAGAGAAAGTCCTCTGCGTGCCACACAGCCTTGGGTGACACAAATGTAGCTCAATTTTTACAGCGATCAAACAAAACTCGACTCTCCGGATGACCTTTTAAACTAAGGAATCTAGGCCGGTGACAAACTTTGGCGTGAGATTGTCTGGCTCTTACCCTTTGCTAAGGCAGGCTTTGTGTCACGGTGCATCCTCTTTTTTTCCTGCCTAATACGCCTGAAGCACTCTTCTTCTCTCTTTTTTTCTCCGTAACCGCCTTGCTTTTGAGATGTCGCACCTCATCGGAGTGACACATGTATTATTAACGCGGGACTCGAGTGCTATCCATGCAGGGACTCTCACAGACTTTCACAGGTTTCTGTTGGTGCCACCATTTTGATTTGACTGGCTAGAGCTATTTTTTTAAGGATCTGTGACACCAGTGCACAGCTAAATATTTCATACACCTGGTAGCCCGAAAGCTCGCAAAGGCTTGAGAGCACTTCTATCCACTTATTACCCCATCTCCACCGGATTCATGAAAGTCTTATAATGATGAAGTTGAGGGTATTATTCTTGAAACTGCCAAGTTGTCCCATGAACAGGGACAGGGTCCTGTAAAGTGCATGTGAAAGGGCAAGAAAAAAAAAAAAAAAAGGAAGCTGCTGGCTTTGCATACTCCCTGGTGTAAAATATGTATGTTATAGACTAAGCTGCAATGTCCCACAAGTTCTACTGTCGCAGTTCATCATACAAATTCACCTCCACACTATCGCTAACCTAGTTTGTGAGGGTCAATTGGTGATCAAGGCTGGGGAATGAGATTGAAAAAAAAACAGAAAACAAAGCTTAAAGTCCTACTGAACTCCACCTGCCCTCGTCGCTCTGCAGCCGAGGAACACGGTTCACCAAAAGTTCACATGTCCATAATAATCGTAGAATTTTGCCATACATGCCTCATAACCAAATCCTGTGATTGGCTGCGGAATGAAGAGCAGCAAGCTTACCAACCAACCTTACCCCGACGACTACTGTTGATGTGACACGTGTTCTATCTGACCCTGATACGCTGGGTCGCTGTTCGGTCAGACTGCTGCTGCAGGGGCCAAGTGTGTTTCGGGTTTGTGTGTGTGTGTGTGTGTGTGTGTAGGGAGGGGTGGGGGCTTAGTTAAGGGGAAAAAAAGAAAAAACAAAATATCACTGTTACTGGCACTGTGTCGTAACATTTTGGAGCATGCCCCGCCCAACCTCAAAAACGGGTTCAGCTAGAGTTCACGTATGTAGCCACGCCCCCTCGCCACCGTGTCATCGGGCAGACGACGTGTCGTCATGAGTGGAAAACCCCCTCGACTTCGCCCTCGTTCTCTCGTTTCTCTCTCGGCGAGGTGACAGCGACCCCCAGCGGGGCCTCGTCTCCTTTAACATTCAACAATTAATGCTGTGAAATGAAATGTTTTAGTTTTCAATTTACCTGCATTAAAATATTAAATAAAATGTATTTTCCAGCCCAATGGAAATGCACGGTGCCATTTTGAAATAATATTTCAAACTTGACTAACGTGAAAAAATGTAATTGATTCAATAAAACTAATTCTGTGGTACTGTATTATGAGGGAGAAATATAAGAAAAACAAAGGGTGAATATTGCTAATAGTTTTAACATTCCCTGTTCACATTTTTCTTTCATTTAACTTTTCCATAGTTAAATTTTATAAATACTTTATCATAATTAATTTTAATTTTTTATTTGGAATCCCATACATTAATATTTTTAGAATATGATTTTTTTTAATGAGTTTTGCACCTAAATCATTTGAAATATCCTATTTCAATGTGATGTGTGCCTAAATGATTACATGTGAAAAACAAATTCGAAAAACTAATTTATTGACTGATTAGGGGACTTAGCCAGTTTGAATAATACTAATATGAACGTTTCTAAAATGATGCTTAATATTTATATATCTATATATATTTTAATTTTATTTAAGTCTATATTTATAGTGCAGATTTTTCCTTTCTCAGAATTGGCCATATTATCCTGATTATGGTTGTTTCCATTTCCTTCTGTTTTTCACACCATGTGAAATTATATTTCAACACTAAATATTATATTATTTGTGTTTTTTTCTAATGATAGATTATTATTATTATATCATAGTGAGCATTTTCTATATTGTGGTAAATTAAGACTGTAGATGTGTATTAGCTCTGTTAACCCTGATTCAATTACAAACAGATAGAAGAATTAATTTGTACTTGCCAATAAACTTAAATGCTAAAAATATTTTTTTTAAATGGTGACATAATGTAGATGTTTCAGGATATTTGATGACTGTATTTTACAAAATACATGACTAAAATGTTTTTTAAAAATACCCTAAAACAAGTCTCATTTCTTCATTTTCTCACTATAAAAGAAAATAGTCAATTGTTAGTGATATTATACTATACTGATAATTATATAACCATAATAAAATTATGTTTGAAATTTATTGATTTATTACTTTATTTTCTTTTTAATTAAAAGTGCCATAACAGCATCTTTATCCTCCAAACCTACCACTCTCTAATAATATAATTAACTTGAAAATAAAATATAAAATACTTTAATTGACTAGATTGGTTGGAAAGTTTAGTCTGATACAAAAAAAAATGTGTGGTTTCATTTTATAGGCCTTCAGTTGAATAATACATAACCTATCAAAACATTTAAAAGGATTTAACAATAAGGAAATAAATTAAATATATTTTTTCTAGTGAATTACTATATTATAAATTAATATAAATACTCTAAAAGCAACATTGTTGCTCAGCTTTCATAATATAACTGTTGACAAACACACAATCACTGTTGCACATGGAAGATTTATCTTTTCCATATAGAGACAAGGAATACAAAACAAGTTAATGTACATGTTAGGTGCCCACAAAATATAGAATAAATAGATGCATAATAAATAGGAAATAAATAGTCTCAGTTCATAAAGTATTTTTGGTTTGTGTGTATAAAACCTGAACGGAATTTCAAGAGGTGCAAAACATAAGTTAAAGCCTTTGGAATTAACTGTTCTGTGACTGATTGGTATCCATTTGCTCTCATAATATGAACCCAAGACAAGACTTTTAAAGCACTATTGTTGCCAATAAAGCAGTTTTCTATGTATATTATAACATACTTAACCTTATGGAATTCTCTGACTGGGATTACATACTAAACATTAGGCTTAATAATGTCAATGCTATACTTCAGAAGAAAGACTAAGAGTGCCCCCTAGTGATGAACATATATACTACACCAGCACCAAACTGATTTTTTTTCCTTTTATTGCTCTGCTCTTTTCAAACCAAAGCAAGACACATTATTTAATCGCCTCTATGCCCAGAGGTTGAAAAGTTTAAACGGCCACCTTCATTTATAGTCTGACAGACAGCAAACATATTTTTAATGAGTTTCAAGTGATTATATGATTATAAATCTAACAGGACCATTTTCACACCAAAAACTACAGGTATTGAGCATTTCCCTGAGAACTATATTACTTATATTGTTAGGATAACCTGTGAAGTCTTTGGAACAGCATTTTTTTTAGCAACACAGGATGAGAAACTCTCAGTTAAAACCCAGATTGATTATATTCTTAGAGTTAGCAGTTCTTTTATATACCCAACACACTGATTGAATGGTAGCAACCCCCTGAATTAATTTACAATACACATAGTTGTATAGTTGCATTTAAATGAAGAGATGCAATTTTCAATGAAAATACAGTTATTGCCATTGTGCAGCTGTGTTCATTGAGAACATCGGTTATAACAGATGTAGATGAAATTGATTGAAATCATATTTTTTTTCAAGGCCAATTCTCTTATAGCATGAAGGCAAACGTCAGCTTAACCTTTAATAAACAACCATTTGGTGTGTTAATTTAACAATAAGTGTTATATTGCATGTGCTCAAACACACGCAGAACATGTGATGCGCCTCTCTGGTGCTTAGTGCAGAACTCAAAACGGATGGAAACAATTTTCATCCAATGCTTGGACACATGCGGTGCCGGCAGGATTCCATATTTCCATGGGAAATATACAAATACACCAAATCAGTACTTTGATCAGACTCTGGAAACTGACGAGTCCAAGCTTTAGGGAAGCACTGGTGAGGTGCTGAAGTGTGTGCTGTTGGTGTGTATTATCACCCTGCACGTTGGTCCCAATGCAGAGTGGAACTGTGGAGCGACTGTGAGGTGCAGGACAGGAACCTCCCACTTGCTCTGGCAGAAAGAGAAAAAAAAAAGGAAAAATATATGTAAAAATACTACAGTTCAAACGTTTGGGCTTAACCAGAGGATTTTGTGTTTTCCATGAAAAGTCACACTTATTTATTTAAGTCACACACATTTATTTACCACGAGTTGTAAAACGAATAGAAAATATAATCAAGGCATTGACAAGGTTAGAAATAATGATTTGTGACCCCACAAATGTGATGCTGCAGATACTCAACCTGCTCGAAGGAAGGTCAGTTTTATAGCTTCTCTAAGCAGCTAAACTGTTTACAGCTGTGTTAACATGATTGCACAAGGGTTTTCTAATCATCCATTAGCCTTCTGATGCAATGAGCAAACACATTGAACCATTAGAACACTGGAGTGATACTTGCTGGAAATGGGCCTCTATACACCTATGTAGATATTGCACCAAAAACCAGACATTTGCAGCTAGAATAGTCATTTACTACATTAGCAATGTACAGATTGTATTTCTGATTAGTTTAAAGTTATCTTCATTTAAAAAAAACAGTGTTTTTCTTTTAAAAATAAGGAAATTTTGAAGTGACTCAGAACTTTTGAATGGTAATGTACTTTCAGGCCTACCTTCCTACAGCTAGAATACTTAGTTACCTGCCAAAAAAATCCTCATCTAAATTAAATTGTTATAATACACATAAAACAGATTTTTTTAAACAAAATTCTATATTGTAATGAGACTGTTTCAAGTCTGTGTGCACCGCGTTTTTTTTTTTATCAGATACCTTTCATGTCCACTTCTCCAGCTGGTTAACTGCAGACTTCTGGGCCAGTCTCTTCATGCTCCTCTGCAGTAGGTTCAACCAGCCGTTTGAATGAGAAAGCCAGCATCATCTGCAATATACAATATTAGTCCCGTGTAAAAAGAAAATGTGATTTTCTTGGACATTTCTTTTAAATTAGTTCCTTTAACACATACGAAAAAAGTGTATCTGAAAAAGACAATATTAAACCAAGAAGGAATTTGTATTAAAATTGACCAATATAATACGTGTGAAGCTGAAACAAAACCAGCTTCAGAGCTGTCAGCAATGTACAGCAGCATACCGATAACGTATTGAATAGAATGAGGAGAAAAATAAGGGCTGTAAACGGAGGCTCCTGGTGGACCCAATTAGGAAGAAAGAAGCCCCATCACCTGTTTGGAAGTGCACATACCAAGTTCTTCTCTCAGTGTACACACACACACACACACACACACACAAACGCACACACACAAGTTTTTGTTTTCCTCTTCCTCAATAGTGGAAACATTTAGTTGTTTGGATGTGGTTTGCCGAGGCTTCATTACAAGCATTTTGCTGCTGGCTGTAGATGTCAACTTGCATCTTGTGTTCATCGCTTTAAACCCTCTGTTTGTGTGGTTTGTTTGGTTCTCGTTTGTTATGATTAGATTCTCACTGCTAAAACACTCTCACTGAATTTTTTGGAACAGAAATGAGATGCACATTTAAGCCTGCTATTTCTATTCATGAAAGCACATGGCACTAGGGTTGCATTATACAGGATGAGGTCAGTAATCATTATCCTCTCCCCCAGTGACATTACTCATATCATAGAGAGAAAGTAATAATATTGTTAATGACAATTCATGGAATGCATCACAAATATTGAGCAAAATAAATTATACATTGAATTTACATTTCGATAACCACATAGCATAATTGCCCGAGTCATTGTTTGCTCAAAATGAGATATTTATCTAACTTTACTCTCCTACCACTGCTGCATCATCCTGTCTTTCTGCCTATGACATTGGCCAATCTCAACACTTATTAGAATCCCAAAACACTATTTGCCCAAGTCATTCATTTGACTTAGGCAGTTTGATAAGAGCAAAATGGCAGAGAGGAAGAAGTGGTTGACCACAAGTGAAGTGCAATCAATCAAAGGGATTACGACCTGTAGATTTAATCTTAAAATGACCTTTTTGCTTCAAGGTATGATAGATATAGTTTGCATTTATACAAGACAAAAATGCCAAAAATCAAGGCACAATTCTGCTGAAGTCATTTTTGTACTTGTTCAACAATTGATGATGGGTCTATTTCTTTTTGCAGATTTTTTCACGCCTCTGGTTTAAAGTACTGTTAAAATATGAATAAAAATACACAAATAAATATAAAAAATAGCAATGTGATACAATTGTTCTTGTTTCTTGAAAAAGTCTGACACATATACAGAACCAGATTACAGCATAGGCATATTAGGCACATGCTTAGAGTCTCAATGCTACTGAGGGGCCTAAACAGATGAGTAAAGAACATCGACTACCTACATTAAATATTGTTTAATATATGTTTAAAAAGGTATAAATATCTTATTTGGTCACTTTGCTACAGCATCTGTATCCCCACACACACCTCTACATTGTAACACTTAACATAAAAAAGCCTATTCATGTAATGCCCCTTGTTGTTGGAGCTGATTTTTATCTGCTGGCCTTCAGTTCATTTCAGCTGATGTAACATTACTGATGTAAGCTACTGTACAACCGTGTCATTGACCTCTTTATAAAGGAAGAAAAGAGGATGGACGTTGTCTTCAAATGAGCAGCTTTGGTAAATCTGATGGAGCTATTGATCACTGCTTGGTGTAGATCAATGCTGCCGCTGTGAATGATGTTCAGATTCAGAAGCATGGCTGTGTGTGAGTGTGTGTGTTATGCACTTACTGTAACAGCTTGGCTGTTGAATCCCCATTGTGCCGTTTGTGTTTTACGGATTTTCTGCTTGCTTGGTGGTTGTATAAGTAAATGTGGTGATGGTTGTGAGTGTGTTCTTGTTTCTTTGGTAACCATATTGATTTGGGTGATTCGGGGAGGGTCCCTGGAAAATACAGCCTGTCCAGTGTAATCTAACAGTTTTACCCGGGCTCTGCATACAGAGGCAGATTCAGTTTCCTCTTACTCTTTCTCTTCCTCATGCTTACCGTTAGCAGTGTCAGGAGTCCCATCATTACACCCATCATGATATACATGTTGTCAGTGAGGCCTCCAGCCCACAGAGGGCCCAGGATGGTAGCTAGACCTCCAACAGAACGACGTACTCCCTGACTGAAACCTGTACGTTCAAAAAGACGCAAACGCATAAGAGCTCAACACACAAACATGTGAGACATGTGAGCAACACTGAACACTAGATGGTGCTGTTTCTCACCTTGTGTTCTCTCTGCAGTGACTTTGGAGAAGAGGGAGACCTGGGCCACAGCTACAAACGGCAACCCCAAAACCTGCAAAAACACCCCAATCACAAACTCTGCCATCTGCCATGGAAATCCACCTGCAGAAAAGGACAGAAAACAGGAAAAAAAAACACACAACAGAGTTATTATATATGATACAAATGCATATGGGTCAAGATAAAGGCATGCATGTGCAGTGCTGACTGACCCATTGGTTTAGCCAGGAAGATGAGGCACCAGACACAGGAGACGTTGCAGATGGTGAGGCCGATGGCCAGAACCACCCGCTCTGCAACACGCTGGCTCAGCCAGCGGACAAACAGGAAGCCAGAGATCACCTCCACGCCACAGAGACAGTACATCACGCTGTTTTCCAGCTCCCCGTAGTTGAAGTACTTCTGGGTCAGCGGGGTCACCATGGTCTGAGGAGGCAAAGGGGTACAGTAGATGTTGGTGCTGTGCAAAGTCACATACATTAAAAGGTCATTTCTATCTTAGTCAAATATTTGCTTTAAAAAAATTGCGTAACAATGTTTGCCAATGGTGGTGTGTGATAATTCCAATCCTAGTGTGGTTTTGCCCGTTTTCAGGAGTCATATTTAGAAAAAAAATACGAAAAATAGATTATTATTATTTTTTGAGAACATCTTATGTAGATGGATTAAAAAATGTGAAATTAAATATAAAGAAATAAAAAAAAAAACTCAATAAATCCTTGCATGTCTTTCTGATGTTTCAAATGTCAAATAAAGGGGAAAAAAGTGTCCTGAAAAACAAAGTCATCTCTACAAAAATTGCACTGTGTGTGTGTGTGTGTGTGTGTGTGTGTGTGTGTGTGTGTGTGTGTGTGTGTGTGTGTTGTACGGCACCTCCAGTGCAGTTTGATTGAAGAGGGTGATAAACTGAGCAGCCAGCAACACAACCACCTCTTCTCTCAGGAATTCTACAGATGCAGAGCAAACGTCACAGGCAAGTGGACACAGACAATTCAGACAGAAACACCAATTAAGGTTTGCAATGTAATAGCCAACATACTTTAAAACCACATCTACATGCTTCAGAAAGTAGTAATTGATTGGTAATATCCAATTTAATAGGGGAAATATAGAAAGAAAAACAATAAAATGGGTGCATATAGCAGATTAAAAATTCATAAAATCAAGTGCAGTTTTATTGTGTAGATAAGATATGATTAATATCATACTGATGTCATCAAGGACATGCACATTAGATCTCAAGCAATCTGTAACAAATCAATGGGAGTCATTTCAATTACTATAAGGCTGTAGATTTACAGAAGCCTTACTCCCTTACCCTACTCAAAATATCACAACTACACCCAACCACCTACCTCGGGTTAAGCTGAAATTCTTAAAGGGGCTGGACGTCTCGTATATCTCGTGTGGCACAGGAGAAGGAGACCGCACAACATTATTTGTTGCTGCACCGCAGGCAGCAGGGTGGTGGTTCCTGTTTGGGTTGGGTGACCCCAGTGAGCCGTAGGACCCAGCCAGCTCCTGGGACCGCATTAGTGGCTTTATCTCATCATCGCCTTCTTCATCGTCTTCCGTGAGCACTTGCTCATTTTCCCCCTCCCTGTTTTTGCTTACTACGCTCTCCTTGGACTTCCTCCTCTCCATAGGTGGCAGGTCCCAGTACATGAGGATCACAGCCATTTGTAGGACAACCCACAACAGACACATGAACAACTGTGGGGGGAGATGAGGAGTAGATTCTTTTATTATTATTTGACACAGTTAACACATCTTCTTGCTATACAAATAAGCATATTCATTTCCATACCCCCGGTGCAGTATATTTATTGACCATAAAAGGGCCCAGGCGAAAATCACACAGCCTCAGGAAGATGTTAAACGCTGGACCTGCATTAAAGACAAAAATTTAAAACAGTGGTTATTTCTGTTGCAGAGATTTATCTGCTTATTTTGTTTTTTACTCAGTCAGGCCACTTAAGAACATGATATGTGCATGTATATTGTGCATGTATCACAATATGCAGCAGACTGACCAATCAGAAGGCCAGCCTGTCGACACGCCATGACAGCGGCGAAGACAGTGGCGCGATCATCTGGGGCAGTGCTCCTGGTCAGGAAACCGAAGATTGATGAGCCGGCACCTGTGCCAATGCCTGTGGAAAACACATATATACACACGTTTAAATGTGCAGGGCAGTGTGATTAGGAACAAACTGCAATTAAGACATAAATGTGCTTATGCCGTTTACATGACTTTAATCATTGCATTAGTCATATATAAAGTTTGATTATCTAGACCAAGTTGTGACATTGAATAGCTTTGTTTACTTCCTCTTCTTCTGTTCTATTACTTTTAATTTAATAATGAACATAATCAACCCAACTGGTTTGTTTATTCTTCCACACACATCACGCAGCATGAAATGTTGTCACCTCAAATGTGTAAAATCCTGCTTCTTATGCGTCATCATTTACGTCCACATGGATCACCACATCATCAGTTACACACGAGCAGGTTTATTAGAGTTTCAGAAATTCAACTCAGACTTATATATGTTAAGTCCTCAAATAATCAGAGTCAGATCATGGTAATCCACATATTTTACTGATATTATACTGACATCAACGATGAGGATAACACATTGTCACCCAGAAAACTGTATGATATGGGACCTAAAAAAAATCCAGACGACCAGTGAATAGAGTATTTGGATAAGAATGTTTTACATTATGATCTTGTCAAACTATAATGTTGGGTATGACAGGTGTGTTCTATAGGCAGCCAACCATTACTTGTAGTGACACTGTTCAAACTTACCTGCCACCAGTCTGCTTGACAGTAAGAGCCACTTTGAGTAGCCTGTAAAGTACATGAAGTTGCCTAAAAAAATTAAAAAGAAGGGGAGAATTAGAATAGAGGGAAATAAACATTAATCAACATCAATTAGAAGAAATGGAGGTTGTGCTTTTGATTGTGAGAAGTTGAGAAGATACTATGATTAGGGATTAAGTGCTAAAACTTCAATCATATTTCTAGGCCCCACAAACAATGGACTCACCAACTATCTCGAAACAGTTGGCAAACAAGATGATCTTCTTGGTGGTTCGGGTTCTGTCAGACCAGAGACCAAACAGTGGTCCTGTGAGGAGGCCGCTCAGGCTGAACGCTGATAGAGCCAGACCCAGGAAGTAGGGGGCTGCATTTAGAGTCTGCAGGTACCTCCATATTGTGGGCAATATCACAGCTGGGGAGAAAAAGTGAAGTTAACTTCCACATTTCCAAACTAAATTCATATCATAGCTGATGACTTCATGTCAGTAATTGTAATAGTCCTCATATCTTATAGGGAACAGATAATGAATCATATGTATAGCTTGTATGTATATAAATACTAATAGTGTTAACACAATTAAAACTGTGCATCTTGGGCTACCACTGGAATAGACAGTATATACCAATACTGATTTATATCTATTATTATACTAAAATGCTAAATGAGTCAACATTGTATGATGATATCAACAGTGTTTTTAGGGTGGAGTGTGGAGGATATTTGATCTTAGATAAATCAATTTTAACATACGGGGTTCAAAGTACAACCTCAATGAAAAAAAAAAAGTGAGTAAATGTTTGTATGTTTTCCAGAGAAGCCAAAACACATTTGCAGGTCCAGGAGGACCCATACTAACAATAACATAAGGTGCAGTGTCCTGGAAACAAATGACAGTGTGCACAATTTGTACTTGGCAGGAGGGTTATCGGTAGAAACTGGTTGGTTTGGATCAGATTGGGTCCAGCAGTTTTGCTGTAGACCAGGCCAGGACACAACAGTGACAGCATAGTACCAACTGTGAAACATGGAGGTGCTGATATGAGTGAAAAAAGTATTGGGGGAGATGATGTTTATGGATGGAACTATAAGTTCACAAGCTTGTATATCCGAATACTGAATGAAAAGATGAATCCCAGTCTCAGAGGTAGATTTCCACCATAAAAATGATCTGACAATGATGGCCAAGTATGTCCCCTGACTTGAATCCAATAGAATAGATTTGGAGTATTTTAAACTGGAAAAGCAGAGCAGCTGAAAAGCGAAGAATGACAGAACATCTCTCCACAGAGTTATACAAGATCCATGCCCAGGAGGATCCAATCTGTCTTCAAAACTAAAGATGGGTACACCAAATGTTGAAAAATAAAACTGAGTCTAACTGATGAAGTGTGTACTGACTTTTGCTGCAGATTCTTCTTAAATATGAACCGTTCATAATAGTTTTACAAGTGAAATATTTCATTTTTAGTAATTGGCTTAATTCTTCTTGGGTTTTGTCTAAAAAACAAAAAAGTACTATATGCACAGGATTTTTAATTATTTATTTCAGTGATACTGATACTGGTGTACTTTCATTATATACTTGGATCACATGACGTGAACCTTGTGGACTGTAGTCTGTAAAACATACACTATATAACCCAGCTATGCTGTCATCTGTGTCATCAGCCCTTTGCAGAAATAGGAACCCAGACCTCTCAGGTCATCTGGGACACGTTTGCTTTCTGTTCCCAGAGTCAAAACTAAACACAGAGAAGCGGCGTTCAGTTTGTATTCTAAAGATATCGGTGTTCTAACAAACTCCCAGAAAAATATAGATCTGCTGTAACTCTCAGTTCTTTGAAATCAAGGCCGAGGACTTATCTGTTTGCAACTGCTTTTTTAATTAAATCAAAGTTATTCATTTATGCAGTGCAACTGTAATTCTCGAGTATTATTTGTTGAATGTAATACTTATTGCATTTAAATGTCCTTTTATAATGCATTTCTTTTGCACTTTGTCTGGATGCTTTTAATGTTTCATATAAAGTATTTTGAATTGCTCTGTGCAGAAATGTACTTTACATATAATCTAACCTTGCCTTGCTGTAAACTACTGGAAATAAATCACCCCTGCTGTAGCTGTGCAGGGCAGCATGTGCGTAAGCAGAATCACCTAGGCTGCATCCCCACGGCCTCGGAGCAATCTTTATTGCAACCCTGTGACTCCCCTGAGCCCGACAGACATATTTATCACATGCTGAGTTAAGGCCAGTGCACGTACTGTAATTACATAGATTTACCTTCATAGCAATAAACTTACAGTAAACTGTAATATACGGAATATTTTACTTAAATTTAGAGCTTCCTGACAACTACGATTCCCTAGTAGCCGTTGGAAATATTTGATTAAGTAAGTTAAAATTGCTTCAAAATAAAGATCTAGCACCGATAGAAGACAAGGTGGAAACAAGTGGCTGGAAAATGCCTGGATGTTACAACTTCGAACCTTATTTGTGTTCATGCTCTGTTGCTTAGAGGCCAACAAGTTTAACTTTGGCTGCAGTGGCAGCTCTTCCCCCTCCACCACAGAAACAAAGCATAGTACTGACAATGCAAATTTAATTCCTGGGTCAGAAGACACAATAATGCATGCTCTCAGGAAATTCCGGAGAGGAAATATTTGCTCAATATGTCTTGTCTGCTGTAAAATGGCACAGTCTCTTTCGCCCTGACAAAAGACATCTGTATGTGGGAGTGATAAAACATTTGTCGTAAAACCCAATCTTGCGTGTTTATTCACAGCTTTTCAGACTTTACACCTACAGTGAGTGAGCAGGGAAATAAGATCCCTGTGTACACTGTAAGGTAATCTAATACTATAATCCTTTGTCCAGAGTCTTAGTGACAGCATAAGTAGGTGTTGATGTATATAAAGAACTGGAAAACCACAGAAATGCTTTCATTGAAATATGAAATACAACTTGAAAACTTACCACGCAATAAAATTGTTGCATCTGTGTAAAAAGGCCTCAACATGTTACTAGCACCAACCAGGCTTCAGATAAATATGAAGTGTCCTACGGTCTGTTTCAGGTGAGAACAAGCTCCTACAGTGAAAAAATAAACCCTTGCAAAAAATACTTCAATAAATGAAGTAATCTATCACTCAAAATATGTGAAACTGACTCAATGCAAATAATTTATTCAGTTTTGCCTGTATTTTCTAACTCCATTCAAACTATTTTCTGAATTTTGGAGTAAACCAATTATTTCAAGTTGTCTTGAATTAAAATAAATAACTTCCATTTAGTTTTTCCAGAACCTTTGTGCAAACCTTTATTTGAACGGTTGGAGCAAAATGATCATTTAAAGTTGTTTTAAAATATTAATTGTCATTTCTTCAAATGTTTAGCAAATGAATTCTTAAAATTGCTTCAGCTAAACTGTGATCAATATGCACTCATTCATTGTTCCATGAATCAGTGGGATTGTATTTGTGATCCAAATTCAGCCATAAATTTATATAAATTTAGTTTAATTGGGCAAGAAAAAAATACATAAAACAGGTGATAGCTTTGTTTTACTTGTTTTCAGTGTATGCTCAATATTATTTATTAACACCCAATATTAACACCCAAAGGATGATTTTCAATTCAACAATTATATACAATTTCCCATATTCTGTCTAAGATAAATTCATGTAATGACTGTAAAAAATGACAATCTCAGAGGTAGAAATGCAGGAAGATAAAAAGTTGAAACAATAAACAATTTACCAAATAAAAAAAAACATTATGCTCTGTCCCAAAAACTGTTGTGACATAATTCCCGTTTGTTTTATTGCCCCTCTTTATTAATAGTAACAGCAGTTATTGAGTTTAAATTAAAATGATTCATTATCATAATGTTTGTGTGCTATACTAACTTTATCATCGTGAATGTTGCAGCATAAAAAGAGCCACAAAGCAAATCTCACCGTATTCCACACCACTTAGAAGAAAGATAAGTCCAATGGTGAAAAACGTCAATTTCCTTTTCCGTCGAATATCCATCGTGTTTTTGCTGCTACAATGTTCTTTTTATACTTTGACTGGTCGCCTTCATTATTCCTCAAGATACATTTCCATTCTAGTATCTCTCCGGAATACCACAGTTGACATAATCCCGAGTGCAGTGCTTCCAATTAGAGGCGAATGCAGAGACATACTGCCGAGCCTGACGGCAGCCAGCCGGGGAAACGCTTAAAAGCCGTACGAGACATGGTGGAAATGCATTTTGTTCCGCGCGTGTCAAACGTTCGGCGACAGTTTTGGGGCCGTGGAAGCGCAGCGAAATCTCCCCGGACAGGTCGGTCGAAGCGTCAGACTCGACCTGCAAACATTGCACAAGCGGCAAACACCGCCGGGAGGTTTCCTGCACAGTTTAATCCTACGTGTATCACTTCCGGTGCGCTTTTACCCCATCCCCAAAAACAGGACCTGAACGTCACACCATCCAGGCAGGATGCACGGCTTCTGCCTCCAGTCGCACGCGCATGATGCTATTTTGATTATTTTTTAAATAAAGGGCGTAAATTCCCAATGACATATTTGTGAAATTGTTTTCAAAATAAACCTAAATTGTAGATAAAATAAATATAAAAATTAAAAAAATAATAAAATACGATGTTTAAGTTATCAGAGGTCCACAATGTTAGCTAGAAGATGTTATATTAGCATAATAGACCTTTTTCACGGCAGCCATATTGACATGAAATAGTAGGTAAACACAGGTGTTACCAATGATACTAATTAATATTCAGTTTCTAATTAGGTCAAACAGTTAGGGTGCATGTTGGCTCACTAGAAATTTATGTTAAACTAATTGAAACATAACCTTAATTAGCATTATTGATAACACCCGTGTTTACCTGTTATGTAAAGTCAATATGGCTGCTGTGAAAAGGCTTTTTAATGCCACAGGTAATTAAAAAAAAATTTGCAGCAGTAGCCTACAGACTACCATACATCATGTGATATGGCCTCAGTTTGAATGCAGTTTGCTGTAGTCACTTTTATCACAATTGTAATTTTATTTGTACATGTCGTTATTAGACTTCATTTTTTGTGATTAATTATTACACACATGTCTATGAGAGTAAATGATTTACCTAATTATTTGTCAGAAAAGCAACTATATCCTGTGTGTGACATGTCAGGTGTGTCCAACACTAACTGGTCTGAACACTAACTACTTTTCAGTGATGGTGAAAAGTATATTTTGGAGGCATTCGCATCCTGACAACAGCTTTCTAACAGCTTTCTAATGCAATATAATCTCAATGGGACTATCATTATATTCTTCCATGAACTTGATGTGGTGCTCGTAAATTTTCCATGAGTCAGTGCATTGCATTTTTCTATATAAGCTTATTCTACAAAATCCTCACATTCGTGTCTATTTAAGGGTAAACCGTCTTTCCCTGCACGTATCAGGAGTCTGTGTGAGTCATTGGCAATATTACACCCGATCCTGTGACATCCATTACCGCTGACATTGAGGAGCTTGTATTCCACACAAAAAGCTGCCTCTTTCAGCTCTAATTCAATTAATTCAAATTTTGTCTCCCGAGTGTCCGCATTTTGGTTTCCTGCCATCAAAGCAACTCCAGAGCGGTTGCCTGCAGCATGCTGAGTAATAAAAGTCTGCGAGATGGGGCCACACAGTCAACAATTCAATTTTAAAGGTTTCATTAAGTACTGAGGAGCTATTTAATGCGGATTGTTCATACAAGCAGTGAAAAACAAGTTTAGATGATTAAAAGAAAAAAGCTAAATGTCAAATGAGGTACAGCAGCTACTTTGTTGTTCACTCAGAGCTACATGCATAAAAAATGCCTTAGAAACTTGACTTCAAAGATGCTTTTAAACATAAGCTCTTTTGTAAGTTTTGATGTGAGGTGATGGAGAGTACTCCCTCTCTCAAAGTAAAAGTGTAATTAAGTGTAATTAGTCCCTGAAGTCCCCTCAATGGAGCCCTCTTTTGAGAAAAAAGATTTTGCTGACTGGTCCATTGCTTTAAATGTAAATTCTCACCATAAGTAGATATAGAAAATGTTTTTTATTTATGATTTGATTTTAATACTTTTATTCCAGTGTCCACTGCAAGAACAGAACAAACTCCATTCAAGTTACATTTCAAAATAAAGAGAATTATTTGAGCCTGTTCCTCCTTTTGTTCTGCATTGACCATACCATTGAAACTAATTTAGTAAGACCACCTTAAGAATGATTCACACTGCCCTTTCTAGTTTTTTTACCAGGTTAACTCTCATTTTATCATCTAATATCTCTCATCTTCTGTGGCAAATGCATAAAAGGCAAGTTGAGGGAATAAGCACTGATACTCATGTAGCCGCTTTCTTAGAAAATGCATGTAGCCTAAACAAATATCAAGGACAAAAAGTATAAACCATCTCTTCATAAAAATATGTAAGTAAAGTACTTTATTTTTATTGTAGGTATAAATGTCACATCTCATATAAATAGAAATTCGATTTAAAACATATAGCAATTAATAATAATGATATTTTGCATGTTAAATTTGGTGCAAGTGAGAGGACCAGAATTGAGACTTTAAAGATGGACCTTAGGAGCTACAGTTGGGATGAGGTGAAGTTGATATTCCTATTCAGGCATATGATGCTTATTTGTTCAACTTTTTGGACTTATACAATAAACATTGTCTTATTAAAACATGCTCAGTTGAGGATAAATATTAAGGAAATCTGAAAAATAAAAGGTTGCAAAGGTTATGCAAACAGAAAAATGTAGAAATGTTTTAAACTGAGAACTGGAGGAAGTGAAGCAAAATAAGGTAATAATATAATCATATAATGTATATAAGGTATACCTTATAAGGTACGGTATAAGAATAAATTATGTCTCATTGTGAGATTACAGAAGAAGAAACACTAGAATAACATAAGTGGACAATAAAAATAACATTTAAAGAACTTGAAAAGTAATCAGTCAAATTAGGATAGAATAGATCTGAATGTCAAAGTTTTCATAAGCAGCTTTAACACTACAATGAACAAGTTAAAATAAGTTGTCAATGACTTTTTTATGAATGTTACTACAAATGTGGTCAGGAACCTTGTGTCTAATGACCAAAAAGATTTGTTAGATCATCTGATTAAGGGTGATAACAGTTATGTTGCTTTGTGTGGTAAATGAAACGGATACTGAAACTGTAATTATATGAAAATCCTAAAGCAATCAAGTCATACAAATACATACACAACTGTTATAGGAAACATTTAAAAGTGAGATGGAAATCCCTAAAACTTGTTTGGAAAAAAATAAATTGCAAAAACTGCAAAAACAAGCAATATGTATTCTCCAACAAAGCAGGAAATTGATCTCACTCATCCGCTATGAAATCTGATTATGTGGTAATTATAAAATAATGCAGACACTGTTCAGAGCTAAAACAAAGACTCTCCCATATTGCATTAAAAGGTTGTTTTCATTACAGGAGAGAAAATAGAATTTGAGAGATGTGAGTTTACTGTATAAAAAGCTAAAATAAGAGATTGAAAAGAGATGTAGTTCTGTTGCTGAGGTTAATGTATGAAATAAGGCCAGTATTAATTTAAGAATGTGTAACTCAAATGGATCCTCAATGTTGATAACAGGACAGATTCTAATTCAATGTGCCTGAAAGCGGTTGAAAGTGCTGTAAAGAAAAAAGAAAGATGACAAGGTAACCAAAAAGAAAGTCCTTTTGTATAAAAAAATCTTTATTTACAGTTTGCCAGTAGATGGAGTTCTTCAGTATCACAATATTTAGTCTATTGTCCATCTCCATGGGAGGAAACATTTTTGTGTGATGACAATAAAAATCTAATTATGTTTTCTACATCCTCAATGTGTTGTGTCTGTGAGCAGCTCTTGGAAATGGTCATGGAACTCCATATATTGAGGTTTTAATGTGGCAGGGGAAGAACCAGGTCATACGGTTTTAGGTACTGTTGGCTTTTAGAAGGCCAGTTTCTTCATGAGGAGGTAAACCCTGGAGTCCACCTCAAAGCCGTGGAGGTTGTTGGCGTCTCCCTGCAGCCTCATGAGGAGACCACCGTAAGACACATAGGCAGAGCTGGAAGAAGGGGGGATGACAGTTATATAACTGGATTAATGATAACGAATGAGAGAAAATTACACATAGACTTCTGTTGGAATGGTTAATGACTTCCCATTATTGCAATATACAATAGATGGAGGCCACAAAGGTGAACAATTTTACATTGACAATATTAAAATTATGAAAAAAGATGTTTGTATCCACTGTGTATATAGTATTTTAATAACTATAGCAATGCTATTTTCTAATGGTTTATTTGCCAACGTTTTTATTGCATTTAAGATATAGACAAACTGAGGCGGAGCGACTTATTAAAAAAAATAAAATAAAATCATCTTACAGGCGTGTGGCTGCTTCTGTTGAAGTCTCATCACCCTCGATCTTGTAAACCTTCCCATACATCACATAATCAAATTGGTCTGCCCTGAAAAAAATGACAGCGAAAATCTAAATCGGTAACACAATGAGTGTACGAGATGTTATTTTAATAAAATGTCAGACAAAAAGCATTTGATGATGAGGTTATATGTTTCAACAACCAGTGAAGGAAACATTGTACCTCGACGGCCTGTCATCCTGAGGATTGTACTCCCCATCATCTGGGGTTCCATCTTCATATAACGTGCTGGCAATGACCAGTCGGAACTTGTCGCCTGAATGAAATTAACATGTAACACAATTTGTTTTGTGCACTGAAGACACATCTTCAGTGTCAGCAAGTCAGTAAGTCATATAACTGATTTATAACCAAGTAATGCAAAATAACTGATTTGTTCTGGTCATATTGTGTTCAAGCCAGAAACCTTGAATGTTAGACTAAAACAATGAATAAAAATATTTATATTATAATAAATAGACGCAGGGATAAATAGGCTGCTTCCTTACCGAGATCCACTGGATAGATCTGAATGTTAACATCCAAGATGAGGTCCATCTTGAAAGATTCACTTTCACAATGTAGTCGAGAAACTGTGGAAAAAAAGCAGAAATAGCAGTTTGGATGAAGTTATTTGTGATTTTAAATAGAAGATGATACGATGACACGAAAACATTTTAATAGCTACTATCTTAAACAGATAAAATAAGATCCCTTACACATAATTCAAAACAAAAAAAAATCCAAAAAACAAATATGTAGATTGTTATAGCTGCATTCATTACCTAATTCTATTAGTTGATTCCATTAAGTCACTTAACCACTTACAAAACTCCTTTGATGGTTTCTAGAATAAAAATGCCTGATGGCTGATAACCTGCACAACTGGCCAGTAGTAGACAAAATCACTATGACAAATATACAAGCATTTTGCTGGAAGCTGGATTTGATTTCCTTCCCTGTTTAACTTGCTTTATAAAGACATTTTACACACCTCTGTCAAACTTCTTGCCATCTGGATCAATGTCTTTTACATCAAAGATATCCTCAAACAGAATTCCAGCCATCTTTCTCTTGACTTAGGAACATAGAAATATAAAGAGAAAAGGGATATCAATTAGGCAGACTTCATAATAATACAAATAAAACGTTTAGTGGGAAACAATTTCCTATAGCTAAAATGCTCAAACATAAATGAATGATTGAATTTTCACATAATTGTCAAATAAGCAGAAACAGCATATCAAGTGTTTTTTATTCTTAAATCATTACTGATTCATTATCATTAACATTTTATTGCACAGTTGAAGGAACTGGCGGGGACTGTGACAAATAAAGATGACTAATTGAAGTAAACACAATTTTATCAAAAATAAAATACGGATAATCATTGATCTCATGAGCCTTATTTTAAATGTTATCTTCAATTAAATGCCGCCAGTATGTAGATAATGATAACACTACCAAAGTTCCTGTCTTCCATTGAACAGTTCAATTCTAATGAATGGAGTTGATGTGAAACTTGGAGACCAACTACAGCAAAATCATAAAAACTTACATTAATATGTTCATGAGAAAACTCTAAATTAACGTTACATCATCATCATCATCATCGACTTTACTGGCAGATAAACGTCAACACGCTCAGGTTTGAACTTCTTGTCATAACTAAACAGTGTCTCCCTAATGATGCTAGCTGTTAGCATTAGCATGTTGTGCTCCCCATTCGCGAAGCTTACCTTAAATAAGAAGACGTCGTTCTGTTATATTATATTGAACAAACACTAGCGTCGCATTCACTGGGTTACTCTCCTTGCCAACTCACTACAGTGTCTTTACAGTTCTTAGTTGAGTAAATACTTCATTCATTACTGTGTGGAGCAGCCTGAACCGCGCAGGAACAATGTGCTCAACCTTTGACATGCAAACTACTTCCGGTTTGTTAAAAAGCTTCGTTTTTTCCGTTTGTTGATTCTGAAATATCTGCGCAAATGTTATTGTCATTATTATATATACCTGATAAAACATCTTATAGCGAGTTGACGTCACTTTTATTTTTCAATTAATTTATTTCATACTCCGATTTACATTTAAAGTACGATATTAACCATAGTTATTAACATGTTTAATATAACAAGTAAATAAAATAGTATCTTTCTAAAAGTTCTAAGGAATAAAAAAAGAAATCAAATGGGATGTTTTCATGGATCTATAATTATATCGGATGCTTTCACAAAGCGTGTCGGTTTTTCTTTTTTACGACATTTGTCTCCACTTTCCAGCCTGCATTTCCCAGACATTGGTTGCTAGGTGTTTTAGCGTCCTATCTGTGTACGGTTGCTATCTAACGGGTTGGTGGCTAATACCAGTGTGGATCAGGCCCATAAACCCTGCGGAATATGGGTTATATGCGTTTCAGCTGTGGATAAATGCATTTAAAGTGTTATAATCCTATGGTCGCCAATTGCACAATGCGCGAATAAGGTGAGAATAATGTTTATGTCCTCTCTTAACGTTAGATAATGCTAACTGATTAGCTAGCCTGCAAGCTAAGTTTGACAAATTTTAGGTAAACGTTGATGTTGTCGCTGAACGTTATGGTGAAAACTGTTAGAGTGAGATCTTTATGATTTGGTTAATGACATTAATTATTATATCAAATCCTTTGATCGCAGTTTTACTCTGAAATACAGAAAAACAACTGTTGCTAAGAAAAACAAAATTACTGTCACAGTCCTTTAAGTGTCCCCCTGTTACTGCTCATTTGTAGTATTAACTTGTACTTTGTGTTGCATCCTTCTCTACAGAATACATGCTGGGATTACTGACGCTTTTAATGGGAGCAGAGGTATTTGCTGTTTTTTAGGTGTTTTAGAAAGTCTTTGGCACTCACATGAGTTCCAGGGATTCAGCCAAGATGGGGGACATCTTGGCTACAGAAGCCAATCTTCTTGGAATGATCAATGAGGTAAACATTTTCAGAATGCATCATAAAGAAAGTCCATCATATTAACAAGCTACACATGTCTTCTCCAATAAAAGAAACGCTTGTCCAGCTTGTTTAATTTTGATGATAGTATAATAAAGGACATTGACAAAATCATACCTCAAATGCAGCTCTGTCCTGCACTCATCGAATTGTAATTAATGGCATTTTGTTGTTTCTTTTGTGTCTTTCTAGTACCTGAAGTTTGAGGAATTTGAAGAGACTGCTCAAAGCTTTGACAGGGAGTGCAAAAGCAAAGGCAAACTGGTTTCAAAGCCTCAGGGAGGTTTGCACAGGGACTCAAAGACATGTGCCATTCAGGTAAAGTATATGATGCTAATAATCAGGTGTTCCATCAGGTTGACTGATTATTTTTGGCTAATGCAACTCAAGAAGAGCAGTGGTAAAAGGTGGAATGGACTTTCGGCAACAAATGACCTATTATTATCTTGCCGCTGTTGTAGCCCCAGAAATAGTGTGTGTTTGTGAATGAATATTTATATTATGTAACTAATAGTTTGCTATATGGGAAAAAATAGTCCCAAAGTAACTTAGATTTTCAAAAAGATAAAAACTTTGTAAAAGTTTTATAAATAAAAATACATTTACATTTCGTACTATATTTTTTATTGATCTTTAAGCATTGGCAAATTTTTTTTAAAGTCCTGCTCATGCTGTTGTTGATCTGTTATAACTGTGTCGTATCTTTTATTCTTTCTGTCCTCACAGAAAGACCTTCTTAGCTCTTTTGATGACGGAGACCACAAGGTTTTCTTTGAATTGTGGATAGAGAATATTCCCCCGGAGATAAAAGACCAGGATGCCGAGGCCCAGAGCCTGGAGTTCTACCTTCATGTCCACTTCACCATCTACCCGCTGAGAAAGCACCCTGGCAGACATGTACGTGGATCCACGCTTTGTGGTTTTGTTTATATGATCGTTTAACAACAGCATTCAAACTAAATCCAATTATGCTCTGCTGCAGATTTAATTATGTGCTGTTTTTCAAACCGTCCACTAAGCTGTGCTACTGGTCAAGCATGCTCTTCTGAAGTGGACGATCTTTGACGTTGTTGTACTACTCAGACACTAAATATATCATTTCCAATCTCTGAGTCCGAGCTGGTCATTGAAGTTTTATTACATGCATTTATAGGGGCGTAATTAACAAGGTTGATTTCCTCAGTTTACTGTGAAGAAAGAGATGTCATCAAGAGGATGTGTGTATATAAAACATGTGGTTTAAATGATCGAATGACCCTTTTGAAATCTTGTTAAAGGACTTGAAATAAATCAATTAAGAGAATCGTCTGTTTAATCAGGACCAGGCTGAGTTTGAGGAGAGGATTTCCCGCTTCAGACAGTACCTGGAGACCCGTGGAGCAGCACTGAGCCAGACCACAGAGTTTCTGCCTTACTACGCGTTGCCTTTTGTTCCCAACCCCGCTGTCCACCCCTCCTTCAAAGATCTTTTTCAGGTGCCCAGCTAATTATATAAGATTTTCCCGATGGTAGTTGCCAACTAGTTATCACATATGTGACATCGCCACCTCCTGAATTTACATAACCATATTTTCTTCTGTCCCTACGTTGCATTCTTTTAGGATTCCTGGATTCCACAGTTGAAGGAGAAGCTCGAGCAGTTTCTGTCTGAGACATTAAAGCCATCCAACAGCCCACGGCTGCTGCATTTATATGTATCCTTTATCGTGACAAACTCGCATGTCATTGGAGAGGAAGTTTCTGAAAGGTCAATAGTTCATATTTCTGACTCAGCAGCTGACTCTGGCTGAACAGGGCAAATTATGCAAAAGATGTAGAAGTTGGCTGGTTTTCAAATTCCTGGAAGCGGTTCAGAAATTAAAAAAAAAAAAATTCTGTTACCTAAAGAATGTATTAACAGTCAGAAGGTTGTTCAGATATTTTTTCATATGCAAACACCTCCTGTCTGATTTGCATTTTGAAGCATGTGTGTTTGAGCCTGGCGGGACCTGATGTGACACTTAACTCCTTCAGAGTAGATGGGCTAGTGAAGGGTAACAAATATTGTTGTTTTCAGTGGGAAAAATTGAAGATCAACTTTCTTCCTGGACACTTTCATGAAACTAAACCCTATCTGGACTGGCTGATGATCAAAGAACAGTAGCTATCACCCCAAGGGCAGAACAAAGAAAATTTGTACATTGCATGGTAAAACATAACGGAGAGATTATCTACTTTATCTAATCTTTTAGTGTGTAAACAACTTGGCAAACAGCATGTTTGTCAGCGTACGTGATATGCTCACACGTCTAAAACAAACTTTTATATCGACATTTAGGACATCGGTTTATTGGACAAAGCTGATTGTAAGTCATGGAGTCAGAATGTAATCACACTGAATGGCGGCTATGTTTGCCCACATTGAAGGTGTTGGTCCCTGGAACCTAATCCACCTCTCCCTTTTAAAAAAATGAACACTATTCATTCTATGTTGTCACTGTTAGAGGGTCAAAAGGCTACACAGATTACATTAATCTTAAACAAATGGTTCCTGTTACATTTCTGCCTGCTTCAAACAGGATGTATTTTATGTGCTCAATGGAGTTTGAGTTTGTCTTCTTTAACAGACATTATACAGAAGGAGGGGGGAAATACTAAAGGTAAATGTTACTGTCGAGTTATGTGCCTTTTGATGTTTAACTTTCCATATGGCAAATATTATATATCCTATCTATATATCAAGATTAAGATGATTAAATAGTACTGTTTAAATTACCATTGTTTGCTTGTTGGACGACCCCACAGTTCAAAAATAGGATACATTATCCACTTAAATTAAATAATTATGCAAACGGGTCAAATCTAATTAGATTAAAAAAATCGTATTGTATTGATGATGTGGATATTGATGATATATATTGATACTGTAACAGTAACATTATATTTTACTACAGATAAAATCATTTATTTTTGTGGCTGAGGTTTTCTCATGTAATATATGTAAAAACCACAATGCTGCCCTGTATCAGGGGGATTTGGATTTTAAAAGGTTAAATCATAGTCATTTGTTTCTGTTGTTTCTTATTTTTATGCTGAAAATATATATTCATCCATTATTTTTTCATTTCAGCTCTCAAAAGAAACATTTTGTGTTGCGTCTGCATTCCTTTCTGTGTGTGTGTGTTTGTGTGACATCACAGAGGCCTTGCAGCAGTTACAGCTGCAGCTGGCTGAGTCGGACCGCCGTACCACCAGCTACATGCGGAAGTTCAACAAGATGCAAGCGGACTACCACAACCTGATCGGAATCACAGCGGAGCTGGTCGACTCACTGGAGGCCACTGTCAGTGGGAAAATGGTGAGCCGGGTTGACACTAAACACTAAAGCTACAGGCTACATAGAGAACCACACACATGCACACACTGACACTAATGAATGGTGCACACACACACAAACAGTGCAGAGACATACCATTAAAAAGCTTTAAATAGACTGAACTATTTTCTAAAAGTTCAGTCTTTACAAAACCCTTACGTAACAAAATACCTCAAATATTTAGCTTCAATTTTACATTTTACATTATACAAACAATTAGGCTTAAAATCATAGAATATACTGTTATAAATTGGGATTAATTACTATATTATATTTTATAAATACTATAATTCTTTCACAGTATACAGCTCTGGAAAAAAAATAAGTTACCACTGCAAAATTATCAGTTTTTCTGATTTTACTACTTACTGTATATATATATGTTTGGGCAAAAGGAAAGGAAAATCAATTTAAATATATATACTACAGTATATATATATTATACTACAGTGTGAATATATATATATATATATATATTGCAATATATATACTGCAATATATATACTGTAATATATACATTACAGTATATACTACAGTATATTGCTATGTGGGAAGTCTATATTGTATATTTTGAGAAATCTAAATGTAATGTTGAGAAAATTGGACATAAAATGGCAACACAGCCTGCCTCCTCACTCCCTTTAGTCACCCACTCAAGTGCCTTTTCTGTGTTTTTGCAGATCTCCCCTGAGTATGTGCAGACTGTGTGTGTTCGCCTGTTCAGCAGCCAGATGAGGCAGAGCGTGATGCAGAGCACTGACTTCACCAGGCCTGGCACCGTGAGTCAGAGTGCTGCTCTCTCTTCCCTCTCTCTGTGTCTCTTTCCTTCACATCTCACTGATACAGCAATAACACGACATGAGGCCTCGAGGCGAGATGGTTAAGACGATAAAAGCATGACGATAAAGCCGATAGAAGTCGGGCTTCTACTGAAATACTAGCAGTAGTAAACTGCTTTCAGGGGCCAATGTCACAGATGGGTCAATTTGTCTTATTATTGAGGTAATCCTGCAGTATTCAGATAACTATACGGCTGACTGCGTGCCAAAGGAGCTCGCAGAATAGAACTATTCGATTCAAGCTGATAGAATCTCTTAACACGTAACAAAACATTCCACAATCATACTGACATGACATGCTTACTGTCAGTGGCTTTCATTTTGGTGTTAAACTCTGGCTTGTGAAATCCTGTTTCTTTCTGTGTTAAACTGAACATCTTCTTTCTGTGTGTGTGTGTGTTTTTTTGTCTTTTTTTTTTGTTTGATGCTTTTGTCCACAAAGGGATATTACTCTATGAGTCCCTATGATGATGGCTATGTAAGTTTCATGTTTTCATCTTTACTTCGCGTCATCTCTCAGGACGCTGCGTTGCTCTCCACGTCTCATCTTGCTTGCGCCTCGCCGTATCTCCTCCTCCTCCTCCTCCTCCTCCACCTCCTCCTCGTCCTTATCTGTGCCACTGTCTCCCCTCGTCCTTATCAGCAGATAACTTTCTTGGCCTGCCTTTGTGTTCAGTCTATATTTTCCTCTGGTTCCTATTAGATTGTCCCAGTTTAAATGGATGTCTGGCCTCATTTGAGGTAAGAATGAGCCCTTTTGTCAGGCTACTTGTTAAGCCAAACAAGAGGGTCTCTTTCAGGGCGTACCTCATCATTAAAGTCGCTTGTTCCCATAGACAGACATTGTACCTCCTCTCAACTCTCCTATTGGTCTTCTATTTTTGTAAGTAATTTTTAAGAGGGGCAGATTTCATCACGTTTTCATTTTGCATTTTTTTTTTAATCATCAGTGCATTTTTTTTTTCTTTTTTTAGAGAATTAGACATGACAGGATAAGAATGGCCAACACAAGGCGCTTTGATGTAAAAGCACTTCTCACGCTCGGGGTGGGTTGAATTACAGTCGTTTGAAAAGGAACGACCAGAAAGCTTTATATAACCGCAATGTTTGTAAGACAATTAATAGCAGGGACTTGGGCCTAAACATATAATATAAATTAAAGCGCTAATATGCAATGTTGGATCAAGTTTTGAACAACTTTGATGTCTATTTGGCATTTTGATTGCCAAGAACCTGCGTGAGAATTAATTAACCTTGATAAAAGCACTGAATCACTTTGCATTTGTTTATTTTCGCTAATCCGCCAGGGTTTAGCTTGCTTAAACCTGGTTCAGAGAAAAGCGAGAGAACAATAGAAGTCCTTGACTTGTCTCCACAATCAGAAGAGAGTAACAGGTGAGCTGGACAGGTTAATGATATTAGGAGAGTTTAGGCATCACTTATGTAAACTGTGCACTCGGGGAATTCAGGTCAAGCCTTCGCTTTGTGTTGGTCGGCCATCTGAAATGTGAGATTAAGATGGATAGATATGGTACTATATTCATCCCAGTGGGTATTTAAAGTATTAGAGCAGCCACTTGGCAAAAATCCAAATCCAAAACCAATCAGGTAACTAAAGAAACAACTGAAATTAAAGGATGAATTATATACAATTACTAAATAGACCGTCTTAAATGTGTAAATGTAGAATAGAATAGAGATGAGAGATATCCAGAGTCTAGGTTTCACCCAGTGTCGAATCTCAGTGAAACGTGTCCCCGTTGCCCATCAGCATGCTTCAGGGGGAACTTAAACATTGTTAGAAAAAGGAATTCAGGAAGGAATTCTGCTATCGTATGTTCCACTTCCTTGTTACCTGCCAGTCACCAAAGAAGGAAAACATGGCCAGGCCACACAATACCTCAGACGATACGGATCACTCCCTCTGACCTGCCACCGCTCCCGGTATAGGCCTGACCACCGGGGTTCAGATTGGATTTCATGGCTCAAAAATCCCCTTTTTATTAGTAAAAAAAAAAAGTCCCTTGAAACACATCAGCACCATATTGCTATACCACACTGTTCAGAAGCTAAAAAAGCTAAAAAAAAAAAAAAAAAAAAAGGAACAGCACAAGTGAGCTGAGGTGCAAGAAATAAAGGGATGGCTGTTTGACATTAACACATCCTCTCTGGTAATTTTTACCTAATGACTTATCTCAGCCTACGTGTCACTGACTGCATGGGTAATTACAGTACTATAGGTTTTCGCTATTCAGCATGTACCAGAAGCATGATGTATGCATGTCCAACACTACTAACGACTGGTGTAGACACAGCTAACTTGACTGCTTTAGTGGGTAAGTAGGGGAACGGTTAAAGGTTACGGGATTAGTCTGAACACTGGCATGTGTTATATTTTCTAGCACGGTAGTTATTTGGTAAATAGTGTCTGAAATAACCAAAATCTGGAATGCACTCTGCTTCCTTGTCTCCTTTTTTGATTTTTCTCTCTGTCTTAGGCCTCCTCGATGCTACGGGCCTCTATTGCACCACAGTAAGTCTTACAATAAAACAGGTTTTCTGCTCAAATCCACAGTCCCCTTGGAAATTGTCATGTGCAGTCTTTGTTCCATCAGTGCATTTTGGTGCCTTGTGGCGCAATTGTCAAAGGTCACTAATATATTTTTTCTGCTGATCTAAAGGAGATCCAAGGAAGTGCCAATGCTGCCCTCATTGGACTATGAGAAGCTGAAGAAAGACCTGGTGGAAGGCGTCGACCGACTTAAATCCCTGCTGCTTCAGGCGCTGCGCTGGGTTGATATTCATATTACTTTTTATATCCATGAGTTTCTATTCCTCTTATGTCATATGTCATGTCATATATTTCTTTTTATGCACGACTTCTCCTTTGTCTCACCCTCCTAAATCTGTCATCTGCACTCCGCTGCTGTAACCACCCCCTTTCCCGTCAGAGCTAATAAAAGTGATAGGATATTTGCATCATATTTAATGTAATTGTGGTTTTATGATTTTGCATTGTTTTAGGTTGGCTAACAATGTTGTGTCACCTTTCATAGTAACATAACATATCTGTAGTCTTTTATGTAGAAGTTTTGGAGAAGACTGGGCGGGAAAAAAATGTCAGTTTTGCTCTAGGGCTTCTCTCAAGTGCAGCAGAAGAAGAGAAGAATACCCTTTATATTTCTGCATGTCTGGCCTTTTGAGTCCTAATTGGTGGGTGTGTTTCTCGTGTTTTTTAGAGGCTGACTCGTTCGCTCCCTGGCGAGCAGAGAGACACAGTGCTTCAGGCCTACATCAGTAACGATCTGCTGGAACGCTACAGCACAAAACAGGTAAGGCCTCAGCACTAACAGCTTTTCAAAGCTTTTATTACCCATATGCTACTGCGATGGAAAAAAAGAATGATATATTATCCCTATTAAATTTTATATTAACTACTTAATAAAGCATGAAGTGGCTGTGTCCTCATTATTGCTTGGAATGAACACTTTGGGGCTGGATGGACAAGCTGTTTCCATCGGTTTGCCAGTAACATGCCCAATTGGTCATTAACTAGAGCTCCCCAAATAAACTTGTTTTGGTAAAGAAAGCACTGAAAGTAATCAGGCATTATTCGCTTTGGCTCACGTTTCTCAGCAAGTTTTGTTGGCTAGAAATGTTTTTGTCTTCTAAAATTGAACTCAGGATAGATGAACACGTCGGCTATCAGGAAGGCATATAAAAAAAAAAAAGCAAACTCAGATTATATTTCAAATTTTATCCCTCACGCTTTTTTGTTTATCCCTACTCCTTTTCTTTTGCTTGTCACATCTCTTTCACCTGGCCTTTGGCCACGTGGCGCCCTGATAAAGAAAATCCCATTACAGAAGAGTAAATGATCCTCACCCTTGTTCACCCGGGTGCTTTGTCTATGTACTTGCCACGGTGCTCCAAGCCACCTCTAAGGCCTCATTCACACATGCAGCCATTCCTATCAATGTTGGAAAGGGTGACATGAGAACAAAAGCCAGAGTCATTTATCAGGAAAATCTTCCCTCGCTAGATAGATAAGTAATAAGCTTAGGTGAACTTTCCTTTAGAGAAGTGACTGGCCAGTCTGTTACTGGGTCTAAGGTGTTATCAGAAAAACAGGCTCTATTAAACACACAGCGTGAACACAGCGTGTTTGTTAGATATGCTTCTATACTTTGCTTTTATAAAGGTTCTTTAGAATACGTTGTCCACCATTACACATTCATATGTGTTATCAGGTTGCATAGATTTAGCTGTTAATATATACCAATATGACTGTTTGAATTCAAATATTACAGATTTTACTTTGAAGTACTTATATTATTAGTATTTAAAGTTTGCTACTGTTTGTGTCTCCACAGAAAACGGTGCTTCATTTAATGAGGTCGAAGAACGAAACTGTCCGTCAATACATGGCTCGTCTCATCAATGCTTTCGCTTCCCTTGCAGAGGGTAAGTGCTCATGTGCCATTCCATTTGGTTGAGCATCATTGTTTCTTGTAAGATGAGTCATTGTCTAACTGGATGCATTTGGAGTCATATAGATTCAGCAGCATGCCAGTAACTATGGAAGGCATTTATTTGATTCAATTATTTTGATAAGCAACTTTTACTGTAATTTGTGTGTGTAATAAGTGTTGAAAAGAAATTCTAAGAATGCAATTAGAAGTTATTTGTGAGAGAAGGTTCTGTTAACTGTTAACTTAAGTTCTGTTAAGGACAGAGACTACTTTGTGTCCATAGGTAACCACACATCTGAACATACAGACATAACCTGTGGGGTCCCACCAGGTTCAATTCTGGGGCCTCTACTATTCTACACTTGCATGCTCCCACTATTTAGGATTATGGAAAAAAACAAAATAAATTACCATTACCATTTAAAGGAATTATAGGAACTTGTCAGAGTGACTTTTTAGGGAAGTCTTAAGCTGTGGAGAAACTTAAGGAACTTGGAGAATTGGAACATTCGCTTTTTGTGGAGGGAAGAATTCTGTTTTTCTACTTTTGAATTTTTACTCTCCTCCTCATCTGTGTTCAAATCTACCTGAAATTAGTTCACAAATCTATTGCTTTTTATTGGTGAAGCCACTACTTTTAACATACATAATTAGACATGTATTTTATAGTATATTGTCTCAAGACTTTAAAAGGTCTATTTGTTTATTGTTTGTTATTTGTTTTTATTATTGTTTTATTATTGTTTTGTTGTTTATTTTGATCTTGACACTTGTTGTTTTAATGCTTGCAGGTCGGGTTTACCTCTCCCAAATCCCCATTCTCCTGAAACTTCTGACAGAAACACTAAGGAAGGAGGATAAAGACTCCCCAACTAGAGACAATGTGCTAGTAGCTCTGCAAAAACTCAGCCTCAGGTACATTTGTAATTGATCCAGTTTCTTTAGAGCCTAATAACCTTTGGGTCTCAGGTAAATTTGAACCAACCATTCATCAAAGTTGTGTTCAAGTTTGACATCATGCTTCATCTATTGGTGATAGGAGGAGCCAACAGATGGCCATGATAGCAGACGATCTGATTGGCTGGCTGGTGGATGAGCTGCACGACTCTGACTGTCTGAGTGACTACACCCTGGAGTATTCTGCAGCTCTGCTTATGAACCTGTGCCTGAGAACCAAAGGTATAAAAAAGCAGGAAAAGTAGAGTGGAAAAATCTGAATTTATCAATAATCCATGATCTCACCGTCAATCAATTAGATTTTTTAAAAATTTGTCAGGTTTTCTCTACAACTTTATTTCTGTTGAATAACAGTAATAAGTAAAGGTGATTATTGTTTTCATTGCATTCAATACCTTTCTGCTTTTACAGCTGTTTTAAATACAATGTTATCATTGCAAACGTTCTTAACATTTCCTCTAGCAAAACAAAAGTGAGATTGTAATATGTAATAATAAGAATAGAATCCTTTCTGGTTGTTGCTTTAGGAATGCATTGTTGGTAAGTGCCTTTGTGTTTGAGTTGGATTAGAATGTAGCTGGACTCATTCATTGATCATCCCTTCATTGCTGTTGATTGATGTGTTTTGTCCTTTAGTTTCACACTACTATGAGCACAAACAGTGAGACTTTGTGATTGCGATCAAGAGATTATTGATTCATTCAGCCATGATACTTCCTGCTCCTTAAGGAGCTGAACTGTAGCATCAGAGGCAGAGACTTTTTAGAACGCCCATGCAGGAGACCAAAAGAATACGTAAATTCTCGCCAGTTGCAATGCACCAAATTTGGTGAGTTTTGGGGGTATGGGCAGACCCCAGGAAAAAGAAGAATAATCCTTATAAATTTAATAGGGCCTTCACTGACTGCTTTATAGTCGCCAGTCGGGCCCTATTAAAACAGGTGAGGTCGGGGGAGGGTCCTATACTTTTCCCTTTTGAGTGCCATATTGGAGGCCAGACCTCATCTTTTTTTAGGGGAAATACTCACATTGTTTTTTCCTGACTAACCTCTGCTAGTCTTGTATTAACTCTCAGATGTACGTCACTTTGGATAAATGTGTGTGTGTGTGTGTGTGTGTGTGTGTGTGTGTGTGTGTGTGTGTGTGTGTGTGTGTGTGTGTGTGTGTGTGTGTGTGTGTGTGTGTGTGTGTGTGTGTGTGTGTGTGTGTGTGTGTGTGTGTGTGTGGATTTTGTACAGGAAAAAGGAAGTGTGCAGAGAACGCCAAGCATGTGCTCAAGGTTCTAACTGACCTCCTCGGACATGAGAACCATGAGGTGATGCACATGTCGGTCTACATATGCACACGGATGTTACCTGCATGTTTTATGCAACAGACCCATTGTTTCACTGCGTGAAACATGGATTCAGCACACATAGCACATAAACACATGCAGTATAGAAACATATATACATTCAGAAAACAGCAAATGTAGAGAATTAATGTTAATAAAGGATACAGACTATAAAACTACACACTCAGTTTAATAATTAGTTCTCTCGATTTAAAAGAATCTACCCAGATATCATTCTCTCGTCCTGTATACACCATTACTATGCATCACTTGTTTAATAAGGGTTTTCCTTTGACCTCGGACTAAGATACAATATGTGGATATGCTCCAGATCTATAAAAGAGAGAAGCAACACTGTAAAGTTGCCAACAAGCTATGTTTCATTGTTTCTTTTATTTAATTTTTTTACTTACTATGATGTAATGGAAATATTGTTATGTTTTCAAATCCATTGTATCCCTTTACCTTTGTTTCCTTTCTACCACATGTTCATGTAATCTGTTCCTCTGGCCTGACATCATAAAGAGAGTCTGTGTGTGCCTCTGCGTGTCTGTGTCATTTTGCTTTTTTTTTTTTTTAGATCCGACCATATGTGAACGGGGCCCTGTACAGTATCCTGTGTATTCCCTCTGTGAGGCAGGAAGCCAAAGAGATGGTGAGATAGCAGAAATGTCTTTACCTGCTCGGAGGAAATCGACTCACTCTGTGTTTTGCTCTGCATTTGTCTTCCCTCATGTCAACACATAGCCGGTGTGTGGAGGGGAAATAACAGCTGTTCACAGCCATAAGACACAGTAACTGTACTCAAATACTGGTTGAACCAGTGGGCCGTATCTGAAGAGAAAGTGCTTCATACCCCGCTGTAATATGTGTTTCTCTCACTTGCGTGCAGAGTGTAGAGGAAATACTTCGCTGCTACAGCAAAGAGGAGAATCCAGATCTCAACAGACAGATTGAATTCATCATTAAACAGCTGAACTCAGGTCAGTGATTCATTTTTACATTGTACACTACCGTTCAAATGTTTGGGGTCACCCAGACAATTCTGTGTTTTCCAGTAAAGTCACAGTTTTATTTACCACTGTTGGTTGTAAAATGAATAGAAAATATAGTTAAGACATTGACAAGGTTAGAAATAATGATTTATATTTGAAAGTTTCTTCTTCAAAGGAAGGTCAGTTTCCTTGCTTCTCTAACCAGCTAAACTGTTTTCAGCTGTGTTAACATGATTGCACAAGGGTTTTCTAATCATCCATTAACCTTCTGACGCAATGAGCAAACACATTGTACCATTAGAACACTGGAGTGATAGTTGCTGGAAATGGGCCTCTATACACCTATGTAGATATTGCACCAAAAACCAGACATTTCCAGCTAGAATAGTCATTTACCACATTAGCAATGTATAGAGTGTATTTCTGATTAGTTTAAAGTTATCTTCATTGAGAAAAACAGTGCTTTTCTTTCAAAAACAAGGACATTTCTAAGTGACCCCAAAGGTTTGAATGGTAGTGCGTGTTATTTACATAGCATATGTAGGTACCTACTGTACATGTACATTTAAGAATAAAATAACATCTAAATTCTTAAACTGGAATATTACTATATATAAATATGAAGTTAAATAATAGCAATGCGTATTGATGAATTTCCTGACTCAAAACATGTACTTTCTATAATTTATCAATTACATTGCATGTGCCTCTCTAATCATGAGTTCATTACTTGTTTTAATATTTGTGCTGTGTTTTACCCAGCTGAGGAAGAAGGGCCAGAGTCAGACGATGAAGAGGAAGAGGAAGACAATGATGTACGGCTTCCATTCTACTCTTTAATCACAACACGTAAATGTATTAAGAAAAGCATCATTTGTATTATTATGAAAGGTATCAAAAGAGAACAAATGAGGGTGAGAGAAAGTGCAGCCAAAAAAAGAATCCCTTGTGTCATATTTCCCAAACCTATAGATGGTAATCTCAGCGTGACACAGATATTAGGTGTCTCCCACCTGACTGTGTGTGATGGGCCTGCTGGATTCTGTGGGAAAATGGGTTATCAAGATAATCTATATGGTATGAGTGGAGAGTGTATGTGTGTGTGTGTGTGTGTGTGTGTGTGTATGGTTGTGTCTCCCCTATTCACCTTGTGGTCGCATAAGAATTCTTTGGGGATAATTGCCCTTGATCCATCACGTGTGATCTTAGACTTGGTGCTTTTTTTGTATCTGATAACCATTTACCACCGGTATAATAGTGAACTGATATTCTTTATGCTTCCCACTTGGGAGCCTGCGGATTGGTGCCAAACACTGTTTCACTTTTTGGCCTAGATCAGGGGTTCTAAAAGTGGGGTCCGGGAACTCCCAGGGGTCCTCAAGGAGGTGCCTGGGGGTCCCCAGCAAAAAAATATTTAAATTAAAATTCCACAGTGACAGAATGTAGAACCATTTTGTGTAGAGGACCACAATTTAAAATAAATAATTTTATTTATTTAGTAGTAATTTCCTATTCACATAATACTTTCCCTTTGCACATGAATTTATTATTTTATTTCAAATTTTATTTTTGTGTATATTGAGGTGAAAATGAATGGGGGAACGAATACATAATACATACATAAATAAATACATTTTAAAATTAATCAATAAAATGGAAATCAAATGAATGGGAAAACAATACTCAAATGAGTTTTATGAATTAATTAAATAGAAAATTAAATAAATTATCTATTCTTGATTATGGCAGGCTTAGTTCTCCATAGTTTTGGGTTTTCTGCTTTCAAAAAATCAAAAAATCATTCAGAGGTCTAGTTTTTGTGAATTTAAGGTCTCTTGACCTTAAAACGTTTGAGAACCACTGGCCTAGATTATAGATTCACATTAATATTAATGGAAACGTTATTTCAGAGCAAATCAGGTAATTGTTTAGATAATGATGTTAGTATTAGTGGTGTTAGAGAATCTAGAAGAGGTAATACTGTTCTGTTAGTTCACTATTACTAATACTAAAATTACTACTAACTAATACTGTCACAAAATGCAGATACAACACACCTTACATCTGCCACTGAATCTACAGTTCTGAACTTATTTACTACCATTTGTCTTGTGACAGGAGGATTTAATGGAGACGGAACTAGATAAAGAGGAAGTCCTCCAGCCACAGCCCAGGGAACTGTCTGGGGAGAGTCTGCTCACCACTGAGTACCTGGGAGTAAGCGCAAAACACACACACCACTACACACACACAGCACAGTAGCCCTTAGAGATTTACAAGGTGTCATGTGGTAATTGTTCTAAAAAAAATTCTCAGTGGCTACATGTTAAAGAAGGGCATAAGCAGGTCCTGAAGTTGAAGTCTTGCGATCAAGATTTAAAAACGCTCTGCACCAGTGTCTAGAAAGTTAATGCAGAAACAGCAGTGATCTGTCACTGTCATGCTGCATTGGCACTCACACGGTGAATTGGTGACTCTGTGTTACTTACTGTAGTTGTGTATCGGACACAATACCCCATTTTGGTAAGACCATGATCTTAACATGGGTCTCACTCCTGTTACACTGGAAAAAGACACTATTTTTCTGCACCTGACTGATAACATACCACTCATAAATCATCTACAGTTGATTTTTTAACTATCATAAGATTCAAAGCGGCCTGCAGCAGATGAGTGATCTGATCATAGTCTTCATTGATATAAAAATGTATATCACTTCTGTGTTTTAACTGTTGTTGTGCTACTGATATTGTATATTGATATTGTGTGTGTGTGTGTGTTTGCGTAGATTATGACCAACATGACAAAAGTGAAAAGGAAATCTACCCCTCTGCCACAAGCAAGTGTTGATGAGCCTCTACAACGGCCGGTCACCCCAAGCTCTCACCGTAACGCCAACGCAGTGTAAGTTAAAAAGTCCCATAGTTTAGAAAGGGAGAGTGTCATTTTTTTCATTTATTTTCCTTGAATTTAACCAAGTTAGCTTGTTGTAGAATCTCTTTTTCAAAAGCAGCCTGGCCAAAAGGCAGCAACATTTTACAGGGCAATTATTAATATAAAACTGATTTTTACAATGAGTAGAGAAAAAATGAAATAAATAAATAGATAATTAAATGTTTTTACCTTGACATTTCCTCAACAGAAAGAAGCTTGAGAGGGGAGATGTAGAACTAGATTGAGATGAGTTTTCGTTCTTAAACCTACAAATGTATCTTGTCAGGGATATCAATATATTAAATAAAATACAGGAAAAGTGTACATTATAAGGCATACACAGAAACATGTCAGACAGCGTGCAGGATTAGCTTCAGGTTCTTGCTCTAGGGCACCTATAGCTAGTTACTAGCTAAGCAGTCACTTAAAAAAACTATATACCACATATGTATATTGACATCTGGTGTCTGGCCTCTATTCTCTCAAAGCTGATCAGTTTACAAAAGCATAAGAAGAGACTCAGCTGGCTCATAGTGAGATTTTAAAGAAAAAATAAGAAAAGGACTGAATAGGGTTTTGACAATGCTGGTGTTGCCCCCCTTTGTTCAGCCACATGGATGATGGAGGTCAACCTACAGCCACCAAAATTTGTGCAGTAGGTCAAAGGAAGAATATGTTTCAATATATTCCATTTCATTCCATTCCATGTTCATATATTGGAGTGAAACTATGATGCAACTGAAACTGGAAAGGCAATAGCCATAGTCACATATCACATATTTGCCTCAGGAGGAAAAATTCCCATTACGAATAAGGAAGCAGTTCCCTAAAAAGTAAAAAACTTCATTGTCTACACAGTTGGAAGCTAGCCAGCAAAGCTGAAAAGACAAGGCTATGGAGGGTTAGTGACCTAGCCAGCCTCTGAAATATGGGAGTGTTAACTTTCAGTAAGAAACTGATACCCTTCTTTTATTACTCTCTTACAAGAACAAATGAGAATATGAAGAGGGCTCTTTTATTATTTAATTAAAATACCAGTCATTAAAACACCAGATGACCAAGCAAAGAATGAGAAAAATATCAAAGTGGCCTACAGATACACTCTATACTTTGCTAATGTGGTAAATGACTATTCTAGCTGCAAATGTCTGGTTTTTGGTGCAATATCTACATAGGTGTGTAGAGGCCCATTTCCAGCAACTATCACTCCAGTGTTCTAATGGTACAATGTGTTTGCTCATTGCATCATAAGGTTAATGGATGATTAGAAAACCCTTGTGTTATCATGTTAGCACAGCTGAAAACAGTTTAGCTGCTTAGAGAAACTAGAAAACTGACCTTCCTTTGAAGAAAGCAGAGTTTGGAGGAAAAAAATATTTCAAACAAAAATCATTATGTCTAACCCTGACAATGTCTACACTATATTTTCTATTCATTCAACTCATGGTGGTAAATAAAAGTGTGACTTTTCATGGAAAATTGCAAATTTTTGAATGGTAGTGTATACATTTTATATCTACATTATAGCCTAATTATGACTCAATATGCCAGTATATTATATATAGAATACTGACCTCTGACCTCCTTTTCTATTTGAAATATTCTGGTTAGAGCCTCAGACAACTTCTGTATTGCATTGTGTTATTTGATGCGTGATGTGCAGGGATTACAGAGCCGGTGATGGCAGCAGGGACGGGGAATACCCTCTGAGCAGGCAGAAGAGTGAGGAAGGAAGTCTGCCTGCTTCCCGCTACAACTCCCGACCTCCTACCCGCTCCGGCAGTCGTCCCAGCACCGCCGACTCCCTACGCCACAGCATCGGTGAGTAGATCTCTGCGTTCACATCCTCCAGACAACATTTAACAATAGTTGAATACTTTTAATGCTTGATTGCAGCAGAATTCCAATAAAAAACAACAATAAAGGCTATGGCTTTCCATCACATTTCTGCACTCAGCTGCATATTTGCGGTCCGATTTAATTTCCCTTCCACCCGTTGCTTTTTATTTGGCTGGTTTGGGATTTATTTGATGTGATGCCCAGTGTCCACATGGCAAGGAAGCTCCTGGATGCTTTGCAGAAAGCATAAACAGTAAAGTAATAAATAAAATCTAACATACCTTGTGTCAACTTCAGTTTTTTTTGTTGTTTTTTGCATAAAATGAAACACTGCACAAAATCCACTGTAACATCCTTTCCCACGCTGGCTTTTTCATTAAACTAGCAGCATTGAGTGTTAATGTGAAGTAAAAGTACAGTTTTAACTATTTACTTAACTTTTGACTTCAGTTTAAAATTTAAAGCCAGATGTTTGGTATGATCCCGAAATGAGCAATGATGCAGCTCTGATCTTTCTCCCATTTCTTTTGTGATCTTTGGTCCCTGTCCGTAACACACACACACACACACACACACACACACACACATACATACACACTCTCAGACTCAGAATGTGGCCGGCTGTCCCAGGAGTCGGAGTTGGACCGATCATACGAGAGCCGAGCCAGGAAAGGACATTCCCGGGAGGAGCAAAACGGACACTCTGCCAGGTAAACTGACACACACACACACCCACACACACACACACTAATCCTGTCTTAGCTGCTATTACGAAGCTTTAAGCTCCATTGAACAAAATTGTGGCAAGATAGGTATGGTGTCATTTCAAAGGAGGAGACTAAAAGCTGTTGCAGTGTAAAAATGGGGAAAATTTGCATACAGGTTTTCCAACTGTGCCAAAAGCCTCCAGTGTGATATATCTGTATTGTTCTATCAGAATATAAACAAACATAACTATTTATATCTCCCAGGAATTAATTTCCATATGTGGAAATTTGCACTGTGCAGAAGTTGGTAATGCAGTTTTCTTGCTGCATCAAAGTTGTGCCTCTGGTATGCAAGCTTCCATTATAACAAATTAAATCTTCTATTTTTTCTAAATTTCAACATGAATTATCCACTTTGGAACTCTCACTTTGTGTGAAACGGTGGTCTTTGCTGCAGGCAATTGCTGCTATTTCTGTTGTTTAAAGAAGGTGGATGATAAATTACGGTTCAATGGCAGCACAATATACTGTGCGGATGTACAGCCCATCCTTAAGGGAGCTGTTCTAAGTGGGCAAGTATATAGCTGGTTAGTGAGTCAAGTCTGTATAAAATAAAACTGAGCCATCCTTATACAGTGCAGGCTGTCTTCCTCTCAGAAAAATCCAATTCTTTGAGAGATTAAATTAGAGGATTTAGTCAGTCGTTTGGTTGCAACTACTATAAAAGGGACGGAACCAGAGTTCAGTACAGAACCAGCTGTAAGTCGCCAGCAGTTCCTGTAAAACCGAGATGCGTGTCAGTGAATTTGTGGCGTCTGAAGAGAGAATTGGCACGGGTGCCGTTTGACACCGATGGGTGACTCAGCACTGCCAGGCTGCTCCGTGAGACTGTGACAAGCGTTTAAACGAGCAGCACCCACAAAGGGGCCCATTCAGCCGGACCTCCCTCGCTTCTCCTCTCCTTGAAACCCCAGAGGAACTTGACTCCTGGATCCCGCCAAGAGTAATGAGTCCCAGGAAACCGCTTCAGTCCCCCAGGACCCCCCCCACTCCATCCCTCAGGAACGTAAAACACCTCTACAATACGGCCTGGCTGCGTCTGCCTGCAGTAGCCTCATTTCACCCCAGTTTGGGAGGCAAGACTCGCATAGTAGAGAAGAGATTTCAGGACACAGCCATTGATATTCAGGTGAATAGAAACCTAGCAACACAAGCAATTTGGCAAAAAAATCAGATGAGCAATACTACAGCATTTAATGAACAGCGCTTGTCTGTTTGTTGTATTTTTTTCTTGCGAGGCCTTGCTTCAAACTCATTTAGTAACACCTTTGGGGTTAGATAGGCCGTTCTCTCTTCAGACATCAAAGTTGAAAACCTTAGAGAGAAAAGAAACTAACAAATTTGTGTGAATTTATCACCTAGATCCAAAATTTAAATAGGGAATAAAAGGGAAGTGTGAAACAGGTGTTTAATATAACTTGCTTTCCACCTGTTTACCATGAAACTAGGTCAACTTTTTCATTCAGGTCTCTGCAATGTTGCCCTCAATGACCCCCCCCCCCCCCTCCCCATTCATTCTCATTCCTGCACACCTTTCCATGGTCAGCCTGCTGTTCTGAATGAAAGAGAAAAAAAACAGAGAAACTAAAATAAACCTAGTGACACAGGATGGTTGTCATTCCTCACATAACATTAGCTGTAGAAGGCGGGAGTAGATGAATCAAAGAAATACTCAAAGAAGAAACAACGCTCCTCACAACAGAAACAAACCAAAAGGGAACCAAAAACAATAAAGTATATGATAATGTCAAAAATGTCATGTGGTGTTACCCTAAAAACTTTGTACCAGATACTCACTTAAAAAATAAAATAAAACATCATCATTTGACATTTGACATCATCAAACATACATCATTTGACATTTTGTGTCAAAAAACTGCCCATTCCATGTGATTTTTGGAATACAAATGGACTTTAAAATAACATGAAACCAACATGAACACAAAATGTACATTTTGAGAGACAGGACGAATCCTTTAAAAACTGTATTTTAACTTTTTTGACTTTCTCATCTTGACAAAAGTTATTTGTCACTGACCCACAGGCAAGCCGGTTCTTAAGGGTAGAGTGGAGGATCCTGGAAAAATTGTTCCAGCATGCAGCATTTAGAAAAAAAAAATCTACAAACAAAAGTCTAAGCCCCTTTGTTCAGACTTCTCCCCGAAGCCATGACTCCAGAGTACAGGAACAGCAGAGTTTGATCGACAAATTGCCATCCAATAGTGACGCAATGATTGGACGGGAGAATGACAGGTTACTAGCATAATTGGTTGCAATCTGGGTGTGAAGGGGATTTTATGCAATATGAGTAAAATAATCTGGGAAATCATAATCCACCCCACCTAACAGGTTCACAAGTTGAACCAAGCGTGAACCGATTGTCACCGATAGATTCCAGTTGGTCGAAAAGGTGGTACCAGCACTCTCTACTTCCTGTAGAACCTGTTAGGCACCTCTTGTTGTGTTGAAAGTACTAGAATTTCAACTGATTCACACTTCAACGTAAACCAGATGATATCTGGGATATTGGAGCCAGTGTGACTAGTGTAAGCAGAAACAAGAATGAGTTTGACTGCAATCCAGACATCTATTATAATATAAGAATGCTTCACAGGGTGTAGGTCATTCATCTCCTGCCTGATAAAGACCTTATCCAAGTTATTGTGTGACCGGAGGCAGCGTTTATTCCTCGTGATTTGGTTTCTCTGGCTCACAGACATGACAAAATGCCTTCTTTGTGGCATCGGTAACCAAATACGACGTCCTTTTTCCAATACTAATCATTTTACTCGCTTGCGTAAATTAAACACAAACACTGGTTAGTCACCCAGTAAAAGTTTTCCCATGAAAGGATGCAACAATGAAGTGGAAATGCATGAATACATGAATGAGTCAGACTGGTGAACCATTGCTGGTCATTTTATGGGTGGAAAGGAAAGTGGAAACAAGCAGGTAGGATACTGGAAAACTAATGGAGATTCAAGAAACTTGTGTTCAGGTCCTTTCTGAAATTAGAAGTTTGAAAGAAAAACTTTAAACAGTGTTGTGGCAAATGGACTACAAGCAACAATCAGTTATTCCAATCAGTTATTACAGATGGATGTCTGCCAGTCCTGGTTCATCTATAGCCTGTCCGTCCACGGGAGTGGATCTCTCCTTCACTGTGGTTCTCCCCGAGGTTTCTCCTTTCCCTCTGGGTTTTGGAGTTTTTCCTTGCCGAGAAAGAGATTCTAAGGACGGGGGATGTCGGAGCCACTTTGGACTGAATTTTGTGAAACTCTTTGAGGCAACTGTGTTGTAATATTTGGCTATATAAATCAAATTAAATTGAATTGAATTGAATATCCTTCTCAATATCAATAGGGAGTTAAAGACTGAGGGAGAAACAGGTTTTGCTTCACTTGCCTGCAGTCTCTGGATATCTGGTTTCATCACTCAGAAATATGTAGCATGACCCTTTAAAGTGTGATCACTGAAGCTGCAAAAACTGAAACCTTAAAAACCTAATAACCTTCAAAATATCTGTTTTTTTCTTAATTTTTCATTTTTTTAAAGAAAGCGACCAAATTAACCCAAATGAGGACGAAAACAATTGAAATAAGCTAAATTATCTGGAATAAGATAATTCTACTCAATATTGGACTAGTTGTACCTAAACCAATATATCTTCTCGGATGTTAACATTTCAGTTTTTGCAGTCTTCATACTATCGGTAAGCTCCATAAAACATAGAAGTCATTAAAAAACATGATATAAAATGACAACACTATACAAATCAATACATATGAAGTTGTCCTTTAAAATCTGTACGGCATGGATGACCCAGCTGATATCTGTCCCTACTGGGTATCTCGGAAGTATCAATGAAACAGCGTGCCACACACTATCACACACCAGTCATGGAATCGACTGAAACAAGTTGAATGGACGTTCTCGAGTGTCACGGCAGCAGCGTCGAGTGAGGTTGAAACCGTACACAGGGCAACCGTGATTTCTTTTTTGCGTACGGAACCTGTGTAACGGAATCTGTTCAGTGCCGCAGTGACTCACAGCTGCTGAGCAGCTCATCAGATAAAAGGATGAGCTTTCTCCGACGGATCCTTCTTACCATAACCAAGCGAGACCAAACAAACAAGAACAAAGTAATCGATACTGGAATTTTTTGATATCATCTCAATGGGTATATCATCTCAATACGTATACACTACCGTTCAAAAGTTTGGGGTGACCCAGACAATTTAGTGTTTCCAATGAAAAGGCACACTTTTATTTACCATGAGTTGACTTTTTGACTTGAGACAATTTTAAGGCTTTTTAAGCAAAATGAACACTATCATATTATCATACATGAACTCATAAAAATCATGTTGAGTTAAACTAATACTACTGATAATGCCTTGTTGGATAACTTGATTTTATAGATTTATCTTACAACTTGTCTAAAACCTCTAAAACATCCTCCAAAAATGACTTTAGGGTCTCTTGAAACTTGAAAAGTCACATTTTATTTAGCATCATGAGTTGTAAAATGAATAGAAAATATAGTCAAGACATTGACGAGGTTAGAAATAATGATTTGTATTTGAAATAATTATTTTCTTTTTTTCTTCCTAAGTGGGCCCAAACCTTTGGGGTACAGTAGTGTATGTGGGTGTACTTTCCCCCAGATTGACGTGTTTTCTTGTCAATCCAAAAAGTGATAACAGATAAAGCTCATTGGTTATTTCTTCTTCCCCCTCTTCTTTCCGTTCTCATCAGCGTTGAATACATCCCTGCCTTTGAAAGCCAGCCCAAGATTCCCCGGACACCGGACACAGCAGCCGGCCAGGGCAGCGCTCACCGGGGTCGGGGCCCGGCTCTGGCTCCCCAGTTCTCCCAGTCGGAGCCACAGCAGAGCAGCCAGCCAGGCTCCGCCAGCTCCACGGGACGAGGGGGGCGGCAGAGTGGAAGTAAGCACATCATCGTCACTCTGTGTATAGGTAGCAAATCAACACCAGCCATGAGCTGGCTGCCTTTGCTATTCCTACAGCCACTTTGGCAGATATTCAGCCATGATTTGCAAGTCCCCTGCGTCAAATCGAGTTGGCTCTGAAACTTTCAGCTCAGGAACAGACTCTAAATGTTCTCTCTAATGATACGGCTACTGTGGACAGCATTACCCTGGCCTCATGAGTTATCTTTAATCAAAATATACCCTTCAGCGTGCCTCAGAGGCAGGCGTATCATATCTCTAAAACATGCAGTAAACTAGTCCACATGTTTGTTTTGTCACTTCAATGCTGGCTTATCACAATAATAATAATTCCTCATTGACAGGGTGCTAAAACAAGTCGCAAACAGCCAATGAAGATGTGCATGAAAGACAGTAGCAGCGTTCTGGATGCAGCTGCATGTGTAGAACAGTAGCAGCTGGTAGTCTTTTAAACAGGGGAGGCTGGTCAGTTATGATATTCACCTCTGAGCTGGCCCATTGTTGGCTGGGTCCCCAAATCAAAGATGTTTGAGTGTCAGTTGGGTCCATGGCCCACAAAACTAAAAGGACTCTTATTGGTTCTTATTGGTTTTGAGCCATTACTGTTCAATCTACAGGATGGGACAATCTTGGAATCTAAAAATGATACAGTAAAAATACTTTTGTTGGAAAGCTGATGTTTTGTGAGCATTTGTATATAGGTGCATTGATCTCAGTGATTAAAATTGAATGCAGCTCTTTGTGAGGAATCTCAGCAGTAGCAGCAGGAGTTCTGGAATAAGCACAAGCACTCAGACAGTTAGCGATGAAAGGTTGAACACCTGTTGCAAACTGCAATTCTTTTTTCGCTTTAAACACTTTAAAACATCTCCACACTGCTCACATTTTAACAGTTACGCCATTGCGTCACATGCTACTATTTGGCCGTGCTTTTAATCACTCCACCGAAGGCTGAATGTAGTTTTTTTTGTTCAATATTCAATTTACAGAATATTCGGCGCATCCTTAATTCTTAGATTTCTAACTTTATATTTTATATATTTTTTGTCTATTGTTCATATCGCTGTGTCAAGGGCAGCGGTTTGGGGGAATATGGTCTAGACCAGTCAATCAGCCCACCCAACCATGGTCCCAGATTCAATTGGCCTCAGTTTGAGATCTTAAACACAGAACTGGAGTCACAGCAGGGTTGATGGCTTGATCAGTTGCTCTGGTGCTCTTAGCTGGGTGATAACATCACTCCATGCTCTCATGCATCTTAATTGCATTTGACGAACGATTTCCTAAAGCTTTTACGCCTGGTGTCCATACAATAAAGTCTGTAATAGGGTCTAATGGTAAGTCAAAGCTGCCTCAACTTCCTATGTGTGTGTGTTGTACTTTTGAGATCTGGCATGTGTCAGACTTCTATATACTTTTAAGGATGTTACAGAATCATAGCTCAGCTCAAAGGGGAAATAGGCAGACGCAAATGTCACAGCAAACGAAATTATCAGTTTTATTGAGAGCTTTTAGAGATTTTATTTGTCTGTCCCTGGCAGCTTTTCCTTTAAAACTACTGTTTTTCCAATTTATCTTCACTTTGGTGCAGCTTCTGCTAACCGTCAAGTGTAATTATTCGTAATATTTGCTGCTTGGCGGACTTCTGCAGCAGAGGACAACGAGCACACGCCGAGGCAGGATCCCCCTTTAGGGACTGGGTTTGGTAAACACATCCGCCGTGACTGACAGAGACGGTCCTTTGGCTGAGTAAAGATAGAGAAGGCGTTTGTTTAGCGGATGGGGGCCACCCACTCAGAAGGAGAAAAACAAGCAGGGGAGCCGCCGCCGCTCCTCGGCCGTGGAAAAGCTGCTTTATTCTATCCAAGTCATGTCGAAAGCACCGAGCTCACTATTGATGACAGATCGCCATGCAACAGGGGAAGGTGGTGGGAGTGCAGCATTATCTCTTAGGACTGTCACTCTGGCATTTTTTTTCTGTTTTGTTTTTCACAGATATGAAGTATTGTTCATTTTATCAGCAACTTTTTCAGTTTAGTTTCAGTCTTAGTCTTAGTCGAAAAAAAAAGTCCTGACATTTTAGTCTAGTTTTACTCGAATAAAATTCAACCTATTTTAGTCAATAGTCTTTCTTTTGTCTTTGACAGCAGATTGATGCAGCTTGTTTTGCATGTTTTGAAGTGACACCACCAGAGTTACCGGACCAAGCTAAATGTGCCCTACATGCTAAAAGTTTAATAAAGTGTGTAACCTAGCAGGTTAAAACTGTAGCAGAGAGTAGCTTCTTGTGATGAAGTAACCAACATCACCACATTTAGTGCCGACAGCATCGGTGGATGCTACACACTCAGACACGCATGTGCCCACACACACATACACACACACACACCCCTGACAGCAACGATGGAGAATAAACACGTTATTTGCAACCAGTGAAGTTATAATTTGAAAAAGTCTGTTATGAAAGAAAGAGACATTAATTATAAAGTAGATTTCATCACGTCTTTTTTCGTCAACTAATGCGTGTCAAGTTTGTCACTGTCAGTAGTTAGCTGATGCAAGAATGACAGCTAAAGTCAAGAATTGACTTCAAATGTCATCCTATTTATTACAAGAAACATGCTATTCATAGGCTATATCGAGTGCTTGAGCAACGGCAGTTACTACAACTGAAGAACTAAAAGAACATCTGTGTCTTAACTTAAAGTAGCGCAAGGTCAGGGAGGCGACGTAAAACGGCAAAAAAACAAATCGCAGCTTTAACAATCTCAAGATTGCATTGCATGATTGTGGTGAAATGATTCTGTTCAGGCAATAGTTTCTATTGTACTTATATTTTCACTCCACATATAAGCTCAATCTGACTGTCCTCACCTTCTTTTCTCCTCTAAACTCCTTTATCACCCAACCCACGCCACATCCCTCCCTCCCTCCTGCTTCCCCTCCTCCTCCCCCTCCCTCCTCCTTCAGGCAGCCAGTCGAAGCGGAGGTGAAGAGGGAGCTGTCACCATTGAAGTAGCTCTATCTCCCCCGGAGCATCAGGCTTCCTGTAACATCATCCCCCCAGGTTGTGATCAGGGTCAGGGCAACAGAGATGGTCGAGCATCAGCAGAAGCAGAAGGAGGAGGAGGAGGAGGAAGGACTGGAACAATGTGAAGGATTGTGGCCCTGCGTTTTTTTTCCCTTTTTTTTTACCCTCTTCGGCTTCAGCACAGACTTGTGTAACATAATATAAGGGTCAGACAATAACACAGCCTCCAACCGGCCAACCCCGTGCACCTTGTCGCCTCATTTGTCCCTGAGTTTCTCCTCTCTCTCATCAAAGTTATACTTGGCGCAGCTAAATATGCGCCGCCATGACAGAAATGTTGTGTAACAAGATGCTGACTCGGAAGCGTAGCTCTGGGTCTGGCGATCACCTTTTTCTCCAACCAGCTTTGCCATTACATCAGTAGGAGACAACTTCTTTTAGAGAATGAACTCTGACTTAAGCACAGTGTGGTTTTACCCATTTTAGAGTTTAGGAGAGCTGACAGACTATAGAGATGAGATATTTAATTATATTTTATGAAAGATTCATTAATTTAACATGAGGACTTTCTTTTTTTGTACATATGATTCAAAAAAACAAGTAACGAGCTCATTTGCATAGTTCTCGTCTTGATTCGTATATCAATAATCTTCTGAATTTCTCTATGAATTATAGATTTTTGACTACAGTGGGAGATATCCGTCCACATGAATAAATGATTGTACCAGCCTTACTTACAAATATTTAAAAAAAAAAAAAAAAAATCATATCAGTGTAGCTACTCTTGTTTAACTCAAACTCCAGAGATGTTTACAAGAATGACAGAGGTCTTGACATGAATTGTCGGCGCATGTTTTGAAATACTTTTAAGAAAAAGTATTTCAAAACTGCTTATTTCTAAATGATAAACACCACCATGCATACATTTGAGAAAAAACACATCATTTGTGTGTCTTAAATCTCTTGTTTGTGATGTACATTTGCACAGTTTTCCAGTTGCCGTGATTAATATTTATGTTAGCTGCTACATTTTTGTCGTAATGTATTTTGATAGTGTTTGATATTTTTTAAGTGATTTGATGAAAGAAGAAGAAATAAAAACGTGTGTGACGTTATCATCTGTGTTCTGGTTTTATAAATATATATATAAACTTTTAAGTTGAAATTCCTAATTGGACTAATTTTGACAAGGCAATTCAATGTTTTTCACATAAAACATAAAAAACACGGGTAAAGGTAAAGGGCAAAACACTATACAAGTTAAATCCTAAAAAGACACTATAAATACAATTTAAAAAAACTTCCGTTGGAGATTTATGATAATGATAATGATTTTATGAAGGGTAGCGGAAATGTCTTCAGCCTTGATATTAAAGAAGTGATAGCTGCAGCAGAGAGGTCTGGATGATTCATTATATTGTGGCAGATCACAAATTCTGGTTCAGGGCCAAAGTTGAATGATTCACTGCTTTACAACACAAACGGCAGTATTTAAAAATCAATTATCTGCCAGACAGGAAGCCAGTTTACAGACCTTAGAACTCGAATGCTACATACAGTATTTAACTGAGAGTCACTGCTGCCGACTCATCTGACAGCTACAACCTTGCAAAAGTCAGGCTTTAATCTTTATTAAAGTCCTCTTAAAGGCATTTAAGAAATCCTATATTTATACATGTAGCATTGCTGCCTGATAACATCCTATTCCTTCCTTCAGTCAAGTGGACTGGATGGAATGTATCTATTAAAATTAGTTGGATGGATAATTTACACAGTGTATCATTAAACTGCAATTCATTCACACACACAGAGTTGGAAATGTAATGTAAGAGCTGAGCAGATCCAAGCAGAATAATGTGATTTCTTTTCTTTTTCTACTTCTAGTTGTGCAGAATAATTTTAAGCGTGGAGGCGACATGGCTTTGCTGGCACTGACTTTTCCCCGCAACGTTCAGGACGTGTTCTACTGATCGCTGGTGAAAGTCTTAAAAAAAAAAAGGAAACGATTGAGTGAGAAAAGCGTGTTCTGAAAAAAGGAAATCAGCAGAAACGCAGGATGCGTGTTGGTGCCTCACACGCTTTAGCATCGCCAATTCTGCAGGCATGTTCCTGTTAATAAACAAAAAAACAAAACTTTGCTTCTGGTCCCACATGCACCTTAACTTACGAAACATAAAACGTTCTCTCTGTAACTAAAGCTCAGCTACAGGATGCTCGCTACTCTTTATACAGGAATTACACAGCTGGTTTGGGCTTGGTGATTTTAACATACTTTCACATTTGGTCTCCTGAGGGATGACGCGTTCAGCCGGTAACATCGCGGACGCTGCCAGTGAGCAGCCAGCACAATGCGAGGAAACAGGTCGCACATGATAGATTGACGCACTTGCAGCAGGTGGCCAAGTAACCCTGGGCTCGAGCCACGCTGGTGCTGTCCAACGGATTGGCGAAAGGGAGGAAGCCGCTGCTTTCTATCCAAACAAAAAGTGTGGATGAAGAGTGAGGGATTGGGCTTGCAGATATGGAAAAATGTCAGTTACTTTGGCTTTCATCACACTGCAGGGATTTCAGATTTGTTCCATTTGTTCCAAAGTGGAGAAAGATATATGTCACCTGCAGGGTTTATCCGACTTGCCTTTATGTTTTAAAAAGGGTGTTATCAAGGCATATGTCAAAAGCTGGATTATCACTTGATTGACGGGTCCAGAAATTTCCAGGTCTACTCTGTGTCCTTTTTTTCTAACTCAGTTAAACGTTGACTTGATGGATCAGACTTGCAAACATGTGGAGCAATCCTTTACACAGGCGATAAGAAGTCAGTTCTTGATCCCAATGGGGGAAACTGATCCTCTGCAATAGACCCATCTACACTAGGAGCAGCGGGCAGTTGTCTTTGATGTTGGGAGGAAAGAAAAGTGGATTTGCATTTGTATCCACGAATTTTTGCAACAGCAACTTTGCCAGTTCTCATGCCCTGCCAGCTGTCATGCACATTGAACGCGATTGACACATTTCCTTTTGCATTCATGCAAAATCATGCAAAAGAAAGACCTCAACACTGAAATCTAGTAATATAATGTCACTTTTTTCATCTTTGTTTGTAATATGTGGAGTGTATATAAAATATGCTATCCAATAAACACAAAGATTACCTAATTTGTCAAAAAAGAAAAGCCTTATGAAAAATGTGTAGAGGTGCAAGTAGAGTACCAAGTTAGCCTGAGACAAGAGAAAGAAAAAAGAGAAATGTAACCTGACATTGCCATGATGATTGACAGCACTCTGCATCTGACCAATGAGCAGTCAGATACATCAACAGGTTGTTAGATGCAGCGTCCAAACAACAACAATATAAATAACAATATAAAACAATATAAAGCATTGGAGCATCAAAAAGCAATGCATGAATATGGAACCTAAGTGCAAAATGTAAAAAAAAAAAAAAAACAAGAACACTTTAGTGCTCTGGCTATTATAAGTTATTATGTAGTTATTATATATATATATATTATTCAGCGTGAACTCTGAACTTGCACAAGAGCTGTCATATGAAGATGTTATTGATGACTTTGCATCCTGCAAATGCAGACGTGTTCATTGTAAAAAGCTTGTGAAAAGTAAAATGTTGAAAAATGTTCATTTGTGTTCCCCCCAACAAAAAAGCAAACCAAAATGGCATTTTGTGATCAGGATTTCTTTCATTTTTGTGGTGGTCGCTTTTTTTTGGGAGGCTCCAAATTTCGCCAGGGGCCCCATTTTAGCCAGGCGTTGTCCTGTTCATAAGGCCTTAAGGAGTTGTTTAAGGTTTTTTTTTTTAGAACATCCTGGGTCATTCTCTCTCTGACTGATTCCTCTTTTATATTTATGTATATTCATATTATGTATTCTGTAGGGTTAAACTTAGCTTAGCTTAGCTAAAGCTTTGAAAGCAGAGGGGAAACAGCTAGCCTGGGATGCTTGGGGGCATGTTCTACTGGAGCGTTATCAGGATCACCGGCATCCCTCTCAGATTTGTTTATCAGTGGACTTCTCATGTGCTCTACTGATAAAAGGCGACGCTGACCGAACAGAGACAGCATTTCAGTGTCTTTGTCACCCGAACCTTTCTATTCTATTTCCTCCCGACCGGTCCTTTGGAACTAGATAGATTGTAGTGACCCCCACAACTACCCCTGTGTCGCAAACACTTGAGGCTGTGTGCCTTTCCTTTCAGGCCATGTTTGGTGGTTTCGGTAAGTGCGCCAAAGGAAAGCGGTATAAAAGACACTCTTTAACTTTTATATTGACAGAAGGCGTTCCTGGCAGAGCTTAAGATATTTTTTAGAAACTCTTAGTCAGTGTTAAAGATAAAGAGGAGAGAATAAACAGAATGAGCGGAATAAAGCCCAGGGTTTATTTGGAATTCAGCTTTTACATTTTTGACCTTTTCAGGAATGTGCTCACAAAACTATCCATTAACCTTTAACGTGAATGCGAGTACACTTTCTCTGTGTGTGCACAAGTGCAAGTCACAGCCGCAGTTTAGCATATTCTGGAGAACACAGTGTCCAACCTTAAGGCTGTTGATGCTTGAACAGGAAGGAGATAAAAGAGGAATCACTGTCACACATGACAGCTGCGTCAATTTTAACAGTGAGCCAGGCTCGTCGCCTTCCTCTGGATCTGCATGCTGCATGTTTATCCGTTGATGATAGCAACATTTCTGCCTGAACAGTTGTTGATGGTGGAAAGGTACACTGTGTAAGATTTATTGACATCCCCTGGAGCAAACTTGGTAGAAAAATAGTATATATTTTAATTACTGTAGTGTGTAATTAAACCAAAATTACAATTAGTAAGTTTTTATTTTACTTATTAATCTATATTTATATATTACTAGTGCCAAATGAGGGCATGTTGGACTGGTAAATAGTCTTAATAGACAAATTGTACATTGGATAAGACATGGACATATATTGAGTTAAGGATGCAAACACTGTTATTAGTAGATAAAGACTACAATTTATGTTTAAAGTTTGGATCTCAATCTACATATGCGCTGAAATTATGTTGATAGGCCAAGTAAAAGTAGACTTATGATAAATCTCTTACTTGGGCCATTCAGCGTAATGACCTGGGCACGTTACTGTTATCTGTATTTATACATAAATGAGTTTTGGCCCAGATTCTGTTCTGTTAGGTGATAGTGCTGGGATTTCCTGAGGGTCTGTGAACATATCTGGAGTAGAACGGCCCACAGTAGCCTTTGTTCGTGGTAGGAATAAAGTAGCAGCTATGTTTTAGTGTGTGGTTTTTGAGAGATGTTACAATACTTGTTATGTTGACTGCACGATCAATGCAGGAAGAAACAGGAAAACAGGGCTTTGAATTCTAACGAAAGTGCTGGGAAGCAACATGAGGAGGATCTGTGATAGAGAGCTTGCAGCAAAGGGCTGCTTTGGCTGGGACTTGAACCGGGGTCAGCTGCTTAAGATCAAGTGCTGCTTATGAGGGATTTTAACTTTTAATGATAAATATTATGTTTTGAATATCCAACCCACAAAATCTGCAAAAAAAAGGATACACACCATTGCCATAGGAAACTTAAGATGTTCAAACATCCCATTCCTTTTAGGACTTTGGTCTTAATTATCAACATTAAGCAGGACACCAACAATGTAAATTCAAGGTCCACACATAAGCTTGATCTGGACATTCCAACTGGATTACTTGGTCTTGAAATGGAATTTTGCTCTGTATATTGAAACTTTTTTTTATTATGAGCACACAAATGTTGACCTTGAGTGTTCATCTTTACCTTGTAAAGTGCGGTTGATGAAACAATCTCAAGGGAGTGTCTACTACTTGTTAGTTTCTGCTCAGGAAAAAATGTGCAAGTTGACCTTGAGCTGAGAGAGTTTTTTTTTTTTTTTATTTTTTAGAAATCCTTTTAATGGTGCAATATGCTGAACAGGAATTCAGTTTTCCCAAAATAGCATTGTGTCAATCATTAATCCTAAATTCTTTGCCTGAGGCTCAATACCTAAACCAGTGATGTATTAGAAACAAAAGAGTAATCCAACTTATGTCCCGCAACCTTTGAAAAAGCCATCAGAGCATTAAGAAAATGGATTTTGGAGCAATAAAGAGTATTTTAGACTGTGAGGACCTTAGATCAGAGTTTTAGAGAGAGTATTAGAGTGTTGACTAGACCTATGTGGGCCTCTGGGTGGATACAGAGGGGGGTCTTGTTTACCTATAGCCACAACCGACAGCGTCATTCATAACACAGTGTGATCACTGTGTCAAACATCCTTTGTTCCATCAGCCGTTTCAGGGAAGAACATCTTCAGTTGACAGCTGAGTGGAAAAGAGGGCAGGGAAGATTTTTAAGTAAAAAGAGGAAGGAGAGAAAGATCCCCTCAAGCCACATTGGTCCTCAGCAGTAAATTCTTTCACAGTGACTGGGGGGCTCGCAGCCAGGGCCCCTCACATATCCAAAAGAGGAGGTACCCATGAATTTTCCAAGGCTTGCTCACGGTTGACAAGGGTTGAACAGACCAAAGGTAATCCTCCCTCTTAATTCCCTCCCCTTAAGGTGTGTTCAACCCAACAAAGGATTAGCAGAGATTTCCTCAGATACAAAAGCAGCAGCAAGGTTTTACATGTCTTATTAAAAATCTATTTTTCTCATTTGTCCTTTGCCCCCGGCACAGCTTGACTTCCGCATGTTGGGAAACGCCACAACAAACGGTGAAAAGGTGCGGCCGTTATCACTAAAGGTATGAGGGACAGTTACTCATTGAGGACAAAGATTTCACAACTTTGCTGCCATTTCCTGGCAGGCTGTTAATGTTATCTATTAATCTATATCGATGAGCTGCTTTGCAAGATGTAATAACAAAATTGAAATTCAGGCCTGTTATGTCCAGTAACACAACTCTGTGCGCTTACAGTACTTTATTACACATCATCAGCCATAAGTAAACTGAACCGCACGTCACGATGCTGGCAGTGACGTCATGCTGTCGTAACTCCGTGCTGTGGCTTAAAGCCATACAACACAAGGCCTTTTAAAGTTGTTTAAAAGATATGGATATAGTGCAACCAAAGCCTGATATAAATTATTCCTCTGTGCCACAGACCTCCATTGTTGTTCCAAATTATTAGTATTAAAAACACTGCTGTAGATGAAGTGTGTTCCTGCTCCTCCATAGTGGCATCTGCTTTCTAGAGAACTGTCCTCAAGACTAAAATTGTAATCGTTGTTATTATTGTTATTTTACCTTGGACCTTCTATGTTTGGTGAAGGAACAGTAGCTCATTGTTGGCAGTTGGCTCATTGACATGTTTTTAAGAGGTTTGAACAACCGAGGTCATTATGGTAATCATGCTTTGGATACACAAACTTACACTTATTATAACGTAGGATCAATTCATTGTTGGTTGTGCTCTGCATGTCAGATTTGTCAACAGTAAGAAAAATAGAGAAAAACAACAGAATAGATAAGCCTAGATAACCCTATAGCTTTTGCCGTTATCTCCTAACAAAACTATGCTTTGCATGACTATCTCTAGTTTATTTCTCAGAACCAGTCGATGGAAACGCACCTAATTTGCATGTACTTTTAATGCAGTTTCACACGTTTTCTTAAAATTAGTTTGACAGGTAGATGGAAACACAAAATAACTGTCTGTTGCATCCCGGAAACAAGACTGATGAGAGCAGTGAGGGTTAACTGAAACAGTCCAGTTACGGGCTGTAAAAACCAGAACAATGAGCACAGTAAAATAGTCCATAACGGTGAGGTAACTGCTTATAGGGTGATAATTATCTGTGGGATTGTCAGCACAAGCCAACCCGTCCACATTACGTAAAGTTATTAAATCCACTGGGAATATAAAAAAAAAAATAGACTAGTTCAGCTTTAATGAAACTGATTTCATTTGAAACCATTTAATCCTCATGTTGTCTTCAAATCTGGCTTCTCTCAAAGTTTTCGTCTCTGAAAAATGTGGATAATTTCATCCGATTCACCTAAGATTCCATGACCAAAGAGGATTTCAGCACATAACATAAATTGTATTAATTTACATACAATTTTGTGCATTTTATTCAACTTTTATACACTCAGTGTTCCCGTTTAAAAGGGACCAGAATTAATGTAAGAAAACTGAACTCAGGTACAGCTACATTTGTCAGATGGACACACACACACACACACACCCCACATTTTAAATGGTTTCAAAATAAATGTACTTGGTAACTTTGACCCAAAGTAGTCTGTGATAAACAGTAGACTATGTTTCATCTGAATGTTTCTTATAGTCAAAATAATCCAGTTCAGATCAATGACACATACAGGTCATAAATAACAAATAGAAGTTCCGAACTTGTAATGTTCATAAGAAGTTATGTTGATAAAAAAAAAACTAACACAACAAGAGGTGGTAATATATGTATTATTACGTTTTATAATGAGTCTTAATGAAACGGTCAAATTTGACCTGGAACATCAAATTGAAAAAAGTTATCCAAATACAGAAAAATGCAGGCACAAAGTCATATCCTGTCACCACAACAACATGGGACAATGAGTCAGTGCTCACAGAGCTGGTTTTTCCTTATCAGCTTATGATTCTGTTCGACATCAGTGACAAATGTTGCCTTTCCAGCCAAGGGAAAGATGAGGGGCTGTGGTGTCCACTGCAGCGCGCAGATTCTACAGTCTCAACACACAGAGAGGGAAAAAAAAGCTTAACGGGAAAAAACACTGCCGGCAGGCAACAGGATGCACATGGCCCTGAGAAGGCTGGCTGGTTGGATCCAGGAAATGGAGAGAGAAGGAGAGGAAGGAGGGATTTTGGATCACAGCTGCGTTCGGATTGAAAAATTCCTGTTTTGAAGCACAAAGAGACATTTTGTTGTTCTTTCCTGAGACCATAAAGAGGCGGAAGAGCGCAGTTTTGCCGCAGCAAGGGTTAAGTGCGGTTGTGGTGGTGACAGCTGTGCAATCAGCACTTCGAGCATCCACCGGGTCCTTGTTTTGTGTTTTCCTGACGGAGTTACGAGTGTACGAGTGCACTTAAGAGTGTACTGTACCTGTGATTTTCAGGTTGTATCACTGAGAGAGAGACAGAAACCACAACCCTGAGTTGCATTTGATTTCCTGGTAACTGTAGGCAAGGTGTGTTTGCCATCTTTACAGCATGTCAAATACATGAAATCCATCTTCAAACAATGGTCGTGAAAGGCTGATGAGCTAATAAAAACTGCTGGAGTTTGCCCTGTGATCGCTCATTAATATCAGGACCTCCTTCTGACGTCATTAATATGCCGAACAGTAAAGAATAGCATTGTTATATAACGAAAGAAATTCAAAGTTCTTCATTGTCACTTCGAAATAAACCTTTTCAGTTCAGGTGGTTTGGAGAAATCAGGAAAATCACTCCATGCAGTCAAACATCTATAGACATATTGCAAACTGAAGATATAATTCATTGTCAATAAGCTTTAATAGTCAAACATTTCACTTGGGCACACTGTGATCACATGTGGCAGATAAAGATTGATCGACTGATCGTTTATTGATTGATATAATCAATCACCAATCCGTTAATGTCCAAACTCTTTACCCAACTATGGATCCATAAGCTTTAGAAGGTAAAAAATACGAAAAAAATTAAAAAAATAAGTTTTGAATTCGACTGAATTACAATTGCGAGCAGCTCTTGAATAGAGATTGGTTATAACCTGTGTTGGCAGTGTTGTTTCAAAGAAATGAAACTCAGCTTCTGGTAACACATCGTGTTATTGTTCTTCCTCATTACATTCCTGCTTTATAGCAGAAATACTTGTTCCATAGCTACGTTCCCAACTCACAGACCTTCCACACTCTACCAGCCTGAATATATATGGCTTCTCCTAATGTAACCCAGAATAGCATATTACAGAAAAATATGGAAAAAGCCTATTTTCACTTTTTATATATATATACAAAACATTTCCTAGCTTGAAAATTCATTGAAATCATATTTGTTCTCATGTTTCCTGTAACATGGGACCATTACAGGATCCTAAATAAACTCTGAAGGCTTCATAAAGGAGTAATCAGTCATTTCCCTGTTATTTAACCCTAGACGGTTGAAATGAAGTAGAGGTAACAAAAGAAGTGTGTAAGTCCGGTTTGTAGGTCCGTCTTGTGTGTGTGTGCGCGCGCGCGCGCGCGTGTGGAGGCTGACTCTTTAAAAGCGCAGCGAGCGCAGTGATCCACGAACATCACAGCGCGAACATCTGCGGACTGATCGCAGCTCCACAGTCTGTACCCGACGGAAGGATTAATGTCAGCGACGTAAAACTTGAAGCCATTTCACGTCTCTTTTTTTTCTTCCCTGGCCTCATCAATCGGCTTTTTGTTGGTTTATCGCCTCGGAGAAAGAGATAAAACGTAAGTTTTCAACTTTTAAACGGAATTCTTTCCATAGATGGCTGGTTGTTCGTGCTTATTTATGCTCGGTCCATCCCGTTATCGCGATTTTAACTTAAAACTGTTTATTTATGTTTTAATATATTTCTGAGGGGGGTATATTTTATTTTATCTAAACGGCTTCTTGCAATTAAATGAACAATTGCCTTATTTAAAGGACGCGTTTCTGGGGGGGGAAAGGAATTTAAATTCAGATTTCAGCCTGGTTTTAAATATAACAATGATTTGTAAAAAAAAAAAAAAAAAAATAGGCACAAGAAGGATTTTACTCCTGGAAATAAATCAGAAAGTAGTTGCTATATATTATTCGCTGGTTGTTGCAGCTGTTACTGAAACATTTCAAAACTTTAATTAAAACAATTCAAAGTGAACACCGGGTCTATTTTTTTTTAACACGCGTAAATAATCAAGTAGCGACATATCTTCGCTCCCAGTGATGTGATGTCAAGTTCACGCTGTCCTTTTCCTCCTCGTGCACGCGGGACACGTGATCACGCGGGCTACAACTAAACAAAAGGCACCGAAGCTGATTTAAACGCGACAGAATTCAATCTTCCAGCGCGTCTTTCAGTACTGTGGAGAGCGCCTCTGGGACAGAAGAGACAATACAGTGAACTTAGCTCCAGGTACCGAGCAAAAACTAGAAAAAATAGATTGATTTATTGAATATGTTCAATTCTTAATGCACTTTAAAGTGTTTTTGTATGTGTCTTTGTTGTGATGTGGATGTTTGGTGTGAAGCACATTGAATTGCCCTGTGTTGAAATGTGCTGTATAATAAAGCTGCCTTTGTTTAAAGTAGCATCACTGTGAGGTGGATAAACAGCAGAGGCTTTAAACTTCAGAATTTACATGTCACATCAAGGAAACTCTTAAGTGAATAAATGAATATATGCTCCTCCTAAAAAAACATATTGTTACAGTTTATGAACCTATATATGCCAAAGGTAAAAAAAAAACAACTTTCTTTGGAGTATCTCTGTGGTCCTGAGTGTAACGAGCCCTGGCACGACCTGATAGAAACATGAGAATTTGACTTGAAGAGCCTCATTCACTCTCGAAGTACATTCCACACGTTCTTCCAGAGGTGACGTGTTCAGTCAGCCTCACTGCAGTTAATATATGTTGCAGTAACATAGGCAAATAATTATGATGATTAATAATATGAATGTAAAACCAATTACAAGGAAAGGTAACAAATAACACGTCATTCTTCACTAAACGGAAGAACAGCCTACTAGGGAATAGTAAACATGGTTTAATCTTTTACCAGTTTGTGCAGTTATTTATATATAATATCATCCTTTTTCTTTGTAATTTTAGACCTAATGTATGTCGACTGAATCACTTATTTCAATCATTTGCTGTGTGAGTCTCAATCCTATAACAGTAAATGAAATGTTAAAGAAAACAATTGAAAGAATAATGTCCACATTTTGTAACAAAAAGAAGAAGAAAAAGAAACTTCCTTTACTAAATTTGAATCTATAATAGTTCTGACAGCTCTGATTGTATGATACGCTTGTAGGGCTCCTTAAAATAGGTTAATGTAAGTTAACTCAATCAGTGTGTACACTACCGTTCAAAAGTTTGGGGTCACCCAGACAATTTAGTGTTTTCTATGAAAAGTCACACTTTTATTTACCACCATGAGTTGTAAAATGAATAGAATATTGTATTACATTAACCTTCTGACGCAATGAGCAAACACATTGTACCATTAGAACACTGGAGTGATAGTTGGTGGAAATGGGCCTCTATACATCTATGTAGATATTGCACTGAAAACCAGTCATTTGCAGCTACAATAGTTATTTACCACATTAGCAATGTATAGACTGTGTTTCTGATATGTTTAAAGTTATCTTCATTGAAAAAGACTGTGCTTTTCTTTCAAAAATAAGGAAATTTGTAAGTGATCCCAAACTTTTGAACGGTAGTGTATCATGACATTTATATAATTTTGAGCTTTTCCTCTTCTAAAAGGTGTGTGTTTCATCATTTTGCCATATCTGTGACTGGCAACTATGATCTTTGTCTTCACCCAGGATGAACAACAGAGATCGGTGGAGGATGTACAAGAGTGTGAGTGTCATGTTCCTCCTGGCAGTGGTGGCCCTGACTGTCATCCAGCGAGGGAGCACCAACGTGGGGGCTTTGTTTGAGCTCGACAGGCAGGCTCGCGGGGATGCCACTGACGAAACAGAGTCTCCTGCTGCCCTCCAGCAGAGGACGTTTTCATACCTGGGGTTAAAACCCTTTTGGAAAGCTGGCAAACGGCAGTCGCCGCATCAGGCCCGGACCACCGCGCAGAAGAAGCCCAGCGTCACAGAGGACAACGGGCCCCGAGTCTGGGACGTGACCAGCTCCAACTGCAGCGCCAACCTCAACCTCTCTAGCCAGGAGTGGTTCAGGGGCCTGGAGGACAATTTCAAACAATTCATGCTTTATCGCCACTGTCGTTACTTCCCCATGGTCCTCAACCACCCTGAGAAGTGCTCAGGCGACATACATTTACTCATGGTCGTTAAATCGGTGGCCACCCAGCACGACCGCAGGGAGGTCATCCGAAAGACCTGGGGCAAAGAGCGAGTGGTGGACGGCAAGAGGGTAAAGACGCTCTTCCTGCTTGGTAAACCCTCCAACGAGAAAGAGAGAGCAAACCACCAGAAGCTGGTGGAGTACGAGGACTACATCTACAGGGACATCCTCCAGTGGGACTTCCTGGACTCCTTCTTCAACCTCACGCTCAAGGAAACCCACTTCCTCAAGTGGTTCAACATGTACTGCCCGGGCGTGCGCTACGTCTTCAAGGGGGATGACGACGTCTTCGTCAGCGTGGAGAACATCTTTGAGTTCTTGGAAAACAGCAACACAGAGAAGAACCTGTTTGTGGGGGATGTGATTTTTAAGGCGAAGCCCATTCGTAGGAAGGACAACAAATACTACATCCCCCAGGCTTTGTACGATAAGGCTCTCTACCCTCCGTACGCGGGCGGAGGGGGTTTCCTGATGGACGGCGCCTTGGCGAGGGGGCTCCACAGGGTCGCAGACACCCTGGAGCTCTACCCCATTGATGACGTCTTCTTGGGTATGTGCCTGGAGGTGCTCCAGGTCACCCCCATAAAACACAACGCCTTTAAGACGTTTGGCCTGGTGAAAAACAAGAACAGTAAGCTGAACAAAGAACCTTGTTTCTTTAAGAGCATGATTGTTGTGCACAAGCTGCTCCCTTCGGACCTCATGCACATGTGGAATCTGGTCAACAGTAAGTTGGTCTGCTCACAGAAAATGGAGATCCTATAGCTCGGCGAGAGCGCCGGGTACGGACAGCCCGGACAAGCTGAGCTAAACCTCGGTTGGACACTCGTATTATGCAAAGTCAAGGGCGAATGCAGTCGACCCTGTCAACTCTCCGTTCCTGTGGAGATCTGGGATTTGCATTCGCCGTTTCTGTGCAGTAATGCAACTTTTGGACAAGGTTCCTCAAAAATAAATTATACAGAGTTTTATGAGTTGAACTTAGATTTGTGTATTTATATTGGCGTTTTTTGAAGGACTCACACTGCCGGCATGCAGACGATCCGAGAGTCTTGTGCCATTGAGCTGACACCGGATCACCAATTACAACGCACCCACTAATGTGAATACGCTTCGAAAATGTTGGTAATATTGATCGTGACGACGAGTGGTAAAACAAACCATGAATATGTTTTAGCTGCTGTAGCATGTTGTGTTTTGGGATTATTCACAAGGGAAATAATAACGCTTGATCTGTGTTATCTAAAGGAATACAAGGAGATGTTACTATTACCAGGCCCCCATAGATGCCTGGGTTTGAAAGCCATCACACAGCTGATAGTTATGCGAGATATTTAGGTTTGTACAAAGTGTTTCACAGTTCCTTCACTTGGACCAGAAAGCACGCAGCAAGAGAAAGAATCTCTCTACCTCAGTTAGTCAGCTTTCTGACAGGAAACCATTGTCTGCAAATACATGTTCCTAAAGTAAGATTAAAAACACTTTTTATATCGTAGAGGTCCTTGCACTCTTTTTTTTTTGGAACGCGGCTAACTTGATCTGGACGTCTACTCCTCCTATACTACTTTCTTTTTTAAATGCCTAAACTTGTTACATGTATGCTGTCAATGGATTTGAATGTGCTGATATACTTGACATGAATTTGGTAAAGGTAAAGGTTTACAAAGACATTATGAACTAAAACTATTGCTGGTACGAGTGTATGCTAATTTAATGAACCCACAACAAAATGGGGGACAAATGTGGGGCTCTTGTATTTAATTTAAAACATCAGATGAGCATATAAATGGAATGTTCAAGTGATTATTAAGCAGAACATTGTGGGTGTAGTGGGTGATGATTATGTCTATGTGATGTAAATATGTTAACATTAAAAATGTACATTTGTAAATAAACATCTAAAAGGAGCTTTGGGCAAAACATGTGTGTAGTCTGTCCTAGATTGGCTGTTTTTGTGCAGGAACTTATCAGCATTGAGCATCAATGTGAAAATCCATAATAGGGCATCCAACAATGGTGTCCAGTGTTGACACATGAGTATCAGTTACGCAACTATACACTACAGAAAACATATATTCTCGGAAAACCATGCGACCAACAACGGGTCACTGTAGAAAAAAAAACAACTTATCAGAATACAGTAATTTTATATAGCTTTAATTTTATATGAAAGGATTTTTATTGGTAAAATACAGGTATTTACACCAATAAAAACTATCACATTTCCTATAATAACATACACTGATATAATGTATATAATACAGAAATGTACTGTTATAAACTGACTTTAATCACATAATTTTAAGTAAAATCTTCTATATCAAATTATATTTCATATAATAAAAAATTCCACATAAAAAGTTACATGCTACTTTATATTAGATAATGTAAATTTACAGTAGATTTTTGGTGTTTCATTGACAATTTGTGTATTTTTGAAAATGAAATAAAAAATGGAGAAATCTTTTAAAATAAAAATACAAAAATTAATGATTATGTGCTTTATTTTTAATGTTCAGCAATTTATCCCTCATACTGGCTTCAATCTTGTGTGACTTGTTTATAAAGCAAAAAGAATCAATTATTTCCTATTTCTGTGTTCGGCTATCCAACAAATCCTTTTGGAATTTAGGGAGAATAGACTAAAATTTTGTGTTGTTGAAAGACTTTTTTTGAAAACCACACTTGCAAGTTGTCTGTGTGTGTGTGTGTGTGTGTGTGTGTGTGTGTGTGTGTGTGTGTGTGTGTGTGTGTGTGTGTGTGTGTGTGTGTGTGTGTGTGTGTGTGTGTGCTTATGTGCGTGTGCTTATGTGCTCAGGTTCATGACTCAGCATAAAAGTGCGACCTATTGCACCATCTAATCCATCGGATTATATTTGACTCAGGATTGACCCACAACAGATGCTATGAGTTTTAATAAAGCATCCAACATCCATCAAAAGCAGTGAGCGATCATTTCAATTGCACAGAGCATATTTCTGATATTTGAAAACGGGGAAACAAATTTGATCCAAGGGCAAACGGTTCACCCAAGTGTTTGTTCTTTTTCCTCAAGATCAGTGTCTGCCTGTGATAAGATATCAAAGAACTGTCACTGTAAATTACACACAGTTTGAATAGAAAACGGGATTAGAAATAGGACACAACTTTCCCCCATATTCCTTTGTCACTATGGGAATATTCTTCCAACCAATATATTTTTGTATTAGTTTCGTGGAAACAACTGCACATGCTTGTGAGCGGTGTGACATTTCACACTGTTTATGTTAAGCCTCCCCCTTGTGTCTTTTCACCGAGCAGAACCACTGAGACTGATACTGCCAGTCGACAGTGAAGATATTGTTCAAAGGTATTTAAGTTGGCCCAAAAAAGACGAGAGGGCACGACAAACAGAATGAACACCTTTCCTGTTGTTCTTTACAATCGCGGTGAGGACAAAGCCGCAGCAGAAACTGAATCTTCTCTATACTGTATTTCATGAGCGCTGCACTCGCCAACAGAAGCAGGCGGTTTTACCTCTCAACTGTCCTCTTTGTTCCACACAATGTACAAGTGGTAAGTGATAACCTGCTAGAAAAGACGAACGAGAAAATATACTAAATTCATTCATTCAGAGCATGTGCCTATCATTTACTGTAAATGATTATGTTTCCATTGAGGTCCAACAATGCAGAAATTTCGCTTGTCTCGGATCTGGCTTGGATATGTATGCAATTAATTTAAGGGAGAATAACCTGAGAAATGACTGGAGGTGCCAAAATCACTATCCAGGAAGAAAAAACTGACGGGAAAAACAGCATAAAATATGCTGACTAACCATTAAAGGGCAGGTTCACAATTTGTCAGGAGTCCAGGTGTCCATATCACCGCTGAGGTTTGAGTGATATGGGCCAAAATTCACACTTATTTTGTGCAAAAAACACATTTAAGTTCATCTGAAGATTATATGAGGTTTTAACAGTATGAGTTAATAATATCAAGTACATATCTGCAACATTTATGCATTTTCTGGAAATCATTTATCTTCCCATGGAAGGGCATTAAGTGTATTTTTCCAAAATACAGCAGGCAATGAAAAACATTTTTCATCTTCCATCTTCCTTATTATTATTTTTTAATGCATTTTTGGCCCGCATTCTTTTTGCAATCTGTTTTCCTATCTCCCAGGAAGCTGTTTGTTTTCCTTTTATTTCAGTATAAAAGTTAGACTTGCATAATCGATTCAAACTAAATCAATACACTAGTTTGGTGATCTGATTTGCAATAACTACACGTTGCTGCTATGCTCCATCAGATATTCTGCGATGCCTGCGCTGATGGAAATGCTGGTTGACCATCTGTAGGTTGAGGAATGTTCTTTTTAATTTTAGCCCGAGCAACAACATTCCCGTCTTTAGCCACGCCAATGACGGTGTCCCGGAGGCCTTTGAAAAAAGAAATAAGAGGGGAGTGTGAAAGCTTGCAGGCCCTTCCAGCCAACCCACTAACCACGCTGACATCAAAAGCTTCCTCCAATTAGTGTTAACAAATACACAGCTCCTGGTCTGCAGGCAGCTTGGAGAGCTGGGTGTGTACCCACACTCAGTCAAATATCATCACCCGAGTGGGAAATGTACACTAGATGACAGTAAATTGTGGCTGGGGGTTGATAGGTTCTCGCAAAGCAAGCGGGACCTTTTCAACCTATGGCGTCTGAAACTCACATTTCAGCTGAGGGCAATTTGGAATGAGTTCACCTATTTCTTGAAGGTAGAACTCTTGTTTTGAGACAAATGGCGAACCTGTCCTTTAATAGTGCACGCTATCTGTTGTTCTCTACTTCCATCCTTCACTTTGAGGATGTGGTTCAGACATGAGTCATCAAGTTCACTCTCTGACTGCTATCTTGTGTAAACTCTGACTCGATGAAACCCTTTGGCTTACTACCTGTACTTATACAGGAAGTGCTTAAAACACAGTCAGTCAGTCATTTTCTATACCTGCTTGTTCCTCATTAGGGTCATTAGCCTATCCCAGCGCGTTACGGCGAGAGGCAGGGATACACCCCAGATGGTCGCCAGCCAATTGTGGGGCACACACACCATTCACTCACACACTCACACCTACGGGCAATTTAGAGTCACCAATTAACCTGAGCATGTTTTTGGACCCGGTGAAAACCCACGCAGACAACATGCAAACTCCACACAGAAAGGTCCCAGACCCAGGACCAAGGAGGTCTTGAACCTGCGACCTTCTTGCTGTGAGGCAACAGCGCTAACCCCTGCGCCACCGTGTCGCCCCCGCTTAAAACACAGCATGCACAAAATAAAAAAAAACAAAAAACAGGGAGATACAGTAACATCTATGACACTAGGTTATGTTAATTTTCAGTTGATTCAACTATAGGGATATTATCTTTATTAGCTAAAGTGAGCACCATACAGAACGTCTGTATTTTCTGTATTAGATCAACATTATTATTATTATTATTAAACAGTGTGTAAGAAAATATACTGCAGGATAAACTCCTTCAGTCTAATACTAAATACTTCCCTGTTTGTCAGGAGACAGATGGGGAAGTAACTAAAAACTAGAAATGAAGCAACAGGCCCAGCTCAGCATAAAGACTAGAAACAGGAGGAAACAGCTGCCTCTGTCTGCACAAAATACAAATATCAGCAAGTAAAAAGAAAAAAAAAATGAGGGGGAAAAATGTGTTAAAGATACAGTGTGTAGTTTTCTAGTGGCATCTAGAGGTGAGGCTGTAGATTGCAACCAACTGATTATTCCAACAATGTGGTGGCTGCAAAAAATCTGACAGGCTGTCATTATAGTGATTAGTGTCATTATTGGCTGTAATCTGATTCTCTTCTAAAACACCAAAATACTCCATTTTGACCAATTTGGGTTGTAACATATGCTCTAGTGCAGGATGATTTTGAAATTGCAGCTTTTCATGTCATTGCCATGTAATTCATTGTAATAAAGTAGTTTCACTTCTGCTTTGGCTTATGTGAAGGTTCTTCTATTGTAATTGTGTGTAAAACACTTTGTATGTGTGTGTATAGCTATGACTTTAACTATCTGCACAATGTTCAATTCTCTAAAGGAGCCAGCAGCATCAACACAAGATGGCGGCTGTGTGGGGACGCCGGCTCATTGGGCAGCAGCGTTGGGGGAGTCATCTAATGTTCTAAGATATCTACAGGGAGACCCACTCCTCATGTAGATTACAAAGCTTAATCTAATATACTCGACACATGTTGATTGTATTGCCTTTATACAAAAACAGGCTGTTTCAGTATTTGTGCTGAACAAAATGTTGAGCATTTTAGCCAATCACTGTTGAGACAGTGAGTAAGTGGTATCAAACTTCTTATCTCTTGGCAAGAAAAACAAGATTCACCAACTATTCCTTTAAGAGTCATTCCAGAAGCTGACAAAAAAAATATCTCTCATCACCAAGTACTATTCCCAGATGTTTTTCACTATCAAACCCAAGGGCTCCATAAAAAAAGAAGCATTGTCATGTGGTTTTGTGTCAACATCTGTCAGGCAAACGTGACATGACCCTTCAAACAAAGGAAAGTATTCAATTGGTGCAGGAACCTGATGTCAATATTGTGCAAAGCCAAATATGAACTTCACTGCGGTTGATGATTGAGGTCCTTCTATAGGTCCGTGATCATTTTTTAAGAGCTCAAATGACAGATGGCATGTTATGTTCTGCGTTACTGATCGAAACAACCACCATAGTTTTCTTACTTGTGTCACTTCTTACTCTTATGACAAGACTTTATGAGCGGTGGAAAGTAACGAATTACATTTACTCAAGAACAGTTTTGAGTCACTTGTACTTTAGTTGAGTGTTTCCATGTGATGCTTCTTTGCAGGGGTGTAGCACCTAATTTCTGGGCCCTGTACACTCTCACACATCAGTGGGCCCCTTATCCACACCTGACTGGACTAAACCATTTTGCTCCTGCAAGAGGGGGTCCAATCTAGTACTGTGGCACAAAGTTCAGTCTCTCATGATGTTACCGTGGCTCAAATTTCACGTCAAAGACCTTTGTAGCAGCCTTGAAACAGCTCCACATTCAACATATTTTGAGCATTGCATATCATGCACAAAGCCAAGGAGCCTTGGAACGTTTCCATGCTACCTTGAAGTCTCTGCTGCGTGCGTACTGTGCGTACTGTGTGGAGATGGGTCGGGAATGGGAAGATGGATTGCCCTGGCTACTGCTGGCAGCTAGAGCAGTAGGGCAGGAGAGCACTGGTTTCAGTCCCAACGAATTCGTCTTCGGTCATCAAGTTCGAACCCCTTTGTTTTGTCTAGTGATTTTGATCCCGCAGAGGTGCCAAAGTCTTTGATTATGTGTGTGGTTTTCGACGGTTGCTTTTGGCCTGTAAAATGGCCAATGATAATTTAACTGCAGCTCAGGTAAAAATGTAAAAGCATTATGATCGTAAGGCTCAAACTCGTGTTTTCAGACCAGGCGATTGGGTTCTGGCATTGTTGGCAATCCCTTTGCTGCCAAGTTTTCCGGACCGTACAATGTAGTTAGACAGGTCTCTGAAACTAATTAGTCGGTTGCCACGCCTGAACATAGGCATGCACGTTAACCTTCTCAAGCCATATTATGCATCTGTTCATTCAGCTGGTGGCGCAACAGAGGTGCCTATTGGGGTAGTTGGGTTCCTGAGGTAGATGACAGCAAGGGCCCTGGTGATGGAGCATTACATGCTCATTTAAATAATTCTGAGATGTTGGCTCAGTTGGATGTGGTCCTGGGTCATATAGAGCCTCAACAAAGAGATCAGTTAAAGAACTTAATTTTAGAGTTTCTTGCTACATGGAGGCCCGGCACGGGCCGACGCGAGCTCTTATCTTTCTTTTATTCTTCTTTATTTTCCCCTAGAATTTATATATTAAATAAAACTGGTTAACCTGAACAAAACGGTGTGGTCTCCCTTTATGTTGTGCCTACTTTGAGCCAAGTGGTCATGACAATATTGATACTTGTTTCAATTCAGTTTTACTTCTTTTTGAGTCATTTGTGACAACAGTATTAGTACTTTGTCCACCACTGCATACATCCAGGAAACGTGAAGAAGAGAGAGTAGCATTCCTATGTATGATCAGCTACATGTACAGTGTACTCACTGACTCCCCATATAACACTGGAAAATAGTACATCTGTGCTATAGGACACCATGTACTCGACAAAGATCCTTTGTGAAGAGGACTGAGCAGTATACTCCCATTTAAAGAGGCCCTATTTAGAGCCACTGCACAAATGAGATAAAGTATCAGTCTCTGTCTTCTCTGCTCTTAACAATGCCCTATTGACTCAGTGTCAAGCTGTGTTAAAGCAGTTTAGGATATGATCTCAACACACTCACCCATAACTTCCTACTAAGGGAAGAAAAAAAACATTCCCAGCGCTTTGTTCTGAAATATTATCAGCTGCAATGAAAAAAAAAAAAAGTAACCTGGAGCTGAACTCAGATGATAAGTACACGAATCATTGGAGACAGCTGACATAACGCCACAGAGAAAAGCTCATCATGACCTCTGTTGCTGTTCAAGGCGGGGGAGCAACAAATCTGTAAATGGAAGTATTCAGTGGTGCCATCATCAGTGCCTCCCGCCCAGGCACCTTCAGGAACAAAGATCCCTGTTCAGCTATCAGAGCCACAGGAGCCAGGGATGACAGCGAACCACTGTCCCCTGTCTGCTGGTGTCACTGATGAGAGAGACCTGCCCAGCAGCTCAGGGTCACCGTAAATCAAGGGCCGGAGTCCTCACTGGCACTTGTTGCCAGTTGAGGAATTCAGAAAGCACTGGTAGTCTGTTGCACAGCACCCAATAAACTGCAGCCCCGAGAGCTGGTGTGGGTGCAGGCTTTTGTTCTAACCAAGAAGTAATACACCTAATTTCTAATAATGAATGTCCTTAGCAAGTGCCACAGTGGTCGATTAGTAGAATCATGAAGAATGTGTAACTCCTTGGTTAGAACAAGACTTGCATCCACACAGGCCCTCCGGGACTGCAGTTTGACACACGGTCTAGACTATGTAAGGAATTTTGTTCACCTGCTTGTCTGTAATTGCTGTTTATGTTGGCTTATCTTTGGTGTGTCAACTTGCGCGTTTTTAAAGTGACAGCTACCAGAGACTAGTTAATTCCTTGTGTTTGTACTCTCTCAGAACAATAAATCACTACTTTCACAGCTTTCTCAGCTTCTAATTTTCAGCCAGGTCTTGAAAGCATCACTGAAGTACTGGGAGTAAATCCTGGACAATTAAGTTGCATCAGTATGCAGGAAAGCATGCAAATTTGTTTAATAAATAAATGCACGGGAAAACGTATGGGGCTCTTTAAAGAACCGGCAAAAGTGGTTTCTTGAGGTGATAAATATATATTTAGTGTATGTAGGAAGTTCAAATACACGTTTTTGTGCAGATTTAAGCAATTTTGACTGTTCAAAGACAAAAATTTACTTGTGCCTCAGTAATAACTTTACACTTATGAATTTATCATATCGTTAACCAGTTTGTGAATTGCCTGAATTACTTTGTGCACCGATTACAATACAGGATTGAAGTTGCCAGGTGCCATTTTGTTAATTTGATCCCTAAAAATCACTTGCTTGCATAGAAACCTTCCTACTCTACAATACTGACAAGAGGTGCAATACATCTGTTGTAGACTGCCACCTAGTGGAAGGATAGTAATATGTCAGTTAACTATGCATTGGTTTAATGGCTTCTATTGTGTATTTAAATGAAGTATACACTCACCGGCCACTTTATTAGGTACACCATGCTAGTAACAGGTTGGACCCCCTTTTGCCTTCAGAACTGCCTCAATTCTTCGTGGCATAGATTCAACAAGGTGCTGGAAGCATTCCTCAGAGTTTGGTCCATATTGACATGATGGCATCACACAGTTGGTTCAGATTTGTCGGCTGCACATCCATGATGCGAATCTCCCGTTCCACCACATCCCAAAGATGCTCTATTGGATTGAGATCTGGTGACTGTGGAGGCCATTTGAGTACAGTGAACTCATTGTCATGTTCAAGAAACCAGTCTGAGATGATTCCAGCTTTATGACATGGCACATTATCCTGCTGAAAGTAGCATCAGAAGTTGGGTACGTTATGGTCATAAAGGGATGGACATGGTCAGCAACAATACTCAGGTAGGCTGTGGCGTTGCTACGATGCTCAATTGGTACCAAGGAGCCCAAAGAGTGCCAAGAAAATATTCTCCACACCATTACACCACCACCACCAGCCTGAACCGTTGATACAAGGCAGGATGGATCCATGCTTTCATGTTGTTGACGTCAAATTCTGACCCTACCGTCCGAATGTCGCAGCAGAAATCGAGACTCATCAGACCAGGCAACGTTTTTCCAATCTTCTATTGTCCAATTTCGATGAGCTTGTGCAAATTGTAGCCTTAGTTTCCTGTTCTTAGCTGAAAGGAGTGGCACCCGGCGTGGTCTTCTGCTGCTGTAGCCCATCTACCTCAAAGTTGGACGTACTGTGCGTTCAGAGATGCTCTTCTTGGTTGTAACGGGTGGTTATTTGAGTCACTGTTGCCTTTCTATCAGCTCCAACCAGTCTGGCCATTCTCCTCTGACCTCTGGCATCATTTCCGCCCACAGAACTGCCGCTCACTGGATATTTTTTCTTTTTCGGACCATTCTCTGTAAACCCTAGATGGTTGTGCATGAAAATCCCAGTAGATCAGCAGTTTCTGAAATACTCACACCAGCCCTTCTGGCACCAACAACCATGCCACGTTCAAAGTCACTCAAATCACCTTTCTTCCCCATACCGATGCTCGGTTTGAACTGCAGGAGATTGTCTTGACCATGTCTACATGCCTAAATGCACTGAGTTGCTGCCATGTGATTGGCTGATTAGAAATTAAGTGTTAACGAGCAGTTGGACAGGTGTACCTAATAAAGTGGCCGGTGAGTGTATACACATCGTTCAAATATTTCATTACAGTTCCCAAGAACCTAACAACCTTAAAATAAAATTTGACAATTTGGACAAAAAAAAAAAAAATGATAAGCTTCACAAAAAAGGTAGAATTTATTGCAGGGCAATGGCTTTGGGTTAGATTTTATGCAGTAAGATTTTCCAACTGATGAACAATCACAAACATGATGCCAAGCATTTCATGCCAGTGATCCCTGCTAATAATCAAGTCCCTGGATTGTATTTGACAAGAGTGCAATGAGGAAAGACATTTAAAAATCACCACCTACAAGGTTTTATTCAATCACATGAAAATCAGCAGATTCTCAGATGGGAAAAAATTAGTCAATGCACTACAAATATTTTATGTTACATAGATTAGAGGTCTTCCATCCTCTGCAAGGGACACGGACTGTGCCTCACCAAACAAAACGGTACAGTTTTGCCATATTAAACCCCCAAACTCTCTGAGCACTGACTCAAATTATCTATCAAAATATGCTTTGCACATTACAGTAAAACTTGGCACCTAAAGCAAACTAAATGACAAAACAATAAAAACAAACATATGGATACAAGTGTAATTTTGTTTTCTGTTTTTTACAAAAGGTAAAAGGAAAAATCATACAAACTGTTTAAATTTACACAATGTATCTGACAAAGACGAGCGAGTTTTTCACAGCAAACTTATTTGCCAGACCCATTCCATTTTACTCCTTCGGAAAAGCAAGTAAGCTAATGAGGGTGAAGAGGTGCAGGTTTGCATTCGGGACATTCAGTACTCGCATGTAGCACTTGAGCTGAGGAGGTTGACAGTGCCCTTCTGGCACAGATGGGTGGGAAAAGGTTTGAGGGGTCTAAATAAAGGGCTAAAATGCCCGATAACAGTTAAATATATATCAATGACGCTTTCTGGAATGTCCAAAAGCTCTGAAAAGTGATGAAACCAGAGTCCATTCAAAAATTAAAACAGACAATATTTAGTCATCAAACTTGATTTTCTTCCCCTGGGGTTTGGCAAATCCGCCGCCACCACCTCTTCCACCTGAAGGACAACAAAAGACATTTTAGTTAAACAGCACCAGGAAGAGCTTAACCTGTTCAAGAAAAGACATGACTGAAATGTGAGCACAAAATGTACTACAATGACCAAACAATACAGTTGACCTTTGCTCCTCAACTTTGACCCATTAGACAGAGCCCCATCAAGTACCAACTTTAAATTGAGTTACCTCCAAAGCCACCGCGTCCACGTCCACCTCCACGAGGGCCTCCCCTTCCTCCACCTCTGCCGCCGAAGCCGCCCCCGCGGCCACCGAAACCACCTCGACCTCTGCCGCCGAAGCCGCCCCCGCGGCCACCGAAGCCACCGCCCCCTCTGCCTCCACGGAAGCCGCCTTCACCCTTGGGTTTGGCGTAATCCAGGGTGACCTTGCTGCCGTCTATCTCGCCATCGTCCATGGCCTCCTTGGCTGCTTTGCAGTCCTCCTCGTTGTCAAAGTCCACAAAGCCAAAGCTGAGGAGCCAGGATAAACAGGTGTCACTGACATCCTTCACTACAGTTAGTCACAACTTATTCTAAAGTGATTTGCCTTCTAATAGTTCTGTCCCAGCGATACACATTTAGCAAATGTGAGTTTTATTCAATATTAAACTCAAACCCCAAACTAAAGAAATGCATCCTTTTGAGGTTACACCTGACCTGTATCTTACAAGATTGTTTCACATCAGACATGGGCAACTCCCACAAAGGTAGGTGCCTGTTTTACTGTGACTTTGCTCTACTTCTCATGCGAATCCGTGCACTGTCACTTTTAGACAGAGCGGTGCTCACGAGAAGAACAGCCAGCAGGAAGATTTACAGCTCTTCAGACTCACCCTTTTGATGATCCTGTGTCTCTGTCTGTGACTATCCTTGCTGCTATGGCACCCTCAAAAGCGTCCTTAAGGGTTTGATCTGACGTTTCCTCTGAGAGACCCTTGACGAAGAGGGTTTTTGTTGGGCCTGGAAGACAAGAGAATCAGTTAAAACTGTTACTGATTTACATTATAGACACCACGATCGTTATCTAAGTAAATGCATCATTAAGCTTAAGCCTAAGGCCAGATCAGGACTTGACTATCCTTGAATCATCAGAGTTTCAGGAGAACAAATCTTCATCATGTCTGGTCAAGCAAAGCACATCCTGCCATGTTTCACATTTACTGAAATATCTGCACTTTTGTGACGTACCCGAGTTTCCTCTGCCCCCATCTCTGCCACTGCTGTTCTGGCTGTACTCCAGTCGGATGGACCGGCCATCGATTTCTGTGTTGTTCAAGTTGTCCAATGCGTCCTTGGCATCTTCTGTACTCTCAAACTCTACAAAAGCAAAACTGTGGAAAAAGGAGAAACACTAATGAAAACTGGATGTGCACATTAAATAACCCTTAACTTTGTGCACTCAACCACAAAATGTGATGGTCCGGGTTCAGTTTTTTCTTCAAATATGTGCCAATGCAATTGACTATTTGAGTGATTTGAGATCTTTTGATTACATATTTTGTTTCACAGCAGACATAGGCAACACCGACATGCAAGTACGATGAGCCTGTTCTAACTGTGCACTGGCTCTGCTTCTCGTGCGAATCCATGCATAATCATGGGTAAGATTAAGAGGAGCTCATGAGAAGGTGATTTAATGGCAGAGTGTAGACGACAAGTAGTGGGAAATCAAAACGGGAAAACTTTAACATGAAAAGCAGGAAATGATCTACATGCAGATACATACCCTTTAGCTCTACCATCTTTCTGTGGAATACGAATAGAGACTGCCTTCTCAAATGCTGATTGCAGGGATTCCTCTGTAGCGCTGAAGGCAAGATTGTTGACCACCAGTGTTTTACTGACTGATGCTGGTGCTGCAGGAAGCAAAGGATGAAAGTAGAGAGATGAGATCAAGATAAAAGCTTTCATAACTTTGACAGTAATGATCTGATCCAGGATCAATGTCAAAGTTAAATGTAGTAATGTGTGCATCATGAGACTATATTTAAACACCCTTTTAGATTCTTGAATCATTTAGAGACCCTATGGCTGTAAATGCAGGTCTCGATTGGCTCACTGTTTTAAACTGACTTTGTAATGAAAAGTTGCATTGTCACCAAGTATTGCAATAGAGAAATATAGATATGCATGAAGGACTTACCACCTCCCATCTTGGCCCCTTTTAGGCTCTTATCTCCCACAAAGTCGACAATGATGGACCTCCCCTGTACATCAGCGCCCTGTGCCTCCCCCAGCATCTTCTCTGCTTCTGCCTCAGTTTTGAACTCAATGTAGGCAATTCTGCAACAGGGAAGGGAAAGTTAGAATACTGTCAGCTTCAGTCCTTGGCCATCTAAAAATATGTGGCAGGGATGTGTATGGGAACAAAGTAAACTAGATACCGTTTTCAAAATGGTTGTTACAACTGAACCAATTTCTGACCTCTATATTGTACATGTAACTCAGGATTTTAGATCTAGCATCCTCGATTAGCTTGTATGATTATGGCTGACTCATGGTTATGTGTTGAACTGATGCCGTAGCCATATAGTTGACAGAAATGTAACTACATGTGGCATCAATCAGGTTGGTCCACTTGGCCTGTCGCTCAGCTGTGCTGATTAACAGGACAATCTCAACTACCCTCTGCTGGACTTGTTCAGTGTTTGCACACTAACCTCCTGATTTATGTGTGGTAAAGTAACTTTCTTGACATTTATTAACCCTAAATCCAACAATGAGCTAAATTTTAGTTACCATTGTAGTATAAGAAGTAACAAAAAAAACACCACTGCCGACTAGTGTTTTGTTGGTGTAACTGCAGAGGAATAGACAGTAGGTGCAGGGCATGTGTGTAGGTTACAGCACAGACATTAAAGCTTGCCCATGGAGCCTTTGTGCTCCTTGTAAATTTCGTTAATATCTGGCTTGCTCTTACCCTCTGTTTGAACCGTTCTGTCCAGGAGGTAACCTTACATCAACAGCATCTTCAAAGACTTCTTTCAGGTCATCAGTTGTCGCAGAGAAGGGGAGATTCTTCACAAACAGTGTCCGTGCGTCCCGCTCTGTGGGACAAATGTCAGTGTCAGAATGGGTATTGGAACCAAATCTCTTTTGAATTAACACCAATGGCTGCCTGAAGTGCAGTTTTGCATAAGCTAAACACAGGAACTGCAAAGAAATCTTTACCCTTCTTGCCCTCCTGGGAGCTGTCTTTGCTTCGAGCTCTGTCCAGCTTCACCTCTTGACCCATGATCTTCTTGCCATTGAGTTCCATTGCCTTCTGCAAGTCCTCCTCAGATGCAAAGTCCACATAGCCAAATTTCCTGGTAAAGCAATGCAAGATCCATTAGACATGCATCCTTCAAATAGGAAAAAAGGCAAAAATTTGCCTAAAGCCAGGATTCAAAAGTGACTAGGCTGCAGATATAAAGTTGCACCGATTTAAAAGATGTATAGCATTAAATGTATGACAATGTGGCATGTAAGAATCTGTCGGTATTTTTTTTTTAATGTCACAGCGATTGAGGATAGAACCAGCAGACGATAAAAAACACACTGGTACCGAAGACATAGCGCTGCGTTTATTTTTCCTCCGTACATTACACACAGGGGTACTGATCAACCACGCGTGCCAAGAAATGGAGGGTGTGTGTGCTGAAACTGCACAGGAGATTCTTCAATTTTTGAGCTGAAGTCAAGTCAAACAGTAAAAAAAAAAAAAAAAAAACATTGCTTACTTGGATCCCCCTAACCGGACATCAACGATCTCTAGGCTGTTCTTGGAGAAGAATTTCCTCAGTGCTGCTTTGATTTCATCAAAGTCCTTGTTTGAGTTCAAGTTTCCAACAAATAGAGAGAACCCTGGCACAATGGAGAGTATATTTACTTTTCGGTTTCATGTTTGGCATAATTGCTAATACCATTTTACACAGACTGGTTCAGAGTAATAAAAAGGTGACATCACACATCAGTATTAAGTCCCTTGTTGATCATCATTAAAGTCTGTTGAAATTTGATCGATGTGTTTTTATTCTTACCTTCCCCTTCTGATTTTGCCTTCTTGGCAGGTGGTGTGTCCTTCTTGCCCTCTGCCTTCCTCTTTGCGGGAGTCACTGGTGCTTCTGTTGAGATAAGAGATTCATATTTTAATAGCCAGCCACAAGAAACAAAACCTAAGAAGATGAACAGTGGCACTTAAGGCTTCACAACTGCAAACAAACCAAAAATTAATGAGCTAAATTACTTTCAAGGTTGTTTTGTGGGCTTTCTGTGGAGGGACGGAATTCAATATTGTGTCTCCAAGGGGAAAAAAAACTGATTTATCCATCTTGAATACTAACCTCTTCACTAATGGACAGTGATTCCAGGGTCTATAAATTTTCCCAACACACCAACTTAAAATGTCCATTGTGAGAACCAAAGCTCACCTTCTTCCTCATCGTCATCGTCGTCATCCTCGTCATCGTCGTCATCCTCCTCTGACTCGGACTCTTCCTTGGCCTTGACCATGCCCGCTTTCTTGGCTTTGGCGGCTGGAGCAGGGGTGGTGTCCATCTCCTCTTCGGATTCTGAAAACCACAAACAATAAAGGTTAAGTCAAAGGCCATAATCAATTTCAAATCACCAGGATCTGTTATTAACCTTCAGATGCATAAGGTAACATCATACATAATCAGTATTAAGTCCCTTGTTGATCATCACATGGTCTGATTTGAAATTATTATTTTTTTTAAAACAAGCATCTCACCTTCATCATCGTCATCATCATCATCATCGTCAGAGGACTCCTTTGCAGCAGGCTTTGCAGCAGGTTTAGCAGCGGGTTTTGCAGCAGGCTTAGCAACTTTCTTGGGGGGTGGGGCCTCTTCCTCTTCTGAATCTTCCTCTTCAGAGGATTCTTCTGCAGCCTTCACTGGGGGCTTAGCAGCAGCTTTTACTGCTTTTTTGGGTGGTGGGGCTTCTTCCTCTGATTCATCTAGAAACAATAGATATATGGAAATCAGTACATATGGTCATTTTAATTGTGAAAATCTACACAAACTAAAATTTGTCACAGCGATTGAGGATAGAACCGGCAGACATAAAACAGGCCGGTACCGAAGACATAGCACTGCAATTACTTTTCCTCCGTACATTACATGCATGGGTACAAACAACCACATGTATGCCAAGAAATGGAGGGCATACAATAATTGTCACAAGAGCCCCCCTCCCCCACAACAGAACCAACCATCATCATCATCGTCGTCGTCATCATCAGATTCCTCAGCTTTCGCGGGGACCACTTTAGGCTTGGCAGGTGCTTTCGCTGGGGTCTTCTTTGCTGGGGGGGCCTCTTCTTCAGATTCCTCCTCTGTGGATTGAATGGTAAAACACAAGACGCTATTAAAACCACACGGTTCAAAAAGGATGGGGGATGATGTAATGTTTGGTACCTTGTGAACATATTCAACCCTGTCCTGCAAAACTTTGCTGAATGTGGGCCTAGGGTTGTAGGATTACATTAAATATGTAACCAGTCAATGTTTAACTTATGTCACAGCGATTGAGGATAGAACCAGCAGACGATAAAAACACACTGGCACCGAAGACATAGCGCTGTAATTTTCTCCCTTCTTACATTACACACATGGGTACTTAAACCACATGCATGCCAAGAAATGGAGGGTACATCGTAACTGACACTACAAAAGTAGTTGGGGTCATGTATCATGAATATCAGATTCATGCAACTACACATTAAATGTAGAGAGCATGTGAACATATATAAATACTATTGTGCATACCATGTTTACTCTCAACCCATTATGAATGAACAATGATCAGCTCTCATGAAAAATGTTTTACTCATCAGAACTCAACTCATCAATGCAGTGACATCTTCAGAATTAAATGTCAGAAGGCGGAAGTTCATGTCAAAGTAAAAGTACAGAGAACTATTGGTTAGGTTTCACAATGCAACTCATTTCAGGATCACATGACAATAAAATCCCCACCAAGTAGTGATGTGGCATTAGACCATTTCTAGCGACTTTTATCCTATCTTCTATTTGTAATTACTTACCAGAATCATCATCATCGTCATCTTCACTTTCTGCTTTTTTGGCAGCAGTGCCATTTTTAACAACTGTTGCTTTAGCTGGTGTGGCTTTCTTCACAGCTTTAGGGGGAGGAGTCTGCAAAGTCAAAGACATTACTTTAATGATCTGCTTTTTAAATTCCTGCACATGTCCCAAAATACCACCCGTAAAAAACACCATTGAAAAAATCTCATACCTCTTCCTCATCACTGCTTTCCTCTTCACTGGATTCCTCCTCTACTTCTTTTGGAGGCGGAGGGGCCTTTTTCTTCTGTGTTGCTTGTTTATTTGCTGCCTACAAGAGAAGGGAAAAAAATAAAATTGAAACAAAATCAGATTGCAGTGCTCATGTTCAACTACAAAATAAAGCCCTCCAATAAGGCAGGAGTGTTCCAAATCTAACACATCGTGTTAGTTGTGCATGGGGATTTAATTAACACCATGCGGCGCTACAAAGTTCAAACAGCAGGGCCATCACTTCTCCCAAACTAGTTAAATCAATAACCATATGTTTAAGTATGCTACACTACTAACGACATGTGGCCACCACCATCTGAAGGACACGTTTCTTTCTCGCGGTTGGGAGTTTTACACCTCGTGTGTCACTCAGGAGGCGTAAAACCCACGTGGAGCTTCGGAGGTCGGGCTGTTAGCATGGCGGCTAATATCACTGGATGCTAGCCACGGAACGCGTGCTGAACGACTACCAGCTAAACGGTTTAGGGGAGGAAATGCAAAATGCAGTTAAAACAGTTCACACAATTTCAGGTAATCATAAAAAAAGCTTATAATTATGTGCCAACAGCTCTGAATAAAAAACACATTTTAACTATTCGCTACCGTGCTAATGCTACTTAATTAGCCAACCGACCATTTTAAAATATTCCGCATGGAAATTCACACATTTTAAATGCCTTTAACTTACGATCGACTTATTCTGAAAGGTCGGTGAACGGTGCGCATTTAATCTTCCATGAATGGTGCTTAAAATGTTACATCGAGAACGCGCATGAATGCCATCTTGAGCAGCTAGCTAGCATGACTGCTAGCAGGCCATGCTAACGGTGCAAACCAACAGCAAGGCACAAACATGGCAGATGCCGACCAAAAAGAAACCGTAGTTTTTGAGTGCAAATAAACCATGGATCATTGACGATGAACAGCTAGACAGGACGTGTCTAATTAATGAACCCGAACCATTAGCTCCGGGATATGAACAGAGATTCCTTCCCGGTAGGACTTTTCCTTTCTCTAAAAAAACGCAGCAACTTATCTGCAACGTTAAGGGCCTCAAGCGTAAACACAGCTTAATGCATCTTTAACTAAAAAAACGCACACGCGTTTAAACAGCCGCACGTTCGTTGTTAGTTCTTACCTTCGCTAACTTCACCATGGTGCTGCCGTGTGTTTCCGAGAAACACGAGGAACTGGACGTTTAGGAAACAACTAAGAAAAGCTGTAGCGTTTAACACATGCACGTGGCTCAGCCTGCTCGGTGGGGCATTGGACAGGAAAGACAGACAAGATGAAGACGCGCTCGTTACTCTCTCGCTCGGCGCGTTCACGTCGGCCCGCCCACATGACCACGTCGTCCAATCAGAAGTGAGTATTTACATCGTGCCCGCGCCTCGCCTACACAGCTCAGAGATATAAAAGGAGACATTGGATTTATTATTCCACAGACAAACCCTCATTTGTTAACTCTGCTTATGAATAAATGCACGAAATTAATGAGAATTCGGTAATATGTTGTTAGTGATGTGCTACTAAAAATGCAGATATATGTAATGACGTAGGATTTATTTGAACTCTGGCATTCTGGTGTTTTTTCTGCAACAGTTTGTGCATTTTCTGCACCAATAAATGGTGTAAATGACTTTATTTGTGTAAAGGATACGACGAAAATCCATAGGCCGGGTGATAATTTAATTTGATCTATTTATATATTTTTGATCTATTTATATTAATCTATTTTACATTTTAATATATTCTCCTGTAGACTTTTCACATTTGATTTTATCACACATAGGCTATAGGCATGATCTATTTTGATTTTCTTTTTCAAAATAAAATACCTCTGTTTCTTTCACGTTGTTATCGTGAAGGACACATTCATTTGTTCGAATTTCCCCCCTGAAAAGAACATCTATCTGTATATGTATTGCAACTAAGTACATTTTCTAAATAAACCGACTCGCCATGTTTGTTTTTTTTGTTTTTTTTACACATAATCTCGTGTGATCTCGTGCGAAAACTTGATCTCGCGAACTCCAATTTTTGGCAAGGGTAATTATAGTAGCTCAATACTGAAATTAAGTAAACATCTACTTATTTATGGTAATATAATAACTCTATAGAGACGTTGAAAGTTAGATGTAAAAGTAAACTTTCACTTAAATTCGCCATGTGGTCATTCAGCACAACGCGTCTTTAACAGCACGCAGCTGTTTATGTGAACCACGTGGTTTGAACCAGTTGGCGTCAACCATCACCGCACGTGTACCCGCATGTACTATGTGCTTGATATTATACGTCCATGGCTGCAATTCTCTACCAGCAGTAGCCTGTATTCACCGAAATACGCGTCCTGGTGAACGTAAATGGGACTATTACTGAACATCCTAGATGAGAGATTCATTTAAAAACTACATGTTGAACATGTTCAATAAAACTTATTGGAATATTGGAGAAAGTTTGTTCTCTGATTCATCCTTCTTGTCATTTAACTTTGAATCACACCTATGTAAATATTTCACAATTTATTCTGTAAATACTCTTTTAACATGTGTTTCATTTATTTCTATATCAGAAGCAAAATCTTACAGATCAATTTCATATTTTTTTCCTTTTATCCTTAGACAGTTTTATTTTAATTACTATATTATCACAGCTCAAACCATCTGCCTATTCATTCAATTTAAAGTCCCCCATATCTGTATTTCACAAAATACAGCTTTAAATTCATCATCTTTTTTTAACAAATTTCAAAACATTTAAAATATACATTTTATCTGAATAGAATAGTATAACTATATAATAAGAACATAGTATTTCCTTCTTCTAAATTTAAAACCATTTTACTTGTAATGAGATTTTTTATTATATTGCAAAATATACAGGCGTTATTGATGTTGTATATAGCACCATGTGTGAATTATTCTGTACTATGTACTACAAGAACAGCCAGAGCATGTGGTTTTCACTGTATGAAAATGTACTTTTTAATGGAATAGGAAATAAATACCCAGAACTTTGTGGTAGTGGCACCATTGGCATATTTAAAACATTTTGCATGTCTAACTATTCTACTGTGTTTTCTTCTGTAGCAGAGTTTATATGCCATGAGGTCCAGATGGACTGTGGCACTATAAATTGAAAGATTGTAATTCATTTGTCCACCATTAATAACAAACATACTTTAGAGAAATAAAAAGTTGTGATGGCACGGTGATAGGTGATAACAACCACAGACAGAAAAAGAAAAGTTTTTAAGCTTCTATACACCTGGGTCCAAATAAAATCTAAAAAGTGCCAGTTTACTTGTGTGTGTGTACGATAATCCAGTCCACAGTCAGCCAGTTGACTCCCAGGGGAGATCAACAGCACATTTCAGTAATTAACCCTCAACACCACACAGAGGCAGCATTGCATTCTACATCCTTCACTTACCTTTTTGACAGAACACTGGGTAGAGAAAACCGGTCCACTCTAACCAGCATACTGTATCTCCTTCATTGTGCATATTACTCAGGTCTTGAAGTTAGATTAGCAAGAATATATAAGTGTGGGGTAGTATAGAAAATATAATGTGGTGGTATACATAGAGGGCAAATTAGTATTGGAATTATTAAGTCCTACTTTTTTCTAGTATTTCTGTCATTAGATGTTCAATTATTTTAGAATAGTTTAGATTATGTGTACTTAATAAATGCATTATTTTTCCATCTTTGACAGGTTGAATACTACAACTGCGAGCATGTATTGGTCCATTTTACAAAAGTAAAATAATTACCTGGGTGTATTGTTGTTGTAGCCAATAATAGAGATACATGCAAATGTGCAAATACGAGAATCAACACAATATTCAATTAATCTCACCTCCTCCTCATCAGTCCCCCTCCTACTCGGCCTGTGTCTGCACCTGTTATGTTGTGGAGGACATGGATTAAGTGAAGTGAAACAAATGGAAACGACAGTGAGGGAAACAGATGCATCCTGGGAGATGAGTTTTTTTGTTTTTTTACTGTGAGGGAACTTGCATTTGCATGGCGTAGTTTACAGTACGGTTTCAACTCAGATGGAAATTGTTCGTAAAAATGAAATAAAGTTTTGTGAACATTTCTTAAAATATCAGTGTTGTTTGCTAATGTATGCAACCTTGCTGATGGACTTAAAATATCGTCAGTTATTAACTGCAGTAATTCTACATTGGCACAGCAGCATTACATAATCAACATGTTTTCATATATGTTCATAAGGTTCCAAAAGAATTTATGAGGTAAGTGTGTTTGAGTCATGCAGGGAGAAGTAGGCCTATAAACTATTATCCTATAAAATAGGGGTTCTCAAAGTGGGGTCTGGGGACCTCCACGGGTTCTTGAAGGGGTTACAGGGGGTCCTCAGCAGGACCAACCAAAGTAACACAATGACAGAATGTCTGAATATATTAAATCATAATGATTTACCATTTGAATATATTGGTCATGGGCTGCACAAACCTTCTGTAATCAAATATCAGAAGCAAAAATCCTATTAGATGGGAGTCTTTGTTACAATAGGTCTACATTTGAGTCCTTTGACATGAAACAATTTGAGAGCCACTGAATAATCTCACTATACCTTCTACTGGCTGTGAGGAAACCCTTTGGAACAACATCAGATTTTCAAGCTTTTATGAGACTCACACAACATTGCTCCTCTTTGTATGCTGACGTTTGGTGCAAAGCTTTAAAAAAACGCTGGCTCTGCTCCTAATATCAGCATAACAAAGCTCACAATATGCAGCAGTGAGATTGGCACAGTGTGGTGTTGACTAAGTTCCATGCGATACTTTTAGCAGCTATGCTGTTAAGTGTATGTCTCTCCCTGTCGGGGGCTTCTGGTTGGCACAAGCCTTTATCAGTGTTTGAGAGGTGTTATGATTCCCTCACACTTATTCCTTTCCTTTCTCAGGTTCTTTGTGCCCAGTGTTCCATCCAACTATATGAGGTGTGTGTTGCCTCTGCGTTGTTTAGCATGTTGCTGCACCAGATATATACAGTGTATATGAGTTCTTTCCAATTAGTATCTCACCATATATCACCATGTATGCGTTTTTTCATTCACAGACCACGCTGCATTGCATCCACTACAAGGAGCCTCCGGTTGATAGAGGGTCTGATTCTGTTCTGGTTGCACCAGGAAGCCACGATAGATCTGGTCTATATATATTGAATCAATATATTTCTTTTATTCTAAATAATGTTTAATCTTTTCCTGATCTAAATGTATTGTATTCCACCCTATGCACACACATGCATGCCTGTCTGTCCTGGAAGAGGGATCCTCTGTTACTCTTCCTCTTTTTTCATTTAAGCTTTTCTTTCTTTCTTCTTTCTTATATAATGTGAGGGTCTAAGGACAGAGGATGTTGTGTAGCTGTTGTGTTTTTTTTTATTTTGGTCCATACAAATAAAAGTGACTCGACTTGACCATTTGTAGTCACGTTTGTATGCATTTGAGCCTTATTTCTGCTCTCTAAATTACAAAAAGTAACCCAACCTTTACAGTGATAATATATTTTATAGATTGCCAAATGATAAGGTCCATTGTGTAACAGGTGCCTTCTTCTTTGTTTCCCTCAGCTTGATTCTGCCCTCTAGTGTGAGAGTATCTTAATGCATGTCCTCAATGTTAAACCGCTTAGATTAAGCGCGTTGTGTACAGTACCAGTCATATGTTTGGACACATTTTAAAATTCACGTGAATGAGAAAATGTGTCCAAAAGTTTGGGTGGTACCAACTTTTAAGTGAATTTCAAAGAACCTGCTCTTTTAAATGAGCAAGTTTACCATAAATCCATTTTCAGTATTTAATGGGATTTTTAATACCAATATTGGATATGTGTTATTTTATATTGAGACCTCCAGCTGACCTTGGGAACTTATACTTACATACTGTATACAAATTAAATGACAAGACTTGATCCGTTTCTTGAATTAAAACAGGAGCCTGCAGATCTTCCAGGTCCTTTCAGACTCAGCCTCCTCTGGTTGATTATACCATGAGACAGTGGAACATGCTGCTTGCTAATTCTTTATCATGTTTCCCTCATAAACACACATTTATAGACTTGCCTTTATATGTTCCCATTAGAGTTGTTTGATGGTTTATTCAAATATTTCACATCTTTTTTGTATATTTTACTGATTTCTTTAATGCCCTTTTGGAAACTATGTTTTTAGTTAAGTGCCATATAAATGAAAGTAGGTATTATCCATACCATCATCATAAAACTTGGAAATTGTGGAAGTAAAGGCTTGACTTGGTTCCAAGTTTACTGACAACCAGGACAGCAGAGTTTCTGCTCTCTCCATAGTAACTCAATACTAAATCTGCCTGCATCAGTGTTATTATATCTCTGATTTTGATTGGTACACTAACTTGACCTGATCAGGGATTTAAAAGTTAACTTCACTCTGAATATAAGTCTAATTTGAAAGAAACTTGTGACAAATACAGTGGTCCTTTCTGCTATTGACACCCAAACTAAAGTTCAAGATACCAGTTCTTCACCCGGAAGCCAAAAAATATGTTCAACTTTCAGAATTGATCACTTTTGCGGAAACATAAAACCCTCAGAGGATACATATAAGTGCACATGGAATGTTCCTTTTATCATTTTTGAAAACATTTACAACTATTTGAGACAAAAGAAAAAAGTTACAAACAGAATTGACCTGCAGTTTGCATCCATTTTCAAAATGTTACATAAATAAAACTCATATTTATAAATATCTCTTTTTTATAAACATATAAATAGTTTTTTTTAACATAAATACATTTATGCAGGGGAAGATGAAGTACATGAATGTACAGCAGCAGCAGCAACAATATACAGCTTTGCGGTTTGTAGTTTTTACACCATTGTCCGCCATCTTGTAGTATGCATCTGTTTGTATCTGTTGACCATTTTGTATGGTATACATATATGTATATATACCTGCATATTTATTACATATATACTGTATATTTATATGAAGGTTTGTAGCATTGTCATCTCAGTCTTTGTTTATGCTGGTCATGGTGACTTTCGTACCGAAAATCTGTCACTTGGTGAGTTTTTTTTTCTTTTTTTCCCCTCAGGTATGAACAAACTGAATCTTTGTTGCCCAAACCCATCGTCCAGAGATCTGGAGAAAGAGAGAGAACAGGAGAGAAAAGGTCAGACAAGTTAGAACAAGTCCAATTATTGATTTAGCAGTTTTTCATCTTTTATGTGTTCATCAGTCATTCAGCATCCAACCTCCCGTCGTTATTTGCTCCCCTGACTCTTTCATATCTAACACGTACTTCCACATTTATGACGTGTTGCGGCCCATGAGAGGAAAGACGGGCGTCGACTTAAACAGAAAATCACACTCCCCCATCAGGATTTCACAGTTTGACACAACCACAAAAAGGCTTATGGGCTTCGGGACTAATTGTGAGTCACACTTCCTCTTCATGCGCTTCTGCAGCCCCTTTGTTTTCCTTAAAATCACTTCGGCACAGACGATGGCTTTCTTAGAAAAATCCCCACCACCACAGGGTGCTGTGCGTATAAGTGTACATATAAATGTGTGTGTGTGTGTGTGTGCACACGGCCTCCCTCTCTCCCTGTCTTCTTGTTTTCTAGACGAAACAGATGGGATCATTTATGATGATTTGGAGTTAGAGTTACAGTTACAAGAGTGGACTTCCTAAGTAGCCACTGGATTGTTGCCCACACGTCAACTTCCTTCAGTTTAAGTGGGCTTTCCTGCTGCCGCTTTGGGAGGTGGGGGGTTCCTGTCAAAGATCACTGCGAGGCTATAGGTCATGGTTTGATAATATTATTAGTGGGAGGCAGTGTTACATCATCATCAAGTATCAGCATTTCTCATAGTGAGGAGTAGGTTCAGATGTGATTTGCTTCATGTGATTTCTTTACATCCAACTAACATCTGCTTCCCCCTCTGACATGATGCATCCATCGATGATGATGGTTCTCCACTTGCTAACATATATATATTGCTGCCACTAAAGCCTGTTTCCCTACAGTGTCCTGAGACAACCGTCAAGAAAGACTTGAACACCTTTTCCATTGTGAATTTTCCTTTCTTTCTCGCCCACTTTTTTTTCTCTTTACTCATCTTCTCCCTCCTGGTTGCGTAGGTATGACAGTGTAATAAGTTCCAGTGAATCTAAATGTGAAGGTTTCTAAAAAAATAAAAATAATAAAATAAAAAAAACAGTACTCACCATTACAGCGCTGCTCCAACCCTAGCAACCCATGCCGCTGATGGTCCCTATTCTGTCCATCTTGTGGCCGAAGCAGCCACTCCGCGACGTGGACCCCCCTTTCTTGTTTCCCGATTTGTGTCTCTTGGGTGCGGGTTGGTCGTTAAGGAGCCGAGCCCACATCCCTCTGGCCCGGGTGTCCATGCGTAAATCTCGCAGTAACCGTATCCGAGAGCGCACAGCGTCTAGCCGCCTCTCCCTCTCCTCCGACTCCAGAAACTCCGCCAGCTCCTCCCCCAGCAAACTTCTAAGAGACTATAACAAAGATTTAAAAAAATAAAAAAAAGGAAAAGAAAAAGTGAATGATGACTTCCTTCGGTAAATCCGATGTTGCACATGTAACCATGGAGACAGTGGCATGCATTTAATACAACTAAAATGCTAGTTTTCTATATGTTTGAGCAGAGCAGCTGTTTGCATAACACTTGCTTTTGAATTGTGGGGAACCGCGACTTGTTGCATATTTAGGCACGTTCAAACACACTGTGAATTGACTGAGAGGGAAAATATTTGTCACGTTTGCCAAATTTTACGCACGACGCGGTGGTTTTGTGAAAAAAGCCGAACGGATTCACAGACGCCGCGGTTACTCAATTAAATTTCACTGGACCTTTCTAGTGTTTACATTTGGTCCTTTTGGGACAGGTCAGCTGTAACACCGAACACACATCGCTGTCGCCTTCAGTGGAGTCATGTGAGGCAGGTGCTTGGAGCCGACTCCACTGGTCTGGGCGCAGATTGTGGCATCAATTTGCAGCCGTCCTGATTCCAAATGGCTATGCTAGTAACGAAATTCAAATGATTATTTATGTTATTTAATCGATTCTAGAGACACATTCTATGCGTAATGTGGATTTTACGCACACAACGTTTGGTTTGTTTCAGTTCAATTTTGGCAAAAAATGGGAAGATTTATCCCACTTTGAACTTGAATATAATCATTATGTGAAGTTGCTTCTCATTTTGTTTAAAATCTGATTATATTTCAATGGTTCCCGTATACTGGTTATTTTTCTTTTTTTTATTTGTAGCGCTTTGAATTTGAGGCGCTTCACGTCTAAAACTGCTGGGGAGCAAACTACTGTCGTTTAGATTAACATTATTGAGACTTGCTGTCTCTTTAAAAAATAAAGTGAATGAAAAAACATTTGCTGGGATATTTTAGATTCAGAGGGTGGAAAAAAAATGCTTTCACAGAATTGCTAAGCATGACTGAAATTATGAAATATGATGCGTAAATCAACAGACTTGAGCGGCTGGACCACAGAACAGCTGTTCACTCCTGAACGCAGCATTCACTTCTCACCCTTCTAACAGTGCGAATCAAACAGTGCTGGAATTTTGAGCAACAAGGACAGTATTGACGTCTCCTTACCTTCTGCTGTGCCTGTGATAAAGGTTTTGCCCCCATCCTTACTGAAAGCAGAGTGACCATAAGTCCACAAGCTACCAAGTACGACAAGTTCATTTTGACAAGTCTTGTATTCTTCAAGGGAATCCTCTGCGCTGAAGTTCAGAAAGAGGAACGGCAGTAGTAGCCAATCAGCTGTTAAACATAAAAGGCTTCAGTCCGTCCTTTACTCCAAAGCTCCTCAAGTGCTCTTCTAACTCCGTGTATTAGTCCTCACCGCTTTATAGCCAGCCCATGGTGATGTCATGACAACCTGCGTAATGGTCCTCCTTCGCCGCCAACTCCCTGTTTTCCCTACCTGCCTCAGAGCACGTCATGCCATGGATTAATTAAATGATACAAGCTCCGGTCATCGGGGGTTGGGAGGAAATGAGATAGGCTATGGGCTATCAAAATGCTCACTTTTTAACTTTAGTCCTCTGGCTGAGACGCGGCAGCTGAAACTGAAGGTGGTTTCAAAGGCTGCGCCTTAAAGAGCTGAAGAGCGACTTTGGCAGAGACTTCTGAGATGCCAGCCAGCTGCCTGCCCTCCGAAACATCTTAGCAAGTCAAATACTCTAAGGTGCAAGTGTGAATGACATACCCTTTTCTTCATAGACCAATTCTGCCAGTTGAATTACAGAATTTGAATTATCTCCAGTGCAGTTCAAGGACTTCTCCAGGATCAAAAGGTTTTTTTTTAATCTAAATGGAGAATAGCTTTGGACCAACATAACTCCATTGATAATTTATTTGTAAGGATAGTTGGAATCTGAATGAATGCTGTGATTGGCATTTAATATTTAGACATTTGCCTACAAAGAAGTTTATGGAAAATTCATTTTAGGCACCATGGTGATATTTGCCATCACAACAGAAATGAGTCTGGTGGTTCACACAGTAAAAAGAATCATATTAAGCAAAGAGATTCATTTAAAAAAAAAATGAATATATATATATATCAATGTGTATTAAGGATGTCCCAGCAGCAAAAATACATCTTTAGGGCAGTTTTGATTTGTCAGGGTATGTAGATTTAGTACTTGTGGTTTAATTATGGTGAGATCTGCTGCACCGCATCAGGTACTTAGACGCTGAAGCTGCTCTGCGGCACAGTCTCTCACGATTTATGTTTTGACTGAGGATGTGTTTGTGTGTGTGTGTGTTCCGATGTCCAGACGGCCACCTGTCTGCACTAAACAGGGAGGTTGATTAGCACTCTATCGGACACAAACTGCTCATATTGACACATATTTCTTTTATACTACTGTTTTAAACAGGTCTATACTGCACCATAACTATTTTTTGATGTTCAAGAAATTCATTTTGCAAAAGGCTAAACACCCCCTCAGTGTTTTAATTAATTTTTTGCATGGGAAAAAGGTTCTTGGGACTATCCGTTAATTTAAGAGTAATATGAAACTATTTCAGAATAAATATTTTGGTGATTCAATCTTTTTCTAAGAGCATAGATGGTTTTTGAAATAAAACATCCCGAAAGCCAACCCTGAAGCATGACACTGATTATACTTATAATCAGAAGATGAACATCTGATACATTCATTTAATTTTATAATGTGTGATCTAATCTTAAGAGATGTATATTCACTTTATTTTGTGACAGCATATTTCAACAATCTTAAATCCGATTAGGAATGTTCTACAAACTACTTAATTAATGCTAAAATCTCTGACCTGACACCACTTCCCCCCACAGAAAAGTTGTTGTCATCCTCAGGAAAAACACAGATACACTCTGAGATGAATTGTAAAAAAAACTCGTTAGATTGGCTAATTTTGCAGTGTGGGATGATTCTGTTGTATTCTCAGGCAGCACCATCTGTTTTGAACACAGAGTGGCAGTATTTGCTGTGCCGAAAAGTGAATACCCCTCATAGTCGCATGTTTACTGGATCAATACCATCCTAAAAAAAAAAAATAAAAAAAAATAACATGAGCACATGAACATCCCCAAAACACTTTATATAGAAGATTTGACATATGCACTGTGACGGGAGAAAAACAATTAATCACCAATTTTCTGTGCACTCACATTTATCTAGAGTTATACCAGCCTGAAGACTCAAATCTAATAGGTGCGTTGCATATATATTGTGTGTGATGAATTATGTACCAAATGTGATGTTTGGATAACAGACAGAAGCCGTGTCATCACAGCATTTTGTCAGCCTTCATGCTGTTTTTTTGTGGCACACCAACACTTAGCTCAGGACAACCAGTCACTCTATGCATTAAAGATCACAATAATCCACCATTAACCAAGTTCTTTAAGTATGTATTTCCTTAACTCTACAGAGCATGGAAAAGCAGGCAGGTGGTGAATGGTATGTTGTCATCATTTTGTTCTGCAGTGATTCTCAGGAATATGACACAGCCCATATCTTCTATTTACTATAATAACAAGCTGAAATCACTTCGATGTTACCAAGTAAATCTATTGTTCATATCCTGCTCTGAAACACTTCCTCCATGAGACATTTATCTCTTCCTCAGAAACCCATATGGCATAAAATGTTATCAGTTTTCTATTCCCTTCTTCTTCTTTTCATATATTTATTTTCTTTTTAAACAGTTGTCATTTCAAGTCTGCAATCAATTCATGGATCCAACAATATGACATAAAAACATACATGCAGTTCTTTGATTCAAATTCTTTTTTTTTTTGTCTGTCCAGCCATGGTGATTATCATTCCTCACACCGACTACTGTACCTAGTGTTTCTATCAATTCCTGTATGCCCAGAAATAAATAATAGAACCGCTATGCAGGTTTTTTTTCCCAGAAATGAGCAACCAGACACTACAACAACAGCCTCAAAACCCCTTTCATGAACTGAGAAACCCCATTGTGTTATATCAGTCAGCAACAGCACAGCAAACCAGGCCTTTACTGATATGAAAAACGTTGCAGCCTATTGCTATAAATGATTGTGTAAAAAGTTGATTAGGCTTGAATTTATTTATTCCGAGAATGTTTACTGAGCATGCACGCTCTATTTTACTCGGTTTTGCCTTTTCTATCGCAGCACGGGCACAGTGTTTCAGACATTCACCCTCCCCAGCGTGTAGGCAGTCCTCTACTACTGCCCACTAAGTAGATTCAAACAGCACCAAGCACTTCATGTGCAGATTTTCCCAAAGCTCTAGGTTTCTAGTGACCATCCAGTTAAGTCCAGTCTTTGGTTCTGCACTTGCCACAGATGTACAGTTCTGGAAAAAAACAAGATTTTTTTTCTGAAATCAGCATCTCTACTTCCAGCCATTCCATTCCAGCGTCTGTTCAATTCCAACACATGCAACACCTCATTCTGCTTAAAGAGGTACTGAGTAGGTGAACATCTGAACCAAGAACAATGTGAAAGACTTGTGGAGAGCATGCTAAGACGCATGAAAGATGGGATTAAAAATAAGGGTTATAAGGGTACCAAATATAGATTTCTGAACTCTTCTTAAGTATAAAACATTAGTATTATGTTGCTTTAAAATGAATTTGATCTTGTTTCTTTGCATTTTTTGAGGTCTGAAAACATTGTATCCTTTTTGTTATGTTCACCATTTGTCATTTTCTGCAAATAAATGCTCTAAATGATAATATTTTTATTTGGAATTTTGCAGAAATGTTGTCAAAATTGTTCCTTTTGCCCAAACACATACCTATACGTAGTAAAACCAGAAAAACTGATCATTTTTGCAGTAGTCGCCATTTTTTTTTCTTCCAGATCTGTATTTATGGGTATTATCAGGCATGAGAGAATGGTAACGAATACACCTCTTAATAAAGATAATGGGACTAAAAAGGTGATGCTTTGATTGAACTCATCTGCACATTTGTGCTCATTCACTGATACTTGCTAGAGTAGATCAGTTGATGAGGTTTGAGCGTTTTGTGTCCACCGGACTACACTAAAATCCACATGTTCTGCACACAGATGGTGCTTTGCTTTATGAAAAAGACATATAAAAAAAGTTAGTGAAAGGCGAATGTTCCCTCAGTCACCAAAAACATGCCGTCTGAGATGAGTCATACTGTACATCCTTCCTTACGCGCCACAATTTGATGTAATGTCGCTTCTTTCACTGACTCACCCGTTTGTTGTCACACAGACAAAACAATTACCATCGCACCAAACAATTTGTAGCATCATTGACCCGATTCTCTTGTTCCATAAGTCCCCCAAGCGCACAGCTGCTGCGCGAATTGAACTTGCATGTTACCTAACCTTCTATTGCACAAGGCTTTCACATAAAAAACCTGTTGCTTTTTTTCGAGGAACACCATGCTATAAAAATGGACCGTATGTGTCGTCAGTCTGTCTAGTGCTATATCCCTCTGTACATTAAACACACTTACAGATGCTCATTTTTTTGTACTGAGCAGGGAAACTTGGATGCAAAGACCCATACAAAATCCTAATATGATCAAGTGCAAGTTTCTAAATCAGTTTCCAGACCTGGGCTTGCCTTGTCATCAGGATTTTGTCCAAAAATGACAGATTCCTGCTATTTTGCAGGTTTTTGCGGCAGTGGGGTGCCGCAATGCTAGCTATCATCAGGAGCGATGCTTTTTTTTTCCCATACTTAACACGAAAGGAAGTATAATTGAGTCCTTTCTATGAACTAATTGAGGGTTTTCCCCTTTTCAGCAACTGCAACTGGAAAATCCCATTGGCATTCTGAGGTACCTGTAGAGAGAGAGAGCTGAGGATGCTGGGCCTCATGGAAGAGACTTTTTGTATCTGAACTGGTCCTCGGTTAATTTATTTTTAACAGCAGCGACCTTGCTGACCTTGTGTCGGTGAGTATTTTTCTCTTTTCTTTCCTTTATCTTTGATTTTTTAACAAGCGAGTGCTGCAAGTGTTGCATCACAAATTAGTCTTTTCTTTTCCGTTTAATGAGAGCACCTGTTTTGCTCTCGTCCTTTTGTTCCCCCCGTTCTCGCCGTCTGCTTTTTTCCGCCACGGATTCTTATCCGCTTAATTTTCAATACGTTTTTAAGCTTTCATGTGGGCAAAAAAAAATTAAAAATTAAGTGACACGACCAGTTCATGTAATTCAGTGCATCAGGAAGCTACACAAACCAGCGGCTGGCCCGTGTGTTGCAGTAGCCTCCACAGTGAATGTCTATGAGAGGATTGAGTATCTTGGTTCCTCCTCTGGGGTTTGTGTAAGACAAACTACAAGGCTGTTACGCTCCTATAAATAACAGTTTTATTGCGTGGGGAATTTTAATGCCTTTTACACAAGTGCCCTGAAGGCTTTCGCATGTGCCAGCAACAGGCTTGTGTTCAGTGGCAGGGTGCAAGGGATGGATACTTAAGACTTGTATATATACACACATACCAGGGTCAAGAATTCACTTTTTTTTCAGGAAGAAGGTTTTTTCCCTTTATATTTTGCCCCTTTATGGCATTTTTTCTGTCCAGTATCGATTAAAACGATACACTTTTGCATTACATGTTGACAAATAAAGATCATTTTTATCAGTTGTTTCATTTATTTAAGCTATGATACACCACAAACCCCAAACCACCCATTTTTCCCCACTAGTGGTAAGCAGGCCTTTACGGAAGAGTTTGATGCCATTTTCCCCTCTCTACAGCCAACCAGTCCACCTCAACCACTGAGTCTTTATTACGGTAGTGGTTGTATTATTTTTTGCTAAGGCAGTGGTTTATGTGGGGTAATTTTTTTTTTCTTTAACGGCTGTCTGCGTGATGCCAACGTTTTCTGCTGCAACAAAATAGGAATTCAGTTGTTTTTTTGAATATAAGCTCAAATTCCTGCCAGGACAATAACCGGGAATAAAAATCCCTTTTACAGTCAAAATGTGATTGCAAGGGATCCAGGCAATCTCCACAAGCACGGAGATCATCACACCACACCTTTTGAACTTCTCTACATCTTAGATTAGAGCAATTCCTGTTACAAAATCACAATCCAATATTCTTTTAACAGATCTAAGAATACCTCATCAAACCTCTACGTTTATATTTCGAACAGGAGAGACTAATTGGAAGAAAGAGAAAGCGTAATGAAGTTAATATATTTCTCACAAAACAAAAAAAGGTGAAAAGATTTGTGAGGAGTTTTATCTTATAGTGGAATTTTATTGTGTTGCACAACATGCATTTGTGTTTTTACTTTATTGCAATTCCGTAACCAAAATATACTCCTGATTTTTGAGCAGACAGTGAGATGACTAAAAAACAGAAACAGCTTAGTCATGTATGAGCAGTTTGAATTGTCTGTGTGATTTAACGTCAGAATTGCAATTAAAAACCACAGCGAAGCAGGCCAAAATATATCCAGAAAGGTCAAGTGAACAGTCATGTTTATTCCTTAGGAAGATTTTAATTTTAAAAAATGTGGCATCACATTTAAGTGGAATGACACTGCTGACTACCTACTGTTCATATATTTAACGCAATGTGCCAAAAATATACCACAGATTGCTTCCTGTGTGTAATTTATTCTCTCATGGCATATAGCCTCAGTCGGAAAAACATTCCGATCCGGAGGCACGAGGAAAAAAAACATATGAGAGAGACTCTTGGGTCAAAAGCTATTCTTGCCCAGATATTTTGTTTTCTGCTGTCTGGCTCTTTCTTTACCAGTTTTGTGTTTAGCATTTAAATGAGTGTAACTGCACATGCACAAATTGCTAACATCACCGCATACTGAGCCAGTGACATCAGTGCGGCAGGAGGATGGCAATTTTTTTTTCTTTTGTTTAAAAAAGATAAAAGCTTCAATCAACATAATGATTCAGATTTCAAAACCACCCTTGTGTTTATTTTGACTATTGAAATCATAAAAGTGCATAAATACAGGCTATTTTATTTATTCCAGTGTTCAGAGCAATGCCACACATACTTGGTGGCAGAAATGTATTTCTAAGACACCCAAACACTGGTGTGGCACTCGTGTCTTTCAAACCATGTGGAAAAACGCGTGTTTGGGGTTTGGGTGGCACAAGCTGCGACAAAACCACATGGAAACAGGACATTTCAACGCAGATATATAATCTCGGGGTCACGATTCCAAATAATTAGCTCGACTGTAAATGAAGCGTCCCTTTTCTAGACACTGCCACTGCACAACACAGTTATACACTGTTTTCCTTATATTATTATTATTTTTTTTATTTGAGAACAATATTTCCCACGTATCTAATTCACAAGTAATTGCATACACACACAGAATGAGTCAGAAGGATGTAAACTACGTCATTCATGGCTTTTCAAGTATTAACAGTCATTTTATCTTCACTGAACAGAATGACATCCGCCGCTGCTGCTGCTGATCCTATAATCAGCAGCATCCAGCTGTGTCCATACAACTCTACTGACAGACTAGTAAGCAGTGTGAACTAGTAATGTCACTGCGCCATATTATTGCTGAAAATAAATCTCAAGCTTGATTGATACATGAATTCCCTTGGTTACCACTGTGCCACAATTATTTAACCTACAAGTAACATATCATTCATAAGTAATGAATAATATGTCGTCATGGCTGAGGACAAAGGGCACGCAGGGAGTGATGTAACTTCATCAGCTGAACTACAGTTCCAGAGCTGCAGATGCTTCATGTGAGGTCACTACTTTACTTTTCTTGCAAAACAAGAAGGAATGCGTGTCAGGATGACCACAAAAAAAAAAAAAAAAGAAAGAAAAATCAAAGGCTCTGTAGAGGGTTTTAGGGCATCTAACTAACATTCCGAACTGAGAGCCACTTAAAGTGAGTCAACAAACAAAAACTCTTGAACGGGGAAATTTAGCAGTGATTTTTTTTTTTTTTTTAAGAATAATGAAACACTCTCTATTAAAAGATCAGGAACCAAATAAAACCGAATAAAATAAAATAAAAAAAAAAAATTTGCCCTGAAAATAACTCTGGCTGTTCAGCTTGAAAACAGCCGGACATACAAGTTGTTTCCAGTCTGGCAAAGGAAAATGTTCTGTGGATGCACTGAATGTCAGTGTTTCATATGTGGCGATAATTAATCATGTGATAATTGTCATTTTTCAGAGCTGAAGAGAAGAGAACGTTGGCATGGCCTTTTTCCTTAAAAGATAAATTATATAATTGTTTTTAATTGGTAATTAAAATAGATGCCGGTTATTTTTCTGGCAAGCCACAACTTGAATAAAAGCATGGTCTTCCCAGAGATGACTTTACATAAGTCTTAAAAAAAAAAAAATCTGTTGGCTGGAGTATAGAGTGTCTCAGTTTGTGGTTGTGGGTTTCTGATTCAAATCTCTGGATGGACAGAAATTAACCAGTGTGAGGAAAGTAGCAAAGAATAAAAAGTTGAACTTATCTTCACACCAATGGGGTAAACATTTCTCATGTAGTATAGTAACAAAAAATAATTAATGAATAATAATTAGATATGTGGATAAATATATATATATATATATATATATATATATATGTATATATATATATATATATATATATATGTATATATATATATATATATATATATATATATATATATATATATATATATATATATATATATATATATATATATATATATACAGATGCCGGGTACTCCGGCTTCCTCCCACAGTCCAAAAACATGCTGAGGTTAATTGGAGACTCTAAATTGCCCGTAGTTGTGAGTGTGTGAGTGAATGGTGTGTGTGCCCCACGATTGGCTGGCGACCATCTGGGGTGTATCCCTGCCTCTCGCCGTAACGCACTGGGATAGGCTCCAGCAGACCCCTGCGACCCTAATGGGCAATAAGCAGGTATAGAAAATGACGAGATTTTTGTCTGAATTTCACCATAACCTACAACTGCTACAACTCGATGAAAATAAAATAGGTTTAATCTCGACCTTTCGGTCCTCAGACCTTGATCGGGTTTTCAGATTCTCACAGTTAAAAAATATTTGCTGGAGAAGTGAGAGAATGCTCCAGCTGAGTAGAAATGAGATACCATTATGACTTTGCCTTTCACTGTACCCTGCCTTTAGGAGTCTTGCTGCCCCTGGGAGCTGCGATAGCCGCTTGCTATGAAGCATTTGACATGTGGCATGGTGACCGACCATGTGAGGTCCAACTCAAATCAGACAAACCCAACCACTCTGGCGTGGGGGTTTTCAAAATAACTTTCACTCCTAACTCCCATGTGCCTCCTATTTAGCGAGTGATCTCTGACGTCAAGTTAGGTAGACCTGCGCAAAGGCCACACAGGTCTATAATGAACAAGTTAGCCCAGAGCAAAATACAGACTCTTTATATTTACAGTGTACAGTGTGCAATTTGCATATGCTGTAATTTTTGTGTTCTTTGGTGGAGCGCGTGTCTGTGTCAGTGAATACAACACATTCAAAGTGTTTAGGAGTCTGGATTTGGTTCGTAAACTAATTTAGCCTCAGATTTCATTTAATAGGCATGGGTTTAATATTGTATGATCTCGGTAATGTTGTTTATTCTGTTTTATTGCATGATTTACATGAATGAATGCTTCATTTACTTCGGTGTGACGGTGGAACGCAAGACGACAAAGGGGAGATCTGGGATCCTTACGCGTCAAGAGTAACCTGCTGGCGTAAGACCTGAGGAAAAGTTCTAAGCTTGATGCAGTTAACTTAACAGTCTGGAGCTAATTCAATAAAGATCTTTTTTCACCCAGTATGCTTCTGCAGCTGAGCCCAAAATGAGAGGGGATAGGAGACAGTAACTTAAGCGCTGTGAAAGGGCGTCTGACTTGCCACAAACTCAGGCCGCTGTCAAGCAGCGTTAAGCAAAGCTCTCATAAACTCCCGTCACACACGATACGCTCGCTATGAATGAACTGCACTATAGCCTCTGGGTGACCTCGTCTTCTGTGTTATAATTCAGAGGTCAAAGATGGTTGTACACAGACAGGTCAGTGTTCTTTCACATAAATCATATTATTGTTGCCTTCTAAACTACTGGTTCACTACATTTCACGGCCAAACCATCACATAGACTAATAACCACAAACATGCCATCAACCAGCATGTGAGCTCATCTAGGATCACAGTTAAGGATTTATGGCCAATGTGGCAAACTGGGGTGCGGTTGTCACTGTGGCTCAATGAACCGCTAGGCAGTACATATTCATAGCCCCACGTAAGGTGGAATAGTAACACAGAGCTTAATTCAGTCTTTTGTTGCTCCCTGCAGGACTTACTGATTAATGCCAGTACATTTATATATGAAAACACTCTTGAAAATAGGCACCTTAAAAATCTGCAAACTTTTGTTGCCTTCTAAAATACGTATGTGCACACAGAGCTGCAAAATCTATGAAAATGCTGTAGTATGCATGCAAAAATGTTCAACGCAACACCATTGAATTGACCTGCTGATGTACTATGGTTAGTGTGTTGCATGTTGTCTCATTTCCAGTAACCAAAACTTCTGTGTTGTGCGTAGCGTCTCTGTATAATTTAATTTCTGCAGCTAATTAACCTGCTTTGTTTCTACTCAAGCACTCTTAGCTGTCTCCTTTTAGCGACTTTATAGCTAAGTGTAATTAGTTTAGCTTTGCAGCTAACTCAGTTAAGCTAGCCTTAACATTTAGCAATAGCTTCTTCTTCTTCTGCCCTCTCCTGCTCTGAGTTTCTCATGTTTAGCCATTCTTCTCCTTTAGTGATAATGATATGTAAGATATTACTAGTGTGGGTGATGATGAGGCTCAGTGAAAACATATTTTTGAAAGAAGGTACAAACTAGCTTAATTAGTTTAGCAGCTTACTGTACTACAAGCAGCCAGGAACTCCTTTCTTGTAAAAAAGTTTTTTATTTCATAAAACTGTTTTTAGCATATTGAGTTTAATACTAGATATATTATTTGCTAATCTTTCATTTAATTTTAACAGCCATACTTCACTTCTGGAAGTGGTTGCTTCACTATATGAAGAAACAGCTACGAATCGTTAATGTTATTAGTATCAACTGTGCTTTTCTGGCTGTAAAAAAAGATAATTAACAGGCAAAGCTGTGTTGGCTTCTTCATTCTACTTCCCTCACTATTGCAGCACTCTACTTATCAAGAACCATTGTTTAAATCTCCCTTTTCAGTGTTAATTATTTTTCTATAGCTGACTATAATGTCAACATGTGTTTTATAACTCCTTTTATGCTGTTTAAGAGTTTCTGGCTAGCCCAGTCAGCATTTTTATCTAGCTACAGCAGACTTCAACCCCCTTGGTGAGTAAACTCTTTATTATTTACCATTTACTGCACAGAAAACTGTAAACAAATGTTAGTTAATACTTTTCACAAATGTATGTTTGCTCAGTATGAAGAAAAACATCTGGCACTAAAAAAAGGGCCATTTTATACTTAAAAATTGTATTTAGGAGTTTCTGGCTAAGCCAGTGACCATTTTAGCTAGCTATACCTAAAAGCTATGACTGTTGATTCTGTTTCTGCTGCTAAATATCATATATAAAATATTATAATTCATCACACTAGAACACTTATGTAACAATTATGTTGACCTGAAATTATTTAGTGATAAATTGCTGTTCTTTATATTAATAAACATGAACATTATTTATTTATTTTTTGTTTATTTTGCAGATAGTGAAGTGAAAGCAAGCGGTGTGTTCCTTCCTTCATCCCACGCTTCACTATTCCCACTGTTTAAGGGCACAGATGGTGGACGACTGTTCAGTGAATGACACCATACTAGTAAGACAGCAAAATATCTTTACTTCTCGAAAAGTTGTAGTAATACAGTATTATATTTTTTAATAGGTTTTACATAATTCCTTACAGAATGTCAATACAATTAATGTCTACCTTTGTCTTTTATTTAAAGTCAAACACTAGCAAGCCAAGCTTAACTTGGTAGTTTTATAAATAAAATATAATCTTGACAGCACAACATATCTTTCAAAATGATAAATGTGAAAATGGGACAGATGCCTTAAAACACTAATGGTATAGAACCAAAAGACATTTTATCATTGCAAATCATTCGAAACCATCACAGATATCCTCAGATGTGCATTCCACTGATGATAATAAAATATAAGCTTTTTATTGTTTCGTCATGGTTGGCAAAAAAAAAAAAAAAAGATGCTTCGTGCTTAACATTGTGTGGACATGCAATTCTTTCTTGAAATGCCCTGTCATGTTTAAATGAAGAAAGGAGAATTAACATTAAATACACCTGTGTCTGAAAAAACTAAAAGGCCATCACTTTAACAGGTAAGTTAAGCAAATGTATTTCAGTATTCAGTTAGTAATAGGTAGATATTACAATTGCTTGGAGGTCTATTTGGGATCTAGTATTATTGTTGGGTTGAAAATAAAGAATTTGCTCAAGCTTTAGTATCACATTGGAGTTACAATATTTTGGCCAGGGAGAGGCAAGGGACTGTCTCTGCCTCGCCAGGCCTGACGCCTTAACCGGGCTTTTACAGTAGGAAGGAGTGAAGCACATCGAGGTTTACCGCCATGCCGGGATCACCAGTTTAATGGAGGCTCGCCCTATCCCACATTCAACCCTGCATCTCTTGGCTCTCTTCCTGCAGTTGGGGTATACTGGGGAGCGTTCCCATGGAAAAGCTGTTAAACTGGCCACGGTATTGAAGATGAGGAACAAGTTTCCATCATGTTCTAACTAGCTACAAAGAGATTCGCATATTGCACTGCCATATAGACGTCTCTACTGTAAGATAGCTCTATTAATTGTGACGCAGTGGGTATTTAGCTGGCAACTGGAATTTTCGTCTGCATTTTTTTCGTCTTCCTTTTTCCATTCTAGTGGCGACAGGTGTGTGCATTGTCAGGTCTGTTTCCTACTGATGGTTGAGCTGACCTATGAGGGGTCTGAGCGAGCTTGTTTTTGCACCGTCTCCATGTTGCTATGCAGACTGACTTTTCCATTGGCTGGGTTTTACCAGTCGTCCTTAAAGACAAGCCTGGTCCTGATTGTTCCGGATCGTACGGAGGATCAAATTAGGGACTGGTAATGGCCATAAAGTCCGTGTCTGAGGCATTATACTCAAGGGCGTGGGCCCACCTCACATTTCCCATCCGCATTTCCTTTCGTTCTCATTTCTGAGCGGGATTGTCAGCTTCTTTTCATTACCAGCTAATCTGGAGGATTTGTAACTAAAACAACAAACAGATAAAAAAAGCACAAATCAATGGGAGAGAGTGATGTTCCACAAATCAACTGTTTGTCCATAATTGGCCAACTCATACATCATGCTTGTTATTCCATGAGTGGGCCCCATGCTTTGCAAGTTGTTTATAAAACCCAATAATGTCCTACATCACCGTTATTCAAGGTGCATGTCCTAATCTGTTGTGTGCGTGCGTGTGTTTTTCTGGAAAATCGGGAATCCCAGAGCATTTATCCACTTAAAACCATACCTAAAGTCTCCGCATTCTTTCTTACCCCTTATAATAACTGTGGGCAAGATGTGGGAGTATTTAAAATGACCTAAATATGTAAACAGTAGCCGTCTTGTAATAACTAATTAATAGCTGAACTGTTGGCTGGTTAGTTTTATCCTCATTTACCCTCTCTGATGGGCATGTGAACACTAAATTGTTGTCTGCTTTGAATATAAATGATTAAAAAGAGTCAGCAACCAATTCTGAAATGATTCCAGACTCCTACTTGTGAAATATTGGAAACATTCTTGTTATCATAAAAGTTTTTTCTACTCTGCAGGACCCTTAGGCTCTAAAATTATATTGCGGCGTTTTGCTGGCACAGTGATAACAGGTACCTATCAATCAGCATTTCTAAAAATGTATTCCACACTCCTTTGCTTGGCTTTTGATGTGTAAGATCAGCCACGTAATGATTACCTTGTTGCTCAACACCTGTCAATCTAGTTCGGGTTCTTGCGCATTCTGACTTGCAGAATTCTCTTGAAAAAAAAAGCATATTTAATCTCTGTTTATGTTGCTGTAGCTGAGTAAGTATCTCTGCTCTGACATTAGATGCCATCCTAAAGGCATCAAAGCAGCAATGTGCCAGCACTTACTCAGCATTCATTCTTCCATTTTCTTCTAGGACATAAAGACTTACCTCTTCAATGTGTGATTGAAACAAAAGGGAGCAGGGCATCATTGTTTAAATTATTAAATGTATTTAGATATTACTTAAAGTAATTTACTTGAAAGGGGCATTGTACATTAATAAAGAATGACCATTTATACTGTAGGTCTTGGAAGCCTGACAACAACATGAAAGCCATGAATATATCTTTGATTGCTGTTTTACTATTACTAATTAATCCAAGGAATTTCATTTGGCTGGGCAATGGCTTGGTGGTTACATTATCCAGCTGGTCACATTTTCCTCTTGTCTTCTTCACTGTGTGGGTTTCCTCCTAGCACTTATTCAGATGAGGTTAATTGCAAAGTGCATGTAGGTGTGGATGCTATTGTCTGTCTGTGTGTGCTAACCAGTGGTGGCCTGCTGGAGGTGTACTATTAATTCTGTTGGGACAAGTTCCAGCCCCCAAGAACTGTTATTTATACAAATTTATTCTATTGATAAAAACAGTGATAGTCAAAAAAGTGCAGATACTGTGTAAAATGCTAAATCCTAACCTGTGCTATCTGAGGAAAGTTTCACTTTCCCACATATATTAGGAATATTTACATAAAATGTGAGGCAAGCCCACGTCTGCTTTTATTATTTTTGTTTCAGTGTGACATTGAGCTCTACCACATATTATAAAGACATCATCTTCTCCATTCAAATGCATGCCTATAGTATTTTTTTTCTGATTCCTTCACCTAGTTCACAGCTGAACCCTTGTTCCACAAAGTGTGTCTTTCTCATCATTGTGATTTGGTGTAAATAATTGGTGACTGCATACATCCTTTTGTATGTTTATCTGCTCCATGAGTCACAATGTTTTTTTTAGGGCCTGACGTTTAATATGGTGATTTAAAAAACACTACTTAATTCAGAGCACGGCTGTTACTGCAATTGAACCCTTGTTCTTTATTGTGCATGATGGGCCAGTCACTGTAACCACAAGGCCACCCTGCCATGACCCTGAATATGTCGTTATAAGGTTCTCCAAATAAGTAATACGCTTGTGGAACAGAAAGGAACCCTTTCTGTGAATGCTGAGCCCAAAAGCTTGATTTCTTCCCTGTATAAGACCTGAAGCTGCCCTCACATCTGGGAGGAGCTGTGTGCTAAATGATTCCCATCATTCGTCGCTGCACTAGCAGCTGGCAGCAAGCGTTGGAAGTGGACGTTTGTTTCCTAAAACAGTGCAGCACCGTATGCCGGTGTCAAGCACCAAAGCAGACAGGTTCCTCTGGAATGTAATTAGCCATGAGGCACTTTGGTGACAGCATTGCTCCTTTGTCATTCCAAGCTAATATTAGTTTACCTTACCTCACTGGCAAACTAGCCATTTCACCTTTTCCTAGAAGTAGTCTGTGGCCACCATCATCTGCGTGTCCTGTATAATCATTCTATTAATAGGAAATTGAACCTCCCCCTTCTTACACTTCACTGTAGACAATATTGATACCCAAAATATTTATGAACTTTTCTCCAAGCCTTACAGTCACTGTAAGGGGCGGCTATGGCTCAGAAGATAGAACGGTTCAACATCCACATCTTAAACACGATTTTATTGGCAAAAGAATACATTAATACACACATCGTTCATACTTACATACTTGAGTGGTCAGAAGACTAGAAAGGCACTATACAAGTGAAGGCCATTACCATCCATTACTGCTCAGGTAGTTTTGCCAGCGTTCAATAAAAACCTCCAGACACTTTGCTGTAGAGAATCAGTACTGTCGCTTTTGCCCTACAGCTATAAATGTAGGAATTTTTATGTGAAAAACAGGAACAGGTAATTTAAGAAATGAAAATAAAATATGAGTCTCACAAAGGCCAAGGACAACTTATTTTGAGACACCGGATGTGTTTTTGACAGCTCATTTTAAATTCTTCCTCAGCATTGTGAGCATCAGTGATGAAGAGATCAACTCTAGTGTTTACATTTCCTAAACCCAGCGGATGATTAAATCAAGCACATATAATTATTTCACAATAAACGTTTGGATAATTTGAGAACTCATCCGTGCCATGTACAGTCATTAACATAGAGCGTGGCAATTTATTCAGTTTGATTTTATGTAAATTCACACTGAACAAAAATATAAGCGCAACATTGATGTTTTAGCTCTCATTTTTAAAGAGTTGGAATAAACAATCTAAAACTTATTATAAGCACACAAAGGGCTTGTCTCTCAAATTTTGTTCACAAAAGTGTTGAAATTCTTTCCAAGATAATTCATCCATCTGACAGGCATATCAATATGCAGATTAAACAGCATGATTATTACACAGGTTTTCATTGAGCTGGCCAAATTAAAAGGCCAGTCTAAAATGTGCAGTTTTGTTTGAAACAAGACATTTATTCGGTACTGAACTATAGATTTCACGTCTGGGCTACAAATCTGCATCTTAGAAGTCAGTCAGGAAAATCAGTTAGAATCTGTTGTGACTACCAGTAGCGTTACGCAGTAACACAGTAACACAGTAACACAGTAACACATCGCCTTTACATAGAGTTGATCAGGTTGTTGTTTCTTGCCTGTGGAATGGGGATCCATTCCTCTTCATTGCATCTGCGAAGTTGCTGGACATCATCAGGAATTGTAATACGTTCCTATACAGACCAATCCAGAGCATCCCAAACATGTTTAATGGGTGACATGTCTGGTGAGTATGCAGGCCATGCAAAAACTTGTGTTTTCACCTTCCAGGAATTGTGTATAGATCCTTGCCACATGGGGCTGTAAATTATCGTGCTGCAACATGTGGTGATGGCGGTGAATGAATCACTTGATGGTGGGCCTCAGGACCTTATCAAGGTATCTCTGTGCATTCAAATTGACGTCAGCAAAATGCACTTTGCCATTGGGCACTTTGTTTACAGCATTGACCTCAGCAAACCACTCGCCCACACAACGCTATTCACACTGTCTGCCATCCGCAGAGTGCAGTGAAAACTGTGATTCAGCTGGAAAGAAAACACTTCTCCCAAGTGCCAGACATCATTGAAGGTAAACATTTGCCCTCTCTAGTCATTTCTAATAAACTGCAGTCAGATCAAGACCCTGGTAAGGATGATGAGCATGCGGATGAGTTTCACTGAGACAGTTTATGACAGTTTGTGCAGAAATACTTTGTTTGTACAAACCAACAGTTGCATTAACTGTCCAGGTGGCTGGTCTCAGGTGATCTCGCATGTTGGGTGTGCTGCATGTGGTTGGATGTGCTGTACATTCTTGGAAACAATGATGGAGATGGCTTGTGGGAGTGAAATCGACTTTTAATTCAAGGGTAACAGTTGATGGACATTCTTGCAGTCAACATGCCAATTCCATGCTCCCTCAAATCTTGCATCATCTGTGGCATCATGTTAAAACTGCAAATTTTAGAGTGGCCTTTTACTGTGACCAGCCAAGTCACACCTGTGCAATAATTAATGCTGTTTAATCAGCATCTTGATATGCCGCATCTGTCAGGTGAATTGTTTTGGAAAATGCTCACTGACAGGAATTTAAACAAATTTGATGTGTTTTGTTTTTATTATATTGTTTATATTTTTGTTCCAGTGTATTTAGCTGTTGTTGGTGTTATAATTTCACTAAATAGCTAACTTCAGCTGTTTACTTACCAGTCTCGAGGACAAGTTGCGAATTGAGCATCAGATCTGTCCTCACCAAGAGCTGTCTCCAGTGGTGGAAAGCCATGCAAATCTATCACTTCTTTTCTTGATGCCAGAGGTAAATTTTCTAAGAGCTGCAGGCAGATTAGTTAACCAGATCAGCTGATTGATCTACAGCAGCTTTCAGCCGTGGAGTAGTGATGTTGGACTGAGTGCATACTGGACATGATAGTGACTCATTATTGCCTCTTAAGGAAGAAGTGGTATTACAGGATATTACAAGATGAGGCAAGTTGTTTAGCATGCACGACACTTTTCCACACAACACTATTTCACTATTTCAGCCATCGTCCAGCAATCGTGCTAAGCGGACCTTTTGAGAGAGCAGGGAGAGGTTGTTTAGCTGTTGAGATCAAATATCAATAATCTTGTCTTCAGAGCCGCTGACTCCACCTTTAAAAATGACAGAATATTAACACTCCACTTATATAATCAGTCCACTTACATAATCAATCTGTTTATCTTGTCTTGTCATGCTCATTTCAAATATTTTGCTGTAGTAGTTTTTCAAATTAAGGACACACTGTACTTGCACTCAGTTTGTGCACGTATATGATTATACTGTAGTTTGGACATGCATTCTTAGTCAAGTCAAATGTGTTCAAACTTTTGATTAGCACTCTCTCTTTATGAAAAGCTGTCTAGGTCGAAATTGTAAATCTTTGTGTGGATACATGCATAAAGTACAAGCAGATGCATGACATACAAACCATACAATACTAACAAATACAAAAACAAATAAAGACTGAAATCTTTTAGCCCTCAAAAGTAAGATATTACAAAACTAAGGGTGCAATATGGCTTAGTGTACTTGATTATACTATAACACGTCTTAGACAATAGTGACAAAATGATGATTTCAGAAAAAAAACAATCATTTGTAATTTTGTTTAAATTGGATATGATGATAAAGTAAGCACAGGTCACACTTTAGTTTCAAAATTTTCCCAAATATCATTGTTTCCAAAAAACTACAAAGGTGTAACTCATTCATTACCACTAGGAAAACACTCAGTTGACCAAATAGAGGTTTCCGACAGTAGTAGCAAAATATGCCTCAACTCTAGGGTTTCTGCTACCTTCAAACATCTTAAATGTCATTATCTGACTTTTAAATGAGTCTTTTTCAGGCACAAGGAAATGTTCATGTCATGTGTGTGATTCATTAATTGGATTCATTGTTTCCTGTGTGTGAGTTGTTTTTTAGGTGGGTGAATGTGATTTTTCGATAATTTGAGTGCTGTATCACTAGTACCCTTTTTTGTGTGTCCTTTTACTGAGAATCTATGCATGAATGGTTTCACTAATGTGTGTCTAACAATTTTAGTATTAGGCCTAAAGTACGGATTATGGTTAGGATTCAGGCCGTGAAAGTACTTACAAGATCATGAATTGGGGTGTGCTCTGTGTGTTTTGTGTGGTCTGTGTATTACTGTCTGTTCTGGCAGGGATTTTGTTTATATGCCAGTAGCCTTACATTTTCATTGCACATTACAAGCTTAATATAGCCTTTCCCAATGTGCCTATTGTAGTTTCATAGGGGGTTTGACATGATTGACTACATCTGAATTTGATGTGTGCGCACTGTTTACATGTATGACACTGAAGGAGCTTGTTTCAGCTGAAAGCCCTGTAAGCCTTAACCAAAGAGAAATTGTTGCAGTGGAGTGCTGTGTCAGCCGAGGTCCGACAAACTACTCTTGGCAGTCAGCCATGCTGTTAGAGTGTTCCTGCTGCCTTTGCCATGTTGTCTCCTGCCCTGCCGTATCCTCCCTGAGGGAGATTCTCCTGCTCCTCCCCATTCCTCTTCCTCTCTCCGCATCTGACTGACACACCCCTGGGGCTACTCATTTTCTGAAACATCATTGTTCAGATACATATTGTAGTTATACATTGCAAACATTTTTAATATCTCATAGGCTGAGTCAAACTTCAGTGGAAGAGCCAAAGACCTAGCAATGTCGGACAACTGAAATGCACCGTGGAGGAGTCACCCCCACCCAAAATAAAAAGCTTTACTAGTTAGCATAACTAGTCTTTCAGTAATGAAAGAAGTCACTGTGATTGCGTGTTTTTCTCCCTACCTGTTGAGGTTTTGAGGATAAACTCAACCAGTTAGATCATATCAAACGAGAGGTAAAAGCATAATATCTGCATAATAATAATAAACTAATTTTGCAGTCTTTGGTTATGTACTCATTTATCATCTTCCCACATTCTGGTGCCCATGACAGTACTGTTGTGAATTTCATTTGCTGTTTTCAGTCATTCCAAGTTGAAGTCATTTGGTCAACTGACTGGACAGGAAACGCAGAGCAAAAAAAAAAACACACACACACATCAAAACTTGATCTGCCTTTGATCTGCTGAAACACTTGATGAGGAGCGGCTCCTCGGAGGGCTATCAAAGGTTATAGGAAACACGGTTGGAGACCTGGGCTCATCCTGTGTGATCTGTTTTGAGAGTCATCTGAGGTAGACCATTTGTTCTGGGTGGGGATGTTGATCTGAACTAAATAAAGGATTGGAAACCCAATATTGTTGCAACGAGTAGGAAATACCCGAAAGGCGTCTGACTAGAGCAATTTGGCACTGAATAAAAGGCTTGGTGTCATTAACTGCAAGACTATTAGTTTAGATAATGTAATTCTGAGTGCTTTGCATGAACATCAATCTGAAGAGCTTTGTTAGTGGAAATTATCACTGCCAGAGTTTGGATTGATATCAGTACATAGCAAATGAAGTTTGCCATGTACTGATATGAAGTACATAGAGTCAGTCTCTTTATGGTGTTATTTGAAAGATTAATAGATGCATCGCATTATGAATCGACTTGCCCCAGGAATTTCTCTCGTCACATGTTAAAAGACGTACAGCTTAGCACTCACAATGCTAGCTCATTTCACAAGAAGAGAGAGGATCCATTATTGCGTGTGATCACTGTATTTGTACCCAGTAAAAAAGGAGGGCAGCCAGTTCATGCGTGATCACTTTGTCAACTGACTGTCGTGTCGTGATTCTTTCTAATTTCAGTTTAGAGTAAGTGTAAATGAAAAGAAGACGTTAACAAACAGCTCGCTAATCTAATTTAGGAACACATTTCCCCATTTATTCTTTCAATATGAAGATGGAAATTCAATCAACATCACTTTCCACAAAAACAAAATTAAACAGCTAAGAAGTCAGGGCATGAGTCAACAAGAACAATTAAGAATACAGAATGAACCCCCACCCCACCCTACCCCCACCCTTCCAAGTAACAACTATGAAACTTGAAACACAGCTCTTTGTTTTTTAGTTAGTTTAGGTTTAATTATCCTTTTCTTCCTTGTCCTTAGGTGTGTTTAAATGAAAATTACCAAACAAAACTGCAGGAATCAGATAATGTAGTCTACCTGAGCTGTTGTTGTTGCCTTGATGTAAGCGGTTGGGCACTCAGCTCCTGCTGTTTTAAAGTGAGTCACTCAAAATCTGGTTGTCTTTAATCAGGATGACACCATTTCCTGTTTGTAGGATACATTCTTCTGTGTCCATATTCTGGTAATTTGGATTTTTTCCACACTTTTTTAAAGTAAGGAAAAGTGGAAATAATTTCAGACAAGTAGACAAAACAAATCCAAAAAAATATAAATTCAGTTCCCAACAAAGCAGCAGTTACCATCAAAGAATATTACAGTGCCTACAGGTACAGTAGAAATAAATGCCTTCCTCTTTTGTCAAGCACTATTTCAGCTTAGATAACAGACATTTCTGAATTTTATCTTTATTTTCTGCAAAAAATATTTATTTTTTCTCTGGAAAAACTAGTAGTTCTAGAACAACAACAACTTACTGATTCTCTGACTCCAGCCAAGTGTCTGAGATGGTGACAAGCTTTAAACTTGACTCATCACTGTGAAATGTCACAGTGATATTTTTTTTCATTTAAGCTGTTTAAGGCTACCTAAAATGGTACAATAACCTAATATTTAATCTTTTATTCATTTTTTGTAAATCTTTTTTATTGTTTGTTCCTATCTACTTGATCCAATGACCACATTATTCATTCCAAATACCACTGATCTATGGACTTAAGCGATTTTTTATTTTGTGGACCTGATTGACATTGCCATTAATTTTGTTTAAGTACTTGAATGTTTTCTCTTCTTACTTTTGGATGTTACACTGTAAATTGTAACATGTCGTTTCAACTTAAAAATATGAGTGAAAGGGCTGCCTTAAAAATCTAAGTCAAGTGAAAAAGAATTATTTGTCATCTTCAATAAATATTCCTTGTTGTGTAAACATCTGCATTAGTTTCGTTGATTTAGATTTCGGAATTGACTTAACTCCTTCAGGTAGTTGTTTGAACCTGCAAATCTATCTCAGTTCACTTAAAATGGTCAGTTGTGTAAACCTTTTGTTTCGGTTAAGTTGAATTGGATTTGTTAGTTGGTTGAACTACTTAAGGTAGTTGTCTGAACTTGTAAATGTATTTCAGCTTAATTCAAGTGTTACGTTGAGTAAACTTTTTTTTTTCAGTTAAGTTGACTTGGACTTAATTGACTGAACTGTTTAGGGTTGTTATTCTAATTTGCAAATCTATTTTTATCTTAATCAAAAGTGACAGGTCATTTAAATTAAATGAGTCTATTTAACATATCCAAGATTTCTTGGAACTTACATGTCCATTTCAACATAACTAATGTTGCCTGTTGGAAAAACTTTTTAGTACAATAGACGTCATTGACTTATGAGAAATATGACAAACAACAATTAACATGCAACAAGATGAGCATTTATTGGTGCATTGCATGACCTTGCCAACCCAAGAACAGGCATTATGGATAAACGAGAAGTGAACACTTATAATCAAGTGTGTTCGTCCAACCCCCTGCCCCCCTCTGCCTTGACATCAAGGGCAGGGAACGGATGTGGATGATACATTTCAAGACAACAAAGTGTGAAGTGACAATACACAGCTGGAGAACTGGGCATTTACTCAGAGGGGCAGTAAATGAGGAAGCAAAGGACTTCGGATTTTCACCTTTCTCCTCCCGAAAAACCTCGGGACACAGAAACAATAAAACTCTTGAAAACACCACTCTTCATACAACAGGTTGTGCGAAAGGATGCAACAGTTGAACCTGGTCATCTTAATTAAATGTTGGAGGTCCAACAGTTTCAGAACAGATCTGAAATGTGGAACTTTCTTTTTCTGTTCATCTGTCCCCATTGTAACCTCATATTCCGCACCGTTCAAAGCCAAGGTCAACCGCTTCCAAAACACACACGACGACGTCCATGGACTGAGTAGCACATGACCTCCTCCCGCGGCTACCCATAATGCATTTCACTCAAACGTGATAATGCGTTTTATCCCGACAGTGCCTCCAAAGTCAGGTTGACATACATTATTCATTTAACTGGACTTGAATTTTTAATTTAGCATTTATTTTGTAGTTGAAACATTTTCAACTAGTAATTTCATGTTATTATAACAACCTCGGAAATCATTTGTTCTACTGACTTAGGATAATATGTTGAAATAACAAACAAGCAAAAACACAATTTACAGTGTACATGTTACTTACATGGATGTTACATATTGGTGCAGTTCAATATCAACATCTTTGTTTGTCGACCCTTTTCCTAGCTCACACTGAAATTGATCAGGAATGAATGACTGTAAACTTGTCATCTTATTCAAGAAATAAGCTATTTTAGGGAAGGAAATGTTAGTGTGGCTCTGCAAATCAGCACGTATTCAGCCACCGCACTCTTGGATGAATATGCCAGCCTGCATCACTTCACTTGACTCAGTGCCTGTCGCAAAGAAATCGAACTCTCTGGTCACGCCCTCCTTGGTGAACCACAACCTTTAGGCAGGAAAACGGACAGCAGGAAAAAGCTCATCAAACTGCGCTTAACATCTTTGGAAACTGTTACTCAGACAATGATATTAGACTAATCCGACTTCACCGTCATCCAGCACATAAGCATACGGCTTAGCAGGCGACTTCAGCCCTCGCTCTGCGAAGACACGACTGCGTCAGGTTCAAATCATCTGCTGTGACATTAACCATTCTTGGCACTATGACTTCAGTGAAACTGGTGTGACTACCGCAAGGTCTAACCACAGAGAGGCTAGTCTGACTGGCATGAGTTTAATCGCTACCATATGTGTGCAATCACAAAACGTGTAGCTGCACTCTGGTTAGCGTATGGTTATGGCAGCAATGATGATATAACATGCTGAGAGAAATGCACTTCATTTGGTTTGTGTGCCTGTTTGTGCTCATCTGGTTAAAAGTTCAAGCGGTAATCCACAAGATCCTTATTTTGTCATCCTGGCATCATGTCTGGTGTGAACTGTTCATTGCTGTGGTGTTCCTGCACTCGACTTCTCAGAGTTCACTCATCAATCAAACAATGCGGCCAGTGCTGTGATGTTTTTTCCTTTAATTTTTCTGTTGATGCCAGTGTAGCTTCTGTTAGTGGCTGGGTCTGTAGCACTGAAGGTCTTTTATTTTCTGTTCTTCTGTGTATTTGAAAAAAAAAACACTGCTACTGAAATCATGCACTTCCTGTGCACCACCGTTTTCCCCCCTTTAAAAACATGCCAGACACTTGGTGTTAAGAACAAATTAAAAAGCTTTAATGACCTTCCCATACCAATGACCACCAGAGACTATCCAACTTTTTTTTTTAATTAATATTATTATTTACACTTTTGTTGTATTTAGAAGAAATATTTACAGATAAGGACACAGTTTCAAAAGACTATTTACTATTCAAAAAGCATTTGATGTTCAGTATAGAATACAACACAGGCCTGTTCATGTTAGCTGTAAGCAGGGGTTGTTATTTTGAACCTAAAACATCAGTAACAACGTATCCAGCCACCAACATCATTTTCATCAAATTGGAAACTATGGTTGTGGTTGTTTGGAACAGCTGACAACGTTTTTCATGCAAATTGAAGAAATATGCAGATTTATCAACAACCTGACCCCATTTATCTCTTCCTCCACATTTGTTTGACGATGAAAGGCCCTCTATAAAATCCAAAATTGACACTGTGGTTGTGTTTATCTGTTTGTTTTTCTGTTAAAATGTTTGTGTTTCATTTGAATCGCTGAAAAGAATGTAGGCAGTGATCCAGAGGTCTGGAACCACGCTATAATTGAAGACTGAAATTGACATGGTGTTACTGGAAGCTTGGAGTTCTGTGGTAATCATAGTGGAGTCATTGATACTGATCTGGAACCAGGTATCCCTAATTACAAACAATTGCCACAGGTCTAAATGATCATCAAAATCATAAATGATGAATGTGCATACCATTTGCTTTCAGGAAGCTATTATAGCTCACAAAGCATATTTCTTTCAATGCCTAAGACCAAACGGTGATGCTCTGCACACCCTTCAGGCAAAGACAAATAGAAGATCAGGCTGTCACCATTTGTCATGTCTCATTAACCAGCTGTAGCTTTTGTTTTGATTCTAGCATGCTCTAACAGTCCCTCAGTTTAGGCAACAGAAATCCGTTAGCTTACTGGCTGAAGATCAACTTTTCTTCCCGCTAGATTCTGTGGTCCATTTCGAGGTGGTCCCCACTTATAGATGGAGACCCCTTTCCCACCCCTTGCCCCGCCTTGTTGTTCTGTTCAGACGTTTCTGTTTTGTATCAGCTTAGTTTTCCATATACCTGTTTTTTCGCAGCTGTGTTGCCCTCTGTGGAACCTGGTACACTGCGGGCTCTGTGCTAATGTGCTTCCACAGAACTGTGCTCAACTCCAATTATGCTTGTGTTCAACACACCCACCATCCCCCCAACACACACACATACACACAGACATATACAGTGATGGCGGATGATGGTGTGCTGGGTAGCAGGGTATGAGTATGGGTGTGAGTGTGTTGAAAAAAGGGAAAGCCTGGATTCTGTCATTTGGGAATTCGCTGGTCACTTTACTGGTAATTTTGGATTACCTCTTAACTCAGAAATGGTAAACAGTGACAAGGGTATTTAAAGGTGGTCTGTTGACCTTGATGAGTCATCCCTCTCTGTTAATAAGAATTATTTAAATATAATCTATAGCCTTGACCCCATTTTTACGTTATTCTTGCGATATGTTTTAATCAATTCTGAAATCAATGAAACAAAACAAAAAAGAGAACAAATAGCATTAAAACATGGTGTGCTGCAACTGCTTTAGGACATAATGAATGAATGAACAGATTACAAGCGGTCTGGTGCATAAAACAATGATGACTACCACTAGCCTGACAGCTGTGGGGAAATTACATGGTAGACTGCAAAAATCCACAGGAAAAGTGACGAGGTAAACAATTGACGAATGAATATGAGTGGTTTCTTTCTCATTGGGAGTGGTAACGACTTGATTCAGGACACAAAGGACATGAGCTGAGTTTCCACTCTGATCTTAAAATGACGGGCGAGGGGAGCCAATTGGGAGGGAAATGTCACCATGAGCAGCTTCCTGTACAGTAAACCCTATAGCTTAATCTTCTGTCATATTCATTCACTTCAAGGATTTGATTGTTTTGTTTCACAGGAAACAGCTGTTTTAAAGCAAATAATTGACTATTAAGGTCATATATTTTAAGCTAAATGTGATTTCCAGTTAGCATCAGACCTGATGAATATCAGTCCTATTTATTGTCTTGGAAGTAGAAAACAATGTTGATGTTGATTTCTGCTCTTTATTTAGACGGAGTTGTCAAACTCTCAGGGTCATCTGATAATTTTACAATCATTACGGATACTCCTGGAGCCCCAGTTAGAAGCCTTGAAACAGAGTAAATCAGGGTGGTTTCCTAGCTCACAAGATACAGGACAGGAAGAACTCCACCACATCCTTACACATCAGGAACCTAAACAATGTTGAGGAGGTGGAGAATCACGGGCCTCTTAGATAAATCATCCATAAGAATAGGCCTTTTCCTCACTTTCCTTTTTCACTCTGTCCCACCTTATTTTACTGACCTTCTCTTGATAAGAAATGTTGACGTATGTCAGATGTTCATTTTCAGATAAAAAATAATGACTTTTCTTTGGCTCAATATCATATCAAAATGCACAATTTTCAGATCTCTTAAAATGAAAATGTTTTAGTCAGATTAAATTCACTTAATATACATTAACCCCTATGTCTATACTTGGAATCATAGCCATACTGTTCAAATATTTAGTTTTCTCCATTTTTTTCTTTCAATTTAATTTATTTATTTTCTTCTGTTTTCTTTTATTCTTCAACTGTTTTTCTACTGAGAAAAGAGATTAAATCATTTGTAGCAAGGGTGACCTCAAGGGAAAGTGCACAGTCGGCAGTTCAAATAATAATGACACTCATTTGGGATTCTGAAGAAATAGTTTGTTGATCAGAAAACCCATCCATCACCATCTTCTACTGTTTATCCAGGTTGGGTCGTGGGGGCAGCAGCCTCAGCAGAGAAGCCCAGATTTCTCGCTCCCCCCACATCATAAAACCTTTATGATTATTGGATTTTGATTTGTAAACAAATTTATTGCTTTAGCACACTATTTATATATGTATATATCATTATGTTAGCTACTGAATTAGTTCAGGGGAATTATTTTAAATACTAGTGCAGCTCTCGTTCAAAATCAGAATCTTTAGAATGGGTCAATTTCTCAATACCTAGAAAGAATAATGTCTGAGCCCTAAACAACTCACATACAAGCTATCAGTAGATGCTGCAATTTACTGATGCTACCTAAGCAGCTCAAATGATATCACTAAGCCACAATTTTAAGATTAAGTCAATTGGCTGAATTGCAGTGCCCATACAAAAGGTGCCTGAGACAGGCTGCACTTTGGATTGTACATGCCAAGTTTTGTTCACATCCTACCTGCATATAAATGTAAAGTTGATTGGATTAACTGTTTCTGAGATATATGAATGCCAGACAGATGCCTTCCTCAAAAAAATGAAAGGTGATCCACTGAATTTCTGAAGTTCTGGAATTCTGTTCAATTATACAAAATCACTGCGATAGCTGTTTTCCTTTTTGATGTTTCTGTGAAGGAGTAATCCATTAATTTGGAGAGCAGAAGTTATACGTTACAATAATTCTTTAAAAAAGTGGCCCTTTTGTAATATTTCATGTGTCACATGTCCAAAAATGTTTTCGCTGCCTATTTGTCTCTTTTAGAGCATGCCATGTGAAAATACTTTTCTGTGACTCACTGTCTTACGCAGTCTTTAAAACTCTTAAAATGGAAAGGGCATCAATAAGTCATCACTCACAAGTGTGAAGTGAATCGGATGAACAGTTGTTGTTGTTGTTGACATACAGACAGACAAGAGATTTCTTGTATTATGATGATTGATGTTAAAATGCTGCATCCAATATTCTAGACACAGCTTCAGTATATCTCACAAATAAAATGAGTAAGGAAATTGTTTGTATGAATGATAGGGAAGATATCCAAAACTTCGAGACTCATGGAATGAAAAAAGGTTTCCAAATTTTCTTGAATTCATCACATTGATCCTGTCTGAAATACCAACAGGTTCTACAAGTTTCTGTATCAAATCGTACATGGAAAAGTGTAAAAAAACAAAACAATAATAATAAGTCAAATCAGGTTCCATGAAGCTCTGCATACACTTTCTTACAGAAACCACCAACAGTGTCTACCTGTGATTCACATTTTCTGCATTTGAGTCAGTTTAGTCCTATCAAAATAAACACTGAAGAGTGATCTGTCTATTATTTCGTCTACTTCACCTGTAGCACAACAGGTACGACTGGTTCCATCATTCCAAATCAGGGTTGAATTGTCTCCAACCAACACCCATATGCAGTATACATATTGTTTCATTTTGGTGCTTGTCTGCATGTTTACTTGACACAACACTGAAAAAGTTATACAAATCGGCCTGTGCACAAACCACATTTGAAAGAAATAAAATCCATATCAACACTTTCTCCATTACAAAATGTTGTGGAGTGAAGTGAAGCTACATGCTGTTGAACTGGCTAAGCCCTGCGGGGGGAAAAAGTACACAACCACAGTTGTACCCACAGTATTACAGGGCATAACACAAGCTGTATAGGCTTCAAATGCAACCAAGCCATAAAAACAAAGCACTTACCATTAAAACCAATGATCTGTACATATATAGTCAATAAAAATCTAAATAGTAATTTTATTGCACCCTCCGACGTAATTTAACCTGTGGGTTTACGTAGTAATACATGCATGCTATTATTTGTCTAGTCGATACATGTGGAAATGGGTGCAGGCATTGGAATAACGAAATGAACTCTTCAAGATAGAATCTGTCTTTGAGATGAGATATTTTAATGGAATCAGAGGGAGGGGTGCAACTCTAACTAACCTGCCTGTGGTGGTTTTTGACTCCATGAGATAAGCCAAAGAGACATAATGTTTTTCCTCCCCTCCCTATGAATGCAGCATAATAGCCAATATTCACTTGGAGGCCATTCTACTTCTTTCTGCGGCTTGACACTGAATATAGGAAAAGCAATGAAATGGAGGGTTTGCAAATCACATCATAATGGTCATTATTTGATCTAAGTTGCAGATGCTGCATAGTTTTTTTTCTGTCTTTAAAAATTATATTACAATAATCTCATATTGTACACGTAACATATTACCCAACCAATTTGATTATCTTAATTACTTAAATAATCTCTTATTAGCTTTTTCTTGTTGCTCTCACCAAATGCTTGCTCCGTGGGAAATATTGGGTCTTTATTTGTAAATATCACAGAGACTATGGTCTAGACCTGCTCTACTTTGAAATATGTCATAACATAACTTTTATTATGAGTTGGTGCTATGCAAATAAAGTTGACTTGACATCAGATTTACTATATACTGTATGCCATGACATATGTGCTTACAATTTGTATAGGTTGCTGCATTTGGTCTAAAATTAACCACAGTTGCATGTGGTTTAAAATGTGGTATAAAACACCTAGTAAGACAAAAACAAAAAATCTGCTTTTCTCTGTCACTACACACATGAAGTTTATTTGACAACTCGTGAAAAAAAGCAGAGACCACAAACGTGTCAAGCTAATGGCAGATTGGACATTAAATCATGCTTCAACGTCTTAGTCTACAGCTGCAAACATGTTGATTGCGCCTACTGTGTTTTAGGCAGTAATGAAATGTCCCCTTCACTAACAAGTCACCATATCCAAATATGGACATCATGCCTTAATGTGTCAATGTCACATTAAAGGACAACAAAGTAACATCTCATTTCTCTAACTTGGAAGCGATCATGTGCTGCCGTTCTGAACATAGCAATAAATATATTGTTTAGCATGAGGCCAATCATCAGTAATATGTAACTGTGGTACAAGTATCCATAATCTATTAAACAGAATCAAGATGTCCAATTAGAGACACTGTTTTCACCATTTACAAAGGAGAGGATTTAAAAGTGGGGGTTGGAGGGGGGTCTCTGCAGACTAGTGAATTAACTGGAAATTTCTATTGCTTTCTTTGGCGGAGGACCACTTCCTCTAGCACTGTGTGTGCTGTGTCCCAGGTGTGCTGTTCTCAACCTCAGAGCTCTGTATTAAAACACATGCGGCAGACCGCACTGGGCAATAGTCACCAACCACTTAAAACTTCACTCAGAATCATTGGTTTTTGGATTTTCCCTTCTTCTGATTGTATTTACAGGGAATATTTCATATCACTCAGATGGTATTGTTAACAATGAAGTGCAATAATTATATAGAGTTTGTCATATAACTAATTATTACCTTGAATATTTTCGTTTGATGTCTCTGTTGTATCTGCTACATTATCAGTCATTATTATTCATGTTGTGAATGGCTCTTCTACGAACTGCTGGTTACTTTAAATTACCATATAATTGATATGACCTGTTTGTTTTTTTCAAAATTGCTATATATATATTGCTGAATCACTGGAGAAGAGCATAAGCTAAAACCCCAAATATGTATAGTATGTACATGTAAGTATGTAAATCCTATTTCAGTCTCTACAATTATTTATATAAATAAAAACTTCACTTATGTTTAAAAGCATATTATGCAACCAATCGAAGTTGAAGTTCCAATCAGATTTTCCCTTTTTGAAGGCATTTGCTTTGGCTCTAGACATGTGTCATCTTGAGGTGGAGACTTAGACAGAGGACTTGTGTCGCCAATGGACACTCCCCTTGTTATCTCAAATCCAGATTTTAGTTTTTCATCAGGGAAGTTAATTAGCATTAAACCTAGTTTGGCAAGATTTTCTCTCTCTGTTGATGTAAAATGCTCCACTGGGAATGAGCCATTAGTAGATGTCTCATAAAGGATGCCATCCATGAACTTTAGATCCCACAAAGATCAATAGTTTTTTTTTAATTTGTGTTAACCCATACTATTGATCTTTATTATCTGGCTGCCAATTATCAACATACATTTATTGATGCAATAAAAAAAAGAAGATGAAAGTAGCATTGCTAGCATGTTTACTTTATTTTGCTAATGTGGATAGGTCATACGCTTTGCACTCTTGGGGGCACAGTATGTCTCAAAATATTTTCCAATGGTGCAATTGTCACTGTTGAGTGTCTACAAGTATGGCAAACAGTATGTCTAAATGAAGAATTAGGACTGTGTACAATTATTTACGAGCATTGATGAAAGAACACAATGCGCCCAAAAAGCAACCCAAACAGCGCGCCTCTGTTTATAGTTACCATTCTTGCCATCTTCTGAGTAACTAATGACTCATCAATGTGGCTCAAGACGTGGCGCTCTTCTTCAGCAAACGTAAACTTATGAGATAATTAAATGTCTAGTTCACCATGGAACCAGTAGGGAGGTGTGGCTTCGGGTAAACCAACTTTGTTTTGGAATACCAAATTGTCATTTGTCTAATCTTCCCTTGGCTGTTGTTAACTGCCAAAACATGGCAAACATCCATAATGTAAAACAGACGTAGGCTCTCCCCTTGGTGACCCTTCCAGGAATTCCCCTTGAAGCTTCCGTTCCTGTCACTTGCTGTTGATGCGATGGGTAGAGTAGGAATAGCCAACTGCCTGGGTATCACAAGCAAGCAAAGTTCACGTATGAAGCGCTTTGGCTTTTGCATTAGAAAGAAGCAATAAAGTCAAGCTGGGGCTGCTTAGAGTTCTTATCTTGGGGTTTAAGGTCCGCAGTTGGCCCGGCCAACAGGAAGAATGGTGACACAAATTCCCTGTTCATACTCCCATGACTACAGTCTCTGTGCTTGCCATTAGGTGAACACTGCCCATTTCCTTCCCCACACAACTGGAAGAAAGGTTGAAGTACTATTTTTACTCATGTGACTGAGTGGAGCTTTGCACTAAGAAGAGCCATATCGTTCAGTGACCCATACTCATTAGAGTTGGAAGTGTCTGTGAGAGCGAGTGGTTGAGGAACACTTTATCGCAGCTTATTCATTGGAATCATGATGACCAGTAAACTAGGCCCTCAAATTGTGAGGGCATTCAAACATTTCATGAGGGACCTCAGGGGTGTCTAAAAGTGGGCCGGAATGATGGACACAGTCATATGTTGTAACCTGCAACCCTTTTGGCTGTAATATAGAAGCACCTGCTGTATTATAAGCAAACCATTTATTTAAAAAAAGGAATATATCAAATTAAAGTGCAAGATCAATCTCCTGGAAGTATTTTTCTATGGCAAAGCAGCCTATTTTAACTATAAGTGAGAAAAACTGTTGCAGACATTACCACATGTATTAAGAAAAAACAGCTTCTGCACAGCCTTTATAGTCTTGATGAATTAATCAGTGGAGACAGGCACAGCTCACTGTTGAGCAGTGTTCCAAAGTGTCATTTGTGATTTAAAACATGAAACAGTTGAGAGAAGACAACAGATCAAAAACTGTGACCATAATGTACTATATGTGCCAGTTTAACACTTAATGTTGTAAAATGACGAACACAAGGACCTTAATTCTCAGCAGGCGAGCCAAAACAATCTGTTTGGATGATCTAACCCAACATTTTACTGTTATATTGGTTTACATTCAGCCAAGTAAATGGCAATCGTATCATCTGGACCTAATAAAATCACATGAATATGCCTTTTGGGGTCACTCTGACCTGGTAGACATTATTAAAGGTATTAATTCAACTAATAAAACTGAATTCCTATTCAATATAACAAAATATGTTTTACAATGACTAGGTTATGTGGAAAGTAGGTATAAATGTACATTGTATTGTATTAATGTGAACAATAAATAATTCTTCATTTCAGATAATTTTATACAGCATAGCATTTATTTCTAAAACTGAATGTGGGCATGACAGGTTATGTACCGAGAAAGACTGAGCATCTGACCATGTCAAAAACAAGTTTATCAGATTTTCTGAAATCTGATTTACGTAAATGCCAATGAACATGTTATCTGTCAACTATGTCAGGATGTTGACAGTGATGCTTCATACAAAAGATTATATCTACACAAATACAACTCGAAACACACCTTCTGTACTGGAAATGGTACTATGTGGTCGTGGAGGTGCTATGGCGTTGCCATAATACAAAATTTCATTGGCATACTAAAACTATTAAATGTTGTAAACAGCTGTGATGACATATACAGTGTCTAAACAAATTATTGTGAGATATAGGTGATCCTGTTTTGTCACTAGGCAACTGATTTTTCCAAACAAAATCTTTGCCATCGCACGGAACAAATCAGATGTGAAGAGGTGACATCAGTTGAAATGACATGGTGTAATGATGTAATGTCACATTTATTGTAGGATCATCTGTCCATTTAACAATACCACATCATTACATGCATTTTCAGTATTCTCTCATTTCAGTATTATTTTGCCTTGGAAATTGTACAATATATAAAGCATCCTTTCATTGCCCTCTCTAAAAACTTTTTTTGCAGCTATCACAAAGTCACTGAAATTCAGCCATTAGTTTCCTATATATACATATATAGTCAGGTAGGGGATAAAGATCATTGAGGTAATTGAGTAAATTATTTGATTGACGGAGCAGCTGCATTGATATGGGTATTCTAGTAGAACTGAGCCACATGGTCATAACCAAGACATAATACAATTCAAATAACAATATAGATACAACCACCAAAAATTATATAAAGGATATCCATGCTCCACCAAAGGGACAGGGTGAGGGACTCTGATACCTTCATTGAGTTGAACCTCTGGTTCCTCACATTTACCAGTTAAGGTCTTTGAAGAATTTGATCCGGATGCATTAAATACACCTCTAAAAAGACCAACAGGACACTTCCAAGGCAGAAGAACAAATGCATTTGATATAGTACAATATTATGCCTTCAATATGCTCGTTTGACTTTTCTGTCTGCTTTCTTGTTTCCATTCTTGTGTTTGACATCATATTCAACTGTATGATTCCAGAATGAAAAAGAGCTGAATTTCCAACACTATCAAGGATGTATTTTGGTTGGCAAGACCAAAAGGAAAACCGCAAAATTCATTACAAGAACTACAAATCATGTCAGAACTAAGTGGAACAAACAAAGAGTACTATAGTCTAAAGGTCGGAGCTGATTGAAGCAGCCTGAAAAAGAAACATCTGTGTCTTCATTTTCATATGATACAATGGCAAGCAAAAGTCCATCTTTCATTGTAAAAACCAAGATTCTATTTTTTAAAAAACATTCTGAAGATGCAAATTCCTGGACACTTCATATTCAGCGAATAAAACCTAATCTAATAAAATCCTTATGTGTGAATGTATGTAACTAGGTGTAGTTGAAGCAGGACGGCATTGAAAAACAGCAAGTATTCTAAATCATCTGCTGATTAGTTAGCCTAATAAGAAATGGACTGACAATAAAACAAAAGTCCAATAACAATCTTCAACCCACTGACCTCTTAATGATAAAGTATTTCAAAGTAGTGTGATAATGTGATGGGGTACTTTGAAATGAAAGAAGGCTCAGTAATTACTTCCATACACTCCCTTTTCCTCACTGTTGTCAGTTAGGAAACACTACAAGTTAAAGAACCAGATAACCTTCTATAAATGGAACCAATAAACAACTTAATTTAATATAAACTATGTACAGTATAGTTGTATATACCTTGGTGGTACTCTCCTGTTAATTGCAATCTGAAGAACATTTATTCCAGTTCTGTTGATTTCCCTTTCAATGTACTGACCAGTGCCTCAAGTATCAAGAGTTCACAGTAAATTACAGTCCTGATAAAAAAACAAAACAAAAAAAAAAAACAGGGAAACTCTGGCTGGGGTCTTTTCTCACTACATTACGTTAACAAGTCATTTTGGCTCTGTACTAGCAAGCTCCTTTAGATTGAAGGATGATTGCAACCAAAACTGCACTCTTTAGCTAAAATACCCGTCTGGGTTTGGCAGTAAGCCCAGTATTGTTTTCTCCCGTGGTGCACTTTGATGTTGCTGCAAGTGCAAGAGACTTCTTCAGGCTCATTCAAAACACTGACTTTTATTTCAGTTTTGCTACTGACTCTGCACTTCTCTGGGCATTTATTAGTGTTTAACAGAGGAACAGGGGAGAGGACTGCAGAGCTCATCATTAAACATATAGACTGTGAGATCTGCACAGTTGGGAAAGGGACCACCATGTGTGAAGCCGCTCAAACCTGCACACATGCTACACTTTCTGTTTGAGAAGGGCTCAAGATTCTGGATTTTTGATGGCATAGATTTTTGAAGACAAGTTCACTCTTCAAAGGCTGACATCATATTTAAACCTTCAGTGACTTTGACCTCACAGTTTGAAGGCAATCAATCCAAAATGGTATAACTTCACCAAAAAATGTTATATAGCCGACACAAAGAGAAACTATACATCCATGGTTCATCATCAGGATGTCTCCATGCATAATTGTGAGTCTGTAAAAGTGTATGAATTATTAGGTCAGTTGATTGCACAACAGTGTGTCCCAATTTTAGCAGTGTTTAAAATTGTTCATGGGAATGCACCATGGTGTTTGTCTGACTGACATATAGTTATGCCAATGCTAATATTTCCAGGTAACCAATGCCCAATCCGTGTTCGTCTAACATCTTAAAACTTAACAAACAACAGCACATTTTGTATGCAAATGTTATCACTTTCCCTCTCAGAAGTGATCTTTCTGTCCATTGATTTATTCTTTGAAGTATCACTGTCTTCCTAATCCTTGTCCAAGTAGTTTCCACAGTGTTCAGTGTTTACTGTTTAGTTAACAGTTTAGTCAAAGATGGGCTGAAAATGTAGCCTGGCATAAATCTTGTAGTCTTAGTCAACTGCTTGACAGCAGTGGAAATTAAGAAATGTTTACGACCTGCATTTCAGCTGGGCAGAACTCTGGCTCTGTTAAAGCCTGAATCCTACCTTTTTTTTGGCAGTAACACTGCCATAAAGGCAATTAAATATTGTTTTATCAGGAGATCAAGTGTCTCTCTCCCCTTTTTGGTCGTTTAAACATGCACTCCACAAATTCTTAGTGTTAGTCTTAGGTGTCAAAGCTGCAGTTAAGGTTTTGTTTGGTTTAGGCACAAAAAACACTTGATTAGTCTAGGAAAAGATCATGATTTGGGTTAAACTTATCACTTAAAACATAGTGTAAGTTCAAGTCACTACTTAAGTTAGGCAACCTTTGTCATTATGGCACCTGTAAACCCCATGACAATCATAGTTATTTAATTTTCTTTTTTAAACTAGCCTAACATTGCACACATGACACTTGTTGTTGGAAGCAGGAAGTTTTCTACAGCAATGTCCACTTTTTGCAAGTTAGGATCTTGTCATCCAACCAACCAAGCAGTCTCAGAATATGGAAATATGTCAACTTAAATAGACAAACTGCGCAACTTCTCCCTGTCATAATTACTACAACCAATATATTGCGTCTATCATCAAGCATTATGACGTATAGTGTTTTTGTTTTTTTCTTGGGAGGTCAGACTCCAAATTTCATAAGGAAAATACTAATCCTCAAGCTTTGGCTTGTCCCTGCCTTCACTTATAGAGGCTGTTCATTAACTTTAACAGGCAATGGACAGCAACCACAATAATCTGTTTGTCTATATGAGCAAATATTCTTTTCCCATGGCTGACAGTGTGACATTTAGAAACATACAATAAATCCACTACTGATGCCATCATATGTCAAAAAGCTTGGCAGAGATTCTTTAAGACCTTGAGTACCAAAGTCTGCTGAACAGCTGGCATGCTCTCATTTGTTGGCTGAAACACGGAACTTGGAGGATCTGTAAGTAGCTCTATCTTCCTTTAAAGAGTGTTTGTAAGTAATATCATTAGGCTAAACGACAGCAGGTAATTAGGTACAATGGCTAATTGCTCTAATTACCTGATTTGAAAAACGATTGTCTCAAAGGGACATGCCAGTCTCTAGCTTTGGAACGAGACGCAGCTGTCGGCGACTGTGGCTTTATAAGAGATAGGCCTAATTACAGAGCAATTCACACAAATTACTGTCTGTCTAATGCAGATGCAGCCGTGAGAGGAGAGGAAATTTGGAAAGCAGGGGATGACGTGTGAGAATCCAACCACGTAAATGCTCAAGAAAAATCCTTACAGCAGATGAAAGGGAACATCAAAAGGTTTCTTCCAACCTTAATTCACCTGGGGCAACGCCATACATCACAACCACTTAGTTACAGGATGCTTTACGATCACTCATTTACACAAAGTTTTAAGCTGTTGATGAGGAAAGGGAGAGATTTTTTCACACGCACTGGGTTACTGTTTTACCAGCTGATTACCAGCACCAAAAAATAAACACCAGGAATTAAATATTTAGTTTTTAATTTTTCTCTTAAGATTCGTAAGATTGTTTTTATGTAGATTTGTGTCTCCATGACCACAGGTACATCAGTAGTGAGCACTGTGAATTGTATGAAAACTCGATTACTGAAAAGAAGATATCTGCTAAATCGAGTGACCACTATCATATCATCTTTCTACTAACAGCCGTTACACCTGTAGCCACACTTCTGTGATCAGATTTTACTAAACAAGTGTAAAAGTGTGTGCCACCCTCTGTCACAAGCTTGTAAGCTTGCCTTTGCCTGCGTGAGATCAATGCATTTAAATGTGGAGTTGGGGGTATGGGCCTGCCTTTAATTCTTTTAAAGGATGTGACCTCAGACACCAAAACATTGGCGGCATGTTGAGCCACTTACCACGAGGGAACTTCAGTAAGAAGGGGCCGTTAGTGGTGAGCACATTATTAGTGCTGATAGGAAAATTAGTGCTGATTCACGAAGATTTCCCTATGGACTCGTGCAATGATGACTCATCCTAAGCGGTCTGCCTCTGTTTCTGTGTTTGTGTGTGCCTGGGTGGTGTGTGTTCCGTGTTTGTGTTTAGTTACCAGAAGTACAAAGGGGAAACATACAGACCGGTCAGTCCGTCATGGTTGTCATCATGTGTGTGATCCAAGAACCTCATCAAGCCAAAGAGTCTCAGAATATCTTCGGGATCTGCAGGCGTACAGGACGCAGTAATTTGTTCCATACAACCTTCGAAGTAGGAAATTTCTCGTCAGGCTTCCAATCTGCCTTCACTTAATTCTCAGGTAGTGCTCCCTGTGGCTGCCATCCACTTGAATGCAAACAGGCTTTAAACAGGTTTGACAGATCTGTGTGTTTCTGTTAGTTTGAGTAATCAAGTAAAGTAATAAGTTAATAAAAATGCACAAGGAGATAATTTTTTATTTATCTCAAATAATAAACCTCTTTATTTCTTTAGATATATTGATATTTTATATAAATGTTCATTAGTTATATATGAACATAATTACATTTATATATAGAAAGTGCATTCAGAAAGTATTTAGTCCCCTTTATTTTTTTCACACTTGATGAAATTGTAAAAATCATGATAAAATTGTTTAATGAATGAATGAATTATTCTAAAATCTATGTAGTATGTATCCCTGTCTGAAAAGGCCTTTTATGTCATGCTGATGACATTTCATTGACTTGCATACATCAAACTTGATGTCCTACCTAGATTTATTCAATGTCACACGTCATTTTCAAAAAAACGTATTAGATCGCTTAAATCAGTCTGTAAGAGGCTTAAGATACACCTTAACTGATCTGGTAAATGCAGCCTGGACCCTTTGCTATGAAACTTGGAATTTAGCTCAGGTGACACTGACTTTCTTGATAATTGTTGAGATACTCCTACTTCTTGATTGGAGTCCACCTGTGTTCATTTCAGTTAATTGGATTGGCAAATACCTGTCTGATATAAGGTCTCATTGACAATTTATATCAGAGCCAAAAGGAAACCACTGGAACTGTCTGCAGAGCTTAGAGACAGGATCGAGTCGAGGCACAGATCTGGGGGAAGCTAAAAAATGTATGCTGCATTGAAGTTTCCCAAGAGCAATGTGGGGTCTATAATTCTTAAATGTAGTTTGAAACAACTAGGACTCTTTGTAGAGTTGCAAGTGGAGGAGAAGGGTCTTGGTAAGAGAGGTTACAAAGAACCTGATGGTCACTCTGGGTGAGCCCCAGAAATTTCCAGAAGTACAACCATCACTGCAGCACTCCATTTGATCTGGGCTGTATGGCAGTGGCCAGATGGAAGCCTCTCCTCAGTGAAAGGCACTCCAACGTCTGCCTGGACTTTCCAAAAAAGCGTGTAATGGATTCTTAGACTGTGAGAAATGATGATTCTCTGGTCTGATGAACTGATTGGCCTCAATTCTAATTCTATTTATCCTAAAATTCTCCCCTCCCAGCAATCGGAAGAGAAATCTAGTGTGGGATCTTGGTTGATTCAGATTATCTGGTAATGTGACGGGTTTACAGATCCAATCTTAAACCTCCAGAACAAGTTTGATATTAAGGAGTTTAAATCTGGATGATAAAGTCATTACTAACAAAACCCCATTTTTATAGACTTTCTTTTATGTGATGTATGTGTATTGTTTTGTTTGTATCATATTTGTATTGTTTGTATTGTTTTTTATAATTCTTTGCTAATGCTTTGCCTTAATTTTTTCTTGCTTGTGTTTGGCTTCCTATTATTATATTGCCTTCTGTGTCTAGGACTTTGTAAACTCATTTTTTAATGGTGCATTCGTTGAACAACCTGACAGTAAATATTCTAGACCTTGAGGCTAAAATTTGCTAGCATATGACATAAATTAAAACTGACAGTAAAAATCTCACCTCCGGTTCTTGCTGTTAGCCAGTTAACCTGTGTTGACTACATCTTCCCAGACATAGCGTAAGGCTGCAACATAACAAAATGTGAAAAAATTGAAGGGGTCTGAATACTTTATGAATAGACTGTAGTATGTTTTATAAATATTATTGATTTATTGCTATTAATAATTTCAATAGCAAAATTAAATATATATTAATGTAGACATTCGTGTTTCAAAGTAGCTGCTGGTAAGATAAGTTATTTTAGAGTTTAGTTTTTAGAGTTTTAAGTTTATTTTTATTTTAATCTTTTATGTTTTTATTATATATAGACATTAGTTTTAAGTATTTTCCAGTTTATTTGTTGTGGGGTATAGGGAGGGTCTGTAGGTCTATTATAGCCATCAACCACAGCTACCGTGCTATGAGTGCAAATAAGATCTGAACTTGAAAATACTTTACTACAATATGCCATAGTTGCAGAATTCATCCCAATTTAAATTTGAATCCAAAAGTGCACAGGTTAAAATTTATGAACTTATTATATCTTAAGCTTTGGCAATTTCTAAGATATAGCATGATTTTTCATAACCCCCTACATTCAATAGTAATGCTTCAGTTACAACTGAAGTCAAACCTGTCAGATTACACAAGTTTCATTCCATTCGAACATCAGACCCCGAAGAGAAATATACATTAAACTAATATGGCACAGACGTGAAATCTATTTCCTTCACATATGGAATCAACATATTTCTCAATATGTAATTCATTCATTCTAAGGTGACAGGTCTATTTTAAGGCTTACTCCTAATCACACCCAGGCTTTCCTTGCATTACCTGCCCTCACCGACATTCAGCTCTTTATCAAGAGAAAATATTACCCAACTCATGAGGCAGAAACAATGACAAAGGAAACAAAATTATACCAACTGTGTACTTTAGATATGGATACTAGCAGGTGATGACATGTTGAGGTGATGTCTAGATATCGGATTCCTGCTGTAGCAAGATCTAGGATTCAACCCCAAGCGTTAACAGTATGTAGGTTATATTTGCTTTCTATGACCATGAATAGGTCCTTTATTATGGTCTGTAACACTGCAGGCTCCTACTCATACTCCAAATGTGACCATGTCTTCCATAGGTTTTCCAAAATGTACCCTACATTGGGGGAAACCACATGATGCTAACTCTTCACACAGTAGTGATATTCTGTTAATCTCCTGTCAGTTTCCTTGAGAAGTTTCCCCCTCTTGACCAGGCCTGGATATCTGTCTTTATTATTGTACTTATCTCATCACTGAAACAACATGTTAGGAAGTATACTTACTCTGAAAGCACCAGGGGATTCCCTCAACTTGCTACTCATTCCCAGCAGCCCCCCAAAAATATACAACAACTGCTCTTGGCTCATTATGTGCTCGACAAGGGGTGCCTCCTTGTTGGATTTTCCACTTCTGGTGGCAAAAAAACAACCCTCCTTATAGCAACTTGGAATAGGGTAATATAGCACACTCTCCAGATCTGGTGGCATTTGAGAGGCTTCCACTGCTCTGTGTGTTTACATGTTCCAGTGGCACTTTAGATACGGGGAGGCTGGCTTGAAAAAGAGAGAGAGAGAGAGAAAAAAACAACACACACACAGCAGGTTGTTAAATGTTAGCATACTTTCCAAGCACCTTCGTGCAATGTTTGGCCCTTACCTGCCATTTGTTCATTATAGTCAGCAGTTTATTTCATTTAACAGGGGACTCCGTTTTTCCTCCTGCAAATGGTTTCTGTTTAACTCTGTTTGCACTTTAGACAGTTGCTATAATTCACTCCAGCAAGGGGTTGCCCATGATTTGCATGCAATGAATTGAAATTTGCATGGAAATCAAATTGCCCAGCCACTGAGTGTTTTCCTCCCAATATACAGTATCTTGGTGTGGGCAAACTCATTGGCCTTTCTGTAGTGATGCACTCATCCACATAAGGATTTTCTGTCATAAAGCTTTATAACATTTAGTCATCAAACAGGCTGGTGAGTAACATGTACAATACCATGTGCATTACCCCCCCCCCCTATTGGGCTTTGCAGCATGAGTCTGAATGACCATGGTGGAGTCAGTATAAGATTTCCTATATTTCCTTGTCAGCAGTGAATAATATAGACATAATGGCTATCGAACTTGGCAGGCTTTGATAGAGCTTTCAGCAGGGCTCAATTGGAGGTGCTAGAACCCAGTGGCTTTCAGACTTTCAGAGGAAAGGTTTGCCATGTTGGTTTTATCCCTTTTGCTGCCTGCCAGCTGTGGAGGCCTCTTTGTCTCCATCCCTGACTTTTATGGGCAACAGTGGCATTGAGGAAATAATGATTCATGCTTTTAATTGATGTCTTTTATAGAGGACTTCAGAAATGCATGCTTCTTTATTGGTTCACGGGTTGCAGCACACGGAAGTAGTTGTATCCTGCTGCTGCCTGTGTGGTGAATAGTGTCAGTGTGTATGTGTGCTGCATTGTCAATCATACATACTGTACATTTTGGCCACTTTCAGGCTTGAGTAGCAAAAGCACATTTTAACAACATAAAGAATGGGCATGAGTTAGAAGTTCCCCGTGATAAGTAGCTACATCAAAGCACATTCCCCTTGGTGTGAAGTCTGTAGTGCATTTTAATTGATACCAGCACTTTCTTTCTTAATAACACATCTCAGATTAGAAGCAGCCTTAACGGAATCACCCTTTGGCTTCCAAGGGAAAGAATTTGTTGAGTCAAAATCTGTTTTCGATATGGGAAGACAAATACTCGGGTCATTAAGAGTAACCATAAAGTGTGTCGGAAATTTGAACAAAACACATGGAAAAAGCTGATTGTTGTGAGACTGAACGAGGCTGTGTGGCAAAAAAGCTCGTAAAACAGATGAAGCTACTAAAAATAGCGTGAAGTCGAACTATAGAAAGAGGGGAGACAATATCAAAATTTAATTGCAAGTCAAAATATATTTAAAAAATACACATTTTTATTAGTCTGGATTTTGTAATGGGCATTAGTTTTAATGTATAATTAGCTGACTACAGCATATGAAAAATATCACTGTATATCAGTGTTCTTTTATGCAAAGACACACAATAACTATATCTAAAATGATTAGTGAGAAATGCATTTTCCATTGGAATATATTTTGTCTTTGGTTGCCACTTATTGTGCCTCTGGCTATTTTGGGCCCTTTTCATAAGAGAGTGATTAACTGACTGTGTGACAGAGGTTTGGTTTCTCCAGTGCTTTCATCTTTAAGATTGCAGCATGGCAGGTCATGATAAAGGCAATGAATGAGCTGATCCACCCTCACGTACATTATCCCACCATCCTTAAGTCAGAAGGTCCTGAGTGTGAACAGGCTGTGGAAAAGGACAAAGCTTTCACAACCACATGGTTGTTATCTGCTTGCTCCATTTACTTGAGACTCATGGAGGCCTTTGTTATTTAGCTTTTAACCCCAATATATTATTTAAAGGGATGTGTTAACCAGGATTTAACATATCTTGTGATGACGCACACAGGTGCCATTTCATTTGATGCATTGAGGCCAATGGGTTTCTTTCTCTATTTCCCTAATAAAAAATGCTTAATTATTTTGGATTTTGGAAATTACATTAGATTTTCTTTAAATGAAGTATCCACCGTTAGGAAAAAGTTGCCATTTGTCATCACAAAATGATGATTGTTACTTACATGGTTTGTAGTACCTTACCTCATTTGCAGTCAGATCCACTATATTTTAGAGAAACCACATATTCATATCCATTCCAAAATGGATATGAATACCATTTTGGAATTTATCTCTGCAATATCTTTAGATAATGACTGGATCCAGTGCCCGAAAAAAAGTGCACATACGCACATTATCAGGATATGATAGCATCGGGCATCGGCCAACTGAGTTACTGAATGGAACCTATTACAGTCTAAGAAAAAGAGTTCCAGTGATTAACTATGTATTATACAACAGGTAGTTACAGCCAAGCAATTAGATTTTTTTTTTACACAAACATAAACAGACTGCACTATAGACATACAAAGGAAAATACAAACAGAAAAACACTTGACGTCTCTTGTCAGAGATCATTTATTGCATGATAATGATAAAAAAATAAAAGACAGCTTGTGACTTCAGAGGTTATATGTCAGATCCATGGAGAAACTAGAAAAGTCAGAGAAAGTGATAGAAACAAGATATGGTCTCAGCATTTAGACCTGGGCTGCCCTTGAGCAAATTATTGTTAACTGCATTAGAGCTGTTCAGTGACAAAAATTACACTGCTGCTCAAATTCAGAATTGTATGTCGTCTTGGTGGCTAAGAAGATTTGAAATGTTTATAAATCAATGCATCAGAACATTCTGCATGTTGTGGGTAAGTTTGTAGGAAGTTTAACCAGTTAAAGAAGTGTCTCAGCTTCACTGCACAACAAAAAGTGGATTATTTTAAATTCTACTTCACTGATTATTTACAAATGTTTGGGGATATATATATATGATATACTGAGTTTTCACAACATTTCTCTTGCAAAATCTAGAGACTCCATTTGTATAATGATACATGCAAGTAACTGAATGTTACTTATATGAAGACACTGTTCCAACCATGACGACGTAATGCTCAATTACGTTAAAACCAGTTTTTTTCATCTCATGAAAAAATCTGTTTCTGGAGTTACAAGGTTTTCAGCTGCCAGCGACAATGTGCATGTTTCTGGACTCTTTGCCAGCATAGCCTCTTTTACAGATCACTAGTATAAATTACCTGGATAAATTAAGCCTTGGTGCATATGTATTATATTATCTAGATAGCAGACTGCCACAGATATTTTGTATTGCACTGAATTCATCAGTAGTATACTAATTGTGGATATCCTTCGTTCCCAGAAATACTCACTAAATTTCAAAAATCTGTGTGCAAACCAATTCATCCCTCACAAGGAGAATTTTATCAGACCTTTGTTAAACTGATTTCATTACAGATACTTTAATGCCTTTTAACTTTTTAAGCAGTGGAGGAAGCAAACACACATTAAGCTGTAAAAATGTATTCACCAAAACATTTGAATGTGATCAAGGTTCATTTCCTCTTCATTAATAGTCTAGTGTTCCCCACTGTGGCATTTGCCACACATCCTCATAATTAAATGACCACAAAGGGTTGATTGTGCCTTGCACTCCACAATGACCCACATTTTCTAATATGCCGCCTCTATTGGTGCTTTCCAAAACTGTTACAAATCAGTTAAAAAATAATTATGTTTTATGGTGTGACAACACTGTGGTTAAGGTCTGGTTAGATTTAGGCACAAACAGCACTTGATTAGGGAAAGATCATGGTTTGGGTTAAAATTATCAATGTGGTGTGAGTTAAAGTTATTACCTCCTTAAAGTCAGGCAACCTTCGTCATCATGGCAACAGTAAACACTGCAATAATTGTAGTTAATTTTTTTTTTTAATGCCTTGACTCACGGTTGGAAACGTGACACTCTCATTTGGAAATGGAGCAGCTATAACCACTTGTAGTTATCTATCTAGCCATCCAACCAAACCACCACCTCTGATTATCTGTCACCTTATATTGCTGTCATCTGAACTGCATCACTTCTCCGAGTCAAAATTACTCTTGCGATTGTGCCTATCACTGAAATGTAACTATAGGTCATTTTCGCCGGCGGAATCTTCAACCTACACTGTCAATTTTTCTTGTGAGGAGGGGCCGGACATTTGCCACTAGCCATCTCAAAACAATGTTACCTTAAAACTCTGAGATCTTTCTGCTCATGATTTAAACAGTAAGCTGGTTGGTGTGCTCATGCACACGAAAAAGGGAGTCCTGGGCAGGACCTCAAGTAGTAATGGGGTAAGTTTCCATTTGAATTCCATGAGGCGACTGTTTATGGTGGTGTTTCCCAGTGAGCCTGTAGTATTGCTGCAGCACTTGTTTTGTTTTGTTTTTGTTCTGGATATAGGAAAGAACGTGTTTCCAACATAGATTAGCCATGCCAAAGACCCCTTGATGATGCCTCGTCTTACACAACCATTCCCAGATGCTTAGCGAGTTTTACGAATACACTTTCCTCATTATTTGGAGCTTTACTCGTGCTGGCCATGTTCACCAAAGCACAGAAATGAGTAGGCTTTTATTATAAAATGTGGGAAAGTCAAAACCTTCAGATATGGGCTCCACTTCAAGGTTTATGAGCAGAACAATGTCATGGTAGAGCATATGTGAAATGAGTGATACCAGTGCAGCAAAAGGAAAACAGATGCACACCGGGAGCACCATGTTAATAATAATACCTTGTTGAATTGATTAATACATCTGAAATAATTTCCTTTTTTGATATTCATCTTAGAAATGTAAATTGAAGTAACTACATTAATGGAAATTTTAGGTTTTCGGGTCTGGTTTTAACATTCACATTTACACGACATGCAACTTGGTGTCAGATTTAGAGGCTGGCTGTTATGCCCCAACAACGCCTTTCTTTCCCAGCTATGTAATTAAGAGCTTTGCACGTTCGAATACTAAATATTAAAACTTGGTATTTTTCCTTTGAAGGAAAATGCTTGTTTCCTTTAAAGCGTATCACATTCTCCTATTGAAAACAGCATGATTTAAATCCACAACTGCACACTTCACACCATCTCTTCCACATAGACAGCCACGAGCTTCACCTCAGTCGATGCTCATTTAATGACGTAAACCCATTGAGAGCAGTTCTGCATCGAGGCTGGCTCCTCTTCAGTAGAGTGGGATATCCAAGCCCAATACCTGTGGGTTTTGGGGTAAAAGGAGAAGTGTTTCTTTGCATGCAGCATTAATTTGCACTGTATGAAACACACTGCAGTAATTTAGCTGCTCAAAATAGATTTTCAGTGTGGAATAACTGTGGGAAGTGGAATTATGTTTGGTTAACGATGCTTTATAAATTCAATAGCTTTGTAAGGTTTTTCTTATTTCCTTCTTTTTCTCTTTGCTCCCTTTATATATGTATTATGTTTTAAGCAAATACGATAAATGCATGTGAGGGGGAGCCAATTTGATAGTATATAAAGGTTAAGATATGAAAGATTAAGACATGTTTGGATAGAGAAAGGAAATCAGTGTCAAAGTGAGTGGATCCACTGTCTTAAACCTTCAACGCCTAATGTTTACTGGCATTTAGCAGCATCAAACAGAGTTGGCAGAGTAATAAGTATGTTTAATTTACAATGCAATCAAAACAAGAATTAATGCATTTTTATTAGCTTAGATTAAACTGTTTTTAACTACATGGAGAGCGGGTCCCCCTCTGCAAAGCTTGCCATTATGCATTACCATGTTTCTAAACAATAACTCTACAGACAGCCATCGTTGGTACATGTTTAGGGTATTCAGCTGGTTGCAATCTGCAATCTAGCCACTAGATGCTGCCAGAAACTACACACTTTACCTTTAAGCAATGTCTTACAGTCAAATTTCTGCTTTTGTGTTACATTTAAATGTCAGTAAATTGAATTGCATAACATATATTTATACCATATATTTGGGCTGCTGTGAACAATCAGCAACAGCAGTCGTATTAGAGGTTGGTGTGGTACAAAACAAGCAAGCCAAGATCGCTAAGAGAAGGCAGTTGCAGCAATTGTATCATTTTAGCTGCTAATTTGAAACAAAATAAGCAAGCCACATGTGTGAAAATGCCCTAAAACCTATTTTCACAAAACACTTATTTGTAAAACTCATCTTTATATCACATTGATTGCAGTGCTGAACTTTTCTAGGTCAATTTCTTGTCAATTTCTTTCTTTATTGTCAATTTCCTGGAGCAAAGACACAGTATGACTTCTTGGTTATGCTAGTGAGAAATGCAAGTATAGTTCACACATTGATTTCATCCACAGTGGTTACTGTGTCACAGTCAAGATCAACTACACACAACCCATATGTGAGGGCAACAAGCATGCAGATAAACTTCCCTGAGACAATTTCTGACAGAAATTCTTCAGTTGTTTAAACCAACCATTGCATCAGCTGTCCAGGTGACTCAGATGATTTTGCAGGTGAAGATGCTGGATGTAGAGGTCTTGGTCTGGCGTGGTTATGTTTAATCGGCATATTAATATGCCGTATGTCTCAGGCGGAACCTTGAAAAAAGGAGAATAGGTAATTTCATAGATTTCAACAAATAAAGAGAAAAGAGAAGAAAGCTCTTTCTGTGCATAAAAAATTTGATCTTTTAAAAAATGAGAGCAAAAACAACAGTGTTGCGTTTATATTTTTTCATTGTGTGTAATATAAAATGTAAAACAATCTCAGTTTAATTTTGTTCACACACAAAGAAAAAATGCTGTGCACTGCAATTCTGCCATTTTGGAGCTATCTTTGTGATCTGTTGGTCAACCTTGGAGTGAGTTCAGCTCAAGCAGTCTCCATCAAGGTCCAGATCATTACGCTATTTGATCTCACCCCAAACACAGCGGCACAGTGTCTCCTAACATGTACTGAGAACTGGGACTTTCACAACAAACAGGTGATTAGCATCGGAGGGGAAACAAATGGTGGACCTGATTCGCAAACCAGTGCCGCTGCCTTATGGGGAAGATTACTGGCAGGTGGGGCCAATTGGCCAACAATGGCCCAGTCCAGGGTTTGAAGGGCAGATGATTGCTGACAGATGGAAGCCTCCGAGTCCAAGAAGAAAGCAATCAGGTGGGGGGTCGATGGGAGGAGGGCAGCGCCATGCTACCAGGCGGATAAAAGTCGGGCATGATGTCAGCCTGACTCAGCTACACATCCACACTTACCATGGCCTTAAGCTGGGCTGATGTAATGCCCCCTCCCTATATCGGGCAGGGTTATGTTTCGCAGTGGGGGGTGGAAGGGTCACAGGGAGCAAGTGAACTGGATAACTGTAGACGGGTGCCACCAGAAGCTGCCCCGCTTAGGCTAAGCAAGTGTTCAGGTGAAACCGTTTTTCAGAGCTTTCTTCTGTTAGTGCTGCAGCATGTGTCTCATTTCCTGGTGTTGTTATCGACGTTGATCCTTGTTTATTTTAATTGATTTACTTTTAGCACTGACAAGCAGTATGCTTATTAATATGATTTACTCAGTTTGTACTACCCACATCTGCAGTAAAAATAAATGTTTGTGTACATTTAATATTGGAGTGAAATATATTTTATCATAAATATCTATTGTTTTAGGATAATGAAAATCACAACATGGGAAAGTTATTTGGTAGACGGGTGGTAATTGTATGTTATTCTTCTTGGTTTTGTTACTGCTGTCGGATGCCTTAAAACAACAGTAGGGAATAAAATGTTAAATCCTGAAAGGCAGCACATTGAAGGTTTTTCTTCTTGATTTTTATTCTCATAACATTTATGTCAAGGAAAAAAACACTTTCTCTGGACTTTGATTATTCTTATCCAGGATATTATCCATTGCATCTGTAAAGACTCTCAGGCAGAGATTTGCTGAAGTTACAAATACTTATAGTCAGTTATGGCCACATCTCCAATTCGTGCACCACAAAACAGCCTCTCCAGGAAGATCGACAATGGCAATTAAAAATTCTGCTTCTAATCTACAGTTGTAGCACATGAGTCAGCTTTGTAAAACCTTGTTAAAGAAAGCCTTCTGACATGTGAGAGATCAACAGTTCCAGTCACCACCAATGTTTCTGCCTCGTCAACAATGACAAAACAGTGAGGTTTTGGGAAGTGCGACATCGAGGGAAATGCAATTACACATTTCGAGATGCCACTATAATTAAACATTTCCAAGGGAGTGGCGGTACACCTGGAACGCCTCTCGAGTGGAAGTAACACTGAAGAACCTCATCAGTATGGCGCCATAATGATTTTAACACTGGGCTTTATTCCGGCTGTTACCATAGCAGAGTCTGGATCCATACAGCTGGCAATTACTTTAGAGACAAACCAGAATAGATAGAGTGAGACAGATGGACTGACAGACAGAGAGAAGGAGAGATGGTGAGATAGAGGATGAGAGTCAGAGCAAAGAGAAGACACAGACACTCCAACCTTTAGATGTTGAGATATGAATTACTGCCAGAGATGGTATTCCCTTTCAAAGTACTTTTACTTATAAATATACACAAAGTAAACGTAAAACGTTGGTTAAATTTTTACCAAAGATCATTTCTGATGCAAGGATGGAGAGTTCAAGCTAAAATCAACTGATTATAAATCATTTAAAATAAATAAAATAAACCATATGAACTTCAGACAGGCTTTCCAGCTCACAGCTGACGGGATTATTGCAAATATTCAGTTCAAAATCTAATGATACAGATACAGTTTAGTAAGTACCATAGTCAAAATATACTATCACATAAACTTCTGCTCGGTTGAAAAAACATTGGTAACTGTAATTACCACTCTGGTCTTTTATATAATTAAAAATTCCAACAAAATGACCTCATCAACAGATCAACACCAAAAATGTATTTGTGTTAGTGTTACAGCAAAGGTTACTACAAAAAAATTGTGAAGTATAACCCACTTCCCTCCGCTATTTCCTCCGGCGCCACCACTTTCATTTATCATAAAACCAGAAGATGTCCAACAGCAATAATTTCAGAGATTCACATATATTTATTTTTAGAACATGATGGCAGTCGCTACACATTTTCCACCAAGCGAAGGGGGTCTGCACAATGCAAAATGTTTCTTTTTCTTAGCGCAAAAATGTGACCATATTCCAACTGCCTAGCACAAGACTCACTAGCCCTGCTGTTCTGTAGCTGAGCAACATGCAAACACACAAAGCTTCATTTGTAAAGCAGACGGTTCAGTTATATGATACCCCTCCACTTTAGCTATGGTCTGGGTTCCTGGTTTTCTTATCCATGGCGGCAGGGCAAAAATGGAAACTATGAATTCAATTTATTGTATTTTTCATCCCAAAATAACTTTCCAGGAACTGTTCCATTATATGTTGTTTTGAATGTTTAAGAGTAGTGACTACTAAATGTAAGACCCCCTTTTTCACATTTGATTTAATACTTGTTGCCATGCTAGACAGTTGTCTCAACCCTTTTTTAAATGGGGTTCAATCCAATTCATGATAGCAATTGGCTGAGTAAAGTGTTTGATCATTGGTCTAGCTAAATGTTTGACACAATGTAAGCTATAAACACTTTCAAGCAAGTAAAGTGCTTTCTCATCAATGCAATGCAAAGTTACCTGTCAATCAAACATGAATCAAACTTATATCTTTTTGTGAGCATCTTATTGTGTTTGCTGGTAAGTTCTCATGACAGCTATAATTTCTTATGCTATAAGAACTACAACTACTGCCTGTAATATAAACTATTATAAATATAATATATCCTCCCCTTAGGAATTTCTGAACAGGTTAAAATAATTGAAATTAATTTGTAGAGTAGACATTATATGCCTCAGCCTCTCAGTATCTTTGTTATGTAATTGCTGAAAGGAAAGATTAGTATCAGTAACAGTATCAGTCATCAAGCCAACAAATGAGACTAGCCATCACTGAATTAGAAAAGTACTTTTGATTGCTTTGAGCCACAACTGTCCAACAACTGTCCTTATAGCCCCCAGCAACAAAAAACAGGTGTATCCTACTATTGAATGAAAAAATATAATAATTACAACATTACATATCTTTATTACAGTTAATACAGCATGTGTCAGGATGATTGTAGGTTGTGCACGTTACCCAACAGGCCATACACTTACGGTGCCGCTTGATTTTTTGAGGAAAGGAAACATTACCTCAGTCATTCACCAGAAAAAATACCAGCTCTGGTCAGTTGTTTACATTTGATTTTTCACTGAAAAGGTGAAGAGAAAAAGAGGGAGATTGTGGTTTAAAAAATGTGGAGGAGGGCTCAGATGAACTAATATTTCAGTAAATGTAAAATCAGCTGGGTTTATTTTAAAGCAGCCCTCTATTTTTATAGTAATTTGTGCTGCTCATTTCATAATGTTAGTCTTGGACCTGGCTTGGTGAGAGTGCAGAGCCGCATTAGATTAGCCATCTGCACAGTGTAAACACAGACATTTTCTGCTATGAAAAGAAGTGCAGGGATGAGATGATGTTAGCGCTATCTTGTTAAAGTCCCATGTAGGACAAAGCCACATTACTTAGGCTCCATATCCACTCATAATGCTCAGTCGTGTAAATGACAGAAGCAATTGACACAGTCAGTGCCTCGCATGCCTATGATTGACTGTCATTAAATCATGTGTGTGTACCTATGGTTCAGTCTTAGCCACATCAAAACTGTGTGAACCTTCCCCGCTCAGAGAGAAGCAAACCTGATGAGCACATGGCAAGGGCGTTGTCCATTAAAGAAAACCCCTGAGTTTTCTCAGCGCTCGCTGGGTTTGTAGAGCTGCTTTTTAGGTGGTCTTGCGGAAAGTCAGGCACCGGAGGGCTCTCAGGGTCTGTACAGTGTTGAACTTTTTTCCCCAGGCCCTGGTGTAAAGGCTAAATGTTATTTTTCTCTCTTTTCTCTCCCTCACTCTTCAACTTGTTTTCTCTCGCCGTCCCCTTAATGAGACATCAAAAGTCCAGCGAGCCACAGCTGCGGTTTGGCGTTGTTTGAAGTCACTGGACTTAGAGGTTCTGGTGCCTGAAACATGGCTAAAGTAAAAATAAGATTAAGATTGAAGAGTCCTCAGAAGTGTTGTAATTAAATGCTTCTGTTGTGATGTAATACAACGTAATTCATCAGAATAGGTTGAGATTAGTGTATTGGGATTACAGGTGAACATTTTGTATAGACTATAATCTACAGTTCCTCAAATCAGTAACCAAATATTCATATTTAATATATATTCCATGTTTTATGGAATACCTACTAACATAATAAACATATGTCACCTAATGCTTTTAAATGAAAATTGATTGTTTAGTGTATTATAAATGCTTTGCTTGTTGGTGGCAGTTGGACTGGCATCCTTTAAATGTGGCGAATCAGTGTGACTAAAGTGTAATCATGTATTCACAGCATGTTTCTTAAAGGGGTTGATTCTTTAAATAGAATGTTTTTCAGGACACTGGTGAACGACCTGTTTACTCATTATAAATCAGTCTGGTTAAAAAACCCCAGAGGTACAAGATATGAATAATACAATAAGACGAGACAGTAATCAGTGAATGCTGCAGGAACTATATTGCAGTCTCCTCATACTTTCTCATGTAATGTGAGATGAGAGAGTGGCCCTGAAAAATCTCTTCATTTCCTCTTTTCTTCCTCTCACACTTGGGAAACTTTGAAGTCTAAAGTCCATCTTGCTGACATGTCCTTTCCAGCCAGGAAAGGGAGGGTTTTCATTGTTTCTTAGATCATATGCAAAATTCAATATTTGAGACTGCTGTTTTTTTTTTTTTTTTTTTTTATTATGACCCATATTTTTTACTTAATACTTGACTCATGCTGTTGTAATCGGTTAATAGTGGGAAACCTTGGATAGAAAAGGATGTGCAAAAGGATGTGGCTAAATTCAATGTCGGCTCAAATAAATTTGTTTTTGTATTATTGGATGGAATAGTTCAGGTAGCAAAAAGTGTTACATTACAAAGTGTTACATTAGAGATGCGCCAGAAAGTTGTAAACAGGTGCTGTCATCCAGCTGATAGCTTAAGCCATACACTGTCGTAATTATTCATGTCAAACTGACATTGAGAGACGTTCACCAAGGGAGAGAAATAATAACCTTTGGGAGCAGCAAAGCACAGCATGCAAATTCATTAATTAGACCTGCATGTCATTGGAACATGGGGCTTTATTGGAAAAGAAAACACATGGATGTGTTAAAAAAAGTAAACAAGCCATTAAAGAGGAGGATGCTGTATGCTATACAGATTGTAGAGCCCCTTGAGTTAGGCAAATGTGATATTTGGCTGTAATATAAAACTTGACTTGAGTTAATCAAAACATTTGCCTTACAGTAGGAAGTAAGGCCTTCTCTGTTGCCATTTCACAGCATATGAATGTGTCTTATAGTGTGTAATGGCAATGATTATTTGATTTGGCATAATAAATATATTCTATATGGTTAGAAATATGTAATTTGTGTAAATATAAGTATGGTAAATATATTTAAGTCATTCTGATGCACAGAATATTCAGTAACTAAATATATCTGTCTGAATATTGCATATATTATATATATTATCATAAATTATTATTATTTTTTTATTATATTATTATAATATTCAGCCTTTGGTGGAGTGAATTAAAAGCAGGGCCGTGTGACCCAATCACACAATCACACAATCACAACATACAGTAACATGGTCACCTGGTGCTTTAGTTAAAATGTCGCCAGTGTGAAGATATTTTAAAGTGTTGGAGAGCGAGAATGGAACTAAGTATTCAACCAAAATATTTAGAAGGGGTTCCTCTGCAAATAATTTCAGCACTGCTGCTTCAATTTGTCATTTAAAAGCCAAAAACCCTCAACAGCATGCTGAATATGAGAGAGACGACTGAAGCAGCTAAAAGGGAAAGCTGGTCACAGCACACCCACTCTGTCCGTAGCAACGTCTTTGAAAAATCGAAACAGTTTGCCAAATACAATGGCAAAGCAAACAAAATCACAAAGAAGGGGATGGAGTTCACAGCTTTGGATGATCAACCATTTAGTTTTGTGGAGGACATCGACTTTCAGAGACTTGTGGGTTCACAATACTGAGCAGACAGTATTTCTCAGAGTGTGTCAGAGATGTTTGTTTGAAAAACATATCTAAAAATGTATTCTAGACTATTCATGAAATAATTTAAATTAGTGCTGTCATTTTAACGCGTTAATTCGATTAATTATTTACACCACAATTTAACACGTTAAAAAATGTAACGCAATTAATTGTTGCGAGCCCAGGGGTGAAAGTGAACCGGAACTGTCCGGAACTACATTCTGTTAAAAGATTCACGACCGGAACAGCGTTCCGTTAAAAAAGGAGAAGAAGCTTCCTGTCAAAATCCCATGTTAAATAAATAAAACGATGTACTAAAGTCACATTGGTTACATTAATGCTGGAACAATCCCAGTGTGCTCGTTTCAGTGTAATCTACGCTGTTTCGGTGTCTGTCTGTGCCGTTTGGCACGGAGCGACAAGTCTGAGTGCGTCTCTGGTTGCTATGCAACGCGAGGCGAGCCGAGCTGAACAAATGCGTTTCTGGTTGGCCGATGGACACGTGGTCACGTTATCAGCAATTGCTATATTGAGCTTAAGTACCTATTTGAGACAGCCTTATTTTATGTCAGAATTTTATTTATTTAACTGAATCGCTGTATTTGTTTTACATTTCTGAATAATGCACCTGGTCTAACTGGTTTAATGTGCTTGACCTTTACTTTTGGATTTAATTCATGAAGCACAGTTCACCAATAAAAAAATTGGATTTAAGATCTTCTCTTCTTACTGTATTCAATTGATTAGTCATGCACTACAATTTATTAATATCCTAGAATTCAAATTCTTTATCAGAAGACCTTTAGCAGATTTGACATTAAAATGCGATTAATTCGATTAATTAATAACAAAATCCTGTAATTAATTCGATAAATTTTTCGACTGACAGCACTAATTTAAATAATAAACAACCACATATGATATTTGGTTTTCCTTATGAGTGAGTCACTATTTTCTACCCAAAAGCGGGGATTTGCTTCCATTCCTTCCATCAGTTAAAACAAGTGAGCTCATTTTTCTAAATCGAAAATGTTCTTCATTGTAAATAGAAGCTGAATATTTCCAATGTGGGATGTGTTGAAACGACCCCACTAGTGATCACTCTGCTTGATACCACAATGAGAGAATGTCCAATCAGGGGTTGGCTTGGTGATACAAACAGAAGAGATGCTTTGGGTTTCACAGTAGAAAGTGTTTTCTTTTTTTTTGTGGATGCTGGTTAGCAACAGTAAGAAACCGTTGTCCTGGTTGGCTTTTTGTGTACTGTCTGTATATTTGTGCTGTGATGACCTCAAGGGAGGAAACTGTGAGTAATTATCACTGCAAGGTTGAATAAAAAGTTTTGCTCCATTTATTCTTACATAGTGACTGATAGTAAATGACGTTACGTCATTTGTTTAAAGATTATACTGCATGATCTAAGCCTTTGGTTTAAAAATAACTTTAAAGATGAGCAGTTGAACAGATTGAAAATCAATATAGATTCCTGATATGACTCATATCAGGAATCTATATTGATTTTCAGAAAATAATCTTTTAAAATTATATAAAGATATAAAGAAATGATTCAAAGAATTGATTCTTGAAGTGAGAGCTGTATCTAATGATAGTTTTAGTTTTATAGAACGTTCAGGGGACAGGTTTATAAAATGACTAGGAATTAAATTCTTCCAAAAAAAAAAAGGTTCCAACATTTGTAAAACACAGAGAATGGCACGTACATACTCTAACTTTCAGTGTCTTCTCCTTTACAGTTTCCAGCGTGTTCCCCATTATTTTTCCCTAACGTGAACGATTAATCACTCCTGGGGGATTTTACATCTGATCACAAACCCATTGACGACTCTTTTTTTCCCCGCTGTGCCTCACCAAAGCAAAGTGGCATGCAAAAACACAGAGCAGCGGGAAGGTCCTCATTTGGAGTGAAGAAAAGGAGGGCAATAAGAAATTAAAAGAGAAAAGGATGGAAGGATGGCGTCACATAGCCATGTGGACCCGTGGAGAGGCTTTCGTCCACCCTAGAAGCTGAATAATGACCTCAGCTGGTTCTTTTCATCACTAAATTATAGCCATTAACTTCAGATTAATCATCATCATCCCCTTCACTGAGAGGGAGACCATATTGGATGAAGATAAGCAGAATGTGTTTTTAATGCTGATGAAATCCTACCAGTTTGTGGCAATAGTTGTCTTTCAACTTCATAATGTCTTTGCATTTTCATTTATCTTCTCCAATTTTAGCGAAGTTTGGGACATTTGGGGTTCAGGCAACATCCACTTATTTTACTCATCTAAAGTAATAGAAAGAAAGGTCTACGTTTTTATTTAGAGTAGAACAGAGAACATATACGACTCCTGATGCGACTCATCGAGGCCCCCCGATGAACCTACTCACCTGCCTGGTTGGACCCACCCTTCTGCCCCCACCCTACGGCATCTCTACAGACTGAAACATCTTTACAGACTAATACATCACCATCAGATGGATGTCTGTCAGTCCTGGTTCATCTATAGCCTGTCCGCCATGGGAGTGGATCTCTCCTTCACTGTGGTTCTCCCCGAGGTTTCTTCTTTCCCACTGGGTTTTGGAGTTTTTCCTTTCCGAGAAGGAGATTCTAAGGACGGGGGATGTCTGAGTCACTTTGGACTGAATTTTGTGAAGCACTTTGGGACAACTGTGTTGTAATATTGGGCTATATAAATAAATTGAATATCGGATCATCCAGTCCAACATGCAAACCTCCAGCCCATTATTTATACCTGCTTTTTCACTGTCACTTTACAATGAATCCTTTGTTGTTTGTAGCCTACGTGTAGACTTATACCAGGGGTCTCAAACTCAATTTACCTGGGGGCCGCTGGAGCTAGGGTCTGGGTGAGGCTGGGCCACTTCAGGTTTTCCACACTTTTCCTGAAATTGTCAGTGCTCATCATCATCCTTTCTCTTCACTTGAGGCTTTGAGAAAGACATGTTCAGGGCTGTGTAATATATATATTTCCACTAGGTCTCACTGCTGTGTTGATGTTTCAGTTTTAGCGTTTAGCTGACATACAAAGAACGTCATTTCCGCTGGTACCAGATCGGCTCGGGGTCCTGTGCCTGCATATGAAGTCGAGCATGGCACAATTTGTGATTGGTTGAAGGTCAGAAACCATGGAAACACAAAGTGTTTGTGGTGGGCGTTTAATATTAAATTAAATAAATAAAAAATTTAATAACGTTTGAAAAGTTCGGCTAGTGGCTAGCATGGAGCTAACGCTAACAGGGACACATACACATAAAACTTCGCTTGTGTGTGTATGTAATAGTGTTAGCTCCGTGTTAGCGTCTTAGCACTCATTTTCCCCATTCTTGTGCATGTGTATCATCAGGTCTGGTGCTTTGGAGCACCCGGCTCCGGTAACAGCCACACCAGCGTGTTGTTTATCTCTTTAAATTTGTATTCAGCAGCACTGGCAAAGGCAGCAGCGGCGAGTTGTTTACATCCTTGGTTTACACGTGTATTCAGGCTGGTGCTGGGCACCATGGGCACGGTCACGTTGCCGGTATAGTCCGGGTGCTCCGAAAGAAACGCTGCAAATAAAAAGAAACAGCACCGCAAATAAAAGAAAACACAACGGAAGTGAATCACCAGGGACTATTATTGGCGGTGCACCTGTAGTTTTTATGTGAGCGAAGAAGAAGAAGAATGTGAATACGAAGAAGAGGAGGTTTTGTAAAGCAGAAGTAATTAGGGGGCAAATAATAGGGGGCCTCAAACTAGCGTCTGGCAGGCCGTATTTGGCCCGCGGGCCACGAGTTTGAGACCCCTGACTTATACTGACCTTCTGACCTCATTTAGTTTCACTGCTTCTCTTATAAAACTAAAATTTCACAGTCTCCAGGTTAAAAATTCACCTCTTGCATTATCGCCTTCAACGCCCCCCAACAGCACCCATTGGCTGCAATAGGAAAGATTTAACTTGTATGCATATAACTTATATGCTTAGTTCTTTTTTTAACTCATCAGTTATGGCTGCATGCTCATCCTTGAACAGCTTTATTGTTTTTATTTCATGTGTTTCACATAAGTAGCTATAGTTTCCACTTAGAATATTTACCTTTTCCTATACTGCCACTTATGCCATATTGTATAATATCACTTCATATAGTTTGAGGGTAGGAAATGGGGGCAAACTGTGAATCACTTACTGTCATGTGGCTGCTGCAGCAAAAGCCACTGCCTCTGAATCTGACAGTTATGTAATTTGAATTGCTGGAGTAAAGTAATAGCAGAGTAAAAGAGAAAATTGTCAAAGAACAAAAGATCAATGCTGGATATAATGACGATGGACTTTATAGATAAGTGCATCAAAGTGAACTCCTTTTACTTTTACCATCACAAGCACGGTGACAAAGTTACATGATGCACTCCCAGACACTTTTCTTTGAACACCCTGTCTGTGTGAATAAACTGCACTCACCATTTTAGAATAGACTCAAGGACATAAACATGAGGGTAATGTTACAGTCACACTCTTAACAGGACTTCCTCCTCCCAAAGAGAACTGAACTCACTGTTCAGAGTCACTGAAAAGATTTACTTATTGTTCAAATGTGTTTTCTTAGTGCAATTATTGTAACTAAATCTTAACTTGAGTTTAATGGTCCGTTTAACCTCAGGCAACCACTCATCCGAATTTAATATGAAATTGCATAACAGTGCTGATCCCCGTTCAATGATTTTCCATTCTGAAACACCTGTCAATTGTATTATATTATATCTGAACCGACATGAAATATAGCATCAAAAAATGGGATATTTTTCTCCAAACTTAGGCGCGTTCACTAATCACTGTATATGCAGGACAAATGATCTGATGATGTGAGAGATGTCTCTGCCAACCCACGCAGAAACTTAGGTGTGTACACTGGGATCTGTTACGCACCACCCGTGAACCCCAGATGCACAAACACAGAAACAGTAATGTGATCCGCCATCTTTTCCCCACTAGGCAGATTTATGCACATAAATCATTTCCTACGCTGTGTTTTGGGGGATTTATAGCAATAATAGGCCATCTCTGCCATTCCCATCCTGTTCCCTCAGTGCAGTCCCTGGGAAAAAGCCTCACAGGTCTTAACTTTTGGTCACATCAGGGTTTCAGTTGCAACGTTACCTTTTCCTAACCTCACGGCCCCTAAACCTAATCATGTGTTTCCATGGAGTTACCTGCCCAATCTAATCTCAGAGAGCTTTGAAACAGCGGCAGGCCAGTGCGTAACAATGTTTTGGAACATGTCCGCATGACCCCTTTCTGCTGTTTGATCATGTTGGTTTTACTGGGAGGGTCCACTGGTAAAACACCGAAACCACTTGTACAATAATATCGCCACTGTCACGTTTAATAGATGTCTTTATTGTGTGTGTCATTTGCAGCTGTGAATTTCATTATTGTTTTGTCTATAGCGAAAGTGCATTTAGGTATGTGTAATGTGTTCATGTCCCCCTATTTCCATGATGAATACGTGTGAGGGTTTCTAAAGAACTCTCAGGCTCATACGTCATGATTAATCCCCTCCAGGCATTAAAAAACACTCTGCTTTGAATAATAATTTGTGTCAGATTTAGTTCAATTAGATGTTTAGAAATTGCTAAAATTATTACTTCCTACGTCTCCCGAAAGTGTAGAATCTATGAATATGCAAACGATAAAACTCGGATTTATGCAAACGATAAAACTCGGATTTTTGGGAAACAAAAAGAAACTTTCCCCCTTCTGCAGATGAATGTTAATACGGCCTTCTAGAGTCAAGCTCTGCACATACATCACTCTGCACAGTAGCTCAAACACCCGAGTAAAAAAGAAAGCAAAACACATATGACTGAAGGAAAAAGACAACCATCTCACAATATTACAGTGTAACTTTACTTTTCAGCTTAACATTTGTTAATAACAACCACAAAGTGTCAGCTGGCTTGGTCTTCTGCCAAAAAGTAAACCATGTGTGTTGTTTCAGAGTCAAACAGTCCCACAGTTTCTAAGAAATGTAGCTTTCCAGAAGCGGCCACATTCTCATTGTAATTATCTTAACAGTGCACAGCACCTTCGACAGAAAACAGATTTACCTCAAGCCTAAAGCTGTAAATAACCAGTTTTTGAACTTCTCAAAGGAATTGTTATGACCAGAGACCTTGGATTTATTTTTGAAGTGAGGTGAAAGCACATAAAACAAGAGTAAATGTACAATAAATTTGCTAGTAACAAGAAACAGGCACCTTGATTTGATGAACCCATCATTGTGACGCACAGCTTTAGACCATGACAGTCATCTCCTGGAGTATTAGTCAGCCATGTTGTATATTCCCACTGGTTTAAAATGTCAAACATTGTTTTCAACAGCAAAACTTTCGGGAAGACACTGAATAGCAACTGTCTGCGTGACCCATACAGTTGTTTAAACTTCAACATTAAAGCATCAACAAAGCACCACTCTGTCAATTCTCAAAGACATAACTACCTTCCCCAAAGCAGACACTCTCAATTTGAATTTACAAATGCAACATATCACCACTTACAATATATGTGAGATATAATATATGAGAGAGAGAGAGAGAGAGAGATACTAATCTGAGAACAAAACTGCATGTGTACAGCTGTAGAGGATCACCCAATACAAAAAGAAATGCAAAAATCTATCTATATAGTAGTTTTAGTTTTTAGTTTGATAGTTAGATTGACATCTGCACTTTTAGCATAAATTGTAGCATATATTTTTTAGAATAACTGTATTTGCATGTCTCTCCTTATCTCAGTCCATGTCTTACCCAATGTACAATTTGTCTATTAAGACTACGTAACAGTTCATCACATCATCATTTGGCCAAACATGAAAAATCTACTTAAGATACTTAATCTGAAGTAGTATTTCCATTCAGATGTCAGTTCACCTGTTACTGATACTCAGGATAGATTAGATGATCAAACCCTTCAAACATGTGTCCAATTTATACCATGAGCACTTCTGATGGAGTCTCCATCCTTGTAAATTGGAGTGTCTTGTGTCTTGCATGCACACGTCAAGTGGACACACCATGCTACCGGACACATAGAAGGCACTGTCATCTAAGCAATAAATGTGGTAAGTAGTTATGGGGAATAATTTCATCCTCAAGTGGTGAAGTCCATCAGGGATCAGTCCTCTTTATGACCATCATAAATGGGTACTGCATAGTCATTTCCCATTATGCACCTGCATAACCGGTCTTGTAGAGCTTTACACTAAGTTTGATATCAAATGGCTTTCCTGTATGATTTTCTTGTCTTAGGGAAAGGTTTTTTAGAGCACCTTTACATGCTCAGCACAGCATTGCTTTATGTATTACTTTGTAATACATAAACACTCCTTGTTGCACCAAGGCACTAGAGGAGTTTTATGTATTTAGTTCTCAGGAACCTTCCAAGTACTGTAAGGATGAGAAAACTGTTATACTTCAGTTTTTCTTCTGCCTCTTTCCCCAGCTGGATTGTCCAAGCTTCTTTGAAAATTTAAATTGGTCACAAGCCCAGTTGTCTAACTCTTGAACTAGCACCATGATCTTTGCCTGTTTGCCATGAGATAACGGGGTGTATCACTGTTTTTATAATGACAAGGCTGTAACTCAAGGCACAACATTGACGCAACTAGGCCAGCATGCAATAGAGCATTTCAAAGACTTTCCAAGTGGGCCCACCTCTCCAACATTTATCTACGTCCTGTGACTACTGCACATTTTGTTTCAACTTCCAGGATGTAAAGGGGAGATAGACAGGAGGGGATGGGCTGCACCCCTGTTGGGGCATTAGGACTACGGAATGTGCTGCTTGAGTCATCATACTTCAGTAGCCGACTTTAGTGGAGGTTGACTACCAGGTCAGATGCAATCTGAGAAAAAAAGGAAGTTACATATGATAGGAAGTGGCATGGACATTAAAAATATTGTAGATATAGTTTCGAGGAAGTATGATAAAGTGTGAATGGTTTGTTAATTTAGTGTTTGCAATCTTAAATTTACTGATGCTGTGTTTTTTCTAAGCACATGATTCATTTTAATTCAAATTGAAAGCTTCTCGAATATAAATGTGCAAACTTCCAAATTTCTCAGTGGTAGTAATGCTAGTTGTTTTTGCCATTATGACTTATAGTTTTAGCTGTTTTAAATGTCATCAAAACCTTTTTGCCGTGATGATCCATTAACTAAAGGAAAAATGTTTTTACATGGCATGCTCTTTCCTCACATTGCCAATGCCTGCAGTGAAACAGATTAGACATTGCTGTGCCCTTCTGAAGTGAGACGCCATCGCCAAAGTAGTTGGAGAGGTATTTTGGTTCACTCAATGACATCATCGCGGAGTGCACCCTCGTTAGCAAAAGGGAGAGAGAGCAATTAGCCAGTGCAATTAACCTTTAAAGGGCTGCCTATCTGGAATGAGCAAGCATGAATAATAGTCAAGTCCCCAGTATAAATCCAAGCCATTGCCATCCAGAGATCCTCCCCAGGGACTGCTGAGGTAAATGGCTGCAAGGGCACCATTGGGGAGCTTGATGAGTCAGTAATAGGAGAGATTGTTATTTCACAATGTCTTTAGCATTAGCGGCAGACTACGTAGGTTTATCATTTTTAGCATTTTTGTAAGAAATCTAAAAATACCTTTCCTTTTCCAACAAGGCCTTAAATGACAATGACATGGGCAGTTGCCGCTTAGGAGGTAGAGCAGGTCTTCTACTCATCGCAGGGTTGGCGGTTCAGTTGCTTGGCTTTTTGTGTTTGTGTGATAAGTGTTCTTGAGCAAGACCCTGAACCACAAGTTGTTCCTGATTCAATTGGTACATGTGTGAGTGGTTAAATGAGAGGCAGAAATTGTAAAGCACTTTTTTCTGAGAATGTTGTAAAAAAGTGCTTCCATTTACCGTTTGACAAAGTGAATCATTTGTGCATGCAATTCAGAATGACAGATAGAAGCGTTTTTTCATTAGGCACCATAAAATGTTTTTTTTTCCTGAAATTATCAGGAAAAAACATTTTATGATGTGACAAAGGTTAGTGATGATTGTTTTTTGGTTAGGGAAACATTGTGGTTTGGATTAAAATGACTTTTTTGTTAAGGTAAGTGGACCTTTTTTTGCACGATAACAATGCCAGTTATGGTTAAGGTTGGGGGAACAATCACAGTTATAGTTAAAAAAACAAACAAACAACAAAACAATGTTGACTCACACTTGGAAAGGGTCATTATGAATGTGTAAAAGTCTAATCTTTTGTTGACTCATCCATCCACCTTGACCTGCTCCCTTTGCAGAATTTGTCGCTCTATAATAACATCAGATCATTTTCTCCTTTCCTACCATTTTCCTTTTTCTTTGGAGGATGGTCTCTGGTCTATTTTGTTTTCCTGACAGCCATCACAATTGTAATTACCATGAGGTCACAACATTACACGGAGGTGGTGACAGCTATTTAACAGAGCTGTCAGCCAACCCAGTGCAGTTAATTGACACCTTTGTGAGCAATTGAAAGTCAATAAAGTATTTTGACTTTACCTTTTGAGGAAAACCCCATAGCTTTCCTTTAATATAAAGTCATACTGAATGTGTCAGATGGACCTCCAGGGAACAGCTGAAGATTTGTAAAAGGTGTTCCCCCCAGAGAATATGCACACTGTTCTACACTACAGAGTACCACCTCCTCCCCTCAGGGACAACGTTTCAGTATCCCCAAATGCAGACTCAACCTCTTTAAAAACTCATATGTCCCCTTGTCAGTCATAGCCCAAAATAACAAATAACAACTACCAAGCTAGTCAAAGCAGACCCCCACGGACTTTATCATAACTACAGGCATTCTGTATGAGGGCAGTGTGTGTTGCTGGTAGTCTGTGTGTGTGCGTATGTGTGTGTATGTGTGTGTGTGTGTGTGTGTGTGTGTGTGTGTGTGTGTGTGTGTGTTTGAGAGAATACACATAGACCAATGACAGTTTTTAATATGTGGTGTATTCATGCACTATGTTATGTTACTGTATGTGTCCAAGACAAATTTCCTTTGGGTCAATAAGGTCTATCTATGTTCGTCAATCCCAGGACGCCTTTCACTGACAAATGGGACAGTGGAATGACGTCATAGTGTTGCCTGAGAGAGCTGCTGCTTTGTGAGTGCAAGTTTGTGAGTGTTTGGGTATGATAAGGTTCAGCAGGCATTTTAGGTCTTTGTTGTCAGAACATTAAACCCTGACCAAAAAATCAGCTGTTTCCACCCACCCGCATAATTACAGAAAGACAAATGTGTAATGGCGATGCTTAAGAGTACAAGTGGGGGGTGAGGAACGGTTAGTACACACACACACACATACATATATATATATATATATATATATATATATATATATATATATGTGTGTGTTTGCACAAAAATCCACATAGTGTAAGGGACTGCAGTGCATAATTAGCAGCTCATTGGCCCTTTTCTCTCCATTTTCTCTTCTTCTTTGTATTATTTTAAGCTAGGTTCTGATTATGCCCATCACAACAGACTCTTATTTACTTAAACTGCGCTGAATGATGTCTTCTCACAGCTGGAAACACCAGAAATATTGAATTGGTGAAAATCATAATAAGCAAATACAATGACACATGGAGTAGTGTCTGAGAAGGATAAAGGACTAAATTGTCTAACTAAACTACTACGTTTCCTGAACCAGTGACCAGAAATGGAAATTACTGGAGGTCAGGTTGTTGCTGTATATACTGAGGAGGTGTCAAGGAAATAACAATAACTCTAATTATCCTTGCTGATTGGGTGTGCATGCATTGGCACCCACCTAGAGCGACTATTGTTCCGATTTGAGGGCGGGCTGGCTGCAGATCACCCAAATGTCTATTTATAGCCATGATTAAATGCAAATGACCCACACTGAAGAGCCTCCATTTAATGGTGACTTTCTCCCACACCTTCACAAAGTAGCGCATAAAATACAAGTTTGTAGCTACACAAAGTTTTACGGTGTGTTGACTGAAAATTGGAGCTTGTCCTCAGATGTCATGTCGGACTGTATTTCACCCTGTAAGGGCATAAAAACAGTTTTTCTCCAGCAAGTGTAAAGTTTAACAGTTTGGGGCGTTGCCGCCAAGTTGCTGGTTTAGTTTAATGGCTTTTGGATGGTGTGACCAGGAATGGTGGAAAGCATTTTGAGTTGGGTGTGCTGAAGGTCAGTGGCATACATACAGTGTATAGTACAATGTCATAGTATATGCTGTACTTGTAATTAAAATAGACAGGATCATTTATATCCAGTTATTTTAGCTAGAGAACTATCTCATTAACTTCAACTTTAGGCAATGATCAATGTTCGCAGAGCAGAAATAGAAAAAAAATGCACCATAAAGGTAAACATTGTAAACATTAGAGGAAGAGGAGCGAGATAAGGAGAGGAAGAGAGAAAGCACAGATGGAATGATGACCTACAAACAACCAACTGGACCTAAGTGACAGATACAACAACTGCCAAAACCAACGGCCAAACCAAGTTAAACCTCTCAACCACCTTTAAGTCATTAAAAACTTAAAGCAACGAATATACAAACTCTACAAACCCTGGTGCTGATTTCATGATTCTGTCACAAATCACAACCAGAGAGAGTAAAGACCAACTATACAAACATACTGAAGGTTGATGAGAATAAATAACAAGGACCCACAGTGTCATAGATGCCAAAAAACTGCATCTTATCCTACGAAGACTTTGGCACTCTCATTGTAGACTTGTGCTCTGGAGTGATAAACTCCCTCAAGAGGTCCTAAATATTAATATCACCCAAAATACCTCTGTGGACATAAAATATTGCCAAATGAGGTAATGTCTTTGGCAGTGTTGAGGAGCCAAGTTTTCAGACAACAAAGTGCGGAGAAAGATCTCTTAAAAGGAAGCAATGGACACTGGTACACAAACACAACTGGAGCATTTGTTCGACCCCCTTGAATCATTCTCTTGTTTGTAGATGAAGGTTTGACATATAAAGTTCAATATCTTTGACTGTGGAGTGTTTAATGTGTAATGAGGTCACCCAATATCCTCTGTTGAATCCAAGAGAATTTGCTCCCTCTGTGTGACAAGGCTGAGCTGGGTCCGCTGGGACTTTCATATAAAACTTAATTTTATATCAATATATTTTATATCATATCATTTAAACAGCACTAGGAGACAACTAATAGGTCATCTGTTGGGTTCAGTAAAGGCAGATCTACTATCCTTCGGCAGTGGAATGACCTTTTTTCCATCCAAATCTCTGGGCACACACCATGCTCTAAACACATATTAAATATATGACATAATGGAGTGGATACTTGTCTGTTATTCAGAGTAATTTGCCATCAAGATTATCAGTGCCAGGAGATTTGTCATCAGACAAAGATGACAGAAGCTTTTCAACATCTTTTCCTACATGATGGAATTCAAACCTGCGCTGCTTTTCCTTCTACATTCTTTTATGATATTTTGTGGCATTGAGTTATTTTTGCATTCATGATATTTGGAAGGGGCGACACAGTGGCCCAGGGGTTAGCACTGTTGCCTCACAGCAAGAAGGTCGCAGGGTCCCAAGGAGGTCCTGGGTCTGGGACCATTCTGTGTGGAGTTTGCATTTTCTCCCTGTGTCTGCATCGGTTTTCACCGGGTACTCCAGCTTCCTCCCACAGTCCAAAAAACTGGTGAGTCTAAATTGCCCGTAGGTGTATCCCTGCCTCTTGCCATAATGCACTGGGATTGGCTCCAGCAGACCCCTGTGACCCTAATGAGGAATAAGCGGGTATAGAAGATGTCTGACTGACTGGTATTTGGAAGATTGTCCACCTTATTTAAAGTATTCGAAGAATTAGCAATGTTATGTAGTTACTAATAAATACACCTTCTGATTCAATGAAGGAGAAAGGGACGCCTGAGTTCCTTTGCTTGATATTATTCAGAGCTCTCCATATTTTTTTTCTGATTCTTATTCATTTTGATTTTATAATATTCCCTTGTATTGTAATTAGAAACAAAGAGATGTTCCTTGCTTTTATAGATAGGTAGATAACATGCTTTGCAGAAATTAAATGATTGAATGGCTTCTTGTACTGACATGTACATGCATATGTGATTATGTGCTACGTGAGGGTGTTCATGGGTGTTTTTATTGTGTGTGTCTGCGTTTGAGTTGTTTTTGTGTAATCCGTACCAGATTTATTTTCTTAATCAACCTTAAGCACTCCTCATCACTAGCTCAGCCAGAAGAGATGCGGGATAAGGCACGTACCGTAATCTTATCAAAAACCACTCAGAAAAACCCTAATCTATTCTGCAGTGTTAAAGCAACAATTACAGACGCTATCAACAGTGTTTGATTACCTCCCGGTTTGCATGAAATCATGTATGAAGCAAGTGTATACGCACAGACAGAAAACATACGATAGAGATAGCTGTAAGTTCCAGTGGCCACACACACACACACACACACACACACACACACACACACACACACACACACACACACACACACACACACACAAACACACACACATACACACTGTATTTTTTATTGATATTTGCATTTGCATATGCATTCATGTTTTTCCTCCTTTTAACTTAAAATCTGATAAAACTGAATGCTTGGCTAAGTAAATATATACAGTATGCAAAACCACCAGTACACCATAGACTACTACTAGAAAACTAGTAGATTAGTAGATCATTAGTAGATGATTTTTGAAGGTTTTGATGTCTGCTTCAAACAGATGCAAGCCATTACAGCACAAGTGGTACACTGATTACCCCTCAACACACACTCACTTTCTTTCAGGCACACACACACACACCCCTCTTGTTTTCTTCAAACAGTATTATGAAAACACTTTGTCAGGGACAACACAGACACCCTCCTCAGATAAAGTACACTAAAGAGTATCTTAGGGTTAAAACAATCCATTTACTAGCTGTTGTGGAGCTTTTAATTAAATAATATAATTCAAATAAAACCAATTAGAGTTAATTTTAAACTGTTAAAGAAATCCTAATATGTCATATGAAGGAGGTTCATGCAGAGAAAATAAAGACAAGCAAATCCACACAAAAATGTGTTTTTCTTCTTGTGCCAGTTGCCTACTTTTTAAACCCCTTGACTTTGAGCATCACAGTGCAGAGTTTGACATTAGAAGGTTGATTTCACATTCATCTGTTGATAATAGTAAGTTTCTCTCTGCTGATTAAAACTAAAATTTTGAGGAGTGGGCTTATGAGCTTGATTTGTGATTTGTGACATCATAAATAATTTGGAAGCCATTTGTCCAATATTTCCCTTGCATAAGTGTGATGTGGAAACCTGAAACCTCCATTGCACAAACAGAGAATTGACTTAATTTGCATACTCCCAGACTCATAGATGAGGAAAAATGAACACATGTCATTATTAAGATTTTAACATTATAGTGTTTTGTGGAAGAAACAAATCAGAGAATATTGTTCCAAATAGACTATTTTTATTATGACTCGTAATACATGTCTAGAGGGGAGTTTTAAGCAATCAACATCAGTTATGGAAATGAACCTTTCAGTTTCACAAATAACAGGCAGCTTATTCTCTTCTCCTCCTCCGCAAGCCTTTTGTGTTATGTACCAGATGGCTGATATTTACAGAATTAGGACAACTCAGCCTCAGGTAAGTCTTGGAAAGTATATTAAATTAACCTTTATACATCTCTTACTGGTTGTTTCTTTCCAGTCAGTCAGTCAGTCATCCCTGCCTCTCGCCTGCAATACACCGGGATTGGCTCCAGCAGACCCCCCTGATCCTAGTGACAAATAAGCAGATATAGAAAATGATTGACTTTTTGTCATACTAAAACATTAGGCATATGACTAACTACACAGTCAATACAAAAATATGAATCCCATTTAACATGGAATTTATTTCGAAAGATAGAAATGTATGCTATCTATAGATGCATATTTTAGATGGACATTAATGTCTGCTATCATTAAACAGTATGTCAGATATGCTACAAATGATTAAATATTTGTCAAATGGAAATACAATAAGGTTTTTGTAAGTTTTCTGTCCAAACCATTGTCAACACTTTGACTCTCCGAGGATAAATTAACACAACTCTAGCTCTAACCTTAAGTGGTTTCCCTTGAAAATCTAATCCCAACTTTGGCCTCTGACAACTATTACTGACTTGGTCTTTGAAATGGATGGTTTGATGTGGCTCCTTGTGAACACTTGAGAAGATTGGGTGTTGTTTTTAGTGAAAAAAAAATGATCAGAGCTTCTGTCACTTGCATTATACGTTGCACAAGCACGAGGACAATGTGTGTCCTTGGTAGCTCAGCTGCTGGTGATCTAGGGTGAAAGTGTTCAGATCTTTGAGGATGATTGTGGTGAGAGATGAAAAGAGAGCAAAAGAAGTGTACAGGGACAGAGTTAGCAATAGTGCACCAGTGACCCTTGGCTGAGCTCTTGCACCGGCGGAAATGGGGGAGGGTGGGGAGCACTCACAAAAATTGCAGTAACACTGAAGAGGAGAAGAGAGTGAAAGAGAGCGAAAAGCCACTGGCAGGGTGAAATAGAAACAGAGGAGGGGTGGAAACGGAGAGAGCGAGACAGAGGGAGCAAGAGCGATTAGGGGTTCGGGTTTACCAAAACATGACTTAAGCAATTAACTGTGAACAGCCCAGTCAAGGTCATCAACGGAGGGCTAAAGAGTGGTTCGTGAAGTTAAAGCCACTGTAAATTAATTTAAGCCACTCCATCCGATTGGCTTATTTTACATTTCAGGTGCCACTACTGCCTTTCTAAAAATGGCCAAATCTTTGGCAGCAGCCCTGTGAGAATATTCTGAAAGAGGAAGTATGGAAAGTATTAGATCATGGCCCAATATCCCCGTCTTTCCTCTCAATGGCAAAATGAATACTTTTCCTTCAGCCCCTAACAACTGTTGGTCCAGACCTACAGTGATAATCTGAGAGCTCTAAGTGAGTCTGATCCTATTTTCCCAGCTTTTAATTGCATTAATACTTTGGTTCATTCATTCTTCAACATAATTCCCCTTTCTTCCTAAGTTCTTCAGTCAACTAAGAATAAAGTCAGCACCATAAGCTGACATAATGAAAAATACACTAGAATTATTTTAAATTTGAAGGCATATTAAAATTATTATGTAAGGTGAGAGGTGATTTCCAAATCAGATTGTATGTAGATTTACATAACACGTTTTATTTATTTATTCAGTGAGTACATGTGAGAAATAAACATAATTGCTTTCTCTGAAGTAGACACTGACACAAGTGCCTCATAATCTTCGTATCATTTGCTCCATGGTGGAAGACGTCATATTTAATTTTCCAAAACTAAATGCCTCCCTTTAAGTGGGTCACTGAGTGATTTCTTTGAAGATGAACTTCAGTCACTATCATTTTATCTTAAGAGAATATGCCATGTCTTCTGACCACTAGAATTTCTCCAACGCATTCCATCACTTGCACGACATCATGTGACGTGGATGACGAATGCCACATTCTTTAAAACAAGCTAAGGCACAATTTCCTTTTCATTCTTACATAATCACTCAGGCAGTTTGTGCTACCAGTTCATCAGTTTCTCTATATAAACAACAGTGATATACCACTAAACACAGGCTCTCATAATTTGTTAGCAGTTTTCTGAAGGATCCAGTCCAGCTACACCCTCTTAAAACTTACTTAAAGTACAGTTGGTACCATCATCCTTTAGAACTTCTACAGCAAACTCATCTGTAGCGTCTGTCATTTAAAACAGCCTTCTGGTGTGTAAATGAACTTGGCAAACAGTCATGAGTGTTTATGCTGATAACCTGACAGGACATTACTTGGTCAAACCCCTCCTGCCACCCTAGAAGGCATTAATTGTCCATGATTGTTTTTTTTCCCTCATCATCTCAGTCTGAAGGTCAAAGAACAACTTCATACCTTTTGTTCACAGTTGGTCACACTCCATATGGCGTGTGGGATGTGTTTGTCACTGGTTTGAGACAGCAGACACATGTATGACTCACTTGGGTTTACTCTGTGCGTTTTGGACCCACATTAATATGAGACAGCTGTCACCCTGCTTCTGTCTAACTGCTTCCTCGTGCCTGTGTTGATATGAATCACACAGGTACAAAGCATCGCCTCTGGCAGACAGATTGGATAAACTAGAATAAGAGTTACATGTAACTTCCACCATTTGGCCATCACCTGGATTCTTGCAATTGCGTGTTTTCAGAGGGGAACCTTTCCTATTTGTACAGACTTGCTGCAGACTTTTATCAACATGTTTGTTTATAGAGATACTTGTACTTGATGCCTGCAGGATCAAGTGATGGGATATCATCAGGAATTCATATATTTACAATTCTTTTTGGACTGGACTACTTACCAGCATGTTATCATGCTCCTGCAGTAGCACAGCTGGACTCCATTATCATGGAGTCATCATGGTTTAGTAAATCATTTAACACATAATTAAAACACTCCAACATTCCCACCTACTTTCTCTCACAACTTACATCTTTCCATGTTGAACCTTTTTAATGTCATCAGAACACTTAATTGTTTCCTTGTTGCTAAAAATACACAAAGAGGTTTGGCTCACATGTCTAGTAAGTTGTCAAATAAAACTATGGTGTGTTAAATGGGTGAAAATTATATGCCTGGATGTCAATGAGATGTGTAATCTGAGCAACAGATCTTTAATAATACATTTGATACTTTTAAGAAGTCTGGGTCTAATTGGTAAATCAACAAGCAGTTTCTGAACCCATCAGGTCAGAAATACACACTAAATACACTGGTAAAGTTAAAGGAACACAAGTGAGACCACTTTCCTCAACCCAATAAACTGACATGTCAATAAGGCTTGTAACAGCAACTGGTCCCATCTGTCCAAGATGACATTGTTTTTTAGACTGAAGTTCAGTTTTGAAGTAGACAAACTTCAGCTGGGTCAGAACATTCATGTTTGGCTGTGTGTAAACCATTATGTGTTGACTTGCTGTGCCTTCTCATTGAAATGCCAGATTTATGTCATCCAGTCCATCTGAGAATGTGTGTTTTTGCCCTTTTTTCAAGGGAAGTGAAGGACCCTTATAACAGGTTCATTTGTACAATAAACAAAAACTTCCCAAGAGTGAAAAGCGAGAGAGGGAGAAAGGACAAGTAAAAAAGGCCTTTGAATCAGTGATCGATGAGGTGGCTTTATTTGACTTCAAAGACTTATAGAGTCGTTTAGGCCGAGTGTTGGCCCACTCTTTGCTCTTTCACTGGTTTAAGCGAAGCACGTGATGTGCCTCAGTCCTCACTGGAAGCCTACCCCTGCTGTTGCAAACAAAAAGATCCCAACAATGCTACTCTCTTTCAGTCTGGCGCAACATGTCATTGGCTATTTTTCCCCATTCTCTACAATTTCCCCCTTTTTCCTTCCTTTTTGGCATTCATTTTTATTGGTCGCCTTGTTTTGTACTCAGTGCCCATGCAAAAGAAGCTGGGATTCTTTGCCCCGTTTTCTTTTGTGAAGCGGTGCGTGATGAGAATATCTATGGATACTCATATCAGAGGTCATGTAAACCCTGCCTTTAGACTGTGCAGTTTTGGCATTTTTCTTTGTGTTGGGTCTGAGCGATGTGGAACATTGTGACTCAATCATGCAGCGACTAATTTAATCAAGGAGGCTAGCCTAGTTTTCATGTGCAAACGTCCATGCTTCTTGGGCATGTGAAAAAGAGGTGCAAGGAAAAGGTTCCACCTCCAATTATGGATGACCCTTATTGAAAGCAAAACATGCATTTATCCTCTCTGAGCCCTCTCAAACCTGATGGACATTTTTCAGAAATGCCCACCATTGCAATACCTACCAGTGTGCTGCAATGCTGACCATTGTGTCCTTAAGCAATACATTAAATCCCTAAAGGCATCGTGGTCACTGTTATTGCTCAGCCTAACCTGTGGCATCTCTGTAGAGGACAATCAAATCAATCAAATATTATTATGAAAATGCACATGCACACCTCCTTGTTTACACTGTCACACATAGAGATGTTTTGAGTTAAATTGTAAAAATACATATATATTATATATGTCCTAATCACAAGTATGACCATAGCCATGCTAGATCTCAGACACCGTGGCTGAATCTCATAAACTATTCTCAAATTAGATCAACTTATCTGTTTCTCTGCTCTGCATGTGGCAGAACAAAATTTTAAAGAAACTTTAATGCATGCATACAGTATGCATTATTCACCACAATTCCTGTCATGTGAGTGAACTCAAAAACCTTTAAATCTCAATTCCTGTTAACCAATTTACTGAGATTACTCACTTCAGAGGATGTGTGTCATATTTTTCTTGTTGGGTGATTCACCAACTGTAACCACTACCATTCAACATTGGAATTGTTCAAACAGCCTTCCTTCAAATAAATAATTCAGGTAAATCAAACATAATTATAGTCTTAATTCTGAAGAGTAAACAATTGGGTGCACTTTATACCAATTGTTATTGGTATAACAATATACCAATAACCATCCTTTTCCTGTGATGATTAAAGGATGCAATCAGAATAGGGTTTGGCAGACAGTACATCAGCAGAAGCAAATGATTAATGATGTCGTACCAGCCTTCAGTGTTTTTGAGTGGACTGGCACACACTTCTCAGTATGTTTAGTCCCTTTCACTTTTTGAATGCATTAGGCAAGACGGGGCAAGGCAAGTTTATTTGTATAGCAAATTTCAACAACAACGAAATTCAAAGTGCTTTACATAAAACATTAAAAGCATCAACAATTACAATAAACCAAATCAATCGTTTCGGGCTAAAATTGACTTACTAAGTCATCTCTGGTTATGCTTTGGTTATTGAGGTTGTGTGTGCGCATGTGTGTGTGCATTCGTGCATGTAACCCCTCTTCAGTTGAGGAAATCTCGGGTGCTTTTGGGTGCAAATTTCACAGTAAAAGGCTTTATAGGAGGGAATGCTAATTTTGTTGGCAACCTAAGCCCTCAGGCAGTGCCCTGTGCACCATCCAATAAGTATGTGACTCAGAGAATATAGCCTGTCTACAAAGTAGTACTTTATGAATATATGTATAGTAATTATTGCAGCCTAAGCACAGGTCCAGTATGAAGCCAAGATTTTACCCCTCTGAGCGTTTTGGAGCAAACAATTTTGGCATGTCAGGAATCGTCCTCCCCTAGGAGTATTTTCAATATTCCTACCTATTCCATATGCCTGCCCATATCCAGGTACATGGATGAAAGAAGCACTGATTTATGAAGCCTGACAATCACAAGAGTATAGCTGGCATGGGACTGCTTTGACGATAACAAGAGTGGAACTATGAGTCTTTTTGTGTAGTCTAGCAACACCCCCCACAGGCTGCAGCAGAGCAGAGAAGTTGTGGGCAGCAGTCTCAATCCATTGGGCAACTGCGAGTTACTCCTAAGTGTGTGGGTTGTAAAGGTCATTTTTTTTTATTAAATACAGAAAAACAATGTTGATACTGTTATCACTGACTATTAAATGATTATGACATAGTTAAGAAAAATGCAAGGATAGTCCATTGGCACACAGTTTCTAGTGTGTGTGTGTGTTTGGGCACAGTCATGAACAAACAAGTTTAAAGTAGCACTAGACTGTTTTACAAATCAAGCTTGTGGTTACGTTAGCATCATAAATGGAAAAGCAACTAGTTCTAAAATAGAACGTGGCCTGCATTTTGTTTTATTTATCTTTTGAAGGCAATCATAACAAATGCATGCTGATGGGCGGAATGTATGAGGTACAGGTCTGCTGTAGTATTTGACTATTTTGCTGTGACTCAAAAATCTCCTGCTATGGATACAGTGTGGGACAACTGAACGCATATGCCATTATACTGCAGTTCAGTGCATCATTCAATATCATTAAACCCAATTCAATGTTGAATTTTTTTTATATCAAATATAATGTTGGCTCTATCTTAGTCAAATGGTTATATATCAGTGGAGTTTAGTTGGACAAATGTTATACCTGTTAGTATTACTATTATGACTATTATGTCCAACACTGCAATAAGGCTACCAATATTATGAAAACTACTCAGAATAATGAGTTATACATATTATGATATATGACAACCTGTTTCATTGCGCAAATCTAATAAAGTATATTAAACTGAAAATTGTTCCATTAGAGGTCTGTGTGAATAAGGCTATAGACAGGAAACCCATTAGTGGGCGCAGTGCACTTTAACAGGGACTGGCTTCCTGCCTTATTATCATCTGCACAGATGTGACAGACACTGGAGTCAAGTAGAGGTTTCTCAGACTAGGAGGTTTAGTCTGCATTCATGCTGCTGTTCCTAGTAATCCTCCCTATGCCCTCCCCTTAAAACTGATATGATATGCCTTTTGTTGCCATGGATTTGGAGAGCTCCTTGGACAATTTCCACAGGTTCTTTACAATTGCCTAGTGATCACTGCCACCTAGAAGCAGCTTGGAGTGTACAAAAGCGCCAAATATATGATATACACCTATGTTCAGTTTGCAGTTGATGTGACTTATGACATCTGTGATCTGAAGCCCAGATGCCTCACACCACAAAGGTACTCATCAAAACAGATTTTCATGCATTAGAACATGATGGTCCCACTGTAGTTTAATACAAAATGGTTAGAGAGACCGTACGTCTTCTCATATTGTTCTTTTGATAAAGACGTGTTCCAAAACAACGAGTAAACAATGGTAATGGTAAATGATAATGGAGTAGTGATTCTCTATCATATTTTTCTGTCACCAATATGGGTCAGGTGTATGAAGTACCAGGCAGCAGCATGATGGGAGATCAGTATTGGGGAGGAACGGCATCAAGGGTGGGAGGCTCATGGCTGTTGTCGTCTCATTTCCTATCATCATCATGTATCACCAAAAGTAAGGAAATCAGTTGTTGCTTCCAGTGAACTGAGAGGACTCTAAATAACTCAAGGAATCCAGCGGTTGCATGCTAATCTCTAGTGTGGTGACATGGTCTTTTAAATTATATTTTATTATGTTATGTAAAACATTTTTGACACATGCACCTTCCTTCTTACCAATAACAATTTTTCCACAATACAAACACAAGATACTCTTTTAGTTAATGTATTATTAATTGATTTACACAATATTTAACATTTATTTTGTGATAAATAAAACACTAATCTAATTATATCTGCTAAATAAATTGTACAAAGAACAACTTTGTCCTCTGCATCAGTGTGCGTCAAGATGTGGTTGATGATAATCAGTCTATTTTATTGATGATTAAAGACCTCAATTGCATTTTTCCAACCTCTTTTTGTAATATGCCATTATATTAAGCAGGTAAAGACAAGCCTGACAGATATCATATTAATATATCAAAGTAAACAGTGGTACAAAGCGGCATTGTGGTAGGACTTGGCTCTATAAATCATTGTCTTTGTAATCAAAATTAAATTCCGCAGAACACTAGCTTGGTTAAACCATCCAGATCATGTGAGCTAACATTTATTTTTGTATCAGCCTGACCTCTTCTCCATTGCAAATGCTTTCACTAGGAAGGAGTACTTGCCTCAACAGACAAACTCATTCTGCTCCAAACTCCAATCAGCAGAATACAAAAATGCATTTTCCTCTGAGAGACAGTGCATACTTGTTTTTTCTTGTTTAATTTCTTTTATTGAATCTATTTATGCAATTACCGCATTTATGGTTGTGCTTCATTGCTGCAGGAGTTGACATTAATGTTTTGTAAGAGACTACAACACATTTCCTGATTTTCCGGTTATGCTGTCAACTACATCTCACAGTCACTGACTGGCACAGGTACTGTGCAATTTCTGGAAACTGTTTTCAATGGAGAAAAGTCCACACTGATAAGTAGCACAAACAGAACTGTGAACTTATCTAATCAGTATAGTTTTTTTTACCAGGCTAACAGAATACAGCATGTATTGAACAGTTCTGTTCTGATGCTGTATATTTTTTGTATAAATATTAAATCCACTTCTATTTTAATGTTTTTTGCTCAGTGGGATATGGGTCAAGTGTTCACCATATGGTACTGTACTTACAAAACAGTCCTAATGCAGTTACTCTGGAAATGAAAAGTACTAGAGAGGATGCAAATGTAGGCTAAACAAGAAAGCTTAGGAGATTATGCTCATATAATTACTGTATGTTATACCACAACATAATAACACCATATTGAAGAGTGATGGGCAAAGCTATTCTCAGCCTAGTTAGGATATTTGCCAGAAGGGAGGACTGTCCAGTAGCAGGCTCTCTCCAGAAACTGGAACCAGACCTCTGAGTAGGAACTCTACTGAAGTTACTAAACTATTGTGCTTTAGTGAGAACTTGAGTTTCCAGAGCTTGAGTGGAAAATGAGGCCTTTATCATGAAAAGGAGACCACACAAGAACCGCATAGGTATTAAACTTTCCCACTAAAAGTTTATTGAGTTATTTTGGTTGCTACATTTCAATACCCAACCCAGTATGGGCCCCCCAAAAATAGAAACCAGGGTAGTAGCTATAACATGGGATTTCTCAATAAAACCAGCTCCCTGGAGCAACAAAGTGCTGCGCAGGTAAGTGCTAGCAGGGAATCCTCAGGACGTTTCAGCGTGCAAAGGGCTTTCCCGTAATTCAGGAAGTAGAGAAACTGACGCACTGCAGGCCTGCCTGTCTTATTTTTGGCTGCTGAATTTCTTTTGCCCTCCAAGGCTTTAAATGGCCATTGAGTCAACAACTTCAAGACAATTTTAGATGACATAATTCCTCCTTTTCATTGCAAATCATTAGGTGTTTAGTCAAACCTTTGCCTGGTAGTTTACTAGAGTTCCTGGAGATGTTTGAAAGCAAATGGGCCCTTCAATATATCTCTAGGCATGGACAATGGTGCTGCACAGACATATTGAAGAATGGTTTTCCTTATCATTCTCAACTTGGGCTGTTCCTATGGGGATTTATATTTGGCTAAGAGCTAGTGGTGGCATAGCATTTGGGAATCACCCATCGTGTTGGATGACAGTCAAGGTAATACGTTTCTATAATTAGACAGTGAACCCTTGATGAGTGTGATCCTATATAAGTGTATCTGTCAGACTGAGCAGTCATCATAACATAACCAATGATATCATCACACAAGGGGATTTCACAAGGGTGTCATTGTCATCTCCTTACCAAGATGGAAATCCCTGGTCATCTTTAGCTTGTTGGCTTCTTCCTTATCAATCGCTTAAAGTAGGATAAGAATTGAACATGTGGACAAAGGATCAATTGTAAGAAGACAAAACAGCTCAAGCTCATGCACAACCATTGCATTTTGCATACATTTTTTAAAGAGGTCATAGTAAATTAGTATGAAATATCACTTTTTCATGCAAGTACAATTTCTCTGACATACACATTAATTTAAAAAATAGGTGCCAAACCTCAAGTAGCTTTAAGAGATCACACAACTCTGTGTATTACTAATGCCTAAATAACTGTTCACTTTCTCAGGGTTGTAATGGAAAAGCCTTTGTTCTTTGGCAGTGAAGGTGGAAAGCTGGACAGATGCTGACTTCATGATAAACAAAGAGGCTCCAGGTTATTGAGAAGAGGGGGTTTCGGGTTAGGTGTTAAGATAGTCTCCTACATTAGATTTACCCAAACAGCATATATTTTTATGGAACACAACTAAAGCCCTTTTTTATAGGAAAGGTATTTAGGGGTGTCAATGAACCATTCTTCCCACAGTCTATTGAGAATAATGGTGTTAACTGTAACCTGTAGAAATATTACTGTTAATGCCATCAAATTATATACATAATTGTGGCAAACTGATGAGCTGTCCTCATCTGTGATGGGTTTTCACTTGCCTGTAATATGGAGCTCTCTTTAAAAAGGTTTTGGGAGCGTGGGAGCGGGACCAGCACAGTTAACCCGTTCTGAGTATACAAATACATTAATGAACATGCCTGTTACTGTTTGGAAATCAAAAATCATGGAAAGGCAATTAAAGTGCATAACCTTGTGTGAAAGAAAACATATTCCAAGAGCTTTGTGGAAGACTTCTGTGCATAAATTGGTCTTTGCAAAGGAGGGGGAGAGGCTCTTTCAGTTTGGACTCCAGCCCAGATACTTGTGAAAAGACTTTGACCCAACTACAGTAACTCTAATCTGCGCCAAAATAGTGATACTTTACAGAACCTAAGAGAATAACATCCTAAAACCTCTATCAGAGATGTACCTTGCATTTTTAGGCCTATTTTGTTATCTTATGGTGCTGTTCGACAGATTATAAAATAGTCCTATCAAATGTACCATTCCAATGCACACATACAGTAGATTTCATTGTTTTTAAATTACATATGAAGACACTTTTCATCTTATTCCTAGTAATATGTGGCAATTGTAAATATTATAATAATAATAATATTATTATTATTGATGACTATGAATTGCTATATGTAAGTGGCCTGCCTTTTATATTTCTTCATTGTGTGTAGTTCTAATGACTATTTGACATTGAAATTGTTGGAAGCTGAGTCAGCTCAGACGATCTGACCAGCCCAGTGTGTCATGTTAGAGGCCAGTGGACAGTGTGGGAGCTGTTCTTCAGCACCAGTGCTCCATACAAAAAACCCTTCCTCACCTTCTGTGTTGTTTTGAGGATAGTTTGGATAGTGAGTTAAGTTGGGATTTTGCTGGACAATTAACAAGGAAGAGGAGTTGCAGGCTCTTTTGGGCCCTTTAGCTTTCCACTTATGCCAAAACTCAAATTCTCTATAGCTTAGTGGTTAGTATATTTTTGGCAGAAAGACATCTTTTTAAAAATGCCTGTATTTCATTTTGGCTACTGGACTCCCCTTTGGTCTTATCAACTGACAGATGACTCTAATAGTATATGATTAGGATAATTTCTCATCCATTTCATATTTTTTTGGTCCACAAGTCAAGTCTACCTTGATTGCAAAATCATTTTTAAAATGAAAACCCCCCTGACATTGATGTCATGTCACAGAACAGCCCTTCCTCCCTTTGATTAAGTCATTGTTTGGGTTTTACATTCAGCGTTTGGGGTTGTTTCCTTTTGTCCTTCTATCAGTCAGTTTCCTTAAATATGACTCAGCTCATTTAAAAAGGGTACATCACAAGCTTTGCTATCTAGAGGTCAGTGAATAACCCTAACTCCTACATAACCCACACCCTATAGCACCATAACAATATAGGAGAGAGTCAGAAGTTAAGTTGTGCTCCCTGCCTCTCTTCTCTGAGTCATTTACAGGGTGTAATGTAAATATTTCATGTCAGAAATAACTGGACATAGAGTAAAAAGAACCTTAAGCTGGTCTGCTTTAGGAAAAGTGTGTTGACTTATGTTAATGAGAGGGCTGTCCATTCACTCAAAATTCACATATCTATATTGTATGACCAAACATCATTTTATCTAATTTATTGCATCATAGGATGAGGCACTTTTCTAAATATTTTGAAGATAAAGATAGCAGCTAAATCTCTGGCTATATTCCAGTAATTTCTAGATCAGGTATACACTACAAATATTGCTCGTTAAGTATAAATTGTTGTATAAATTAATTGTTTCACACCTGAATAAATATGGTGAATTTGTCTTGAGGAGCATCATTCTGTAATCTATCTGTTTTTCATGTCCTCTGTTTGAACTGTTTTGTTTGCCGTGGACAGGATAAAGGAGTCATAACAGTGCCCACCACCTAAACTGAGATCAGAGATTCTGTCAAAAGGTAACCAAGTAATGCAGGCACCCAAACTTGCCTTCAGTTGGTCTCGCCAAAGGGAAACGATTCCCTCACCCGACTGCTTTGAAATCCACTTCAATCTATCAAACTGGGGGTCCAAAGGAAACAGGTTTAATCTTTTGATTTAAGTGTCCCTCGCTGAGTATGAAACTCTCTTTAAAGTATGAGTTGGCAGCATGTCTCCTGAAGATCAAACTGTTGCTATGGTCAAAATAGTGACATCATCAATCTGAAATTGTTTAAATTGATTTTGGGAAGACAGGAATATGGAAAAACCTCAAGGTTGACTGCTTTGGTTTCCAATTACCGTGACTTTTTCCAAACACTGACGTCTCAGAAGATGAATCAACAATATATTCTGCTTTTGGATCAACCTCCACTCAAAATATAATTCACTTACTGTGTTGTTGTTTAATTACATCTGTTGTCATCCGCAGCATGCCCTAAAGGGCAAACGTCAAGCTGAGGAGGAATGGATTGGGTAGGAGTGTGTCCATTCTGGCAATGACCCTCAATTCTCAGACATCCAGCACAATGTCAGCCCAGCAGGGAAAAAGCTAACCTGACGCTGCAGAGAGACACACATTCAGACACATAGTCACATATCTGTGCCCAAATATGCAACCGCTGTGTTTGTACTTCCACACTCACTGACTTAATGCCAAACCACAACCTCAACTCCAACCATTACCCTAAACTGAACCTAAACCTGTTTCTGACATTAAGCCTAAAACCAAGCCTAAACCCTCAAACTGCAATTTGACGGTCTGCCCCAAAATGAGGACCAGCCAAAATGTCCTACCTTTCCAAAAATGTACTTTACAGCTCAAACCGGTCCTCACAATGATAGTCTTTCAAGTACACACACACAACAGCAGCCATCCATTTACCCCTTTCTTATTATTCAACCTTGCTTTCCTCTTTTTTCTCCTATTTCTCATGCTTTCTTGTACTCTGTTGCAATTCCTGATTATATGGCGACAGGACCAGAATGAACAAGGATAATTACGTCAGTTCAAATTGTTAATCAGACATTACAAAAACAACAGCTGCCACACATGAAACCAAAACAGTGAAAATGCAGTTGATAACTGCCACTCCACATGAGGTGTTCACTCCCTACGTTATTCCTGTTCAAATACACTGAACAAAGCGGAGACATACAGGCATTAAACTGACACAGAGCAGATTACATTATAGTTGGGAGAACATATTTCTTGTGGTCTGAGTCAAACCTTAAATCTAAATGTAAATTGAGGGGGCTATGAATCATTTTACTTTTAGAGGTACACCAGATTCACTTAGTGGTTGAGGATTCATTTTTCTGCATAAAACTAAAGTCTGAAATTCAAAAAGATATATAGCTTCAACGATAGTTCATGATTTTTATGATTTCTCATCCAAAGGGTTGCAATGTGCAAAACTCTCACACATTTAGTCGAAACGCTGCACTTACAAAATACCCATAGTTGTAATGCTTTTTGTGCAGATCAGTTCAACTTGCATTTAATGAATTTACAAATAGATAATCTTCACAACAATGGCTTACTGTATTTACTTTTTGGAGTGTGTGCTTTTTCTTTTAAATTTGATTCTATACATAATACAAAATACAACCATTTATTTCAGCATTTATGTACAGTATTATTGTATGTCACCTATTCTCAAAATGTGTTCTTTTCTTTCCTAAAATGCGTCGAACATAGGTTGGTAAACAAAGTTGGTGGTTTGCAGGTTGGGTTCAGGTTGTTAATTTACACATATTTTTGGATGTTGTGTGGATTGACTCTCATAACAGTTTGGGCGGTTGTGGGTAGAAAACCCTGACCCGCACATCACTGTTGGCCAGCGGCCACAGCAACATCAGGCACCCAACGGCCACCAGTGTCATTTTTCTCTCAGCTTGTACAGTCTATGATTTGACAAGGATGATAATGTTTTGTTTCAATGCAGTTTGACCATTTTATTTAAAAAATCCAAAAATGATTATTCCTCAATGATATGCTTACACAGCATAATGAGTTTGCTAGTGATGCTTATTTTCAGAGAAATCAGTCAGCATAAAATACTGAAATACAGAACAGCATTGAAATCACTTATATTTTATTCTCTTGTAGGTTTTGATCCAAAGACATCAGTAGTACACACAACATTATTCCAGTGACAGTCAAAAAGAATGAAATGAATAATGACCGGACATAGATTTAAAATGATGCTTGAGTTCCAGGTCTCGCTTTCCCAGGGAGAGAAAAGCAGCCTGTATTTTGAATTACTGCATTACTCAAATCCCCCACTGATATAATTGGCCTTAGCCGGCGCAGGGAATGACATGCCCCTCTCCAGGCCATGACCAATCTCCTGCACAGATCAATCAAAGCAGTTCAACACTGGCCCTTTCAGCACCAGGCCCACCCTCGACTGATGAATGACCTTGGCCTGCTACAGTACAGCACACCGCCTACACACACACACACACACACACACACAAACCTGATGCAAACATGTGGCAGGACGGTCAGGCTGGCCTGACAAATACCTGTCGCTGCCCACCCACCTTCAAAAAATTTATAGCAGTTAAATGATTCCAATACTGAAATAGACCTCATCTGTTGCAGATGCTCAACATAATACAAGTCCATTTGGAAAAGTGTATCCAAAGAGTGCATACACATAAACTAGAGCAACCCTGGTGGGACTGAACCTCTTAACCCCAAACTCTAGAGACCCTGAGTTGTGGGCTACAAGGAATACAAGTGTTCGGACTGGCAGGATCCCCATGAGATTCAGAAAAACCTTTCAAATACATTCAGAACAGCACTTTCACTCCATGTCTTCCATCATCTGACGAAAAGAGAACAAAACAAAAAAGAACTTTCATGAATGATTTAAATGACTCATACCTTCCTCTGTTCTCTTTATCCAATTGTTCTTGTCCCCGCTATCAGTCTGTAACTCATATCCCTCCAGCAGTGCTGTGACCAGAATTTTAGAAAAAACACTGAGGTCACAAGTCCCCATCCCCCCTTCCAATTCTCAGGAAAGTCCTTAGTTCCTTGGATATTTAATACAGTAACTATGCTATTCAATTAAGCAATCAGTGTTCTTTTGAAGCCTTCTCTTTACATATTTTATAATTATTTGGTTAGTCTAATGGTAGTCAAATACAAAGTCAAAGTATTTTTTGCACAATTAAATTCAGGTTGGTGAAATTCACCAAAAAAATTGATGCATAAAAACACAGAGGGCATGACATCAATGTTCTTAGTAGATAAACTGATTTGCAAAATCAGGTCGATTAAATCATCTAGAATATTTAATGATACATACCTGTCATACCAAGGTATAGAGGTTTGTTTTTACTGAACTATGTGAAACTACTCTTAAGACAAGTGCAATTATCTCACACAACTGGTCTCCACTGACCCTGTTCTCTGTTTCTTCTCAATGTCCACCCATTGTAACCATTTAATCAATGGTAATCTACACCACATTTCTCAGAGTGGGGCATTTACATGCAAGCAAGCCGTAAGCCGTTTATTAACAGTCCACCCACATTCCCTGCACATTCACACTGAAGTGGCACTTTACGAACATCTAAGCTCTTACACCTCCATGTTGGTGCAATAGTTTGATAGCTATTAGCACATCACTATAATATATATATATATATATATATATATATATATATATATATAATATATATTTCCCCTATTTCCCCCTGAGTCTGCACAGTGTTCTTCGTAACCTGATACTTGTGTTATTCTTTTCTCTCAGCTTTCCTGACAGGTGATGCATGAAGTGGAAAAGTCAGGAGCTGAATCATTTGACGTGTTTTTGGTTCTTGTTCAATTCAGAGTGGTTTTCCTTTTAATCACCACCGAGGAGGAAGAAAAAACATGACACTTGGCAGCTGGAATATAGTGAATATTTTTAATTGTTAAGAGCGTAACATAAATAAGGAACATGTTTCATGCCTTCAGTCAGAAGTCAGAAGTATTACCAGTAAGCCTCATTACTCCTCGAGGAATTACTGTCCACACCAACTGGATCACAACAAGTGTTGAAAATTGTCTTTGTTGATTTGTAACTCTCTTCAAGTGCAATACAAGCACAGACATTATTTATGGTGAAATGAGGCAGGGAGCTATATAAATAAAACTGACTTAACACATCAACAACTTCTGGTGTACAATTGTATAGGATTCCAAAGCCACATATTATATTAAAACCGTATTCAAAATGAATGCTATTTTTTGAAATAAAGTTTGACGTATTCTTTTTTTGGCCAATGTTGTCTTATCCAGAAAACAAACCACAAGCATTGGAAAAAACTAGACCTGTGTTTTAAACTGGTCCCACAGCTGAAATTATTGGTGGTCAAGTTACTCTTACCTCCTTTTTTAACTGCCTGATATACATGTTTAAACACACATGACCCATTGCTTCTGCTATTCATTTACTGATACTGTTTTTTTCTGCCAACTCTTAAAACACATTATGTTTATTATGAAATTGACTTGCACTCAAGGACCTAAATATTCTGATTGACCAAAACTGGACATTAACACTCAGTAATCCAAATATCAGATTGTTTTCTCTGTCCATAACCTGAGAGCAGATCTTCATGAAGTGAATCAATCTAATTGCATCACTTTTATCCTCCCATACACTCTCATGTCACTCATTCACTGCATCAGCTTCCATTCACTATCTGCTCTCTCACTTTCATTCTGTGCCAGTCCTTCATGCTCTTTTTTTTCTTCCCGCTCTCTTTATTATCTCTGTCGCTCTCACTCTCTTTTCCTTTTCTCACTCTTGCTGTGAACTGCCTTTCCCATGCGCTGCAGGCGTGGTTATACCCAAAGCCAGGAGGGAATTACTGAGAAAACATCTCTGGTTACCACCGTCTCTGTGGCTATGCTCCTTACCAATTTTTACAACTGGTCTGTTTGAAGTCATGAATGAAAAATGACAATACTCTAGCAACTGACCTAAAACGCAGGTTGGTGAAAGCTATCCACTTGCAATTAGAAACCTCACAAGTATCAGATGCAAGTATTGCTTCTCATTTCTGTGATCAAAAGCCTCAATCAAGGGTAATGCAAAAGCTCCTAAGAAGAGTAAACAAAGGCTTACAAAGCTATTTTCTAACCAAATAACACTGGTAAAAGCATTGTTAATGCATATTCAAGATAAAAAGTTATCTTAAATTAAGGTATTGACATTCATGAACACAGGCTGCTCTGCAGAGGATGCAGTCAACATATCCCTTTATTTTTCTGAAACATGCCTATTTCAACAGAATTTAGTATCCATTGTTAATGTCTGATTTTTTTCAATGAACACTGATAATGTAGCTCTTAACAATTATGAGGTAGCTATTGTGCTTTAATAATCAGTGAATGAGCTTAGATTTTTATCACATAAAATTGGTTAACTGGATAAACTCAATGTGCTAAGGAAAAACATGCTTTTGATGTGATCAAAAGAACAGCTATTTAACGAACCTTGTGGTGAAATAATTCTTTCAACAGCTTTACCCTATATTAATTAAGCATTCGAAAGAATGCGTGTCTTTGTTTTTTTTATATTAACAAGTCAGGTTGTGAGACTTCTAAGCATGAATCATGAGGACATTCTAATAGAACTGCTCTTTGTGATATTACATAGCAATAATGATTAGCCCAGAATGTTCCTTTTAATTGCTTGAATATTAAGCTGCACAAATGTTCTGAACTGAAAGCAAAGCTTAAGTCACTAATTGATCTTTTGAATAAAATGTTACCAAGCAATCCCACTCTTAAAATGCACCCACACAGGACTTACTTTTCTGTAGAGCAGGCATCCCTCCTCCTCCTCCTTGCTTTGCCATCTCCTTTTTTTTTCTCTTTTTCCGATCTTACAAACAAATACATACCCAAACACCTAGTCCTAGACAATCACAGAAGTCTGCTGATTTTGCCTTGAGAACATTGGACAGTTTATGGGGCACATACTGTGCTTTAGAAGAAATAATTTTGGTACGCTCATGGAAAAGCAGAAAAAGCTGACCATAAAACACTGCACAGTCTTGTATAGATATCACGAGGCTCTCTACCTTGAGGTACATGCCACAAACATGAACATTGCTCAGGACCTACATGAATGGCACGTTTTTGTGTGATTGACAGGTTGTATGGTGCCAGGAAAAAATGCTCATGATATTTGTTTGCAATAATGTCTCACAATTGCTTTTATTTGCATCTTTGTCAGTGCATCTCCTCCACCTTCTTCTGCCATTAACCAGTAGAGGGCAATCTTCAGAGGATGGGAAAAGAGGGTAAGTGTTATCTAAATGTGTTCCTCCAACTACCTTAAGTATGAGAAATCATTTAATACTGTTCACATCTTCAAAAAACATAATTACAAATATAGTATACAGGTGGGAGAAGCTGGTTTAACATAAGGAACATTGTAATAAAGTGGTTTCTGTATAAGGTGCCACTAAGGAAGGCACTGAATGCTGCAGCTACTGTAGTGGAACTCCCAAGCAAGCGCAAAAAGACAGGCTTTAAATAGTTGATTATTATAATTATAAATAAATAAACATTCATTGAAAATAGATCTTAATTTGCTTAATTTGTTTTTAATCACTAAAAATTTATGGGATATGTAAAATGTTTAAACTCTAGATTAAACAACTTGAACTTCACTTAAAGTAACCAACTAACAGACTGAAAATATTTGTCAACATCTGTTCTTTTTGCATGTCTCATGATGAAGTGTTCCATTAACAGAAAAAAAAGAAAACGTGAGAGCCCAGACTGACAATGTAAAAGAACAAAAAGTAACCATCTTGATCATGTTCAAACCTTCATGTGCCCTCTGGCCCTGTTTGATGTCCTTCTCAAACAAAGGGAAATACCCCCCCTCCTCCAGAGAACAAAGGCACAAAACACTTTCCATATAAATGTGGGGTGGAAAGAACGCTAAAACCAGAGTAAGAGTGAGCATATGAGCCCGGCACGGAGCTGACACCATGTCGTTTGTCTTGGAAAAAGCCACATGTGTCTGATGTCGGGGAAGTGTAAAGCCTCTCTCGCCATCCGGGGAGCAGAGAGGACAGGCTCTGTGGTGCTGAAGCTGTTGGGTGGGTTGTATTTTGCTTTGAGCTGTCAGCAGTGCCACTCCTGCCACCTTCTGGACCTCTGAGGGACGCATTGGTGCAGGTCAGAATTGGAGGAGGTGACAACAGTAGTCAATAGTGTTTGTGTTTGTGTGTGTACAATATGCCTCTTCTGAAAGGTGCATACAAATGACTCAATTACGTGTGTTTCAGGTGTAAGTTGAGTTGAATTTTTCTTGAAAGGAAATAAAAGGCAATACAAACTGCCATCCAGAAGGAGTGGCTCCAAATTCGCTATTGACGCCTTTGACGATGGAATGTAGAGAGGTAGAAAGTCTAAATATTGAAAAAAAAATAAATAAAATGAAATCTCACAGTTCTGTGATAAATACCATGTCTACCATAACAGATACAGGAACAAGAACAAACTGTAGGACCTAAGAATTCTGTTGAATGATTTGATTCAAGCTAAATAAAAACACAAAATGTTTTTTTTATTTAATTGGAGAAGCTTAGTGGCTTATTATTGGTAGTAATAATCATAGTGTGGTCATATGGGGAATTATGGGTGCTTCATTCTTGGCTCCCAGCATATAAATGTGTAACAGCAGATTTTTCTCAGAATCGGATAACTTAATTTTCTTTTATTTTTTGCCATAGATGAATACATCACCTTAGGATAAACATGTTGCTACATGGTGTTAAAAAACACAATAAAATATGAAATGGTACACCAAGCAATGTTCTATGTATAGTATAGCCTCAATACCATCTCCCACTGCTCTATCCCCTAAATGGATTTTTGAAGCATGAATATGCAAATGAGTTTATCACATCACCATTCTTGTCAAAAATGATTAAAATCTAGCATTAGCATCTACAGTACATCATATTCAGCACATTTATAATCCTCACCATGAATATAATCTGTCTGGTATTATGAGCCATTTCTTACTCCAAACTTGTATTTTAACTGTCTTCACATTGTACAGTATGTGGGTGAAACTACTTTATAATGCATTACCTCCCATTATAAAAAAATCTCCCAATCTCATCAAGACTAATCTGGAAAATAGTGGTTAAACAAAAATGATTTAGAAGTTGTACAGTAAGTAGAAAAGCATCAAAAGGATCCATGATTTACAGGATCAGAGCCTACACATCCTGGGTTCTGACTGACCCATATTCCAGAGCCAGGAAACTTGTCCTCACCACCACCACCTCCACAAGCAGCCCGGTCCAACACAGGTTAGCCGTAGACGGCCTACTGATCGTGATCCAATGCGACCCTGCGCTAATTCCCTGGTGAAAGCCACCCAGTCAGTCCAGCGATCCCTCAAAACCTCAAGGTTTATATGAACAAGCTCCGCTCTGAATGGGAACCCAGGAACTAGGCCGGTAATAACAGACCTCAGGAAAAAAGGTTTTCACCAAAGACAGAGCGGTGAACAGAGACTCACCCCGTTCGCCCCCTCGTTTTCTTTCCCTGCAGGTTTTGGGAGAATGTCGAACACGCTTCCTGTAAAGCGATGTAGTATTTATTACAGCCTCCGTTTTTGATGGCTGGGGTCATGTAACCTGCTGTCTATTTATCCTAGAGGTCATTTACTACATTAGGCCTGGATTCGGGGCCAGGAGAGGAAGAGACGGACGAAATCTAAGATGCAGGAACTAAATTGGTAGCAAATGTATAGCCTCCAACTTGCCCCTTGGCCCTAATGCGTTTTTCAAGTGCTCTGCTCACTGTGCTCCAAGATGCGGGGACGGCTTGCCTCTGAAATAATATTTCAACAGTGGTTACAGACGCAAAACCGGCGCCATCTCTCAGCTTGGGTTGTTCCCACCAAAGTGCAGCATAAGGGATTTTCATTTTATTTCTGGGAAGATATTATGCTTTGCTGTGTAGTGGTGGTGGCCTTAAGGTTAAGAGAGGCAGGCTCGTGACCAAAAGGTTGTAGGTTTGAATTCCCAGGGTAAATGGTAAAACAGTATGAGTTATGCACTATCCTTCCTCACCATCTACACCACTGAGGTGCCTTTGAGCCGAGCATTGAACTGTATCTCCAGTGGAGCTGTGCACTGGCTTCAGCCGGAGACTGTGGTTGTACTGGGCCGCTCCCAGGTTGGATGAATGTAACTGTGTGAATGTGAAGCAGGGCGTTGCTGGAAAAAAAGAGCACGTGTGCTCAAATCCCCAAGAAAGGTTAAAAACAGACATCAGTGGAGAGGCTACCAGGCCGCCCACACAAGACTGCAACTGAGCTACCCAAAGTAATACAAACAAATTGAAAAACATACCTTATGTTAATGAGAGATCATTTACCGCTACGGAACAGTCGTTCTGGTCAGCCATATTGCAAAAAGGATTTCCTCTAAGTTTGCGATCAATGCCTCAAAGACAATTGCACAGAGGCTGAATTGCCGCTCTACTGCTGCTAAACTCTCTAAAAGATGACTTTGACCATCTCATTTTCATGCAAATGGCTCAGCAGAGTGCCATTTGCTCTCCACTTTCCAATGAAGCCCAACAGGCTCAATAAAAGCCAATGAGCTGATGAAAACAGGAAACCGGGTTGTCTTATACACAGTAGCATATGGTTTGCTCAGTGTAGATCCGCATGGCAGCACTCCTTCAACTTCATTTGCTCCATTATCAAGTTGTTTTTACCATCTGGGCAATAATGAAGTTTCCCACTTTTCAAGTTTCTTTTCTTAACACTTCACAATAGTCTTATTGCACAAATAAGTCTTTGTTTTTATATGTTTTAATAAAAAACAGCATTTTTATTATAAATGGCCTTAGTACGACACAAAACATGTTACTTTAAAGGAATATTTTAACATTTTGGGCAATGTTCAGAGAGTTACATGAGAAGATCATTACCATGTTCAGTTATTTTGTTAATATTTACACTAATGAAATATTTGGTCAAGAACGGTGACAACAGTGGTATCCAATAGCTGCCTGGCAACCTCATGACAAGACTAGTCCAGGATGAAACCCCACATTTTTACATTCGTGCATTATATTTTTTGTTATGCGTTTTTCATTTCCTGTTTTTCATGGAGAAACAATTTGAGTTTTACTCAAGTTGGAGTTTTTTAAGGTGACAGAGAGCCAGCTAGCTTTTTCCTCCTGTATCCAGCCATTTTGCTAAGATAAGCTGTTTGTCTCCTGGCTGTAGTTTCAGGCTGAATGGACATGCAGGATATGGATATTCTCATCTAGTACCTCTTGGAAAGACATCAGGTACTAGAACAAGTGTTTTTCCCAAAATGTCAAACCATTTTTGAGGTTTGCCTGTAAATGACACTATTTCCTTTGTTCAATTGTGGTGGCAATTGTTGCTCTTGATAACAACAAAAATCAGTTCCATCATTTTTACTGCTCCTGCAGGAATCCAGAATCATACATTCCCAGTTCCCAGAACCTTTGACTGCTTGAATGTCTCCGCTTAGCTGTCAGCAGCAGCTGCACGTCATCTTTTTTTTTTTTCTTGACGAATTTGATGAATGTGCCCTCTGGACCTTAAAAAAGATAAAGAACGGGATGTGTCTTGTCATAATGCCCGGCTCTGATCAGCAGCCATGCATGTAGCTGTCAGGATGTTGCAGATGCTGAGAAAATATCCTATTCCCCGAGGCAAAGTGAAATTAATGGAGCTATTATAAACACCTGTCACACAGCCCAAATCGATCAAACCATAAGGGCCTCTAAAAATCTTGGTTTGTATGGATTTAAGGGCTCTGTGACTCTCTGTGCAGCATTGACAGTAGGATGGGAGCAGAAATTATGTTTATCTTCTAACTTTGCACCACCATCATACAACAGACTTCCTGTTGACAGTGTGTCCCTCAGCTCCCTGGTCCGCTTTGAGCTGACCAGCCTCACACACGCTGCTGTCTGAGGGTGTTTGAAAGATGAAAATTGATACAGGCTTCGTGGCATTTCTCTGCTACAGGTCTGAAATTTTTATGCTTGTGTGTAGGTGTGTGTGTGTGTGTGTGTGTGTGTGTGTGTGTGTGTGTGTGTGTGTGTGTGTGTGTGTGTGTGTGTGTGTGTGTGTGTGTGTGTGTGTGTGCGTGTCCTGCATGTATCTGCTTGTATACACTATTGTGTGCATGTTATAAGCTGTTATGTGTACATAGCTTGATGTGAGGACATGACATACGAGACTCCCTGTGATTATTAAATTCCCTCAGATCACTTACAGTACTGACTGAGTGAGATTGATGTTTGACGCACGATGCCTCTGCCATTAAGGAGCCGAGCCAAAGAGTGTTGTTACTCAGCAACTTCTGTCTATTCATTATTATTTGGCAACTCAAACAAGTGTCAGGCAGTGTTATAAGTTCTGTTGGTCTGCCTGCATCACACTTTACCAGGAAAGAAGATGGCAGCAACTTGACCAGGATTTAGTTCAGTTTCTAAATGCTTAGACCACCACCACTAGGTGAAGTAAAAATAGATAAAGGGTAGACAGGTAGTGTATTTATTTATCTTAGATTTGGTTAAAGACAATTTTAAGTATGTTTTTATCTTTTAAAATGTGTTTAAATAATGACACTTTATTTGGCATTTAGTTAGTTATTTAGACCATTTTGTTTCTTTTCAATATTTAGCATTTTTTTCTGTTCTGTGTTATAGTATGTGTTTTGGTCAGATTTGAATCTATTGTGTTAGAAGAGGGTTTATCTGTTTGCCTTTCACACCAGTCAAATATGCAGTGTAAATTGAGTTTATATCTTAATTTATGTGTAGTTGTGGCTATGCATTTCACATCTGCGCTTCTTCTTTTCTACCTTTTTGACCATTTTACAGCTTCTAGGCTGCTGCAGATCAGTGGTTATGTGTTTATACCATAGACAGTAGATTCTCAGATACTTAAAAGCAACAATCTATGACAGTAGCCAGAAATATATATCAGGATATTTCACTTTAAAATATGTGGCATATGCCATTTAATAACCAAATTCAGCATACTAACTCTTTTTTATCCAGATGTTTATATATTACAGATTCTTTTTTATAGGAGGTGATGTATATTTGCTTAATAGCAATGTCCTTTATCCCTTGATGGATTTCAGTCAGGTGTAGACACATTTCATGTGTGTTGCTGCGCTCTACAGGAAATCTGCTGCATTACAATGTCCAAAAGTGTCCAGCATCACAATCATAAAAAACATTTCATACTTTCCACCAGCTCAAATTATTTTCTTAAAAACTGAACAGGGTGACAGTTAGATACAAATATATATTTAATTGTAATAAAAAGAACACTTACTGAGGTCAAACAAAAAGAATAGTACAATGCACAGGCCTTTTTTATCCCTCAGAAGAATGTGATAGTGAGGCTCAGTTAAAATGACAGTTTTCAAAAATAGTTATAAAAAAACATTTTGTAATGAAATCCTCAAAAAATATGTGATTTAATGACAAATTTGTGACACTCTGTTTCAACAGGAACCTCCAGTTGGTTCTGTTGTACTGTGACATTCTAACATCAGCACATACAGGACTTATACGGTTCGATGTGGAAGCCAACGACTGACAAAGAAATTCGGGAGATTGTTGTTACACAGGGCAAAATGTGAGATAATGAAAGGGACATTTAATGACTTGTTTTTTGAGTTACATGTGGTGAGAAAGCAAACACAAATATACATCATTGTGACCCTTATCTAGGTTTTTTGCCAACCCCCATAAAAGGAATCATTGTGTAAAGTTTTAATAATTGTGCACATTGCACCCGGCTCTAAAAAATAAAATAAGATCCATAAACTTAACACAGGAAACAAGTAAAAAAAATAAAGCAAGAGAGTCGTCATTGTGACTGCACTGTGTGTCGCTGCAGATTCCTCTGCAACAACAAAAAAGTCAAATGTGAGATGGGTCTTCAAGACACATTTTCATGGACAGGAGAAATTAAAAAGTGTTGGACCGACAGACACTTTACAGTTTAGTCACTGTCTGATGATTCACTGGAACTGGAGGAAGAAGAAGATTCCTGTTTCCTCTTCTTCTGCTTCTTCTTGTGATGCTTCCCGTGCTCCCGTTTGTCCTTCTTGCTCTTCTTCTTGTGGCTTTTCAGTTTCTTTTTCTTCCTCCTCTCCTCTTCATCAGATGACGAGGAGGACCTGCTGTGCTTCTTTTTCTTCTTTCGAGCCCCTCCATCACTCGATGATGAAGCAGATCTAAAGACATAGAAACAAAAGACAAATTGACTCAACATTTACATGTCTACGCAGGTATCTGACTAATGGCTTTTCTGTTTTAATGTAGCCACTCACAAATCATTGATTCTTCTTTACATATTTTAATGTTTCTGTTGCCATGCAATGGTTAGGTTCAGTGTGGACAAAAGCAGAAAGACGTACCTCTTTCTTGACTTTCTGTCTCTGCTCTTCTTCAGTTTATGTCTCTCTTTTCTATCACCATCATCATGGGAACCTAACATACAATTTGTGGACAAAACAGTCAAGACACATTTATTTAAAATAAAGTAGCCACTCATAGTCATTAATAATAGACTCAGGACCTATAATAGCAAAGTGTGAGCAAACAGCAACACTACCTGCACTTACAATACTAGGGCAAATCAGTTCTTCCCAGACGATTTCACAGATAGGGCAAAATATTTTGTAGTTTGTGTATGCATTTTTTTTTAATCATTAATGTTAATATGATTTCCTTTGATTTAATACATTATCAGCTGTCAAGCTTATGAGGATATTATTTATTACCTCTACGATGCTGGCCACTTCTCCCCAGCTTCTCAGCGCGTTGTGATGCTGGTTCATCATCTTCACTCTCCTCAGTGCTGGTGCTGCTTACATCCAGAACAATGTCTTTCTGGGGGTCGACTCTGACAAAGTTTCGGCACTCAAAGGTCAAGTGACCCGCTGAAAAACAAAAGTCAAAGAGAGGATGGATGAAAAACTGTAAAGGTCAGGAGTACTATTTGAATTTGAGAATTAGAACCACACACATTCACACAGGACTATATAGGAAACGTGAATTAAATTATCGCTCAGTTACACAACGATATTCATGCATTTAATCACCTTCATTATTTTGCAATCAATACTTCAGGATTAAATCTGATTGTAAGGGCTTCATCAACACAGTATACACCTTGTGTATCTTGAAAGGTGCCATGAAATAGAACAAACACAATTTAACTTGCAATGGAACTTTTGGGTCAAAGGTAAACTTACGATATCCACATTTCTTGCATCCAGCTCTGATGTTGTCCTTATTGGGACCTGTGGGATAACACGACAGCAAGAGGTGTTTCAGTGTTTGTAGACATGCACTCATGGACATCCAGTTATAATAAGATGTAGGTTAAATGTTATATATATCATTGCCCTATTAAGTTAATGGCTGAAGTCTTTTTTCTGGTTTTTGGAAAAACACAAAAGCTTTATCAAAAGTGGAGAATATATTTATTAATCATTTCAATCAAAAAGGCCTTGGCAGTGGATGACTGAACATACATAGAACGTTGGATGTCGCTTATGTGAAAGTAAAGAATAAAGTGACTCAGGACAATTTTTGAACATTTTATTGTGACTTTAGGTAATTTTATACCCGTCTTAAACTGTCCTTTCATTACAGAGCGCAAACTCAAAACTTAGTTAAATTAAACAGATGTCAGGTCCCTTTTTATTCACTTTGCCAGGTCATTCATTCATTACCTCATTCATATTTATTATGAAAGTTTGTTAAACTGGCATTTATTCTGACTTAGGAACAAAACTGCTTAAGTACAATGGCCATTGTCCTATATGGTATTAAGATGATAATTTCAGCTTCAGCATATTTTAGACTATGGTGATTTTACCAGCATCATCGAGAGAGGCGACGATATGTTTAATGTAATGTAACCGCATAGAAAGTGATATTTTTGTCAAAATGTGTCGGTATTTGTTCCTTTAAAGCCCATTAATTATGTTACAACACTATAATTTTAAGCATGAACCAATACAGCAGCTACAGTCGTTGTGAAGTTATCTGTTTTTGCTGGTTAGGAAGCAGTTTTTCATGAGCTCTTTAGCTAATTCAGGCTAATGTGAAACTGAGCGAACTTTGTTCGCAGCTGATCTGATATTTATCAGACTCACAGAGTGAATAAAAGCAGCGGTGCCTCTAAATTTACTCCTCTCTAACACCTACCTGGCACAGCCATTCTACTTTACACGAGAGAAGCCGGAACAGAACAAAAGTGCCTGAGCGCGAACAAATCTGCACGACGTGTCCTCACTCAAAACAGATCCGGGGGGAAACAATTGTTCCAGAAAATCTGGGTTCCTCCGGTTCTATCTTCCTCGTGAGGCAAACCGGATATAAATGGTACATTACCGCCACCTATTGGACTGGAGCACGTAGCAGCGGACCCACTGTAATGTATAAATACGTATAAATAATATTATAAATAGCATAATCTGTCTAAATAATGTAGCTATGGCATATCGTCATTGTATTACAATAATGGCCTAAATCATTGTTTCAAGTTTTTGGGAAAACACAAACAACTTAATGCAAAAAATATTATATTTTTAAACATTTCAATCAAAAATGCCTTGACAGTGGATAATTGTGGATATACATAAAACATTGTGTATCACTTATGTAACATTATAGAATAAAGTGACTCAGGCCAAATTTGAACATTCTAGTGTGACTTTAAGCAACTTTAAACCTGACTAAAACTGTTCTTTCATTCCATAGTGCAAACTCAAAACTTACATTACCTAGAGTTAGATTCATTTCCAGCAGCTTTTTTAAACCTGAGATTTCCAATGAAGTGATGACACTCAACAGGCTTCGACATGTTTTAATGCTGATCCTGGAACTTCTTTCTTTTCTTTATATTTGGCTACACATTTATTGCATGTACTGATATGGACAACACTTTATATTAAATTATTATTTGAGTATAAATTTAGACTAAACTACTATAAAACATAACCTGTAGCCTTTATCATTCACCAGTAGAAATTGATTCATGAATCATGTTTAGAGCTTCTTCTACACGATAGAGACTTCTCAGAGCAGCCATCATGATCATCATTATCATCATCATTAATTAGTTCAAACAAAATAAAACCTGAAATTCACATTTTTAATCCCTGTGCTCCATCAGTGTTATGAAAAAAGGACAAAATTACAAATACACATAACAATTATTACTTTGCATCTAGCATGTGTTCACTCAGAGGTATCATGAGAAGGAGTCACCAGTCTACACTGTGTGCCAGAAAGTCTAGACATCACAATTTATTTAGAGTCTCTCTGGATTGTCCTGAATTTTCAGGAACAATATTTGCCCCATGCCTGATTGCTTTCCCAGTAAAAAGCCCATTGTGGTTGTCATTAGGGGTTAATTGAAGCCAGCCAGAGTCAGGCTGGCGGACGGAATATGTCGACAGATGCAAGGCCCCCAGACGTGCTCTCATGCATCGTGTTATTTACATTAAAAACTGAAATGATCACAGTCAGTGTTGCCTAATCAGAAGAGGCCTAACTATACGCTGCCTCACAGCTCTGAAGTCCCACTCTGCAACTCGACTTTGATCCACTACACCTCGTCTTATTTTTTCTGGCGCTCTTGTATTCATCCCACATGCTTAGAAACACATGACCCTCCTCTGTTTTTGAGAGAAATGCTCTATTTCCAGCTACTGGCCACAAATACCCAAACTTTGGATTTCAGAAAACTGAGAACTGAGAAATTTAAAGGGATAGTGTTCTTTTCTAATGATCAAGGCATGATAGACATCAAAACTCTATTTTTTTTCTCCTATATAATTTAAATTTCCTCCACGTGCCTGAAATGATGACATCACTGAGAACCAGCTTGAACAAGAGTGGATTTTCCTTATATTTGTACCTTATAATTAGGAAAATGTTATCGTGACTGTCATGCTCTTCTTGAAAATGTGTGTTCTGTCTTTTGTTAATTTTTTTTTTGTGTGTGAACATTCATACACAATGTTATCCTCCCATTTTAGCTGAAAAGTGCACCTTAAAGATTTTCATCAAATTATTTATTTCTCTCGATAATATCTTTCCTAACAAATGTCAGTTATCCATAATCCTTAAGAAGAATCTTAAGAAGAATCAATGATATAACTAGGCTGAGATACAATTCAAAGGAATTTGCTTTATCTTTGTGTTGGTTTAACTTCTGAGGTGAAAGTTGAATATTTAACAGAACGTTTACCTTTTCAGCCACACGTATCTGCAAAGACAACATTTAGCAGACAACCCTTTAAACAGTCAGTTATTTTCTATACAAACCTATTCCTCACTAGAATTATGGGAGGCTGCTGGAGCCAATACCGGAATACCAGCAGGTCACCAGCCTACCGTGGGGCACACAAACCATTCACTCACACCTACAGGCGATTTAGAGTCTCCAATTAACCTAAGAATGGTTTTAGACTGTGGGAACCCAAAGAAAAACCCTGCAGACACAGGGATGACATGCAAACTCCACACAGAAAGGTCCCATCTCAAGGCTTTGAACCTGCGACCTTCTTGCCGTGTGACTCAACAGCACTCCCCACTGAGACACCGTGTCGCCCACCCTTTAAACAATCTTTCTAAAACAATTCAGAGTTGAGAATAAAGACATATTTGTCACAAAATGACATATGTCGTGATACTGTATAATTCTGTGGCTCTTGGTGATGAAGGCTTAAGCCTAAGGGAAAAAAATACTTACCAGTTAACATTCATTTTAATCACTGGTCTTTCACAGACACAGTGGAAGAAACATATACACCACGGGTCTGTGAGGGATGACAGGCTCCTCTGCTGGCTATTCATTTACTCTATGTATCATATTACACCCACTTTGACACAGTTTGAAACTGTTATTTCCGATGACTTTTCACAAGTTTTATGATCTGCTCTTCCACGCACACATGCCTTCGTCTAACATAATTATTCCACTTCAAAACAATGTTTCACTCTACTCATTCATCCTCAAGGCTTTGAGGTCTGTGGTCCAAAATAAAACACACAAGGTTCGAACAGAATTGACACATAAAATGGTAGTTTCAAGCTGTAGCTACATGTATATTCAACTCAGACCCGTTTGACTGCTGCAGATACAGAGTAAATCCTAGTTCATACTTCTGCATTAAGCATTTGAAAATCTATCTTAAGGGAACACATTACTCTGATGAATCCTTGCTTCCTCTTCACAGTGACAACCCTATAGTAGACAGACAAAACATTAAATAGCACATATTCCTGACTGTATGTACAAGACTTTTTTTTTCCCCTTTAGCCTATTTTTTGTTTCTTTCTTGTACCAGACTTTTTTGATCGCCTAGCTCTAATACTTCTCCATACAACCAGGATAGAGTGTGTGTTTGGAGCTCATCAATATCAAATAGCAAATGTGTTTATTCAGTGTTGGGAGTAATGCATTACAAAAGTAAGACATTACTGTAATGCATTGATTTTTGCTGTAACACAGTAATGTAAGACATTACAGGAAAAAAATGGTAATATTTAGATGAGTGAAACTGCAGAAAATCACATTTTCCAGATGGACACACGCTCATTATTTTACATTTGTGAAACATAAAGATTTGAAGAACATCATAGTTAAATGGACATTGTGTGCTACACCTAAAGAATTATTCACTTCCTGAAAAAGCAGCAGTAATTTGAAGCGCAGGCATCAGAGAAGCTGTTTGCAGAGCATGTACGGCCACCACGGCTGAGCTGCACCAGTCACAGCCCTTTGTTTGGGTCAATGCGACAGTACTTAGGATTTTTTACAGGTACACACCAACCTACGGCATAGGAGTCTGCATCGATGCCGTAGGCAAAGTATAAACTAGGCTTAAAGCAGGGTGTCGCAGGTGTGAACGTCACTCCAGGGAACAGAGACAGGTCTCATGCAGCAGACAGAGGGTGTTGGGGGCCAGTGGGCTCAAAGGGTCTTTGTTTGCCTCTTGGGTGGGACGGTTTTTCAACTATAAATGTCTTGTATAAACTGTCATCTGGGTCTTTTTCATCCCAAATGTCTGGATGCAGACTGCTTTCTTTACAAAGAAGTAAACTTGTCAGCCAGCACTCTGCCTATATTTCTTCTTCTATATTTCTTCACCAGAAGCTGAAAAATTTCCACAACAATTTGTCATTGTTGGCCAGATTCCACGAGCAATTGTCTGGGATGGAGAGCGGACAGTAAACAGGCCTCCTGGAACATAAAAGATCTTCCAGTCTCAAAACCTCAAAATATTTTTCTAAGAAAGGAGTGCTGACTGCTGCCGCCCCAGATCTTTACCGCTGGAATTTCGAAATTAAGAAATTTTCATCTGGTGAGCATTAAAATATGTACATGTAAATACATTTTTTTCTTTTTAAAAACGTTGGGGTTTTACACTTGACATAGTATTTCCTTCTCACATTGCCCAAAATTGCCTTTTCTTGCTTGTAGCTTTAAAATGAGTAAGCAGGTTTTCTTATTTGTTCCCTGATAATAAAAATGAAAAAGCGGGTTGTTTCATTTGTAGCGAAATAAATTCTTCTTTTTTTTGCAAAATAAGCAAGTAACATTTTTTATCGCTCGTGCCTTATCAAAGTTATCCTTACTGGGTTTTTTTCTTATTTGTTATCTAATAAAAATGAAAAAGCGGCTTGTCTTATTTGTAGTGAAATAGGCAAAGTGGCAATAACGACTCCCCAGCTGGGATGGGGAGTAGAGTTCGGTCCAAGCTGGACTTCCGGAGGGTTTAATTGTGGATGTTATGAAAAGAAAATATTGAGAAATATTGAGATAAAAGTCTAAAATATTCAAATATCTCGAGAGGTGAGTTTTGGATTCCCAATAAGGGAAATCCATCAAAAAACATAGTGATATCTGATTTTCAGAACAACAGAAACCAGGTAAAGTCTTGTGATAATGTTATGCTGTGAGGACTCTTACGACCAGTTTATTTTGCTCTGGCTTGATTTTTCTTTATTACAATATGCTTATGAAAAGAATCAAAATGTTGATTTTAGAAGTGTTTAAGTAAATCTGTGTAAGGAATTAGAAAGTTGTTTGGACCGAAAAAGTAAGTTGTTTGTAAAGAATGTCAGATAAACGGTTGGAAGTTTAGATTGCAGTTTGATCAGAAAGATTTTGTGGGTGTTGTGTGAGGGTTATGAGAGTGGTAAAATATGAATGACAATTATGGTGCCACTGGGTTTTGTTTTGTTCTTTTTGCTGTTGGTTATGTTTGCCACTATATGTTTGTTTGCTTGTTTTGTTTTTTTTTTTACTTTTTTCATGTTGTATTTTATGTTTGTTTTGTTTTCATATTCTTTTGTTCTGTGTTCCTCTTCTTCAATATTGTTGGAGCAAAAGGATTTTTTTTCTGAGTGTCTAATCAGGCAGAGCAGAGGGAGAAATGGCAGAGGACAAAAGCTATAGAATTACACACCTTGGACAAAAGCCCTCTTGGAACAAAGGCAGGGACTTCCTTCCATGATGGTGAGAAATTCAATTTACAACAAAAACTAAAACATTTACAACTAAGACAATTCCACCTACGACGTTACCAGAATGTCAAATGCAATATTCACCTGTATTGTTTTTTCCAGAAATTTGACAATCAGATCAAATTAATGCATGTAATTTCAAATACAACAAGAGCAACATCACTCCACATTCCATTCCCTTCTCTACTCCAGTTTAGACTCTGGTCTTTAGACAAGGTGTTTTTTTCTTTCTTTTTCTTTATTTTTTTGAGTGTTTATCTGGAGTTTAAAATTGGAGTCAACATCACTCTTAAAGCTCCGCTCAGTCTTCGTTTTTGTGTTAGCTTCACTAAGACAGACAATGATAATCAAGGGCAGAATATGAGGTGAAATGACCCTTGAGTGGTAATTATATAATTGAGGTAAAAGACATCATAATCTATGCATTTATATACAATATCATTTAAAATGGTAGTATAAAAAGTAACTCTAGGAATGATTATAAGCCTTAATTATTTCATAAGTCCATAGAAATACTGAATATTTGAGGGGAGAATATCTTCAGTTATTATAAGTTGTTTTGAATTTAACTTCAACTTTTATTTAAAGTTCACACAAAGAAACCCTGGCCCCTGTACAAGTAAAACAAAAACAAAAAAAGTACAAACCTGCAATGACAGGCACAGACACATTTTAGTGATTAGAATCAAGTGTGTCAAAGTGGGGAGATACCTATAAAACATGCAAAGCAGTAGCTCTTCAGGAGCATGATGGACTATAAGTACGATGGAGGATTTTGAAATCAGCTCATGTTCGTAATGGTAGCCAGGGTTTTGGATAAAGAGAATAAATTGGACACTTGTTTTGTTCACAAACCTCTTCTCACTCAGTAGATAAAAAAAACGTTTCTTTTCAGAAAGTGCCCTCATGTTTGCCTGAATTGCGGTGATGACTAATAGTACAAATTAGTCTGAACTAAACCAATCATTCCGTGGGAATGAAAATAAAACAGGAAATATGTGTCCTGATGTGGTCAGATTTCTTCCTGTTAATTGTATTGTTAAGACAAAGCTTTTGCTTCTCCTAGATAATTATGATGGAAAGCAAACATATTCTCCAGATCTAATCAAAATACACTTAAAACTTTACTTTTAGTACTTTATTTGTTATAGTTATAGTACTGTTTGTTATAAATACAGTAGTTATTGGGCATTCTGACCCACATATCAGTCATCTTTAATTACCATAATTGGGAAAATGATCAGATTGTAGGCGAGTTTTTCAAACATGTTTCTCTGATCCTCTAAACTGATCCTGCTCCAGAGTATCTTGTGTAATTTTAGGTTATCAGGTTATCTAGTCTTGTTAAATGTTAACCCACTGATGATAGAAAAACTATGTTGTGTACAACGCTTGCTAAATAATCTGCCATTCTTTCTTTGTGAACCAGTGTATATTTCAAATTATGAACAACTGTGAGGGTCAATAAATGATGACTTTATCTTCAAATGTATATGGTCAAACATATATATGGATTGGGCCTTTAAGGAGGGTCTTATGGAGACCTGCTGACAGGCTGGATCATGAACCTGTCTACGTGTCTGGACATATCAGGAAAATCTCCCTGACAATGATTAGACTGTGGTAAAACATTCCTCAGTTGCTTCTTATTTCCTTTCATCCTTACCTGAGTCTCACTTCTACTCCTGTCCTCCATTTTTGATTCTGTCAAGGGCTGATTTCATTGAACAAAGAGTGAAATAAGAATGAGTGAATTAGCAGTAGAATATTACTACTACTATTGACTATTTGACATCCAGGTCATTTGGTGTATCATTAACATCATTAGACATTAAAATGGCATAAATTAACTCAGAGCATTGCTCACTTCCTCTGTTTCTCTTCAGCATCTATGACTCACAACATTTAGAAGAGGCAACTTTTTATTGTTTCTGTTACAACAAAGAAAACATAACTAGAAAATGGGGTGCCAAAATGTGACACTTCCATCTAATAGACATGATCGAGGTGGTTTGTATTAATTGGATTTAAAAAAGACTCCAACAAAGACGATCATGATGGCCTTAAACATCAAGGTTTTTTCATTGCAAAATGGCTGCAATAAAAAGTATTTATATCAGAGCAATGCCTTTATGAGCACAGATAAAAAGAAGTGATGGAAACGATCAGTACTCCACTTGGATGCTCCATAATAAAGTTCCATAATTAAATGTAACGCATTTTCTTTCTTGCCAGCTCTGCGTGCAAACACATGTCAAAGACATGGCTTCAGACGCTGGCTTCACACAAAGTAATCTGGTGGTTCCTTGAATGTTTTTCCCAGTGTTGTTGTCACCCAGTTGTCTGGAAGTCTGGGCTCGGGGCAGCAGTATGTTTAGTCCTGAAAGACTTTTCCCACAGAAAAATAACCTTTTTTTTTTTTTTGGTAAAGCAGTCTTGAACAAGATGTTAAAAACTCATTTTCAAGAAACAATGAAAGAGGTTATTGTTGCATTGCTCACAGGTCACTGACCAGTAAGCAAAACCCTGTGAATTACATATTTATCTACAGTCTCCTGGGTGGTCCAGTGTGGTCCCCAAGAAATGTCAACCATACGCCTTATTGGTAATCCATGCATGACTGTGTGACCTAAATGGCCGGATTGTACAGTGCCAAACTGGTTGACTGAAGGAGGCAGGCCATCTCATAGCTGTTCTGCTACTTTCACTGCAACAGGCTGTATCTGGTCAGCACCTGGCGGACACTGTGGATGCTGCGGAGGATGTTTTTGGACAGAGGCCTGGCTGGCCCTGGCCAAACTCCCTGGGTAAATAAACCTACGTCTGACCTCAAGCGCCAGTCGTGGAGTCTCCCGACCTCACCACCTGACACAATGTTCTTCCCACAAGCACGAGCATCACGCCTGGGTGGCCGTGCAGTAGAAGGGAACTCTCTTTGGCATCCTTTCAAAAGGGAAAGCCATGAGGAAGTCAAGCAAGTTTCTAAATTTACACAACTATGCCACACTGATGTCTTGATTTATTAACATTCATGTACCTGTCTATTTGCTTAGACTCGGGCTGAAATAAAAACTAATTTGGGAATCGTTTTGCACATTTTCCTTTAACAGCTGCTAGGATATTTCTTGTTTTTCAGCCTTGTCTCGTCCAATGTTCTGACAGATGAGGCAAACAGCAACTACCTTCCTCTCTCCCAGCTCTTTAGTTCTCCCACCCTGAATCTTTCTCTGCATGTGTGATGGCTTCTGTAATGAGAGCTCTTTGATGTGCAGGAGAACTGGGGTAAGCTGAGTGCTTATTGAGGGGGAGGTGAGGAATGTGAGGCAGGTACACCACAGTCGAGTGTGTTGATTAAAACTCCTGTTTGCTCCCATCAGACCATATTCGGCCATCCTGAATACAAATGCATCTCTCTAGATGTCTGTGGGTTTTAGTCTTCCTGCATAATCCTGCTGTTCAATCAACATTAAGCTCATAAGTACATGTTTGCTGTCACACGGCTGTCTTTCAAATGTACAGTATCTGCACGCTTGTTTATGTCTCTGAATTCCGTAAACCCTTTCTCCCACTTTGACTCCTGTGAAACCACTTCAGACATGTTCTGCAGCAAACAACAAAGCCCAAATCTGTGTGAGCTGCTGACAGACGTGTGCCCACAAAGGACAGAGGGAGAGAGAGAGAAAAAAACACTTTGATTCAATGCATTGTGGAGGAAAAAGATGTGCAGCGTGGGGAGGGAAATGGGCCTGCTTTCTGATTTGATGGTTATTTCTGACGCAAACTGGTAAAAAAGGTGAATACTGCTGGTGGTGCAGATACAGTATGTGTGTGTATGTGTGTGTCCAGATAAGTGTGTTATCCCCTCCTCCTCTGCATCTGTGTCCAACAAAAGATGCAAGCTAAGGCTACAAAATGTTAGTGGTGGAAGAAAAATCACTTTTTGTTCTCTGTGAGGCATTTATTTCCTATCTGGATATCTTGGAGGAGAGAAACTCCACCAGCCATTATTGCAGTCAACCTTCAACCAAGAAAATAAGAGCTCAGAGCTCAGAGACAAAACCTCAGAGACAAGATGATGCTGTTGATGAGCTTGCTTCTCCTGTCTGGATGTAACCATGCAGGTGAGTCAGTATTTTGTATTTGTGATGTTGCTAAGAGAGCCAGAGAAAGGGGTGAAGGTTAGCACAACAAAAGCCAGGAGCACAGATTTGATGTGGTCTTCAAGTGCACAAGAAAGCATTCTTTTTCTTACATGTTGTCAAATGAAATATATTTTTCAGCACTCAGTAAAACTGAGTCTATCAGCCTGAATATGTGGCTTTCTGCAATTTATTATTTTCATGCCCTAACTAGTTCTGAAATCAAATAACACATCATGAAAATAACACATCATAGAGAAACAGGCAGTTATGTTTGTATTCGCACGCACAAACACACACACATACACTTTTTTTTCAATTTCACACTCATGCATACACACGCAAGCCTTATTAGGATAAACTCCATATTTTCTTTATGGGTGCAATTAATAACTAAGAGGGGCCACTTCTCAAAGCTATCAGACTGTTTGATGTTGAGGTAGCAGTCTCTTGCAGTAAAAACATTTAACGACTGTCCTTCCAACTGTTCTGACATGGGATTTTAGTCACCAGCACGTCACATAAAAGACATTACATCATTCATGGTGCCTCCTTCAATTGATCTAGATATATTTTTCATCTGTTTTGTAGATGTCACTGTTGGAGTGTGTGTTTGATGAAAGGGGGGGGATTTTTTTGTGACAAGGCCAAAAATGATCACAAAGCATCATTGGGGACGTAGTTTAAGTGCTGTCTCCATTTTATTCTTTTAGTCTGTCTGTCACTTCCATCCTTTTTTCCCTGCTGGAGGTCTCACTCTCTCCATTTCCTGAGATACCATCTAAAACACCTACGGCCTTTTCACCCTCATTATCCTTGGTGCAACCTTTCTTCTTTGTCATATCTCAAAAAACCCTTTTAAATGTCATAAAAAAGGATTTGGCTCCGTCTTTAATACTGTGGCTGTGTGGTCTAGCACCACCCACACGTATACCCTTGCTTTGACAACCTAAACCTAAACATTTCCCTCCAAGAGTTGTAATCTAGACACAAAATCCGGCTAACCACTGTAATTTACTGAATCTATAGGTTAAAGGCGACACGGTAAGAGCAGAGGGGAGGGGAGCAGAGGGGAGTGTAAGATTTGTAGTTTACTTTAAAGAGAATCTGACTCATGATCCAGATGTTGGCATGAGGGACTGCTCACAACATGTAAGGGGGTTTGTGTGTGTGTGCAACTTGGGTACATCTACTGTAACAAAAGGCCTGTTTTTACAGATAAACCCCTAGGGTAACCACTTATAGCAAACTAACTTCTTTGTTAGAGGTAATGATTCTTTGTTATTGTATGTGCCTATTAACAACCTTTGTATTTTTACAACTGTTTTTCTGGGTATTTTTACCTCTTTTTGATATTTGACAACAAAGCATAATTTCAATTAGGATTTGGACAACAGTTGTCCCCTGTAGCAACTTTTCAAAGAGTGTACTATAGGTGCAACAAAGGAGATGATACCCAACTAAAATGCAGCATATTTACAGAATACTTTATTTTTTGTTTCATAAAAATCTAATTTAAACAAAAATAGCATTACCTGAGAAAACACATTAGAATTGGTCCTCAGTACACATAATGGGCCTCACATATTTAAGAAAATTGTGAAGGTGTTTTTACTGGTAAAGACAGAACAGGAAATCTGTTTAGACACCATATGATGAAGAAACTGAACCCCCCACTGTGCAGTTTCCTCCGTTTCGTGATCTCGATAGTGTACACAAATCACCATCTGCTCTGCTACACTATAAATATCCTATACACACTTTGCTCTACCTCAGGGGCCAAGAAGTCTTTTTTTTCTCATCAGCATATATCTCCATATCCGTCCTGCATGTGGTCTGTGATTTATTTCAATAAACTCTATTCGGGCAATAAAAAAAGATGTAACGTGGTATTGTAGTCATGTTGACTAGGCTTGGGCTGTATTTATTTTTCATACCTTCATACCTTCCTGACATTTCACCAGGGTAGATGGTACATGACGTTATTTGTGTAAAAATAATGAATGTATGTATAGATAGAAAATAAGCACCCTTCTTTCACAGATTCTTGTCAGAGTAGAAATAGTTGCTGCTGTGGCTGCTACAACATAAAATATGCATCAGCTTTCAGGTTTTTTGATGAGGTTTGGTAATGTAGTGTAAGAGCTCACAGCTCATCCTAATATTTCCTCAGGAGTGGATGTGAACTTCCATTGAAGTTACTGCTGACTGATTGTATTTTTAAAACATGGTAGCTCATATATGAACTAATAAGACTATATTAAATTAATTGTCCAACTAAATGTTAGGCAGTAGCCTACATTATACAGTGGGCTATATATTGTATGCATTGAAATTTGTTAAACTGATGTTGTGCTTTACTTTGTTTACATGAGTTAAATTCCCATGGGAAGACAGGGTGCATTCCCACGAGCATTCAAGCCTGACATATAATCAACCAACAAAAGCACCTAAGCACCTTTCATTGGATGGATGATCCAAACTGAGACCTAAAACAGCCACCAGGTGTTTACACTTGTCTTGCAAGAAGCAGAGCAAACTAAGCTAAGTTATCCCGCACATCCTTGCACAGGGCTGCTGGTATTTCCAGTTCATCTGGTGTGGGCCACATCATGTGAGGCCTCCAGATTGCTGCTATGATTTTATTGCAGTCTTGATTAGGCACATGTGACTAACTGCAACCCCCCCCTCGTTGGCAATGGGTGAGTGGTTGGCAGAAAGCAGAGGTCTTCCAGAACTCTGCATTGTAATGAGATTCATCCTTGCGGGTTCACGAGAAGCGCCGTTCGCCCGGGAATTTGATTCTCCTGGCCGCGTGGAACAAAGTTGGCCCAACTCACCTCATTTCACACATTAAACTGTTTTGTTTGCATCGAAGAGACATTTTCATCCTGCAGGCGGTCTCCACTACCTCACGGAAGAAAAATGCTAACCCCGCTTCACTTCCCATGGAAAAACCAGCCAATTTGACTTGGTGAGAGAGGGAAAATAGTGGGGTCTTTTAAATGCAAAAATACAGAGTGGGGAAATGGAAATTTGACCATATTCTTGACATGAAAAGCATAGCACATCAAGACTCAATCATGATATACTCAAGAATAGGTTTCCCCCACTTCCCTTGTACTGTTTTTCCAGGGGAAGGGGTCGGGAGGGGAGGAAGAAATGGAAAGAGAAATGGTTATGATTTGTGTCATGAAGGATGCCAAGACAAATTGGTTAGGTTCTCTTCCTGTCATAGACTGCTGCACGACCTATTACACATTTAGCACATCAAAGGACCATTAAATTTCTATCACACACACTACAGAGTGGGGGAGCCAAGGAAAAGGGGGAGAACTCAATGAAAGTACCCTCTTAAAACAATAAAATTGGGGGTGGTGCATTTTCATGAGTGAAAGTGAGGAAAGGGGCTGTGATGCTACAGCGCTCTTGTGTGGTCCTTGCTCCTCTGTCTCTTTCTCTCTCTCTCTCTCCCAGGCTGTTCCTCCTTCTTTTACATTCTCTCTTCCCTCTTTTGTGGGTCTAAGCCTATGAGCTGTCGTGGGCCCTTCCTTACTACACACCCAGCGGGGCTTTAAAAAGGCAGGGCCGGAGGTCTTAGCAGCCACACACACTCTCTGCCTGTGCCTCTGCCTTTCGGTTGTGGGTGCTTTGCTCTGGAAGCCGGCTGTGTCAACCTTTCCGTCCTCCGGGTCTCTCGGATTAGAGATGCAGACGCCACAGCAAAGGGCCCCCAATCTCCCGCTCATCCTTCTGGGTCTCATCTTGCTGCCTGTGGATAGAGTCGCCATGGAGAGCCAAGGTGAGGAGACAGCGCAAGTTATTATTGCTGCCTGTGGTTTGGATATTAGTAGCAGTGTGTGGGCAGACAAATGGACGTGCAGAGGTAGTCAAGCAGGTAACCTCAACCTGGGGAAAGGGTGTGTGCGTGTTTCTGTTTAAAGGACAGACGATGCCTAAGAACCCCAACTGCATTGGCTCGTGAGCGCAAACAGGTGTGTAGGTGTAATAGGGAGTCTGTTTGTGTAGATGAACAAAAGTGTGTGTGAGTGTATTTCTGCCTGTGTCTACCTGTTTATGTAAAGTGTGGGATGGACTGTTTGTCTTTCCGTTGTTTTGGTGTGTGGCCGGAGGAATGTTCCTTCTTGACTTCCTTCGCTGTGAGCCTCTCAGTGGGCATGAATGGACAGAAACAGAAAGTGTTTTCTTGGGCTGTTTTTGTCACTTTGACACCTCCTGAGAAGCCCCTTTTCTTGTCTAACACAAGAGTAAATTTAATTCAGTGTGTCAGAGAAAGGCAAAGAGAGAGAGCGAGAGAGAGAGAAAGACATGAGCATGCATGCACCCACTGACACTTTGAGAGCTTTACCGCTCCACACATGAAAACATCCACACATACATACCGAACTGTCACACATGCATTATTTTCTGCGGGCAAAATCGCTGAGATCTTGTCATACCCACCCACGCGTATCTAATTCCCTATATGTTTGTGTGTGTGTTTCTCCACGGAACAGCGCTGTACGAACGTGAGAAAGAACCATCCTATTGGGATGCTCAGGCGAGGGCAACGCTGGATGCTGCGCTGAAACTCCGCCCTAGGGAGCACCAGGCCAAGAACATCATCCTGTTCCTCGGCGACGGTAGGGTCATGCTGTCATTACTGAATGTGTTCCAGCTAATTTGTGGTGCTGTCTTTGCTGTGGCCGGTTTGAACAGAAAAAGCTACTAGCGTCAACGTTACTGAGCTCAGCATGAAGTGCGGGACAATGCTCGAGTGTGAGCAGTCACGGAGTCCTTGCTGTGCTCAGAATGTAATGAAAGAAACTGGCTCAGACAATTAGCTGTGAGTGAGCAGTAGAAGAGCACAAGGATGTCGAGAAGTCAACATTCACAATGAAACTTTACTCTTCTCATCAGGAAAATAGCAGCTTTGACTATTTGTTCAAATGCTTAAGAGTGGAAGTTTATGCTGATGGGGCAAATAAACTGCTACAGATGTAATGACATGTCCCTTCTAATAAGGCAGAAGCAGTGTGATTCTAGTAATCTAAAAGACATAACCACGACCCTGTAGAGACAACTGCTGGAGTTCTTATAGTTGTTCTAAACTTTTAAAGGAATTTAATTTTTTTACTTTTTTTTTTTAATATAATGTGTTCATGTTTTTAAACTGTGTTTCACCACTGCACAACCAATTTTCCCTTGGGGACAAATAAAGTCAAAGAGTTTTCATCACCTAACTTTATGCTTTCCTTCAGGTCTACTAAAAATTTTAGAGTCTTTCACCTCACATTTTTGGTTCAATTGGATTGTTTTGGGTCACGCTCACCACTCTCATCAATCACAAGCCCATTTTCAGTGCAGGAGGCAGCTGTTTTCTGGAAATAAGCTTTGAAAAACCCACTGTGTGCACTACCTGCCCACCACCAAACTGCAGACAGACAAAGTTAGCGAATGGCTGGTGAACACAGTGGAGCATTTAGCGACCGAGGAGCAAAATATTTCCCTCTGGAGTTTCGCCAAAACAGAGCAAGAAGTTAATATTGGACTTACGTGCATTGGCACCAAAAAACAACATGTTTTGTTGTTCGGGGACGAGAACATGATATTTTTAGGAGCGCAGGTTGTGAGGTGGCAATTAAGGTGACAAATATAATTAGTGCAGGAAAGTGGCTGCCAATTTGGTAGACCTCCTTGATGTGTTCTCCTTCTGCAGTGTAGTGTGGTATTCAGTGCCCGTACTGTCTAAAGCTGGAGAATGTTTCCATCTGGATCAGATTGAATTGGAAAACTTTTGACATTGTCACTTGTGTGGTATATTTACAGTTGGTGAGGCATGGTGAGTAACTTTTGTCAGGGCAGCAGTTTAAAGAGATTCAAGAGTGTTTTCTGGTAACTACAATTAAAACTACGGCTTTAAATCAGAGCTACTTAGTCACATTTCTGTGTGGTCAAGGGTGAACTTTCTTTGTGCGTCTTACCAGTGACGCCCAGAGCTTGTTTCCTTGTATTTGTGGCTGATGTTTAAGGTCATAGTGGTATTGGCTTCTGGTCATAGGTTTTCAAAGGCAGGGGTTAAATCCAGTAGTGGACAGGGTGAGATTAAATGGTGAGTAGTGACATTGCAGTTCTTTGTGCAAGGTTGTATTAAGATATTCTATGACACTTAAAAGAATTTTTGCCTGGAAGAGTCAACGTTGGTCTGTATGATGGTCTTGTTTAAAAATGTGGTTCTTCTAGAAAACCACTGCCTTAAATGCCCTGGTCATTTGTGGATTCAGTTGTTGGCTAATGGGCCAGAAATGCTTTGAATATGTATACTTAGAGAATTACTGAATCCAATTTTTTAACCCAGTCTGACAATAATTGTCTGAGCTTTTCAGACAAGCATATTTTTCGACATCTCTTGTCTGGATTTTATTCTATGTTCACTGACAGACAGAACAGAGTGGCAAAACCTTTCAGAAAAACAAAAACTGAATATATTTGTGACATGTTTAACGCTCTATTGCTATCCATTGCCAAATGGCAACAATTAGTTTGGCTCAATTTTACTAAAAGGCAGTAATCTAAAATCCACAAGTGACTGTTATTTGTGAAAAATGGGTTGTTAACTTTGAAGGAAAAAATTTTTATCACATCAACATTAAGTCCTGTTTTCATTCTTTTATTTCCATGGACCAATAAAAACTTATGACTTCCTGGCCACATTTGTTGCAGCAAATCCAAATACAAGTGCATTCTGGGTAGAAAAAAATAGAAATTTGGGGTTAAATCGTATATATTTTACACATACACATAGTTTAAAAGATTATATCAGTGACCTGTTCATCATTCTTTCCAGGGATGGGCGTGTCCACAGTGTCTGCAGCTCGAATTCTGCAAGGTCAGCTGGCGGGCAGGTCTGGGGAGGAGACGATGCTGGCCATGGACACCTTTCCATACGTCGCCCTGTCTAAGGTGACATCAAGAAATTTTCCAAAATGTTGTCTATAATACAATCTCCAATTTGAAAGCTCATTAGTGTTTCATCAGATAATTGCAGTTGTGTTTTATGAATCATCTCACATTTGTAAGAAATGAGACACACTTTGTTTAGTCATTGATATTGTATGGCCTAATCATAAAGAGTATATTTTTCATGCAGCTACATACACCATTTAAATGAATCATTTACATTTATTTTCTTGATTCATGAAATGTATGTTTACATACATGTTCTTGCTTACAATTTATCAGGTATTATAGTATCTATGATAGCTTTTAACACCTGATTAATACCTCATTAAAAAAGTGGACTGATTTATAAGTTTAAAACAGTCAAAACATAAAGTATTAATGTCATTTGTGTTTTCTGGTAAATCAGTGCAATATAACAGAAGTGAGTGACTGAAAAAGACACACAGAGATGCACAATAGATTGCAGAATACCTCAGAATATGAAGGGTGGGTCAGTGTGTCCATTTTTCACATGCTTTGTTTTCTTAACATGTTGCATCCTGCCTCATACCATCTCATTACGACCTCAATCCTCAAATCTTTGTGTAAAAAGTTTCCAAAAGATTTAGCTAAAATCACAGTTTCACAAAAAAATGCTGACTTGTGCAAAAGAAATGAAAAAAACACCTACGATTAAAGAAAAGTGGGATTCTGCATCATGGCCAAGCATAGTCACTAAGTTATTTTAAGTAAGTGTGAGTACATGTAAGTATTTATGTTGCTATTTCAGTGTTCTAACCTATACTTAGAAAAGGTTGCATGTTTTCTGGGCCAGTAGGTCTTTCCCAGAAAGATCTTTCTGGCTTTCTTCTTCAGGAATTGAATTTTTTTTTCATTCATGAAACTAGCAACAGTTATTTGTTTGGAGTGAAATACCAATCATAGGTATGTTCATGGCTGAATAATGACGGACAGAAACTACTTCCCAACTTCCCCAATTTGAGTGAGAAGTCAACAACAACATTTCTAAAAGGGGATCTAGAGAATTATTATATCACCACATGTGCAACATCAGTGATTGCTAATTTCTTGTCCCATCTTTAATAGTGTTTGTGTTTCCACTCCTCAGACCTACAGTGTGGATAAGCAGGTAGCGGACAGTGCTAGCACAGCTACAGCCTACCATTGTGGGGTGAAAGCTAATGCTAAAACAGTTGGACTCAGCGCGAATGCAGAAGCCTACGAGTGCAACACCACCTTCGGTAACGAGGTCTACTCAGTACTGCGACGTGCAAAAGCACAAGGTAAAGACAGTAAATGTGTAGACTCAGTAGTGGCTGTGCTGCGTAATGGAACATTTCAAGTAGTTAGAATTATTATCTCGAGATAACTGACAATTACTGTATAGTTCAATGTTCAGAACACATCAATGTGCATTGACACACTTCCCATTGTGCTTGGTAACACCATTTTCCAATTTATTGTAAGTATCATGTCAATTGGAACACTGGCAATTGGACAATTAAGATTTGTACAAATTAAAAATAAATATGTGTATAAAGTGCATTTATTTACTTTTTGTTCACCCGTGAGTTGGTGTGGCATCAAGCAAATTTACAAGCGTTTTCCCAGGGAGCAATAAGCTGTGTAGTTAAGCGAAACCTCTGGGCTTCATTACATTGCCAGTAAAGACTTTGGCACTGTGGCTACACCCATTGAGAACCGAGCCAGTGTAATTATGTTTTCATCCATAGCAGCCTGTCTCCAAGAAACTTTTGAATACGTAAACTCCCAATCTGCATATTTAAAGGATCAGTGTGCAAGTTTCAGCAACATCTAGTCGAAGAGTCTTGGTAGAAATGTAATATAATATTCATAATAATGTTCTTGTTCATGTTTTTTTTTACATTCTTTCAAGGCAAATGTAGGCATTGTGTGTATCGGTCCCAGATTTTACTTATCTCTTTGTTATCCAGGAAAATCGGTTGGTATTGTAACCACCACGCGTGTACAGCATGCTTCACCAGCCGCCGCCTACGCCCACTCTGTCAGCCGGAGCTGGTACAGTGATGCTGATCTGCCTTATATCGCCCGGCGACAGGGCTGTGTCGACATCGCCACCCAACTGGTCACCAATGTTGATATTGATGTATGTAACACTTTTTTTTGTCTATTTTACCACCAAATAGAATATTTGATAAATTTGAACATAAAAAAGTAAAAGTAAAAAGGTGACTGTTTTAGTGTTATATGACTGACCCTAAAAGAACAACACAGAAATCTTATTTATGGTAGGCGTACGGGCTTGTTTGGTTTTCAGACTCACTAGAAGCAACGTGGAGATAAAGCCTTCATATAAAGTATATTGCTCAGAAGTAAATGAGGGTTTTATTACAAGTGCAATGGCTCCACATGGACTTTGATCTGGTTAAATGGTTTTAAGACATTACAAAGCAGCTGTAGATGTGTTTGGTGGACTGCCTCAGAGAAGCATCCACTTCCTACTTCCTAGTCCTACATTCAAAACTGTAGAGTGAGCTGATCTAATAGAGGTTTAGTCCAGTTTTAAATTTATTAATAATCATCTTTATGTAATACAACTCATTGGCTTTGAAAGAACATTGCTATAGACAACAGTATTAGTAGTTGCAATAGATTGAACATGTATGCAATTATGATAATAATAATAATAATAATAATATAATTACAACAATTATGCATTTAGTTTGACACTTCATTGTTGTGGCATGATCTTTTTGGCTGGCAATGTGCACAGCAGGCTTCTGTTTCTTCTATTTGTGAGCAGCTAAACAATGTTGTGGTTCACTTGTATATATTACAGTATGCCAGGGTATTTAGTCATTCCAAAGAAATTACTTTTAAAACCATCAACTGATAAAGAAATGTTTTGATGGCGTCTACTGAATATTTTCCAGGAAAACAAAGATAAGTCGAGCAAAAAAAATTAAATGATCTTGGTTGTTGGTTAATGAGTCACTGCTCTTTCTGATCACATGGAAATCACAGCTGACAGTTCAGGTCAACTTCTGAAAAACGTTATCAGAAGAAGCTGTGATTCATACACAATATTACTCAATATCCTAAAAAAAAAAAAAAAAACTAAAAGCCAGCAAGTCCACTGTGTTCTCTTTACTAGCCACAAGATTCTATTCAATTACCAGTCTGCCACCACCACTCACATCATCTCCATTCAAGCCACTGATGTGTTGGTATCTGCCATGGCAGCTTCTTTTTGTTCACCAGCAAGAATCTATAAAACAAGGATGCTTATTTACTATTTATTTATAACATGGCCATAAATATTTAAACCCAGTAAGACTGGTCTAAGGCTCTTTGCATTTTATACCCACATTGGTGTAGATTAAACAATGTCATACATGCTCCAATGACTTGTGTCATCAGGAGCTTTTTGTTTTTTTTGTGTTACATTACTGTGCACCCCAGTGAAATATTAAGAAGGTATTAAGCAATAGATATTACCCAAGCCTATGAAATAATACCAGGCAATAAATCAATGTCTTGATATGAAATTAGATATCATCTCAGATTTTGGATATCCTGACTTCATGATGGCATAAGTGTTGCCTTTTATTGGCTTTACGTAAGTAAGACAGGTCTAACTGGTAAATTGTACTAACCATCCAAACAGTATGATTCTGTCCACATCACCAAGCTCTAACACTGTCTCTGACGACTAAGAAATTTAAAAATGTCCATGTTTGTTTGCTGCTTTTTTAGAATAGCAATGTTTCTCTTTTTTGACCAATACACCTAATATAAGAGAAAAGCAGCAGCCCTGTGAAAGCTGCATTGCTGGTTAAGTACAGTACCTTTATATATTGATTCTATCCTGTCTGGTGTCCCTTTAAGGTGATTCTCGGGGGAGGGAGGATGTACATGACACCAAAAGGCACCCCGGACCCCGAGTACCCCACCTCCAACTCTCGCAAGGGGGAGCGCAAAGACAAGAGGAACCTCATCGATGTATGGCTGAAGGCTAAACCAGTAAGATAATTTAACATTGCTTTCAGATTCAATCAGTTTCCGCATGTTTTCAAGACAAGTATTCAAGATTTGTGCATTCTCTGGTTTGTGTTTCAGCACAAGAGGTCACACTATGTGTGGCACAGGAAGGAGTTTGATGAGATTAATGTTAAAACTACTGACCGGCTCATGGGTGGGTAACTTGCTGCAGCACTCATTGACACCACACTATATCAAGTTCTTATCAAAGTTATGAAACCAAGGGCTAAGAAACAAGAGGATTCCAGTAAGGTCAGCTTTCATCTTTACAGCCATGTGAGGTAGCCATTGAGGGTATTGTAAATTCACAGTTACATGGTCTTACCACTCCTTACTGCAGTGATAAGAACCTAAGGGTACGTTCCTTGTTGTGACGATGCAGACTGACAATTGCCTGCAACACTGAATTTTTATCATCTTGCACTTTCGTTTCAAGTTTATGTGTTACGAAAGATTGTGTTGATACCTTTCATACATTTAAAAATCTTCCTACATATAAAATTAGAGGTTGTAGAAGAACAGGCAGGTCTAAAAGTTTTCAATTATTTTTCTTCTGTCTCTCTTTCATTTTCCCTTCATGTCCTTCAGTGCTGTTTATCCATCCATCCATCCATCCATCCATCCATCCATCCATTTACATTAAATACAGCAATGCTGTCACTGTGTGTTTTTTTAGTCAGCATCAGAAGTATTCTACACAGCCTTAAAATCCTCCACCCTTGTTGGTTTCTTCTTTGTTTCCAGGTCTGTTTGAGCCAAAGGACATGAGATTTGAGGTCTTCCGGAATGGCTCGCGTGACCCCTCCATTGTGGAGATGACAGAGAAGGCCATTCAAATCCTCAGCAAGAATCCCAAAGGATACTTCCTGTTTGTGGAAGATGAGTACCAAAAGCTATTGATTTTTTAAATAATAATGTGTTAAAATGACAGAATGAACAATTAGATCACAAAACATCACAAAATTGACAGCTTAACAAAAGAAAAACAGGATGAGCATTGTATCTTTCTATTGTCTTTTGTTTTACGAGGGAGAATTGATCATGGCCACCACGATGGTATCGCTAAGCTGGCACTGACAGAAGCTGTGATGTTCGACCAAGCAGTTCGTCATGCAGCAAAGCTAACCAAAGAATCCGATACACTGACTGTTGTCACTGCTGACCACTCTCACGTCTTCACCTTCGGTGGTAACACACCTCGAGGGAATCCAATCTTTGGTATGATCCACCAAACAAATCTAGATTCTTTGCCAGATTGAGATTGCCATTAAAATTATACTCAGCAGGTTTACTTGAAGTACTGGGAGTAAAGCAACACCATTTTAACTTTAAGGAAACTATTCAAATTGACCACGTTAACATTTTATTGTTTCTAAATTTGCATGTGTCTGCCTCTGTCCAAATATAGAAATATAAGACCAGTGTATTATTCTTATTCAGCTTCACCACCTATTTTTCATAATTCAGGACTGGCACCAAAGAAAGCTGATGATAAAATGCCCTTCACCAGTATTCTGTATGCCAATGGCCCCGGTTACCTCCATATAAATGGAACCAGAGGAAACATCACAGTGGTGGATTACTGTGAGTACACCCTAATGTCTTTCAGATGCGTCGATGTGTAGAGAGACAGCGTGAACTGAAATGTGGTTATGCCTGTTTTTTTTGTTTTTTTTATACCACTCACGGTGCTGTGCCTTTTTCTGTTTAATGAAATTGCCTCCTTGTTTGCATGCAACTGTACTTAAATAGGATATTTGTGTTTATTTGGGGAACTCTGGAGAAGAAACGGTCAAATTCTTCCTTGTTCTGTTCTGCACCATTCGCTGTAGTCATTGCATGAATGTGTATACTTGAAGGTGGAAATACCTCTTTCCTTGAATGAATTGCCATTTACAACCACCAATTTTGTCTGTTTGAATGGAATGAACTTTATGGTTTTGGAGCCAGTAGTTGTGTCTCGGAAAGTGTAATTACATGTTAGGGATTCATTTCTAAAACTTTATTTATCCATCTGTAGAAATATGACACTGCAAAAATCAGCCTCTATGTTCTGACGAGGACTATGAGGTCAAAACACAAGGGTTGCATTTTTTAGTAATAGAGATGATTAACTACAAGGCTTTTCAGACCCTTTTTCCTCAATAATTTATCCCCTAAACTGCAAACCTGAAGCCTACAGCCTTTTCTTGTTTCATTTGTGAAGTTATTTATCATATTAGATCTTCTCTTCAGATCATTTAAGATGTAAATGTTCTTTTGCAATGTTATTTTATTTGCAGCACCCACATATACTATATATATTACTATAGGTTGGATGTAATCCCACAGAAGGGGAGTGGGTGATATTTATAAAACCACATTGAAGTCAAAGCTGTTATGATAGCAAAGCTGAGTTGCATTGGCAATGTCTAGATATTCCATTTTTGCTTTATTTGTGTGGTCCAATGCTAATTTGTGCTGGGTTCAGGGTGACACAGTTGGGTGCAGGATACAGATCATAAGGATGGTGATATAGTCCATATGTGTTTGTTATTAATGCGTGATGATCCAAGTAGTGTGTTGCCTAAAACTGTTTTTTACACACTCCGCTCTGCTCATTTCTGTCTAGATGATGAGGAGTACATGCAGCAGGCCGCCGTCCCGCTCGACGCTGAGACGCACGGTGGAGAAGATGTGGCCATTTACGCCAAAGGGCCAATGGCTCACCTCTTCCATGGGGTGAAAGAGCAAAACTACGTGGCACACGTCATGGCCTACGCCGCCTGTTTGGAGCCCTACACAAACTGCCCTCCTCGCCCCCACAGCCACCCCCACTCTTCCAGCAGCTGTTTGAGCACGCCCTCCAGCCTCTTGTTTGGCATAATTGGCCTTCTCTGGCTGTTCAGATGACCCCCTCCCCCCTAACAAGTACATTGTATGCATGCAGCAGACACTTCATGCGATAAACATCTGTACATTACACCCACACATTCAACGTACTGTATGCACACAGGCTGGTAAGTCAGATTGCAGGGAAAACGTGTGTAATATCTCATTTTCAAATTCAAAAATTCAGGCATAAAGAGCTAGTTGACATGCAAATATGAACATTTATTCACACACAGGTTGTGCTCTAAAAACACTTCATGCAACCGTTGCCACTGTGGAGCCATCAGCACTTCTTTTATAAAATACTCTTTTCAACCTGTAGTGGCAACATGACAACAGTACTATCTTGGACAAAGTAGCTAGTTAGACTTTTGTCCTCCTCTCAAGATACAGACTATCTCCGCTGGTACTCATCACTCATCAGACCTATCAAACATTTGCAAGCAGCTGTAATTTCCTTCCTACATTACACATCGATCTGAGGCTTTACCTAGAATAACTTGAAACAAGCCAAGCTGAGGGTTCAGTGTTTGGCTTGTGGACACACATTTGTTCATCTACATGTTGGCCATTGTGTGGATTGAATATATGACTGGATGATTTCTATAACCTAACTAGGAGCCATCGTGCCATGCCAAGCTGGGACACCAACAGACCTTACAAGAACTCATGAAGATGCCGTAGCTCTTTTTGAGTCTTTCAGGAAAACATGTAGCTTTTAACATTTTTGAAGTTTGTATTGTTTGACCTCATTGGTTCCAAATAGTAAATCTGTTTGTCTGTAATCTATTTGGATTGTCCTACATGAATGTATTTTATAGGCAAATATTGTCAATGTATTTTTTATACTGTGTTTTTGCAAATGTTACTAATATAAGGATTAAAATTGGTTCGACATCAGTTTGACCTTTTTTATGGGTTAACACATCTTATATTTAACCATTTCTGTTTTTGGGAAAGCCTTTTACAAAGGCTGTTGATTACAAAAGAAAGACGTTTTCAAAATAAAAACACAGAAGAGAGATCTTCAAACTACCATACGTTTTAATGCAGGTTTTTAAAATTCTGTTTTGCCATTTTATCAGGTTGCTTATCATGGTTAACTTATAAACATAAACATGCTTTTATTGTCCATCTTGTGTTGACCCCCCTCGATTGGCTGAGCTCTGTTGGAAGTGTCCCGCCCCTCTGAGAGTTGGGGTTGGCCAGAAAAACACAAGTTAAGTACAAGAAATCTGGAAGGAGGGAACATCTGCATGGATCCAGGGGTAGTTACGCTTAACTTCCACTGATATCACAACATAAGCCATTTCTGACTGATTTGTATTCAGCCAGTTTTTAGCAATACTACAGAGGCCAGACCACAACAAGATGAGTGGGTGGTTTTATTTCAAAATTTGCATTAGCAAGAACACCAGAGACCTAAAATGTTATACACAAGCACTGAAAAAATGTTTCATTTTCATAATAGGGCACAGAATTCACATTTAAATGGTATGACTTTGTGACACATGTATGAAATATAGCACAGTAAAGCATAATAAAATGCAGTTTTACGTCTGATCTTTTAGTGATAGTGAAATCGATGGCATTTTATGGCGGGGCTACAAAAGATATCCTAAACTGTAATCTCATTTATTATGATTATCTTGTATGATAATTAATGGTATCTATTGGACAATATAAAGTAATGAAGCTGTTGCTGGTAATAAGTCATCATAGTGTTTTATATTGTAGCTACATTTTCACTTCAGCTGACTATGCAGCAACAGAAAACACATTCATTTGAATGTTAACAATAGCAAGATCATATAATAGGGCTCAAGTTCTGTGTAACGTGTCTCTCAACAGGAACCTGATGTAAATCAGTTATTAGTATTTTAACAAGTCGGACCAGTTTAAAAGTAACAGCAATGTTACTTTTATAATTTTCCTGTATAATACAATAAGAAAATGAAATGAATTCAAAATGCATTCACATCCTACACTGTAGGTATATATCCATAAAGAAAATGTAGGGCCTGTTGTAGTTTTCCACCTTGTGGTTTACTGCCTTTGCTCCTTTCCTTGTGTGTATGTTCTGGCGTGTGTTGTATATGACCTCTTGCTCACGTTGCAAAGCTCCTCCATGCACCCTTTGCTCTCTGGCAGCAGCTATAAAGAGACCTTGGTGTGCGGACGCACTTTTTCATCCATGGTCGTTTTTACTCATATAAAGTCAACACAATGGCCAGGAAACATAAGCTCATTTTTACTGGATTACTGGTTTTCATTTCACTGGGGTGGACTTCTTCGGTGTCTATTCCAGGTAAGGATCTTTTACATTGCTGCAGTTGGATAATAATTAAGTACCTGCAGTAATTAGGTATGTTTATTTTCAGAGTTTAGTCACATTGCAAATAAAGAACTGGATTTCAAAGACACACACAGATTAACTTTTAATTAAGCAAGTAAATTACATACTTACATACATACTTTTTTTGCTTACAGATACACTGTCATAAAATGAAACAAAATAATAATTGAATGTCTGAGCAAGCTCATAAATCAGCCTATTCTGTGGTATTACTTTTGGTATTGCTTTCATTCCTTTTTTTTGCTCAATAATTCCAGTACCCTGAAAAAAGTGCCTGGCCTTTATGCCCTTTTCTTTAATTACATCATTATTTAAATTGCTTTTAATGTGATGTTGACACACCTGGCATTGCAAGTCACTCAAAATAAAAGCATTGCCCTTGTGATGGATGTAGACGTACAAACTAAAAATACATCTACAGTATTAAGCCACTTCTGGATGTGGACAATGGTTGTTCACTGTCTCTTTCTTCTCCAAAGAGGAAGAGCTCCATGCCAGCTACTGGATGAACAAAGGGAGGCAGGCTCTTCACACTGCCCTGAACATTCAGCCAAATCGCCACCAAGCCAAGAACCTCATCCTCTTCCTGGGGGACGGTGAGTCCGGGGATGGAGCTTTCCCACCATTTTACACGGTTTCTTTGAATTGTGGGGGCATTTCACCCTTTTAGTTCAGCCTGTTTGTTCAGGCAAGAAGTCAGCGGTGCTCGTAAGTGTGAGTCTCATTATCATTGTGGTATGGCTCACTGAGAGTGAGCATGCAATGTCCATCAACTGCGAGTGACCCCAAAAAGTAGGATTTTTACGGGTAGAAGGAGATGGATGTTGACATCTGATAGCCTGCAGTTACTGCAATATTGAGTGGAAATCCAAGCATAACAAAATGAACCGAGGTTAAACCACAGCCTACATTGCATGCAGAGCCTTGTGTGTCCTCAACTGAGCTGCACACCATAAAAGGTAAATCAGAGCAAAGAGTTCAGCATGCTTAGTTGAAGTTTCAGGAAGTGGTACTATTCAATTAAACTGAGCTCACTTCAAAGCAAAAATCTACTGGTGGCATCACCGGTTGCCAGATCTGTAGTCAAACCTCACAAACAGATAAAATAGCCATTGTTCGCTTTCTTCTATGAACTCCACACTCTGAGATCAGAGAGTAGCAACTCTGTTGACTCCATAAAAACATAAAAAATATGGGTTTATACATTTACAGCAACCTTCACTTGTACCCGCCTACAGTACATGCTGATAGCAGCCGATATTTATTAGTTTTGGCATCGATCAGTATCATTGATGATTTGGTAACATCGATGAATTAGTGACACGTTCGTTAAAATCAGGCTGTAAAGTTCAGGCATGAATGACTCGGTGGCAATACTTCCATATATGGCATAATTGACATATCTGATCGGTAACTGACTGTAATCTGATGCTGAAACATTTAGCAGATTTATGTTAAAATACATTACATTTGACATTTCTCCATATATTTAAGGATTTCCGACCACACCAACCATAAATCCAGTCCATTCATAAATATGATACACACGAGTATGGTGCAGACAGAACATATGATGAATTTGCTCTGGCAAGAAAAGTTGGATGAGGAAAATAAAGCTTGTGGAAGAGAAGACATATGGAATATTTGAATATTCTCCACCACGTATTTGTAACTAACTCAGATGTCTTTCACCAGCATTCAAACCTTCACGTCAGCTGAGACTTATGAGTTTCCCAGGGGAACAATGGCAGCTCTGTGCCTCCTTGGCTGATTTGATCTAACATTCAGGTGTGTTTCCACCTGCTTCCAGGTATGGGGGTGACGACAGTGACCGCTGCCCGTATCCTCAAAGGCCAATTGGCTGGGAAATTAGGAGAGGAAACCAGTCTGGTTATGGACACTTTCCCTCACCTGGCGCTTTCTAAGGTCAGTTCACTCTGACTAATGCATTAGGAATGTGGATTTAAACTGTTAAAAGAACATCTTCTTCCAGGTAACACCCACCACCCTGTTCCATAAATGTTGTGCAAATGTTTTTGTTTAATCTCCTGAGGCAGAGGGGAAAAAAGAAACGTTTAGAGTTTTTTTTTTAATTATTATTGTATTATAAAGATTAATATTCACATTTCAAAGCTGTTTTTTAAACTCAACTTTATTAAAAATGTGTACTGTAGTACATGTCAGGACTTAATTGATATAAAACAGAGTGTGACACTATAATAAATTGGAATCAAATGTGAGTTCAAAGTCCTGACCTCTACTACAGTACACATGTCCTCTATGAAAATAAATTAGCTTTTTTCATACAGATCAAAATTTAGATGTTTATTCACAGAATTAGTCATTCTAGTCACTTCTAACAAAAAAAATGTGAAAATCATGCTCGTTTTTTAAATAAAACATGGTGCTTTTGATGCCTACCATTTTGAAATGAGAAGGAAAGGGAAGTTGCAAAGGTTGTGACCCCAGAAATGTGATGTGACTTTTTATGACTCAATAACATGGCATGTACAGTATGGGAGGTATTAGCACAAACAAAACATGTATGACACTACACAAATAACTCACTTAATGTAACATTCCCAAAATTATTCTAATATCTACATGAAGTAATGTGTCATTGGAGTCATCTTATCCTCCTATGTTCTAGGGAAGTTGTGGAAATGTACAAAATAGCATTGGTTTTACGTCGGAAAAAACTTGCCATTCTAACGTCTAGAAAATGTCACAAAAGAATATTCGACAAACGTTCCCAGAGCCAGACAGGATTGTTACCGGAATGTTGTGGGAACCAGATTTCGCATGCATGTATAATAATCATAACTATTCTGTGGACACTGTATAATGCTGTTTATACATGCTCTACAGTCATCATCTCCTTTAAACAGTAACACGAAACAAACAAAACGTTCTTTGTGGCTGGTTTTGGGCAAATTTGATTCCCTTTCTTTGTTTGGGCTGGGTTATTTATTGTTTTCATCAATTTGATTAAAAATCAACAAAAGTGGCTTTGGTGGGTTGAATGCGATGCAGTGAAGCCTTGTTGTCCAGAAATAGATCCTTCCCATTCACTTAAATAAGAAAATGTGTCCCTGGTAGTGTAGACCCAAGAGTTTCTGTTAGTGAAAGTGTTGGTCTCCAAGATGAAAGGATGAGAACGTTGCCTAAACGTCCATGTGTATGTGTGTGTATTGTGTTTTTCAGACGTATAACGTAGATCAGCAGATGCCTGACAGCGCCGGCACAGCCACAGCGTACCTATGTGGCGTGAAGGCCAATTACGGCACCTTGGGTGTGACCGCTGCCACCCCGAGGAACAACTGTAGCGCCGCCCGCGGCAACGAAGTCAAATCTGTTTTGCATCGTGCCAAGAAAGCAGGTAGGCTGAGGTTCACAGAGTTTTACCTTATAGTGGTTTTACTTAGACACGTATCTGTGTCTGTTGATAGTGTTTTATTTGTTAACTACTTCAGCCCCATGCCTATTTTGCAGTGTTCCTGCTCGAAATAACAGTAGATATGAAATATCTCTACAACCACAAAAGTTATGTACTTAAACCTGGTATCAAAAGAAATCAAAGACATGTGAGGTGACTATGGAAGAATCAATTTAAGTTGCTGTGACAGAGCAAATATAGCTAGAATCTTGCAGAAAAAATCCAAAATATATTTTACTACGGATTTTTTTTTTTATTTTAGGCATAAAATGACAGTCATAGACTTAAAGGCTCATAGGTTTCAATAGGTTAAGAAAATGTGAATATAGTGCTCAGAAGCAATCAGTTTTTGCATGTCCCGTGGATGATGATTTATAGATTTATAGAGTCCACACACTAGAGAATCCTCTAAAAAAATGTAATGTGATGAACCAGAAAATGCACAATATAGTCCTAAGTATAGAAATACTATGACACAAAAAAAGATCTGTAAAATGAATATGAATGTACAAAAATACATAAGAAAATAACGCATGCAGGTGTTTTAACCTAAGTCTCAATGCTTTTGTTGGCAGATCACTTTAGTTAGTATCTGATAAGTGTCCCAGACGACGTTTTCTAACAAAGTCAACGAAAGTTCTGTTGACTTTCGTGGAACCCTGTGGGGGGTTCACAGGCTTCACGAATTGTTGATCCTACAAAGTATTAAAAAAAACAAATGTTCACATGGTGACCACAAATTCTTTGTGTGTTTTAGGAAAATCAGTGGGGATCGTCACCACAACCCGAGTGCAGCATGCCTCTCCTGCTGCAAACTATGCTCACTCTCCAGAAAGAGGCTGGTATGATGACTCCGAACTCAGCAGTGAGGCGCGCCAGAATGGCTGCCATGATATCGCATATCAGCTGGTTCATAACACAGAGATAGATGTAGGTCCTAACATAATGTTATTTCTGTATGAAAACGCTATAGAGGACACATGTGATGGATCTTCTCTATATATAAACAATAAAATATATATTATATAATTTTATATATGTCTCTCGATCAAGGTCATTCTTGGTGGAGGTCGTCAGTACATGTTTCCCAAAACCAAGCCAGACCCAGAGTATAAAGACTACAAAGGAGGTCGAAATGATGGACAGGATCTCGTTGAGGCATGGCTCAAGAATAAAAAGGTAAAAGGTAGATTTCACATGTGTAGCCATTAGGTTTGAGTTTCACTTCCTATTATTTTTCATTCTAGTGGCAGCCCTTCCCTTCATTATTGTTAATCACTGTGAATTCTCACTAACCTGACTCTTGCTAAAACGGGATAATTGTCTCATTAATGTAATTATGTTCTATTCATGGCTACAGAACTCTAAATATGTTTGGAACAAAGATGATTTCGATGCTGTCAACCCTGCAAATACAGATTTCCTGATAGGTAAGAAAAATACACACATAAGGAACAAAAAACAGCTTGAAACTCAGAATAGACACATTCATACAGATTATATTATTTCATTTTAATATACTCATTGATGATGAACTATATGTGAAGAGCTGAATTTAGACTTTTTATTAGGGTCTCATTTGAATGGAAAGGATGTATTTTTATTACATTGCAGATTTGAGATTTAGAGCAATAAGACACAAGTTGACACTGTCAATTTTTACCCATGAGCTTATACAGTCAATCATGATACTGACACTTACAGGTTACACTCCTGCTACAATTTTATCCAAACATCTTAAAACAAATGTTTGTTTTTAGTCTGTCAAGCTACAACTGCTTTTTTCTCTGCACTTAGGTCTTTTTGAGCCCAAGGATTGTCGCTATGAGTTAGATCGCAACAAGAACACGGACCCATCCCTCACTGATATGATGGAGAAAGCAATTAAGATTCTCAGCAAGAACCCCAAGGGATTTTACCTCTTTGTGGAAGATAAGTGTCATTGTTACGTAAAATATCAAAATAACATTATGCTGTCAGTGTAGTTCCGGTTCATTGGCACTTTAACAGTATCATTTCATATAAATATTAATAACAAATGTTAAAGATCAAAATATATACTCTATACATTTGGGAGAAAACACAGCATGAATATGAGTTTTTTTTGCCTGAATTACAATGGGATTGAAGTGGGCTACCCTTCACAATTTATGTTACTGTAGATTTAGAGAATATAAATGTGTGTTAATAATAAACTAAAAGAAATATATTAAGAATTAGAAAGAGAGAATGCAGAACTTATTTGTATGTGACTTTCTTTTGGATTTCAAGGGGGAGAATTGACCACGGTCACCATGGGGGACGGGCCAAACAAGCCCTTTATGAAGCTGTGGAGTTTGACCGGGCGATCGGGAAAGCAGCTGAACTCACCAGTGAGCTGGACACCCTGTCTGTGGTCACTGCTGACCACTCCCATGTCTTTGCCTTTGGAGGATATTCTGCCAGAGGAAACCCTGTTTTAGGTAAAACATACAAACTACAAACTTGATCATCATCTGATCATCCACGTCTAGAATACAAAAAAAAAAATCTAATTCCAATTTGTCCTGTGATTTACAGGGGTCTCCAGGTCAATAGCTAATGACAGCAAGCACTTTACCACTGCTGTGTATGGAAATGGACCAGGGTACCAAATTGTCAATGGGATTCGCCCGGATATGAATGAAACAATTTCAAGTAAGACCAGTATGATATGATTATAACTCTAGATAGGGCACAGTAATATAGTGGCTCCATCTTGTGGTGTAAGAGGATAATTGTAGAGGCAGTGAAAACCCATGTGCTCACTTATTGTAAGAAAAAAAGGGTTATTGCATTAATTAATACTATATTTTGTCAGAAATGTAATATATTTACCAGTCGTATCCTCTGTATCAAACATACTGAATAATTCTTTTACTACAATGTAAACAATAAAGATGTTTAATATTAACATAATGATTATTAATTTGGTACATGCACATACAATATATTAGTTATTAATACTATTTATTACTATTAAACTAGTACATGTTAACATACATTGTGAAGCAGACTTATGTGGATGCAGACTGATCACTTATTACATAATACAACAGTAGGCAGTAAACATACTACCATTAATTCAAGGTTTGTAATATTCACTTTCTGTTGAGACTGTTAGTGGTTTGCTGCATTAAATGGTGACATATTGCCTTGTTTCCATGTTATAGTAACAAATGTCTATATTTATTGAATGTGATGTACACTTAACTCCAGTCCTCCTTCTCACTCTACCTCAGGCGGAGATGATTACCATCAGCAGGCTCCTGTCCCTCTCAGATCAGAGACCCACGGCATCGAGGACGTAGCCATCTTCGCCAAAGGTCCCATGTCCCACCTGTTCCACGGGGTCCAGGAGCAGAGCTACATAGCCCACGTCATGGCTTACGCCGCCTGTGTGGAGCCGTACACGAACTGCGCGCTCCCCCCGCCGCTGGACCACGCCGGATCTATCCACCCCAGCCTGCTGCTCCTCCTGCTGGGCCTCCTGCTTCTTTTCTCCGTCTGAGTCTGAGGCGACAGTCATCGAAGGATTTTGTCCTTGGAATAACTGTGCCGTCTGACATTTTGCTTTAAAAATAATTTATTTTTATGTGCATATTCCGTGTCTTTACGAGCTGTATAGTCGCACATCTCTGAATTCACTGTCATTTTGAGTCAATTGTACTTGTTCAGATAACCTTGTAAAATGTGACTTTCAACATTCTGTTGAGTTTATTTATATAGGAATATGGTTGTGATTATTTTTAAAATGTTTTGAATAAATAAGCGATTGATTGCCAAACAATCATTTCATATTTTATAATGTCATATGCTCTGTGTGAGAAAGTAGTGCTGTATCTGCCAGCTGTCCAAAGGGGAAAGGTCAAACAAGCTATTTTCTATTGCTTCTTTGACCTCCAAGGTTTCCCTTTATCTCAATCATTCTCCACCCTTGAAAAGATTTGGAGGTCAGTTTCTGCCAGTTTTTGTATTTTTTTGTATACCATGTGCTCAAGTTCTATCTGAGCAAAACTTTTGAATTTCTTCAAGTGCAGAAGTATTTCTGAAATGATGTTGCATTTAAACTACTAAGGACTTATATTAGCTGTCATAAAGTCTGTTTGTGATACTTAAGCATGGAATAATTCCTCTTTTTTATTCAAACACCACGTCGTCAGAGCACAAACCTTTTTAAAGCAGTTTTTCAGCCAATCTTTATTAGACCATAGAGGACATTCCAGGCACAAGGAAATGTTCAATACAAAGCCAGAATCATAAAACAATATATCATTTACATTTAGCCAACAAATAAACAAATAAATACAACCAGGGAGGGAAGTACATTTAAAGAAAAAGGCTCAGGAGATACAGATGTTATATATTGTCGTGTTTTATTTACTCTCACGATTTAGAATAATGGAGACGTCATAGTAAGTAAGTATGAAAGCATATTTAAAATGTATTAAAAATCCCCTGTGCCTATTTTAAATCTACCATGTTATTTACCAATCAGGTAAGTATATATATATATATATATATATATATATATATATATATATATATATATATATATATATATATATATATATATATATATATATATGTAATGATAATAAAATGATAACGTTACACACTACTCACCTGATTGGTGAAAATAAAAGTATTGTCCAATCAGAGACGCCTGTGGGCGGGACTTCCGCCCCCTGGAGGGCGTTCGTCTGCTTGGAGGGAAGTTTAATCACAATAGTTAGTTATGCTCGAAAATGAAGATTACGTGGATAAACGGTGTGTTTTGAGTTTAAGGCAAACGCATCTCTATAAATATTTGGCGACATAATCAGAGGTTATATGAAATGGCTGCTTGTTAACCGTTAAGAAAATTCATAGTTTTAATGCGCGCGAGCAGTAAATAGTATACAGCTTCTCGGTCGCTGTTAGCATAGCTTGCTAGCTGGGATTGCGTTGTTCACGCCGTGCTGCACGGATGTGAGATAAAATGCTGCAGCTGACGGGTGTTTTATGAAAGCATAACTTGGGTCATGGATCGAAAGACAAGGAGGCTGGAGAGTCAACTGTGTAAAGCAGTGAAGGATGGAGAACCCAGGTGATGTGCAGCTCTTACTCACTTTATTTGTCCAGACATGCCCCCTGCTAAACACAAAAACAAACAAACAAACAAACAGCAATGACAACTCAAAGTGGCTTGCCATCTAAGTTACTCTTCCTGCACGATTTACACAACTTTAAAACGCAACTTAAGTAACTTTTGTGTGTTTTATGAGTGAAAATATAATTTTTCGTGGCTGAATTGTAATCAGTGCGTCTTAAGCCTTTTTGTTGTTGTTAGATGATCATTTTATTTGATATTATAAAAATAAATACATTGTTTGAATTGTGATTGAAGCTTTGTTTGAATGATGGATCATAGTGCCCTTGACATCTTTCCTATGAAGTGTTTTTATTGGTCAGTGGGATCTTGTTTAGGGTCTAATGATGGAGGACATTATATGTTGTATGGATTGAAGGAATTCTGAGGAGGAAAACGATTAAGGCTATATAAATAAAATATAACTGACTTATTCTTATTCATCTATGTTTCCTCTATGATTTTGACTTAAAAAATAGTCAACGTACTTAACATAAACATTTAGGATTGACCTACATACATTTTTTAAAAAGAAGAAGATAGAAACACCTGATGGTGAAGCTTGTAATTCGCAGGTACATTAAATATTAATGGTGCAGATATGTAAGACAAACTGTAACAGAATTTAAATATTTTGGATTGGTACTTAAACTTATTGTAAAGACAATTTCAAAAACAATATAAAGTAACCTAAACAGCTTTAAATTAATCAGACATTATATACTTACAGCCTTTTTGTACATGCATGCGATGATATTTTCACACATCACAAAACATATTTGTTCAATAATGGACCAAAAAAACGCTGACATGTCCTCAAAAATATAACTCACTAAGCTTTGACAACTTTATTGATTTTTGTTTTCTCAAATTAATGTTCAAGTGCATAAATAACATAGTACCTGTGCAACTCAGTCGATTTATTGAGACAAAACAGCAACAGTCACTAGAAATTCCTCCCCATTCTAGCTATAAACTATTTATGCATCAGTTCAGCTACAAACTTGTAACTAGGTCTGACTGTATTGTCTCTGTCAAATGAACAAATAAAGCAAAGTAATGATCATGTCAATATTAGTCTTAGTCAAACAAGGAATGACTGATGTTACAGCAGCAGTTCACACTCTGACTGCTGTCTTTTATTGTTATAAAAACTAAAGCTTCTTAAATTGCTGGTGGATCAATAAAAAGTCACTCCAAAACAAAACCTGGATGATATAGGAACATTGTACAACCATAACTGTCATGGAGTGAACAGTCAGACAAGCAGCCCCACAACAGTTCTGACTTAAAACATCATCACCTTTTTTCTATACAGCAATACCCAAGTCTGTGCAATACTTCTGCAATGCAATACCTGATCCCTGATTGTAACAGGTCTATCTTCTTTGGCAGATCTGTGGAGCTGTTTCTCTCACAAGGTGCAAAGCCTGACCTGGTTGGTAATAAGGGGGTCGCTGCGATACACTTGGCTGTTGGCAAAGAGACCGAGAAGAACAGTCGCTGCTTGAAAATGTTGCTGCAACATGGAGCTGACCCTAATATCAGGTATGGGTAATGACACATGGCATGAGAAATGACCTTGTTTTAGATACTTTCTCTCACCAACCTTTAAGTTCCTCTTTGATAAGAGTTTAAAGTGTAAACATGATGTAAAGATTCTTTAGAAATGTTTATACCACATTTAAATTTTAAATTTCCCATTGATACTCTGACACACCATAGATGTGACAGGTGTCTCAGAGTAAGGTGCAATCTGGTGAGTTAAAAATAGAAATAAAGTTTCTGCACAACCTGTTCTCACTGCTTGAATATTTGTTTGAAATAAGATTTTTCGGTCTCTCCGACTTTGACCTTCATCAAGTATAAATTGAAATATATACTCATACTCAATAGTATATACTAAAATATACAAAATTTTGCATTGCAACATAATATGAATTAATTAATTAAATAAATGTGAATGTGTTCTTTGTTTTTTTTCCCCCCAGATCATCTGATGGTCTGACTCCCGTCCACATTGCTGCACTGTGGGGATGTTATCAAAACTTGAAACTGCTTTTGATGAATGGAGGGAACCCCAACCTTAAAGATGATGTAAGAATTGTTTTTCTGTCATTATAAAGTTCTTGCAATGGCTCTGTAGTACAGATGGAGAAATAGAGAGAAAGTAACCAGAACTGTAACAAGACATCTCATATTGTCTAGCTTTCAATGTTTGTTTTCTGTCTGCTTGAGTTCCGTTGTCTTCTTCATTCCTGCAGGAAGGAAACACACCTGGGCAGCTTGCAGTGCAACAGGAGAATCGAAAATGTGCTCAGCTTCTTCAAGAGTACCAGACCAACTCTGTGGATGCAGAGGAAGAAGACTTTCCTCAATTCCAATACTGTAAGATTTTTTTTCTGTAAAACTTAAAAATCTGTAATCCATAAAGATCATGTGTTGTAGAAAGGGAGATCTTAATGGCATTAAGAAGAAGATCTAGATGTTGTATTGTGCACACAGCCTGTGTTTAGAAAGAGATGAGAGACTCATTAACATTAATGAAACATTCAAGGAGTTCAAGGAACCTTTTCCCTCACCAAAACGTACACACTATCATTACATGGTTGGTACTAATGGATGCCTTATCTAGTTATAAGCCTATGACATTCACTCCACCTTTAAAACTGAGCTTGAGGTGGCCTCTGAAATATGGTAATCAATCAAATTGTGTACATTTCGTTAACACAATTATTTCAAGTGTTTCACATAAGTTTAACATAAATTCTGTAACTGACCACCCTCTGTTTGGAGGCCGGACTGGAGGGCTGAATGACCTTTCCCCTACCATCCCTGAAAGAAATGAGACACCCTTTGCCCCACTTGAATGTACAAAATGGAGGGGTAGGGTCAAAGAGTCCAATTAGGACTGGGTCTACTTCCTTGAAGGCCCCCTGAAATGAAAAATCCAATTTTACAGTTTTACTCTTGTGTCCCTGTATTCATTTTGAATGTATCTCTTGGTATATGCCAAATATGTCTACAAATTTTAATTCAATTTTTTTTATTAAATCAGGAGTAGGCAACCCTGGTCCTAGAGAGCCACTGTGGGTGCAGGTTTTTGTTCCAACCAGGTAGTAACACACCTGATTCTAAGGTCCTTAGCAAGGGCTCTAGTGGTTGATTAGTAGAATCAGGTGTGTTAATGCTTGGTTGGAACAAAAACCTGCACTCACAGTGGCTCTCTAGGACCAGGGTACCCTTTCCCAGTATTATAAGATCATTTATAAGATTTATTTTTTCCTTTTATTATATATTATAATATAATGCCATAATTATATATTATAATATATTATAAGTTTAAAGTTCATTCAACATTCAGTAAAGGCTCAGCCAGCTGGATGGGGACTAGCTGCCTGTTTGTGGTTTTGTGCTCTAACCCCTACTCTCCTCCACTGTTCGAATCTCCAATAATTTTTTTCATTGGGAAAACAAAATCTGCTCAAACTTTCATTTCTTGTGGCTTTTAAGCCCTTTGAATATTACAAATCACACTCATTAGGATGAAAACCTTGTGAAATCTTGAACATGGATACTCCCATGTATAGATTTTGGATATTGTCTATGTGTATGACATCTCCATTTGATAAGTTGCAGCTACCTTGACGCAGTATTTTTCTGGGTAGAGATAATTATTTAACTCAGCATGAACTGTGTTAATTTATAATGTGTCTTATTTTATTCCTACAGCTGTTTATTCGGACCAAACAGATATGTCCAGCTATCCTGAATCAGAGTACAGCTTCAGTTCCCACTCCTCTATGATAAGTGACTTTGGTGAAGCCCCATTGAGCAGCACAAGGCGCTCATCATTTTTCAACAGACTTTCTAATATTGCCACTAAAAGGCATCACAACCAGGACTGGAACGTTTCCTCACATTTGACTTTTGAAGGTCCCTCTATACTGTCGAGCACTCGCATGTCTGCAGTTGGGCCTGCACTTGAAATACCACTTCTTAAGGAGGAGGGTTTGTCTACTGATGGTGCTTTCTTCACACCAACAACACATGTGAATGCTGCTAAAACTGATGGTACAATCTCTCCATCCAGAAGAGAGACGCTCCCTGCATTTCCGTCCAGACGTGGTAAGAGTGTGAGCTTCAGGGATGTCGATGAATATTTCCCAGTTTTTAGTCCCGAAAAGCCAAAAGAGCAGCCTGCTGTTGGCACCAGCACTTTAACTTTTGACCTGTCTGAGTACTCTGGCTTCCTGGATTCGGAACGCATGGCCACGATTTTACCCAGGCAGGGCATCGATGTCACATCGCCAGACCATGTTTATGTTTTTGGCAGGGAGATCAATGAGAGCACAGATGAGGAATTGGAGAAAACGGTCATTAGTCGTCCTTTGGAAGAAAGCGATGATGAAAAAGAGGGTGAAAACGTGAAAGAGGCTCAGGGAAACAAACCGGAACAGCTGCCACATTCCTGTGGGGGCAGCAGCAGCAGTGGGACCAGCAGTAGTCATTATAGTAGCTGTGAGAGTGACCATTACACCAGCGCTCTGGAGGTTTCGATACACCCCAGGCCTCATTTAATCCCTGTGGTAGAGGAGGTATCTGTTGGTGTTGAGTCAGCCAACCAGACTGCTCAAACTGATCCTCAGACTAATTTAAAACTTGAAAGCGTAGAGAATTTACCAGGTATGCTTGATAAACTGGTCTTGTCTGAAAGAAAAGTCTCGAACGATGATGTGTTTAGGGTAGACACCCCGTTGGATAAAGCAGCGGAAGACATCGACCGTCCGTTTACACCAAGTCCCTTCGTAACAGGCAGGACACGTTCAAGGTTGAGTCGCATCTCACTGAGAACAAGCGGAACGCCCGAGAGCCTCTTCTGCAAGTCTTCCCTGTTTGAGGACACCCTCCCTACGCCGGTTCGATCCCTGCGTCGGACTCCCAGGTCCCAGAGCAGAGATCCAATTTACAGCTCGCCGCATGCACTGTGTGCACCCTCCTGTTCAGGGAGCAGCTCAGTGGGAGACTCTCTGCCCGACGGCAGTCAGGACTCCAGCACCCTCAGAGCCGATTCCAGCGTTAGCCACAGCCAGGCTGATACCCTCATCCTTCCTAGGACTGCAGTGGACTCTGCTGTTGAATCACAGACTCAGTGTGACACAGTCCTACTGGAAAACAATCGGGACCCTTCGGCGGATGCCTATGAAAGAAACCTTGCAGAGATTATAAAGGCTATGCAAGACCAAGGCATGGATGTTGCAGAGGGCAAGGATTGTCTGACTGATGACCTGACGAGTACAGACGAAGCGACAACAAGGGGAAACAAAGCCCCCCATGCGGACCACCTAGAAAACAACGATGTCTGGATCACTGAGGATTGCAGCTCTCAGCCGGACTCTGTGTCGTCTTCGTCCAGTTCCAGCTATTTCTCCCCAAGAAGGTCCAGGGAAGACTCAGACCTTCCATGTACGCCAGGAACCGGATGCACGCCCAGATACAGCATGAGCCGGCTGTCAATCCACCGCAGGCCACAGCACTTTGCTAACCTGTCCTATACCCCTGGAGGGCGTCCGCACATTCAGGATGTGGATGAACCAGTGGAGTACCTCTACACTGATACAGAACAAGGCCACAGGCTGATCGAGACTCACCTCCCGCCCATGGCTAACACCTCAATCAGCTCCAGCATGAGCACCACCAGCAGCGAGGAGACCATCATTTACGACTGGCGCTCCCTGCAGGCAAACATGAAGCAGAACGCGGGAAAGGAGAACCAGAAACCACTGGAGATGTTACAAAACGAGGGAACAGACAAGGGGAAGGAGAGATTATTGCAGGAGACTGAAGGGTTGACCGACAAGGAGTTGAGACTGAAGTTGGTGGAGCTCGGGGAGAAACCAGGTCCCATCAACAGCCGCACCAGGCCAACATACATGCGAAGGCTGCAGAGGCTGTTGCAGGACTCAAATTCCCCGTCATCACCACATCAACAGACGCAGTTAGACCAGTCACAGACAGGTAATGGTTTTGTTTTCTCATAAATGACAAATCAATAAAGATTATTGTTTACCTAAATTGAGTTCTAAAACTCAATCTTCCATAAAAATGGAAAAGTAAACTTATTTGGCATTGAAGCTCTGTAACTCTGAACTATAATATGAAATCCTGATTGTCTTGTTGTTTAGTTTTCATTACTGTCACCCATACAGCTATAAATTCATTGTGGTGTGTTTTTAAAATGTATATATTTTCTTTAATTTCTGCAGATTTAATGTATAGTCCAGAACTGAATCGGGTCCTGCAGACTTTCAACCTGCCCGATTGCTGGGCTGACGAGCAGGCTTTGTGTCAGCAGTTTGACCAACCTGATCAGAACAGGAAGTGGAGGGAGGGTCTTATCAAGTCCAGCTTCAACTACCTGCTGCTCGACCCAAGGTTCGCTGTCTCTCATGTTGCTTTGTGTATGTCTTTGCTCTGATTTGGGCTAAGAAGAGTTGATATGGACTTATGAAGAATTTGTCCAACATTTAAGTTAAAACCAGTAAGACTCAGCCATTTTGATTTGTCAACAAATTATTTGGCTCATCAAAAATAATAAAATAAATCAATAGGAACCAGTGTCTCAGTAAGGACGATATATTTTATAGTCACAAATGTGTGATTTAGTAATTTAGCTTCATGATCATTTAAATTATTATCAGGTAAACAGAGCTAAAGCTATTACAGGTGTGTTACTGGAATTTTCCAGCCTGACCCTAATTTTGCAACTATTGGAGTGACTCAGCAGAAATTTCTATATTAGGTTCAGTAGTGAGTGAGAAGCATAGAGATGTGTCTATAACTGGCAGGGCATCAATACCCAACTGTGCACATCCTCTATGAGCATTATTTTTCAGCTCTGCCAGGCTCACATTGTTATCATAAAGTTTACACTAAAAGAAACAACCATTTCTGCCAAATTCACCAGCAGCTGGTGCAGGGTGTGTGACTTCTGTTGCTGCTGAGTTCGGAGTGAACAGAAATCATTGCTTTCATCCCAAAATTTAACAAAAATAAACGGCTTGTAATGCAGATGCATAGCTTATGCTATCAAAACATAAATGAAATGGGTCCTTCCTTTTCTTTTCTCTCAGAGTGACGAACAATCTCCCATTCAGGAGTCAGACCATGACTCCACAGGAGTGTTTCCAGACATTCGTTCATGCTATATTTTATGTGGGCAAAGGAAAACGCTCCCGCCCCTACAGCCACTTGTATGAAGCTTTGGAGTACTACAAAGGTGACAAAACCTCGAAGGTAGGTTTTAATTAGTTCTCTTACAATTAATAAAAAAGGTGTACACATTGTAATGTTTTTTAATATTGTTTTATTTCTTCTCTGTGACAGAAACTGTGCCGTAAAGTGCAGCACATCCTTCAGGTATGGAGAGCTGAGCAGGGCGTCATCTCACTACATTGCTTCCAGAACGTCATTCCAGTGGAGGCTTACACACGAGAGGCCTGCATGGTGGAGGCCATTGGTGAGTAGGATGGTGAAATTCATCTGCTTTTTATTTGGGCATTCAATCACTGTGTTATTATTATTCTTCAGTTATTAGACATAAATTCATAGTCAAAAGACACCTAGGTTTCCCTTATTTCTAATGTCAGAGACAAGCATATTAATGCAAGCAACAGAGAATAAACGTTTATCAGTTTCAGCGTGAGAAAAACAAAAATATTCACCTTAAACGTTGGCAGATTTGAAAACAGCGGCAGGAAATCAGAAGTCCTGAACTCTGCAAGAGAGGGAAGAGCTTCAATCTTTAGCATATGTTGAAGGGTATTCCATGAGCCATGGGCATCAAAGGAAAATGCAGATTTATCGAGTTCAGTGCAAGCTCGGGGGACTTTAGGAACTAGCCAGTCATTAGGAGTCATGTGGGTTCCAGATTTCCAATCTAACAAGGTAGTGATGTAAGAAGGTAGCTGGCCTATAAAGGCTTTGAAAATATATAGAAAAAATATGCTTTTTGCACCTCTCTACAAGGGAAGGCCAGCTTCCTTGTATCCAAATTAATTATATTGGATGTACACTATGCAGCTGCCTTGTTTTTGTAATTAAATTGTCAGGCCTTTACTGCTGGATATAATATCATAACATCAGTACCACTGAGAGATCAGACATGTAATCACTTCTAGTTCAGTACCTGTTATTGTTTCTAAGCTGTTTACTTTAATGAATTGCAATTTTAATCTACCATCTCTCACTGTTCCTGCATCTTGATTTACATTATTTTTTAAGTATTGTGACAGCACACAAACACAAATGAATCCAGCGTTCCCACAGAGTCTTAAAAAGTCTTAAAAGCATTCAATTTCTGAACTTGGAAACAATATTTTAAAAAGTCTTGAATTTAAAGTCCTGGGTCTTAAAACTTGTACACTAGGTAACTTCACCGTATCACATTCTCCTCACAAGTTTTATTCGTCAACCACTATTATTTTGATTAAATAACATAGCCTAATTAAAGAGTGGTGGAACGGCTATGGCCCAAAAGAATCTTTCTAGAATCTTAATGCCGTTGTCAGGCTGGTTGCTATGTCTGCGTGAGTTGAGATAATTTACCTCAGGAATGAAACTGCAGTGAAGTTGGTTTGTTTCTGAGTAATGTCTTGACATATGGTTTTATCTGAGCTTTTAATCAGAGACCAAGGCAGTATTTATGTAAATAAAGAGTGTAGAATATAGCAAAACCATCATACTCTGATATACTATAATAATACTGTCAACCTTCCTCACTTTTTTACCAGAAAACAGCATCTCCACATTAACAATCTGCCATCATTTTCTGTGGTCTCTGTTAGGGACCGTCTGCAAGTTACAAGTTTCAGTATGAATTTAATGATGAAAAATATTCACCAAAAATGACCAAAATGACTTTTCCCTACTCTGATTGCTGTGGTGTATCATATTCACAATGTCCTAATTACTACAGGTGAGTTTTAGTGAAAAAATATTTATATTGTCCAAATGTGCATTTAATACAAATATCAATGAACAAATTGAAAAAATAGTTTTTGAAACCTGTAGGAACCTTGTGAAACAACACAGTTGTTGCAAATGTCCTCATGCTGGTCCAGCCTGTCAATAACAAACCTTATTCTCCAATTACGTCGCAGGGTTGAAGATGCTCACCAATCAGAAGCGAGGGGATTACTACGGCGTGGTGTCCAACTGGCAAGTAAAGAGGAAGCGTGAGCTGGGGGTCCACCTGCTCTACCGGGCCATGCAGATCTTCTTGGCAGAGGGCGAGAGACAGCTCAGACCAGCAGACATCAGACAGTAACGGCCCCCTGCTGGACGATGTGGGAACGCAACTCTTACCAGTTCAGGACCCAGAACCATTCTTGGTGGACTATGTTCACAAAAACTGACTCCACAAAAAGGTGGAATCATGTCATCTTTTGTAAAACAAGCTTTATACTCATGGAAAAGTCTGTGATTGAATAACATGATGTGAAAAACAAAACTGGGAGATTAATCTGTTTCAGATGTCACAACAAATAATGGTCGTTTTTCAAGAAAATTCCTCCGAGTGGAAGGTTTTTACTTCTTAAAAACTACACTATTGACAACTTTACCAATTTGATACACAGACCCATTATATCTCTTATTATGCAGCATTATTACATGAGCTAGTTCCATGTTGCATCAAGCAATTTATACTTTTCTTTTCACTGTTAACTGTATCACTTGTTAGGAATAATGAGTGTGTCTTGTCTGAATAGATTAGATTGCTTTGTCTTTGTAGTGTTAGACAGATGGAGGCACCGGTTCTTCATTGATATCTAAAGTGTTTAGTTTCAGAAACTTAGTGTTTGATAATATGTTATATATGATATGTGTTTTGTTTACATGGCTGGATTTCCATTTCATTTGTATTTCTATCTTGTTTGTGCAAAAGTGATGTAAGCTGGTTATAATAGTGCTAAATGTACAGTGTAACCAGCTATGTAGAAGCAGCTATGTAGAAAGTAATCCCAAATTCACGTTCCCCTGAAGTATTAATTACAATCTCATTGTGACCTGAGCTTTAAAACCAACCACTGTCTCCTCAGGGTATTGCACTTGATCAATATATATGTTGTTTTTTTTAATCTCAGAAAGACATTAAACTAAAACTTTAAAAAATACACACACACACACATATACTCTTATACAATGGATATAAAAAGTCTACACACCACTGCTGAAATGCCATTTTTTGTGATGGAAAAAATGACTAAAGATGAACTTTACATCACAAAAACTTGGGTGTGTAGATGTTTTATATCCACTGTATAATATATATATATATATATATATATATATATATATATATATATATATATATATATATAGTTTTTTACATTCTCAGTCTCAGGTTAAATGTATGAGATCATCAGTACGGTGTAAAAATAAATTCATAGCCCTTTGATTATGAACTGTTTGACTTGGTTTCATGATTAATTGTCCTGCTCCTTGTAGAGAAAACGTGTAACTATGCCATAATGTCTTGCTTTATTTCTCTTTTCATTGTGATCTCTAACTGCTACTGTTACTGCTTCGTTCTTTTACTTTATATTTGTATAATGTAGTGAAAAAAATACACTAAACCTGAACTGGATGAGTGTCATTTCTTGTCATGTCCTGTTCTGTGGTGTCCCTCTAGTGGACAAAGCAAGTCATTAATTTAGTTTTTCAAGTTCAAAGTTCTTATCTTAATGCAGTAATCACTCTCCATCCACTAAGATTTATTTAATTTAGGGTTTGGTTTTCTATCGTTTATGAGAGTTTCATATCATGTTCAAGTCTAATGACCTTTAAACAAATTTAAAAGCTTTTTTTTTACTGTCACAACCAATAATATATTTTAATAAGTCACTGACAAACTAATTTGTACCCAGCTGTTATTGTGTCAGCCATTTTGAGTTTAGAGTTTCAGTTGCATCAGTCCTACAAAAACACCAAAAACAACAGAACAATTTAGGCTTTGATGGTGTGCTAGCAAGATCTGTTTTCTTGATAAACTGATGGCTATCTAATTTGGGAACAATGGTTTTCAATTACTGTTATCATGACTCATTCCAGTTTTTCGGCTTCTTGCTAGCGGTTAGCCAATATATTCTCATGAGCATCATCGTGGTTTCTACAATAAACACCATGAATGTTCTCTACTCTTGTCTCACGTCAGCCCTGAGGCCCGGTGACCTTTACTGAGACATTAAATTACACAAGCAGGGATGCATATCTCATCTGAATTTGCTCTCGTATGCACACATTTCCCAATTTGGACTTTTAAAGTAATGGTTTTAAATGTGCAGAATAAATATTGTGTTATATAGATGATCTGAAAATAGCCTTATATTGGAAGAAATAAATGACTGCTTATCCTGTCTGTCTCCAATGCATATTACACGGCTGTTTTGAAAGCTGGAGATAACAATTATATGACTTGTGGTGCATAAAAGGAACTAAAAGACTACAGGTTTTGGTTTTTACTCCTGTGCACCTGTTCTGTTCTCTTTTTATAGTTTTTGTCCAATGGTTTGCCTCAATTCTTGAAACAGAAATCACATTCTCAAAAAACACTGAAAAACCTCCAAACAACTTGGCAATTGTTCACAACAAACTAAATTTCTCATTCATTTTATCAAATTGCAAAGTACCTTTTGGAAAATTATTAAGTTCAGGTAGCCTACATTAGCCTCCATTTAGCATGATTTCTGTTTTTTTGAGACTGTAAAGGAACATTTGACATTGAAAGGGGCATTTGGCACTGATAGAGAACATTGGTCTTTTGCCATAGTGACCAAACATCTAAACATTTTGCCTGGCAGTGCTTACATAATGCCACAGGGACGATGCATTTTAGGGGCAATGAGTTTTCGAGAAATGAGCCAAAACAATTGAGAAGGATCTTTACATTTTGGTGGTTGGTAAGTTTTGAGAGGGATATGAGCTTTTGCTGGTGAGCTATGGTGCTGTGCTGAACTTTAAAGACTATTTTGCTAAATGATCTTTGAGTTTTGAGAATGCAATTTCCATTTCAAGAAATGAGCCAAACCAATGAACAAAACAATGCAATACAGAATGAGCACCCTTTAGTTTTTCACTCAAATTCTGTGCAAGTACTTTTCTGAGAGCCAGCGACCATCAGAAAACTAAAACATAATTCACCCAGCAGGTTCTGAAAGTCCATTAGTATCTAAGTAGGTTGTTTCTATCCTTCCATGGTTGAATCAAAGGTTAAGAGGAAAACGTGAAAGAACAATCTTTGTTTGAAAAGAGTGAAGTTCAATTTACTGAATTATACCATTATGTCTTGTATTTCTCTGAAAAAAAATATTTTTCTCAATTAGGCCAGCTGGATTAGCAGTTGACTTTATCTTGTTTTGCAGGAAAACATTTTCCAGTCTATAAATTGTATTTACATGATTTGCATGCATTTTAATATAAATTGTAAGGCATTTAACTTCAAACGATAGAGAAAATGTGAATTTATATCTTCTTTAAATTGGGGCCACATTAATTTAGGCAAGTGATGAGGCAAGGAAAAAAAACATGTGATTTATCAGAATTTAGTTTGTTTGCCATGTTGAGTCATAACAATTTGTGCAGAGATTGCTGTTATTGTTGCAAGTTGTTCCTGCTGCCAGACAGACGGCTTATTCAGCACAATGCAATGAAAACCTGCTCATGCTTTTATGTCATAACTGTAGTGCTATTGTTTTTATGTCTGCGTACAAGGTCACTAATCTGTCGATTCAAAAATACATTTCTTTAAAAGGGTCAAATAATCCTGATCGACACAAGTATGTTCATACTATAAACAGCATAACTCTAACCCCCTAGTTAATAATTTATATGAACAAATACTGTGCATGTAAAAACATCTGTGTAAATAACATAAGACATTATTTAACATTGTCTCTTACTTCTTCTTACTTATGTGGATTAATCTCAACTATTATCAAATAAATAACTCATTAATAGTCAGTACACTGAATAGTGACAAATTTTACATTACAAATTTACATTAGCTCATTGGTGATGTTATATTCATACATTGCATTTTTTATCTGAATGGTTAAAAGCTTTGGCTTTGACTTTCACATCTGCTTTGACCAAATCAAATAAAAAATAAACTGTACCAACAACATCCACAGGGTTCAATTTAGGAACTTTATTAAATAAAACACAACAAAACAACCAACAAAAAGTCAAACGTTTTCTAACAATCATGAAGACAGTACAGCTCTGACTTAATGGATCTTAAAATGTTTGCCCAGAAAGAAAAAAATGAATACCAACATATTCCAAAATGTTTTATTTACCACTTTAAAGATATTCCAGTTGCTCTTTTACCAAACTTATCTCAACATTTAAACACAGGCTGACATTTACTTTTGAATTATTTATTTTGTGACTAAAGGTGAACCTGTGACCAAAAATGGAAAATCAAAAATTGAATCCAACTATCTCTTGCATTTCTTTTTAATTTTCCTCAGCCGCTGCATCCAGACTCGAACCCACTCACCCCGGCCGACGTGATCGAGATGCAATCTGATCTTCCTGTCAGTTCACACCACCTGTGTTTGACTGTTGTCGGCGGGAGTCGAGGAGGGGGGAGTGGAGGACAGGCGGAGAAATAAATAATGCCGTCATCAGCATATTGTGACACAATCCCTTGTGACGGTCGGATGAAATCTGGGACACAGTTGCATTCATCGTTCAGTGAGCTCTTCCACACAGTTAAACCCACCGACAGCAATGAATGTTGATTGTGACCTTTGCTGTGGTTTTGAAGCTTTCTGGCAGAAAGTTCCTCCCTTCTGCTTTTTTTTTTACGATGTTTGTGGAGAAAAGGATGCAGTTTCCTTCATGCAACGGTTCAGGGAGTCATTGGTCATGCCGACGTGCAGGGTCCTGCGGTGTGTTTCTTCGCTTTTTTTTCGAGGCGCTGAGTGACAAAAGCTGGCTACAGGGTACAATCAACGGTCGATGGTTTTTTCAATTTAGCTGAAAACTCACCGACAGCGTTGAATGTTCACTGGGGCGAGCACAGACCTGATGGTGACCAGGGATGACAGTCTGCTTAGAGATGCAGGGGGAGCAAGTCTTCTCCCTCAACTCCCTCCCTCTCTTCCTCTGCTCTCTGAGAGGGAAGGACACTGAAAAAGTCAGCCATGTTTTACCATACTTTCAAGATGCTGTATCGCACATTTTGTCAAATATCTACAAATGTCTAGATTTAATAATAATTCTAATTTTTTTTCCCAGCAGTGACTACACCAGCTGTATTCACATGTATACAGCTCTGTAAAAAAATAAGAGACCACTGCATTTTTTTATACCTAAAAATTGAAAACCTCTGAATGTGATCAAGAGGAATATGGATGGTCACAAGCCATCAAACAAAGCTGAGCTACTTCAGTTCTTGCACCAGGAGTAGAATAAAATCACTCGAGAACAATGGTAAAGACTGTGGAGAACATGCCAAGATGCATGAAAGTCGTGATTAAAAATAAGGGTTTTGTCATTTTCTGCAAATAAATGCTCTAAATGACAATATTTATAATTGGAATTTGGGGGAAATGTTGTCAGTAGTTTATAGACTCAAACTAAAATGTTGCTTTTGTAGTAAAATTAGAAAAACTGATAATTTTGCAGTGGTCTCTTATTTATTTATTTATTTTTTTACCAGAGCTGTATATGTCAACAAGCTGCCTTTCTCCCACATTGTTTGCATCTGATGTTGGCAAAGTACATACTGCACCTGATGATTAGAGATAGGAAATGAAAGTATTAAAATGGAGGAACACACATGCTGGTTTTTATTTCATTGCATGTCACAGTCTAAGAGTTTAAGTGATCTTGAAACTCCTGACTCATAGTGAGTTTTAGTAAACAGCAGCTTGGCCTCTGGAGATGCACCATCTTGCCTCTAGGGCTACGTTCAAGGAGGAAGATGAGGAAGAAAACTATGAAACGTATGAAACTGTCAACTCATTCAGATCAATAGTGTACGTTGTTTTTGCTATGATGTGGCGCTGCGGCTTAAAGACTGGGGAGTTTTTTTTCTCTTTCTTTTTCTTGCACAGATACCAGTAAAGAAACTGCGCACCAGTTTTTATCAGACACTGCTGAATCATTGTTGCTCATTATGAGAAAAAGTAAGAAGGACACAAATCAAATGCCACAGAGCTGCTGTACCAATTAGATATGATGTGACCATAAAACCGTGGCAGTGAGTCAAGATGTGGTCGGATGATAAATATGGTCGATGGGACACTGTGACGAAGCAGGATAAGGGGTGACTAAGATGATGTGGACTTCTCATCTCCTCTGTCAAATACTCATTTCACAGTCAACTGATTTTTTTTTTTATAAATTAAAAATACCATGATGACTCTGATAGTCTTTACTATTAAACAACACTATGACTATTAATGTGAAGATATTTAAAGACATGACAGCTAAGGAGTGTTCTGCTCGCTCTCGTCTCTTTTGGATCACAGGAGCCGCTCCTACTTTGTAATCTCTCGTGCATCTCAGTTGAATTCTTCTGAGAAGCTTGTCAGTTGTGGGGGGAAAAAAAAAAAAAAATCATAACTCAAAATACCTCAGCCGTTCGCTTGCTGTAAACACGTCACCGAGTTGGAGCTCGGACCGAAAAGCACAGTCCTTGCTGCGGGGGACATCGCTAACTCCTGCCTCTCTCCACTCTGCCGAAAAAGCGATATGAGTGACAGCGTTGGAATTGACAGAAGTGGATGGGGAGGAATGTTGCTTTATAAGGTCCTCTCTGGCCGCGGGAGCAGGGCGACAGTAGGAAGAAAGATCCAGGACACGCAACTGGAGAGAGAGAAGAGCCCTGAGCTGACAATGTGGCCCTAATCTGAATGACAAGGTCTGCACATCAAGCCTCAAACCAGCCTGGGTGGGTGAGGGGGGGGATAGATGATGAGGACGCTAACGGGAGAGAGGAAGGCGAAGGGAGATTGAGAGAGAGAGGAATAAGAAGAGACAGGGGAGGGAGAGGGGGGGAGCAGGCAGGGGTGTCCTTTCTTCAAACATGCTGGCCTTAATGGCACCGACAGCTCTGACATTTAACCACTGAATCATTTTTAGATAAGTGGATGTGGGGCTTCGTGTGGGAAGAGTTGTGACTTGTCAAAAAATTTCAAGAGGTGTTTTTCCAGGCTGAAAATAGAGAGTTTTGGGGAAAAAAAGGCAGGAAACCACTAATCACAGAACATGGAGGGTCTGCCTAATGACTGAAAGAATTTCAATTCAGGGACATGGTTAGAAATAAAGAGAGGCATGTTTGCAGAAGCTGTGCGCCACTAAAAAGATGGTTCTTCTTTATTTAGTAACTACTGCTGAGCAACGGCATTAAAACCCTGTGGCCAAAACCATTCCCAGAGGGGGAGTTACTATGGATGTGATAGAGGATGCTGCTGATCAAACACACAAGGCAGCCAAAAAATATTTTAAAAATATATAATAATAAATGAAATCAATAATTTTAAAAAGTCAAAACTTCTCTTTGGTGCACTCACAAAAGCCAACTATCCAAACACATTTTTTGTTACTGATACTGTCTAAGATACTGTCAAAACACCCGAGTAATTCCAGAAGGAAAAATCATACACAAGGTGACTGAATTACTGCAAAATAACAAAAGACCCATCTGTATTCAATATCACAGCAGTGTGTGAATGTGCTGCTCTATTTTAACGTGTTATTTTTTTTCCTTTTTTTTTAATCTCACTGTTCTAAAGTGTAGCTTTGTGCATATTCTGAGAATCCGGGGGCATAAAATAGTTGAATATTTGCCTGGATAAAAAAAAAAACAACACATGGGTGGAAACTTAAAAAACATATTTGTGAGTTATTTTGCAATAAAAAAACAGAGGAATATGAAAAAATGTTTGAAAAAAAACATTCCAGGAAGGTAAATACTAAAGCTGCCAATGTACTGGGAAACTAACTGAATGAAATTTTATTCAAAAATACATACAATATGAAATGGAATCAATGGAAATGAATAATGCTTGAATATAACTCATCTTGCAACAAAGACATTACATATGAGGACAGAGGGATGATGTAAGTTTCATTTAATGTCACCATTGAATTTTGGTAAAACAATTAAGTTTGCGATGTACTTCATATGGGAAAAAAACTATTTGGATGATAAATGTGTTTCTTTCATCTGCACTGAACGATTCCGCTATGTGTCAGAGTAAAGAAAATATTTTTGTGACACTGAAGGGAATGATTTAGAGGAGGATTTGCCAAACTGGATTCAGTGTAGGTTTTACAATTTGGTTTGCACAAAAAAAATCACATCAGTGGAATTGCCAGTTAATGTCTGCACCTCACCTTCAGTTCCAGTCTCTCTCTCTCAGGAAGGGGGAGGACATTCCTGGTGAGGGTGCTGTGAGTTGTTGCTCTGCCTGCAGGTACAGACCGGCCTCCTCTGTCTGCCTGTCTGCAGATATCATACCGCGACGTGATCTGTTTAGCTGCCTGACTTAATGCTCACCTGCTCACGCGCCTCCGGGTCTGTCTGTATGTGTGTGTGTGTGTGTTGACTTCTTCCATCTCCTTACAGCTGGAATGGCGTCGCCCTCTTTATCTGCCGCCCTGCGATTACAGACACAAACACAGAGAATGATGAATGGACTTTACTGTACGCTGACGAGAGTCTTTAAAAATGTGAAATACAGCAGATTTTTGAGAAAACAACACACGCAAACAAAACAGTACATTTCCAATCTGTATAGATGATGTGCATGACTCAAAAATAAGTGCAAAGGCACTTCCTCCCTGCGAGGGCGCGGTGTTGCGCTCCCTGCCGGGATGACCAATAAGGAAGCGGGATGCATTCCTCTGTGCTGAGAGGATTTGGCTGCCCCCGTGTGCCAAGCGGCGTATTATGTTGTATATTTTTTGTTATTTCATCCTCAGGTTGTCACGGCGTTGACAGATACAGGCTGACGTGCACAACTGCGCTCAGAAAACACACACACACACACACAGACACACACTTGAGTCGGGGTCTGAGTCCAGCTGGAGGTGGTCTCCTGCCAAACCTGCAGGCAAGCTGACTGTATTCATATTCATCACACACACACTGATTGGACCTGACAGGAGAGAGACACGCACACACACATACACACACAGAGAGCTGGTAGAAAATATCTACTGGTGAGTAAATCAATATTTCAAGGGCAACCTGCTATCCTAAAAATGCTATAACGAGAATCTATTTGCTGCAATATTATGTCTTTTTTGTGTGTGATTTCATCTACCATCACAAAAGGCATCTGCTGTATATTTGAAAAAATGGAATAGAGAAGGGAAAAAAAAGAAATCAAGGTGGATGTGTGAGAGAGACAGACACAATATGGATGTAGAAAAAGCGAGAAGAAGTGAATAATAGCCACGAGTGCCTCTCCCCTCTCACTCACTCCCTCACACACACACACACACTCACACATACAAACACAAAGCAGGCAGAGACTCCGCGGGGCGCCAAATAATAACCTTCCTGGTCATTATCATCGCTGAGCCAAACTGCTCTCCTTTCCTCTCTTCTCCTCTCCTCTCCTCCTCCACCTCCTTCCGTCTTCAACACAATCATTGCCCTATCGTTTACAGTGTTCTGTTAAATGGGAACATCAATAGACACATCCATTAGCAGTGCGAGCCCTTTCCTCTCTGATTGTCGAGTGCTCTAGTCGCCGGAGCACACACACACACACACACTATCATTCTGCACCTTTATCCGACTGTTAACCAAGCTAGGCCAGCGCAGGCGAACTGATGGAGTGTGTCATTACAGCTGGTTAGTAACATGGCTGCTGCGAGGGTGGTGCCGCCTGTTAACCTGGAGCCAGAAAACCGAGAGGACGCCGCTGCTTTTCCTGCTTTAAGTAGCTTTGAAGCAGCGATCCTGTGAGCTCTCTCTCCTTTTTAATTATGCATTCGCTCAGGTCCGTATATGAAACAGCCCCGCCGCCGTGTTTTCGTGGCCTGTTTTATCATGACGCCTTTACTTCACACTTTTTTTTTATGTTGATGAAGTTTAAGCCTTCGTGGGTGGGGCGCCCCTTTGTCTTCCTCTCATCATATCAACTCAGGTCTTCTTCTATTTATTCCAAACAAACGCTACGGGGGAAACGGCCCGTGGGAAAGGCCTGCAAGACGTCAGGCTTGCGTAGGATGAAACACTGTTGAGTTCTATCTGTCGCAATAGGAGTCACATCTACCAAAACTGTTAACTCTGCTTCTTTCCTCTTGTTTAATTCAACACACAGCCTGAATTATTTTAGTCAATGTAATGCAGTCAGGATCTTTTGCATGTCTCAGTGTGATAACCCAGAGACATACTGAATGAGATCAATGCAAATTATTCTGAGCTTTTGTTGACTTATAAGCTGTTGTGTTCATAAGAGGTCATCACACACACATGCGCGCACACACACATAGATATCATCTTAAATGTAATTTGCAAAAGCCAGGCAAATCAACAAAATAATCAACCTTATTTAGGACTGAATTAATACCTTGTTAACCTCATTCTGAACTTCAGTCACTATAAAACGTAGGCGATAATTAACTCGGGTAACGAAATCCACCCCGCCCGCCCGCACTCATCTAAAAACACTAGTGGAACGAGAGAAAGATAAGGAGGGACCAGGGAAAAAAAACAGGCAAATGGAGTAAAAGAGGGAGGGGAAGGGTTTCCCACAATGTCGCCGCACACGCACACTGTAATTTGGGCATTGCGCGTGTTTTTTCGGAGGGAGGGTGCAGGATGCTGGGAAGCCTGGGAGGGGCACCCGGTGCTTTTAGGGGGTTTGCATATGGGGGTTTGTGGGATGTGTGGCGCGGCCTGTTAAACTGGAGTCATGGAGATTGGTTTTGACTGATGGAAATAGACAAAATGAAGCAGACACACTACAAAGGGGGCAAAAGCACGCAAGGCGGCACACACACACATGACCGCCGCTCATGCAAAAAAAAAAAAGAAAGAAAGAAAGAAACTTTAACTTCAGCAACTGGGCTGAAGTTAAAGTTGAACAGGGATCCCTGCGGGGAGGAAAAGCTCACACCTTTTCAAGATTATCCCATGTTGTTAAGTTACTGAATTTAGAGCAATTGTGGGAGACAAGTCATCAATTTGTCTTTGAATTATTGAGAGAAGAAAGCAGCACTGGTTACTTGGTGGTCTCTGATTCTTACCGTAAAAGGCATATGTGTGTGTGTGGCAGGGTGGTGGTAGACCGCAGACAGACTCTAGGTGCCGTTGTATGTGTGTGTGTGTGTGAGTGTGTGTCTCCTTCATGTCTGGACCTGGGCAGAAAACAAACAGAGGAGAAGAAAGCACAGGATAAATTCAGGTGTTGTTTGGTAAACCATGTTATTAAAATGTCATACAACACAAACCCACAGAACATACACACACGCACACACACACACACACACACACACACATACACACACACTCTGTGACGTGCAGCCAGAGGTGCAGGAAAAAAAAAAGCACAAACACACACAGAGGCAGGAATGAAAAGTACACATACACACACAAACCTTGTAAGCAGAAAAATGTTTAATTGTTTTTTATTGCACCAAATTCAAGGTTTTCTTTTGACACAACCTAGTTTATAACACTTCCTTTTCCAAACAGGTCTGCGGTGGCGATCTGTGCCTTCAAATATACAGTTAAAATAATCCACATCGCTGAGTGACGCCGTGTGTGTTACAGTATTAGCCGTAATAACTCTGCACTTCATCTCATCTAAAGAACTCGCACGTGATTTTTTATATGTACAACGAGCCCACTCACACAACCTGATTCCTATAAACACTCTGGGTGGTCTTGAGAAACAATGACAAGGAGTTGGCTTGTGTGTACATTAACACATGATTCATCTGCAAAAAAAAAAAAAAAAAAAAAGACTGACGTAGGCTAGGTGGTTTGAAGAAGAATGAAAAAAAAAACAGTAAGAACAGAACACCACTACAGCAAACATATGGAATCAGCCTTTGAAGTGTTTTGGAAGTCCAAAAAAAAAAAAAATCAGATCTTGATAAAAAAACATGCTGGTAACTGATGTGTGTGTTGCGAGGGTTGTTATGTCTCTCCTAATAAAGCTGAAATGTCACTGATGTGCTTTCATGTACCACCCCTAAACACAATAAAGAATTTGAGGATAATGACAGACAGTGCTGGCTGTAATGTATTATATAGTGCTGGGTGTCTGACGGCCCTGTGGCATGATGAGGCCGGGAGTGATGTGCACTGAGACAGAATGAATTATCAAAAGGAATTCCTGAGTAGAACATCTTAAGTTGACCAGATGGGAAAGGGAGGAAAAAAAGTATCTGTACAACCTGGAGATGCGGCTAATGTAGCCTTCCTGCTATTACACTCAGATGATACACAAACATAATTAGCAAACAGAAAAAAAAACAAAAAACAAAAACAAAATATCTACTTGACTTATTTTCAAAAATATGTCAACAGAAAAATACCATGAGGTCTTCAGTATGATACCATGAATATATGAATACATATCCTTTCATGTGTATAAAGAACTGTCTGTTCTTTGAAAGGCTCTCTTTGTTACTGTTGTTTTTTTCTCTATGAGAGGAATGGAGAAAAAGAAAGCAAGAAAAAAAGAGAAAAGGCTACGACCTTCTTTATTATTCTCATCCAAAAAACAAAAACTGTCATTTATTTTCTAATCGATTAAGCTCTGTAAAATGCCAGAGAATAGTGGGGAAAAAAATTGCTTGTTTGGCTGGAACCGACTTGTCTAAAAATGGGAAAAGCAGCAAATATTCACAGTTTAGAAGCTGCATTAAAATGACTGCTGACGAAAGTTAGTAGTAGAAGTACGAGATGGAGTAATAAATCACATCACAGTTTTTTCCCCCCGTTCTTGATATACTCGAACATCCCCTGATGTTTTCTTTCATTCGAATGCCATTCAGTCTCCCATTGTGACTAATCATGAATCACACTGTGTTCTCTGAAAGCTCTGGGTTCATTTGTGGTCAATAATCACATTAATGTTCCAGTTCAACACTTATTCATCCATTTAAGCCACTTTAGCTCTATCAATGATTTCTTGAATGCCATACTGTTTTAGATTTTTAAGAAGTCCCTGAGAGTCTTTTTTTTTCACCCTTGTATGTCTTCTTTGGTTCGAGAGCCATTTGGTCCTTGGCAGCGACTCTAGAGGGAGATCATAGTTAGATGTGGCTAAGTGCTTCTTACTAAAGATATCTGCAGTTCGTGTGCTGGGTTTAAGCAGCGCTATATATGGCCTAACCAGTTCCATTTTTGGTTTGTGTAAACATCAGGAGTGGAGTTTTTTTGGATCCTAAATAGGATCCAGGACCCCGGTTCTAAAAGCCAAATCTGTGAGCTGAGGCTCAACTTATGCTCATATCAATCTCTGTTCTCTTTCATGTTACATGCACTGAGTCATGTATTATTTAAAGTATTCTAGACGAGGCTCTAATGAATCCCATGCTAAAAAAAAAAAATCAACACCACTTCTGTAATAAATGAACCTGTGATTATTATTAAATTAAATTATGTGTGCAATTTGAAACAAAAACTGCCCAAAAGGTTGTTGAAAGGTGGTTTCTAAAATAGACCTGCTGGTGAAATATGGTTCCCCTGAATTCCTCTCAGCCTACATTCAGAGAAAAGAACAATGATTGACCTTGGCCGGATGAAAAATTGCTCCAATTGTTCATACTTCACTTTGATGTTAAATACAGTGAAACGGGGCAGCGCAGGAAAGCTGCTCGCCACAGCCGAAAGAGAAATTAAACCTTTTATGCCGCCTAAGACCTGCCCCCCACTCGTTTCTCTTTTGAAAGTTCCCCTCTGTACAATTGCCTGCAACTGCCAGAATATAGGTGCAATTTGCTATTTCTGTCTTGCTAATGTATCCTTCAGTTACCGTTCTTTTACATGGCATTTCCCATTTTAAATCACTCTTTTTTGCATCATTTCTCTCCCACCTCTCATTGTTTTTCTCTCTCTCCCACTCCCATCTCTCTCTTTTTCTGTCCATCTCTGCTCCAGTAAGCAGACTCCCTGAGACCAGGGAGGGCACCGCCATCATTAGGGTCTTGGCATGGAGTCACCAATTTATACTCTCATTAACTGATCCATGTGCTGCTCAGTACACAAGAAAAAAAAAGGTCCTGGGACCACCCATGTGTTTAGGCCCCCTTCAAAACAAAATATAAACAGTGAAGATCTATGTTCTCTCTGTCTGCTAAATGACCTGTTTTGTGGAAAAGGGGAAGAAAAAAAAAGTTGCAAATTAACAAGACTTTTTGAGCTTTTGATGGTACTTGTTTATGTGTTAACGAGAAGATGATTGAAAAACCCTTGTTGTGGTATCGACCGGCTCTGCAATAGGGTTTTCTTGTTGTTCTTTTTCCTCAAAGTAAAGGAAACCTTGTATAAATTTGTTTGTTTCCATATGCGCCACAATCGGATGTGTTTAACTTTTTTATTGACATTTCTACTAAACAAATACATAAGACAAACTGCGCTGTTAAGATAATGTTAACTGCTGTGTATCCAGATTTCCACCCCAAAGAGAAAAAAAAAAATCACTGATCTTTACACTTTCTGCTTCCTACATGGTCAGTTACAGTTTTCAAACTCACGAGAGGCAAAAAGTTTATTTTCTAGCAATCCAGGGTCAAGCAAATAAACACAGCTACACATTATTAATGAACACCCTCTTTGCACTTTAAAAAGGGGGGGGGGGAGTCCTTGGGGGTCCCTGCAATTCAAAGGGCAAAGAACAACAGTTCAACTTCTACTGGGCCACTGAGGGTTTGAAATGTGAGATGCACGACAGATAAATGCTTTTGCAGAAAGATGTGATGTTAGATGTTATTTCGTTAAAAAAAGAAAACATCTTTCCCAAGATTTTGTCTCAGCTTCTTAAGAGTTTTACACTAAGTGCACGCATGAAAAAAGAAAAAAATCTAAATTGTTTAAGTCTTTATGGTTACCTTATGTAGAAATGTAAACCCTTCCTGCCTCATCTGGCTTCTGTTCAAATGTTTGAATGTAAGCTCCCCATTAAAGTGCGAACATAAAGACCTGATGTTACCACAGTTGCAGAAGTTGCAGAAAGAGACCCACAGTTGTTCCTTGTAATAGTACAGAATCATCTCAAGTGCACATCTATGAACGTGAATATGCCCGCCATCTGCTTTGATCAATTCAGCTTAAAAAAAGGAAGGAAGAAAAAAAAAAGATAATAATAAATCTTCTTTGTCTTATCCAAACAACGGACAGGGAACCAGAGCAGGAAACAGGAGACATGGCTGCACTCTTCTGTTTCTAAACCGTTTATGTCTGTACGCACTATATGTGCAGATCTTTGTGCTTTGTCAGGATGTGTCTGTGTTCTTACCATATTGTGCCTGTTTGTAATAAAACTAGTACCGACATGTAGAGCTGGACCACCCAGAGCATTTACTCACACACCCTCCTTACGCACAAAAAAAAAAAATCACTAGTCTTAATTATATCCATCCTCTGGGCGTGTCTTTCTGCTCAAAACAGACATCTGAGCCACCCCCTCAGTCCCCCCACCCCCGCCTCCCCCCTGCCACCCATCAGCCACAAACCTCACCGAGGCCTTATGGAAAGAACTTTTTTTGGTTGAACACGTTGACCTTGGGTGGAAACAACTGAATCCGGTTGCCTGCGTGGAGTTTATTATTTATCGCCGAGGTTAGGAAAGACAATCTGATTTAATATCGTTTTGTTGTTGGATTATCTCCTCCTCCGCCGCCACGGGACATGCAAAACGATTCCAGACTTAAAAAAAAAAAAGTTCCTGCAGAGGTCCTTTTGATAAAAAAAAATTACGACATGTTAGAATCAAGTGGGTGAAAGGAGATGGGATGAAATGCCAGTAATATCAAAAACCTGCAGAACACTTAGATAAAAAGAGGGTGGAAAAGATGACACACACACACACACACACGTAGGTTGGAGTACAGAGGCGTCCGCTTCAGGGAGGAGGTTGTTGTGACTGCACTGTTTTCACAATCTGTAATTTTCAAGCTGGCAATGTGAGGGGGCAAGCTCACAGCGTGCACATTCAGAGACGTAGCGACATGAAGACATAAAGAGACAGTGAGGGAGAGAGAGAAAGAGAGAAAGAGAGTGTGTCTACACCGGCAGGACCCCAGTGACTATCTGCCAGACAAATCCTCCGTGGGCTTTGATCATCTGCCCACATCTCTCTCTCTCTGCGGTTTTTGTTTTCAGGCAAACAACTGTGATGCTTCTTAGCTTAAGAGCAATGAGATTCCAAGACGACAGAAAAAATGAGGTCTCAAAAAGTGTGTGTGTGTGTGTTTGGGGCTGGGGGTTGATTAAAACAAACACAACTGTGTGAGATCTAATTTAAGATGGAGGGGGGAAAGCTACAAAAAATAGTAAATGAATGATTATTTATTTCATTGCCGTCCACTCCTTCCTTCCTAATGCTTTCAATATGCTATCCTCCAAGGATCATGGGGTTAATCAGCTTCTGTTGTACTTTAGCTCAGATGCTATCGAAGGCCATTTGTTCCAAGCAGCGAGGCTAATGACCCTGAGCCGATGCTTGGCGTTTGGCCGGGAACTCGGAGCAAGGGAAGGTAAGTAACCTCATATTCTCCAGGGGCCGAGCTAATGAGAGGGAATGGGAATTTGAGCTACGGTTCATCATCTACTTAGGAACTAGACAGCAGTGCCGTCGTCCTACCCGGAGTGTATCACATATACACACACGCACACACACATACACAGGAAAACGCTAATAGGAAACCAAAGCATCCTCCTCATCTTGCACCCAATTTTACCCCTGTCTTGTTAAGTAAACGTACAACATGTAGAAGTTTATCATCGATAAGTCAATACACATTCATCATGAGGCATTAGTGGTATTACTGTAAACAAGCAGCAACCAATACGAAGATGGCCTCCGCTCTCCCTTTTCATCCTCATATTAACCACCTGCCTGGATTTTGACAGATGGGCGGCTTTAGTGCACAAAAAAAAAAAAAAAAAATCAACAGAGGTTCCATTATTTCAGTTCAAAAGTATCAATATTCATTTTGTGTCAGAAAGTGAAAGAAATAACATTAACACAATCTGGACAATGGTCGCGCCCTTTAACAAAAATCATTAATTTAACGAGGATATAAGACTAATGTTTAAAAATGAGTGGTTTCAGTCACTTGCAGAGATTCTTCATCAGAAATGACCATTAGAAGTACACACACACACTATACATATATATATATATATTTCAATTTCACGGTGCTGTGAATTATTCAGCGGGAGCTGGTTGTGGCATCAGCTGCTTAAAGTTAAAGTTGCAGCGATACCCTGTTATATACACACACACACACACCCACAGAGTGTATTTCTGCGTGTGGACGGCGCCACGATGTGAGTCTGAGTGAATTCTGCTGTGATGGGGAAGCGGTAGGGGGTCCACTCCTTTGCCTTTATTCGATTCAAGTCGAGCCTGGCTGCCTCTTTCCCTCCTCTGGCACGCATACTAATATTTATGCCTGTGTGTGTGGAAAAAGAGAATGGGTACAGGAATAAGTACCCTACTGCTCCCTGTGTGTGTATGTGTGTGTGTGTGTACTGTATATATAAAGTGCGCTTGTGTGTGTCGGTAATACCGCCAATGGCAGACTAATGATAGGTCTTATCGACACCCAGCAGTGAATGCGGGCCTTTGTCTCCTCTCGGGACGCATTATGGAAAGCTTAGGGGGCTGCCTTTGACTCCTTTTTATTCTCTCATCCACTGATAAAAAAAAAAAAAGGCACAAAAAAAAAAGAGGCAACTGTTCTCCAGCTCCTGTAGAGTGGCATGTTGAGGCACAATACATCCCCGTACCTTCGTCACTAAAATAAGAAAGTTGGGTGCAAAACTCAGAAACTTAGTCACTTGACAAAAGATAGAAAATTAAGGCTGGAATTCGCAAATTAAAAAAAAAAAAAAGACAATGACAGCTATGACAGCTGTTAAATTCCCTCCAATCAAACTCTCAATAATAATGAATTAAAAATAGTGACTTTTTCATGAAAGATGTCATCAAGTATTAGAGTGGACATCTGGTCACTTTATCCAGAAGAAATCTGGTTTTAGTGAAATGCTTTATTTTTTCTGCAGACGTGGGGGCATTTCCTCCCTCTCCATACTGTCAAAAAAAGCTCTTTTCTCTTCCTCTGAAGGCTCTGTCTGTTAGTTGCTCATTTGAGGGCTGGAGGTTGGGGCAGGGCGCCTTAGACAAGCAGTTCATGAAAAGAAAATGTTTTCTTTTCCAATGACGGCAAGCGTTACTTTTTCACGTTTTTTACAGAGTTCGGCGTACAGCTCCTTGGGGAAACATAGCTGTTCTCTACGCTCGTTTTCCTGCTGAGTCAATAAAAACCCTCTTTCTCTCCCTCTCCACCTCTTGGTTTTTCGGCGTGTTCCTTCTCATTTATTTTTAAGAGGTTATTGTTAGGAGTGGCGTTATATTTTTAACTCTACCTCTCGGCTTTTGGATTGTTCCTTTAGATCCCTCTTCCTCCGACTTCCCCCTCTCCCTTCTTTGCATATTGTTCGTGTCTCTCAACTTTAATCCCGTGCAGAAGAACAATAAAGACCCTTCACAACGTAGACCTTCATAAGCCTTTCCCCCGGATTGCGGTCTCTCGCTGCATCGATGTTACTTCCCAGAAATCCCCAAAGAAAGCCCCCCAAGGCCAAGCAGAGGCCTCATTTAGTAGGCAGGTAGAGTTAAGCCCCCCTCCATCCTCCCCATCCCTCGCAGCAATTAGAGAGAGGCCAGGAAGTGCAGTATTTTATGGCCTTATAAAGACATTAGAGGCATCGCTCTATTGGCCCTTACCCCCACCTCTCCATTTACCAGTTCCATCTCTCCCCAATTTTGGATCCCACTCAATTCCCTCATGCTTTGAATTTTCCTTCCGGCGACATCCCATCCTTGCTCTCTCTCTCTCTCTCTCTGCTTCTTCGCCTTTCCACCTCCCTCGTTCTTTGTTTTTTCCTCTTTCCTGCGTCCTAATCTCTTCCATCCGTCCATCCCTTCAGTTGGTCAGCTCGGAAACCTTCGCGGCTTCAAGACTCAATAAAAGCTCTAATCTTTAAATCCTCCGGTGGTTGTAAGGTGTAAATGGCTGCCTGTCGATCCCCCCCCACTTCCCTTTGTGCGGACTACAAATGTTAGCGTTTTTTCGACACCTGTCCATTAGGTTTTTATGGCTGTTCCCTAGCTGAGTATGTTTTTCTCCCCCTCGCCGCAGTAAACCGTCGTCCATCATTTGCCGGTTATTTTGTGGTGGCGTGAAAGTGACAATTACTCGCTCTGTCCCCACCAGCCCTGCAGTGAATCAATATGACTTGACGGAGTGACTCATTTGCCTGTCATTTCCCCATATCCACTTTTTGAAATATGAAACTGTGTGACACACTGTGGCGTGAGTGATGCAACCTCCACGCCTCCACACACACACAGACACACACCAAAACGGACACTGAAAGCAAACTATGCTTCTTCTCAAGTCCTGCAGCTCTTAAAGCGGCTTAGACAGACCCGGCTGCTCCTGAAAGACTTTCCTCCACTGAAGTAAAGGCCGACTCACTTGAGAGGAAAGTTGGGGGGGGGGCAAGAAGAAAGAGCGGTGACATGTCTGGATACTTGCTTACAACATCCTCCACCTTTTTCCTTTCTTTCTTCCCCAGACTACACTCGCATCTTTCACCATTTCCTAAAACAATGGGGTTGCGTGTCGTTGGACAACTTGTGACTCCACCAATCCCGGCTGGCTGATATACAGGACATCCATTAAAAGTAGGATGAAAGAAAGGAGATGCCATCTCTGCCCCAAACGAGTTCAAAACGTCTTTGATTTGCAGCTTTGTTTTGTCCAACTGGGGGGTGATCAGGACAGAAATTTTTTTTTTTTTACGAAAGGAAGTATTATTTAAATTTCAAACGATTATAGTCGGCATTGGACAATGGCTTTGAATACACTGCAAAAGATGAAATCTCAAGTGAAAATATCTTGGATAATTATCTTGATTTATGCCTCTTTCAAGTTTCTTTTGGTCAAATTGGTAATTTTTTTCTTCGTTTTTTAAGAAAAAAAGATTAATCATTTTTTGAATGAATTTCCTCTAAATTGAAGACAAAACCTTGAAATAAGCAACATGATCTGCCAAAGGAGTAGGAAGAATAGGACAAATCAAGATAATTCTATCCATTATTGGACTTTTTATACCAAATACATGCTATTTCCAGCTGTGTCATTGTCACTATATTGTGCGTCTCCCTATAAAGAAATAAAGAAAGTTATGGAAAGGTGTTAATAGGGAGACCGTACTTGCTTGTGAATACGCCACAAAAAAGGAAGGAGAACCATAAACCTGTGGCCGCTTGAGAGAGAGAACAGAAAGGTTAAAATGTGAGAAAAGGCAAGAACTGCAGAGGCTCAGGCCGACTGAAAATAAGTGAGAGAAGGTGTAAGACCTGAGCAGCAAAAAGCCAGAATTGAGTTGGAATGGATTGGATTGATATGAAATGAGTTGAGCTGAACTGAACAAAAAAATAATAGGAATGGAATTATTCTGTCTACTGCAAGACATCATTGGGAGCTACTCTTCATATTAAAAGAGAGAGACTCTTACTGGCATGTTATCAACCCTTATAATATCATGATAGCATTTTAATCTGTCTGACTGAAGGTTTCTATATTTGGTGATCTAAAGAGAAGAGTGAAAAAAGTAAGCAACTTCATAAAGTCAGAAGAAAAATACAAAACAGAATCACCACAGTGGAAAATTGAACATTGCCACCTTTAGAAGCTTATAATATGATAAAATAGGAATAATCCAAAACAACTTTGGATATTAAAACGATCAGAACAGTTTAGGTTTCATGTTAAGTTAAAGCCATTAGACGTTGGACAGAGAAGCTTTGGAGAAAAAAAAACACATCACTGCTATTGTAACCGCTGGGAGGAAGGCTGAGAAGGACAGAACCATCAGAAGGGAGGACAACAAAAAAGGAAAAACAACATTTTGTGTCCCTGTTGCCGCCTCCTGCCTCCTCTCTGTGTGTAGTGTCCTGACCATGCTTGGATGGTGGAAAAATGATTTACTGCAGAGCGAGGTGAGGAGATTACTCAGCGCCTGCTCACTTTGGGAACTGCTGAAACACAGTTAAGACAATAAGGTAGTTTCGCTCCTGTGTTTTTTTGCCTTTCGGCTGCGCCCACTCTCTAAGGTAATGTTTGGTTTTCCGTCCTCTGTCCCTGAATTGATGGACTCCTTTAAAAATCTAATGGATGCTGGAGAGAAAAGCTGAAATCCCTGCAGCATGAACTGGATTATCTGTTGATTAAAAAAAACCACAAAAAAACAGAAAATGGCTATAGTAATGATTAGGGCATTTTATTAAAAGGTCAAAGACAGCTAAAGTGAGGTTGATTAAAATTCTTTTTTGTTTGGTTTTAATTGGTTTGTCTAAATGCTAAGTGTACAGCAATACCCATTTCATTTTGATAAAAAAAGATGTTTAAAAATTCTGTATTAAATTCATAAAACACCTGATTATTTCATTTATGAATTCAAATATACAAATAAATCCTCTTCTGTTGTTCCTCTGTGATTGTGTTTGGAGAGAAGACTCAAATGCCTGCTAACAAGCACTTTGTGTCATTTCTGCATACAAATCAAAGAAAAAAATGACCTCTTTTTGTTGATCATAATCAAGAGTTGGAATGTTCCTCTTCAGTACAGAGATCCAGAGATGGGAGAGATAAAGACAATAGGAGTTGAGTATGCAGCAGGTGACTATGCAGGCAGGATGGTACGTTTTTCACCTGGCGGCTGTGGCTGGATGTCTCTCACACACACACACACACACACACACACACACACACACACACACACACACACACACACACACACACACACACAGATACTCTAACACATAACAAAAACAAGCACACCCATGCACCGAAACCAAGATGTACAAGCAGCGAGGTAGAAGGGTAACAGAAGACACACACACACACACACACACACACACACACACACACACACACACACACACACACAAGACAATGGTTACCCCCCCCGGGGCAAAGTGATCTCTCCTACCTCTTTGCCATCACTCTTTTCTCTTCTGCTTTGAGTTTTTTTTTCTGCTGCTCTCTCCTCCCTCCGTGGTGGAGTCCAGTGCTGGAAGCGCTCCGTTCGGTTCCTTCTTCTTGTGCCAGCTCCTTTCACGACCTGAAACAGAAAAAAGGGCAGAGCGGGGAAACGAACGATTAAGGAACTGTTTGAGCGGAACGTACCCCACAGATAGATTTCTATCAAGAAATAAAAAAATAAATAAAAGACTCCATTCATATAGAGGGGCCTTGTGGGATCCCCAGTGATTGCCTTTTAAATCCAGTTATCTTTCAAAACACTTCCTAGAGCTGCAAAATAGGTGCAGAGATTACAAATTGAGGTGGTTCGTGACCTATAAAAGAATGTGCTTACATGCAAGTGAAGATATATTGTCCTGTTTTATTTCATTCCAAGTAACTTGTTTGCAGCTATAAAATCCTGAGCAATGCTGAGTTATCATGAGTATCAACTGCCAGTGTTTGCAGAGTAGAAAAAAAAAATGTATGTAGCAAGGAATCAAGGTTCAAGTCTGGGTCAGAAAACGCTGACTGCGGCAAAAAAACAGTGGGAAACAAAAGAGGAATAGGATGAGTATCATTATGTTTCTGTACGGTCACCTGATTGCGATTTACATTTACTTTATACCGCGCCCGTCTAACTGTTCCCCTTTTTGTTTGCATAGACTAAGTTTACCAGTAATTGTTGTTGGCAAAGTGATTTTATCATAACCAGACGGCTTCGTAAATTGACAGTGTTTGTGTATGTGTATATGTACTGTATGTGTGTGTAGGGGGTGTCTTACGGCACTCTGATGAAATTGCTAACAGCTGTGACAGCCGCCATCGCGCGCACACACACAAAAAAAACACGTGCACACACTTTTCACCATCTCATTTGTAGCATACAGCTGCACAGATAAAGCACGCGGGTTAAGCAAATATTGTACAATGGCCAGGAAACAATGAACCCCCCCCCCCCCATCTCTCACACTAACTGCGCTATTGCTAAGAGTGTGTCAACTGTGTGTGTGTGAGAAAAAATGACTGGCACTGCTTGTCCTCTTTATTACTGCGAACAGAACACAGACACCCATGCTCCCCTCCCATTCATTTTAATCTCTATTCTTGATGATAAACCTCCTCAGTCACACTCTCTCTCTCTCTCCCCTGTCTGTACACCCCCCTCCCCCTTTAACCCACACTCCTCCAGCCTGGTGTAGACCCTCCCCAAAACCCCAGCGAGGCAACAGTGCTCCTTTGTTTGCTCCCCCCCTCCACCCCCTTCCCCCCCACATCCCGACCAACCCTCCCCTTTTTTCTTCATGCCCCCTTCGCCCTGCCCCGGACGATGCTGGTTGGCGGGGATGGAGGCATGCCTCGACAGGAACGCCGGAGGAGAGGAAGGGAGGGTATGAAGAGAAAATATGTTGAAAGGTTTTAAAAAAAAAAAAAAAAAAAAACACGAGTCAGGGTCTTACAGTAATTTGCAACCACGTTTTTTTTTCCCCCTCTCCTGACTTTCGTTCCTGCACTTTTTTCTGCCCATACAGCAGTACATGAGAGAGGTTTTTCAGTATGTTGATGGGGGGGTGGGGTACGGAGGGACTACACCCTCACTGAACCCACCGACTCCAGCTTCACTAAGAGCTGCACAAAGTCGTTTGCAGAGGGTTATTTCTGTTTGGGACTTGCAAAGCTAATATTAAACAGCAAAGTAAAGACAGGGAAAAAACCTACTGAGTCTGGATTTATATTTCTGCTCTGAAAGAACTTTTTTTTTTTTTTTACATGGCTCAGAAATAATGCGGGTGATATTCCAACAGGCAATTTGTAAAAATAGCCTTTAAATACACAACTTGTAATTTCTCATTTATGCAAAGAAAACACCAGACCTGCCAATTGAAGTTAGTCAGGACATAATTTTAGCCGTTTTTTTTCTTTCAGGGACCACTGCAAAGTGCGGAAAACACGGTTCCCTAATAGCATAAATTCTGCTCTGCTAATGGTGCCTGAGGCATGTCTCGTTTGGAATAGAGGGAGACGGCACAGCAGAGCAGGGCCTTTTCCTCTCAGCCAAAAACACACATGTGCGCACACATATATACACACACACACAAACACACACACAGGCGCCGTAGCATGCTCCAAGGCAATCGGATCATTAACCCCAACTAATCTACAAACATTATGTTTATAGAAACGCCTTTCCAGCTTAAGCACCCGCACAGCCAAGCCATGCTAATTTATTCTGAGTGTGTGTTTGTGTGTGTATGCGCGAGTGTGATATGGTGTATTTGCAAGCTATGACGACACATGTGTGTCAGCACTGCTGTGTGTGTCATGTCTCTCAGTATGCATGTGTGTACACTTGAGTGTCATGGCTGTGTCTACAGTGTCTGCTGTGACAGACACAGAGAGAACATGACAGAGACAGCGAAAGAGTGTGTGAATGAGTGTGTGTGTGTGTCTGTCTGTGTGTGTGTGTGTGTGTGTGTCACTGATGCAGCTCACAGCCTTGATCTAGACTCTTGCCTCTCTCGGACACCCTACTGTGCCTGCTTCATTAATCAATAAGACAGATGAAGACAGACTCCTGCTGCGCTGTGAGGAAAAACGGTGGCGTGCATGCGTGAGCGTGTGTTTCTGCATGTAAGGAGGCTACAAGGCCCTCGGGGAGAACGTTACAGACATGATGCAAACCTTCAAGGCTTCCTCTGCTGCACAAGATCATCTTTTTTTATACCACAAGAAGAAAAAAAAAGGAAAAAAAGTCGAGACACAACTTGATATATGATTTGCATAGACTGATTTGTCAGTGTATTTACCCCTGACCTACAAAAGCTGCTTTGTCTCCAGGGAAAAAAAAAACAAAAAAACTATGAAGTGTTTGATTTTGTGTGCTTACGTGAGAGCGACTTTCAATTAAATTCCATCATTTTCTCACCTTTTCAGGACTGTGGGGGTAACTCATTTTAAAATAGCTGCAAAAAAAAAATAAATAAATACATGAGGCTGTTCTGAAGCCACAGCTATTCTACAATGAAACTCCAGGCTAAAAAAAGCACCCAAAGAACACATTTCTGTTGGTCAGATGAGACTTTTACCCAAATCTAGGAAAACTCAATCACACACACACACACACACAACTGTAATTACACACACATACACATCAACAGTCCTTAAAATCCCAGCTATAAAAAAATCAAAGACTGATTTAAAAATATTTATGGAAATGGTTGTAATACACTTTCAGGTGCATTCAAATTACATGGATACTATTTAGAAGCTAAAAAAAGCACCTTCCACGACATGCATGTGTGCACGTATCAAGCACACTAGCTTTCATTGTATGAAACCTTTTTCTGTCAATTTAAAAACCTGTGAGACTGCGAACACCGATAAGAGCTGGAACAGAAACTGTTCAGGCTTAGGAGCGTTATCAAAAATAACTCGTCGGGTGTCATCACAACTCGTCTACTTGGTGTCAATTTGAGTCATCTGAAAAGCAAGAAGTTACACCCTTGAAGAGTGCACATTACAGCATAAGTTGTGTATTGGGACAACGGAGTGTGAGGGGATGGAGTCATTTTTCTGTCGTTTGTGAGTCAGAATTAGCAGCAAGTTCAAATTGAGAAAAAGCTGAGGCTGAAAAACAACAGCTTGATATGTCACGATGTAATTAGGGATGCTATAAAACATCCAAAACTGTCCAAATAAGCAGTCCTTGTGAACCATATTAATCAACTGAAAACATATGATTGAGCCAGAAGAGCTTTGTTCCTGTCAGGATTTATTATGGCAGCGCGTCTGTTTTTGTCCCTCACAAATTACTCATTAAAATAATTAAATAAAAAAGAACTTCAAAACTAAAGAATAACTCGGTTTGATGGGTAGAATATTACATTTTATTTTCCATGAATGCATGTAGTCAAAGAACATACTAAACTAGGTATAGTATTCTTAACTTAACCTTTGATTTTAATCACACGCTCAGCTGTATTTGAAGCCGGATTTCGGTAAACGGTTTCCTCCAAGTAGATCAAAATCAAGACCATAAATCAGTTTCTAACGAAGCAATTAACACTGACATTTAGATTGTGGTGCACTTTGTGGCTGCGAAGGAGGAATGCATGTCATTTCCTGGTGGTCCAAACGGCTATCGGACTTAAAGACGTTAAAAAACGCCACAGAAACCATTTCTCCCGCAGCCACCACACCTTAAACTGTTATAAGTCGTTGGGAGGCCTCCTCAGTAAACAGCGAGCCCATTTTGTTTGTTTTCAATGTAACTTGTGATATTTGGCCGGAGCTCAGTACACTCTTTGTTAGCCATTGTGTGGACATGAATGAATCTTTCTTCCATGTTTCATACAGAGATGCACTGTGTGAAACTATGAAAACACCTTTGAGTCCAATGCACAGAACTTCTGACTGTGTATATAGGCACGAGGAATAGAACTGTATGTATACTGTAACAGAACGCAAGCGTTAAACCTTGATTTAAGGTAAAGTCATACAAATATTGTAATTCACACGCATGTCCTTTCTGCATCTTTCAATATAAGGTTCAACATGTAGAGCATGTTAGAAATAGCATTTTTTATTCTGATTTGTTTCAAATTCAAGATTAAGGGAGACAGTGGAACAAATAATGCGATAGTGCTGAATTGTTCAAATTAGAAAAAAAAAGAAAACGATATAAAAGAGTTTGATTGAGTTCACACTAAGCAATCATAGATGAAAGCTGTGGCTGCATTGCATTCTGGGGCTTTGATGCCACTGTATAGAAATGAGCATCTCTTTGATGGATTCCTCTTCACGGGACTATTGAACATCTATAACTAGAATTTATGTTGTACTCAAAGTGCATAGATACAATGTGCTTTTAATCTTCTATTTGAGAAAATGCTCATCTTCTACAGCATATCTAGTAATTTACAAGAATGGAAAAAATATGTGTATTTAAGTGACTTGTGGAATTTCTCTCTTTTTTTTTGGATAATGGAATAAATTACCCGTGTTAATTCTCAACCCTAAAAGTTACTGAATAAAAGAAAAAAAAAATCCAGACATGAAATCCTGTGTCAGTTCCTAACCCGAGATGCCCTGATTTCATAGGCACATTGTGTCGCTTGACATTGTGCCGAAGCCTGACGCTCAGACAAAGAAGCCGGTGCAGGCCTCGAGGGGGCAGATGACAAACACTCCTAAACCATGGCCAGACATAATCCACCCACCCACCACCCCACCCTCCCATCAAACCCAACAAATGCACAGCGGAGAGGGACTTATTCAAAGCATATTAGGGAGGTGAAGGAGGCCAGGCACTGTGGGACTCTCCCCACTTCGGCCGTCCTAATCATCTGAGACAACCCCTCCAGAGGAAGACCCCCGCCCGATCCCCTTCCCGCCAAAGCAAACCCCTACTCCACCCCCTGACGCATGACCCAGACACATCCAGGAGCGTTTACAAGAGCGGGCGCCCATGAAGCGGGGGAAGCTGACCAAAATGAACAGCCCCCCCGGGAGCTGTAGTATAATTGTCCATCTTCTTGGTCCAAATTAAACAAGCTCGAGCGCATTCAAGTATCCACACACACATACATACACACACGCCTCCCTCCGAGAAACACCCCACTTTGAACAGACTGGCACGTTCCATAGAGCAATGCCATTGATGCAGAATGATGAGCGGGACCCCATTGTCTTGTTATATAGTCTTCAATTAGGCAGGAAGATGATGGGAGAAAATGAGAGGAGCAATTGTAATCATGAGCCTCCCAAACTCACGCTGTGAAACATAACTTCATCACGCCCAATGGCCCCTCGTCGGTGCTAAAACCCAGAATATGTGTTGTTTTATTCTTGGGAAGTTTTCCAAGCATAAACGGCCTCCAGCGAGTCAACCCGGAATATACCACAGGGGCTTCTGAAGTTGATGTTAACAACAGATATGGATAACATGGTGGATCCTGTTCTTTTATCAGCACCGCTTGTGAGCAGCATGTTTCAACCCGAGCAGTTGCAAACCCAACCGTTCACTTACCTGAACTCTTGTCCTTTGCCTGTTTAAAGTTTTTTTTTTTTTTTAAAAAGTAAGAGACTTTAAATACTTTAAGGAGAACTAAGTGCTTTAGTGAAGCTGTTTTTTTTTTTTTTTTTGCAGGGATGAATTTTAAGGCACAAAAGTGCAGCCATGATGCCTTTTCATCTTCTCCGCATAAATGTTGTACAAGCTTAGCTCTGAGAACAGAAGCCTCGCCGCACCGGTGTCAGCTCAGATCCGTCTGCAGAAATGAGACTTTAAGAAAGAGAAAGAGGAAACTCGAGCGCGCATTATCTGCGTTTTACCTGGAGAGCGTTCAGCTGAGAAATGACTAACCCGACATCTTTGCCGGCTTTGTAGCTCGCCCCCCCGTCATTTAAATCACGCTCCGCTGTGGCTGTTAGGCTTTGATAGAACCATCCGACCGGACAAATACCGCTTTCATAAAATTGTGCAAATGATTTCTTTCAACTTGGATCGCGACGGTATTGTTCCCCCCATCCCTGACCCCCCCCCAACACACACCACCCCGTCTTTTCTCTATCCTCAAGGCACAAAGAGCTAATCTGAGACGAACACTTGCACCAGCTCTGACACATTGTCAAACCAACACCGGGGTGATTCTATTTTCTTTAAATCATGTAAGTGAAGAATGAGGCATCATCCACAGAGGACAACAGAGGGCTATTTTCTTTTTTTTGAGAAACAGCTGCGTGTTTTCTCCCCCATGTGAACATTTTACATTATGCTCCCCTTTAACCCGTCTATCCCTTCAGCTGTTCCTCCACATGTACAGTGTCAGAGCGGGACCAGATAAAATGCTGAAAGGTTTTGGGCTTTGCCCATTTGCAGATGAAATCAGCCTACAATGGGTGCCAGTAGGAGGGATAGCTGTCAAGTTGAGCTGCCCTGGGGCCGAACAACCTTTTCCCCGCTCCCTTATCTGATTCTAGCAGACGGGGTGAGATGATGGCCATGCCAGCCAGAGCCTTTGATTTTTTTTTTAAAGTATATCCCTCTGCTTTCACACTGCTCTATTGATCACCGACAGACCTCATTTTGTTCCACGGCTAAAAGAGCGCTTCGAGAATTCTCTATTTTGTAATGTGATCAGCCAGATGAGGACGGCAGTGAGGTGGATGGACACTAATCCTCTTCTTTATTCTCCTGTATCGTCTGTGGCTATTTGCGCGTGTCGCCCCCTGTCCAGTTTACCCAACGCCTGAGGCGCAGAGGACTTGGGAAGATTTGACAGTACACACCATAATTTAGGCTCACTTTTTTTAAAAAGAAAAAAAAAATCTAAGATTTGTGGCCTAGAACAGCATTTAAACTGAATACCCATATTTAACATACCCCAAAAGCTCCCGTTTATTCAGCCATTTGTTAGTGGGTTAAATCAAAGACCTTTCAGTGGCATCGATTTTCAGTTCATTCATGAATTGACCGGTGTTAAATGCGCCCATCGACCCCTGTGGACCCGACACATTCCTCTGTGTCGAACAGCGCGACGCAACAGTACAGAGCGGGGAGCATCTGCCTCGTCACTCCGCCCAGATGGCGGCAGAAAGTATGTAAATTGGATCATTAACCTTACAGCGCTTTAACCAGCGGGCCATGCAAGAGGGCTCCTTCCATCCGGGCTTTCTTGAATTTTATTAACGCACATTAATAGCATCGGAAAACTTTAGCTAATGGCCTGAGGTGCTTCGCCGTTGCATTATCAAACGCGGCAGTAATTATACATGACATGCCTCTGATTAACACTCCTGTGATTATTGCACCATGTCAGATCATCTTTTTTCCCGCTGATTAAAGACAGTCGTCCATTTTCTTGTGCGAGAAAATCTTTCACAGAAGAGGAAGGGGGTGGCGGCGGGGCGGTGGTGGGGGGGAAGAGGCCCGATATTATCACAACACTCCCCCACTCCAACAAGCCAGACTCGGATCTTTAACCCACAACAATAGAATGGCATGAAGAAAAAGAAGCAGGGGGGCGAAAATGTGAAAAGGATCTGCGTTTTTCATACAGCGTTTCCCCCCAGCGCTTGTGGTGTGTGAACAATTTGTGTGTGTGTGTGCGTGGGTGTGTGTGGGAGCTGCCAGCAGTGAGGGCTTGCACCTGGAGCAGGGTGGAGCATGCCAGGGGTCAAGGGTCACCTCGCGGGCTAAACAGGATTGGAGTTCTCCTTCCTAAAGGAGGCCAGACGACCCCTGCGGCTGCATCGTGCCGCACAGGCTTTTTCACACCCCTTCCTTCCCGTTGTCCTCCTCTCCTTCCTTTACCGTTCACCTCTTCCTCTTTTTTTTTTTTTTTTTTTTGGAAAAGGCGCAGTAATCCATAACCCCGCTCGACTATCAGCAGCTCAATTATCCCCTCCCGTTCGCCCCCTTTTTCTCCCCTCGGATGGAGATTCAAAAACAATTAACCTCTTCACGGCTGGGGACTTTTCCACGGGAAAGGGCACGGCGGTAATTGAATGACTCTGCCATTTACATTCCTGACCATGACTTCACTCCTTCACGCATAAATCTGGTTACCGAAAATCTTAATCTGTGGCTTTGTGATTGTCCAATGTCATTATCATGGATGTTGTGTTATCGCACTATGAAGACGGGATTTAAGAGGACAATTTGGTAACATTTACAAAACAACCTTTTGACCCGCTTAAACCTTAATAGATTTTGTTGTCTTTTTGTTTCATTTTTAAATGAATTAATTCATTTTTTTTTTTAAATGATGTCTTCATAGAATCTAAAATGCCTCTTTCTCAGCTGAACTGGTACAACTAGACTATTTCACACTGACCATCTATAAGCTATGGTCGCATCCCCCCACATCCTCCACCTTCAATAAAAAGTCCTCTTCTCCCCCTTCGTTATGGAGGGGCCTCCTATTCATCTCCAGGTAGAGAGCCTCAAAGTGTAGGAGGGAAAAACAGCTTGTTGCTCCCATTGAGCTTTTTTATTACTTCCCCCTTCAAAGGGTGGTGGCAGAGGAAGAGACATCCCCTATCTCCTTGATGCCATGATACACAGCTTTCAGAAAAAAAGAAACACACAAAAAAACAAACATGTGGCAGGATTTCGAACGGAGCCCTTCGCAAATATTACAAACACTTGTTCTTGGTGGAAAAAAATAAAAAACATCCTATCTGAGAAGATTACACGCGTTTCGATAAGACGAGATAATCCTCTTACAAAGCAAGTTTATCATAAACGGCCACTGTTGAGAAAAACAACTCGGAATGCATGTTCAAAAACTATTTGCCTCGTTTGACTAGAAAGAGAAAAACAACACTTTTACTCTGTCGTGATGGACATCAAACAAAGACTCTGTACCAACCAGCCATTTTCCATACAGAAAACCTTATTATCCAGCTAACCCAGAATGATGTAATCCCTATCCAACACACACAATACAAAAGGTGTCCACTTCTCAAGAAGATGTGAATCTGTCAAAAAAGATCGCATGTATTCATTCATTTTTACCAGCTACCACCTATAATTGGTGTTTTTTTACATTTTTTATTTCATTTTTGAGTGACGTCAGATGCCACCTCCCTCTCCTTAAGCCCCGCCCACCGTCAGAGCAGCAGTAGAATCCACGGACCTCGGGGAGAAACCCTCCCCAGTTGGGTAACGATGCAAAAATCAGGCAGGAGTTATATTTTATGATCACTTTGAAGCTCAAAAGATTAAACCTCCATTCAATAATAATGGGATAATGTTGTTTTTGTTTTTTTTTAACCTAATCCTTCGTGACTTTCAAGATCAAGACTTTAACATCAACATCAGGGTGCGATTTGTGAAAAAATATAAAAAAATCAGATGGGGGGGCTGTTTTTAAAAGGCTTTATTCAGGAAAATGAACCAGGCCAATAGGGTATGAAACATATTCTGCATTTTCTTACAGCTGTTGCAGCAACATTAAATTACGTATGAACTTTAAACAATTATAAAAGTTAGATCACTGTATAATTATTATATAATTAATCAATCAATCAAGTAATGTGATAGTTTGAGTCTCAGCAAAGCAATGTTGAGTTTACACCTTGTCCATTTCCTTATGTGGACACATAAGAGATATGATCATATACGGATACTGTAATGAAACAAAAGGTTAAATGCTAATGTATCACATGAGAATGGAATAACCCAAAGCACCTTTCAGTGCGGTTACCAAAGTGGATATATAATAAAACTACAGCTGATGCCTCCTTAGACTTGGAATATGATATGCTTTGATAAGGACTTGAGTCTTCTTTAATGGCTTCCTGTGTAGGGGTCATCCGTGTCGCCCCTCTTTTAAACCACATCTCTGCAGAATCTCCAAGCAGGGAAGGAGACAGGCCCCGGGCCCCGTTTACTGCGTCATCACGTCGCCTGGACGCCTGTTATCTCTATTGTCACACGAGCGCTGACAGTGAAAGTCGTTTTCCTATTTTATTGCCGTTTGCACTAATGACTGCTCCCACGTCGCAGTGCTTTACTGAGACTTGTTTCCAATAGGCTTTATTTGTTTCCGATATTTTGATCTAGGGGTGAAGCAGCAAGAAATTGTGGTGAGTGTGAGGGGGGGGGGGCATTTTTTGCCCCGACCAGCGATAAAAATAACCCAGCAGAGGGGGTGAAACCCACCCTGGAAAAAAAAATATATATATATATATATATATCACACCCTGATCACCACACGGAGAAAGAAAGAAAAAAAACTTGAAAGAGGCAAGACATCAACCTTCAGACCTCCTACGTGATACAGGAAAAAAAATATGCACAAATATATCACTGTACAATCAATGTAACGCCTTCAAAAGCAGCCCGACAATAGTACAGCCCATAAATCTCATCGATTTGAACAAAACAGCAACAATACAATTAGTTCAAGCACTGTGCCGTACCTATATTCTTGCAGAACCTTGCCAAAACAGCATAGCTGAAATTTCACTCTAACGCGTGCGCGCACACACACACACACAGACACAAGAAGTCTTTGATCTTTCCTTATGAATGTGTGTATTGCAGCTGTGTGAGTCACCCACACTCCATCCAAGATCCATGTAGGCTACACAGCAGTAGCCGTAGCAGTGAAATTGCAACCCTGTACCACACACACAAGCACAGACACACACGCAACATAGCGTGTCTTGATTGTGGCTGGAGGACGGGGAAAGAGGCACAAGCAGGGCCATAAGGAGGACAACAAAGAGAGAAGAAGGTGGAGGAGAAGAAGAAAAGCTAAAACAACTGGCTGCGTTCCAGCCAGACTGGAACTTCTCTTGATCATTATGTCTAGCCTTCAGGTGTCTGGGGTCGGGCTGACTGTAGGCGGTAGTTAGGTTGGGGGGGGGGGGGGGGGGGGTTAGTGGGTGTAGATAACACGGCAGCCAGACAAAGAGGGAATAAGAGGGTTGCCTACATACCACCAGCATCAAGGAAGGGAGGGTGGGAGGCAAAGGGAGGGAGCAAGTAGAAGAAGAAGGGGGGGAAAAAAAGAGGAGGGTTATAAAAATTTGATTAGACGATCCTTCTGCAAAGTGACTTTCTGTGTCGGTTTGCTTTTCTTTTTGTTTTTTTTTGGGGGGCTTTTTTATTTTTTTCCCTCCCCTCTGTCAGTTCCCCTCCCTCGCCGCTCCTCCGGAACGCCACCGCCACCGCCTCAGAGAACGGGGCAGACAGATTTTATAGGTCCTAATTAAAGCCATCTGAAGCCTTTCAAAACATCAAATGGTCCCCGGTCCCCCCTTGCTCTCGCTGCCTCCTGATTGTGCAGAAATCACCGACAATCAGCGGGGCACCCGATTTTTTTTTTTTTTTTGGCTTTTGACTCCAAAAACGTATACAATTTTTTTGTTATTGTTGCCCCCACTACCCCCCACACACCCCTACCCCCCACCTCACCTCTGACCCCATTACCCTCTAATTTACAATCAATAAATAGGTTCAGTGGATGACATGACCTCGTCGGGGCTGTCCAGTGAAGCTGACACATGTATGTTAAGCAGAGCGTTTCATTTTTGGAAAAAAAATGCATTTTTGACACCATTTCTCTAACTTGTAACTCTAGATTTTTTTTTGTCATACATCCTTCATTGGAAATGACATGAGGTTATTGAAGATCCACCCTTATCCTGCCTGGCGGGTTGAAATGAAGTGCAGCCCATTTTTCAGTGCTGCTTCAAGTACTCCATTTTCTCTCTCTTGTCCCCCCCCTTCCCTCCTCCCTCTAATTGTCCTCATTGAGCCCTGTGGACCGGTTGCACAGCCTGCCTGCCTGGGGTCAGTGGGTTTACCACTTATCTATATTTTATACTATGGCGCTCAGACACGGAGCCGCACATCCACGGCGGGAGAAGTCACGGAGACGCACAAAAGAATGGGAACAGGAAGAAATCAACTTACGTGTGAAGGCATCAAGTGCAGCGAAATTTCGTAACGCTGCGTTCATAGACGTGTCATTCTCTTTTCAACGTATAGGCTACTCAGAGGAAAAAAAAAAAAGCACAGCGTGGCTGCGGCGCAAAAGTGACACATGCAGGCATAAATTACACAAAACTTCAGCCGCTTACAAATAAACGATCAGCGTAACTTAACAGTTCCCACAATGGCAGTGTCAAATAAGTGATTAAAAGAAAGCGAAAATATCTATTATGTCGTCTACTTACGATTCATTTCAATAACTTCTGGGCGTTATTGTCTCGCCCCTGCGCCTCTCCGGTCGCTTGGAGACGGAAAAAAAGTGTGTTCCTCCTGCGCGGCGCGGTCATTCTCAGCGACGGGGACGCTAGGCTTCGATCGATGACGGCGAGGTTTGCGTAAGATAACACCTGTTTTTGTTTTTTTTTTACTTCTACCGAGGGGGACGCTGGACGTCCGATTCCGCCGGCGTCTGATCTTCAGTGATGCCTGGACTCGCCGGGATTGTGCGCTGAGAGGAGAGGGAAAGCACAGAAAGGCGTCATGTGAGCCGCAGAGAGGTGCGCCATTGGCCAAGCGGGGATAAGTACGATAAGGCTGCGCTGTGCGCCATTGGCCCAGGACAGGAGCAGAGGCGCCTCCTCACTTGGCTGTGCGCAAGAATGTGAGTGCGGCTCGCTGTTCATAATTTTCAGCAACCAGAAAAAAAACGAGGGGGGGGGGGCATTAAGTAACAAATTGTTCCAAAGATCTCCTGTTTTTTGTCATCAACGAACAAGAGTTAGACGGAGGACAGCGCAGAGAAACGCGCGCACACGCCGTTTCCTCTATAAAACACGGTATGCACGCGTGCTGAGTCTATAGAACTTTTGTTTCGTTGCCAACCTGATGCGAGCACGTTTATCATCCGCATCATCGTTAGGGCGAAGAGTAAAGATGACGTGCAAATTGAAGAAATCAATTTGCAGGAAAGGAGCAGACAATGCATTTTCCAGATGGTAACAATGGTATCCTGTCACTTTCCATAAACGCAGTTAAGACTTTTGCAGCGGTTTGGTTGCAAAAAGACATTGTACACATGACAATGTTGCGTCTTTTTGTGAACTTCAGCTGTTATAAACCCAACACCCTGCACGTCTGCATCTGTTTTAAGAAGATGAACATCAGGGTCACACTCTTAACAGGAATAAATCACTTAAATCATATGATATTTGTTGAATAGACTAGAGTAAAACAGCAATTTGTCTCTGGCCTGCATGACAATAACACAGTTACATGAAAGACAATAGAAACACAACAGAGGACACGTCTATTTACATCCTTAAAAAAACACAATTACATAAAAGCACACAATAGAGGCTACATTATAGCAGCGAGTACTCAGGATGAGGACTGAGTCACAGTTGAATAATAAAGTGCTGTGTGCTGAGGTAGCAAGCTGGTTTTAGACAGTATCTGTCCTAACTGATTTGCATTGCTTCCCTTAACAATTTGATGGAATGATGTCAGGGATTGCTTTAATAAGTAGTCATTAATACGATGAATGAGTTTGATGCTGAGGACTGTAATGGGATGCATAGTTTCCACATGTGAATTGTAAAAAACTACTGAAGAATTAAGAGAAAATACAATCTTAGGAGAAAATCCATTAGAACCAACATCAAAAAACATATAAAATGACATTACCAAGAGCAAACATGTTCACCGTAATTTTTTTTGGGGGGGGGGAAATGCTTTGAAAGTCCTCCAACTGTTTGAATCTTAATAGGATCCGAAACTAATTCATTATTTAGGAGACTGCGAGCTAATTGAAAGGAAAAGATGTAACCTATAGCTGCTGTGGTGGGAGGTTACAGCAAAGAGATCGCCTGATATTCTATTTGACGTGTGTACAAACGAAGGGAGCCCAAGTTTACATATTTAAGCCGTTCTACCCTCTTTTGTGCTCCTACATTGATATTCCACACGGTCGGACTTCACAGGAGGGTAACAGCACATAAAAGAGCATCCCCTCTCCGTTTCTCTCCGGTGCTCTAAAGTGTGGAGGCAGATGAACTCAAGGTTCTGTATGGGTGGGAAATAGAGCGCATGTAATCTGGAGCGCGCATCTTCCCCTTTTGCTCAGGCTGCGGCATTAAATCAATATTCCGCAAAGCTTTCTCTTGTTTTCACATTCACTTGACTGCTGCCGTGATGCGCCGCAAGGGTCGAGCAGCCGCTCCCTGATTTTTTGTGGCACTTGCCCCCCCCTCCTCTCCCTCTTCCTCCTCCTCCTTCACTTCACTTCACTTCACGGCAGACACCCTCATTTGGATGGCTCTAAGGCGATGCGCCCGTTCCATTTGTCTTGTACGTTAACGGGAGGCGACAGGAATAAGGCTACTTGTTATCTGGACACAAAACATTATCCCCTGCCTCGCTCTTACAGTAGCGTGAAACAATGATTATTAACTGCTTGAGGAGCATGTTGAGGGGGTTTCAAGGTTTGTCGCCACAGTTAAAGAACATGAAATTTATTTCATAACACACCTCCCGCGTTAAATTTTTTTTTTTTTGATTTTTCTTTTCTTTTGACTCACAATAACGCTTCCCCTTTTTCTCACCACTTGCGAGTACTTTCAGTATCGGCTCGCCTGTTGCCCCAAGGGAGTATGGCTAACGGCATTATGACTGGACATGTGGCAGTTGCAATTTTTTAACCAGAAACCCGCCCTTCCTTTTCAAGATTTAAAAGCCTGTCGTGCTGCATCATCCCGGTGTAAGATACTGGTTATGCATTCCTACACACACGCACGCGCATGCTCACTCACACCCCGCCGTTATGAAAGCAAAAACCTGCCTCTGCAAAATGGGTCATACACTGCAGTCACTTTATCTCAGCAAACGTATTAAGCCTCGCGCGAGTGTGCGAGTGGAAGACATGTGCGTGTACGATTGCACATCAAAGGCAAGACTCAAATATTAAAGCATTGGGTGTCTTCGCTGAAAAAGGAATTGAGCAAGTCTCGCCATTCTGTGTTTTTTTTTTTTTTTGAGGGGTTTGCGAATGCGAGCTTCGATGATACAGTTCGCCCCGAGTGCTGAAATGTCAGTCCTTCGTTAATACCTTTAAACAGCCGAGAGGAAGGTGCTAGCGTAAAAATAAACTCCAGTAGCATCGTCTTTATTCTACCACAGCGTGCCCTGTATGTCTTGTACGTCAGCGATTTCAACCAGACATTTTGAACACAGAGGATTTGCTCCAAACATACACACACACCCCAAAAAAAAACGCATTCACCCTTGGTTATCATAGGAAGATGCACAGACAGGCGGCCGCACACATACTTGCGGATATTTACCCACTGTGGAGTGAATTTGAGCTGCGGGGTTCAAAGCTGTGCCCGTCAAAGATGGAAGACAGCTCTGTGCCGCCGTCTTATAGACCCATCACTGTGCGAGCTAATCTGCAGCGCACTCCAGCCCCTATATTTAGACCGGTGTTTTGTGAACACTTAACATAATTCGTTGAACTGAAAGGAGCTTTTCGGAGCTGTTAACCTCGTCTCTTTAAAAAACTCATTTGGAGTTTTTCAGCTGTGTGTTCCAAAAAAAGAGAAAAAAAAACACCTGTTCTTGCCTTTGTCGTCCTACGAAAAACACTCTCTTCCATTTCAATGAGGAATTAGTTTATGATGAATGGAGATGATGGCGCGACCTGACAGTGGGAACACAATGCGAATGTGATGAGGGGGTTGATTCTCTTGGCTGCTCGCGAGAGAATCGGCGTTATTTGAAATCAATTCCAAAGAAACGGTGTGAACTTCAGTTTCCCTCATTGTTGTCTTTGACAGTGTCATCTAATTGATCTCTGAGTCATCATCGTTCTCATCTGCCATCCACATGGCTTAAAGGCTCCCCTTCACTCAAAAATGTTGTTTCATTTTTTTTATGTTCCTACAGTTGAATGTTTGACCTTCACTATGCAAAATGATGTATGTGCAGAGTTTGGCACTAGAAGGCCGTTTCACATTCATCTGCTCAACATGGAAAGTTTCCCTGAGCTCATTGCAAATCCAAATTTAACATGCAGGTCTACCAGCATGATCTATTTGTGTGACATCACAAACAGGTTTTGAAGCCCAGTCCTGGTCCAAATTCAACTTGCACGGGTGTGTTGTGGAAACTTGATGCCTCCAGTGAACACACACAGAGACTGGACTTTACAATGGAGTAGGAGACTTCTTAGCCTGGGTATTCCCATCCTTCATTGCATGCAAATTCACTTCACTGTGAAATTCAGTCTGGACACCAAGGACCCAGTTTTCCCCTCATCTAGGGAGCCAATCACACAACTGGGGAGGGTGCAGCAAGACGATAGCAAGACACAGAAGCCACTTTGTTGAAAACTGACGATCCAACATGGCGGCAGACGGTAATTTCCCTTTCGTTGCAGCCTTAGAAAGTGTTCTAAGTAACTTAGACTGCAAGTTTATTTTGCAAAATGAGCAACTTTTAGCGCTAAACTATTTAATTGTCATTGGGTATCTGGGACATTGTGAGGTATGTGTGATAAGATTGGTTGTAAGCTATGTACAGATGCATTTGATAGACATTCATAGTGCTCAATGGGGCTTTGATAATCCACACCTCCAAGACGAACAAATAAACGGATGGTTTCCAGACCTCATATCAATCGACATTGGTATGAAGTTTGGTGTTCGTCAGGCTAGAGACTTCTTGTGTTCACTGGTGAAACTTCAGAAATAAAAAAATATTTGTATATTTAAAGATTCTGAATTTGTTAATGAGGGAGAAGGAGTCGATGTACATTACCGTTCAAAGGTTTAGTGTCACTTAGAAATTTCCTTATTTTTGAAAGAAAAGCACTTTCAGTCAGTCAGTCATTTTCTATACCTGCTTATTCCTCATTAGGGTCGCAGGGGTCTGCTGGAGCCAATACCAGCACGTTACGGCATGAGGCAGGGATACACCCCAGATGGACGCCAGCCTATCGTGGGGCACACACACCATTCACTCACACACTCACACCTACGGGCAATTTAGAGTTGCCAATTAACCTCAGCATGTTTTTGGATTGTGGGAGGAAGTCAGAGAACCCGGTGAAAACCCATGCAGACACGGGGAGAACATGCAAACTCCACACAGTAAGGTCCCAGACCCAGGACCAAGGAGGTCTTGAACCTGCAACCTTCTTGCTGTGAGGCAAAAGCGCTAACCCCTTCACCCTTTTTTCAATAAAGATAATTTTCAACTAATTAGAAATACACTCTATACATCGCAAATGTAGTAAATGACTATTCTAGCATTCTCTGGTACAATGTGTTTATCCATTGCGTCAGAAGGCTAATGGATGATTAGAAAACCCTTGTGCCATCATGTTAGCACAGCTGAAAACAGTTTAGCTGGTTAGAGAAGCTGTAAAACTGATGTTCCTTTGACAAAAGCAAAGTTTGAAGGAAAAAATTATCATTTCAAATACAAATCATTATTTCAAACCTTATCAATGTCTCGACTACATTTTTTATTCATTTTACAACTCATGGTGGTAAATAAAAGTGTGACTTTTCATTTACAAGACAATTGAACCGTGGTTTTAAAACACGTCTGGAGGGGCTCTTTAACATCACATCCTACTGGTCGTGCCCTCATGAATTTCAAGGAAGCACATATTCCTAGAATAACACTACACCTGGCAATAATTCAGCCCCATGTATTGTCATCCAGGGAGTGCAGCCGGTTTAAGTCTGTCTGTGAACGTGTGTGAGTGAGTACGAAATGCTCTGATCTGGTCCAGGTGGGCCGGAGGGAGTTGGTCATACTAAAAGCCTTTACCTCCATCTGCTGTGTGGCTTGCATTAACACACACATTTACACACAAAACACAAGGACAAGATGGACTGTCTGGTTCAAAAGCCTGTCCCTTAAGCATTAAAATGCTGTACACTTTGGCCACAGAACGTACCACACTAGGGGCCTGCATGGCATCTGCTTCCCAGCTCCCGGAGCCAAGGCACCGGGCCTGTGGGAGGGGCCTGAGGCTGAGATAAGCTCTTCCTCCCTTGGTCACCGTTGCGCCATAGGGACCGGACAGGCCCGGAGCCTCAGCTGAGCACCGCTGATAATATCCACATGAGTGTACATGTGTGCGTGGTTGGATGGATGGATGGGTGTGTGTTGAGGAGAGGCTTGGGTTAGGGGATGTGAGTGTGTGTGTGTATGGGTGTGTGTGTTTGGGGGAGGGGGGGGGGTCATGTACACACACATGCGTGTTTGTCCAAATGGTCAAATACCATTAAGACAAAAATGCCTGTCCCTGAAGTACGAAAAGTTATGCAATTCTGTGCCAAATATTTACAGACATGTGTGCAGATATGTTTCTTCACATAGAATGCCTTTGCTCTCAGGAATCATAAATGATACAACACACACACAAAAATTCAAATAGCAAAAAATATGACTAATTTGCAATTCTGCACAAATGTCCACGCAAGTAATTTAATCTAGAAGTGAAAATGATTATCGAAAGCTACTACCACTGTTTAAACGATGTCTTAAATTGACTGACATTACGTTAATAGACTTATCAGCCTCACATATTCTCACAAAAACCTGCACGAGAAACACATGAAATGACCCAATTTGCAGATTGTCGCACATCTCGCAAGGAAATGAAATTAAGACAATAAAGGGTGAATTCGTTTTTAGGCAGAGAAAGACAAAGCATGTAATAAGTACAGTGCATTACACTCACTACATTTGACAAGGACATGAAACAATGCCGCTTTCACAATGGTATTCATTGTATTTTCCCATTCTTTGTACCTTTTTTGTACCCTCATTTGCAGTATAAGATTAATTGCTATGCTCCTAACACCAAATCAAGCTGTCTTCAGTCGCTCTAATTCACTGTTTATTTAACATGAGTGTAGTGTAGTCCTTTGTCGAAGGACAGAAAATGTCCCTTCTTTGTTCTGCCGCATTGACCTTTAACTTGTCATACTGGAATACTCATTTACTCATCAGGTTAAGAGTCGCCTCACGTAACGAGCCAGTGAGGCAAATTAAATTAATTCTGTTTTTTTTTTTTTTTACTCATGTGGATGTTTCAAATAATAGTGCATGACAAAAAGGGCTGGATGATGATAGAAACACTAATCGGTTAAAAGTGTACTTCCAAGCAAAATGGTTATTCTTTATATTCAAATATAATAATATTACAACATTACACAAGATGAGGACTGTTGCTTTATATAATATTTAACAGTCTGAGAAGTATTTGTTAAATATGTTATCACTTCAACACATTCATTTTGAGAAGCAAGTCTAATAATTAACCATAAATAATTAAAAACACTGCTCTAGTGATCAGCAGCTTATATGTTTCATTTACAAGTTGTATGTTCCCACATCAGAATCAATGGGAAATTTCCAAAACAGGAAGTGGGCACTTCATTAGAAGTGAATTCCTTAGTTTGGAGTGAGTGAAAAAGTCACTTAACAGCATGTTTATTATCTTCACCAAGCCAAAGAGAGAAATTGTTGACTGTTCTTTGTGGTAGGAAGCAACAGAGTTTATGGGAACTGTGGTTTTAGGTTCAAGAAACACCATCAGCAGCAACAACAGCATTGCTAAAGGTTCATATTTTACATGTTTCCTGGGTTCTATTTGAAGTTTTGATCACCCTGACTAGATATATTTGTGGATTTAAGCACATAAAAATCATAAAAATATTTTATAAAACAGTTTTACATCACTTCTAGTCAAGCTTCTCTCTGGACCTCTAGAAAGAACAGGTCATTTGTATCTGTCATGTTAAAAACCCTCAGATTTGAATGGCTGTGAATACGGGGGATGGGCAGTGACTGTGGCGTTACAACATCAAAAACTCACAGAAGTCCTGGCCGCTTCTTTTAAGGCATGTTTTTTTGAACATAGGCATATTTTGAAACAAATTTATAGAACATTAGACATTCAAAAATGCTTAACATCTCGCTTCCTTTAAGTATTTTATTTCTAGCAGAACGTAAAGCCTATAAGGTTTATAGCTCTGCCATGATTGCATCAAGTAAAATTGCAGCGCACTGATTACATTCAGTAATTCTCCAGTGGCCAGGTGGCCTGGAGATCCAGGTTGTTTAATTACAATGTTCTGGCTGTTAATCCAGCAAGAAACATTTGTCATGTCGTCCTTCTTGCTATTTTCCATTGTCAGTAAAGGCAGACAACAGACAAGACTTTCTCTTTTTCCCGCGGAGAGCTGCTTTCATGAGTGAATATCTAACCTCTGTGAAAGTCACTTCTTTATTATTATTATTATTATTATTAATGTTTGCTGCTGTGTAGTGTTTGAGACTGCGAGGGATCGGTACGAGTTCTTAACTTCAGGCATTTGTGTGATAAATCGTGGCTGTGCTGCAGCCGGGGTGGGAGACTTGCCATGTTAAATGAAGAACAGCGAACGCGGTGTAACATACCGCGGCTTGTCGTCTATGTAACCCTCCGAGTTAAAGCATGTGTTTTGACAGGGGGGAGAGAGAGAGAGAGAGAGAGAGAGACATACACATGAAGAGAAATATCCAAAGATCCAGGTCAGCTGTGAGGTCTCAGCTGGAGAGGGGGGCTACACCTGTCAGCGCCCAGGGGCCTCTCTCTCTCTCTCTCTCTCTCTCTCTCTCTCTCTCTCTCTCTCTCTCTCTCACTGTGCTGTCTTTCTGTCTCTCTCGTTCTGTCCAGCTGGACATGCAGGAGCCTCTCAACCCCCCACCCAGCCTCCACCTCCCAGATCCAGGCCAGTTCAGCCCAGCCATGCGTGGCCATCTCTGGGAATTCATTCCGGATGCTTCCTGTTCATTGCATCCACTCCTCTCTGCCTCTATCTGTCACTCCACCCCCCCTCACCTCCATCTCCATGTCTCCCTCTTTACTCTCTTTCATAAACCACGTTCTAGCATCTAAATCGTGCAGCTTTATGTGAAATTTTAAGACAAATAGGGCAAAATTACATTTTAAATCCAAATTCAAACATTATCCCAGCCAGGCTAAGAGATGTGGCTGCATTACATGCACATCACAACCGCTGTGATGTAGCCTGATTCAGATTTTCCTGGCTTATTGGACAGATCTAGGATTTAACTGCCAAAACACCAGAAAAGCATATGGTATCAAATTTTGGGGTATCAAATATGGTGTTGAATTCCATTTGCAGTCTTGATTGCCAGCGTTTGACCTGAACACTGGCTAGCCTTAAATGAGTAACACACTTTGTTGGGAAATAGAATGGCACAAAGATCCAAAAGTTTTCCCTTTCATTCTAAAGTTTCAGCGGGAACCACTGAGGAGTGCACAACACATTCCCACCACTCCTGACTCCTGCTGTGCATCCAAAGCCTTCTTTCAACAAAGTCAGCAGAGACAGCAGCTGGAAACATTAAGATGTTCCTATAAGCATCCTATTTATTCTGATATGGTAGCTTATTTTTTTCCCAAATAGTGCACTGTACAATTCTAAGAGTGCAGTATTCCTGCAATGTTTCCAAAGGGGGAAAATGACATTGATTTGATAACTTAGGCTCAGGCACATTATTAAATGTTTTAGATTTCATAACAGATTAACATCAATCACGATGCACTTTAACTCAAACAGCAATCCACAGCAATGAAACAGTGATTATCAATATGCACTTGTAAATAAGTGCAGGACTCATTAACAAGTAGCTCTGTCAGAGTATCCTAACAAACCCAAACACGATGGACATTGCTGACATTGCTAAAGCAGTTTTTCTTTAATGATGAGTTCTGTAAATGCTCAATCAGACATTATGTATATTAGTTACTATGCAAAACCATTTTTACTATGATGTTTTTTTCCTCCTGCCATTTGTAGTTATGATTCTACAACCTGTAGTTCTTAAGAAACACAGTACAATTTACATAGGAAGCACAAGGATGACATCACTACAGTGTTGTGATTTATCATTTCTTTACGGTCATTACAAAGTCCATTAATTCCTGCCATAAACTCAAATGCACAAAATGAGTGTGTTTTCTCCCCCTCCAGTAGGATCTATTTTTTATTTATAGCTGTACCTGCAATTTGCTTTTCTCATAATGAGGAATGTGTAAAAAGACGTTGGTCACAGGGATAAAAGATAGATAACAGTAATGGGTTTGGTTGGAAATGATACCAGTTAGCTGTTAACCTAATAAACCGTATAAAAACGTGGCTGTGGTTTAATACTCTATAGCTTATTCTGCTTTAGAAGTGACTGGATAAATGGCTTGCCAGTGATTTGCTCTGGCGTTAAAAATAAAATAGCAGCAGCATGTTATATGTTGTCGGGGTCTCGTAATATAAAACAATGGTTATTTTTCTGTTGGGTTAAATGCACAATGCCCTGACTGGGTTAATGTGTGGGTCAACCTTGTGAAAATCTGCCATTTAACCTCACAGAATCTCCATTTTTGTCCCGCAGCAAGATGGAGCGCTGGGTTGGATAAGTAAGCTTATTCTCCTGCTGCACTCACATCACATCCTATCCTACATGCTGGCTACTGAATAATTCAACTGTTTGTACCTGTGAGGCAAGCAGGCCCTGTTAACGGCTGGCCCGGTATGATCTATAATTAAATATAATGCAACATGAAAGTGCATAAGACATGAGACCAGGGTCACTCAGACTTCCTCCTTGTTATCCATTTTTTGTTGGTTTCTATGCTGACTTCTGCTGTTTTTTGGGGTCGAGTATTTATTTTACAAGCCTTTTCCAGCTTTGCACAGGCTGTAAGTTTTTCCTTTGCTTGGCTACTCTCCGAGTCAGTGGTCCTGAATGTTTGCTATCAGCGGTTGATGTTTGGAGGGCAACAAGATCATGTCATGTTTGATTATGCTATTATTGTCTCGCTGCTCTCTAAGTACACAGTGTCAATAGGGCCCCTGTCTCTTGCAGTATGTTTGTTTTATTCCCTCTAGCAGTTCAATCATAAAGCCTTTCGGAGCTCACCCTCTGAAATAATGCTGCTGTTCATTTGGAAATATGACCATAACAAAACTGTGTACAGGCTCTCTAAATTGATCATTTGGGATACATAAAAAAGCATTGGTTTACGGTTCCCAGCAACAGTTACCACAACCCGTCTGCACAAAAAGTGACATGCTTCCCAAAAGTTTAGGACAAAGGACATGTTTTTCAGATTTGCTTTGTGTCAATGCTGAAAAGCACCTTTGTCTTCGACTGGGAGTAGAAGAATGTTACTTAGCCAAACGAAACAGCAATAGATATTTGCTGTGCATAGAAATCTCAGTGACACACACTCGCACACACACACACCACAGTGGGATCCTCGCATCTGTCCAAATGTGAACAGCAATATCTCCACCTTGCAGGCGGCTGCGAGGAGGGAAGGCTTAGCGGCTCGCTCACTTTCTTCCTTCACTGGCTGTGAAGTGGAGTCTGAGGTGTCAGGAGTTTTTTTTTTTTCATCCCCCCCACCCCACCTCTCTCTCTCTCTCTCTTTCTCTCTCTCTCTCTCACACACACACACACACACACACACACACCCTGCCTTTTCACAGCAAATACGTCTCTATAGTCATGGAGTCTGTGCTTTACAGGGAACACTGCGAGCGCCTGATAAGAAGCTGAAAGCAGATATATACATCCTGGAGCGAGCTGCAGATACACAGACAGAGAGACAGTAAACAGATCACATATATGTTTCTGGGATTTTGCATGTGGCATGTGATACAGAGGTGTTCGTGTAGAGTGGTCGTAGAAGGTCGCCTAACTTATTGTCTTCGCACCTTGAAGCATGTTGAAAGTGTTCGCAGGGGTACATTTTAGCAAAAAAAAAATCTAATTTTTGCCTCAGAAAAAATTACTACCTCTTACGTCACTGTTGTACCATAAACAAAATAAAAAAAAAAATCATATCAAAAGGATATGAGGGATAAAAAGAGTTTTTTTTCTCTCCAGCCATGTGTTGTGAGTATTTAGAGAGTTGCACCCCTCAGACAAGCTTTTACCTCTTCCCCTTTATGAAGACCCAGCAATTACTCTGGTTTGCTGACACCCTGAATACCAACACAACAATGCCTCTTCTCTCTCTCTTTCTGCAAGACACACGCGCGCACACACACACACACACACACACACACACACACACACACACACACACACACACACACACACACACACACACACACACACACACACATCTTACTGCTATCTGCCCCACCCAAACACCCCCCTCATTCCCCTCCTCAAACACAAAGTTGCCCATGGTTGCCATGGTTACCACAGGAGTTCATAAATCCAAGCGCAGAGGGGCTCTTCATCCCCTGAAAATGATCAGGAGGATTTTTTTTGGGGGGGGTGGGGGGTGGAGGTGCAGGGAGTGGTTTTGGGGAGCAAAGAGGGGAGGTGATCTACGGGGGCACAGGATGAAGGATTTGGTTGAGGGAGGTAGAGAGATAGAGTGAGCGAGAAAAGGGAAAGGAGGAAGCCTCCTCTCCTCCACCATGTGTCCCACCGAAGCAGATGGTGCCGTGTGGCTCCGCCACGCCACCCCGGTCGCCTTCTGAGCGCTGCCTGCCATAAGGAGGCAGGTTAGTAGGAGATTTGGGGTGACAGTGTTTGGCAAGGGCTACAAAGGGAAGGTGCGGGGAGGGAGAAAGCGCTCGGCGCCTTGGGATGACACAAAAGGTAAGCTGCTGTTATGTTTCTGTCTCTGTGATTTAGTGCCCATGTGGCGCAAGAAGTGGAACGCAAAGATTTCAGGTTCAGCGCTTCAAGCATCACGCCGCGCCGCGTGCCACTCTGAGAATTTTAGTTTTCAGTGATAACCCACCACAACACTTGTGATCAAAGTCTGTGCCCACAGTTTTTTTCCTCTTTACTTTATTTTCCCCTTGAGTCAAAATATCCTCCTTAACAAGTTCCCACGCTCCATTCTTGAACGCGATTTAAATTGAGATGCATTGAGCATCAATAAATGTCAACACACTAATTTTGAGGCACAATTAGAGTATAAAAAACAATGAAAAACAGGACATTTCTAAGACAAGCATGAGATTCAACTGCACACTTGAGCACAGCTGGATCACATTTGATCAGCTGAATCACTTTTCAGCACAGGGAGTTTGGTTTGTGGCTCAAAACCCAAACATAAACGAAACTATTCCCCTTTCCACTGTTCTAACGTTATAATTTCACTGTGTATTTACTATAACACATAAAGCTTCTTTACTCTTTTAGTATATTTTGTTTTGCCAGCATGAAAGAGTGTTTTCTGTTTTTCATTCAACTTCTTGATCATTAAAAAAAAGGCGAAGACTGACAAAATCCAATTCATGACAAGAAGGTTTGGGCAACTATTTTTTTTTTTTTTAATTTTGAGGAGCAAAAAATATTTCTGTACAATGAGTAAATTAAAAACTGTAGTCAATGTGTTATCAACAGGTGATTTTATAGTCCTGTTTCTTTAATTAAATTGCATGAAATGAAGACATGTGATGCTATGAAATACAACATATTTTGAATTAAATGATTTATGCCTTATAGTTTCATATTGTGAGCTTTGCCACCATTCAGATTCCCCATCCATTCCAATGGATATGACTTGGATCTAGGATGTCTCCATCTAGGATTACTGTCCTCTAAATCCACCCAAATGCACAAATTGATTTGACTGGAGGTCTATAAGCCAATCACAGTGTGCCACATCATCTAAACTGGACAGCAGTAGAGCCACACCCCCTTCTTCAGTAAGCATTGGCTGACCATGAGGTAAAAACTTATCATATGAAGGATTTAAATTGACAAGGATCTGAATGTCACAGTAAGGGAAATAGAGAAATGAATAGAGAAAAGCAGTTTTGATTTATTCTGACAGTTCTAATTCAATTTTGTAATGATACAATCATCTTATAATGAATCCTATTGATTATGTACACAGAATACTCAACTTAGGAATTAACCTATAAACAAAAAAAAAACAATAATAATTGGGAACATAAATGAAATGTGTTCTAAATAATTATTTTATTTATTGATATGAGATTCAATACATGGAAAATAAACGTGTTTTTTGACGAAAAAAAAGTCTCTTTAAGACCATAATTTGCCAATTTTATTTTTAGGTATTTTCTCAAGTTCTTATTTTTTTGTCTGTGGACAGAAAAAAACACATTACAAATATTTTAATAATTTGGATTTATATCACCTTTCCCATATGTATTTGGAACAGAGGCCTATTTGTGTTCTGACTAATCATGGCTGCCCATAAACTATGAGTGGACTAACCATTGCTGGTTTATGATACTAATTAAGTTATATATATATATATATATATATATATATATATATATATATATATATATATATATATATATATATATATATATATATATATAAAGCCATGCTAAGTGGCTAACTGTAGACTAACATTACTTATGTGTTTCAGATATTGCAAATGTTTGCATGTCACCTTCTTGGGGTCCTTTACCCACTTGAAATGATGTCACATTTTCCTGGGACCACTTCCTGTGTTATAATTTCAAATGAAAAGCACCCAAGTGTTTCACACACAGATCAGCCATATAGGCTATAGCTTTTGACTTCATCTTCTCAAGGCCCAATTCATCAACCAACCAACCAACCAAAGAACTGAGTTTTCATTGGTCAGTTGGCCTCAGAATTAAAAGACTCTCCTTGTCAACTAATGTTTGATATTAGTGGGCAGTCATAGAACTAATGAGACTGATATTGTATTACATTATTTTCCATTCATTCAGCCATAAGTGAAATAATAATTTGAGACTGACCGATCACATCCATGTGACATCCTGAGGCAGGAGATGAGATAGGCGAGCCTCGGTGGGAACATTGTGTTCTGGCCCTAAGCGCGGGTGGGTGAGGATGTGGGTTGAGTGGATTGGGGGGGGGATACAGGGTGGAGGCAGGTTTGAGTTGGGGGGCTGTGTGGGGTCATCTGCCTGAATACCCCTGCACACATCCTGACATGCTGCCTCTGTAGGACTCCTGACTGTTCACTGTCACATGCAAAACGCCCATGCACACATTAGCCTCCCACATGCATTAAATCCATCTGCAGACTGTGCCTTCTGCACGCACACATACAAACATACACTGTGACAGCATAATCACTCTCAAACACACACAAATGTTGCCTTTTATGCACAGCTTAACACAAGCACATATACGGCACATTATACGCTGGCTATCCAGCACACTCTATGCACTGTATGCACTAATACACTCTTAAACATACACATAAATGCACACACAGACCAACCAGCCCCTCTCAGTCCATGGCCTGGAAGAATGGAGGCAGTGTGCAGCGAGGCAGACAAGGGCAGGGCCAGGGTTTTGTACAGGCATGTGTGTAAAAGAGTGTGTGCGTGTGTGTGTGTGTGCACATTGGGGGTGCAGTGGGCTTGGAAATGTGGGTAGGTTTAGGGAGGGACTCTAGCCTATACGTCTGCATAAATGTATTTAAGTAAATAGACAGAGTCACAAATAGAATCTGAGACATTCTGGGAGTCATATTATGACAAACTGGGAGATCTGTGGTCGCATCTACAAAGACCTCAAAGGATGTTGAGAGTTGATCCTTACAGGCCAGTTTAGGAATAAATTATTAAAATCACGGATGCCTCCGTGCTAAATTTAGCCGCTTGTCTAAAAGCAGCACTCAAAGGATTTGAGCATAAAACTTCCTTTAAAGAAACAGTGAGAGAAAAAAGCAAAATTCTGTCATTGTCTGTTCACTTGTCAGTTGAACTTCACAGAACCAGCAAAAACAGAAAGTTAATACCCGTAGGTCTATCTAAGCCTTGGGGAAAAAAAAATCCATGATTGAAGGACTCCTGCGCCTACACATCAAGTTTGTTTGTAGAATCCGGACGATACAACTTTTAAAGAAATTTGAGAGCACTATATGCTTATTCGGTCACTGTACAAAAAGAACCCATTAATTCTAGAGGGACAATACTTTAAATTGATGTGTTCTGTAATCCTACGAATTAAAAGAGTATAGCATAGCATTTAATTTTGGGGGAACTGTGCCTTTAAAAAAATACTTTTTAACCTTTTTGTAAATTTTGAAGTTACTCTAGAGCCTCTTAACCTGTCATAGTTCACTTCTACTCCAATATTTGACTGATTAAGATTAGGAAACTAAATCTGACTTCACTTTGTCAGATTTCCTTTGAACTTTTAAGCCATTTAGCTGACACTTTTATCCAAAGGGATTTATAGTGAGTGAGCAGGTATGTATTAACATTTGTTGCTCGAGGACACTTCAGCAGGACATTCTGCTGTTGTTGCCTGACACAGTGTCCAAACATGATGCCTCAGTAACAAATCCTTTTTTAATCAGTAATCGGTAATCAGTAGGTGTTTTCTTCAGTGTAAAACATTGAGGTTCAGTGTCTAGTAAATTCAGTTGGATTCATCTTTTTCGCAAAAATGATGATCGGAGTGATGTTTTAACAGTAAAGACGAGAAGCAACCGTGTGTCATTTTCCAGTGTAGCTATGTGTTACTAAAGTCATGCGGGGTTATTTCCAACGCAGTGCAAAGTTTCAAAGATCATGAAACCCCTGTGATTGGCTCCAAGTCAACAAAGAAAACCACCAACTGCAAGGTGTTCTCTTCACCACAGTTGTTTGTACAACGTTCATGCTGTGTGGATGTAAAAACTGAAATGCTGGCATTTGCATGGTAATTTCACTCATTTTGAATTGATCAAGACCAACCATCTTTCTCATTCCACAGAACAGGTTTCGTATATCATCACACATGCCCGCATTTCTTTGCTAATGTGCAATTTTGAGAAGAATGGAGACACACGAAGTTAGTGGAAGGCTGTCGTTTTCTCAAATGGAAGGGCCAGGGCCAGGGTTGTCTGTGTGGGAACATTTTGGGTCAACCAACAAACCCTGATTTTTCAACTTATACCAACTTGGAAAATGATGTTGTTTTTTTTCTTTTCTCCAAATTATGTGTACCACCTTCACCCTCATAGTGGCTTTCTGCGCAAGAACAGTGTCTTATAACATGAGAGGAACTCCTTTATTTGTCCCTTTTTTAGATAAAAATGCAGCAGTAAAAAGGACGTTTATCTAGGCTATAATCACTTATTAATTTAACAGCTTGTTATACAGCTTCAGTATTTCCACCAATCGCTGCACTTTATATTTTATCTATCGTTGAGTACACACCTGTGTAAGAACCCTGATCAGATGACTTTGTACTACTGCTTTCAATCATCCACCATTCTGCCGTCATGCCTCATCGTTTCACTCACTGCTCTTTTCTTTTCTTCCTTTTCACTCATCATTTGCTTTTCAGAGAAGCAGATGTGAATGAGCCCGTGTGTGCATACAGTGGTTGTGGTTGAAAGCATGTGCATGTTGGTGTGTGTGTGTGTGTGTGTGTGTGTGTGTGTGTGTGTGTGTGTGTGTGTGTGTGTGTGTGTGTGTGTGTGAGAGCGAGAGGGGGGGTAGCCAACTAGCCCTCTCGTTTGAAACCCAGAGGGCCTGCCCTGCCTGACTCCAGTCTCCAACATGGCTGCCATAAATCAGTGGGGAAAAGGAGCTAAGTTAATTGCACAGGCATTTATGAAGGAGAAAGCCTTGATTTACTCCAAAGGCTTTACATCTCCCCTGTGGATGTGGAGTGATGAAAGGAGTGGAACAAGGGAAAAGGGAGGAGGGGTACAGTGGTGGGGACAGGGATAGAACATGCGGGGTGTGAACAAAGTTCACTTACAGCATATTAGATAAGCTGATTGGTAAACGAGATTGTGGACAGGTATACATCTAACGCCTTAGGAATCATTATTAAAACTTGATAGAAGTTAGGATGACTTTGGCTTAGAAGGTTTTTTTTTTTCATGGTATCAAATAAAAAGGCACCATGAAACAAGTGGAAAATGTATGTACAGCATAGCATATATTTGCATAATGTGCATACTGTGAATCTAGTGCAACAATCAGGTGAAGGGTGTTGCATGTACAAACTCTAACCCTATAGGGTCACACAGTTTTACATTCAAAGTACACTCTAATTACAATAGGTGTTTCTTTATTCAGAGACTTGATAAATTTATTCAACGGCCCACTACTCTCACCCGATGACTGCAGTTTCCAGTTAAATACTTTTTGTCATGCAAAAGCTACTATAACTTCATAAAATAATGTCAGTCAGTCAGTCAGTCATTTTCTATACCTGCTTATTCCTCATTAGGGTCGCAGGGGTCTGCTGGAGCCTATCCCAGCGCGTTACGGCGAGAGGCAGGGATACACCCCAGATGGTCGCCAGCCAATCGTGGGGCACACACACCATTCACTCACACACTCACACCTATGGGCAATTTAGAGTCTCCAATTAACCTCAGCATGTTTTTGGACTGTGGGAGGAAGCCGGAGTACCCGGTGAAAACCCACGCAGACACGGGGAGAACATGCAAACTCCACACAGAAAGGTCCCAGACCCAGGACCAAGGAGGTCTTGAACCTGCGACCTTCTTGCTGTGAGGCAACAGCGCTAACCCCTGCGCCACCGTGTCGCCCCATAAAATAATGTGTCTAGTTTAATCCACATAACAGTTATATTAAATAGGTCTAACACCACCTGAACAATTTAAAACATTAACATATTATTGTGTTGTGTCATTTTTGATGCAAAGGTAGATTTTATACATAGAGGTCATGACATAAGGCATGAGACTTTGAATATTTGATAGAAAACCTTTGTGAGACTTTAAACGACCATTCCACAGTAAGGCTTTGCCTCATGAAATATGCTAGAGAGTTGCATTACGAGAAGTGCAGGATCCTGCATTTTCAAAAGCTTGCTTAATTCTAAAGACAAAAAATCTCACTATCTATGTTTCTGCTGCACTGCTTTTTACCTTTTCTTTTTTTTTCTTTTGTATTTCTCCCAACTTCCTGGATGTGCAGTAATAAATCACTCTCATACCACTTAAATGCAGGACAAAAATGGAAATGCATTAAAAATGTAACATGTAGTGTTGGTTTGAGCACTTAATCCTATTGCAATGTTAATGCGTTTGACTATTCTGTGTGGTTAAGAAAACCTACTTTTTAGTGCAACCATCTGCTCCAAAATCTGTTTCAACCTCTCCTATTTCAAGTGATGTTGTACATTTCCCAGGATGAGTTCCAAGTATCAAAAGAGAACAAGTGCTAAGTAAGCAAACCAGTGTGTGAACACCAGAGCTTGATCATAGTGCCTCATTCGGTATGCAGGGATGCATTCTGGATGTTTCTTTTCCACAGACTATGATTATTGAACACATGGTCCAACATGGCGGCTTTACAAAGGGGCCTTTGTATTGTCAACACAATAGTTACTGTGATAATTTAGATATCTGAAAAAGGGCAACTATCGAGAATCCAATGCAACTAATTAGTAGTGGTGACACACTGAGTAAGTACACGCCACCATCCTGACCTCCACAAAGAAGCTGCAGTGAAGAAGTTTGAAGAGATCCCATGCCTGCTGAACATCTGTTTTATCTACAAAGAGACAGATTAGCACTTAACCCCTCTTCTTCCCCCTTCCTCCACATTTAGCAGCACCAACTAGTGTCTAGCTCACTAGCTTCTTTCCTGTGTGATGATGCTATCAAGGTTTCGACTGGCTTTTTAGCAGCTGTGTGCTGCATACATCTCTCTCTCTCTCTCTCTCTCTCTCTCTCACACACACACACACACACACACAAACACATGCACACACAGTGAACAAGCAGGTGGAAGTGGTAAGAAACCGTTGAAGCCGTGGTTTTGAAGGTAGGCATATGTGGCTGATGATGGGAAACATTCGTTACAGTAGGGTAGAGAAGCTCTACCGCGACATAGGAAGACTGAGAGACAGTATTAGAGGTGCAAGGCAAGACAAAGGAAGTGAATGACTGAAAGAGAAGATTTCATAAAAAAAATAACATCTATTGTTTTCTTTTAGCCAGCTAAATCTGAGATTACGTGTTTACCTTATACTAATTTCCCACATTTAACCTTCCAGTTGCAACTTAGAAAATACATTTCAGAGGAAAAGTGTAATAAAGTTGCTTGAAAAGAGTTATATATTGATTTACAAAAACACTAATGACAGAGAAATTAGAAATGGTAACTGAAAAGAACAGCAACATTTTGACAAATATGACCACTGTCACTCTCTGAGTCAGAGAAGAAGAAGATGGCCTCCACTTTTAGATCCTCAATTCAGATACTGTTTGTACTATCTGTGGGTAAAAGTACACTATCTCTACACAGAGAAAATAATGTGGATTCTTACTGATTTAAGGTGAGACAATGGTCATATTAGTCAAAATGTCAGTGTTCTTTTCAGTTGACACTTCTCTGTCATATGTAGGTTAAAACAATGGCATCAAGGACGCATTGCAGTGGCTGGAGCACATTCTAATTAAAAATGTGGATGAAATCAGCCATCAAACACAAAGCACTGCACTACCTTTGAAGGTATTTCTTCGATGTTATATGATGATAATCCAGCCAGGAGTTAATTAACAGTTATTTGGTTAAATGGTTTAGGCTTCCTGGATAAGAATTCAGAGTGCTGTTCCTCTCTGGTGTTAATTTCCAGTTCATCGCTGTACTATGGATGTGTTGCCACCCATTGTGAGTGACAAAAAAATCTAAATGAAACTATCATTTTGCGATTTTGCAGTCATGTGTGATATGGGTCATTGCTTAAAACAATGCAATTTATTAAATAACTGAACCAAGCAATCGTACAGATGTAAAAAACAGGCTTCTGTAACTTAGCACAGCAACTTGAACTTTGATTCCAGTTCATCAGAGAAAAGTTATTCCTTATCATCTTTGGCAGCAATAAAACATAGGGAAAAGGGCATTTTGTTGCAGAAATTATTGCATATTAATTTAATATATATATATGTATATAAATACATATATATATATGTATATATATATATATATGTATATATATATGTATATATATATATGTATATATATATATATATATATATATATATATATATATATATATATATATATATATATATATAAATGACACATTATTATTATTTTATCAAGCTCTTACATCAACTCCTGTCATTTAAAAGCTTCACTGATTTCTTCTCATTATGTGCAATCAATCACTGTGAGAAAATACTTGTCACTTTCTTGCTCTGGTGAATATCTCTCTGTAGACGATCTCCACAAATGCCTCTTTTATATGGTGCTGTGACCTCAATAGAGGATCTGCAATCCTTCCTCCTCCGCTAAGCGCTACGTGTTCTCAGGTGCTTGAATCCCTTTAGTTTTACTCCAGCGGGGATTTGAACAGCATGAATATGGATGTGATGATGATGAACCCTGATGATGAAGGTAGTTTGGTCTTCTTTCAGATAAGCGCTAATCGCATTTGGAGACCGTGGCGGCAGAGCTAGGTGTGTAAACTTGGCCAGCGGCATTATGCGAATGGGGGTGCAGGGTATGACTGAAGGTGCTTTGTCTGTGGGTGTGTGTGTGTTAAGGGCTAGGGGATCATTCGATGCAGCCTTGAAACACTCATGCTGAAAGGAGGAAGATCTCTGTGGGGGTAGGTGGGGTGTAGGATGTTATCAGGACACACATAATCCCAAACTAGGGATTGATCTCTTGACTTCTCCTTTCTAGCTCTTTTCTTCCTCTATCCTCTTCCTTCCTTCCTTCCTTCTTGTGCTCCTCCTTCTACCCCCACCCCGGAGTTTTGGGATTTCAGTTAACATTGCTTGGTGCTGACGAGGCAGCGGGATAGGGGTTTATAATTAGCCCAGATATCCGTATTCGTATTCACAATATCCGTATTCACAATAGGCGATTTGAAGGGGGATGCCAGCCCACTTATTGGCAAAATTATCAGAATGTATCCATCTTTGTTAAGCTGCCATCCCTCCTCTCATTCTCCAAGTAGCAGAGAGAGTGCAGGGACAGAGGGGTTGTTTAGTTGAATGTGTTATTTTAGTCGGTCTGATTCATTAATCCTTAATCTGACTGAGGTTTCTGCAGTTTTTAATCTATGGCTGTAACCGTGGCTGAAATATCAGTAGCCTAACTGTGCTGTGTATTGATGAATCCATGGCTCTGTCCGTGGTGCTGAAGAAGCAGACAGATTTTCTATCAATTTCATTTCGGATCTATAATATGCTTTGAACTATCCCTTTGACTTTGACCCCTTAAAAAAAGCAAGGTTTACCTGGAACCCCTCGTCATATGTTGCTTTGTCTACCAGTGAAGTGACCTTGATCATTTTGATTCCTAGCATGTGTTCTCTTAAATCTCAGATGTACATACAACTAAATTTAATTTTAAATGGTAATGTGACTGAGGTAATTAACCTGTACACCCTGCACTGGATGTTATATCAAGAATTAGGCTAGGCCTATATAATAAACCCACATCCCCCCTATTGAGCCATCACATGTCAAAAGATGATGTTTCAAATCACCTACAACAGAGCAAACCACATCTCTCTTTGTATATTTCATTTGATTGGTGAAACTGCTTTAAAGGTGCTGACCTGACCTACAGTAATACGTATTGCAAACAGGCTATAATACTGTTTTCCCAAGGTGTTATTCATTGATTATTCAAAACTATGATGCTGAATCTTGTGCAAGTTACTGTATGTTCAAAGGGGTATAACATTTTTTGTGTCATTTACTGTTCACTGTTATAATGATAATGTTATAATATAACTGTGACACAGTGATGTCTATGTTAAACATGGTCAAAGTTTGAAGTGAATATATATAAAACTGCTGCTTTCAATTGTGCTCTGAATGCTGTTTGAAAAGTTATCTTCAGTTCCCCTTTAAACTGACTTCAGATTGTTTGCGGCTGCTGATAAATGGACATCGGTTCTGTAACCTTTATGACCAAAGTTGTTCCATGTGTTGTTAATGTTGTCCACTCATTTCGGATTGGATTTCTGAAATGTACTGATGTATTTGAGAAGTTTGTAATTTAAGTAAAGAACAGGAAATTCATATGTAAAAAAAAATGTATATGCCTACTTTGGTACTACCACTACTGTGCCTGCTTTTGTTTGCCTTTCACTCAAAAAATGAAGGTAGCTAGTCTGCATAATCGCTGATTCCTGTTAGACGTTAGTTATTGTTCATGTTATTTCAAAACTGATCACTGGTAGCTCCTACACATTCAATAGTGTGTTTGTCCTGCATTATGGAAAGAAGGGGATCTATTGTTTGCTGTCTCTCTTTCAAGGGTCCAATTATCATCATGGCAAATGACTAAAACAAACGAAACACACAGGACCAGGTAATACCATAAGCTCTGCAATTTGTCCCAATGATTAGAATCTCAACACAGGCTCATGTCTGGAGTCACAGGATAATGCAGGGAGTGATGAAATGATTTTAAATATTGATTCCTGACCAAAACTTCACTTACAAACCATTAACGGAATGTGAAGAAATTAAGGTATAATGTTAACGGCGCTATGCTGAGACCTGCCACAGATTCCATAGCTGACCTGTGGCTAACGTGACAAAAATATTATTTTAATTAAATTCGAACAGGTGCACACTCTGAAATAGTCAGATTTTTGTCAGTAATTTTCTTTTTACACAGGGCCGAGTCTCTTGCTGCATTTTGCTTATCGGAGATGGCAGAACATGCAAAGGTAGTTCATGAAAAACTCAAACGGGGAGAATTGAAGATGAAAAAAAGAAGGTAAAAGGGCTGAATGGGTCAGATTTTATGAAGTAGTAAGTAAAAATCACACCAGTACAGGTTATGCATTTGCAAAGGCTGTGAAGCTGTCTATGTTCATGACAGCCACAAGATGGGCATGTCTAACATGTTGCATCCCAAATGCATTAAACCTCAAACCAGGCTATGCTATGGACTTTAGAATTGAAATATAATGGTATCCTTTCAAAAGCAGGCAAGAATTTTCTAGCCTCACATTAGCAGTCTGTAAAAAACCTAAAAAAAAAAATGAAAGACAGCAGGCAGACACAAAAATAAAAAATTGGTCAGAAAACAATGGTGCAGATGGATTGCAGGCAGATGATTTGTTTTGTGATGCAGTTGCAGATGAATTAATAGGCCATCCCTGCATCTCTACTATATATGTATTGTGTTGCAGATATGTGACCATGCTAACCAGCTAGCCCTGGCCCATCCTATCTCTTAAAACCACTTTTTACCTCAGGGGAGATGGTGATTCACTGTAGCATCCTGTCTGCCCTCAGTCCAACATGAGAAGCAGCCCAACCTCGAGCCACCAGCAGACCAGACTGAAAGTTGCTGTATACCCCAGCATTAGTGACATGAAATAGTAAGTAAACACAGGTGTTACAGCAGATACTTATTAAGGTTCTATTTAGTGAAGCAGTGAGCCAACATGCACAATAGGTAATGCACGAAGGTAATTGATTAATAGAAAACATTTACTTTGTACTTCTGATTTTTTATTTATAAGCCATAATTTGCACCATTGTTGATGCAATTAAATCTGAGGTAATTTCTAAATTTAAGTCAACCTGACTCTGTTTGAGCTGAATATTATGAGTATATTAAGATTTATCAAGAATAAACATTTTTAATAATTGACAGCCAGTATAAATGAAATCATATCAGCATATCTCCTAACAATTTACCATATTCTATGGTGATGTCAGAGCTATTTTATTCAGCACAGGGCTGACTCCTCTTTGAGGCAGTGTCACAAGGATGCAGTGAAGCTTGCTTGACGTGTGTATATAAATATATATATTTAAAAAAAATGCTCTGCTCCACTCACCTCAGGGTGTGTGGTGCATCCATGGCGTATGGCCTACATGCTCGCTCAAGCATAAGCCAATGTAGCCTCTGCCTCCCTGGCAATGCAACTTAGAGTTTGTCGTTTATGGGTTTTTATAATGTGCTTGATGAAAATTCGATGTTTTCAGACTTAGCTGCACAATGGCAAAAGCAATAGATATTTTTTTATGCATACATATATTGGTGTTAACTGCTGTGTTATTCATTTAGTTCCAAAGCTTTTAGATGAGGCTCTTAACTAGAGTGCTACATTTGAACAAGCCATATTCTAGCCCTTCAACATCAAATTCAACAATTCCTGAGAATTGTGTCAGAGCCAGAGCAGCCAGACAGCAGATTTAACTATATTCTCTGTAGGAAATAAAGGCTTTTAAAAAGAGTCTTCAGGAAAAAGTCAACAAATATATGAAGGTGATCTGCAGGGGGGAGCGAGAGACATGAATTATTTCTCAAAGAACTGAGTCTACTGGTTAGGACTCTTGTTTTGAGAGTGATACAAAATAAGGAGCAATAATTTTAGATTACTTTTTTACACCTGCTTGGAGTGCAAGGCCGATACAATAATTGATGATAGGATTGATGTTAGGATTGATTAATAATGATTTTATCAAAACAGCAAAAGAATCTTAATTTTTAATGGCATTTTATATATAAAATATGCAATGAACTATTAACAGCAACTGCTTAATTTCAATATTACTTACATCCCTCACTTTCTTACTAATTGGTGTTCTGGTGAAAGGCCTGACAGAAGAGGATCAAGATGTTCTCTTTCTGTCCCAGACTTCTCCTGCTTCCCTTACTGAAATTTTACACAGGTGTATTGATTGCAGTAAAAGAAGTGTCCAGTCACCACTTAAACACCTTGTAGTTAGTATCCATCAAGGACCATCATTTTTTTTTTGCTTTCCCCCTTTATTTGTCATTTTTTAAATCAATTTTCAAGGCCATTTTGTGATGTAATTTCTGATCCTGCTGACACCGTATGCTCATGTATCAGCAGTACACTCCATCGCTTTTCTGTAATCGCAAGGTCATTTGTCGCACCACTAAATATTAGACACTGTTAAAGTGTCTTTGGGCAAGAAAGTCCCACAGCTGCTCATGCACCAGAAAGTTATTCTGGACAATAACATATCTTATCTTCTTCCTACTGTAAAAGGACATATCCTCCTCTGATTCCTTTTTGCAGTTTTCTCATCGTGTCTTGTCAAGACAAACACAATTTGGGCGATTGTTATTTGAAGTGTATAGTCCGTCAGTGTTCAGTATTTGCTTCCGTTTGACAAAAGTCAAAGTTAGACAGGAGCCACCTTATGACTTGGCCGGTGCCAGCTTTGATCATATTCACCCACCGATTGACAGCAATGACATTTCATGGTTGGGAGGCATTCATTCTGAGTACTTTGTCTCAAGCTTGACCTATCGCTGTCCTTCCCCCTTGAAGTGTCTGAACATTTTTTTTTTTTTTGATGCTTCATGTCAACTGTTGATTTTGTTTATGCCAATTTCCTTAACACTGTGGCTCATATAGGTTAAAAGGGATGTTCCAACAACGGATAGGGTCAGGAATTTGGTTTCTATTTGACCTCAGAGAAAGGCACACAGCTATTGTTTTATGTGTTCCATGCCTGTTAGTCTACTCTGGACACATTATGAAACATGAATGTAATTTGTCTCTCTTTTAAACTCATTCCTTTTTGATCATGATCGTTAGCCTAGTCTTCGGCTACAATTAATAACGTTTGGTTGTACTGGTTTGTCTGAGAAATGCTTTCACAACTGGTAAAGGTCCCTTTGGGAGCAAGCATTCCCCTACCAAAATGTCCTTGAAGACTCTACAGCTACTGAAAAAATACTGTTAATTAAGGTGAAAGTATATTTGATCTTTTAGTGCTCACTCTTTTTTATCAAACATAACCAGCAGAGTTACATTATTATGTTCAATGTTGCTAATGTCATTACTCGGTGATCTGTGATTTTCACACACAAATTAGTCCAAAGGTTGTTACAGGCAACCGATAAAGTCAAGGAAGCTCTCATCTTTTAAGTTATTTTACAGCCTGTTCATTCATTGGCAATAAAAAACAATGAAAGATCATCTCCACATAAGTTTAAGATGTATATAAAATACTCTACTTTGAATAATGATCTGTATCTGATATGTTTTTTTCCACAATTAAACAAAAACAAATTATAATTACCTGTTAAAATTGTTAAAAAGTAAAACTCCTCATTATCTCCCATCTCATTTCAAAAGTTTATCAGCTGGACACAACTGATCTCCTTCTTCACTGTGGGAGGCTTCAGGTTTTCATAAAACACTTGTGTAAGGTAAAGATTGAACCAGGATTGAATGTTTTTGTGATGTCACAAATTACACACTTTAAAATTGGATTTTCAATGAGCACAGAGCAACTTTTTGACTTCAAACCCTGAACATATTCCACAGTGAAGTATAGACAGTCATCTGTAGGAACAAGAAGAATAACATATTTTTGAGTTAATACATGTAAATTGCTTCCCCATTCTTACATAAAGCACCATTAATTAAATCAGGTAAGTGCTGTACTTAGTGACTTTTTACGACTATAGAAACAATTTTCCATATTTTGTCATTCTACCAGTTGCCCCTTTTTATCCAAACATTTCGGCAGGCTAGTGGCACATCTGTGATTCATACCGGAGGCTTTCTGATTACAGATTCATTTTCAGGCAGCTCGTCAGATCTCCTGTACACGGATCACGGGATAATTGGGTACTGCCAATTATTTTGATGCATCGCATGTGATGAGGAAGAGGTTGATTCTGCCTCTGTCCCTTCTGGTGTGAATCAATATGCACACAACTCTGGTCATTATGAAGGTGCTGCATGTACTCCTGCATGACCCACAGAAGAAAGAGTATGTGTGAAAGCAGGAGAAAGTCGGAGGTTTGTGTGGAATTTGCGTATATTAGATCTAATTTTCATATTAGATGGAATTAGAAGGAATAATTTTAGAGAACACCAACAAAATGCCCAAAGCCAACATTACAGAAGTCTGGCGATAAGGAAATGACATTTATTTCATGAAACTTTTGAAAAGTGCAATGCCAACACTTGAACCACCCAGACCACGATAATGCAATTAGCTACATAGACGGGTGACGCCGAGCCTTCAGTCAGAATTAGGGGACACAGTAAGCCTCATCTGCTCACTCTACGATGGAAAATGAGAAATAAGACACCAATTCGCCTGCACTGATTTAAAAGGTCTCCGGATTTCCACGAACTGTACTTATTTCAGATTTGTATGTGACTGGCTATGAGTGTTTGTCATAATATTAACACGTGCATGTTTTAAATATAACATGCCTTCAGTCAATCTGGATCTCATGAAAACTATTTTAGGAATTCACACTTGCACAGTATGCAGTTCACACAGAACTTTATACATGACTGCCAACATGACATACACACACACAAGTACACACGCATGGCTTCTTTTCTCTTTCTCTCTCGACATGCATGCACACCTTCTCTTTTCTTTCTGTCTATCAATGTTCCCTACATACTGTATATACTGACACTTTCTGTCTTTTCATTGTAAGTCTATTGACTGTATAGGCAGGCATCTACTGTACGCTTGTTCAAATCTCTACTGATAATATGGTATATTGTATATAACTATACACACACCATATCAGATGTATGTATCAAAAAGTAAATTGTATTACTTTTTCTTTTTTTTTTCTTTTGAGCAGTGTCTGGGTTCATGTAGGAGATTTAATGGAGTGTGTCTTTTCCAGGCTTTGGGAGTCAACCCCCCACTGTTAATGCAGTAAAAGAGGAGCAGAGGAGCGGCCGGGCGAGCAAAGACAGTCGCCACCTCACACCGGGTGACTGACTGAACAAACTCCATTCTGCACAGTAATAACACGGCATCAGTGGCTCGAGATGCTGGGCTTGCAGGAAGGTGGGATTGGTAATGCTGTTTTGTGTTCAGAATATTAATGCTTTCTAAATATATTTCCTTGCTCCGTGTTCTGCTGAAGGCTTCTTTGTTTCCATCCCCATTCAGAGAATGCAAACAGACAGGGTGCTCTAGTCACAACACTTGCTTTTCCCCTGTAGACATTTAACATACCTGATTAAATGTTCTTCTTCACATACTCAAGTATTTTAAATCTTGCCAAGGTTACATTTATGTTTACTAGCTTACAGTCTTCTCATTCTCATTCCCATGTTTCTTGGTGCATTACTACAACCTGTAGAGCAGTGGAATATTGTAAAAAATGGCAGGACCGTGGACCATGTCACCTGTTGTGCTACTAGAACAAGTGACAACACTCCAGAATGCCTTTAAAACTACTTAGGTGACCAGTTTGGGAAAAATAATACTGTCCTTTTCAAAAATCAATGTGCCGTTGTTATACAGTTCCTAAGGTGCCTAAGAGATGCCTTTAAAGGTCCTGGTAAATTATTTATTGCGTCATTTAAGCATGGAGGCTATTAGGTTGGGACAACAAGATTTCAGAAGTACACATTTGACAGGCAGAAAACAACACAAAAAGGTAAATAATGAACAAATGAGAGGGCCCCTCCCTGCACAGCAGAGCAGTAAAGTTTGTAGAAGCACCCTGCTGTACCTGTGTATGGATGGGTTGACAGTAAAAGTTCTCTTGACTATTGACTGGTGAGATGGTAGAAAGCAGGCTGTCTTAAAGGGCTTCCTTCACATTAAAACACCTCCATGATGTTGTTTTCTTCTGCCAGTGGTCTCTCCATCAAAACTACTACAAAAGACAGAGTTTGATGAAGTGAAGCAGCACGGGATCATGGGAGTTGTCATTTTTAGACGATGGGGATTCCTTAGGTGTTCACGATTCAGGAAGATTTTAACGGAAGCCTAACTATTCAAAGAGGTCTCCTCCTCTCCAATACAAACAACTGGTAAAAAGAAATAAAACACTTTAATGTAAAAAATCTCTGACACTGATGAGCAGACAGAGATGATTATTATCTTGTGTCTACATACTCTTTGGTTTAGGGTGAAAAGGAAAACCACAATGCTGACGTATTATCATCTTGTGCACATAATAGTCTTTGGTAGAGGAGGCGAAGCATTGACAGGCGACCAAATGAAACATCCTGGACCACATTAGGTCTTTAAACAATAATGAATATTTCAGCAAATACTGAAGCTTGCTGTTTTCCACTTTGAGAAAATGTTTAAATATATATAAAGATCTAAATTAGTCCAGAGTCGCCAGTTTCTGGTCCACCTTCATTCATCTTTGACAATTCAGGTTATTCTACATGCATATACTGCATGTTCGTCAACACAGATGGCTTGGATTTGCCATATTATGGTGGTCTCATTGCCTGTAAGTGGACCAATGCCAGCTACTAAAACATCATGCTTAAGGAAGATCGTCAGTAGTGAGAACCCAACGAGATTTCTTGGCAAAAATCCAAGCCTTGTTATAACTTTATGGAAACATCAAATGAAATTCTTTGCATGCTGGGGAAATCTCCGGCCACAGAAAATGTATGGAATTTATTTATAGTCTCAGCTAAGCTGGGCTGTGCCCTGTCTTTCCAGATGTTCAATTGAAGCCCCGTCAGTTCCCATGTAAAGATTTTCATTTGAGTCGACAGTTTCAGGCAGTTCAGCGTGTTAAAAAAAAATGCCTACACATGAAGACTCTATCAAAGCAACCAGACAAGATATAGTGCAACGCCAGTGGGATGGTCACTGTGAATTAGATAGAGGTACATTCTCTGCAAACCTACAGCCTAATTCCAAACCAGTCCCTCAGCCGCCATTTCAAAGCTTAACGTTGATTTGACATAGCTGATTTTAAACAGGATTTAAAATGAAAGAAGAAAACCACTTAACCAAGAGTGTAAAAAAAAAACAACTAAACAGCGGATTGAGCTCATCCCAACTTCTGCCCCTGTACAGCAATTGGAAGTCAACAAGACCTAAGGGAAAAAGGGTCTAGGGATCCATTTGGATGTGGGCCCACAGTACCTTTGTATCTCATTGGCAGGGAGAAGTTGCCCTGCGGCTACGAGGCAAAATCACTCTTGCCTTTCCTTTGAGATGCTGCCTGTTGTTGCTGTCTATTTGTGTGGGTAGGGGAGCATGCTAGTGACTCAGGCAGACAGTTGTAATTAAGGCCAGCTTCTCAGCCGGATGAGCAGCAAGAGATAATATGGATGTGTACAAACTACCAACCCCCCATTCCTACATACACACACAAACACACACTCGCACGCACACATATACTCAAACACGGACAACTTATATGACACACATGGTTTGCAGTCATACACAGAGGCATGTGCTGAAGATGAAAGTGTCAGAAAATCTCTGTAATGAATTGAACAAGTAGGACACTACTCATTAGAGATGCATTTGTGTACGTGAGGCATAGGCAATTCATTATTTTCAGCCTCACAAATTCTAGTGCAAGTCGGCGGAATCTGAAAGAGATTTTAATATGTTTTCAGCTCAGAAAATCTGTTTAGCAGTTAGTCAGGATGGCTGCACGCCCAAACTGGATGATAAACATTTGCTTTAAAGGGCTTCTGCACTCTTCTTGTCTTTTACTGGCAGTGGCATTCAAAGATGAAAGGAACTTTGCAATGTATTGTTTAAATTTCAGGGGTGAGGGCAGAAAAATGTATTTCTGTCGTATTGTTCTCAGTCAGAACAGATACACATGAATTGGTAGCATCAATAAGGATAAACACGTGGAATTTGATCTTTCAAAACCAAATATCTTGAATTTTAGTTTTAGTAATGTGATATATTCTATTTTTTTTTTTTACTACACAGGCATTTGTTCATGTAGACTGTGAATGGTAATCGTCAATAACTTCACCTAAACAAATGATTCAAGCAGGTTAGTCATACCCTGCAACAACCCTGAAAGCCCATGTGCTGTAAATCTGTCATAACCCAATACTCTTCCACTGCCACCTTCCCTAGTCCACCCCGGTGCCCAGCTTGCACCGTTGCTTAGCTGCCTGAGGCTTCATTGAATAGCCACTTCCTGTAGTTTAGGACCGTGATTAACCAGCGCCTTTATGCTCCCGAGCACCCGTCGCTTTTGTCATCAGTACGCCTCACTTCCCCCTCACTGGGAGTGCAGCAGAAAAGACAACAGAGAGCTCCCGGGCCTAGTCAAACACACAAGCACAATCATGTTAACCCGCCATTGTTTCCCACTCTCCTTCATTGTGTTTTATAAAGAGTAGTAGACCGAGGACCTCATTGCAATAAACCTCTCAACATGTTTAGAGCCCCATGGCCCCTTTCTGGGCCAGGGCGATGCCTCCAATTATGATGCTATTGAGACCCTTCTTCTGTAATTACGCACAAGCCTTCTTCCACATGGCTCTGAAAGACAGCCTTCTGCTTTGCATCTGAATCATCCCAGCCACGTTGTTAAAGTCAGCCTTTGTATTGCTATAATGGACCACAGCTTAGGGTAAAAAAAATGATTTTGCAGGCACTAAGATGTTGTTGATATGTCTCTTTATATTAAAATAGAAAACAGAAAACCTTTCAACTCCCCCACCCCACCTGCGCAGCCGTCACAAAAGATCAATTTTCGTTTTCCTCAGAGCTTAGCTCTGTGAAGAAATGATCAACACTACTTTGGAAATGAGAGAGAAGAAAGAAGAATGTTTTCTGAAGACGTAAATTGATATTGCCTCAATTTTATTTTACATTGCATATCCATAATAACAGCTTGAGTAATGTTGTTGCACAAACAAGGAACTACAGCAGGAGTCTGCGTTGTATGGAGGAGGGAAAAATGTTAGAACATTAAGAGAAAAAGTCTGAGTTTCTAGTCACATCTAGCTGTGGTTGATATAGACTTTGCAAACATAGGAGATACGAAGTTGCTACTTTTAATATATTTCCTATACATATAAGTCAACCAAGATATAGTAAGGGACCAGGATATAATAATCATAGATATTATACCATGCTCTGTCAGGGAAGCTTTTCAAAATGTTTAGCATTTTTACTCAGCAGTAGCAAAACACATCTTGGTGTAAGAGGCAATCTGTTGTATATATTCATGTAAAATGCTTAATTCTTAATAGTAAAATGTGTATAAAATGTGATTAAAAAAATAAAGAAAACAATTAAATGCATAAGGATTTTAATGAAAGATCAACATTCATCAAGTCATTTACATTCTAGTAACAAACTCTGTGTTGAGTATTGTACAGCAGTGGCAGTATGATCTGTTGGCAAATTTATGATCCAGTGACTATATTATACTGTAATTCCCTCTCACTTCAATGTTTCCAACTTGTTTGTATAACCCAACCAACTTCAAATTACTGTCCTGCCATGACGTTTAGGAGACAGGTGGGAGGCTCAAAGCTATTTTTCACATATTGTATGCTTTCCACACACTTCCCACAACCCTCTACCTTGACTGCCACAAGTCCCCTCAGACGTAATACCCAAACATGATAAAATGTCTGATGGTGGGCTGCAGTGGAAAAAAAACTAAGCTTTATTGTTTTGTGTTTTTTTTAAAGCTGTATATTAATGCAAAATCCTTGTCATTGTATTGATGTTTTGTGAGTGTTCCATAATCTTGAATAAAAAATATTGTTCATGTGATTCTGCCCATTTTGCTTTTCTTTATTTTCACATACAAGATCTAAGCTGTGAAAATTAGTCAACCACATGTGAATCATGTGGTTGACTAATTTTACTGTATGTGTAAAACCAATGTGAGACCTTGATCCCTTGTTGCCCAAATGAACAATTCTACTCATCCCACCAAAGTGCTGCCTTGTCTAATGCCAGTAATATTTCAAATGTTTCAGATAAACATGGACCCATATTGTCTTTATTATCCTCATGTTCTAACTTTTAAAAAATGTCATGTCAAGACCAAACCTGTTTTCAGTGATATAACAGAAACCACCTTCAAACCGAAGATCTGAAGAAGGAGAAAATGACGAAAAGCACATTGGTTTGATACTGTTCAGAACTTCACATTCACAAATAAAATATACAATAGTCTATTCTACTTTTACTACTGTTTTTATTGAATTCATGATTCTACCTTCCAATAGCCAATTTCTGTAAATTGGCACTGAAAGTGCCTTTTGTGTAGTTTTTATTGGGGTGTACATTAACCAATATTCTAAGGAATGTTAACAATGAGATAATATTCTGCTATTTAGAATAGACAGTGAGAAACCAGAGTTTTTATTAGTGAGAAGTGTTGGAAAAAAACAAGGTGTACACATGACACATATGTTAGTTCATGCAGAACAGCATACATCTATTTGATCTATTTCAGTCATAGACATAGATAATATCCCTATGTTGTTGATGAGACTGTCACTTAGGTGTGTGTGTGTGTGTGTGAGTGTTTGATGGGGCGGAGGGTTATTATTGTATTTGTTTTATTGTATGAAGCACTATGTGTTCCATTTTGATGTATGAAAAGTGCTGTATGTTAAAGTCTGATTTAGAACTGAGCATGAAAAATGTAACTATACGTAAAAAAAAAGAATATGAAAAGGGATGGAAACATTTGATCAGCAAACCTTTCTCGGATAGATCAAATATGAAAGGGCTGTCTTTTAAAATTCATTACTCCACTCTACTACATCCCCAGCAATGTCTGACTGTAGCATTTCAATATCAAACTGCAGTTGAAACACCAAAGTGCTGGGAGCCCCCATTCAGCTCTCATGGGCCCCTCATTAGACACCAGCAAGGATGGCCAATAGGCGAATGAGAGGGACAAAGGTAGTGGGAGTTGGATCATGGGTTACTGTGTGTGCGTGTGTGTGTGTATATGTGTGTGTATTTGTGTGTTTGGTGGTGTTGCAAAGGGAGGAGGGAGCTCCTCGCTCACACCTCCCTTTGTCTTGGACTAATTCCACAATCTTGTCCCCCCCAAAAAAAGGGATCCCACTCACCATGTTTACAAAAGGCCCCTCAAGCGTGACCCTTCATTATGTACGGCCCCTCCCCTTACAACTGACAGGGCCCCTTGGAGCATCAAGCATCAGCAACATTAAAAAAAAAAAAAAAGAATTCCCACAAACCACATTTGCATTTGATTTGATTATCCTTCATGGTTGTTCATGACCCTCAGAGCTTCTGTTAGAGAACTGTTTACACAAGCCATCACACATTTTTGCGCATCATTTTTATCCAGAAAAATCCAAATTCCTTCAGTTTGAGCAACGTAACTTTGATTTTCAAGTACTTTTTGAAAATTGTATCAGTATAGAGAAAAATTAGTAGTGGCCAAAAACACCCTATAGTTGGATCTGAGAGACAAACATCATTTAGCAGCTGCAGTAATTATCACCTGGAGAAGTGGTGCAGTTCAGATGATATCAACATAAGGTGACACATTTCCATGTGCATTGAGTTGATGGTTAGATTATAAATTTAAAAAGTTGCCTTAGGGCCTGTGTCCACCTGTGTTGCTTCCTGAACACCAGCGTCTTTTTTCAATTTCTCCTAATGATTGTTGGCCAGAGAAAAGGCTTTGTACCCAGCGACTTTTTTTTAAGAGCGCTCAGCATTTTTTTCTGCAGCCGTTCTGAGTCAAGCTGATAATCTCTGAACTTTTCAAAAAAAGGGCGTCTGTGTCGTCACTGACGCTCCTGAGACTCGTCACTCTGGAAACCGAGCTTGGAGGACGTGGCTGTCCTGAGCTTCATGACTTGTCAGCCACAAACTACCATAAGAAAAACTAAAAAAGGTGTTTTGCAGGAGCAGATCAGAAGAAATTGTCAAGATGTTGTTGTCATAGAAACAAATCTGAGGTGCAGCGTTCTTTCTCTCTCATCCCATGGTTCCTCAGTGTCCTGCCAGCACTTTTTTGCCAGGAAACAACACTAGGTGGACACAGATCCTTAGTGGATTTTGGTACAGAAGACCTGTTTTTTCCTGTTTCAAACTGTGAGTTAGGATAGTTTTTTTTTTTTTTTTTTAAATCAAAGCTTCAAAGTATCAAACACATGGGATGAAGTGCTTGTGGTGATAAATATGACTATCACTACTATACAATACTACTAAAACAAAATTAAGATTTTCTCCCTCAAGGCGAAAATTTCCCAGGCCATTTATGGCCCTGTTGTAAAATTCCTTCAAATCAAATGGGGATTATAAAATGGGAAAATAGGCATTCGTTTATTCTTTGCTTTTTTGTAGATAGGTGTTTTTTCATCAGACAACTGAAATGTGGTCATACAGTGAGTTTCTGCTCCAAGGCTGTTCAGATGTTCTGCTTTCCTTTTCCTGTTTGCCTGGTGCATGGGAGCGTGCATGCATGTGTATGTGTGAGCACATGTCTGCGAGGCAGCTGTGTCCCCGATACGTGGGGACCTGACCCAGCTGTCACTAACCATACTGTGGGAGGTCTGCTCTGAAAGCACGGAAATTAAATGTACGTTCATCTCTCAGCAGGAACTGGCAGGGAATTGTCAGTAGTTAATATAAACAAATGAGTCTCTTCTGAGCACATCTCAAACCTTATTTCTCACATTATATTGGTGCAGCGCAGGCGGGAGGCGGCGGGGGTGTGTGTTTGTGAGTGTGTGTGTGTGTGTGGGGGGGGGGTGCTCCAATGATGCTTGCTGGTAGGAAAAACATTGTTGCACGTGAAAGGTTAAAGGTCTGATTCCTGTGTAAGCCGATGTCTCTGACTTTAAAACATTCCACCTGCTCACTTCCTGCAGTTCCATGTAAATGGATAGAAAAAAAGTTTTCAACCATGTTCCATGTTTTTGGAAAAAAAATAGTCTTGTCATCACGATTATTAGGGGTTGAAAGATGCAATGTGACACATTGTCAAGGTCCTGTGTTCAGATGCTTCACACATGCTCTTGTATTTACAGCCCTGTCATCAAACCGGTGTTCATAAAGTCATGTCACAAAATCTGTTATATTAACACAATCAAATTCAGTGCATTTCACACCCTTAGAGAAAAATGTTTTCATGCATTCCTCAGCTTGTAGAACCCTGCATAAATAGTGTCTCCTCTATCTATTTCCACCGTCGTCCACAGTGCACAAAGTGCTCTGGGGTTAAGTATAATGCAGACGAGCCCTTTAAAGCAAATGCGATCTGAAAGGCTGGCAAAGGCGAGGGGACGCAGCTGTCGGCGAAGCATGTCTTTTTTAAGGGCTGCCCCTAATGATTGGAGACAGTTGGCAATTACGTAAGTATTCACTTTTAGGCCACTGGGCTGTACACTGTGCTGAGCCCCCCGGACCCTGGCGCACATGCAAAATGGGAAGAAGAGGAGGAGGAAGGTGGGGGTGGGTGAACAAGAGTAAGAACCAAAGAGTGGGGGAGCTGGCCGAGAACCAACAGGGGAACAGCGATGCACGTGCCAACATAGAGAGAGCAACACATACAGATGAACAAAAAGAGAGGGGGATGGAGGAATGAAAGGAAGGAAAAGGAGAGAGGAACAAAGGAAGAGTAATAACAGATGAAGAGGCTGATAAGAAGATGGGAAATTAAAGAAGCAAAAAACTGAATGCGGGAGAAAAAAAAAATGAAACAAAAACGCACCATGCAACATCTCACACAGATGGTCAGACTTTTCATTGGCTGCGGTTAAAGAGGAAGTCATGCCGTTCCGAGAAGGTCACGCCACTCCACCGAGGCATAAGGGCAAGAGGGGACAAGAATTTTACAAGACAATACTTTGAGATGGCACCAGCTGCAGTGCACATCAACAACCACCAGGTGGCAGCTGCAGGGCGGGGCGGAACATGTCCCTCCTATAAAAGCCCCCTGGTACAGCAACGGACTTTGAAGACAGTTTTATGAGTGGCCAAACCACGGGATTACAACATCACGTGGGCCCAGAAAGCATTTTTCCCACACACAATCTTGGGAAAAGGAGCAGCTGTAAGACTGAAAAATTTTATCGTTTCAGATCAAATTTGGGAAGTTTCGAAGAGCTGCACGATCGAAATATTTAACCCCATTCAAGTAGCCGGGTCTAAACTCGTAGAGACTCTGGTGTTTGTGCTCCATAGGCGCAATGGAAACCTGGAACTAGAAATTGTTTGGCATCATCCGCCACTGAGCGACTAAATGAACAGGGCACCATCTCTAACACTGTATCCAGATATTATTATCCAGCCATAGCTAGATTGTTTGCTTGTTTCCACTCAATCATTGTTGTCATGTAGTAGGTTAAACCCTACACATAGTGTCCAATGTGGTAGGGTTTAACCTCTTTAAATGAGCTGGAACATTCTGATCATCAAAACATTTATTCTGTAATCTACAATATTATTAAACTATTCTACATAGAAATTCAACTGATAGCAGGCAGCCCATTACCCGCCAGTAGAGATGCTGATCATAAACAGTGACTAGTTTGCAGGCATGAACAAACTAATATACAACCAGGATTTTGATTCTGACAGTAAAACTGCTAATGAATGTACTTCAAAACGCGCTTTGATATGGACTGCAATAACGAGTAAAAGAAACAGCCTGTCTGCCATGGTTGTTTCTGAAGCAGAAACATTTAGCCTACAGTTGTGTCTCTAAATGACCTAAATACATAACTGTGGTGTAAATGGAGGACAGCGGGCACAGCTAAACTCCTATTTAAACAGAACACATACCAGCGTCTCACCGTCTCCTCTGACATCCACTGTGCTCCACAATATAATATTGTGTATGGTCTATGGGTGGAGCAGCATAAACCACTAACATAACGTTAGCTTTAGCCCTCATGAGGTGGTTTTATAGATTAGTTACACAGCCTAAGAACTACATCAAACACATGTTGGACATTACTTCTTGATCCACGCCATCATGCTGAATGATTTGGAAGTTTAAAAACCATGGAAGTGACAATTTACCAGAATCTATCCAGTTAGCATGGAGATCACGATGTGTACCCCAACATATACACTACCTTTCAAAAGTTTGGGGTCACTCAGAAATGTCTTTATTTTTTTAAATAAAATCATTGTTTTTTCAATGAAGATAACTTTAAAATAATCAGAAATACACTCTATACATTGCTAATGTGGTAAATGCCTATTCTAGCTGTCTGTTTTTTGGTGCAATATCTACATAGACGTATAGAGGCCCATTTCCAGCAACTATCACTCCAGTGTTCTAATGGTACAATGTGTTTGCTCATTGTGTCAGAAGGCTAATGTAATAGAATTTTCTATTAATTTTACAATTCATGGTGGTAAATAAAATTGTAACTTTTCATAGAAAACACTAAATTGCCTGGGTGACCCCAAACTTTTAAACAATAGTTTAAATCTGGTTCCACTACACAACTGGAATCAGTAAACCAAACACAGACAGTGTCGCTCTCGCTATTGCTCACCACATTATGGTCAAAGTGGGTAAGTCATGCTGCTACCTAGCATCTATAGTTATCCAACGCAGTCCTTGATTAATGCTGCGTGATGATGCCCCCCGTTAAAACAATGTGAAACGTGAATAATGAAAGTCCACCCATCATACTTCGTAAACTTTGAAAATCAGCTCAAGAGCTAAATTCTCGTGACATAACATTGCACTGCATTGGAGCATTCATGTTAAATTCGTTAATGCTCTAGAATCTGTTTCGAACAACGACCATGAAAATCGATGGACTTTCGCAAAAATTGAGAAAAAGAGGATGGGCGAGGGACAGAAGATGTGATGTTTTATTCTGTTGCTATGTTTACAAAGTGGTTAACAGATCAACAAGGTGTAGAGCTTACTTCGACAATTATTTATTCAATGTCAAATAATTGCTGTGTAAAGTTGAATTTTCCAGCCACTCGTAAGGCGAAAACCAGGCAACCGCTAGACACAGTAGGCGCGCTATTTGCCTGTAACGTGACAAAAAATGAAATATACAGTACACAAAACACAAAAACCACCTCATCAGGCAATGTTTAGTCATTATTATTAATATGTCAGCTATTATACTGTTTTGGTGTTTCCTCCGAGCCAAGGGTGTTCGCTTGGCCTCGCCACCTGTTTTTTATTTAAAACCCGAAAGGTTTACACACACACATATACACACACCACTGTTCATCCAATGAGAGGGGGGTGTTCACCGACTATCCACAGTGTGACCATCAGAATCATGTTTTATGTGCCGCAATTAGTCTCAAGTGCAGCGGCAGATCATCTGGAGGCACACAGCACTCCTCACACGGTATTATTGAAATCACAGTTGGTCACAAAGCATCTAATTGCTTTTTCATTTGCTCCATTAATAATTGTGATGCCTGGCTCACACACTCCAAACCCTCTCCCAGCAGATCTCCTCACTTGTTGTCTGTGTGTTTGTTGCTTGCAAGGCCTGGTTTGCGCAAAGAAATCATATCCATAAGTGCGCGTCATCGGGGATATTCATGTTTTCGTTGGTCTCCCGACCCCTGGATATTGAGTTTGGTCTTTAACAGGAGAACGGCTGATGGCCTTTGCTTTATTAGCAGACTTCTCTGTGGTGCTTGGAGTGGCGTCCCGTGGAGCCCACTCATCTCTTGTCAAATATTTATAAATGTCAGGCCTCCAAATGATGCCAGCATATTCTGTGAGGGTCCTGGCTATAATGAGCCAGTTGGTTCATTGAAATGCTTTAGGTTGGACCTGGCTATGAAAAATAATGTTACCTACCTTGACTCTCTGTCTTTTTCTATAAGATGTATTTAATTAAAAAGTTTTTCTACTGATTTAGTCACAAACATTTCATCTATCTAGAAACTGGGAGTGTTTGTACAACAAAGTAAATGAATTTATTTTTTTTTGTATCTAAAACTAAAAACTCTCTTTGTTCTTTACATATTCAGAGAACTGAATATTCTGGGGTTGTAGAATGATCAGTGATTTTAATCACAAACGCTGGTGTTAATTTGGTTAATTAGGCCAAAAGTTATTACATTATTGTTTCAGTACTTTTATTACATTATTGGCCTATTACATTTTAAAGAGGGCAAATTTAGTACGTTATTGGATGTTATTCTGTATCAGCTGCTGCGCTTGTTTGAATAGGCCATTTATGCACACTGGAAGCATTGTTTATTATCAGATATGTCAACTATTTTCCTGCAAAAGACTGAAGAGTGTTATATTGCTGGGGTGCATATTTCTCCCTCATCGGAAGAAGCATTTGTTGTTTTTTTTTGCTCCGCTACTGCTACATGATGCCATGGCCTAACGCCTGGAGAGTATTTTGAACTAGCTGTATAGAGAAAAATTCCCATTAAAAGCTGTACGGCCGAACAAGACTCTGTACTATTGATGGATTCAGGCTGCGCTCATTAATTTTGGAAAAAAAGGGACACAGCAGCACTGCAGCTGGGATAGACCATTTCAGCCAGGTCACAGATAACCAACGCAGCCGACAAGCCACCGCAGCCGGGACACCCAGAGCCGTTTTGGCTGCTGAAGCTGGCATAGAAGAAAGTACCCAGCCTGTGGCTAAAGACACTGGAGACTATGACTCAGATTAGGATATTTCCTGGTCAAGTGATTGAAGGCCCAGGTCGTGTTCTACATCCGCACTTGCCAGGGATGATAGAAAGCTTTTTTTTCTTTTACAAAAAAAAGTTCTTACATGGAAATGGAGAAAAAAACAAAGCAACGATTTGAAGTCAAGATTCTGCTTGAAAATGTCTGTCTTTGACAAACTGAAAATTGAATTTTTTGATGACAGTGACCTATAGGTTCAAGTGTTGAAGTGAATGAATTTAGGAAATGCTTTTGTATCTAAAACTAAAAACTCTTGGTTCTTTACATATTCAGAGAATTGAATATTCTGGGGTAGTAGAATGATTAGTAAATTTAATCATAAACGCTGGTGTCGCTATGAGCCTGCATGTTTGTTTGTTTTGTTTTTTTTTTATTTATCTTATTTTCCTCCTCTTTTCAGCATAAGGAACTGAGCCCCATGTATTCTATTAAATCAACATTTGCAGAAAGAGGTGCCAGTGGTAACTGGTATTCACTTGCACTCTTTGTTTATCTGTTTAAAACACTGTCCCAGTGAGAGAGCTGCAACAAAGGAGCTGTGTTTATTCCCTCAGACAGTACTTGTCACATTCTGTTTGTTTGAGCAGAAAGATTATCTAAATAGATTAAGTCAAGAGTGAAAAGGGCTACATAGAGTCTGTTCAATTTCCTGCTGGTCTCGGTCATGAGTTGCTCTTTTTGCATTTTTTTTGCACATTAATTTCCTAGGATTTTTACTAGACATTAAAGTGAACAATTTGTTTTTTGTTTTTTATGTTTTATCGTTAGCGCTTATTTTCATCCATTTGTGAACGATATCACGCCATACGTTTAAAGAACCTCACACCATTCCCCAATCAAAGATCATGTGTAATCATAAATCACAATATTTGTACTCCTAATGGGCCCCTGCGATGAAAGCCTCCATCCATCATAAGCAAACAATGCCAGAGAGTGGCAATCAAACAGGCAGCTGCTTTAAAGCCCGCACGCCTCATTTGCATATTTCACTTCCTGCATCCTCGGAAACTCTGTGACACGCCGGCGAGTTTGTCTCCTGTCTCATCACTCGTAAATTCCAAACGGATTACCCCCCTGTCTCTGACATGTTAGTAAGAAACAGCTTCGATTTTTCCCAAAAATTAAATAAATAATAACTCGCGGGGCCGCTTGTCAAGCTGCGATTGCTAATCTATGAGGGAGGATTTGAATAAGTCCTCGTGGCTCTGCACGCGCTCTCTCCTCTCTTCAATCTCTCTCTCATCCCTCTCTCGGCAGTCGACTCAGGAGGAGGGCCCCTCTTCGAGAGCCCATCGTGCTAAGTGAGATTAATTTCGACATCATAAATAACTCGGAGCAGGTCGCCGCAGGGAGCTCGGAGACTGCGCCGTGTTAGAGAAACAAATGTATTTGACGGGGGTTTACCATTTCAATCCTCGCATGCAGGCCTGTCCTTGCTTTAGCCGGGCACTAAAAAAGCCAGGACGGGACTTATCATTACGACACGTCGCATTGTCTCTGGTGTGCCCATCGAAACGGCTTCTTCAGAGAGGGCCGATAGTGTTTAATGAATGGAGATCTCATAAATAACATGTCCGCCATTTTGACAATTACCATATCCTTGCGAGTGGCATATTTCAAACCATGACACCTCGCCCAATAGAGACATGCTGTAAATTTGTTTTGCTGAATGGTGTCAGATTAATGTCTTATAAAAATACCGCTTTGTCTCTAATTTGCAATTCAGACTTTACAGTTCTGAGGGAGAGGGGTCTCTGCTGGGTCGAAAGGAGAAGTAGTCGGCTATATCTGATATTTAAATATGAATACTAATCATTTAAACTAACTCAATGTTATGTATTATGCATGCAATTAAGTACCTTTGAAATAATTGAAGGTTATAATCTGTTACAGAAGGCACATTTTGTCAGTTCTCTCTATTTTGTGCAGCTATTACAAAAAGAGATCATGTCTTTACATTGTTCAGGCGTGTCCATTCAATGCTGCCATTTATTAAGCATTTTTTCCCACACAGCTCTGACTGAGATCGACATATCAAGCTGTTAGCAAACAATTGTCTTCGGGGCACCACCGTACAAATCAAAATCCAATACCCACTCACAGCCTTTGCTCTGGTCTCTGGGTCTTTGCCATGTTCTTGACTTTCTTTAGCAGACACTCTTTTCCTTTGGCTCTTTGATATTAAATGAACTCGGTTTGTCGTGTCGAGTTTCTGAGCATCTGTCAGTTTTCAAAAATCCCAAGTTTCAACCCAGCTAAACTTGTGGTGATTTAATAGTAAAAAAAAGTGACACTAAAGGCTAACACTTGACAGTACCAATTTTAATTTATACACTACATTATTTTCACCCATGAGTCTCTACCAGAATGTGCCACTATTTTTATGTGAGAGCAGCCACTGTGCTGATTCCTTTGTACCTGCCCTACAACAAGCAAACAGTCACATTCGGTACAACGTCAGGATTCAGAATACATGATTTGCCTCGCAGAAAAGCTCAACAAACAAAACAGGGGGATGGGGGGAAATCAGCCTACGACCAATGCAATCTAAACAGGATTGACCTTAACTCAAACAACCCTCCTCGGTTTCCCGCTGCAGCTGAATTTGCGTGCATTGGTCTCCATTTATTTGAGGGTGTCAGGGCCTGTTCCGCCTTGTTTACTGTTAAGAGGATGAAAATGAACAGGCATATAGTGCTCCATTTATAAGCCTGTTTATACATGCTAATACCGGAGGTTGTTTTGCACCCACAGCAGCACTACTGGATGTGACTCAATCAACACAACAGTGCCCCCCACACACACGTATTTTAAAAACCGAGTATGAAAGTACATTTAAAGGCACAGCAAAAGTGCTGTTTTGCAGTGACCTTTTATTTGAAGTGTAAGGACAAATAACACTCTCACTCTCTCCCCAAACCGGTTTTAACACATTCTGCACAGTATGCCACTCCATTTTTAAATAAAATTTAATCTGCACACAGCCTATTTCCTAATGAAAACACTATAGGTTGATATGAGTGGATTGTTTTGTGCTTTTCTGGCTTTCATGATTTACATAAACCTAACCCAATTAACAAGTGAAGAATTATGTTTCCCATCATTAAATTACACATAAAATGTGATGTTTGGATAAAAGATGCACACATACCTTGTTAAAAATATTGTATCATTCAATCAAGATTACAATGGAAGTAATGTAACTAAAATACTTTGCATTACTAAGTGAATGTACACAAGGACAAAACCCTGATACACTCTTAATTTCAGGAAATGCCAGTCTCCCTCTGCATCAGAAGAAGTAATCCCCTTGAACAGACTTGGTATGAAAACATCTTTAGAGGCATTAGCGGTACACGTGAAACACAATTAAATAATTCAGCCCAAGTGAGAAGTGCCGTGCTGCCTTGAAAATATTGCTAAAGGGATTTGCCGTAATAAAGTGTACCACTGTCAACAGAAAGACATTTCTGCATTTCTCTTTGCAGCTGTACAACTCCTGCACCTTGTTTTAAAATCTCAGAGACAGTATTACTCAGCAAACTGGTTACATGGGATAAAATAAATGTCTCTAAACCCAGGAATGAAAGTATTGTAACGTCTCTCAAAAACCACATGCTAAAATGTTAGCCAGTTTAGCTGATACTTTCTTCCTCATGCTAACACAGGCTACTATGGGCCATAACCGTCTTACTCCAAGACACGTTTACACCCTCAGGAAATCCCAGTACTATCACCTAGGTCTACACTCATTTATTTCTAAACACAGCATAACAGTGACATACCCAGGTCTTTACACTATATAGTTAAAAGTATGAAGTAAGAGATTTACCATAAGTCCAGTTTTGTTTGGCTTATCAACACCATTTAAAAACTGATATGTAGATTGACATCTGCATTTCCAACATAAATTGTAGCCTTTTTACTCGCAATAACTGTATTTGCATGTCTTTCCTTATCTCAATGTATGTCCATGTCACTGCACAGCACTGTGACCATGATATTTGAAGACAATTGACATCCTGATTTGAGAAATTAATCCAGATCACAGTTACAGAGGAGAACTAGTGGTGTTATTTCAACTTCCATTGGTGGCACAGAGTTTATTTGGTGTTGGCTATTTCAGATGGAGCTATATCTCAGGGCATGGGAATATATCTGCATATTTCCATGCTGCAGCATAATGACCCTAGAATGTGGTCAAGTTGTATATCTTCTTGGTCAGTCAAACAGTGTTCTTGTCTGACATTATTGACACAGACAGGAGTGATGTGTCCCGTAGGTGCTTTGGGTGTCTGTGATGTTTGCTTTCACATTGGGAAAAGCTCCCTGGCTTCCTCCACTGCTCTAACTCCCAGGCAAACAGACAGAGAGAATTCAACACCTCTTGACAAGAAGAACAAGAGGAGAAGCGATGACAAAGTTCCTACACCTGCCCTGGAGCCCCTCCGGCTGAGCTCCACACTTTAGTGACAAAGAAATGACAGAATGTGTTAGGCCAACACTTACATTTGCAGGAAACTTTGGTGTGTATTTTTCTGTTGACATTTTTTTGGCAGGGTATTTCAGTGCTTGGTAGTATTTAAAGCCAGATTGTGACCGTATAAATGACAAATGGCACGTCAGATTCTTGAGGAAGATTCTGTGATCATGGCTGGGTGCACAGGGTTGTCACACAAGCAAGCTGTCACTTACATAAGCGTTGACCACATTCCGCAGATGTCAGCAATGAATGACTACTTTTATTACAACTGATAGGAATGATATTAGCTTCAGCTGTGTCAAATCACAGCTCAAATTCTTGTCATATTTTGGAATGGTAATCATTTTCAGTTACAGTTTTTTTGGATTGTCTGCAATCCTACATTTCTTTGTGTTTTCATAAATGGACAAAATTAATCTCAAACTAATCGATCATATTGTTATATTGTCATATTGTTATTTTGTACCCACATTGTGCGTATGTGTATAGATGTTTGCTTGAAAACCGCAGCTCTGGCCACCAACAAGGAGAAAGAACTTTTTTTAATAAAAAGAATTGAAGTATGAAGAGTTAGAGATGGTCACTCTTTGTTTGCATTTTCAATTAAAAAAATAGTATGTCTGGTTATTTTCCATGTACTACTGACATCAGCTGAGTTTTTAAATGATATTCAGTGTATGGATCATAGGCTTGGGGTTAGAGGTAGAGTCAGATTGTTGATCTTAAAATGAATAAGGGGTCAGCTAATAAAAAACAAAGAGATTCAGCTAATACATCACTTATTTGAACATTTACATTTTGTTCCGTGATCCATGTTGAATATCAGCAAGTAAAAGTTCTTTCTCTTGAAGGGAGATAATGTCTCTAAAAAAAGCAATTCTGCTCCAAACAAAACAGCTTGTCCAAATTGAGAGTAAATGTGGATGGATGGATGGATGGAAGGATGAAGCCAAATCTTCAAATACCTCCAAAGCATGTTGACATTCCTGCTGTCATTCACCTTGATTTGCTGCCGTCTTTCATTTGTCCGCAGTCCCAATGTTCTCCTGCTGATTGTGAGAGCTGCTATCATCCCTCTGGGAAAGATGGAGAGACAGACAAACAGGGAGGCAGACAGACAGGGAGTTAAAGGAGAAACAGTTCAGCAGCCATCAGTGCACCCATACACATTTATTATCCCTGCAGCCACTCAGGACATTTCACAGCTGTGTTTACCTTGGACCCTGTCGTGAGTATTAGGTGGCAGGGCCTGGGATTGCAGATGTGATTACCCATTCACAGATCTACTACCTCGCTGTCTGCAAACCTGCCACCCCCCCACCCCCCGCTTTTTTTTTTTTGGAATATGTCCTCTAACGCTATTAATCAAAAAAAAATCCCAATAGGCGTTTTTCTTAAGACCATAATTCACAGCAGGATTCTGAGTCAAAGCTTTATTTAAAGGGGATTTAGCTGTAATGTCATGACAGTTTCCCAATTAGGTCGTCTCAGGGTGAAGTCATCACTAGCCTAGCATAACTCTGGGACCACTTCCAGCACTTCTCTGCATGGAAAAAGCTACATGGTTTGGAGTTTTATGTACAACTCCTGGCAGTGGATAGACTGGCTTTGTCTACTCAGTCTGGCCCATTCACATTCAAAGTACTGTATATAGGAAATAGGAACCATACCATTCCAACCACACAACTGTCTTGGCATGTGGAACCTGGCCTGAGGGACGCTATGAGTTCACTTGATTTTAGGGGTGTCTTGGAAGGTATGGTAAGGTATAAATGATGCTCTTCTGCATCAACATTTTTGCTGTATGAATAATTTCCAAGTGTAGTTGCTGTGTGTATATGCCTGTTTTTATTAAAAAATGACCTACTTCAAACTCATTGTACCGCACATCTACAGAGTTGCAATTTCATTTGGCAGATGCTTTTATCCAAAGTGACATATGCACACAATACAAACAAGGATGTGAATAAGTGTCATGAGGCTGAGTTTGGGTCTAATAGGACACAGGTGCAGACACATTGGTCCAGGGTCTCTCATAGGTGTTCAATTGGGCTGAGATCTGGTGACTGCAAAAGCCACACAGTAGAGCTGTGATCCTGGAAGAGGTCAGTCTGATCAGGATATAAATATTTTATCATAGGATAAAGGTGATCATACAGAAGATTTGCAGTGACCCCCTTCCCTCTAGGGGCATTTGGATCCAAACCATGTCACTAAAATTCCCCCCACAGCAGAACAAAGCCACTGGATCCCCTCACTGTCGGGGTCAAGTATTCAGACTTGTATCGATTGCTTGATGCATGCACTCGTCCACTTGTCAAGGACATAGTGAAGGATGATTCATCTGACCATATCACTTTTTTCCACATTTCTGTAGACTAGTGTCTGTGGTTTTTGTACCACTGAACTCTAAAATGTGCATTCATCTTTGTAATGAGGGGTTTATGCACTGCAACCCTATTATAATATTCCTCTCTATGTAATTGTCGACAGACTGTTCTGCACAGTCTGATTACGTCCTGCATTGACGGCCTCTGTCACCTTGAGGCTTGTTCTTCAAGAGAAATAATAGCAATATTTAAGCTAATCGGAAAAGAAAGCTTTATGGATGAAAAAAGTAAGCATATTCTCAACAGCAGCAGGCCAATAAAGGCCAGAAATCTGCCTTTATTCATTGATTTAATAGCTGTTCTTAGATCTTCTATAGGGTCACACATACCTCTGGGGTCACCTTAGGTAAATGTATTGTTTTAAATCATGAACAACCTCCAACTTGTACAAGTTTTGATAGAATAGTTGAAAAGTGCTCTTAATCTTTATTGGATCAAAGGTTTAGTTCCTCTCTTTGGTCCTAATTGCTGCGATGTTTGCTAAATGATCATTCATCCTTAACTTACGAGCAAGCAGGTGGCTGGCTCGAGTACTTTTTCTACAATGCTTCTGCCCAGTGCAATGAATAATGAATTCCGCTTCCTGTCTTGACAGGCCATTAAGTTCATCCAATAAATTCTGTTGCTAGCGAATGTTTTCAGGTGAAACGTTATTTAGCATGCTTTGTTTTAGCGTTGCAGTTTTACAGAGATGTATAATATGATGTTTTCTCACTTTATTAAGATTTGATGCTTTATTTCTGATGTTACTTTGACTGCATCTCATAACACTCAAGGGTCATCACCTCATCAGGTGTCACATTCCATTCACCTCCCATTAAAAGAAGATTTCTAGGGTGAGTGTTTTAAGCTCTGAAAAGGAAGCCATTAGCTTGATCTTCCCCATCTGCAGTGTGTCAATATCAACATATTATGGGTTGAAATGCTAGCTAGAGGTCCACAAGTGTAGCAATGCCATGCAACGTAACACAATGTCAAGTGTTCTCTGCCAACTGGCAGCCAATGCAGGGTGTCCAGCATCCACCAATGCTACATGCGGCTTTAATTATTATTTTTATTAGCTCAAAATTTCAACAACATTACTAGTGATTGAAATTACTGATTTATATTGATATTAATACCATTATCAAGCCTCCTTGATCCTACTACTGATACTTTTCTATTTTTTTATTTTATATTAGGCGTAGAGGTCAAGAATTCAGGCATGTACCCTACTCTTGACATGCATCACATAAATATGAACTCACTTGTCAAGAATCTGGGGAACAATGACTCATCTGACCATATCACTCTTGTCAGTGCTTATGGTTTTTGTACCACTGCACTCTCAAATGTGCATTCATCTTTGTAATGAGAGGTCTATGCACTGCAACACTACTATGATATCCCTCTCTATGTAATTGTCGAAGGACTGTTCTTGCTGATCACGTTCTGCATTGACATACTTAGTCACCTGAGGAAAAGTTGCTTTTCAGTTTTTCCTCACACATCGCATTAATGCACATACTTCACGGTCATCCATCACAATTTCCCTATTTACTGATGTGTTTCCCATAGATCTAAATGCAGATGTCGCTTTAGTCACTTTTCCTATTGAACACTAGCCAGTTGAGTTTCTTTGTGAGTGAAGCTCCCGCCATCTGTGCCCCAACAATGAACCCTCTTTCAAAGTGACTTAGATTATTTCCTCTTGCCATCTTCATAAAAAAAAAAAAATCTGAATCGATGAGGCCTGCTTAGCATTTTTATACAAGCAACAGAGCATGGTTGGATGTTAATTTCTTCATTGTACCATGGGAACATCTACATTTGCTATGTTTCTTCAGTCTTTTTTGCAGGATTTTTCCTTCAATTTTTCACCCGTCTGTAATATAGATATGGGATAATGGTCTGTTGGATATGGTACATATTTAAGTGCATAAGCATAACCATTGTACTTATGTCGGATGAGAGTGTGAATTTATGAGAGAGCAAAGGCACACATGGCCTTTTGTTTCTTTGTATCTCCTTTGCACTCTCCTTATCCATTTCCCTCAAATACTATGTATGTGAATTGGTAATTGCCTGATACATTGGGAGTTTAATGAGAAAATGTCTGGCAAAGGCAATCACCTGTTTCAGGCTATTTTCTTCCAGCACAGATTATTTCAGTGAGTGAGTGAGTGCGCAAAATTGGATCATTATGGAGTGGGCTTTATAATGCGAGAATGACAGAGAGCATTAGAACAAGTAGGCATGATGCTTTCTTAGTTAACCATTTCATTCTTTCTACATCCATCAGTCTGGGTTAGCCAAGGGTTTTTCCACAGGTTAAGTTTGGACCTACCTTAAGGCACATACAGCATATAGTATATATAGTTTAGTGTGGAAAATAGAAAGGGGAAGAGATTTGCAAAATGGTTTTCCTATTATTATTGCATATGTATGGTATATTTGTATGTACTAATAGTTGCACAGAGATCAATACTTTCTTATAAAATTAGGCTTTCAAAAACAGCAGCAAGATTATTTGGAGACACTCGCATTTCAAAACAAGGGGAAAATGAGATAAAAAAGGAGAAGGCATGAGAAACAAGCAGCAAGAGGGAAAACCGGATGGAGACAGTTTTACAAATGGGGTGATATTTGGTCTGAGCTGATAATGATGACAGGGATGAATTTCAAATGGCTGGCATTTGTCCAACACTTTCTTCCTAATTAAACAGACATATATAGTAGGTCGATTGTATCTGCACTCCATATTGACCCATGGGAGTGATTTCAGAATGATCCATAGGAACCTAAGATACCACTTCCTAAAATGGGAAAAATTAAAGAATGTACATATATGGACTGTATATTATCTCCTAGTCAGGAGATAATATACAGTCCTTTCCTCCTTAATAATGAGTTTAAATACTTTTTGTTATACATTAAAAAAGAAGTTTCAACTCTTGCTTTAAAGGCAATGAAGTGTAATACTCATGGCATATTTGTGATGATGTAAAAATTACTTTTATTTACTTTTATTTCCTCTTGTCATCTTCATAAAAAAAATCATAATCAACTGGTCCTGCTTAGCATGTTTATACATGCAACAGAGCATGTTTAGGTGTTAATGTCTTCATTGTACCATGGAAACATCTACATTTGTTATGTTTTTCCATAAATTTTTCACCCATCTGTTATATAGATATGGGATAATGGTCTGTTGTGCTTGTGCATTAACACAAATCTAAAGAAGAGCAGAAGAGCAACCCTTCCCCAGGTGACTGAGAATGTCAATGCAGGACAACTAGCAACAACAGTGCTTCGACAATTACATAGAGAGGAATATTATAGTAGGGTTGCAGTGCCTAAACCCCTCATTACAAAGATGAATACACATTTGAGAGTTCAGTGGCGCAAAAACCATAAGCACCGCTCTACAGAGATGTGGAGAAAAAAAAGTTATAGTCAGATGAATCATCCTTCACCATATTCATGACAAGAGGGGTGAGTGCCTGAATGGAGAACACCAAAAGATGGTGCAGGCCTGAATGCCTGACCCCTATAGCGAGGAGATCCATCCGTATATTATCGCCTGGCTAGCCCTGTTCTCACACCAGATTAACAGCGGGCTAAAACCCTTCCTGACATACAATTACCATCACAGACGGATAGAAACTGGAACAGCAAATGCTCTACTCCCCCTAAATGAGGCGTTTAAATGAATTGTATCATACAGTCAAAAAAAAAAAAAAAACACGTGTTTCAGCTCTTGTTATGAAGGCACTGAGGTGTTATGCTCAAGGCCTAAATGGAAAAGAAGGCCGAGCCTCCATCCGATCGGGACATATGTTGCAAGATGTTGCCCGTCTCGTTACGGTTCACATGTTTTATTCACGCTCAGCTGCTTGTTAACTATGTAAATTATGTGTCAGTTCACATGCACGGGCACGACAAGCACATATGGATCCACTTTTACATGGTAATTAGGTCATTTTAGAATAAAGCTGGATAAAACACAGTTACAGTGAGAGTGTAACGTCAATCAATCTTCAGTACGTGAAGAAGATGTGATGATGGTAATGCGGGTGAGAATTGCTCATTCGATATTGACAACTGTAGCGAAACGTGTTCAAAATAATATGTAAAGTCTAGAAGCTAATGGTGTCAAAAGAACTGTAGTTAGTGCAGAGTTTAGTATGTAGGTACAGTAGATCATGCGTGATGGAATATGCATATGTGCATGCATGCATCCTCACACATGGAATGCTAATTCAGATGCGTGAATGGGCTGGCATGCTCAAATACACTAAACTAACAGTCGCTGACAATTTAAGAGGGGGTGACAGCTCATTGTTGATGCAGTTATCTACAGTGTTTCTATCAGAAAGGTTACAGAGGATTATGGGAACGTAACAGTTTATACGGATTTTGACTTTGTTCTTAAAATTTCACCTTGTTTAATACACTTTATAAGACACTGTTGTGTCACATGCTTTACAGTATATAGGATAATGTTAAAAATGTCATGTGGTGTAATCATAAAACTTGGTGCCACATAGTTTAACTCTCTTAAAAAAGTTTTAATTCTAGGTGGATTAAACATTCAAAATTATCATTCTTTTTTGGTTACACCATTTAATTTAAAAATGCACATTGAGTGTGATTCTTGTAAAAAAAAACATTTTGAGAGACCTGATAAATGCTTTTAAAACTGTATTTTAAAAGGTTTTTGACTTTCGCCATCTTGCCAACCATTATTTGTCACCGACCCATGTGCCACTTTTGTTTTTCATTGTTTTGCCCTTATGGATATAAATGTTTTTGTAAAGTATGATTCATTACAAAGGTAGGGTGGCTGGAAAAATACGTGTAGATGCTTAATTTGGTTAAAATAGAAACTTGTGATTGTTCTTTTAGTTTGTAATCAACAAAGAAAACACAATAGACAATTTGACGTTATCACAATGAGTCATTTTTTTTTTTTATAAATGTGATGTTACCAATTGTGTATAAAAATGTAACTGTTTAAAAAGAAATCTTATTTTAAATGACAGGCAAACTTTTGCATTTGATATATGTGTCTGGTGCAGAAAGAGTCACATCTTTGCCTGAGAAACATGGGCTCAAAAGCATTAGTAAATCTGACCATCAGTGTATGAATCTTACATAAAATATGTCCATAGATGTTGGTCGCTTCAAGGGAAATTAATACATTTAATTCTTGCCCTTTTCAACTATGTTGCACTCTTCTTTTTCCCCATCACATGACTTTGATTAAAACTTGCTTTTGCATATTGTCATGCGTTGTTTTTCAATGATCTTAAATGCATCATGATGTGACCCTGTCCCTGAGAACAAAAATATTCCTTATCTCATTGGATCCACATCGTTAATTAAAGGTTAAATTAAAACGAGACAAAACACTGTCTTTTACAATCAAACAGCTTTCTACCACTCAGACATAGAGATCTGCATCGTCCCTTACCATCTGTTGTCGGCATACCAAAAAAAAAAGAGCCCCCGTCACAATCATCCTCTCAGGATCAAATCAGAAACTGGCTCATGATGCAAACAGCAAAGGAGACCATGGCTCCAGCAGCCTGTCAGATCCGCTCATGTCTTTATCTTTTTTTCTGTCTTCTGCAGAGAAGACAAGTGGGAGAGGGCCCTGTTTGTGGCGTACGGAAGAAGGAAACGTCCATTCTAATATCCTGTCTGGGCCATATACGCTCTCAGTCAGCCTCATGTCTATCAGTGGATCTGGCTGGATCTGGTGTGGGGAGGATGGAGCCGCCCTGATATCTGATGTTCTCCTTGTTCGCTCTCTTTCTGCATTCAACATGGCAAGGACATGCAGCAGATTAATGGGGAAAGGAGGCACACATGCTGTTTATTAGATGAATGCAAAATCATAGCTGTGGAAAGTGTAAACCTTTTTCAGTGAAAGGAAAAGATTATGTATTTTACACCTCAAATGTCATCAGAAACAAATACCATATTTTTGCTTATTATTACACAAGTTTAATCACCTCTCTTTGTCAAAAGTCAAATTATTGAGTTACATTTTTTGCAATAAAGCAAAAAGAGGCATATGAATAATTTTAACTTACTTTTTAAAGCAGAATCCATCTTTTTATTTAGTGCACAGATGCATAGTTTCACCCAAACGCAACCTATTGTTCTAAACATTCAAATTTGCATTCATTAATTTATCATCCAAATCCCGCAAACACCAACAATAGAAAATCCTAATTTTTAATTTATTAAAAAAAACGCAGCCTGAGGCAGAATCTGAGACCAAGACAAACTCCTATTAAACACTAAACTGATGAATATGTTCACCCAATGATTTGTCAACATCCTGGACATGTACGACGTTGACACCGCTGACACATGATTTCAGCACAAAATAACTAATTTGTCTCAAGGTCCCAGCACACCGCATGATTATAAAACCATTATTTGCTTAATTTTGCCTGCCTGTTTTGCTGCTGGCAGACAGTAGAAACCACTGAAGAAATATTGACTCAGAATGGCAGTGAGCAAACAGCTCACCATCCTTTTTTTTTTCCTTTTTTGCCAAAAACATACTATTTCAGCGAAGAGCATTTTGTGACAGCTCCATTGCTGAAAACAGTATATCATAAAGAATGCATAGTATAATTTGATACAGAAGTATTTAACTTCAATGATTGTAGCTCCTCCCTTTTGACTATTTCAGGTGAATTCTCACATGTGTAATGTAAAGATGGAGAGGGAAGCCCTGAAAAAAACTGGAGTAAATGGTACAATGACCACATTTCTATAGTGTTTTTCCTGTCCACTGACTACTTAAATGCTTTAAAACAAATGTCAGACACACCCAAGTCACACACACATTCATACAGCAATGGCAGAGGCTGCCATGCAAAGTGCCAATCTGCTCATTAGGAGTGGTTAGCGTTTCAGTGTCTTGGTGAAGAACACTTCGGCACTCTCTGAGTGAGCCGTGGATGATTGATGCTACCTCTCACTGTAACTGTGTTTTATCCAGGAAGGGAAAAAAAGAGACAAAACGACAGCTCCACATCTGCCAGAACCTCATTCATGGCACCTCTCCATCTTGCCTTGCATGACCTTCTCTTAAAGTACAGGCTGTGAGGTTTTTGCCGGTTTAAAAATAGTGCCTGCTAAATTCTACACTTCACTGAATAATTTCAACAGTGAGGGATTTTTTCTTCTTTTTCTTTTTCTTTCCTGCTAACACTGGCACTTTTACCTCACCCCGTCACTGCAAAGTGTATGGACAGTGGCAGAAATGTGCCTAAAGGTGTGTACCGACCGCCTAGCATGTTTACCCTTACCACCCTTTTTTGCTTCCATCCAGAGTTTGTCTGTGGCTATAGAAAGCAGCCATTGTACAAAAGCAAGCTCCAGGGTGTACGAAGTTCTCTCTTCAAAATGTATTGTTCCACAAAAACACACATAAAGGGAGCTGGCTGAATGGTCTTAGACAAGGTGTGAAATTATTTTCACACACTTTCTTTTCTTATTGATTTCTAGCTTTGCTTTGAAAACGAAACGGTGCCCAGTTAGAACCAGCCAAACGCAACAGAAGGGTAGTAGTTATAGTGGAGAAGTTTAGCTTTTCATCACGCATAACAATTTTGGGAAAATAAAAACGAAGGAACTCATAACGTCAAGATGATACAAGCTGTCGTCGTGTCTCGTTTTTCTCAATCGCAGAATTAAATGATAAGGATTAGTAGATGTCTCTTTTTATTCATCTGTCATCACATATTGCATCAAATGATTTTGTAAGAGTGGGGTATTCTTGTTCCATGTGAAACATATCTTCTTTTGTAATAACTAACTAAAACGCATCAGCCTGTCGACAAGTCTTTGGAAATGTTTTTGTGTAACCACCTTTTTGGAACAGAGAAAAACACAATGATGAGGAATCTTGCAGAAATGTATGATTGCAAAATGACCACATTTAGTATCTTCTTACCCTTGGAAAGTGTCCTCCTTTTGCAATTATGCTGTGTGAGAAAAAACACATGTGTTTATTGTTATAATACTAGAGAGGGTACTTTCACTAACGTTATGGGTGCAACAATAAAATCAATGGGGAAATGCCTTCATGAATTAAACAAAAAAATTAAGAGATTGCAAACAATTGGTATATGCACTATGGGAATCCTTGCAGATAGATAAAAATAACTGAGGTCTAATTAAGGGGGTATTTTGCATATACTACCGGTAACATTGTTTTGACACACTGCAGTTACATTATGCATATTTCAGCCATAATTAGTTAGGGCATGTTACGAAATACCAGTCAGGTTATTTATTTGTCTCTTTGTCTTACTATTGTTGTTTCTTGGTGCACATAGTTTTAAAGAAACTTGTGGCAGTTGACTCATTGATGAATTTAATATGAATTTATTGTTACATAATGGTATAAAATTCAGATTTCAGCATTCAAGCCGCATGCTTTTTGCTGCTCACATTGATAAAAACACATTGCATCTGTGCTACTCTGTGCCCGCACGGTTGTCAGTGGGCATACCAGGGCTTTTTCGGGGATGGATGGTGGGGAAGGTGATGGGTGGGGGACAAGGTTTCTGCTCGGGCCCCCGGTACAAAAAAGAAAACAAAAAGAGAGCCCCAATCACCAGCATGGGGTGCAAAGTGCAGCTGCCCTGCTAATGAGATTTTAAAATGGGCCATAATGCTCCCTTAAACGGCCCCTACATGGATAATTATATGCTTCATGTGTTGATTTATTCAAAGGGGGAGGGGGGATTCGGCATATGTATGTGTGCATCTGTGTGTTTGTGTGTGTCTGTGATTAGACAACAATAGCCTGCAGCTAGGTCGACTGTCAGACTACTGTATGCTCATAGGACAACTGTCCTTAGCCTCTTCTAATCGTACAGATTGCACAATATGCAGTAGGAAAAAAACATCATTTTATCTGAATGTCCAGTTTTAAGCAAGTATATTATCTAGATTGAGTAAGTTGATATAATCAAGAGGCTTTTGAATTTAATAATTTGCTAAATACAGTTGATGAGAGATATTTCCAAATCGCTTTGTAATATAAAACAGTAAATAGTAATAAAGACATTAAGCCTTGTTAAAATCATTATAAAATACAAACATATGGCGTCACTGATGTAGAACATGCATATGATTGTACTGTATTCCCAATACCAACTGATTCCCAAACCTCACTTACTTGGTTCATTGCCTTTGCAAGTGAGCTGCACACAGTGCTAATTGCCAAGATAATGTTGTGATATAATGGCCGTGTGTTTAAGGTGGAGAGATCAAATTCTAGCCCGAACTAAAAAATGCTGCCTTTCTGGCGAGAGGAGAGGAAGAGAAAAAGAGACGGAATGAAAAGACAAAAACATGCTGAAAGGATGTGGTTATTTGGGGATTGAACAATGACAGCCAGCTGAGGGGGGAGAGCTCGAGCGATGAAGAGAAAGAGAGAAACGAAGACAGAAAGAAAGAGAAAAAAAGAAAGAATTAGATGTGGGAAGATCCTTTTGTCGTGTACTTTGTGTGTGTTTGTGTGCGCACATAAGTACCAGTGATAAGATCCACTTGCTTGCATTTGTGGGGGGGGGGCCAGCTGTGAGGATGACTATGAGTGTGTACATTTGTGCGTTAGTGTGGTTTTCGAGTGTGTAAATGCATGCAGGGTCGTGTTTGTGTATGTGTGAGCACATGTGTGTGTGTCTCTCATAGTCTTGTGCATGTATCTCAATGCGTCAGTGTGCGCATCAGACAAGAAATGACTGTATCTGGCCACTGAAATGGGACTCTGTCAAAGTGTGTGTAGCGCGAGTGTGTTTGAGAGAGAGACAGAAACGGAGAGTTACGGGCCTGTCTGAAGCCATCTTTTGTATGAGCAATGTATGCTCTTTGTGGGGGAAAATTGAAAAACATTAGCATGATAAAGGCTGGCTAGGGCTGCCTCGCTGATCATGTGACACATTACTGAAAAAGCGCATAGATAGAAAATGACAGCCAGCTCATTCACGCACACAGAAACCAATGGGTCTGCCAATAATATCTGGGAGAGGCTGCATTCATGCCATTCATTGCACAAGCGGCATTGGTTCACCATAAAAAAAAAAATGCTCACCAAACAACACTCACTACTTGTCTTTTTTTTTTTTTTTGGAGGGGGGGGGCTGTAAGTACACAAACTACTGTACTGTGTTCTTTTCTTTGATCTCCCCTGTCTTTCTGTAATTTGTGTGTGTGTGTGCATGTGTGTGTGCATACGTGCATGTGTGGTTTGTGTGTGGGAGCATGCAGGCATCTGTGGGCCTCTCTAATTAGAGAGTGCGGCTGGGCCAAGCTCTTGTTTTTAAGATCCCATTTCAAAGCCAGAGACATAGAGGGCTTATTTTTGGGCCGGGAACGTGTTGGTTTATCCACAAACCTTACTTGCCTGACGACTGACAAAACAGGTCGACTTGCAATCGCGAAGCGGGAGTGATTTGTAGGCTCTGGTTGTGTTGTTTAACGGTGGGATTCAGACAAAGGCAACGCTCCCATCTGCCTGCGTGCGACTCCTTAAATGCTGACGGTAAGTGATTTGGTGTGATGCTCTGTGCGAAGCTTTATTTAATGAAGCAATGATTTAGGGTGGAAAATGTCACCGCCGGCCCAAACCGAGCCCAACACCGCCCCCTTGTGGAAAGACGATGCGTTGCATGGGCAGCTCATTAATGTCATCATGCATTCAGAGATTAGGCTCGTTTCAAAATCAGGTCAGCCGAGATGAGATTTGAACAGTAATTTGATGCAGCCTTCATATCGTTGTGTTGGAGGTGTTTCTTTGTGTTGGTGCTAATTGCCGCACACACTCAGACTGAATGTCCCTACTGTCGATGTACAGGGTTTAATAAAGACTATTATTACCTTTTTTACACACAACATACCTACAAAACCATGCTGCTGTCCTCCTTTGTTTCCTCTGACATCAAAGGCAGTTTTCCATGTCTTGTTCATCCAAGTAGCACAAAAGGATAATTACATCAAATGTCTGTGCATTCATATGGGAAAACCAGCGTAGCCAATAGTTTCATCTTACCTCTTTATCCAGCAAATAAGAGTGTGGGTGTTGGTACAACAGCCCATCATCTAAATTTATTCACTGACAGTGAGACACCCTGATTTGTGCAATTATAGACAATGCACTGCACATCAGCAGCATGGCGCAGTGCCTGGAAATGGCTTTCATAACCAAATGACTGTGACATTAAATTGTGATATAATGGTTACCATGTCCATTAAGAACCTGCTGAAGGGTCCATGAGCAAGGCACAGAGACCTGTTTGACTCTTTCTAAGCAACTCTGGGTTACACCCTCATTACAATATTTGAATTCTGATGGAGATGTAGCATCTATTGAGGCTACGACTGCCTTTTTTTTTCAATGAAAAATATTGACTAAGAGACGAAAGCAGTCCAAAGAGCTCTGACTGTAAGGGCGTTTCCTTTGGCCTCATGAATGTTGTTAAAGAGGAAGATGCTGTCCTCTAGTGACACATCTCATAATAGCAGCTTACCTCTTCGAGCTCATCAGACTAGTGGGAATAAATCCAATTTGGGAAAATGTTGCAGCCTGACTTGAATCAGTCTGAGACGGTTTTGCAAGCAAATGCCTTAGGATGACTCATAAGTGATAGTACTACATCATGTTCTTTTCTTGGAAGGTAGATATCAGAGGTGTCATTATTTTGTATTCTTAGTGAGTTTTATTACATCTCATGCAATCCCTTATCTACAAAACAATAATAGCCCCGCTCGTAAAGCATCAGACTCATGAGCTCATGATAGTTAGTTTTGAATTTAAATACCAGGAGAAATTTGAATGATCCCTTTGGGAAATTTGTGTGGCCGCAGAAGTTAGTTAATTATAAGGATGAAGGAAGGGGGGAAAAGGGAGGATGCGTTACTGTATGATGTTGAGGGGATAACCTTCATACAAAAATATTTCTTTGAATAAAAATACATATTTTAACTTTGTGTTTAAACGGCTTAATATTTTTTTTCTACTTTGTCCCGGTGACGCTTTCTGCTGTGACATTTCAACATCTCAAATGTACCTGCACTTAAGGATAAGTTGTCGTTATTTAACCAGGAAAACCTACTCAGAATTAGAGGTATGTTTTTTTAATGTGCCCATTTTAAGAGGGCAAGAAAAAAAAGCCTATCTATTCATTTGCTCGTAATTTACACATAAAATGTGTACATTATCAGAGATAATAACCTGTAGGCCTCTTGTATGATATGATTAGAATTCAGTTTCCCAGCAAGCCGAGATTTATAGTAGACAGTGTTTATGTCTTTGCACTTCTGCTGGTCTGTGTAGGACAAAATCACACCCTCTGTATTTGACACATATTAAACAATAAAACTTCAGGATAATATTCATTAATACTACTCTACTTCTATACTTCCTACCTGTTAAAATGGGACAAAGATTAAAGCAGGCATACAGAGAAAGAACCATAGCTACAACAGAGGAAAACAGTTATCCTGCTGTCCACTCTGAACATGAGATGTTCATCATTAACAGTAAGGGACACAACGGAATGGTTATAACTTTGTATCTGTCAGGTCCAAGGTTTGATCACCCCAAAAGCCAATCTCTGTCTATCAGCACTGATGGCTGTTGTTAAAGTTTTGCTTAGGAGTAGATATTTATTGTTAGTTTTAAAAGCATAATACTATACATACGTATAAATTTATAAATCAGATTATGCAGCAGTCATATTTCTTGTTGAAGTATCCTTGAGCAAGGCAGTGAACCCGTACCTGCTCACTCACGGAGAGGAATAAGAATGTCAGCAAAGTGCCTCAAATGTAAAATGACATAGAACAATGCTCAGCAAATAGATATACCTCATAGCTGTAATATCTCCTCCAGTACCCATCCTCCCACTCACCAGTCACCAGCCCGCCAGCCAGCCATTGCCTATGATGGGTGGGGGTGGGGGGAGAGACAGATGAGAACCAGGGCGCGCCACGCCACTTCACCTTCCCTCTCCTTCAGCCTGACAGGACCTGAATTACAGTAAATGATAGCCCTCCTCGGCCACAAAGCGGTTTGACCTGCCCGCTGTCTCTCTCTCTCTCCCCTGCACTCCCCATCCGCCGCATCCCCATTTAATGGGTCCCAAATGGGTGGCCAAGCTCCCTTAGGACCCCGCTGGCAGAGAAAGAACAGTCTCTTTGGATAAAAGAGGGATCGAGGTGAGGGGATTGAGAAAAGGGGCCGGCAGAGGCAACAGAGGATGAGTTGCAGCAGTGTAGAGAGAGCTGGTGCTGTTTGCCGCAAGCACACACCGAGGAGCCACAAATATAGTCGGGGGATTTTCAGAACACCAGGCATTTATTCAGGAATTACAGTAACTTCACACCACAGTGCTACCTCAGACAGAATAAGAAACAACGAACACAAAAACATTTTACTGACAAAAATAGTTAGAATTGCAATAATTGTTGATATAATTATTAAGGATTGTCATATATATTGTATATATTTATGATTTATATTGGAATAGTTAAGAAACTGTTACATTTTGAACTAGACGTAAAGTAAATAAAATACTTGGATACATGAGGAAGGAGAAAAGCAGTTACTGACAGTATTTTTTTTATGAGCCCCTTGATATAAATATATTTTTTAAATCACACCTTCATTTATTTTTCACCTCATGACCTATATGTTTTATGACTCAAAATCTACATTTAATCGCAGTGCAAACACAAATGGTTTTGGTGAATGGGGGATGAATGGAGGACGGTCCAGTGAGTGGCTGACCTTCCTGTGACCCCAAACTCGGGGTCAGCTGTGTCATCCCTCTCATTTGTTGTCATTTGTGTGTATGTAGTTTTATGTGTGTGTGTGTGTGTGTGGAATCTTGGTGTGAGCGTGCGGGACTGATTGAAGAATACTTTTTATTAGAAGAGAAAGGTTCATTTTGCCTGAAGTCACATGGCTCACAGAGCATGTTTGTCTCTATGCTTGTTTCTATCTAAATTTATATGCTGAAGTGTACAGATGTGTCCTCACAATTGGTTGTGTGGTAATGGTGCAATAAACTCAGAGAAATGACTGCTTTTATTTTTTGCTTTAACCTTCTGTTCTCAGGGTCAAAGGGTGACAGTGAACAATGCCAGTGAATTCGTCCCGGTTTACCAGTGGATCGGAATATTCTAAAAGCCTGAAACATCTCCTAGGAAGGGTCATGGAGTCACTGTTTGTGTGTATTTTTCAACATTTTGTCTCATTTCTCTGTCTGAAAATATTTAGTAAATCCTTATTATTCTGTTTTCCTGTTCAGTGCTATGTTCTGCAATTTTTGTTGCTTGCTGTCGTTATCCTCTTCAAATGTTCTATTCTGTACACAACCATTTTTTTTCCCTGTTATAAAATGGGCTTTACAAATACAATTGACATGACTAGTTTGAGGCATTTTAAGTTGTGATCATACTTGCAGGATACGACATGCAAATCAAGATCTCAGCAGGACACCAACTCAGTTGGTGCCATAACTAACTGTTGTGGACCTTCCTTTCCAGTGATCCTTCTGCCTGCTTCGTGCCAGCTAGCTTTTCCACCTGCATTTCCCCTCGCTATGGTAGGAAATAGGCAGCCTCCACTACTATCCTCCTCCCTGTTTTCCGCCAGGTTAGCCCTCAGCATGTGTTCCAACAACCTCCTGCATCTCTTTCGGTGAGCCTTTCGTCTGTTTCCATGATAGTCGGCAGCTTGCTTCCTTGCATCCTGATTCCAATCAGTAATTGTAGACATTTTCCCTGGTGCATAAAATCCTAATGAGTCAGATTACTGAGCCACTGTTTCCCCTGTTCCACAGGATCCATATGCCACCCAGCCAGCCAAGCTGTCAGCAGATCAGCAGGAGATCCACCTCATCATCCAGCAGGCATCATTTGTGGGTTTCAAGCTTGTCATTATCTGTGGCTCAACTTGACTGTAAGTTAGCTATGGCCAATTTCTGAACTTTCACTTCCTGGTAGCTTCTCCCGCAGTCAACCAGGAGTCCAACTAAGTTTTTAATGAAGAATTAAAAACTTAGTTGGACTCCCTTCTTTCTGGTCGTCCCTCCGCAACTCCTGACTCCCGGTCACCTTACCCTGTGGTTCCATGAGTTCTCCTGGAACTGTCCAGTCAGAAAAAGGCACTGACAGAAAAGTCCTGTCTACTACTTGTGCCCTTGCCGCTTGTCTGAGCAATATAGCCCTTCAAATCACTAAAACCGCCTGTCTACATCACAGCACACCACGGCTAATCAAACCGGCCACCTTCTGACCTGCTTTATGCTATAGTACTGTAACACGGAATGGAACACAACTATAAAAAAAAAATTAAGTGAGGAGTTTTCCTTAAATCTTGTGAAAAAAAAAGCAAATGGGTCATGGTTGGACTGTAAAAGGATAAGTCAGCTGGGTCGACACAGTCCCTCCACTAATGGCCTGAACTGCACTGAATCCCAAATGTGATCAAATGAATAAAGAAGGACCTAGCTGAATCCTCTTTGAAATTTAAAGCAGTTAAAGTTCAGTAATATAAAGGTCATGATGCAAGAAGAGAAGCATTTTAAAATGGAAGACGTATGACCTTTAGATTAGTTTGATATTAAGGTCATCATGTCTATTCCAATTTGCAGACATGTTCCCTTTCAGAGAGCTAAAGCCATATATCTCTGATATAACTCTATAAAAAGAAACAAGGATGTCTTGTTACTGTTGTGAACTTGTAATAATGTATTAGCTTCGACAAATTTTCTAGCAAGTTTGAATGAAATTCTTTTTAATCACCATGGTAGATACATATATTTGTGTAAATTTGTTTGAATTGTCTACATTTGCAAATGTCTCTCCTTTGGGCTACAGTTTTGAATTAATTCAGAAATAAGTGACTAAAATTCAAATGTTGTGAAAAATAATATAATTTAGAGTAATGTCCCAATTTTAACAAAATAAATACTCAATGTTCTTATTGTAGACACTGCAGACAAGACTGTATTTTACAACATTTCTTCCAAAATTAAACCATAGCTAAGTACTGTAAGACACGTTTAAATGGCACTGTATATAATTACATACATGGAAATTAGGATCCCCACCATTTGAAACTTGAAGAAGTACTTATATTATAGTTACTTATAGTATGATTGTGGTTTGGCCTCTGACCTATATCGCAACAACAATAAATGCTCTTCAGGGTGTAAGTATTGCTACATATAATTACAAATTTGCGACGAGCATGTGTGATTATAAATAAGAACTGTCTTTAACAAAAATGTACAGTCAAGTATGCAATCTGTGTTGCCTGTCTGTCATTAGATGGCAGTATTGTGTTAGTAAAGGACAAGCAGCTTATCAGGCTCACTAACAAAGTTTAGTCACTTTAAATATATATATATATATATATATATATATATATATATATATATATATATATATATATATATATATATATATATATATATATATATATACTACAACCAAAGCAATGACAATTCTCTCCTATAATGATTTAATAATGGGTCCATGTGCCAATAAATCTGGTAATGATAAAATAGTAAGGTTTCATGCTTTGAAATTTGAATTAAAAAGGGCTTTTGTCTTTTGCCCATGATCTGAGGCAACCTTAAATTTTAGAGTCTAACTTGTGGGAATTTTTGAAAATAATAAACACATTTGTATATTTTTGATTCCATAAACATTCCTTAAACATGCTTCCACATTACAGATGCATACCTCTACTGAGAGCAAACAGTTGCAGCTTCTTTAAGTCACGACACATCGTTTCTCTGTCTGTCTTTTCTATTTCGATCGTCAATGCCCTGCAATGTTCAGAGGTATTTTAAGCACTCTAAATTGCAGGAATGCCATTGTTACTATAAATGGATCAGTTTAATACTCAACGTATAATGAGTCTGTTAACACATAAGGTTTTTCATTGTGCTGAGATGTTTATTAGGTAGCATGGACTCAAAATACATTAAATATAAATTTAACAAGTTCTGTGATTATTATTTTTTTTAATTTGTAAGGGCCCCTACTGCTGGTCTTTGCATCAAACTGTTTTACCTTTTCCTTTTTTTACAAAAAGGTTTTACAAAATCTTAAAAAATGTTTTTTTCTTAAACTATTAACATTTTTTCTTTTTATTTTTTGGGGGATTTGTTTCTTAAGACTCTTTCTTTACTTTTATTCACTTTTTCATGACAATAATATATTTAAAAGTCCCATTATGTGGAATGTGTTTGCCCTCCACATACCATAAAACAGTTTGCAGTAAAGCAAATGCTGTAGTCAGTACATGGCATGGTTTCCTGGTATTTTCTGCTGAAGTTGATGAAGGCATCAATGGTAGAATTTCTAATACAACTAGTACTAATACTCTAAACTACCTATTTCATATTCTACTTGTTCCAGTGTGTAAACATGACAGACGGAACATATCATGCTTTCAATCCACCAGAAAACGTTTCAAGGGGAAGAACTACAGTATAAAACACCAGGTGTTCACTGTAAAACAGCAAATGTAAAAGCATTAAGAAACTGGCTGTTTAGATCACACTTATGGTATGTCAACATTTTTTTTCATAAAATGTACCTGATTGTTACTTTATTTCAATTATAATAAAAGTTTGAAAATATAGGAAAACAACTTGGTGTCAAAGGAAAATTCCAGGTAGACTTCAGCATTGTAATAGCTGACCCATGCAGTGCGGCTGCTCTCTAGATGTGGAGAACAGGTGTTTTACTGGACTGTTCCTTTTCCTTTACTGGTGACAGGGGAGATACAGGGCCTGTAAACCAGTAAGTGAAGTTCTCAAAGACCACAGAGCCTGGGAGTGGGCCTACAGCTATATATCTGCCCTGGTTTTCACAGGCCTCCTGCTGTGTGTGTGTGCATGTGTGTATGTAAGTCTGCTGTCAACCTGTATTCATATTCTCCGTCTAAGTCTTTCTCTCACGATTGTATGTCAATGTAGAAAGCATGTATTTCTTGTGTGTGTATGTGTGTTTTGTGTGTTTCAGACAGTGCTGAAAGTTTTGGTGAATAAGGAGAATGTTTCATTTCAATCTGAATTAAAGTAAACTACACTATTAAAAGAACTGTCATAGGAGGTGGAAAAAGGCAACTTTTGTCTCTGGCTGAGGAGGAGTCAAGAGTGTTGAGGAAAGAACACCTAATCCAGACACCAGCTACAGGGGTAGTAGGGAAATGGGGAGGATCAGTGATTCCTGGTGGGATGAACCTGCAGCTAAACCATAGCCACTGGAGAAGGTGCAACAGACAATAATGCGCAGCAGATTTTACTTGTACATTTACTGAATTTATGGTTTTCCAGTGATTACTGTGACCAGGGCAGAATCCAGGCTGGATGAAAACCAGGAAAGACTGGATGAGAGACCAGGAAAGCACAAACAGCTAGTTACCCCCAACTAGTCAATAGTCTCTAACCCAGTAGTCTTGAAGAGTGACACCCAACCCTAACTATGAAGACCACAAAGAGGAGGCAACCTGCAGTCCTTCAAGAGGTAGGATGACGACTGCAATGGTAACAGATGTGAAGAAGACAGATGTGGATGTAGATGGGAGAAAATGACCACATTCAGGGGGTTGTGAAGTGAGAAAGGCCAATAGCAACCTTGCACAGCAAAGCCAGGACAGAGAAGAGGGGTCGAAAGCTGGGAGTAAAACCACAGTGCTGACGGACCCAATATTACAAAAGGCAGGAAAATAAAAATGAAAGAAGGCCCACTGGTGGAGAGCGAGCCTCTGTGTGATCACCAAAAAAAAGAACTGAGCCAAGTCGGCCAGATCGGCCAGAGGTGTGCAAGGCGATGACAACTCTGCAACTTGGGCAAAGGAAGAGGGCCTTAAAAGTTTTGAGGGAGGAGGAACAGATAAAGGCTTTGCAGAACTGAGCACATCCGTAAAAGCTAACTTCTTCAAGGGCCATTTTGAGTATGCCAAGCAGCTGCTGGAGAAGAAAAAGAGTAGAAAGCTGGGAGTCACCAAGGAGCAACTTTAAGGACCTTCATATGTGCTTTGCTCCATGATTCCACCAGAGTGGCAGCAGCTAGAGGTAAGAATCACTATGGGGTATGCTATTTCTCCGATATTGTTTGTGGCAATGAAAAATAGTCTTCATTGGAGCAAGACAGATGGTGTGAGGGATCAATCTAGACAGAGGCTACATCCATTGAGAAGCTATTTGGACATCATTAGCTTCCTTTTGACAGCAGCATGTAGATCCATATTGCTAAAAGGGAAGAATGAGTTGATGTCCTGGGCAAGAATTAATATCAAGTCCTCCAAGTTATATAGCCTGTCTGTCAGAAGAGGGTTAAAATATGACAGCGCCATTTTTTTCCTGACCAAAAAAAAAACATCAAAAGCTTGGGGAGACGGTATAGAGCAAAGGTCTTGCTGAAAAAAAAGATGGGTATAACTGTGGTGAAGCAGCTATCAGAAGGCCTAGCAAAAATCAACTAATGCCAACTCCCAGGAAGGTAAAGAGAATGTGGATAAGAAAGCTGAGCCATTCATCCAAAAGAACCTGAAGCTTCTGCTTTGCCTTTCTGAAACAGAGCTCTTTGGGAAGAATACTTTGCAGCTGATCCGAAAACAATCAGTGAGAGGAATACAATTGGGAAGTGGAAAGCCCAAGCATTGGCCAAATAATTGGTAGGCTACAGACCAAACACTCATTGGCAGGATCCAGGCATTAAGGGCGGGACTAGAGGGTGGGAAACACGTCATGTTTTTGGTCTAAGGTCAAATGGAAGAGGAAAAGGAGATTGTGGTATTAGAGGTGACAAGGATAGAACAAGATTGCCACAAGAGAATGTCTGTGTTGCAGGGCAGATAAGGAAGCAAACAAACGTGGGACAAGCTTATTAACCAGAATATCAGTTGGTCAGACGTGTGGAAGGTCCCACAGGCAAGACACAGCTTCCTCATCGGGTCATCCTATGACACACTTCCCTGTTCTCAGATCCGCCACCAATGGTTCTGGAACAAGGAATGCTGCTTGCTCTGCAGCGTTTCCAATACATCTTTTCCAGATGCAAGGGGCGCTTGAGATGGCCTGGGAAAACTTGCAGAGGTGCTGGAGGGGTGTAGACATGATAGCAGGGGATGTTCACCACCACTGGAACACCATATCTATTTTGTCAATGAGGATGGAGAAAGAAGAAGCACCAGGCCAAGAGAAACACCAAGACTCTTTTCCACCGACCAAAAATGGAATATGAGAGTTGATCTCGACAGGCTCCAGTTCCCCGCCGAGATTACACTACGTCTCTACATCCTGACAAGACCAAGTACTAACTGGCTGCTGAGTGCATAGAGGCTGGCTGGAGTATCACCATCTACCCAGTGGAGATTGGATGCCAAGGCTTTGTGGGGCTGTTAACCACATGCGACTAAAGGATGCAGGAGTGACGGGAGGAAAGCTGAAGAATACAACAAAAGAACTATCATTGAATCGCTTGAAATCTTGATTGAAATAAGCATAAATATAAATAAATTGATAATAAATTAATTATTGACTATGAGAAATAAAACATGACAATCTAGATATTGTTATTATGGATTAGAATGGATTAGTAAGAACTGATGTAGATCTGGTTGGTGGATTAAATGATTCTGACTGGACAATTACACCCAATTAAATCTTAATTTTCCTGTCAGGCTACAAATTCTCTGTCAATTTTTCATGTTTTGCTAAGCTTGGGTGAACTGATGGATTAATTTCTTACTTAAATCAATTGTATCAGACAAAAAGTATCCTCAAGGCCAGAATGAATGTTGTATGAATATGTGTCAAAGTTGAGTAAATGTATAATTTTTTAAATATTTTAATATAAGTGGGCAATTCACAGCAGCATAAAGCTGCATTGATCTTAATCGATTATTACACCTCGTTAAAATAATTCAGTTAATGCATGCAAATGATATCAATTATGATGCTGCAGAGCATGTTTCAGCTGATAGAATTATGTATTATTTATGTGTTGCACATATAATCCTTTTTTTGCATTTTGGAATAATTTTTGTTAATTTTTTTTGATAAAAAAATATTAGGTGTTTTGAATACCTATATTTCCATATAATACAACACTAAAAACATGTTTAATGCTTATAATATATTATACATGAATACTTTCATATAAGTTAAAGCCAGAATTATTCCTCAGACAATGTTCCGTGTGGTTTTGTTACGTTGGGGGAAAAAAGGGTTTGGCGAAGAAAAACAAAAAGCAAAGGTAATATTTGACATCAGTCCTGGGAAAGAATTTCTGCCAACATTTGGGATGTTTTACAGATGGATTTTATTCTCATTTTAAACTAAATTAAAGGTTGTCACTGCTTGGTTTCAGTTTGATTTTATAAAATGTGAAATTGAAGCTCAAAATTTGAAGGATGTGTTTTTATTGAAGTAATAATTAAATTGATGTGAAAATATATGTGTGGTTTGGAAGATGCTGGCTTCTCTTCTTGAATATCGAATAATTTAGGCATAAATTGTATATACTGTAATACAGGCCATGCCGGCAAATTATTATGTAAAACTAGTGTGTGTGTGCCTTGTGTTACATGTGTGTGAACACAGACATCTGTGCATCTGATTGTGACAGTATTTGTGTGCATGTGGCTTTTGTGTTTATACATTCGTATTCATGCGTGTTAACATCTGTTTGTCTGCGGGTACGTTGCCCAAATGTGTTATACATGTGTTAAGTGCCTTTATTCTTAGCAATGGTTGAAGAACAGCTTGAGACAAACATTTCAAACGCCAAACACTGACTGTAAGTCAAATGCAAAACATGGTTTGGAGCCAATGAATGACATTGAAGTTTACAATGCAAATAAACCACACTATGGAGGAATCCTAATTTGAAAATAAGTGTTTTAAGATCACTAATGTGCAGTCCAAATATTGGGTATTTAGCAGACCATAATTAAATCAGCAATGCTTAACCAGTATTCTGGGTATTCTGGGTATCCACTTTGTGCAGGTGCCCTTAATCAAGACTAATTCCACCAGGTCCAGGGGCTGTTCAATCTGACCTCATTGAAATTGTCAGTCAGTCAGTCATTTTCTATACCTGCTTATTCCTCATTAGGGTCGCAGGGGTCTGCTGGAGGTCTGATGTTACGGCGAGAGGCAAGGATACACCCCAGATGGTCGCCAGCCAATCGTGGGGCACACACACCATTCACTCACACACTCACACCTATGGGCAATTTAGAGTTGCCAATTAACCTCAGCATGTTTTTGGACTGTGGGAGGAAGCCAGAGTACCCGGTGAAAACCCACGCAGACACGGGGAGAACATGCAAACTCCACACAGAAAGGTCCCAGACCCAGGACCAAGGAGGTCTTGAACCTGTGACCTTCTTGCTGTGAGGCAACAGCGATAACCCCTGCGCCACCATGTCTCATTGAAATTGTATCTCTATCAAAATCATGTATGTTAGGGTTGATACTCCTGTGAGTGCCCCAGACCAAGGCATTTGCAAATAAACTGGACTTGGTCCAACTGTCCACTATGGCTTCTCACTGCTCTTGCTGTGTGTGTACAGGATGGGTCAAATGTAGAGGATCAATTGCTACACAAGAATCAATAAAGTACTTCTACTCCCTCTTAGAAAAACAAGTTTAATTGACAATTAATTCATAATGAAGTGCATTAGTCGTTCTGCTTCTTGTTGCAATAATGTCTGTATGGCGTTTTAAGCAGCTCTAAATACTTCTAAATATATTTTGCCCTCAACCCCATCCTGATTGCTTCGTATTTAAATTACACATAGGAAACTGTACTTTCCAAAAAATACAAATTTTTGGAAATTACAAAAACTACCTGTTTTTTTTAAACAAGTAGTGGTAGTAGACTTATATTAAACATTGTGTGATACAACATATCGTAAAAAACGTCACTTCCTGGTTGATAGAGTGAGAAACACATAACAGAAACAAACATAGTGTACTGACAAGCTTCTGGTACTGGTTTATGTTTTCACCTCTATTACAGCATGCAAACACATGCACATGCTTCATTTCAAATAAATTTGCCTCTTTATTACCGCCTGCCTGTCTAGTCTGCTGCGCTGCTACAAGGCCACATTTACATGTTACTAAACAATATTCCTCACTGCATCACTGAAACATCTATGAGCTAGGGATTTGAAAGCACTTTGAGTTTAATTAATACAGAGTGTAGATTTCCTCCAAATAAACACACATAAATAGGCACATATGTATCAATCCATTATGGAAGAACAGGAATTGAAGCTTTTACAATTTCTATGTGAACAGACATTATGATTTGCATTTTGGATTGATTGACCTGAATCCAACAAAACCATGGCTCTGAGCATGTGTTGGGCACAAATCCGGTTTCTGTGTTTCTTATCATTATTTAAAATGAACCCCTGTTTTTCTCTGCCATAAAAATAACACTCATGTAAACAAACGTTTAGCATGATCATAAAATATTAATAACATATAACAGTATTGCAAAAGACAGCTATTGGTTAGGTTCTAGGGTTCAAGGCATAGTAATATATGATACTGCGCATACTGTGCACTACAATCAGGAGCTATCTAGAGGGGACAGAGCGCACAACACTTTGAGTTAATTAAGCCATTGTAGAGAGAAAAATACTCAAACTCAAAATGTAATGTTTGGTTTTCATAGTTTTTGTTGATTTGATGAATAGAATTAAGTTATATGTGGTTGGACTAATGGCCCGTCTTTCCCCGATACTGCGGGCTGTTTTAATGAGATATAGGATATGCAGGATACACATCCAAGTTGAAAGAATCAGTCACTGGTGGCAACAGTGCTGATCCATCAAGGATAGCACCTTTTACCCTGAAAATTCTGCCAACTCAGGAGGGCAATTAACACCTCGGCAGCCTGGGTCAGAAATGAGCTGAAGATTTCTCCCCTGTGGATGCCGTGGTCGGCCGCAGAGCCGCACTGCTCTTTGCTGATGCGCTGGTCTATGGGTAAGTGTGTGTGTGTGTGTTAGTGAGTGGGGATGTGTGTGAGCAAGAGAAGGGAGGGTTATGTGACTGTGTAAGTGAGAGGAAAAGAAAAAGAGTGTGTGCCTGTGGTCCTGTGTGTGTCTGTGTATGTGTGTGTGTGTGTGCAGCGCTGACAGGCTGCAAGAGGTCTGCAGGTAAGGTACTCCACAGGGTAATTATGCACAACCTTCGGAGAGTTCACACTGGGGCATTGTGGGTATTTTTGTTTGTTTTAGTCATTTCCTTTCCCTTTCTTTTCCTCCGCAGTCTTTCACATGAATGAAATATGAAATGTACCTCAGTGGCTCGTGCGAGGTTTAAAAGAGCATTCATCTGCATATTAGGATTGATGCTAGAGGGAAATGTGGTCACGTCTTTGGACTCCAGACGCACGTTTCTTAAATTAATATGCGCTCGATAGGCGAGAAGAGTAGTAGAGAGGAGGTTCCATGAATATTCATCAGGCTTAATGTGGATGTCTGCAACCAATATCACTGTCGATTAGAATAAAACATTCTTAATGTTCTTAATTGGTCAGAGTCCCATGACTGCATTAGGTTTTCATCTTATAAACATTCGACGTGGCCAATTCAAATCCTGCAGCCTAACCTCAGAATACTAAATCATGTGACCTTTGATCAAGGCAATTAACCTGCTCTATCAATTATCAAATGAAGCATAACGTGGCAGATTCACGTTCACTTACAGAGTAAAGATCCTTGACCAATTGGACTCAATTTCCTTCTTCAGGGTCAAAGTGCTATGCAAAATAAATAAAAAACTGGATAGCCTACCTTTAGTAATACATTAGGAGGTTATTGCAATATTTGTTTTAGTAAAGAAATCCTGGGTATGGTTCAAATTAAAAAAAAAAAAAAGCTGACTTACAACTAGGTTGCTCTTGGTTCTTCCTGTGTTGGATATTTAATTTAAACAGGAGTCAAAATCTTCACCATCTTGGCTTCCTCATAAAAAAACAGACCATATCATTAGATCAAGAAGTTGCACTCATATCAACAATATTTAACCTGGACACCTGCTCCAACTTAAATTAGCCTCATCCAAGTAACTGAAATCCGACCACTTAACCACAGCTACCAGCGCTGCACACCTCTCTTGTTCGTCTTGGCCCTCATAAATAAAAACGGGAATGTGTGGAGAGGACTGTGCAAAAGGGGGTGGGGGGTGGGGGAGGTTCACAGGGCGGCTGCTGGGGTCGCCATCCGTCATGGTTCCTTTGCAGACCAAAGCAAGTGGAGTTGCACTGGCGGACCAGGAAACCCGAGCCTCGGTTAGACAAACACATGCTACTTCCAAAATAACAATGTGCTCCTGTGACAGGACAGAGACCAGAGCTTTCTGGACCCTGACACTGAAGTGTGCATTGGGGGATTGCATTACCAAGAGCTCGCATAGAAAACCACCAAAAAATAAAACACAGGAGAAGCAATTGGGGGGGGGGGATCACTAAAGGTAATCAGAAGTGACAACTTCAAGATACTTGGTGGGGTTGCATGTCATAAAAATGAAGACGGTCGGGGGGAATTGTTTCCTTGCAAGTGATACCTGAAATGTAGAGGGGTCTATTGTCCCAGGGTGCATCTCCAGCATGTGGCTCAGTCTGTATTTGGAGGACAGTCCTGGGATTAAATATAGCAGCTAGAAATACGGCAGGCTGCCAGCTACTGTTGGGCGGCTGCAAATATGTCTGTGCTGTGTTGGGGCTTGAATTAAAATCTTTCCCCAAACTAAGGGAAAACATAATAATTCCATTACTTATCAACATAATTTCTAATCAGACAAATAGTGCTAGACTCAAGTATATCAATATATATTTTAAGTGCTTAATTAAATGATATATGAGGGTAGAAGTTTTAAGAGGGGGCAACAAAGAAAACAATGCAAAGTGCAAATAGTTCATGAACTAAAGGTGATTCTGACTAGGTCAAATGTTAATCCCAGTGCTAAGAAAAGTGAAATATAAGTGGCACGTCACCACAGCTGAAATGTTCAATGTGGTTTGCAGAAACTTGGACAAAGCTACGGACGTTGTATGATACAATTTATTAAAATACAACTAGAAAACACATTTATTCTGTTCTTTCAGAATTAGTTTGTTCTGTCCTGTCAGGTAGAGTAGCTGTTGTGTGACACAAACGTGATAGATTTTATGCAGCAACAGCCACTGAGTGTATGTTTGTTAATTCGGTCTGGATACAGCATGTCAGTTAACTGTAATGTGGACATATTTTGGAGGAGGAAGTGTTCTGTCAGCTCAGAGCAGGTATCTGTCAGCAGGCTGTATCCTTTTGGGTTACAGGAGGAGGAAGCAGCCTTGACCAAGCTTTTTTACCTCGCACCGCCACCCAGCTGCCCTGAAGGGGTGGGCAGTAAATCCACACTGGCAGCAACACACACACACACACACATACTCGCGGCTGGATTACATGGATCTGCACCTGCACTTGCATGAAGTGTTACCCCAGAGAATGTGTGAGGCGCTGATTGAAAAATATCAACAATTTCATCATGGTTGCACTGTTTCTTCAACACAATGTGTTTAATGTGCTGTGTTTTATACAGCAGGGAAACGCTTAGAATGTTATTGTGTGTAACATTATCGACAGTTTGTTGATGGTACTGTTAAAAACTACACCGGTAAATTTTAAGCTGCTTTGACTTATTTCACAAAATAGAAAACAAATAAGTAGTTGTGTAGTATTAACAATCTGCAACGGGAACAGCCGTGTTTTTGGGTCGGAGCAAACTTGTCATAAACATTCCAATCATCGCTGCTATATAATGTTAATAGGGAAAACCCTGATGTACATGCTGACAGGTGTGTTTGTGTGCACTTTTGCTACCCTCGTAAGAAGCCGCTTGAGTTTTAGACCTTCAGAGGGTTTACATTTTTGTAAAGTGAAGTTATTTCCCAGTGCTTTGGCTTTTTAAAGAGGTTAATTAAGGATTTTGATTTATGTTTAAGGTTCTAATTAGAAGTAGTACCATAACAAATGCTTGTCAGACCAGGATTAAGACAAGACAGGTGGTGGAGAAGTTTAAAGCTAAAATTAAATCCTCATGAGTATAATAACAGTGTGTGCATGTGTTTGTGTATGTGTGCATGTGTGTGTGTGTGTGTGTTTGCTAAGCAGCAGGGGCAGTGGAGAGCTGGCTGAGCAGCTAAAACCCCTTTTGTTTCCTCCTCCCCCTGCTGCTGCTGTACTTCTTCCAGCTGCTCAGATTTACAGGTGCCACTGACCTTTTCATCATAGGAAGTCTCCACAACCGCTTGCCCCCCCCACCACCACCTCCGTCTCACACACATCCATCCATTGCTTCTCCCCCCCCCCACTGCTTCAAACACCCAACACACCCGCCCTCCCGCAGCCAAAAAACACCACTCTGCCAGAAAGCCCAGGAATCTTTCTCCGAGACTCCATCTTGCTGTTTAGATGTGGAAAGGATTTGGGTACCGGCTGTTCAGGCCTTTGAGATCGCCAGCTTGCATTTGTCTTCGTCTGCATAAACCCACACTTGTGTCTTCACCTGGAATAGATGTAGACAGGAGGTGGTTGTCGGGACATTTAGTGGACAGAACACCTGCTGTTTGGTGGACATTTATCTCAAAGTTACTGAGCATACCAAGGATCCATGCATTTATTTTACTGTGTAAAATAGCTATGGTAATGTCAGTGCCAGCCAACAGAGGTATGAATATGACTGCTGAGTAATCAGTAGTCCTCAACGCTACCAGATTAATTCAACATGTTGTGTTGAGTAGCAGTAAACTGAAGCAGCCAAAGCTTAATGCTTATGAGTGTCTCACTAATACGCCAACACTCATCAACAGTTATGATTAGAAAGATGTTGGGTCGAAACATATCCCAGATATCTATCACCCAGAACTACTGTGAATCATTGGAAGTGATCATTGGTCCAAGTAAAACAAGATTTCAGCCAGCGCAGTTAATTAAACTGGGATCAATTTCCTTAACAAAAACAAGATGGAATTGTCCATCGTGATTGGGAGTAGAAATACAGTAAATAATCTATATCAATATAAGTCTCTATAACGACTCAAAAGAAGCCAAAACGATTTCTATTGTTGCCATTGTTACCTTGTGTAGTCATATGCTGATAGTTATTTTCGCATTTTTCAGGATTGGATGTCATGTCTCGTAATGACATTCTCTTCCTCTTTCTCAGTAAACCCCCTGTTTTACAGTATATCAGTTTTATGAGCTTATTGACGGACTTGATAGCTCCAAAATCACAGGACCACGGAGCAAAGTTGGCTCACACTGTGCCATTCAAAGTGGCCGTTAACATCTCTCCACCAGATAGATTAGTGCAAATAGCCTCTTATATGCCTGAAAGCCAATTACACCTCCATTCTTGTAATAATGAACTCATGAACCCAGCTTTATTGGAAGAGGCTGAGAGATTGGAATCAATACGAATGGACTGGGAAGGCAAGGAGCGCGGTGAGTTAGATTCACTACACAGTCTGAAAAGCTTCCCCAAACTTGAATTTATTTGGATGTCAATTGGCTCCCCACGAAATCCATCTCGCTTGCCTGCTCAGCCCGTATTGCTTATTTGCAGGGAATGAAAGAAGTACTTGAGCTAGACAGATTCAGCTGCTTAAGATGGATATTTACAAATTTGTAAAACGCGATGTCATTGGAATGGCAGAATAATTAATCTATGTTACAGGTTCTATCTTGAAATTGTGCATAATACAGTTATTAGTTCCTGTGGATTGAACCCAAGGGGATCATTCAGGGGTCCTGGGAAGAGGAGTGAGACTGACTTGGACAATTTGACTTCTGTACACACACACATACACACACACATGCACACAAACACAAATGCACACATTCACACACACACCTATCCAGCAGGAGCCCAGCAAGCTAAATGAAACCCTTCCAGCCCAAATGGGATCAAAGACCATTGACCCCCCTATACTCCATTAAGGAGAATTAATTTGCCTGCATATCAAAACACTATTAAAAGACTGAGGTCAGAGTCAAGTAGGGGCCAAAATGCTATTGATTTTAGAGGTCACATACACACTTAGAGAAATGGAATTCAGTGTAAAGACAATTACTGGACATTGCTTTATTACCTCCCTATAAGGGGGAATCATTCAGGAGGAGATTGACATAAGGAAATGATGCCTGCAACAACTAGGCCATCTATCTTTTTCTATCATTCACAGCTTTTACATATTTAGATTTTCATTTATTTCATTCAATATAGTCCTTATATTAAGAACAATTTTTGTTGTACTTTGTAATGTATCGTCAATTTTCTCATTACAACCTTACTGATAAAATGTTAATTTTATATTTAATTTAATTAATTTATATTTGCGGTGCTTGATTTTAGCAGTTTACAGTCTCAATCTATGAATACATCTTATTCTTTCTCTCCATATAACTTAATAAACTCTGCCAAAGTGAAAAGCTCAAGGATAAATTGACACAGGTTTTCTTATGTGTAGATTGAGAGATTTTTACTTAAAAAGGAGTAAAGCTGGAGAAAGGGCAGGTGAAAGAGATCAATACCCAGAACATTACTGGGGCTTTATCTGCAACCAACTAGCCCACATTTAGCATTTGAGCATCACAAAGATGATCCACACATACTCTGTGGAATATGCTTATCGTTGTTCTACCTGAAATCCTCCACACACATACAAATATCCTTGTTTTATTCCCTATGGTCACCTTAATGAGAAGAAGATTGAAACCCCTGGACATATGGGAAAATTCTGGATTATGATGAACACACCTGCAGGTAGATTTTTTTTATTCTATCCTTAAACTTAACTTACAATACACTTTTTTATGGATAATACGTAAAAGGAACCAATTTGATTTAAGAAGAGCGACATTCATCTCTACATCAGCAAATGTTTGCATTAGAAAATATAATAAAGAAACATAACTCATTTTCATATTTCAGTAATATACAAGGTGCACGTGTGTGTAAAAAAAAAAAAGGAGTTCACTATACAGTTGTACAACCGTGTGTTTTGTTGTCCTGGCTGTAAACTCATCCTGTGTCATTTATCGGAAACCCGCTGACGCCACCTCCGCTTACTTAACGTCATGCAAACATACATACTCCACACTCCTGATTTCTAAGTTTGATCTTTCTGTTCCCTTTAAAGCAAAGAGATAAGGAAAATGCTCCTTTATAAACACATACAATCTGTGTTTAACCAGTGGCCCCTGGCCATTGGCCCCTCTGATGTGGACATTTTTGTGCGGTTTGTCCCTTTTCCTGGTAAACAGTGCTGTACCTGACGCCTTTCCCTAACATGGGGATAGTGGCACGGGATCCTCAGGATGGGACGTAACCGCTTTCAGCACTTCCTTGCGTCACCCCCCTCCCTCTGAAGTGCGACTCTTGCGTGTTTTATTGCAAGGCCTGGGTGAGTATGAAAACAAACGGGGGCCCGACTCAGAAGCTTTGATCTCCCATTTCCTGGTCCATTATTTACGTCTGTTTCTCACGAAGCATTTTTTTTTTTTTTTTCAGTTGATTACTATGTGCTTCCTTGCACATTTTCAGCCTGACCCCCAGACAATGTGTTGCACTTTAATAGTTTCTTCTTGCAGGAAGCTATAAAGGGCTTTCGAGTTATTGTCTTTTTTTCTTCTTTCTCCTACTACATCCGACATACCAGACACATTTATAAGATGTATATGCATAAAATATGTATGTATGTATGCATACACAATTTAATAAATAAATATCCTAAAATATTATATATATATTTATATATATTATAAATATTTCTTGTATTTAATATATACAAGTAATATAATATATATATATAAATCTATGCAAATGATCTTTTTTTTCTTATGTAAAGTATATGACTAATAATTTGAGGTAAACTAGATGAAACCACCTGAGTACCTGTAATTTTCCTGTTGATTCTTCTTGCTTGTATGAAAAATTAAATACCCACAGATGATTAATTATTGATAATTTTGCTAATGCAAAACAACGACAAGCACTGAATAGAAATTAATGAACATGAAGCTCATCATTGTGTGTGGTTCCCTTACTTTAGTACAAGTGTAAAATACTACATGGACAAAAATTATTACTTCAACCTGCATCGTCCAAGTTTGTGGTTTGAAGTTATAAACCTCTGCTTCCAGACCACCTCTGAGCTAGACACAGCAAAATAAAAAGGGGGGAAAACGAAATTCTACGAAATGACAGCGAAACTCAACAGATGATAGAACATGGAGTCCGTTGCAATTAACCGGGGTTCATCACAGGTCTGACTGGGGAGATGACCAGCTGGTCTCTCCCCTTGACCCGTCCACTCCACCAGCTCAGCACATAGATGGAAAAGGCCTGTCTTCAGTGGAAACTACTCCCTGATTTGAGCCAAGATGGTGGATACCATTAGGGACCCTGCCACTGAGGGTCACCGCAGGGCCTGGTTTGTGTCCCATGCTGAATTTGATGTATGATCCAAGAGTTTTTTGGGCGATGTTGCACATAAACACATATAAACCATCCTGTTTCCTTGCTGCTGTTCTGGGCAGTGTCTGTGAATGTTCGCTATAATGCTGCCTAACACTATTAATGTCACATTTGACTTTTTTAACAATCATACCTAAGTGAACATTTTTTTTACTAATGTTCTGTTCTTGTGGTGAATTCTGGCTCTTTTTTTAATTATTATTCAATTTTATTTCCATTTTTAGCGCAATATCCTCATTGCTGTAATTCTTCCACCCGACATTTCTTAATCACAAAGTGTTCATGGCACTATAATGTCCATATGCCTGCTCACTTGAGTTTGTTTTTCCCTTGATGGCACCATTTTATTTATTGATTTAGATGTGTGGTATAGGAGATGATGAGAAAGAGATGAATATCCCAAGAAAAACTACAGTGAACACGAAAGCTTGCATGAATGGTCTCTACAGTACAGCTAAGGCGAATCAATGGAGTGGTAAAACTAAGGAGCCTGGGTCAGACTCAAAACAAACCTAAAGTGTGGTTTTTGCTTTAATGAGCTTTCATAGTTGTCGCCAATCAGCCAGTCATCTGTCATTATGAATTCCCCTGCATCCGCCAGTCAGGTTCCAATATCAGAGCCTCTTAAAAGTACCAACGGACAGATTGTAGTCATGACACTCACTCGCCACAAGCACATCGCTGGTGAAATAATTGGAGCTTGTTTAGGGGGGGTATTTAAGCAGACATAACTAGGTGGTAGACTCCTGTCCTGGGAGGGGGGTGCACATAAAAGAGCCGAGGGGGGGTAAGTTACTAAGAGCTGGGCAGCTCGAGAGGGCAAAACGGGGAAGTGAGTCTGGCCATCGCGTGTTTGAAAGCAGCAGTTGGGACCCTGATGACAGAGTGGTCTTTGGGAATTTAAGAGCAAGGGCCCAGAAGTGGGCGTTTCCCCCCACAGAGGACTGGGCCAGGAAGGAAGGCTTTGGCTTTCAAAGCGTCCACAGCTTTATTTATATTACATATTTTCATCGCCAGGACTCTTTCAAAGGGAGGAGAGGGATGTTTTCCGATTTCCAATACAGTTTGGCCTCTGCTTTTCCCTACTCTGCCTACTACAATGTTTGTTTCCGGAGCACTGGTTCGCCTGGGGTCTGCATGTGAGGACAGTGTTTACTACTGAAAGATACAGTCAGAGTATTATTGTTGAACGCAGAGAGAGGGATGCGAGGTTGCGTGATTGTTTTGCCTCACCTGTTTTCCAGTGGGGTCCACAACCAGAAAGGAATAGCTGAAAGAACAATGGCATCGAGGCCTTGGAACAACTGCATGATGAAAGATTCGATCTCCACACCATAGAGACATCAAGTCTTTTGTTGAAAAGTAGCCTTTGTTTTCCTTTACTTAATAAAACCAAGTGTACTCCCTGGCTCAAACGGCTAACAATAAAAGATAGTCATGGCTGTATTGTTGTTTTGTATTATGATTATGGTGTCAACAGATATACTGTCATAGGCATCCAGGGTTCACTGGAAAAAGATGAATACTAGTTCAGCTCTAAATAAACATGTAACGTAGAGTTTCCACTGAATAATTTAAGTTATTTTTTTCTGTAGGAGACAATGGCCTTTATTCATGCAAGTGTTTATTGATGCAAATGTTAAACTGAATTAGGATTCAAGAACCCTTCTAAGTTTCACATGGTTTCCTATTATTATTTGTCTTCTTCTGCAGCCTTTTGACCTAAGTTCTTCATTGGCCCAAGTTGTTTTTCCATTCGATTTTTCAGTTTACCCAGGCCAATCCACCAGTGGCATCATTAACCATCGTTAGGCCAAGACAGCTACTGATAAATTAGTCATCCATCAAAGGCTCCACTATCATCTGGAGGCCTCTGATCATTATTGGAGGCAAACAATGGTGTCACATGGTACACCGTCAACCTCCCACCTCCTCCCATCTCTCCCTCCTCTTGGGAATGGACCACCCCCGCAGCCAATCAGCATCCGTGCCACAGGGGAATAAACAATCAGGGATGGCCGCTTTTAACCTCTACCTGTGAGGGAGCAGAATGTGTCAAGCTCCTGTCCCAGACTTAGGTAACATTCTGATAAAGTGGATGGCATCAAATTCCTATGTCTCTTCCCACTGCAGATGTTTTCTCTGGCTCTGATTCAGTGTGTGAACTACCGGGCGTAAGCACTGCTTTAAAATGCCTGAGGCAAGTGACAGGGAGGAAAAGGAAAAAAAAAGAAGTGAAAGTGAACCAATGAGGGATTTTAGCTTGTTGAGCGACAGCTAGTGTCAAACAAAGAGAAACCCCAATATATGAAAATAAAATAAATATTTTTATTTTATTTTATTTACTGGATCAACAACCTAAATAAAAGTGGAATACTTTTTCACATATTTGTATATTTATATTTGATCACTAACAAATACTTTAAGTAACACATAAAAAAAAACTGTTACTTTCTATTTGCTATGTGTATTATTTCTGGCACCATAATAAATATGTCGTCCAATTCTTTCAATAGAAAAATGGAGAAGTAATAAACTCCTATTGTATATTAATTAAAAATGTCACTCTCCCTCCCTTAAAATAAGATGTGGCTACAGAAATTTACAAAACTCTCACACAAACAGGTGACTTCAGGTAAAGACATTAGGCTTTGCGCCTCTCCTGAGACACCTCCCCATCGGCACACTGCTTAATTAATTAAGAAGGGGTTGCCAGTCGCCCCCAGGGGTAATCATACGGGGCAAATTACAGCATGCTGAGCTGTGTGCTGGGAGAGGGAAGCTGCCAACACTGTTGTCCTTGTTGATTAATTTCTCTGTATAGATCCTGACACTGTGGTGCATGTGTAATCTGTCACAGAGCACCCATGTGTCTATTCATCACTGCCTGGGAGGTGTGCACATGTGTGTGTGTGTGTGTGTGTCAGGCAGCAGCACCATGTAAACAAGATGGTGATGCCTGATAAGAACAAGTGACGTTCCTGATGACAAATGGCTGATACGTCTTGGGACTGGGCAATGGGGGGGGGGGTTCTGTGAGGAAGTGTATTGATTAGCCTTATTACCTAAAGCATCCGTCTTGGGAATGAGTGAGGGTCGAGAGGAGGGGTGGGAAATTAGCCAGGCTCCACCTCTGTTGACGGACTGATTGCTCCGAAGGCCCGGAGGAGAACAAATGGCCCCCGCCTGTCCACACACTCATAGACACTTATCATCTAAAATTTTCTCCCTCGCTTTTCTACACACGCTTGGGCACTTACTGCATATCTTACAAATGGGTATGCACTGTTTATAAAATCTGCATTTAAAATGACTGACACAATAAATAAAACACAGGTGGAATTTCACAAATATGGAACAGACACATGTTCTTATTTTCATGGGTTATGTTTTGTCAGGGAGAAAAAAGGCATGAGGACACAGGTGGAATTTACCAATTTGCACTAAAGGCCTTTTGCATTTGTATAATGTATCTATAATATATGTATTACAATGTTCCATTTTTAAAATCCTATGGGAAAAAAGTTAAATCCTAATTCATGCATGTTTTCATACTCTATATTGTTACACAAATATTAGGAATTGGGCACATTGAGATAAACATTCAGTGGCATCAATTCAGGGTTTCTTTTGTACACAAATTTATGATACAAATAAAACAAGTGGACAGAAAATGTATTTTATTCTATTAGCCTATATGTGCATGTTGAGCCTAATAGATATTTAATAATATTTCTAATCACTATTATGTAATCTGTTGTTGAATATGGTTTTCCGGTTCAGTTGCCTACAGCAAAGACCTCAAAGATCAAAGGTCTTGTGTTTAAACCTCATTGGAGGTTTGTTTAGTTTACTACATAACTGTGCACGTGCATAGTGAGAAGAATTATAAATGAATCACAAAATATATCTCTCCATGTAGCTCTTTCTCAGGCAGCACTGACAAAAGTCACCATCAGCAGATCATGTTTGATCAATATGTACAACTCTTTCATCATGTTGTAGTCAACAGTAATTTGTGCTATGTAAATTATGTAGTAGCCTACACTTTTTTTATTTTATTCCATTTCCCTATATGCCGCTCACTCCGATCCTATAATTTCGGTGTTAATCACATTTCACTGTAATGATCTACTTCCCTGAGCTTATTGATGAAACCACTGCAATTACTTAGCTCAATATTTCCCACATTAGTTGGCCTTAGAAGTGTTTCACACGTCCATTTATCTGCATGGGTTTTTAAACGGCATAAAATCGTCTTCAAAGTGCTTTCATATTTTATTCTATTGAGATATGGCTTTGCTAATGGGCTGATAGTAATTCATAACCGTAAGTAGACTTAATAGCCCAATGAGCATGGACTTTCTTGATCGGAAAAGCTGTTTCCAACGGAAGGGTTTCTTCTTTCACTGCTGAGCTAAAAGACTAATCCATTCAATTACAAGTTTCCATGTCAGGCAGCATCAAATATGGTGGTTGTTTTCCTACAGACAGAGGAAAGATGATGAAAAGCTTATCTTTAAAAGATGTTTTTCACAGATTCTGCATTATCACTTCTCGTTTGTGACTGTGGAGTGAAAATTACTTCTGTGAAGTGCTGAGTTCTGTGATGCTCAGGTCTGTTTGGGTCGCCATAGGTGTGACCGACTTAGTGCTGTAAAAATGAGGTCACTGTATTCTGCTGTTTCACCAAATTTCCTCAGAGGTCAGGACAGGAGGATTTAAAGCCAACCAGCTTCTCCTTTTTTTCCACTGAACACCCTTACATCTTGTTTTCTATAAGCTCTTAAGAATTTATTCCACTGGTTACTCCAAAATTCACATCTTCTCAAAAGAAAATGGGTAAAATCTGTCTTCATTCCATACAAATTCTTTCCATGCCTTTGTTCACTGCTATAATAGATTATTCCCATCACTAATACTCATTAGATACCAATTACTGGGCCCTAACATTCTTTTTACTACAGGCTGATTCATATTCCAAGTCCTTGTCCACTTAACTGTGGGTAAAAATCATTATGTTTTCTTCTGTTTTCTGATTGCATTATTCTTGCTCCTGCTTCATTAAGGTACTTTACGCAGATGGAGGGGGAGGGCTGCTGTGTTAGTGGAATCAATCAATAGCCATCTTCCCCTCGCCTTACTGTAAACGCGCTAAAGTATTTATGAATTAATTGACTTCCTTCGTCCAAATACGAGTAACCTACCACCATCTCCTGAGCTGTGGTGTGGAGGTCACAAGCACTCTTGGTAATAAATAGAAAGGGGCTCTTTTTAATGACAGCAGAGTTGGCATTTACCGCAGCTTAAATGTTGATGAAGTGACGAATAAAAAAAAGAGCTGAACTTTCCTATGCATAAAGCTTTAATGTTTGTGTCGTTTATGTAAAAGCAACCCAGTTGGACAAATCTGTGTTGGACTTTATTATATATCAGCCATGTCATCCATCTCTGCAATGATCCTGTGTGTAATTTTCAGTTACCAGTTTCTTCTAGCATTTTAGCGAATGCAAATATGATATAAAAGCTGTTTCAGGTGCCTAATAAACTTCCACACAGAAATGATTCCAGTTGTTGCAAGTACAGCGTGAGAGCTGCCAGTTGACTCCGACAAATTTGGTATGCTTCTTTTTCTCTAGTGGGTAGTGGTGGGGTGTTACGCTCCATGAGTCTGCTGATGGCGAAGCGTGGTGCTTTTGTGGATGGATTAGTGTGTGCATGTCATACAGATCCATTGTATTTTGGTGAAGGTCAGTCCCATTGTGGCCAAGACTGTAATAACCATTGTGACGGATTGGATTGAGGAGGAGGGTTGTAGCTTTAATGTCTGGATCGCTCCATAGCCTATATCACTGGGGTGTACTACAGAATGAAGGCTCCAAATGGTAGCTCTCAATAAGGAGATGGACTCGAGCTTGCCTGTGCAACTCTTGAAACATGTAACCTGTATAATATCTCATCTCATCTTCTATACCCGCTTATTCCACATTAGAGTTGCAGGGTCCTTACAGGCGAGAGGCAGGGATACACCCCAGATGGTCGCTAACCTATCGTGGGGCACACACACCATTCACTCACACATTCACACCTATGGGCAATTTTGAGTCGCCAATTAACCTCAGCATGTTTTTGGACTGTGGGAGGAAGCTGGAGTACCCGGGGAAAACCCACGCAGACACAGGGAGAACATGCAAACTCCACACAGAAAGGTCCCAGACCCAGGACCAAGGAGGTCTTGAACCTGCAACCTTCTTGCTGTGAGGCAAGAGCGTTAACCCCTGCGGTAGTTGAAGTAGTTGAAAATTGATCCTTTCTATGTTCTGTTTGGCAAAAGTTTAACAAAAAGAAACACTGCCCAATATGTGTCTCTTTTTTCCCCTCTCTTTTTTATGTTATGCTATAATAACTTTTACTAAAGTTACTTTTTCTGTTCCACATCCAAATAAATAACATCAAACTTGACTTTCAGGGGGCATATAGCCTTACATATTATTATATTATTGTTATAATTGGAGCAAGGGGCAGGACATAGGAAGGTTCAATTGTAGCCAGTAGCAGAAATGGCCACTGGTCTTTGGGGCAATATGAGGTGGCCATTGCAATGTGCTACAAATGGAGAATGAGCTATGGTATATATAGGGTTGGCAAATATTAGAGCCTCTAATCACTGTGATCAGCTCAAATGAGCAATGCAATTATAAGTGTACTGTTTGCAGTCAAGTCTATAGTCTAGTATTCTTGTATTCTAGATGAAAGGAGATAATCTAAAAAAATCATGGTTCTGCAAGTTTCATTCATTCCCAAAATGATATTGGATACCACCTTTTAGTCAAAGAATGGGTCTAACTGCTGTTTTGAAAAGGTTTTCCAATCTGGAAAATACAGTTATGAAATTAAACACTGATTCAGTCTAAATGAAAGATTACTTAATAGTCAGAAAACAACCCAATACATCAGAAGCAATAAGATTAATATAGAATCAAAGAACTGTTTTCTGTATTAAAATGCATGTACCTCTGTGAAGTCTTATGGAACAACATTCTGCTTCTGTGGTTGCACGTATCTAATGTATACCAGATTATGGACCACCACTGTTTGAGGTGAAATACTTTTTGGGGCACCCTACGCACATTGGCAGTCTGTATTTGAAGCACTCTAAATCATGTGATGTCACAAGATTCATTTTGCACACACTTTGGCGTAGGACTCCCCACAGCACTTGGGTGGTATTGGAGAAGGAGGGAGGGAGTAGACATTTCTTTTTAAAACGGGAAACATGTTGAACAAGCTTCTTCCCCTGCCATGGTCTAGCAACCGTGGGAGGAGAACAGTGTAACCAACCACCCTGAGAAAACATTGTGGTTCGACCACCACTTATGACGCTGGACTGGATATGAGGAGATGCTGGTTGGGGGGACTCTCAAAGGACAAAAAGAGGGGAGGTTCGCCTGCATGCAAACACTCTCCATTGCCGGCTTTTTTAATACAGAGATCCAGATGAAAATTTGATGTCTGTCCTCAAAGGCTGTTAGCAAAAACATGCCTTTACTGCCCAAGTGAGTGAGTGATAGGGGAACTATTTTCCCTTTTTATTGGGGGAAGGTGAGATTTGGTTTCTGCTTGGGCACAAACCACAAGGTTCGCCACCTCCCAGCTGTGATATTAACTCTTTTCTTTAAGGTGAGACCACACGTGAAGCCCTCTCACCCCTTGACAAGGGAAACCAAGAGTATTTTTAGAGGAAAACCTCCTCCAGTTTCAGTTTTCTTGTCGAGATTTATGGACCCTCTCTGAAGGCAAATAAAAGACAGCATGTGAATGAACTAAGAATATCAGCCACCTACATAGAAAATGATACTGGAAGATATTTGTATCTTTCCTGTTTAATAAAGTGTCAAACACAAATCCAGGGTGTTTTCCCATTTTTGTTTTAACATTTTATCTTTTCACTGTGACCTGTGTTTTTTTAAAACATCAATTATTGGTTTCTTTTCAGTTGGCTGAATTCATGAATTCTTTTTATCTGTTTGGGTTGAGAGGAAATAGAGGGAGACTAGTCAGATCCTGTTTGACCATACAGTGTATGTGTGTGTGCATGTGCCCGTGGAAAGAAGAGAGATTGTGTTTACGGGCTTTGGTGTGTGTGACTGTGTGTGTGTCTCGGGCTGACTGTGATGCAGGATATGGTCAGTATGGATTGGACAACACATATGACCCAGCTTCATGACCGAGATTTTATGCAAAATTGGCACTGCCAAGCACGTGTTTCTACTTTTAAGATTAGTATTCCATTATTTATGGTATTAACCCTCCAGTTGATATTGATTATCTAATACTGGTCCTTCTCACTATCAACATGAATAAAAAAGGTATGGGAGAAATATTGTGTTGGAGAAAATAGACAAAAGAAACGTTGTGTTTGTTAATGTGTGCAAAGTGATGATAACAAATATCCAAATGAGCTGCCAAGATGTGTCTTCTTTTTCATGAATTCCCCCTGCTGTATGGATGTGCGCGCACGCCTGAAAATGTTGGTGTGTGTCTGAATGCGAGTTGACAGCCCTATCTGCATCCTCCTTGGGTTCGGTCCCATTTCCGTCAGGACAGTTCTAAAATAACCGCTCCCCCTCTTCCCTCCACACACCCCGCAAACTCACACACTCACACACTTGTTGCTTCCTCTGAACACGGCAGCACATCGATCAAGACTGGACCTGGACTTTCTATCTCTTCCTGAGATAGCCGGGAGGAACTGGACCAGCAACGCATATACACCCAGACACAAACAAAATAATGAAGGCGTTACTCGTCTCCTATTCACCGAAAGGCAGGGGCGATCACTCAAACACATAAATCAACACATTTCCAAACATGATTCATGTTAGTGTGCATGATTGCTGGCAGCTACAGGTGTACACCCTAATCAAATGTATTGCATCCAGGCTGGCATAGACAAAAGAAAACAAACATAGAAGCTTGAATTATGCTCACTCACAGCCAAACATGAAGGCATAAGTGTACACTTGAAAGTCTGTACCTCCACATTTGCAAACTTTCATAAACAGCAACACATCTTTTCCTCTTGCCCTGTTCCTGGTGGTTTCCTATTTACAAGCCGTTTGCATTGTTTGAGCGGCACCAGAAGATTCTCCGACCACTGAGTCATTCACCTGCTTTGGCTTCGAGACCCGTCTCAGAGTAAACAACCACTCATCAACCAAGGAAACTTTGCTTGTTTTCCTTGATAGCAACACCTAGAAACCAGGAATTGTGTGGCAAGCACTGAATATATGAAAATATCAGTGCTTGAGTCCTTGAATAAGCCCTTTGTGTAATTACTATAAATAAATGAGACCCAGGTCAAGAAAAACTCGTAGACTTTATATCACCCCAGGAGTATTGTTAGTGCAATAAATACAGTTGCTTTGTGTTATACGGAGGATGCTGCTGTTTACTTTTTAATGAACATGTTGGAAGTGATTTTTTTTATGGATGCCCAGCTGATCTGCGAGATTAGTTTTAGGGCCAATGAATATGTTTTGAATGTGAATAGGAACACATAATGCCTGATTCCTTTTTACGACCACTGATAAATAAGATCTGGATATGCCAGCTGCTTAAAAGGCCTTGCATCCTTTGTTAAAACACTACAACCAGTACATTTTGGTGATACGAACCCTACCCAAACCTTCTTGCCATAACAGACCCAATGATGACCCACTACAGTTTCATAACCCACAATCTCTAAAATAGACATATTCAAGGCTATAAAACTGAAGTTCTGCCTAACATTGACCATATGGTTCTTATACTTAACACAATTATAGTCATAATTTGTTTTCTATATATTCCAAAATGAAAACACAGATTGGCTCCTCAACAGGGTATACTACTACACTTATGTGTGTAGTACTAGTGTCGTGTGTGTGTGTGCGTGACCACATGCAACGCACGTGTATATTTGTGAGCTAGCTTCCACATGCATCCTGTTTCGCTCCTCCGTGCCGGCTGTTTGATGAAGTTTGAAACACGGAAATCCAGGCATAATCTCCTATGCGATCCCTCTGTTATCAACAAACTGAGATCCTGGAAGTCTTCTGCTAGGGTCTGCACAGGGGAGGAATTACAGGATACACATTCACATAGACACACACACATGCAGTGCAGCATATGTGCTCAATGTTCGGTTTACATATTCACACAGATGTTAAACTGACGCGAGTTCTCACAGACACTCGCGGTAAAACATATCTACACACACACTCATCTAGCATTTCAGAATGTGTAAAAAACACACACACTGTCATCCATACACACCTGTATATCCATAAACACACATGCATACAAACAGATGGAGTTGCTGTAGGGGGCTTTTAGAGACTCCAGAGAGAGAAGCATGTTTTTTTTCCTACAGTTTGGAGCCGTTTTCCTCTCTCTTTCACATATTAGTGATTATGTCTCTATATAGCAGGAAACCGTTAATAAACCATTCAAATACTCAGCACAAGTGAAAAACGGTATCAGATACGCTGAGTAGTCTAGACACTCCAACTCATCAAAAATAAATCTTTTTAATTGCATCGAGGGCAGTGTGTTTCACATCATTTGAAAGGAAAACAAATCATTGCCAAAGATTTATTGTCCGGTGTCACATCTAGATCCAGTTAATGGAAGGATCCTCATTTTGTTCGTAGCGACTCGGTCCTCTTCTTTTTTGTGTTATGTCTTTTGTAAGAAGAGACACTTTTACAAGTGAAGATTTAATTTAGGGATTAACTTTTGTTTTTTTGACTCACTTCACAGACTGAAAGTCTGCTCATAAAATGCAGATTACAAGGCATGGTTCATTTAAACGGACATGGTAACGTTGACATCTGAAGTGTTTAAGAGTTATTTTATTATTGGGGAATAGCCAAGCATAGCAAGCTCTGTTCTTTCCTGTGTCAAGAACTTTCTGCTATGCTCAGGATCAATCTACACATGAATACAGTTCACGGTATTTGACAGAATGTTCAAAATATGTAAATAACTTGTATTTCATAAGAAAAGGAAAGTTTACATGACCATTCATGTGTTGAGTGAGTTTCATGACCCCTGTACATGTTAAAATGCATGGACATCGGTTTAAAAAAATGTTCTCTCTTTCTAATTCTGGAAAAACATACTTTAGTGCAGATGCATGATTTTCATCTCAAAAAAGCAGTGTGTTCATGTCTAACATTGTGGTTTTGCGGTAAATCACAGAATAATGTCAGAAAATAAGCAGACGATGGCACCACTTGCCAAAACCTTAACCAGGAAAATCTGTTGAAAGGAATTTAAGAGCTCTTCATGTCTAATTTATTTATGCCACTCAGCACCCATAGCATATACACCTTGACATGCAAAGCCATGTTGGATGTGTGTTTCACTCCCCGCCTCACTCCCGTCTTTACCCCAGGAAGAAGGCCCACCTCCCCCGGCCCCCCCCTGGCTGCTTACAGCCGGCAGGCTCCCAGTACTAGACCCACTAGCCTCCACAGATATTTCCTGAGGAAAACATATCACCTCAGGCTAGACCGGTCGGCTGACTATGCTGAGGCAGCAGCAGCCCCAGCCCACAATCCACCACAGGCCTCAACCTCACTCTCCCTCCCTTTTTATTTCTCTCTTTCCTCTCCCTCTTTTTCAGTTCCTCTTATTCTCTGCCTCTCTCTTCTGTCACTCAATCTTTCTTCCATTCCTCTGTTTCTGGCACTTTCTCTTTTCTTCTCTTCTTTCCCCCCTCTTTCCCTGTCTTTCTCCTACCCCCCATTAACAGAAAGGTGTTACAGCTAATAGGCAGAAAATAATTACAAATCAATATGAAAATCTTTTATTTAAAAAAAAGAAAAATCCATGAAATTCATCATTGTTAACGAACCGTATAAATTCCTCAGAGGTTTTTTTTTTTACCCTGAATATGTTTTATCATTGCTGTGCCTATTCATGTTAAAGCAGGTGTATGCGGTGGGGAAAAGAAAATATTTGGAAAATGAATTTCCCACATTTGAATTTTGTTAATATCCATTAAAAATGGATTTGCACTGTGCTGTGCTGTAGCGCTGCGTGATAGACATGCTGAGCGCAGGGTAAAACAAAAAGACATATTGTGTGGTAACATGGGTTTTTGCAGAATAAGGTGTGAAACATGGTGTGAAATAAAACTATCTCGCACAGCCTGTAAAATACACAGGGGGCTGTTTTAATTAAACACATGGTTGTAGGGATCTGAGAGATGAGAGGTCTCCTCCTGTGTCTCAGCGTGTCAGTAAGCTCTTTCATACCACTAAAAGGTTATGGGACGTTTCACAGAAAGCTACCTAAAAAAAAGCCTAATTATACTATCCAGCACCTGCAAAGGTATCCGTTTGCTACTTGGCCAACATGACAACAATATTATAATAACCGAAAGCAACTAAGATTACAAGATTACTCTAAATAAACCTCAAGATTCCCTTACAAACAATAGACCAAGCCATCAGTCAGAGACACAGAAATTACTTTAGTTTCTCATACAAGATCCTTTCATAGACACTAAAAAGCTTTGGTATTGCATCACTCAACTCTTCAGCTGCTCACTCTGGAAAAAAATGTTATTGCAATATGAAATGACCTTACATGTTTTAGTCGTATAGGGTCATTGTGTTTTTTTTTCCTAGTTTTTTTTTTCCCCACATTAACAAGAAGATAAGACTTAGCTTTTAGCATCCGTCCCCATCCTTGAGCTTGAACCAGCATCCTGGTTCAACATCTTTGCAAGCTGCGGAGTAAAGGATGACTCGATGATGTGTTTTATGTGGGGAAGGAGGGTGGGAACCCAGTGGTGCGATAGTAAAACGGAGAGGACATGTTAAACGTATTGATACCATCGTCTCAGGAAATCCCTTTTACCCCATGTAAAATCATCTCCCTGTCTTTCTCTCGGTCTGTCTTCTCCTCCTGTCTCTACTTCCCATAAAAGCATTTAAAGACCAAGGTCTGCCTCCTCCGTCCTCCCACTATTCCCTCTGAATGATTCCGGAACAACAACAAACTGCCCTTATGGGATGAGAACCATGAATCTGTAGAAAGTTTCAATATGGCACATTTAAATACTTTTGAAGGAAGTTTCAGAGTCCCAAAGCGGTGATGAGTGAGAGAAACCTGTAATGGAATATGACTTTAAAAAGAATCAAAATGCTCGAAAAGAAGAGTATTTTCTATGCTCTGAATTGAAATGTCAATTGAATTGCTTTGTGAGTGACAACACCTTAACACATTTGAGGCCCCCTCTAGCTAACTCTGAAGGAGACTGCCCTATTTGGATTCATTTTACACCAATAATAAAATACAGAAAATATCATAATGTGCACCCTGTTAACTCATTTTTAAAAGATAATAATCATAGTAATAAAAAAACGTTGACAAACGTGAATAAGCATGTGCTTGTACATGATGCTAACTTTAGCTCAGTTATAAGCCGCAGGTGTCAGTAAGAAGAAAGAATTTCTCAAAGTTACATATAGAACTGGAAACATTTCATTTCAATGCAGGAAGCTTTTGCAACATTCGGTGGTCAATATGTATGCTTTGCATGGTTCATAACTAAAAGTGCATTACTTTGACACTTTTTGAAAGTGTTTTTCAGGTTCAAGGTTTTTCAATTTTCAAATCAGTAGAAATAGTATTTGCTGTGGTAAGCAGCTGGATTTTGGAATATAAAAAGAAAAAAAAAATCATTCATTGTTGTTTCTTCATTGTCATTGCAGTGACTCACTCTGGGGGTGTTGGCATCACTTCACTTCTCACGACACATTTTAGAACCAAACATTCCTGACATCAGTGAAATATTTCAGGGGGATGTGGCGTGAATAATGAGACATTCACAGATCCAAACTTTATGGTGAGTATACCTTTTTTGCTTGTTTGTTCTTAACATGAATAAATTAATATTGCACCTTGAAATATGAAAGTATGTTTCTAAAAATGTGTTCCATCGATCATTTTGTAATTTTAAAATGGCAGCCCTTTCACTTTGGATCAAAACTATTCAGCCGCTGTTTGACCCAGGTCTGCGTTCCAGCCCGTCTCCGTCTCTGAGGCCAGAAGAAGTCAAGGCAAAGAGGTCCATTACACCACGGGGTCTATCTCAGCCTGCGTCAGGACAATCCCACTTAGCATGAAGGATGACTCTATCTGTCCCCTGTCTCATTTTGGCTGTCCAAATGCCCCCAGTGGCCCGAGCCTAGCTGCCAATCGACCGCCATGATTTGTCGAGATCTGATCCTGGGGAATGATAATTGAATTAATTGGAGGTGATGAATGAAGGGGTTTATGGAGCATGGATCATAAGTTGGTGACAGTCTGGAGGATGATGGGGAAAGTTTATGGGTCAAAAGCCAGAATGGTCTTGTTGTGGGTTTGATAAGTCATAGCTGAAGCAGGTTGTTTGGTCCATGTTGGAATGCGTCTTCGAGCAAGATTTTGTCAACAAGTAAAGGCTTTTATACACTGCATGATTTTTTTTTTGAATCACTGTATTCAGCTCCTGCTCACACAGAACAAATACATTGAAAAAGAATTTGAAGAAAACAGTTCAAGTCTTTTTGAGCCTTCAAGTTATAATGTATGTGTGTTAAAATGCAGAGAGAGAAAGACACACATAGTGTATAGTATTTGCAGTCACATATATTTGTGCTTGATTGAGTAAAGAATTAATGTCATGAGGGCTTACTAAATAGTTTAAAATAAACATGATTAATATCCTGTGGCCCTCCTCAAAAATGACCAGATCGCAGCCCACTGAACAATTTAATTTTGGTTCAAAATCTAGATTACAATCCCCAACACTATAATCAAAACACCATTATGTTAACATGAAGATTCCTGATCGATTCTTCCAAGATACTTTGTATCATTTTTTCTAATGTTTCTAATGTTTGTCTTTCTATTTTTTGAGCAATGTTTATTGTGTTTATATTTTTATATTAATGTAACATGTACAGTAGTGTTTACTGAACAGTACATGTTCATTAACATCATTAATGCTAACATTACTACACAGCTAGCTTTGTAATAACATATGAAACACATTGAACACCATTGCTCATTCGTGTTGCATAGCAACATTATTTATAGTTATCAAGTAACAATATTTCAGTGAGGCTACTTCTTAAACTCCTTCGAAAACTTTCCATCAGCATTAATAATCCCATGCCGACCTAGACCTATAATAGTCAGACCCCTGCTTATTTCTGTTGTAGCTTTTGCAGTTGTGTCCACGGTCAGCATAGTACGCAAATGCAATTTGTGTGTCTAATTTTTCCTTTTCATATCCTCATAAGTTTAAATAAGCAATGTACACCTGTTTAAACAAAGGGTGACTCAGTGCCGCAGTGGGGTCCAATTTGAAGGATAGGTTCCTATTGCCGTTGCACCGGTTACAGATGGCATGATTGTATGCGTGTGTGCGAGTGTGTGTGTGTATGTGTGTGGTAAGATGGAGTACAGACGGTGAGAGAGAAAGACATTTACACAAACACAGTATATAAATATCCACTCCCTTCCGTTTGAATGGCAGAAAAATGACAAGTTTGGCAAGCAATTTTATGTTGCAGCCAGACTTGGCAGGCATACTTCAGGATATAAGAAATGAAACCTTGAAAGATGAAACCTTTTTTAAAAAAAATGCCCTAATATCAATGTCTAACCAAATGCATTGGAGATGGCAGCCTTAACTTAGGAAACCATGATTACCTGCCAGTGATGAGTTTGGATGCAGAATAGATACTCCACAAAGCTTGCCATTTTTTAAAGTGTTTTCTCTTTTTTTCTACTTTCCCTCCTTTCTTGATAGTATATGCACCTTCATTGTATTAACTCCCCCCTTTCTCTTACCCACTACATCCACCTTCCTATCTTTCTCCATCCCTGTGTCCAGGTTCAGGAAGTAGAAGGGAAGAGGAAAACGACTCGTTCCAGACAGAGGAGTGGAGTCATGAGTTCAACGTGCCTCTGAGACAGGAAGAGGAGAGTCTGCTGGGGGAGAGGAAGATAAAGACAGGTTAAAGGGAAGATGGAGAGACGAGGAAAGAAAGACAATATAAAAGATAATTGGGAAGAAAAAAGGGGAAAAAAGAACAGACGGGAGGGCGATGAGAGGAAGGACTAAATGGGAGGGCCCAAAGAGATGGAGAGAAAGAAGTAAAAGAGAGAACCGCTAACAAAGACAAAAAACGACAGGAGTGAAAGAAAAAGAAAAAAAGGGGGGGGCATGAAAGAAACAGAGAGTTAGTAGGGTGTGGGCTGCCAGGATCCGATTTCCACATTCTTCCTATCGCCACACCTAAATCCTTAATTGTGTGGCCACAGACAAAGTACTGCTGAGACCACAGCACTCCTGCTAGCCGGCGTTTAGCTGCCGAAAACCTCGCTGTTTAAATTGGTCAGCGACCCAGTCTGCATGCGACTGGGGTTTTGGAGCGAGCGAGAGGAAGAAAAGAAACGAAAAATAAAACCAGGAAAAGAAAGGAGAAACAAATGAGAGAAAATCCTTTTCGGAATTCGAGCTTGGCGAGGCCAACTGAGAAAATAAATACGTACATTTCTGCAAATCAAATCACCACCACACCATCAGCATGTCAAATGTTTTAGAGGGAGAGTGGCGCCTAACATTTTTTAATCAAATCTTGTAGAGGGAAAGTGTAATACTTGAATGTAGTTTGTCTTCCCCACTAATGCCGGTCAGGTACCTTGGCCAAAAGATGAATGAAGTTTGGACAATAAAAACATTAAGTGGGTATTTACTTACAACGAGTGAAACAGTAGTAAGGACTGAATGGAGAAGCCACGATAGTAATTCTGTGAACACAGACTTTACTTTTTCTATATTACATGATGTTTATTTAATATTTGTGGGAAAATCAAAGTGGAAAAAGTACGGTGTGTCCATGATACCACAATAAAACTGACAGTTTACATGAATGGGCCAAGTATTTTTCCCAGATGTAATGTATCAGGATCTCAACATAGTTCTAATAAACTGAGTCATACTCACCCAGAGCCAGTAGAGTAATCAGGTTAAAAATGGGAAACTCTACATGTGAGTGTCTGTGCAGTGTTCTTGCAGAGAGACGTGTTCTTTATCACTGTATTCGACTTCTGAGAAACTGATGAACTTCCTACAGAAAGGTGGCTTCCTGCACAGTGAGGATACAGCGTTGGAGAGTGGCGTGCCTCGTGCAGCCCGATAACGGTCCACTTTTTCTCAGGCACAGTGGAAGTTTTCACTTACCGCTGCAGTCCGCAGCACTCTGAACGACCACTAGAAAAATAACAAGGATGGGTGCAAAAATATCCTCATCTGACCTCACCTTTAACACAAACAAACACACGAAACGAGCACAGCGCCGTATCTGCATGACCGCAGCCTGAAAGCTTTATCCACCCATCTATTCAAAACCAGTGCCTATGTGTGTGTGTGCATGCATGTATGTGTGTATGTGGGATGAGTGACTTGGAGGAGTGGGGGTTTGGATGTCTATGAAATAGAAAACTCAGTGAGAACATCATTTTCCTGGAGGTCGACGGGCCTCAAACCCCCCCCAACCACTCCACCCGACATGCTGTCTCTGATCAATAAACCTCTATTTTCTCCCCCACACAAGGTTTCCCATTCAATACAGCTGCCACTGGCTTTAAAAACATAGAAGCATGATCCATTTATTATTGGCTGTTACTATGATCTATCTACTCACCCCACCCTCACCACCACCCCACATCTCTTTATGTTGCTGCCTATTGGGGAAAGCGGGGGTCTCTTTATTTCCTGGCCGTGCTGCTTATTGACAGGCCATCACTGAGGCCCATCAGTCTTCACACACTGTATACCAATGTAGAGATATATGACATATTGTTTGAACTGGGATTCAAATGGTTTTTCCATAGGTTTACTGTAAAATTATGCAGCCATCCTGTTTTTGTATAATGTATGGAGGGCATCCCTTTACCATACAATAGTACAGCTTGAAATAATACAGTACAGTAAAGTACAGTAGCATCATTTAAAGGATGTGGCTGGTGATTTTCTAGATTTTTCTTATTGTCAACAAATCTCATGTGCAGAGCCAAACGAACAATGAATTCATCATACTTACAATTGTGTGTGTGTGTGTGTGTGTGTGTGTGTTGTCAATGCCTATTATACTATTTAATTTTATTCCTCTGTGCATTGTTGGCCAAAAATGAAAGCGAGCACCATTGCACTAGGTGACATGTTCCTTCATACAATATGTATCCTATTAATACTTAATTAATGTATTTAATTTAATTTAACCAATTTATTGTTGGTTACAGTCTGCACATTCATTGACAATGAGAAAAATATTTAACATGTCATCATTTATGTTTGTGTATTTCAGAAACATCTTGGTTTTCACTAGATCAAAAAAAAAATGATGCAGGACACCTGTACAGTGGTTAAAGTTTCAGTATGAATCAAGCAAAGTGCGTGTACGCATGAACTCATCTGTGGTGTATCTCTGTGTGTGTTTCAGAGAACCTCTGTGCGACTGCTAAGCTTTTATTTTTGAGGACACTTCTGAAATTGAATCCAGGTTTATGTACATAAATTTGAATGTGTCTCTATGTCAGAGCATACTGTACGAACAATTCCCACACACATACTGTACCAACACACACATACACACGCAGTCTTGCCAAACCCAAACTGGCTCACCATTTTCTCCAGAGGATGAAGCTGTCAGCTTCCTGGCCACCACAGGCCCGGCTCTACCTGACCGCTCCAACTGGAGGTCCTCATTAATGTGGTCCGGGACCTGCCAACTTTTAATAGCTACGCACAACTGTACAACGTCAGATCATGAGGCCCGCTGCTGTATGTAAAAAAATAATAATTAAGAATGACCAGCGTAGCCGTCTCGCCGCATACTATAAATACCACACGCAAGTTTTCTGACTCTGTATTAGTGGAAAGCTTCTATGACCTCATCTTATTTCCAACGTGTGTTCTAAAATACTGATGCCATGGGAGAAGATTCAACATCGGCACTGTGTGCAATGAGAGCAGATGAAGCATGGAGATATTGTGTATTGGATGTTTAATTTAAGAGAAGGTAAGCATCGATGTTACTAATATTGATGAGGTTAAAGATAAAAGTGGCCAACAAGAGAAAAAGAAACCCGACGACACACACTTACACGTCACCTTAAAACTTGCTTACCACAGGATGTTTTGGCTGGTCAGCGGAAAAGGACGAGGGCGACCATTTTGTCCACATGATGAATGGGCTTGGCTGACAGGTCACTTCTCTCTTCCTCTCTCTTTTTCACTCTCTTTCTCTCCGTTCTTTCCTCACCCTCCTCCCTCCTCTCACTCCCCTCCTGCCCAAAGCCACAATTTGTTTCTTCCACCTGGGAGCCCGGAGACGGATTCCACCAGGTGACAGATTTATCGGTGTCGGCACGAAGTAAAACGCCTCAAACCGTCGGTAACGCCTGGAGTCCCGCTGCCGGGGAGACGAGATTGAAGCACCATTTATATCTGCTGGGGTCCCAGTAAAGGGCAGCTCCTATATATCTCTGCAACAGGGGACTCTGTCTGCATTTCTCAGAAAATTGCCCTCACTACTCTATCCAGCTGGAAAGCTAGAATTTTCTCATTCCTTAAAACATATCTGGATTTCGTTCTTGATGTTTCCTCACATTTGAACAAATGAGTATATGAACCATATGTGTGAGATTTCCCCCTCGGGCCTGACGGGGGGAAAGCTGGGAGTCATTTTCACTCTGGCCGACATACCTACCGCCTCATGTCAGGGAGCTGGCTTGAGGTTTACAGTGACGGAGTTCACAGGTGTAACAACCCCACCCCCACCCGTCCAACCTGCCACAAAACCACCTCATATGGGGACCATAATTAATCCAGGTCCAGGCCTCACCCGGAGACACTTGAGGCCTAATGGGTGGTCCACAACAAAGTACACACAGATACGCGCATGCACACTCTACTGTACATATACACTGTGTAGTATACATTAACACTTTCTTTCTTTTGGCCTCTTTAACACACACACACACACACATACAGGCACACACATCTGCTTATAAAGCTCTGAAAATATACAAAGGTCCTACTTGGCTGTTTTCAGAACCCATTGATGGACATAGTGGCCAGCTCTGTCTGACTGGTGATGGTCATTGACTGAATGACTCATTAATTAGGTCATTGACTGACTGGTTGAGTTACTGGTTAAATAAAATAACAAACAAACCGTTTAGTTGTTTCACAAACCAGAGTGGTAGTGGTAGTGGAGTAACCAGCTGACCAGCTGGATGGTCATCTGATGAACTTACTGATTAATAATCAAACCAAGCAATAGACTGGAGTTTGTCTGGCTGTCTGAAAAAATATTTGACTTCCTGGGTGACTGACTTACACCTGGAACTGGCTGTCAAGTGAGTTTCCAACCAGTCAGAGCCATAGATAAGTAACTTGTCGGCTAATTGGTTGATAAGCTAATTTACCCACTACCATTGGCTGCCTGCCCAACATGCCAAATAGATAAATGTTGTCTCAGGCACTGGTTGGCTGAATGACTGAATATTTACGACTGGACATGGTAATCAACTGACAGATAAAATGTGAACCCAATGGCTGCCTCACCAATTGGCTGACAGACTGGCTGACTGACTGACTGGCTGGATGACTAAATTATTCAATGCAGGAAGGATTCGATCCAGATAAAATGAACTCACATCTCAACTCTTTCTCCGGCCAAACTTCTGTCAGAAACCTTGCTCTCCATGTCAGCTAACACTGTAAAATGATTGCATTGGTTTCAGTGAGGAATGTTACATATTTCATCTCAGGCATTTCACTGATGGGCTTATCCACATAAAGTTTCTCAATAAGATGTACAATATGACCACCATGACATTGCAGGGATCAAAGTGATCTTTAGGTTATGAGGGTTACAAGGGGCTTCTTCTAATAGGAAGATCAGCTGCTGCCAGACCAAAAACACCAGAATTATCTGGGGATCCAGACCAGAGAGGCATCATCAATATGTCAGGGGATTGTTTCAAAAATGTGCTTCAAGAGTACCAATAATCAGCTTTAATGTAGCTTTTACCCTTTTAGTCGTTTTAAAGCATAATATCGTTGCTTCTTACAAACTGCTTCTGTTTTGTGTCAAAAGGTTTTGAGTTCAGATGCTGCCAGAGAAAAGAAAGACTGGTGATTATTTGGTAGCCAAGAAGGCAGCTCCCAAAAAATAATACAGAAAGTACCCTTGATGATATAAGGCCTCGATGGCGTGTTGTTGAATATTTGAGAACAACTTACAAGTCTGTGAGTATATTGATACTGTATGTTGCCATACTTACTTAGTTTGGTATGTGTATTTGTGAGAGAGCTTGTTTGTGTTCATGTGGCTCTTTGACCTTTGGCTTGTGTTATCCCACACAGTAAAATCGCCAGTGTTAATATAACACTGAGAGTTGATTTTAACATTACTAGTGTTGACTAGTTGACCAATTAAATCTTATAGTGTTATATTAACACTGGATGACTTTATTGTGCAAATGTGGCCTCACCAAACAGATTCCAAATTCAAGATTTTAATGATATTCATACACAGTAGTGAAAGTAAGTACATTACTTAAGTACTGCACTTAAATACACTTTGTAAGTACTTGTGCAATTTGGCCAAATGGTGGTGCTATAACAACAAACTTTACATTTTTGACTATAAATTATAATCTTCTTATTTTGGTCCCTGTAGATCTTTAAAGACACATCATAAACATTAGAAAGGAACTGAAACTGCAATGTTCCTTCATGTATAGACCACACACAAATGGCTGTTTCTTGGTTGCTGCTCACATTGCATCAGAGGACATGGTCCATCTACAATGCACATGCTAAGCATGTTTTTCAATCAAAAGGTGTTGTATGATCTTGATCTTATTAATTATGTTCAATGTGGGCGTTTGGTGAGGACATTCTGGGGACACATTCTGGAATTGAAATTATCCAACACACACACATGCCAAACACAGAAGTTTTATCCAATTTAAAACACATTCAAACAGTTTTGGCATTTAAACTTCAGAATTCCAACACCTTCATTCATCAGTGTGATAAATGAAAGTTAAGTGAACAGTACAACCCTTGTTTTTAAAGCATGTGACCTCCTGGTTCACTTGTGGAAGAGAAGAAGAAAAGAACATAAATTAAAGACAAAATTCCTTCAGCCAAAGAGAGGAACTGACCATAGATAACATTTCCTAGTGTGCCGATGATCAAACATTATGGCACAGTTAATGGTTAGGATCTCTGTATTTACTCTCCATTAAGTCTTAGCACACATGGCAACAAACACACACACACACAAGCTGTCATACTGAACAAGTGACCTGCACATCACCCACTCTAACTTTGAGGTAAGCAAACACACACAGAGAAAAACACACATGTCACCAAAAATTATGCCTTTAGGCCTCCACAGAGCGGTAAGTAAACATACACACAGACACTGGAGTGGGGCTTTATCATGGAAGAACAATGCCCACCCCCACCTCCTCGTTTAAATCCATAAAGCAGCTCTCTCGGCCTCTTCACCTGCCTGACTTTATGGATCTTTGTGCTGCAATTAGGCTTTATTAGCCATTCTCTGAATGACACAGCACAATAGTGGCCCTAATTGAATAGCAACACATTGATTACAGGTGTTAGCCCTTGAAAACTGGGCAGCAGTGGAGGATTTAGGTCAGGAATGTTCACATCAAAGTACTGTAAATGTGCAGGGATTTGTCTCTGTGGTGAATGTCACTGGTTTTGTGGGTTTTATGTGTAGTTTCCTTTTTGCAAAACAAAGGCGTATGTGGTTGAGCGAGGGCTGGCAGCAGATATGTTAAGAAGACAATGTTTTATTGCCTCTAACCTTCCCTGTGATCACCCAATTTAAATGTCGAATACAGTTGTTGCGCAGAATGTATGATGATTTTGTAACTATGAGAAAATAATGTGTCTATCATTTCATCACATAACATGCAGTATTTCGTCACTGGTGTCTGGCAACAAAAACAGAAAAAAATGTGAAAGAAAAATAAATACATCATGAATTGGGCTGTGTTAAAAGAGGTTATAGAATATCACAAAATGCAGGAGGCAACGTAATGGAGCAATGACTGACTGTGTCTATAGCAAGCAGCGGTGTAATAGCAAAACTAAGCAGGCATCTTTCTGTTATCCCAGTTTCTCTTGTGATCACTTATTGCAAATGACCACATAGTCAATCACACATAGCTGAATCTACATGCAGTAGCTGTCATTGATTTGGAGGATTGCAAACTAGCTGAGTACTGAATGCGTAATGCATATTGTGTAAAATGTAAATGTAAATGGATTGGAGATGACATATTAATGTTTTGCATTTGGCAGGGGTGGAGGTTTGTGTTTAGTCAATGGCCTGTTAGCTGTTCTGTGTCATTAACGCAGTGGTGAATGGTATGAGAGGTTTGTAGAAAGGGACAGCGGTTGGATAAAGGGGGAATGGAACAGTTCATTGGGCACAGTTTTGTCTGTGTGTGTGTGTGTTTGTGCGTGTGTGTGCAGCAAAGGGTCAGCCAGAGGGGATACGATGTGTCTGTCACAACTGACCGCTCAGCGACCACAGACACCAGTCAACCAGCCACTACTATTTGTGTATGCATGTGAGTTTGTGTGTGTGTATTACAGGCAGAGAGAGAGTAAAAGCAGTCCGTTCTCTCTTATACACTTTTCCACTATCCAGACTGTTACAGCCAACTGCACATTGACCCCAGGGTCATAGTGAGTGCATGTGTGTGTGTGTGAGTGTGTGTGTGTGTCTCAGACAGAAGAGTAGAGCAGTCAACGGCACACACTATGACCCAGGATTCACCTACGTAAACAGTGATGTGGATAGAGAAGAGATTTTATAGAGTCAGGTGTGTACGTGTGATTGTCTGTGTTTTAGTGCACCTCTGTCATGACTGACCGCACACTCACCTGGCGACTGAAACTGCCCCAGTGAGAGGATTTTGTCCTTGTTGTATACAAAACCTTTATGGAAAAATACATTTAAAGATTATCTTTTATATTCCATTACACTGTGAGGCTTTTTCCATTATTATCCCAGTACATACATTTCCTCTGTGCATACCCTGCTTCTTCTTGACTTAGTGAGTTTCTTGTCTGTGCCCTTTTCCTTTTTTTTTTAAACTCCAGAACAGAGGTTCCCAACCATTTTGCCTTATGATCTCTTAAATTTAAGCAGTTGGTACTTGCAACCCATCATCACATGTTGCATAATGTCAGTGAGTGGTTAGACGAGTTGGTTTTCCCTTCTCAGATTTTCTCATTTGAATACTGTTTGGAGGCCTACAGTGGTAACACTATCCGGTAAGACAAGAGAAGAGCACAGATCCTGGAAAAGTCAGAAAACCCTACAGAACCTCTTACAGTTTTCAGCTTCATTTTCACTCTGCTTTCTGCAGAGATCCAAAAGGAGATGACACCTACTGAGTGAAATCACATTGTTTTCTGTTTTGAACTGAAAACTACAGGTCAGTGAGTTTCTAACATGGATATGTTTGATCGTACTCATGCCTGACTGATTCACCACAGTAATTTAAATCACTCATCCATCCTTCATTTACTTAATTAAAAGACATAATTTTCATTAGTTTAAACTAAGTCTAATTTGAAATAGAATGGATCAGTCAAAACATGCACATTCTAATCAGGTGTTATTCATGGTCTGATTATTAAATTGGCTTGAAATAACCAAACCAGCAAAAATTGTGCGACAAATCATATTTTCTTTCAATACTGTAGTGTGTATGAAGCTTCCCAATGGAAGCCTGGAATCACTGGAGGAGTTTAAAAACTTTAGTTTTTTCTTAAAAAAAAAAAAAAAAGTATGACATATTGCACTGCCAAGTTTTGTGTCACATTTCTGAAAGACTCTAAACATGTGTTAGTCTCTAATGCATATAAAAGAGCACATTTGTAGACTGTTCGTCTCAAAGCTATTGCTTCATCGAGTGGTTTAGCAGTCAATATGTGAAATATGTGAATGTGAATATTTAACAGAATAAAAATTGTAGAACACTCGAATCCTTGTTCATTTTTGCATGCGAGCACAGTTGGCCAGTTGCTGCAGCAAGGGCTGTTTAATCCCATGCTAATATTTTCTTTGGCAACTGGCAAATTCAAGAAAAAATTCAATAGAGAAAAAAAATATTGGACTTAAATAACAAAGACAATACTGTCATATGAATAACAACTCACAAGAGACAGTCTTGTTCTTATTTTTATATTGTCAATTGTGTGCCTTTAAATCATTCTTTGACATCACATTTAGCAACAACAGACATCCGCCGAGTGTCCACTGAGTTTTGACATGCGTGCATGTCAGGAGCAGCACACCCATCTGCTGAGAACAATGCCAATGACATTCCTGCTGCAGCTGGTTTTGGCATTCACACTCACTCATAATAGGACACTCCACCTGAGAGAAGGCTACTCTTGGAATTTCACCTGACACAGCTAATGCTCACTGCTGTAAACAAATGCACAGATAGGAGCACGCACGGGGGCTGATGAGATGTGTGCAGTTATTAATGCATGCATTATGACGACATGAACACAGGCTGTCTCTCTCACACATAGACACGCTCACATAAACACACAAACACTGGATTCCCCACAGAGACCTCACCTTATGGTTTGTTTAATTTGTGTTGCGACCTGAACACCTGACAGTGTTGGCGAGGGCTATTGTTCCTCCTGCTGGCTCTTGAAAATAGAAGCTTATAGGAAGCAATGAACAATGACTGTTACATGACCTGCTAATGGATCTAGCAGTCCTTGCATGTGTATGTGTGTGTGTGGGTGTGTAACTATTTGTGCGTGTGCATGTGTGGTGTTTTTAGAGAGGTGGATGAGGAGAGCGACAAGCACAACAGCGAGGATGCATGTGTGTGTACAAACATGTGGCTGTGGAGGCATATGCGTGCATCCACTTGTGTATGTGTATGTGTAGCATTCTGAGCCGCATTCTGACCATTAATGCAGTTTAAGGAAAACATATGGTCATTAAACGAAGTGACACAACGGCTCTCAGGTCTCAACATGCATTCCTTTTACAGAAGGACACAACCTAATATGGACTGTAGGGTCTGGTATTTATATTGGGCTTACATGTCCACGTTTCCCTAAATCGACATTTTAGCCATTGACCTGCTGTTCCTTTTCAAATTCATTTAGTGGTTCTAAATGGCCTGCATTACTCTAAAGAAACAAGTGGAAAGGAAGACAAGGGTCAGAGCTGCAGCATTCTGACAGTAGATACAACAATTATACCTCTGTTCCTAAAGAAGTGCTTGGAAATGCACCAAGAAGCAGGAAGATTAATTATCATCTTGGGCATGTAGGAGTGTGTGTGTGTGCATGTGAAAGTGTGTGTGTGTGGGTGTGTGTGTGTTGGGGATGGAGAAGTGGTTAGGTTGTGTGAGTCACAGTCACCGCAGCATATATTCCTGGACATTCTCCGGACATAATGTTTATACTAGAGAGAATTGTATGTGTGTGTCTGCCCTCTCACAGCTCCCCCCTCAACAACCCTTTCTCATATTCCATATTTTACCAATCCGATCTTGATTGTTTCATCCCCTTTTAATCTGATGTTGTCTTGTTTTATACTTCTGGAGGATTAAACTTTCTAAAACACATGAAATGTTAAGAATGAAAATGTCAAATTAGGTTTCCTATGATAAAAGCATTTCTTGAGTAGACAAAACTAGACCCAGTTATTATTTAATTACATTTATATTCAATTCAATTCCACACCTTGTAGTTTGACACCGGATATCAACGTTTAGTGCCAATGCAGTGCCTTTTATGTAGAGAGGCTTAAAGTAATGCTGTGGAACTCTAAAGACTCTCCAGCTGATCTGATCTGAGCTGTACATAGTACTGACAATAACTAGATAAAGAGATCATATTTCGCTACATATTAGCTTCTCTGCACCGGCTCCCTGTAAAATCCAGACTACAATTTATAATCCTTCTCGTCACATATCCTTAATGATCAAGCACCATCACATCCTACAGACCTCTCTCTCCTCCTCTCTCTCTACATCTGTAGGCATGCATGTCCCATTAACGCATGTTGCTAATCTGGAATCTTCACCAGAATTTTGTGATTCCTCATCTCACAGTTCTCTGTGGTCCTACTCTATTAGTCATATTTGTAATATTATCATATTTGTTTTAGTTGCCGCATATCTCACTCTCTCAAGATAACCACAACCGTCCACCCAGAGCCTATCTGAGAGTTCTTCCCATGAAGGGGGAGTTTTTCTTTGATGGCGTCGCCAATTGCTCGCTCATGGAGGAATGTTGGGTCTGTCAATTAAAGAGCATAGAGTCTAGACCTGCTCAACATGAAAAGTACCATAAGATAACTGCTGTCATGATTTGGGGCTGTATAAATAAAAGTGAGTTTCCATGTCTTTTCTGAGAGATTGATTCCGAGATTGTGTCATGTCACAGGCAAGTGATAGTTGGTGCCTGTCCTTAACCAAGGACAGATTTTGAATGTCTTTTAGTTGCCAGAAACTAGTCATTGGTAGCAATAAAAAAAGTAAAGTGGTGAAGTAAAAATCCTTCATTAAGATATGGAAATACCAACGCATTTGGCTTTACAGTCTTCATCAGGGTAAGAGTGATTCATCAGGCTAAGCAGGTTTTTTCCTTAATTTAACAACACCATAGTTGCCATGTGCAAATATTGTTGATAATGAGATTTTTTTTTTACATCAGCATGAGATGTTTTAAAAAAAAGAAATTGTCATTAGAAGTGAAAAAAAACACTGTCATCTCATGATAGGACTGAGTATTCAGCAGGGCTACAACAATCCCTGTATATTTGATGCATCTGGAAAATAAAGTGATTTTGAGTCTAAACCTGCATCCTTCCCCTCCCTGTGTTGGACAAGTCAGCGGTCATTTAACCCCTGGCAGCTTCCTCTTTCCTCTTCCTCCTGCTCTTCTCTTGTATCCCCTCTCCGACATTGCTCACTCTTTCTGTCAGAGATGTTCTGTACTGATTCTCTTCTTTCATCCTTCCTTTTCCCCCATTCACTCATCCTCTCTTCTCCCCTCTGTCTGTCAGAAACATTAAGAGTGCAGCTCCCTCCGGGGCCTTTGGTTCCCTGCCTCTATGGGATGTTCTCCTCTCCCACTCCACTTTTTCTTTACCGCGTCGTCCCTCGCACTGGTTTGATTGACGTTTAATTAGACATGTGGAAGTGCCAAGTCTTGTTCAGTGGTCCACTGTGTCTTTATGAACCCAACTTTATTAAACAGTCACAGGTTAGGATTAATCCATCATTGCCAAATGAATTATGTGTGTCTAAGTACCATAAACAAATGAGACTATGAGACATAATTTGAAATCTGTGTTTCATACGACTAGCATAAATGTAGCACTGTTTTGCCAGTTTAATATTTAAATTTTTCAGTCTGTTTATGAAAAGAAAAATGAGCATGCCTTTTTGATCCAAAAGCACCTAGTTTGACCTGCAGCAGCAATGCTGTCTGCCTTCTCGCACACACACTCTGAAAAACCCTGTTTTCCCCCTGTCCTCTCCCAACTGTAACACCCACTCTGCTGTGTAACAAAGTCAAATACAAGCATTTCAGAAGGTGGGGGAGGCTACCTAGATCCAGGGGTGATTAAATGAGGCTGATGAGTGACTGGATTTATGTCACACTTATTTGTGTTAGCAGGGACACAAGCTGTGAAAAAGTTTTTATTTTTAATAATAGGGCCGATTTAATTGGTCGTTAAACTTCTAATTTTTGTAGCTCATGTCCCTTCACAACCTCTGAAGACGTTTCGTTCCTCTTCCATACATAAATAAATAAATCTGTATCTTTGGAACGGGAGCACCTCATTGTCTCACATATCATTCCGCCATATATCATTCTCTCATATCTGTGCTGATCCAGCTTGTGCATTTTGTGGGATTTCATATGCGAGCTCACAGATGCCAGTCAAGCCTGAGCATATTCTGGATATATGTTTGTATATCATCTGTTTTTACTCTCGCAGAGGCACGGTATAAATCATTCAGATTTCTCGGCCATTTGACATGGAGATTAAGCGAATTCTCCTCAGACAATATCAGCATCCGTTCACTTTAGGTTGTCAGTGGCAAATTTGCAACACAGAACCTCTTCACACACACAGACACACATACAAACGCAGACAAACACGCACACACACGTTGTTCTGCAGACAAAAGGGACAGTCTCTGTTTGATCCACTCCAAGGTTTATCTCCTAAGCCCAAATGTCAACACTTGCTGTTGACAGACTCAGTTTCCTCCAATAATCCAGTTACTGACCACATCCTAAGACCTGGATACCAGCAAGTAACGGTAGCTGACCCGGACCACAATGGAAAGTCATATACTGAGGAATTAGGGCGTGACAATCAAGGACAACACAACAGGGTCATGCACAAATCCACAATTTAAAAAATGCAATTTTTCTTTTAATTTGACCATCTGTCCGCACAAAGAGAGTTATCGTAACCCACAACTGAGTTTATATTGAGGATTATCCCCAAAGTGGATAAATCTAAAATCAGGGTACAAGTCAAAAGTTTGGACGCGCTTTCACACAAACTGATCACACAATGCATCTGTTGTCATCATGTCATGTATGTATTTGTTGTCTAACAGTTATTTAGTGTGGTCACAACTCAAAAGCAGAGTATTTGCTGTTTAACTTAATGGAGATTTTAACAAAATGGAGATTCAACGAGCCAAAACTCAACTGTCCCATAGAGATAATGGCTGTAATGCACAGTTTTATCAACCACAAAGGGAAGATTTTACCAGCAGTAGACAGCTATTTCTAACAAAAGAATCTCTGATAGAGCTCCAGTATGCTACCTGTCAACCAACAGACATTTCAGTCACCTCAGTCACCTCAGACAAGGGGCCCCGGATATATAAAAAAACAGCTTTAAGTATGTAAATTTGTTTTAATAAATACTTTCACACTACTATTACACTCGCCTATATTTGAGAGGGGAGGTATTGTACCTTTGGCTTCATTACTTTCATCTGTGGCCAGCAGACGACCTCTGCTGCTTCTGCTTTTTCTACTGGTGTTCTGTTTACATCAGTCATGCTCTTTCTCTGCCAGACCGCCACTTTCTTTGTTTTGTTTCATGAGCCGCCGCTCCCCGCTGGATCTTGTAGTATTTTTAGAGAGCAAATGCCTGTTTATATTACACCTTTAATACAGAAAACAGAGGTGGGTACGGGTACGTGTATTTCCTGGTTTTGAATAGCCTGTGTGCGTGTTGATTATAATTTAATGATGCTAGTGTGAGTGCCACGATTCCGAGGCTATTGTTATTCGGTCAGAGCAGATCTGTCATACATGCAGCGATGAAGTCATTCATGAACACAAACACATGAGAGAGAGAGAGAGAGAGAGAGAGAGAGAGAGAGAGAGAGAGAGAGAGAGAGAGAGAGAGAGAGAGGGGATGCAAGCAGACCAGTATGGAAATGATTAATTTGTCCCCATCTATATCCAGTAATGTAACACACTCTCTCTCACACTCTCTTTATTTCACTCACACACACACACACACACACACAAACACACACACACACACACAATAATGCACAGAAGTTTCAAAGTAAATTAACAATCACTGACATGGGTTTTGTGAATTATGTGCGCGAGATTGTGCGTGTGCACGTGTGTGTGTGTGTGTGTGTGGGGGTTGCATGCCAATCAGATAAACCCAAACTTGGAGGTGTAACGTGGCCGAGGATTAGTCCAAAGTTTGATCCAGTGGTGTCGGTGTGACTTTGCTTCTCTTTTGATGTGACTTTTACTACCTTCGCCTGCAAATTAGGGTGAGTCACTTTCATATCTGTTTCGCTTCTTTTTTTTCAGTCTCAGTGACTGTATTGGAGTTTGAGAATAAAAAAAAATAAACCCTGCTCTCCATAATGTTTGTCTGATGTCAGTCACTGAAACCTTTTACCCTTCCTGTGTCCACCAGTTCCTTTCACTACAGCTCTCTCTCTCCTGCAGGTTAATCATTCCAGCAGTACTATCATGCCAGAGAAGGTCTTATCAGTCTGTGTCATTTTATAACCTAACCTGCATCCCCCATCTCACCTTCCTGCCCCTACTTGTCCTCTCCCTTGTCATTCTCTGACTCTCATCTCAATCATCACTGATCACTGATTAAACATCACAGGAATTCAGTTGTTTTCAGAATCAAAGTTCAACCTTTTTGTTTTATTGCGTCGTTACATTTTTATTGTACTTTGTTTTGTTTTTGTAATTCCTTGTCGTTCCATGCATTGTGCTCCACTTGCTGCAAAGGCTCCAGGTGAATGTGCAGGATAAAGGAAATGAACTGGGGTGAAAAGGGGGGCATTTCCAGTGTGTGTGTGTGTGTGTGTGTGTGTGTGTGTGTGTGTGTGTGTGTGTGTGTGTGTGTGTGTGTGTGTATTTTGGGAAAAGGGAGAAAAAGCAGTGACAACCGGAACAGGTCAGCTCCATAGAGGACCAGGGCAGGTGAGCCAGTTCTGTGCATGTGTGTGCAAGTGTGTGTGCATGCATATGTGTGTTTTGGCAACCTTCTCAGCTGCAGCTGCATGATACTATATAGCCTACAGATATATGTGCTTTAACTTAAACAAATGTCAGTTGACTTTAAGTGACCATGTCTGGTGATATCCAGCGATTTTAGTCTAGAATAAACTTTTTAAGAGGGAATTTTATTGAATGTAACATATACAGGAACATAGCTGAGCGATAGTTTAACTTGCCAGAGCTCCATAATATAAGAAGGGCCACACATAAAGCATAAAGCAGCATATTGTACCGAACATTCTACTGTAACTAATGTTGTAACAATGAATTATGGGATGAATGCAACAGGTCAGACAGTCTGCGGTTAGACCGGAATTTCTTTTTCAACCAGAATTTATTTTGTCCTGCTTTTAATTAAAAATAACAGTTTCATAGAGGCTGACACTGATGTTATAAAACACCATAAATAGTGCAGAGAAAAATGTAACAGATTTAACAAAAGGTTTGCTCTCAGAACATAGCAGAAAAAAAAAATAAGAGGGTTGAAAAAATACATTATAACAATAGAATGAATTAAAGGGATTTTCTTTATTGTACTTAGTAGTGGTATTTTTATATGTTACAGTAACTTTTTTATCAGACAATTAGTTAAAAAATGGTTTTAATCGTTTAAATCTTCCTGTTATTTTTAACTGATGAAGGCGCAGATGTTAAAGGAAATAAAATGAGGTGAACGAGGACATTTCCACTGGAGAAAAAAATACAGCAGTATACGTGTGCGTATGCGCGTGCACGTATGTGCGGAGCGCGCCCTGCGCGACCCTTCAGGTAGTAGGCCTGTGTGTCTCCGGCGGTCTGACTGTTCGGTATATCCTCCCTCGACTGTCATTGGCTCAGGCCGATAAAAAGAAAACAGTAGAAGAAAGTGAACTCAAGGTGTGTGTGTGTGTGTGTGTGTGTGTGTGTGCGTGTGCGTGCGTGCGCGTGCTAGGGTGGATGCCGGGGGCATTAAGGGGACGTAGTCTTTGTTTATTTAATTTGCAATAGGCCAAATAGTGCGAGTCTGACGTCAGATCGCTAATTGATCCCTGCTCAGCCAATTACCGACACAAATTCAGAAGCAGAGGTATAATTTATTGCGTAAGGGGGAGATTTGATCTGAAGATAAAGGCCATTTTAAGCCTGAGGCCGGAGCTGCTCACACACAAAAAAAAATGAACAAACCCAAAGGCTCCGAATGCAGCAGAGGTTATTTTACAGGAGTCGCTTTAATTTATATGGGCCTTACGCACGATTCACGTCCTTCGCCCGCATTATAAAACATTATAAAAAATGTGATAGCCCTGAAAGAAAACAAAATGAAAGAAAGAAAGAAAGAAAGAAAGAAAGAAAGAAAGAAAGAAAGAAAGAAAGAAAGAAAGAAAGAAAGAAAGAAAGAAAGAAAGAAAGAAAGAGAAAATGACATGTTATTTTCTAACTTGTACGTCATTTTAGTGATCAGAGGAACCATTAACCACAGGTGTAATTGAGTTGGCCACAGAAATAAGGGACGCGATGCAGTTGTTTGAGGTTACGGTTTATTAAATGTTCCAAACAAATATATTTATATAAAAAAAATGTTTTTATCAAACAAAATCCGTGCGTGCGCTGCAATCCAGCTCGTGTACTAACAGGCTCCAGCCCACATACCTTGCGCGCCGCCTCTGCTCCGTGCGCTCACGGGGAGTCTTACCCTCACACGCGGTTGCATCACCTCGCTTGATTTCCTTGTTCTCCCTCCGCTTTTAAAGTCCATCATTAACGGGATTAAACAGCTGAGATTTTGGATAGATGGAAGTGGAGGGTTTGAGGCGATGTTTCCCGGTCTCCTCGTCTGATTGGACCGGGGAAAGATGATGTCAGACGACCGCATGCGTCCCGGATTGGAGAGAGTGGAGTAAACACAGCCGCGAGGAGGAGGAGGAGGAGGCGGAGGAGGAGAGGTCTCCACATCTCCAGACAGTCCGACCGACACGCCGAATCCGACTTTACGTACAGGAGAGGGCGGCCCCGGCGGCGCGTACTCGTCTGGTAACGGCTGAAAGTTACACTGAGAGTCCGACTTTTATTGGTTGACGCGCAAAAAAACAAAAAGACTTTGGGGGATAGAAAAAAATGCAAAAAAGGAAACTTATCATCGTCTTTTAATCCGGACGCTGTGCAGTTTTCTCGTTTTGAGTAAGAGATTGATTCCATAACTCGCGCAACTGCCCCTTAATAAGTAACGAGAGGATCTCTCGCCCCGCGCCCCTGCGTTATTATGGCGATTTTTGCGCACACGCAATTTTGAGAAATCAAATTAGAAGTTGATTCTGGGGCAGACTCGCGAGCGGCGATGCAGCCCGGCTGTTTGGAGACTGTGAGCCGCGCGGATCACGCTCTCTGCTGAGACCATGGTCCGGTAGTCGGCTGGGGGAGACAAGCGAGAGAGACAGCGCGTTAAGACGTAGGCAGCTAGGACAAGACTTAGGGACACTTTGGGCTCGTGTTCGTTGGGGGCGTCTGACTCTCAGGTCCAGGTGTCCCGCCGGGGCGGTGCGGAGTCTGCAGCTCGGGCCGGCAGCGCTGACATGCTGCCCAAATTCGAGACTGAATCCCTGGGACTCTCTCGATCGTATGGGGAACAAAGGCGCATGCCAAGGAACATGCAAGGTAAGAATCCCTTATTTCTTCTTCTTTTCTTTTCTTTTATTATTATCTCTGCAGACAACAGGACAGGTTCACAAACTTCCACTTCATCGTTTACGGAGCGTCACCGTCTCCACAGTGTCACCTAAACTTCAAAGCACGCGTATATCCAGCACATGTCTGCGTATATAATACAGAACAAGGACAAGGTTGTCTAATAGATGTGCAATTTAAATCAATTATTTGCACATATATACACATTTTAAATGTCCTTAAACAAATCTACTATTTTCTCTTATTCTTAATTGTGATGTCATAATTAAAAAGCAACGCGTGTGGATGTGACATGGAGAGGATTATTAAAGGTTTGGCCTGTGTTCAAACAATTAGAGCCCAGCTGTCAGTCACGGTGGAAGTGTGCGGCGCCTGGTGCGTAAAAGGGCAGAGGAGCGCAGTGTATTCAACTTCGTCATCTCTGTGGTCTTATAATCAACTGCTTGACCCCTTCCCAGCCCCTCAGCCATACTATGCGGAATTGACTCGTTATTTATTGTGCACGCAAAGACCCGTTATGAAAGAGTTGTTGTCAATCTTTAAAATAAAATAAAATACAAAAAAATAAAGAGAGTTTTAGATTCAGTGATTTGCCCCCAACCCCAAAATATTTCACTTCCAGACAGTAAAGTTGAGTCTTTGACGCCTGTTAATTTTGGTCTTAAATTACACTTTATAAAACACTGTTAAATATTAGACGTTGTGAGACATATAAGAATCTTAATTTAGTACGTTCTCAATTGGTTTCTGTTTTTTTCTTTTTCGTTTTTGTAACGTATCCACACTGACATAAAAGTTGGAATCAATTTACAAATCAGTGCATGCTGGGATTAAATTAAATTAAAACTAAACACGCGTGCGATTTTTTTTCTTTTAATTTGACTAAAATGTAAGAAAATGTCACCAGTGAGCTCCAACATTTAGGCAAGAATCACTTCACACCTCTGAGTTTTAGATTTACGACTTGAAGAATGTGCAGCTTTTTTATTGATTCCGAGGCGGAACACATAATTGATCTGCTTTTACTTTTTTTTTTTTTTTTTTTTTTTTTTTACAGACAAATCATTCAAATTAATTGCTGCACCGCAATAAAAACATTTTTGTTGTTGTTCTTCTAATCGGTTTTACAGGGCGCGAATAAAGCGGTGACACCTCTGCGGGAGTTAGTGCGCTGTCAGGATAAAGTCACGCAGCCTCCTTAATAATTCCCCTCCCGTCATTCCGCAGCAATAGAGGCAGACAATCAATTAGCCCGCTGCTGCTGCTTTATGAGACGCTGATAACGTGGCTTACACTCACTCACGAGGCAAAAGGAGTGGCGTGTTCCACCGGCCGTTATCTGGCTCTAAACACGGATTTTAAAAAAAACAAGGAAGCTCGGATTGTGACAGGATTTTTGAAGATTTTTATTTTATTTTATTTGGGGGGAGGAAGGGGTGCATAGAGCAAAATGCCGTCCGGTTGTTGCAAAAATGCTGACTGTCTGGGATGCAGGGAAGGAAATTCAAAATCTTAAATTTGCAGACATTACCTACAGTTTTTACGTTGCTATAATTCTTAATCACGTTCAAACCCCACAAAAAAGACAGTAGTTTTAAAGGAGGAAAATACTCTGATAAACACAGGGTTTTTCCTAAAATATCTTCTACCAGAGGTGCTAATTTACCATTATTTTATATTCCAGTGCCTCCGCCACCGCACAACTTCATCCGATCCCCATGCAGCTGATTCATGTTTATTACCTTTTTATTATAATTATTAATATTATTTTTAAAATGTGTCCAAATCATAGGCCCCGCAAGATCCCCCCCTCTTCTCTCCTTTACGCGGAGAAGAAGAAAGTTCGGAAATGAAGCTTTTCTAGCTTTGAGCTTCTGTGGAAAAAAAGGAGAAGCGGCAGCCCGGTGGAACTTGTTGCTTCAGCTGGAATATGCAGCGCGGATCCCAGCAGGGCAACGCGTTAACAAACCAGAAATCATGTCTAATTAAAAGGGTCTCAGCGAGCAGATGAGTGGATCTGAAGTGGAGCAGTAATATATGTTGGAGGCCTTGGAAGGGCGTCCAGTTGACAAAATATTTCCACTTTTACAGCCACATCCACTGAGGTTTTCCTGTTTGATCCTGGCTGCCTTTTTTATGATCAGGGCCATTATGTGTTTTTGCAAGTGTTGTAAATGTCAACTGGCTGTTTGCTCTTATCAATGGAAGTATCAATAATGCGCAAAGCAAAAGGGCTCCACTGCGATCCACTACACTGCGATTTATTTGAATTGTTCAGTGTTGAGTCTTTAATCTTAATTTAAAAAAGGAATTTGGAAAATATTTTTTTCTTTATCTATTTTAAATCGTTTTCTAAATAATTACAGAAACTGATTTGGAAACTAGAATTGATCAAATTATATTGAAGACTTGTTAGACGGATTTTTTTTCCAGTGTAGAATCTCATATAAATGTTGCTGCTGCTTGTTTTTATTATTTTTTTTTGTTTGTTTTTTTTGCACCACTGAAATAAAAGCGAGAGCTTGTGGCCTGTAGCATCGCGAGTGATTCTTCGAGAGGGAGAAAAAAAATAATGTTGGTTCAAGTTGGTTTTGGATGTGTTTCTCTTCGCCTGCAGAGATAAGGACTTCTCAGTGTGTCTTCATTTGTCTGTGGGCGGTAACATTTTCTCCTCCAATCCTTAACTCTAATATCTCTCCATTTCCCCCAAGCGATTTCACGACTTAGATGCATGCATATTTATGAGGCTCACTTTCATGCGCTCTTCTTCTTCTTCTTCTTTTTTTTCTTCTATTTTTTTGGCTCCTGTCTGCAACGAATGTGGAGGAGCAAGGCGGCAACAAGGAGAAATAAACGGCTGCGAAGCTTTTAACTTGTTCCAAAAAATCGACTATCCATCCCCTCCTCAAATTAAACCCCTCTGCCAGTCCAACAGACCTTAAAAAAAAATCTCATTCAGTTGCGTCGCGCGCGGTCCCCTGTGGTTCAACTTGATGGATGAAAGCGCGCTTTTGGAAAAGAGATTGCGCAGCGCTGAAATAGACTTCTCTCTGTGTGTCCGTGTCTCCTCCGCAGCTCACCAGTTAAAAATGATGGACTACTCTTATGACGAGGACTTGGACGAGATGTGTCCCGTGTGCGGAGACAAGGTTTCAGGCTATCACTACGGACTCCTGACGTGCGAGAGCTGCAAGGTGAGTGCCCTTATTCTCCGCCAGGCACCGTTATACTAATATTTGCGTAATGGCATATAGTGTGTCTGTGGCATCATGTGCCCGTGATGACCTTTGAGTGGCTGATGTGACTTTTTAAAAATATCCCTATAGTTTCCTTCATCTTAGAATAGTCTTTCTGCTGTGTATCGTTGCCTTTATTATATTTGGCATTAATATAAAGTTGCTGCAGTCCACCCAGTCCCGGGTTTACGATGGCTGAGCATGGTTTGATTAATTATTAAGCTTTGTGTGGATGTAGTGTGTATTTGTAGCATCCAGGAGAGAAGCTGGAGTGAGTTTAATTGTCGGTGTTTCATTGGTATCTCTAGTACAGTTGTATTTATTAAAATATATAGATTCTAAAATAATTTGAGTATTTATATTTGCGTGTATGTAACTCTTTATTTGTCTGTGGAGATAATTTTTTTTTTTATTTTATTGCAGTCACATTGTTTTGCACTTTAGGTATTTACAGACAGTTCAGATTAACTTGCAACAAGTGGAACAGATGAGCGAAGATTCAGTTCCCCGCCATTAAAATGGCAGGGAACCCCGCAGTAAAGAGGCCAGGAGACAAATATTGTTGTGAAAATAGATCTAACAAACTTTTCCTGTCAGTATCGGGTGATTTTTAATTTTTTAAAAAATATTTGTCAAAGTGGTGATGGCTCAGAAAAGAAAGAGGCGTCCACTAGAATATGCAATGTTTTCTTTTTTTTAGGTAAATTTTGCAACCAC